>OY829120.1:10035000-12435000 GCA_963691645.1 Pelosia muscerda
AAAATTCGTAAATTGCAAGCTTAATGGAGTGCTACGAGGTTTCGAATTCGGACGAAGCCGGAGCGGGTCGTCTAGTTATGTATATATTCTTTATGTCAGAGACAGATTATTCAAGTATTCTAAAATATTACTCGAGTGTGATACGCGCTTTGACAATTGACAGTTGACAGACACTTGAGAAAAAGCTACTTGTTGATCGTAGCACACGTAAATAGACAAGCGGTTCATGTCATGCATACACATGAGAACCCTAATGCAAATATCGTCTTTGGCACCCTATTTTATCGGTCATTAACACTCCAAACCCAGATAGTGAACAACCACCCTAAAAGCGATACAGTCTGACCGCACGTGAATTGGCGCCCAACCTTGCATACAAATAAGGTTAGTTCATTTTGCACAACCTATTTGCAACCACCGTACGTATTGAAGGGTTAAAATCTTTTATTTTTTTTATTTGTACTAATTTTATTTAGATTTTGGACGAGAATCATCTGTTTATACAGGCTTAAGAACATATTTTTAAAAATTTTATACGATATAGTTGGCAACAAAACTCGCGGCCCACCTGTTGGAAAGTGGTTACCGTGGCCTAAAGACGTTTGCAACACCAGAGCGTCATATTTTTTTTATAATATTTTATTATTATTATTATTATTATTATATAAACAGGCAGGCAGTTGAAACAACTGATAATGCCCGTATCCTGCTTATGCCCACTAGTGTTTACTTTGTTTTTTTCAAGATTTTGAAATTTGTTGCTGAAAAAGTCTTGCATAAAAGGAACTTCATCCTGCGCGTGCTCAAGCTGTGGAATGAAGTCCGTACCGTGGTTTTTCCAAGTGACTATTCTTGAAGAACCCTATTCTTCAAGAAGTGTATTAGAAGGTTTCTTCAAGGTCAGTGCAGCACAACTACACCACTTCTGCAAACATTCATAAGCCACGGTAACCATTTTCCATCAGTGGGCCGTGACTAGCATAAAAAGGAGCTGGAGGTGGAAGATCAGAGTGTTTTCGTGCTGTCAGTGCAGAAAACAAAATCAAACTCCCACTGACAACACAAACCTTTCTAGTGAGCTCCGGCTACCCTACAGCCGGAAACACGTCACAAGGTGTCGGGGTTCTCTCCGGCGGGAGGGTCTCCGTAGATTTTTCGCATCATTCGATGATAAAAAAGGCGATGGTACTTTCCCAATCCCTACTCAATTAGTACGGGGGATACCGTTATGGCCTGCCTCCGTCAGAACCATATCTAAATCGTTAAACTGTTTAGTATACTTTTACCTTCTGGTAGTGAAAGAAAAAAAAAGTTACAATTACAAAAAAAATGAAAACTAATTTCCCAACTCTCGTGCAAGAGTTACGACTTGGCCTTGCCACGTAAAAATTAAAAACATTAATTTCTACCAAAATAAGCCGCAGTAGTTTTCCACTTGATTTTTTTTTTAATTTTAACCACACTGAAATGACGTAATAAGCTATGACAGCCGCACGAATAAATGAAATTATACCAGCCTCGGGGTAATTCGCTGACGTAATTACTTTTTGGGGATCACAGGCCGCTGTTTGGGGTTTAGGGGTGCTATTTTTAAGGTCCAATTTGTATGAGATTAATGTCAGCTTAACGCTGTATCTGCTCGCGGGGTTTTTAGATAGCAGATATGGTTCTAATTGCATACTTAGTAAATGTATTCATGATATTCCAACGTATTTTCAGCTCCGTTACATATGCAATCCGCAGCGAAGGGTTAAGGGTGGAATTGTACAGTGGGATACAAAAGTTTTTGGACAATTTGAAAAAAAAAAATGTATGAAGTGATGTCATTACACAACTAAGTAGTCTTAGAAGCTACTAGATATTTGATCTACTTATTAATGTAATTAATTTTGACTTACAAATTGCATGAGTTTACTTATTTCCTTATAAATAAACAAGACATCGATGGTTTATTTTATTAACGCTATCAATATTACTTTTGACTAAATTACACTTAGGCTGTCAAAGGATTACCTATAAATCTTAAAGGCAAGAGTAGTTATATACAGAAGGTAATTTGAGAATTTAAAATGTTTTATGTATTTTGTACGTAGCAACTTTTTTGATGGTAACCTGTTTTCGTAACCAATGAAATCTTGCGGCATCAAGAATGCTATTCTCGACTAACCATGCAAACCAGTGTTATACCAGGGTCGTCTTAAGGATTACGGTGTCCACATCTAAACGGGAGGATCGCGCATAACACTGCTACCACGACCTGCTCTTGCTAGAGGCCTGCGCTCTTGGAGGACTCCAGAGACTCCAGAGCTCACTCGAGAGGTTTTGTGTTGTCAGTGGGAAGACCCAGAAACTCTTCTGTCTTCTGCACTGACAGCACAAAGACTCTCTTAACATGGTGGCTAATTTGGTTATCTTAAAGATAACTCACGGTACACCGCGTCGGGTACTAGCTGTATGTCCGTGCTTCGATGGTTTTTTTATAAAGAATATTAGCAACTGAAATGACTAACATTCCCTCTAAACTCTCCAGTTAACCTTAATGACTTGTGTTAGGAGTGGGTTCACGGTAGTGTAATTGTCAGTATTCATACAAAATATATAATATATACAATTAAGTCTTGGAATTCCATACCAGTGCGCGTGTTTCCTTCTTCCTACAGTCCCGGGTCCTTTAAGCGAGGCGTGAAAATGCATTGTTCTGCTGACCCTGTAGAAATAATTGAAGTTCACCAGCTGTCCATCACAAGTAAACCAACCTAAACAAATATTTTTATAATGAACGAAGAAATTCCACGACGTTTCTTAATTAAAGTCTTTTTTGTTGTTTTCTTTTTCAGTTTAGTTTTAATTTTATTTCAATAACTGGTTAATTAAAAGTAATTTTTAATACATTTGTCACGAATAGCTTGTGTACGAAACACCTTTATAAATAATTGTTAGTAGCAAAGTAAACCTCCAACAAAATCCTATTTAAATAAGCTTAGTACATTAAGCTCACAACGTGTTAAAATTGCGGTCGCTGCACTTTAACTAGACAAGCAAATATAAACTTTAATGTTTTTACTTACTAGTATTAAAGTTTAATAATTAAATATTTGAAAGGACATGGGTCAGAACGTACCCAGTTTGTAGCAAGTTGAAATTGGTACCATTCGAAAGGTCTTTGAAAACGTAGATATTTTTTGTACTGGAGCAACTTTGTAACTTATGTAGGAAAAAAGATATTTGATGTTGAAAATACCGAAAATCCTTAGTAAAATCGACCCACGCACGTTCAATTTTTTTTTGATTTTATCGATTAGGTGGGTAGTTCGAACTATTTTGTGCTAGCGTCGGTGTGTCGTCAGTAGTTAGTACCTGATAGGAACTGATTTTGAGCGCTCGCGCATATCTTAGTTTATTTTATTCTTACTTTTATTTACAACCTCGGCTTTCACAACGGACTTCAGTGTATTACTTAACGATTGGATTATTATTATTACTCATCTGCTTCAAAAAAATGGAAGGTGAACGCGGTATATAATATTGATGGAGATTTGATTGATTTGATTTGATTTGCCGAGCATTGGCGAGGTGGAGATGGTATATATAATATTGAGGTATCTTCGAGCCGTAGCCCTAGAATGTCGCAGCATGGGCTAGTAACCGAAAACTGCTCGTTCATTAGAGGCCGCATATTATCGAGGCACGTGTCGAATAAAATATATTACACATATATTTCAATCAAGGTTAATGTCCAGGGCAGAGAAGCCATCGAAGCCTATTATTGCTCCTGCATGACGGGTATGAGAACTCTAGGTGCTTGTGCCCATACTATTAGCATAATATGGTACTTAGGTGTTGGCAGGCACCTAGATAACTTCGTAGGTCCGGCAAGTGCCTGGGATGATTATAATCATTGAAAGTAACAATACAATTTAATAAAACTGTGCTATTTAAGATTGATAGTTCTTATTTAATATTTTTTCTGTACCAAAAACCAACGATAGGAAGCTATATCGCTCTCTTAAGACAGAAAAAATGACTGGTTACCTATTTATTTAGTTCAAAAAGCAGAAAAAGTGCGATTATTGGCAATTGAAAATGTTACAAAGAAGTTATCATAACTTCGGTCTTTCATTCATTGATTCATTCGTTCACTTATTTTCGAGTTACTCAATTAGGCCTCTTCTAAATTACACCTAGTCTAAAATGCTACAAAGTGGGTACGGGTTCCATACAAAATTACCCATTGTTCTTTGAAAGTGGTAGCATAAGTTAGCATTTAGCATTTTTTAAATAGTTACTTGCCTAACGAATGTGGAAAGCCGACCCCAACTGAGTTGGGAAAAGATTCAGAGCATGATGACTTGCCTAACGAATGTACAATTTGGACCATCTATTATACCACATATTCTTCTTGCTATACCTATGGCTCCACCCACTGACACTGACACAGCTTGCTTTTTCAGCAGTTTACATCAGGAGCTTGCTTGCCCACCTGATGTAAAGTGGTTACCGTGTCCTATGGATATTTGCGACACCAGGGGTGTCACACTCGTGTTGCCGATTTTTATCCTCCATCATGTCCTACCTCCGTTAAACCGTATGTATTTACAAAGATGAATATTTGCAAATGAATGTTCTAAAATTCAAACACAATATTCGTGTTCATCTCCACTCACAAACCAGTATTTTGATATCAACAGTCGCCTGAGACGTCTCTCGCAGCACCTACCGCAAGCATATTAATTTTCATATCGTTCCAGGCTTTTACCGGTAACGTGAGCTCTATGCGGGGGCAACGTTAATTCGTATATGCCTGTTATTATTTATGTGTCGAACGTGAGTTCTCTTCGCCCCATTTGCCTGAGAAACGATTATTGAGTTTCGTTAGATAATAAAAATGTATATATTTTTTAATCTAGTTTCACTGGATCAGGTGGAAGTTCCTAAACAGGACACGGGTTGGTCGAAGCAAGGAGAACCGCTCTAGTTGGGGCTGTGTGTGTGTCTTTAAATTTATGTCCTGCTTCATGTACTTTCTGTACTTGACAATTCGTGGAATATCGATAGGTAAAAATTTGACTCCAATCTCCAAGTTATCACACCAGTGTGACTATCAGGAATTGTTTTCCTGTTTGTCACACCGCCTCTAATACAACACCTTTTATCGTCACTTGTCATTATCAACTAGTGCTGTTACTTGGAGATAACACAACTGCAAAACAGAGCAGTTTCAATTGATACCGTCGCACATCAGCATAACAGGTAATGAAAAAGAGACACACTAGCAAAACAGGCCTAATTCAAAGATTTTTTGGAACAAGCCTATTTTTTGACCCAATTACTTGCTATGCGGAGTAAATAACAAGTAAATTAATTACTTGCTTAGCCGTACAAGCTAGTAATCATCTTTAAGAGTATCAGACAGATGGAGAGAATCAGAGGGAATTTATTAATTTAGATAAAGAAAAGTAAACAGAAGTTGAAGTGAGACCATACCCTGACATGAAAGAAAACTACACAGAGACTCATTCAAGAATTTCTTATCTCGAAAGAATGGTTTAACGGAATACAATCCAAACCAATCTTACAGGAGCAAACAAAATAATAATACAACTGGATTATCCTGGAACAAAACTGAATAAAAACAAATGTTTGTCGCGTATAACAGTCGGTTCTAGCATTCAACAGAAACTTAACCTTATTTCGGATGAGAATAAGGTTGAAATATTGTCAGAAAGTACATAATTCGTTTAGGAATATAATGACAAAATGAAATAAAATGTGAATCGTAATTTTATTGGGGGATATTAAAATATAAATAGGTTAGGAGTTACGTTTTATTGACAAAATGGTTTTGTAGATGGTTTACTGTCCCAATATCATGTGTAAGGTTCAAATCATCATTATTATCATCATTCTTGCGATAATCCTCGCCGCATCCGAAACTAATGCTTCGGATTTCGGGCTGCGTTGCGACTGAACTACGATATTTTCCGTGAAGTAACTGCCATATGGCCTCCACAACTTGTAGGTATAGGCAATATCAAAGTACTGCAGTTAGACCAGTTTTTGGACTTTTTAGGGCTCCAACTACCCGTTACGGCTGTCCTAGATGTTCGAATAACCACCGAGACCGACGGCTTATTACGGCTTAAGTGTCTGTCTATCTATCTATATGTTACACCTTCACACCTGAACTACCTAACCGATCTTTATAAAGTTTGATACAGAGATGTATTAGAGTTTGGGAATGGTCATAAGGTATCTTTTATTATGGAAAAGGTGGTGAAAATAAGGGAAATATGGGATGAAAATTTGTATTAAAATTTGAAGATTACCTAATTTGGTGCACAGAAAGATAATTAAAGTTCGGGAAAGGACATATTAGTCGCAATAACCAACTTAAAACAACTCTCTGAACTTTTAACCCTTTCCTCTACTCCTCCATCCCCTCTACAAGGACGGTAGTACGAATGTGACGCCCCTGGAGTATTAAACGTCCATAGACCACGGTAACCGCTTTCCATCAGGTGACCGTGTTCTATACTGCTACTTAAATTTTATAAAAAAAACTAGCAGTTGCCCGCGGCTCCGAGCATTTAAGGGCATGAAAAATAGATGTTGGCCGATTCTCAGACCTACTCAATAGGTATGCTCACAAAATTTCATGAGAATCGGTCAAGCCGTTTCGGTGGAGTACGGGAACAAACATTGTGACACGAGAATTTTGTATATAAGAAGATGGGTTGGTACAAGATATCGTTTGCGTTTTCCATTAGCTGCCTGTAACTACACACTTCGATAGACCTATTTATTGTATCAAAATCAACATTTTACACGCTACTTTACATTCACTTGCGATAATAACTCTGAAACTTAATGCTCTTATGCATATTTTGTACCCGGTCGGCGCTGCAATCAAATTATAAAATTGAAAATTATCCAGCATGAAGCCAGGCATTTTATGTTTAAAAAAAAATTTCATTCATTTCATTTATTTATTTGTTTTTATCAGTTTTTTATAGGTGCAGTAAGAAAATGAATGAAATGAGGACCTTTTTATCTTTTCGCGTGGAAAATCCCCACAGATATCCCCCCGGCAGAGCCGATTGAGGAGGTTATGTCGCACTGGTATCGATTAAAACACACCACATCTTTGGACGGTGCGACCGAGAAGACGAAGTATGAAAACTTTATAGTGCTACAAAGAAAAGATTCGCCAATTTTCATGAGAAGTGGCCGCCATACTTTGTCGTTTTATTATTAAACAATAACATAAACAGACGCCTTTATCCCAGGGTAAGCAGAGAAGCGGGGTAAGGGGTATGCAGAGATGCTAGCACCCACATTTCGCCAGTTTATGTTTACGTATAGGTGGCGAGCCTATTGTCATTAACCGGGCACTTATAAACCTGCGATAAATACACACATAACTTCAAAAAGCATCGAAAAGTCATTGGTGTATGCCTTGGTAAAACCTGGGATCGAACCTGAGACCTCGTCTCAGCAGTCCATTACCCATACCAATAGGCTACCGCGGTTACACCGGCTACGCGGTTGGTACAATTAATAAACAAGATTTGCATGATCTGTATTAGTTACAACCAAATTAAATTGCTCATTTAATTTTATTCTTAAATGTAATTAAGTTATTTCCTTGAAGCCCGTGTAAAGTTAAACAGGCGTTTTATTAGATTTTTGTTTACTTTTTTTTAATTAAATTATGTTTACGATGTCTTATTTTGAGTAGGTTGAGGATTGCGGAAGATAATTAAAATACCACAGATTGGTTTAGTGGATATATCAATACAATAAGATTTTTTAACAAAAACTCACGCCTATATCCCCGAAGGGGTAGGGAGAGGTCCTAGCACCCACATTTGGCCAGTTTATATTTAGGTCCCAATGTAATAGGTAGCGAGTCTATTGCCATTAACGGGGCACTTATAAACCTGCGATAAATACACACATAACTTCGAAAAGCATCGAAAAGTCATTGGTGTGTGCCATGGCAAAATCTGGGATCGAACACATATTCAACACAGTGTATAAGTTATTATGAATAAATGATGAATGATTTGAGCAGAGCACATTGTTACAGTATACATTGAAGTTTATATTTCATATTTTTATATTATTTTCCGGGTTCGTTCGACTTTGTATCTAAATCTTGAGTTATTCTTGTGTCGCGGAGCGCACTGAAAGTACACTCAGCTCCAAGTAAAGTCCGCCTTTGTACACACTATCTCCTTATTCGTTCCATAATGTTTCATTTAGGTGTACAGTAAAGAAGATATGATACTAGACTTTGTCCGCTGTTTCACCCACTTTAATGTTCTGTGCAGTTTTAATTTTTTTTCTATCAAATCAAAATCATTTATTGCTGACCAAGGACATTGATATTTACTACATTAAAAAGTCCTTTTGGCCTACCTTGTTGGCATGCAAATGTCATGACATGACATTTGTCTATTCCCACCTGTTCTGTTGAATAGTTCTGTTGGCAGAACTATTAATAATTTTTTGTTGTTTATTTATTTAATGATTTATTATATATACTCAGATATTTATTAGAATTTATTAGATATTTTTAGTACCTACCTTTATTTATTCCAGGATCAAAGAAAATTTGTTTAGTAAATTATCCAAGGCCAATAAGGCAATTCAATACAATAATGTAATGTAATTTTTTTTTTAAAACGATTAAGTGGGCTTTAAAGTTATGGCATGAACCATGTACCAACATACTCGTACATCTGGACAGTGTGAAAATAGTCGGCTAAAATCTTCTAACATTGGAAGAGACCTATGTCCAGCTGTGGACAGTAATCGGGTAATGAAATTGGTCCATTCCTGAGCTAAATTGTAGCCAGATTTGATAGCAGTTGCTCCCGTAAAAGTCAATCTAAACCAAACAAGAACAGCTAGGAGACTATTATAACGTGGAAATGATTGTAATCAGTTCCGTAGCAACATAAGTACTTGTGCTACAAAACAGCTACGTACTGTCTACGGCGTAGAGGGGCGTAGAGAATTGAATGTTAAGAATAATTTTTGTGTGGTTAAAAGACAAAAGGTTCCAAGTGACATTGCTTGTTGAAACAAGAATCACAACGTTGTGAAGTTCTTATATTGTCCTTTCGGACCTTTTTTCTTTGAATACTTGATGTTAGTTAAGACATTTCGGCGACATTATTAAACAATTGTGTGTTTTATTGCTTTATTGTGTTGTTGTTTTTTATATTGACAAGCGTGCTCTATGATTTCTAAGTCACGTTATAAACAGTCCAGTTGCTGGAGTGAATGAAACTGCAGTTTTTTTCTAGTTGCTTATTGTAAAATAGGTCTAAGAACGGTTTTTTTTTATTTATGGCACGTCAATTTGACTTCACCTCGCCTTATGTTAACCTGAAGGCAAAGTCTCATGAAAGAGGGTCACTATTGCAAACACGTTCAGTGCTACAATGGTGGCGCTCAGCTTGACGGCCTCATCAGATGCTTTTTCACGCCCCGCTTAAAGGACCCGGGACTGCAGGAAGAAAGAAACACGTGCGCCGACAAGGAAATCTAGGACTTAATGGTGCGGCAGAGAAAAGACTCACCGAAACGCTTGGTTCTTAATCGCGGGAGCTAATTTTAAATTCCAAATTCAAAATTCTTTTTCGCCATTCATAAATTTCACTCGCAGAAACCCCACCCCATTTTTTAAACAGCTTCTAAACATAGACGGCAATGACCTCACATAAAACTATATAGCATACATAAAGTTCAATGACTTCACATCAAAAAATACGTTTTTAAGTCACCCTGTACATCACTGTATAAGCCTATGCGCCCTCTCCGGTCCTAAAACTATTACAGCCATCCATTCATATAACTGCGATAAGCCAACTGAGGGGACGCGGCCTCTATTGAAGAACCCTGATTTGTGGCTGAAGGATTTGTCTCCTGGCTCGTACTATTTATCTTTCTGAAGAACAATGGATTGGTTTGGTAAAACATTCTATAGCTGTACTGTTTTCAATGAAGGAAAGAGAAAATAAATTAAACTCTTAATAATATAAGCTAAGATTTCGTTTTTGTTTTTTTTAATACGAAATTAACCTTTTGATGACCTCTAAGACTTGGCAGTAGTGAATGTGACTGCTACGAAGGAGCCCCAGGTTTGATTTACGCTCCGTGTAAAAATTTGTGTGCATAAATATGAATATTTGCATTGGTCTGGGTGTTTTGATGTATCTAAGTATATTTGTACGCATTCTAGAACCCGTAACATAAGCTAGTTGAACTATGCTTACTATGGATCTAGATGGTGCTGTATACATTGTCCTAGATTTTCATAGGTGTATAAGTAGTTAGTCATAAGATACTGTTTTATGGTTAAAGAAACCTGGGTATTAACGCGATTATTTGGTAAATACAATAATTTACCTTTTAATTTGCTTGACGAATCAAAGAATCTAAGAATCAATTTCATTTATTCAGTTTAGGCACATAAAGAGCACTTATGAATGTCAAAGATTTACAATAATTATGTACCTACTTTTGTCAAAAATATTATAATTCATAATAAATTAGGATACTTAGTAAATAAATCATTAGAAAATGATTCTTTCGCTGGTTCGGTAGTTAAATCTCCTGAGAAGAGACCAGCAAGAAACTCAGGTAGATTATCGTTATTCTTTTTAATATTTAGTTGTTTATTTATAATAACTGGGTGCAAGAGCAAGAGATTATTATGACCACGCATTTTTGTCATCAAGATATTCGTCTACTTTATAATAGCTTTTTTTAACTAAAAATCTTTTCAATTCTATTTTAAACTTATCAAGTGGCAGGTCAGCCAAATCCTGAGGAATTTTTGGCCAGACCTGACGTTTTGGCCAGTAGCACTAGCCGTGATCACAAGCTGACCCATGACATGTATTTACCATAATATGATCGCGTCAATACCGGGTTTCACTAACCATATATCATATAACACGACAAACTCCGTGTCGTGGCGGTAGTGAACGCGCCTGCTACGTAGGAGGCGTTGGTTCGAATACCGCTCAGTGCAAATATTTGTGTGCATGAATTTAAATATTTGCATTGGTCTGGGTGTTTCTATGTATAATTATGTATGTATTTACAAAAAAAGTATCTAAGTATGTTTATCCGCATTCTAGAACCCATAACACAAGTTAGTTAAACTATGCTTAACATGGGTCTAGGTGGCGTTGTTTAGATTGTCCTAGAATATTAGATAGTCCTAGAATATACAATATAACACGAAAATTTAAATGTGAAGATACTGTTTGTTTTCCAAAGAAAATAATACAATCTTATCTTATCCGAGACGCGAGAAGACGTCAAAAGCTTGGCCAACGGTCGGTTTGAAGTTGACAAGGTGTAGCGTCCATTTAATCAACAAATTGAATTCAACGAAAATCAATTCAACAATCAAACCACAATCAAACACGAATCCAATCACGTTTGACATTATAATAATCCCACCGAAATCCCACCGCAAATTTTGACACGCGACGCGACATTTCAAAGTAATGAAACGAAATGTCAAACCGACATTTGCAATTCTATTGTGGTCACTGTTGAAACAGTATTGAACGAAATGTTTAAAGGTTTGGAGTGCCCTTTTATTGTAAAAAACGCCTAATAATGGTCTTCAGAAGTGCTACAGAATGAATGTCCCCTAATTTTTGAGAAGCAAATGTCAAAGTTATTAAATTAAATATAATAAGAAGTAATCGTCGGTAGATTAGTAAGATATTGTTACGAATGTCACCACTCATGACGTAAGCCGTCAATGATTGAAGCATTTGACAGAATATACTCGAAGATGAGCCCAAGTTCTGAAATTGAACTCCTCAAATGGAAAGAACTAGAATAATTGTAAATAAAGAGAATCGAAATTACGATCGTAATGACGATCGAAAAGACTAGCGAAATTAGGATTTCCAGAAGATTCTGCATGGTATATAAACAGCACCAGGAGCGCCAAAAGGGCAGTTTAGTCTCAGTGGTTGAAGTGGAAACAAGAAGAAGAAGAAGTAAAGTGAAAAGTGCAAGTAATAGTGCTGTTAAAAAGTACAAGTGAAAGTGCTAGTGGTGCATGTGCAATACTGCATGTGCTGTGAACTAAAAACGCTCAGTGAACGTGGACGTTCTAGAGACTGTGTGTAAAGACAGTGCGTTGCAGTACAGTCCTCTAAGTGTGCACGAGTGCTTCGGACAATAGACTGTGTATACGCTAAAGACTGTTGTGAGTTGGTGGCTTGAATAAAGTGTATAATCGCTCGAGGTTGTTTACTTCCAATCCCGAAACCCGCTTCCCGTTACAATATTATTTAAGGAGTCAGCATCGATCATAAAAATCGATAGATCCCGAATTCAAATCCCGGCTATTGCACTACTGACGTGAACCCACTCCTAATACAAGGAGTGGGTTCTTATTTATATGCCCGCAATTAAAAATAAAATTAATTAATTTTACCAAGTGCACTATGGGCGGCAATAGGTTCGCTATTATGTGGGACCGAAAATCATAGTTGGCGAAATGAGGATGCTTATTACACCTCTGACTACCCCTTCGGAGATTACGGACGACAGCATATGTATGTATATATGTTTTGTGTGGCTGCACCATTCAACCTTAGAATTTATTACGAGCTCACGTGTTTCCTTCTTCCTACAATCCCGGGTCCTTCAAGCGGTTCACAACTTACGATTAAGTTTAATTATGAAACTATTCAAAAAGAGACCCAATTTTATTCAATATGTCTGCTTTATATTTATTTTTCACTCTCAATAAGTTCTAGATACAAAGGCCACGTCTGCCCTTTTCAGACTTTGAAGGTTAAATGAAAATACTAGGACCGTATCTGGTTAAAACCGAAATTGGTTACAGTTTAGTTGGCATTTGATGAATTTATTCATTCTGATACGACATTTTATCTTCACTACATAGTATAAAATAAAGTCGCGTTCTCTGTCCCTATGTCCCTTGGTATGCTTAAATCTTTAAAACTACACATCGTATTTTGATGCGGGTTTTTTTAATAGATAGAATGGTTAAAGTGAAAGGTTTATATGTATATAACATCATGCTACGACCAACAGGTGCGGAACAGAAAAGAATAATGTTGCAAAAACGGGATGACGCAGACGAAGTTGCGCGGGTCAGCTAGTTTATTATAAAGTAGCTGATATCCGTGGTTCTATTTTGCGGACCCCGAGCAATGAGTTCATTTTGACTATGGATGCAATCAGGAAAATACATATAATATATAATGATGATAATGTCCCGTTGTACTATACGAGTATGTTACTACAAATCAGCATCATCTTCCAGATGATTTATAACAGTTACTCCAATGTCTAGTGCCTCAATATAAACTCTTGGTCAATTAATAGAACATCTGCCATACCGTACATATATTAGTACATTCTGTCTAAGAAAAAAGTTTTGTCTCTAGTTTTCCTTTTCTTAGGTCGTTTCGACCTTGGCAGAATATCTGCCAAAAAGAAGTTTGGCCACTGGAGCAAACGAGTCCTTGAGTGGACACTGCGACAAGGCAAAGGGAAGCTAGGACAACCTCTTGCCAGATGGACCGATGGACTAATGCCCTAAAAACTGGCGGCTGGGACAAACTGGTTGTGGAGGGCGTAGGATAGGGAGAAGTGGCGCACCTAGGCCTATGTCTAGTAGGCTGCAATAGGCTAAACGATTAATTGATCGTCCGTCAGCGGATATTCTTTTCCCTCATAGTTATAAGGAAATCTAAAACATAATAATACGTCAAATTTTTTAACATTCAAAAAATTAAATCTAAAAAAATCACCAACCAAGCAGCAGAATGAACCCTAAAAGGTAATCAAAACCATTTTGGATGAAACTTCTTTCAAAAACAATGTAACTTGGTGAAAATATTTTTTTCTCCCAAACTCCGAGAAGTCAAACGGCACAGTTTAATGAGATGGCCCTCTTTTTCTTTCAACTTTGAAAGAACAGATGTGTACTCAAATTAACAAAGAATTTCGGAGAATTTTTGAAGAGTACTGGTTCGGTGCCTTGATTTTGTAAAAGTAAGATAATTATTTGTGTTTATACATTTAAGGTCATTTAAAAAAATACTTGAGTAATGTTATATTAACGAACGCCGCACTATAGTGGCAAGCAAAAAGTCTTTCTAAAACGTAATAAAGAATTCTAAAATTAAATCAATTCAAATAAAACGTAGTGTAGTATGGTTAGCGAAACCCTGGTCATAATATGGAAAATACAACAATTTACCTTTTTTGTGTGAATTTTTTTTTTCTATTAATTTTGGGCTCTCCATCTTCCCTTAATATAACAGGCTTAATATATTTTCATTGTAAATTGCGATACTCAAAAGTCCAAAATACACAGGATAAGATCCAAACAGGCAAACACACATACACATTTAGAAGTACAGTTCTTTACACACACATACAAGTCATCAAGCACATTAACATCGACCGATCCCCTCCATTCTATATTCAAGTCACAAAGTGAACCAAATCAAAGCGATTTGGACGCGTTTCTTTTTTAATTCAATTTAAATTAGATTTCAAATTGTTTTGACTCAAATACGTCTTTGAATTTGCATTGAGAGGCAATCCAGAAAATTCGATGATTAGAAAATTGAAAATACAGTTTCATGTATTTTTTTTGATCATGCGCAATATCTGTGTGGATACCACCTCCATTAAAGTCGGTGGAGTTCTTCTTCTTCTGTCGAATCGACTGTTCTGAGTTGCGATCGTTGAATAGTAATAGGTTTCACTATACGGGATGGCTTACAACATTCTCTCCCTACGTAGGTGGAGGTGATTATGTCGAACTTAAACCGACAAAACGCTCGCCCCATAGGCGGCGTCTTTAATTACCGGTGGATAATACAAGACATATCTCTCGCACCCTGGCAAACCCAGGGACATCTCTTTGAGATAACCCCCTTCCCCTAATATACATGAAACAGCGTGCGTTTTAGTTAGTTCGAGTCCGACATAATCACTTCCACCAACTTTGGTGGAGGTAGTATCCGTGAGGATTTTGCGTACGGAAAAAAAGGGTAGATAGTGTCTATTTGTCTCTATATCTAAATGGTATAATCACCACATATAAGTTAAAATGATTTGTCAAAATTGTGCAGCTAACACATCTCATTAAACTTGAGAAATAGCTGTGGTAACCGTCGGATTGTCGGCGTCGGCACTCCGCAATACGAGTCACAAATGTCTTAAGTCAATAACGATTTGTGTCATGACTCATAACGGCTTAAAACTGACATAGGCTTGTAATACATATAATTAATGTGACCTCAATATTTGTTTTCTAAGGCATGAGGAAATTTAACAAATGTGCGTTTACGTTTACGTGTGGTTATGTAAGCTTTTGTTTGATTCCCGGGTTGGACAAGGTGTTCTGAAGTTCGCTGTTTGGATAGGTATGATATGTGTTATGTTATTATAGCAGTAAATTTTGATTTATAGTTACAGATTATTTGATAAAATTAATTAATGTCAACATAATTCTTTTTTACCTGTATTAAGACCTTTTCTTCTTTATCTTTTCTAGCTTACCTGAAAAAAGAAAGAAACGTTATTATTTATTTTGATGAAAGGTTTATTTTATATATTATAGAGGAGATAGGACACGACGGTAGGTATATTCGTCTCAATCGAGCAGTCCGACTGGAGAAGTACCTCCACCCTACAGAATATCGCCGTTTAATAACCTTGTGTTGTGTTTTCGGTGGTGAGTAGGGTAGTCAGAGCTCACTAGAGAGGTTTTGTGTTGTCAGTGGGAAAACCAAAGGCTTATCCTACATCTTTTGCGCTGACGACACAGACTGACTCTGTTCTTAGAGGGGTTGCGGCACGAGTGTTATTTCTCTGGTGTTACACTCGCCCATAGGCCACGGCCATAAAAAAAATATTATTAATTTCACACGTAAATTACATTCATACAATTATTAGGTACATTTACGCATGTCATGTGCAGTGGGCTCCAAAAGTTCCTGGACACCTTAAAATCTATAATACTTTGACAGTCTAAGTCTAATTCAATCAAAGTAACATAAATAGCGCCATTAAATGAAACATCGATGACGATTCTTTATAAGAAAATAAGTTAACTTATGCATGTAGTAGCCTAAACTTAACTTCTTTAATACGTAGATCTATTACCCAGTAGCTTCTAAGACTAGTAATGTCTTCATACAAATTTTCGATGAATCGATTATGATGGATAATTTTTTGATTTGGCCACAAAGATCTTATTTTTTTTAATTTATGGCACGTCAATTTGACTTCACCTCGCCTGATGTTAAGCTGAAGGCAAAGTCTCATGAAAGAGGGTCAGGAAAGAGGAAGAGGCAAACACGTTAAGTGCTACAATGGTGGCGCTCAGCTTGACGGCCTCATCAGATGCTTATTCGCGCCCCGCTTAAAGGACCCGGGGCTGTAGGAAGAAGGGATAGAGTCCCATAATACCTTTATACTTGTATTCATTATTCGCACCTGTGTATCCGAAATACCAAATGTGAATTTCTTCTTTCTCTATATGTGATTAAACTGCGGTTTAACGATTCTGGATTACTTTCTAAATATTCCAACAATTCCCAGCTTTTCTTGTAGAGTAACAACATTGTAATTTAGCACAAACTTGTGCACTTGGTGACAAATTGCTAAAGTTTCCGAGGATATGTAATTAATTTAACTTTAAAACCGTTTTGTTACTTTTTGAGTTCGAAGCATTTGCTTAATTTAGTACGGAGAAAACATGTAAATCGTAAGTTAATTGAGTGTATATGGTATATCATTAGGGCCTGGAAGAGATCACTCCCAGCGATAAGACCACCAATTGTACATTCAATTGTTTACGTGTAATTATATTACTATGTCTATACTTTATTTTCTTTTTTTTTGGTGTACAATAAGGAGTGCCCGCTTACCGAAAAGCCGACTGAGTTTCTTGCCGGAGTCTTCTCAGGCCGGGGTCACGTTTAGAACCGGTGGTCCATTCGCTCACTAATTTATAAAATATTTTGATATTGACGTTTTGTAAGTGCCGTTTAATGATTTATTAAGAACAAATGAATTTAAATTGGTTTTGACTTTGATTTGATTTGATTTGATTTGAGTTATTTTTGACGACCTTTGTAGTGTGGCGGTAGAGAACGTAAAAATCTAAGTATGTTTATCTGCATTCTAGAACCCATAGCACAAGTTAGTTAAGCTATGCCTGCCATGAGTCTATTTTTTTTTTTTTTTTATACTACGTAGGTGGCAGACAAGCACACGGCCTACCTGATGGAAAGCGGCCACCGTGGCCTATGAACGTGTGCAACACTAAGGGTGTCACACACGCGCTGCCCACCCTGAAGGGAAAGGGGGAGAGCTGGGAAGGGGTGGGGAGGCTAGGAAGGGGAGGGGAAGGAGGGGTATAGTGAGCTCTGGCTACCCTACTTACCGGCGGGTCTAGGTGGCACTGTATAAATTGTCTTAGAATGTTTATCTATCTATTTATTTTGGAGATGGAATCATATTTATAAGTTTGTAAACGAGTCGATTGACAAACAAGTTCAGGTGCAGACTTTCGAATCGAGCTTGGGGGGTCAAACGACAGTTACTTCCACAATAATCATTGTCTTTTATGGGTGTTTATTAAACTTTATTCTTCGTCATCATTCCTAAGTCGAATCAAATTGCACTGAACTTTGAAGCCTGTCCAGTCTTGTCCTTGTCATTGTGGAATTACCAACAATACCATCTGACTTCCCAAACCCATAACTCATAAAAAATTAAGCATTACATTATTTTTTTATTTTTTTTTATAATATCACGCCTATATCCCTGAAGGGGTAGGCAGAGGTGCTAGCACCCACATTTCGCCAGTTTATGTTTTAGGTCCCAATGTAATAGGTGGCGAGCCTATTGCCATTAACCGGGCACTTATAAACCTGCGATAAATACTCACATAACTTCGAAAAGCATCGAGTCATTGGTGTGTGCCATGGTAAAACCTGGGATCGAACCCGAGACCTCGTCTCAGCAGTCCATTACCCATACCACTAGGCTATCGCGGTTAATTACATTACATTATTTATGTTGTTAACTTTCAAAATTCAATACAAAGGTAAGTAGTTTATTATATTTTGATGAAAAATTAAGCTTGCGTCCGTCAGAACACTGAAGAATAGGTTTGCTTTTAAAGATACCAACGGGGCCCCTTACATTAACTTCTGTAATACAGTATACTAGCTGACCTGCGCAACTTCGTCTGCGTCACCCCGTTTTTGCAACAATTTTCATTCCTGCTCCGCACCTGTTGGTCATAGTATGATGTTATATGCATATAAACTTTCCTCTTTAACCATTCTATCTAATAAAAAAACCGCATCAAAATCCGTTAAGTAGTTTAAAAGATTTAAGCTTACAAAGGGACATAGGGACAGAAAACGCGACTTTGTTTTATACTATGTAGTGATAGTAGATATTTATTTTATTAATATTATGAGAAATATATTACGTAGGTGTTTGTCTAAAAGCCCCTAACATATTACTTATTCAAAGGTCAAAATAATAGTATAACTGCCTGCCTAGTGGAAACGGTACGCGCCACGAGGCGGGGAATTCGATAAATACACTTGTTTACGTTAGAGAGCCACTTAGAAGTACCGTCAGCAAACAAAATTTTGTATGAAAATTATAATATGATAATTATATATTCTGGCTGGGAAATATTTAAAAGATTGGGATCAGTGGCGCACCTTAAGAAAGGCCTTTGTCCAGCAGTGGACCGCAATAGGGACAATGATTGATTGATTCTGTAACAGTAGCATTCTATATTTAAAATTATTTATCAATCGGTACTGGAATATTTTCTAGTTTTTTTTTCATCAATTAGCAGGGGTACCAGCTTGCCAGCGTGTTCAGCTTAAACGCGAAGATTTTAGTGGCATTATGGTTACACAGCCTAATTTCTAAAGTCAAAATCAAGCAGAAAAAGAATAATGTGTTGTAAATATTGTAAGGAAAGTAGATTTATTTGGTGGGTGATTCTTCGAACCCTAAATTTTCGATGTCTGGAGGTTTATTTTCGTAACTGACTGACAAATCAGTCTGCAATTAATTTTAATACATACCTCAGACTATTACCTATCTTGGACAAGTTATATTTTTTTCATAATTGTTTTTTAAATATTCGAAAAAAAATTAATTAATCCCAAAGTTTGATATACCGATGCGATGTCCAAAATCCCGAAGTGGAAAACTTGAAGTTCAAAAGCCCGAAAGTACTAAATACCGAAGTTTGATATAGGTACTGAAGTTCAAAATCCCGAAGTACAAAATCAGTGCAAGGCGGGGGCGTCGCTACAGTCCCCCGTTGCTACGATGTTTTGATGCAGGCGCCAGCTACGTCAATTTTGTTTATATTTTTTTCAGTTACTGTGTTTTTCTTTGTATATACATTTTAGTAGTATTTAGTATTTTAGTTGTATTTTTCTTATGCAAAGAGACTGTAACAGCGGTTGCAATGAAGTGGAAAGTGTAAGTCAACTTGTGCAGTGTCCACATTGTTCCCAGGCTCGATTTTTTAAAGGTAAGCGGGGTTTGAGAGTGCATTTTGGGAAAGTACACAAATCCCAAAATGCACTTCCATTCCAAACAAATCCACTAACTCCTACCGCTACCCCCACCTCTCAAATTCCCTTTTGGCAAACCTTATCTAAATTTAAAAATTCGGTTCCAATTTTAAAGAGAGTTCCCCGAGGTGCAAGACCGTCTGTTGCTCAGAATCTGACCAAATGTATAGCCGTGGTAGTCCGGGAGAACTCTCTAAGCGCTTGGGAACAATTACTCACCTTCCCTTACAGGATTCTACATGTTACTAAAGATCAGGCCTCCAAAAAAACATTAACAACCCAAATAAAAGAAAACTGCTCTTTGTCTCATAATTTTGTCCCAAAATTCACCACCTTTCATAAAAATTCAATTTATCACTATGTAGAGTCCAAGTTAAGAGAAGGTGACATCAGGGGTGCTGCAAGACTTTTATTTAGCAGCGATGTTATGGCGCCATGCTCGCCAGATACCCTGTCAGATTTAAAAAGCAAGCACCCCTCTCCTGCTGATAACCATTCCTTCCCTGACCCTCCGGAGTCAGACGCGGAATGTCTCACTGTTTCAGCTAAGGACGTGATAGGAGCCGTTGGCTCTTTCCGGAGTGGGTCTGCCGGTGGCCTTGATGGTCTAACTCCACAGCACCTCAAAGACCTTATTGGCGTAAGCGTCGGAGAAGCTGGCGACGCACTCTTGAAGGAACTAACGGCTCTTATTAATCTTATGCTGTCCGGCAATGTGGACGAAGCCATCATTGATATACTGTACGGCGCTAATCTATGCGCCTTGCGTAAAAAAGATGGTGGTATTCGTCCCATTGCCGTGGGCTGTACATATAGGCGAATTGCGGCCAAATTATGCTGCAATGCTTACAGGGAAACTCTCTCCAACAAATTCCAGCCCCTGCAACTCGGTTTCGGTTGCAAAGGGGGCTGCGAAGCTGCAGTACATTCCCTATCCACGTTCCTTAGCTGCAGTGGAGGGGAGGTTATCCTTAAGGTTGACTTGAGGAATGCCTTCAACTCGGTTAATAGAGACACTTTGTTGACACAAGCCAAATTAGAAACACCCAAAATTTTTCGTTTTCTTTGGCAGTGTTATAGGCACCCTTCTAAATTACTTTATAAAGAAAATATTTTAAATTCTGCGGTAGGGTGTCAACAAGGTGATCCTCTTGGGCCAGTTATTTTCAGCCTTGCTATTCACCCTATTATTGAGCGTCTAAATTCCAAATTTAATATTTGGTATCTGGATGACGGTACTCTCGGAGGCGACGCAGAGACAGTATTAAGAGATTTGGCGTTTTTAAAAGAAGAATTTAGTTCAATTGGCCTAGAATTAAATCCCACCAAATGTGAAATTTTCCTCAGTGACCCAACTGACAGTCTTTCGGTACTCTCAAAATTTAATAATTTGGCTCCAAATTTAAAAGTAGTTCAAAAAAGCTCTCTCCGCCTCCTAGGGTCACCAATTCTGGAAGAAGCTTACGAATCATTTGTGGAAGAGAAAATACAAAATTTTTGTGAAGTTTCGGACCGACTATTCCAAATTAATATCCATTCAGCTTTCACCATTATTCGATTTTGTCTTTTCGTTCCAAAATTTACACATGCCTTGCGTTCTTCTCAACTTTTTAAATGTTTGGCACTTTTAGGTCGAGTGGATAAAGTTATTCAAGACACTCTGTGCAAAATTTTAAATATAAATTTAAACGACCGAGTGTGGCTTCAGGCGTCCCTTCCTATTCGTCTTGGCGGCCTCGGCGTTCGCAAAATTGCAGACGTAAGTATACCGGCGTTTTTATCTTCGGTCTACGGCACTGAAGAATTAGTCAGGAAAATTCTCTCTCCTTCACTGATTAATTTGGACGTGCCTGGCAAGGCCGAAGCTTTAAATGCCTGGAAAATGACTTGCCCGAATGCCGTTATGCCCGCCAACCCATCTTCCCAGAGGCAATGGGATGAGCCGCTCTGTGTTGGCATTAAAAAATATTTATTCAGTACAAGTGCAAACGATACTGAGCGTGCTCGCCTATTGGCTGTGGGGGAATGGGAATCAGGTGTCTGGCTGCAGGCACTTCCTTCGCCCAGCATTGGTACAATGTTGGACGACACGACCTTCCGCATTGCAACTTGCCTACGTTTGGGTGCACCATGTGTTTCTCCGCATCGATGTCTATGTGGGGAAGTAGTCGATAGCCTTGGACATCACGGATTATCCTGCAGCAGGAGCGCAGGTCGCATGTCCCGACACGCGCATATTAACGACATCATTCGTCGGGCTCTTGTCACCGCCGGCGTGCCAGCTGTTCTTGAACCTGTTGGCTTGGCGCGCGACGATGGCAAGAGACCAGACGGGATGTCGTTGATGCCTTGGAAGATGGGTAGGCCTTTGGTGTGGGACGCCACTTGCGTCGACACCTTGGCGCCTTCTCATCTTCCAAGCACGATGGACTGCGTATGCGCTGCTGCTGCATCGGCAGAGACTCTCAAACGGCGCAAATATAATAATTTAAATAGTAATTATATATTTGAGCCGTTTGGTGTCGAAACGCTGGGTCCGTGGGGTCCAAGTGCGCGCGCGCTATTTAAAGAAATAGCGAAGCGACTTGTCGACGCTTCCCGTGACCATAGGGCTGGCCTTTACCTCGCTCAACGAATTGGCATCGCCATTCAGCGTGGTAATGCCGCCAGCCTTCTGGGCACGGTTCCGGTAGAGATCGATGGGGAGGAATATTTTGATGCCTAAAGTTGCAGTCTCTCTACCTTTTTATAATTAATATAGATGTGTAAATATTTTGTATATAGTTTTTAATATTCTGTATTGATAATGTTATTGAAAATTAAACCGTTCTTCTGACTAATGTGGTGTGTCCGTAACCCAGTTTCTTGAACATCAGTAACAATAACATTTTTTCGTGTTCATAAATCGATGTGAATTATAATTATTACGAAAGAATATTAGTTGTTCCTTTACACAAAAAAAAATGGTGCTAATATTTATGATAGTTAATTAATAAATAAAAAAATTGTGAGTGTCCGGTACAAAAGTCTGATTCATATTCGCGCGCTTCTCTCGAACATACCTAGCCAACTACGAAACATTCAGCGACCACTTCCCGCGCTGGTAGCCTGTGGCTCGGCTGACGTGGTGGCGACGTGACGTGTGGCTAGTTCGTAACGTCTCGGAGATATAAAGGTAAATATCCGATTCATATGGCTTTGGTGCACCTGTATTTCTGATTACTATGTTTGTTTTAATAATTAAGTGGCATGGTTTTTAAATTTGAACCTGCGGGAAATATAATGCAAGTAGGGAACAGAAACCAATTTATAAATAACAATCCTTAATTGCAAACCTGTAATAATTTATCGATATTAATGGGCAAAATTCTGATTCATATGGTAAAAATGCCATATTACGTTACATTGGCGGCACCTTACGCCTGTAACATGTCATCTCGTATACGCCTAATATTATTTACATGTCTAAGAACAGTAGCTGTAAATTTCGCAGCAGTCCTAATAACATCGAAGGGGTTTCATGTCTACCGACGACTAAATTTTCGATAGTTAAACTATAAGTCAAATTTAATTTCTAGTTCTTATATTACAGTACACAAAAATACCACCAGTGCAATCTAAAGAAGAAAAAAGACAGAAAAAGAAAATTGCAGGACGTATTCGCATGGAAAACATACGAAAAGATCCAGACAAGTATGCTTTATGGCGAGTGAAAATGCGAGAGGCCTATTTAAAAAGAAAGAGAGAATTTAAGATTGTTTCAATTTGCAATTTAATACCTGGAGAGAAAAAAGAGTAGAGAAAGCTCAAAAAGATCGTACGACAAAAAGAAATTAAAAGAACTTCAACAGATAGAATGAAAATATCAATGAAAATATCATTATGAACGACCCTTTGAGTTGGCATTCAAAGAATGATATCATGCTGTGATTTAGATTTAGGTGTTATAACAATAATTGTGAGCATTTACTGTGATTTTAATAAATAATTGACTGTTTTTTATAACTGGAATTTCATTTTTATTCCTAATTCTGATTCATATGGCCTCTAAATTTTTAAAGTTAATTATCTCGAAAACCATTTTATCAAAAAGTGTCCCTTTTTCAGTCATTGTTTCTTAGCTTATAACCTTTGGTAAAAACATGTTTTATAAGCTTAAATGTGAAAAAAAAATAAGCCATGTGAATCAGACAAAGAACGCAATTTCGGAGAAACACCCTGGTCTCATATTGTGACCTTGGCTACTGAGAACTAAAAATGTCGATATCATTGTAAATAACATAGAGAAGGAAAAGATAGGCCAAAAGCGATTGGCGGCACACAGTGAAGAGTGGTGATTACTTCACCGAGAATAGCGCAGCTCTTCTGTTTGGAGGGAGAGAGTGTGTAAATAACAAAAGCAACATCAAATAAGTCTCAACTGAACATAGTCATAAATCAATGTAACTATAAGTTTCGCCTAAGCTTCTGACAGAATAAATAAACTATATGAACTATCTATTTATGCAGAAAAAGTCAAGATTTTTATAGAACTGTACACATATTTTAACAGAAGCTTGTAAAAAAGGACTTATGAGTCACAATCAAAGGTTTAACACAGAATAGTATTAAAAGGTAATAACTTGGTCACAGGTGTGCTTATGTGTAATAATAATGCTGTAAGAGGAAACGTTTTATAGCCCTTTTACACACAAATGATGGGTATATAGATAATTATTAGGTACTCGTAATTTTAATGCCTGTTACCTTTAAGTAATTAGGATAACTTTATAGCTCTTTAACTGTACCTGTGATACGTCTGTTCATTGTCTCGTTTCATGTTTACAATTTTTGTAATCATGTACAGTCACTTTTTGTGGGTAGTCGCATAATGTAATCAAAATAATGACCGCCTTAGCTGTAAAACTATGTAAAACATATTTTTTTGCACCAGACACAACCCGAGGCGGGTTATTAACATGACAAAAGGTAAATAAATATTTTAAAAAAACAGTGTCACTTTGGAACTGGTGGCAGAAGTCAACCCTAGGCCAATATTATTAGATGTTACTTATATACAGAGGTGCTGCATGTTGCGTGTTAATTATTATAATTTGTCACGAAAGGTGACGGTAACGGTGTCGTGAATAAAATTATATTTTCTCATCACAAATATTATGTATGATACTAAAATTCCCAACGTGGCTTAAGCAGTTATCTCTTTATTAATATTATTTATTGATTTATATCCATATAAAACTTGTTTGTGATTTTTTATTGTTCAACAACTTCTGAGAGCAACTGTACAGTCATAATATTCACATTAGCATTTTGTTAATAATATTACCATTAATAAGCAACAATTATAATAAATATTTGATTGATGATTTTTATTCAAAATAATTTATTATAATTTCATAGTAGGTACCTAATCTTTTTTACGAACCTTACTGTACCAACTTATTTTTCATTCTGCCTTCCATATTATGTTTTGACTTACCAGTGTTTGTTTAGGACCTCGCCAGTGACAGATAAACATACAAGATCGTTACATTAAATTTATGTTCTGCCAGCCATGATATTTTGTTAAAACCATGAAATAATAATACCTACTAGATTGTCCTAGATTTTCTGTAATAATTTATTTAAATGAGAGTGTCAGTCGGTTGATTTAAGAAGTACTGTCAACAACAAAAGTAATTGAACGTTTTTTAATTATATAACACTAACCCGCGCAACTTCGTCTGCGTCACCCCGTTTTTGCAACATTTTTCATTCCTGCTCCGCACCTGTTGGTCGTAGCATGATGTTATATACATATAAACCTTCCTCTTTAACCATTCTGTTAATTAAAACAAACCGCATCAAAAGCCGTTGCGTAGTTTTAAAGATTTAGGCATACAAAAGGACATAGGGATAGAGAACGCGACTTTATTTTATACTATGTTGTAGTGATTTGAATCATTAAAATAGAAATTATTTATTTATTGTGAATTGTAACTAAGTAAGTGAGTTGTCATTAGTGATCTATCGCCGGTCTACTGGGAGATATTTCTTGGAGAAATAAGCAGTACCCAAGTACCTAATTGTCAACATCCAATATTATGTAATGATAATTCTATGTGTGAAAATTAAAAAAAAAATTATACCATTCCAAAAACTCTATTATCGCAGCGACCAATAAATATTCACTATAATTTGTCATTCACTCACAACTCATTCATTCCACAATCAAAACCACAGAACATCATTCAATCAACACACATTTTTGTAACCCTATCGACGTTTCAAGCCACATTTTCCATAAATTGTATAAAATATTTAATGTTTACGAATTGGGGTAATATAGCCATAAACAGGCCCCGACATGTTGTACCATAAATTATGTAGTTAATAATAAAGTACGTAATGAAAACATGTCGTAAATAAAAACTAAAAGTGATGTGCCGTAAATTTTTTTTATAATCTCCCCTTTATTGAGGGTGAATAATTATGTATGGTAATGTATAAGGTGTTAGTGTTGCTATTAGTGAAAAGTGTCACTATCAGTATTGTAGTTTCACAAAGTAGGTACATGACTCTCTCATGTTTTACCCACGGTTACCAATCACTCCGAAGATTCTATCAAGAACTAAGTGGTTCGGTGAGTCTTTCCTCTGCCGCACCATTAAGTCTTGGAATTCCTTACCGGCGCACGTGTTTTCTTCTTCCTACAGTCCCGGGTAATTGTCACAGTGACAGGCGGCTCCACCTGTCGCCTCCAGGCCCGCGCTCATGACGGAGGTCTTTCTGTGACCTCCGTAGTCACGAGTCTCCTCCTGTCTCGGTCCGGTAAAACTGAACCCCAGACTCCGGGGTAAAAGCTTCGGATGTTACTCGGATTACCACCCATCACCCCCAGGCCCGCGCTCATGACGGAGGTCTTTCTGCGACCTCTAACGTCACGAGTCTCTTCCTGTCTCGGTTCAGTAAAACTGAACCCCAGACTCCGGGGTAAAAGCTTCGGATGTTACTCGGATTACCACCCATCACCCCCAGGCCCGCGTTCATGACGGAGGTCTTTCTGCGACCTCAAACGTCACGAGTCTCTTCCTGTCTCGGTCCGGTAAAACTGAACCCCAGACTCCTGGGTTAAAGCTTCGGATTAATACTAGGATGAAGAAGATGAAATTCGTGTGTGATTTGTTTTATTTTTGTTTTCAAAATTCGTTTTTTGTTCTTATGAATGTAATATGTAAGGCTACATTGTAAATTAGTGCTGCTTACTACAAATAACAAGGTTAACGATACTACTACATTTTCTCTTTATCGAAACGACATAAAATCACGCGAATCGCGAACAGGCGTTCTACTGGCGGCAAAATGCTGATCACTAATTCATTATAACCTATTTCTTTCGTCGCGTCGGCAAAGTTTGACTTACACTAAAGAGTCACTACTGTTTGTTATGTTTATAATCAAATGCGTGAAGTAGTGAGCGTCTACCAGAATGCTATAAGGGTAGCAGCGTACTCAGAGCACGCTGTAGTAGTGGTAACGGAGGTAGGACACGACGGTATCTCCCGTCCGAAATGAGCTGTCCAACTGGGGAAGTACCTCCGCCCTACAGAAGACCGCGGTCACAATAACCATCGTGTTGTGTTCCCGCCGGTAAGTAGGGTAGCCAGAGCTCACTATACCCCTCCTTCCCCTCCCCTTCCTAACCTCCCCACCCCTTCCCAACTTTCCCCCTTTCCCTTCAGGGTGGGCAGCGCGTGTGTGACACCCTTAGGCCGTGTGCTTGTCTGCCACCTACGTAGTATAAAAAAAAAACCCATCATGAAGGATTGGCTAGAGAAGCCACACCGTAGCCTCTCGGACCGGCTGACACAAGTGATCACTGGGAACAGGTGAAAACAATCCGAAGGGAGATTACCGTGTCGTATCCAGAAGGCGCCAACATAAAGTGCAAAGATGGTAGTGAGGACTTGGAGCTGCCCGGCGTGGGAGACGAGTGAAAGTTCTCTCACTCGCCATCTTGCTCACAGACACAGCGTTAAGTCAGCGATGGTTATAGCAAGAAAATCGCAAAGAGGAGACGGTGGACCGGGGTCAAATTTGCGGTATCAAAGTTCTGTAGTTAGGTTGGTCAGACTTTTAATGCTCCAACTACCTGTAACGACTGCCATGCCAACGACCGGGACCGACGGCTTAACCTGCTCTCCGAAGCACGACCAGACCAGTGCCAATAGTCATAATCATACATACAAGGATTTTACATACATGAAGGGATTTGCGCACGATAAAAAAAATATATCTAAAAATACACAGATACAGTCTTAAACAAAAGTAGCATTCGAATCTGTCCGCAGTCACACATAAGCAGCTATAGTTATATATTATTATGTTATAAACATTTCAATTTCAATTTCGGATTGAGTGCTCAAGTTATGCGGACAGAGTTTGACACCCTAACTCTGCATCTTGGATTTTTTTGTAGGTATAACAATACACGTGACATATTCTTCATATTTATTTATAACAACTTTTATACAATATTCTGACAAATAAATGAATCTAATCTAATCTAATCTAATCTAATGAATGCGTTGCGTTGCCGCGTTGCCGGGCTGGCCATCGGCTCTTGTAGGTTAACGGGTTAGAATCGTATCACTATTATATTTCTAGATATAAAGAAATATAGCGTGGGACGGCCTCCTACGAGATGGACGGACGACATAGTCAAAGTTGCTGGTACCCATAGGATGCAGACCGCCTCGGTCGGATTGAATGTTGATGGGGGAGGCCTATGTTCAGCAGTGGACGTCTTGTGGCTGAAATGATGATGATGATGATGAAAGGAACACATGTACTAACACTTTCTACCGAAACAATATACCAGCTCACTGGCTTAGAAACGTATAATGCGTACCTAATCAATTCGCGTGCATACCGCTAACTCACCGAGATCGAAATCTTGATTTGAACGGGCGAGTAGGCATTGGTATTTGCAGCGTATAGGCAAACATTACATAAGTGGCATTATATTATTTATATATGGTAAATACATAGTAAATACAATTGACGGCCTTATCGCTCTGCGGCAATCTCTTACAGGCAACCTTATTAGGATAGAGTTAGAAAGTAGGAGAAAATTGTTTCTGGGCAGTTTGGTGTACGACAATATTGTATGAATAGACTAATAATAATAGTAATTTTCTTTATATATTTCTATATACCGCTATATATAATAAAAATAATAGTAATAGTCTTTTATATTGCAAAAGAGGTAAGCAGAGGTATTTTAATAATGAACGTAGACTAAGATTGAAATCATATTTCTTTTAAGTCGTGGTGGTAGGATTACATCTTGGTGTAATGATACTGTTATTATTTTATTATTAATATAGTCAAGAATAATACCTATCTAGAAATAGAAATAGAAAATAGAAATAGAAAAATATTTATTGTCAATAAGAGTACAGTTTTTTAACAGTGTCCGTTGGCCCCACACTAGGCTGGAACACAATCTAATCTTTGAATCGTATATTGTAATTGTGGAAGTTTTCCTACAGTCCCGGGTCCTTCACTCAAATCTAATTTATTCTAAATACCAATTTAAATAAAGGTTAATAAATTAATTTATGATACGTTGTCTGGCGGGAATCCATTACAAGAAATATATATTGGGGGAGGGAGAGAGCCCACCACACACCCATGGTTTAATAATTCCAACGATAACAATAGCAAATTACTAATTGTCATAGAATGGAATGTCGAACCACACCCATCAAAGCAAGGAAAAAACCTCTTACCAGAGGGGAGATGTGGTCATACAGACATACCTATATTATATAATTCATATGAATGTATTGTTAAAAGATGTCATGCAAAAGCTAATTGTAAAATATAGTTATATATAAAAATGTTAATAAAATTAAAAATATATAAAAACTAGCTGTTGCCCGCGGCTCCGCCCGCGTGGACTTCTGATCCCGTTCCCGCTGCTCTTTGTTCACCCTTTAAACCTTGTCTGGACTTCCACGAATAATTCAAGACCAAAATTAGCCAAGTCGGTCAAGCCGTTTTCATGTTATATCGTGACAACGGAAAACGGGTTTCATTTTTATATATACATATTTATATAGATTTAATGATAATAATTGTCACATTTCTTTCAAGATGCCATTATATCCATATAGTTGGGTACCAACTGAACCTTAATACATCTCATATAATAAACCATCCAATAACATTCATCTCTTACATTGATATTCAACCCGCTCAAACAAAATTACGACAATGGCACCCTACAAATTATACCCCATACATCAATTTCCCCACATGTCTGCATGTCTCTTAGTATGTCCCTCACGTATCACTACCCAATGAACATAAACCGATGTTGTGTGCCATTTCAGACGTGCATGCGAACACCTGTGCGTTGATGGCAGTTTAATGTGGAAGACCTTTATATAAGATTTATGGAGCACTATAACTGCCGTGTTGGAATGCATTAGACGGTATTATAAAGAGGGTATGAAGTTTCTTTTAATATCACTGAAACGTATTGCATAATGGTGAAATGAATAAAGAGTGACTGCTGATTGAAATAGCTTATTTTATAGGTTTTTTATTTCACTTAGGTAGCAGACAAGCACACGACCCACTTGATGGGAAGCGGTCACCGTGGCCTATGGACGTTTGCAACACCAGAGGCGTTCCACACGTGCTGCCTACCCTGTAGAAACCTTCTAATGCCCTTCTTGAAGAACCCCATATTGTAGTCGCTTTGGAAAACTACGGCAGGGCTCATTCCACAACTTGAGCTGCCACAGCTGCTATAGCTTACTGTTTTATAGGTATTTTTATTTCACTTAGGTAGCAGATAAGCACACGGCGCACCTGATAGACTTATAGACGTGACGTGTGCAAAATCATGGGTGTAACAGTGCACGGCATCTAACTTGGCAAGGTTTTGTAGTAGTTGGGGTAAGTTCGCGCATCGTACACTTAGGGACACAGAAAGTGCTTGTCATTATTTTATTCATTCACCAGAATGCCATCGTTTAATTTGAATCATGTCTGCTTTACCGCAAAATAGACCCAAAAATTGTCTCAGATGCGCTGACGGTTCTTGCCAAGTTACTTGCCGATGTCTGTACACTTGTGTTGCCAATTCTGGAGGAACGTTATATCGTTTGTCAGATTGTGTTTCTTAATTTAAAAATGAATTTTAATAATTACGAAGTATGTTTTTTTTCCACGAACTTGTGTTTATATTGTTACGTTTGAACTAAAAATCATCGAAAGCCGTTCATAATAACGCGTCAATAATCTTCACTCATTTCTTCCCTTTTTTCTCCCCTATCAAAACAGTTCCCGATAAAAGTTATATTTTATATAAAAGAGTACGTGTGTAGAGTTTGGTAAAAATGGGTTTAGGAATAAATCCTCTAGACCGTCCTCTCGTCGTAATTGAGCAGTCCGACTGTGGAAGTACCGCCGCCCTACAGAATAACGCGGCTTATAATAAACTTGTGTTGTGTTTCCGGCGGTGAGTTGGGTAACCAGAGCTCACTGTAGAGGTTTAGTGTTGTGAGAGGGAAGACCATGAAACCCTTCTTTGTCTTCTGCACTGATAGCACAGATACTCTCTTAACCTTCTTCCCTCTCCTCTACCCCTTAGAAGTAGGGACTCACCACCGGAAACACAACACAAGGTTATTATTAACCGTGAAATATTATTCTGTAGAGCGGAGGTATTTCCCCAGATAGAATTTAAATTTTATATTTAAATTGACTGCATCCCGCTGGATGGTTTAAATCATAAACACACAGACACGTTAAATTTTTTAACACTCCGTCATTTTAGCGTTGGAAGTTAATAGTACAACGTTTAAATAAAACGTACAATGAAATATAAATCGTACCCATTCGTATTTCTTACTACCAAATTTTACGATATTACATATTTGTGTACCAAGTGTAGCAGTTTCATACAACATTGTATGAAAAGTCGTAAACCAAAAACGTACGTCGTATTTCATGCAAAATTTGCTACAACTTTGTAAGTTTGCATCTAACATTAAATGAAACTATGTGGCGTGGTTGTAGATCGTTCGGCTGGTAGTTTAGAGGTCGTGGGTTCATTCATGTGTGTATACGTGAGTATATGTGTTTATTAGTCTATGTGTTTTTACGTATGAATTGCTATACTTGCGATGGTCTTAACTGACCTTTACTTTGGGTTCCAGAATGCGAAACATTTTATAATGTACTAGCTGTCCCGCGCAACTTCGTCTGCGTAAGCCCGTTTTTGTATTATTTTTCACTTCTGCTCCGCACCAGTTGGCTGTAGCATGATGTTATATGCATATTAAACCTTTCTCTTCAATCACTTTATCTATTAAAAAAACCGCATCAACGTCCATTGCGTAGTTTTAAAGATTTAAGCATACAAAGGGACATAAGAACATGAAAAATAGGGACAGAGAACGCGACTTTGTTTTTATACTATGTGGTGATATGTAGTGAAATACTTGGATACTTGAATCGAATGGTTTGATATGGTTTAATAGCTTAAGTGGACAAAGCATTACCCCTGTAAGATGGGTTCAAGTCCCGTTTAGTTAGTAACATGACACTTTATAACAATTTGAAAAATCAGCATGCTAATGCCTCAAAAAATCATAAAATACATACATACTTATGGTATTTCTCAATGAATAATACATATATATTAAAAACAAAACAACTATATAGGTACAAATAAAAAGAATTGAACAAAAATGCGCCATGGAATCCCTCCGCATTGAATCTTGTGGAAGAGTTCCCAGAAGACTGGCAGCATTACCACGTTGCATGGAAATGCTAATTCCTTGTCCATAAAGATGTATTTTTTTTATGACACGTCAATTTGACTTCACCTCGCCTGATGTTAAGCTGAAGGCAAAGGCCCATGAAAGAGGGTCACCATTGTAAACACGTTCAGTGCTACAATGGTGGCGCTCAGCTTGACGGCCTCATCAGATGCTTTTTCACGCCCCGCTTAAAGGACCCGGGACTGTAGGAAGAGAAGTAGCCTTCAGGACACATGCAGCGTCGACAATCACATGAACCTAATGTTTCTATTATTTAACTAGCCTATGACCACGGCTCCGCCCACGTGATAGTTGGTTATCGCGACTTTAGGCATAATAAACATAAAATTTGGTGTAAAATTGCCTTGAACACAAAGTTCAGTACTTTTACCAATCAAACGCCACATAGAATCGTATGAGTTCATTTACAAGCAATGGAGATTAAATATAATGAAATCACTATCATTACATAGTATAAAATAAAGTCGCGTTCTGTCCCTATTTTTCTTGTCCCTTTGTATGCTTAAATCTTTAGAACTACGCAACGAATTTTGATGCGGTTTGTTTCAATAGATAGAATGGTTAAAGAGGAAGGTTTATATGTATATAACATCATGCTACAACTAACAGGTGCGGAGCAGGAATGAAAAATGTTGCAAAAACGGGGTGACGCAGACGAAGTCGCGCGGGTCAGCTAGTTATTAATATGCTTACTGTTTCAAATCAAATTATCAAGGCCCTTAACACGAAGTTCACTTTTATCAATCAAATGCCACATAGAGGTCACAAATCATCCGATGCTTGAACTCCAGCTCCTATGAAGTACAGTGCAAACTGGGAGTTTAGGCGGGAACGCGAAAAGTGTCACAACGCTCCTGTGTTTCATTTTCTAATATTGGTGTAAATTCTAGTTTTTATGTGTAAAAATGGTGGAATTTTAGACATAACGGCTTAGACAAAGTGCACAAGTGTATGAAAGTGGAATATTGTAGTGAATTGTGATTTTTCGTGTTGGTGTCAAATCTCCCTTAGGAAAGCTTCTAGTAAAGTCTCCACTACTTTACTGGGGCAAATATCATCCGTCATCGTCATCACCATCATCAAGAATCATTCCAACTAGATTAGTGAATAAAGTGTTATAAAATAAAATAAGACTTGACATAAAGGTCCTTGTTACCATGTCATAAAATCCCTTAAAAAAAAAAACAGAGCAAACTAAGCTTTATAACAAACTGCCTGAACTGTAATTGTGGTTACATCAAAGTCCAAACTTTCTATCTATAGGGGTTTGTTTTACCATTCTACTCCTAGTTTGTGGTCTGACGCATTCGTGGTAGGAAGTGGTGAAATTTTGCTAACTTATTAAATTATACTAAATCAGTTATTGACACATAGAGTTTATGTTATTGAAAATTGGCTCAGTAGTTTTTGACTTTATTAAGTACAAACATACACACATACACACACGCACGCACACACACACACACACACACACACACACACACACACGCACACATACACACACGCGCGAACACACACACACAAATACACACACCATATACATATTTAAGTATAATTAGCACATAAATTAAGGTTAAATTAAGCTCGCTGATTTCGGCGAGGCATAATTTAAATATCAACGTTAAAATATATAACTATGTGAGGGCAGACGGAATGGCACAGCAAATAATTTTATGTGTCTAATATAAAATGTATAACAGACCTTAAAACAATGAAACTAAAATCCAAATTTAAATAATATAGGTACATATCACATCTCAATATCTACGATCATCAACACTGGAATTTCAATTTTATTTTACTTTATTTTAAGGACTAATTTTATTTGTCAATTTTTTTCCTTATCGTGTCACCTAGCTCTAATGCTTTGTGAATCAAAATATGTGCATGTATGTAAAAAAATCAATCAATCTTGCCAACCATGAGGAAGGTTGATAACAGGATCGCTCAAGATGAGCACTGAGGTGACGTCATCAGTATTACGTCGGCACACAGATGAGGGAACCAATTTTTTTTATGACGCATGGCTGAATGAGAAAGATATTGGTAAAGTTAAATGATTCGTATAAGAAATATTATGCGTTTTTTAAAGATTGTTCACAGTTCGCTTATTGGTGAAGGTTTTTTCTTTGTGATGTATTATTAAAACATCAATGTTGCCATTATTCTTTGGACTACGTGCTTTTCTCAAAAATTTGATTGCTCAATTTTTGGACAATATACAAACCGTACGAACCAAGCAGTAATATTGGGAAACCAGATGTGAACAAAACGCTGGGCATAGCCAGTCATACTGTGTCAGGTGAATGAAAAAAAAAACAGGAACAAACATTAACCTCCTTCAAATTTAGTTCAGTATTTTTTATAATTCAAATTACTATACTTTGTAAAATGTAGCTTGGGTCCTATGACAGCTGTCAGTGAAATCCCGCACATGAAGTCTTGAATTTTCTAAAAATGAATGTAGTAGCTGTCAATGTCATACTTTATGGGCATACCGAGCAAATTAGTGATGGGCGATGAATCATTGTGACCACATACTATAAACTATCCATATTTTGAATAAAGCTTAATTTAAAATTGAAATTAATAATAGAAAAAATTAATTAGAATTTAATCTTATTGTAATTTAATATACTTAGGTATTTTATTATCATAATAATATTTATATTTCAATATACTTGATCCTAAATAATATTGAGTAAATAAAATCCTACATTCAATCCATCTACGCCCTGAACCTGTTTTTGGATTTTGTAAGAAGACACGCCGCGTTTGGCTCTTGGGCCAAGATATAGGCATAAAATACACGCGCCAACATCTTGTTTGATATGAACTTCCACTGATCCACTCCACTCATTCTCATCAGTACGAGTGCCGACGCCTTCTATGCTACGTATTTTCCTTTTTCATTACAATTAAATACATACATGATACAATTAAATTAAACCTAATTATATGTAACATGCATCAATAATAGCTGGTAGTATCGATATTTTCATCGAATTTCGTACATCTCTATGAACCTCATTTTGACATCTGTCATAGGACCCAAGCTATATTTTACAAAGTATAGAACACCGCGATTTTAGTCCGCCATCTTTTTTCACGTAACTTATGCTATAAAGTCTATAAAAGTCAAGTACCTACAATCTCGAGGTTAATGTACTTACTATCATTAAAATATCTTCTGTTATTACTGGGTAATACCACTTTAAGTGTAGTAGAACTGGGGTTTAAGTGACAGCAGTCGACACGAACTACCTTAAGTTGTGGAATAATGTCAAAGTAATACCTAAAGACACACACGGACTTTGTGGAATGCGATCAAATTATTACCAGGTCAAGAATTTAAAAAATTGTTCGACTAATTTGGTTAGTTTGTGTATGTGTGAGTGTGTGTGTGAGTGTGTGTTTATGGGTGTGTGTGTGTGTCTATGCTGGTATTCCATACAACAAAAACAAAATTTAATATCTCAGTGCGTAATGAGGTTTATGCGAAATTCTACATTCATAAAATTTATAATTAACAAATTAATTTATGTAATTTCAGTAATGTAAATGTGCGAATATACCTGAAATAACAAAGTAACATAATGTTCGAATATTTGAAGAATACGCAACTGAAAATCTGCAAGCTCAATAATTTCAAACATTAAGAAATAAAATCCTACTAAATATCTACCACCATATGACTTTAACCCAAATGCAAAAGAAATGAGACACTACCATGCACGATTTGGTTTAATATAGCCATAATTGCAGAATTTGAAGAACAGTAGTATCCTCAAAAGATACCCAAAAACACGCACTGTGCATTTTGACGAGATTGGGGCAAGATATGTGCCAGTAACTATACTGAAATGATGCCAGTTTCGAGCCCTTTAATTGCTTTAACATTAATTCTCTACAAGTGTTTAACGGTCGAACAGTTCTAAATTTGAAGGAACAGATGTTAATACTCTATGGGATAATAAATGCCACAGATTTACAGTGATTAGTGACTAACGTGGGTTGCCAATTTTTTAAGACATTTATAGAACTGATAAATATTAGACTTGTATGATTTTTTAAATGTAAGTATACTATTAATCGGTGGTTCGTTACGTAACGATTGATTGAATATATTTTGTAGAAAATACTGTCAGAATTAATCGCAACGTAGAATTTATTGCATATTGAACATAACTCAGTGACAGTGAATTTTATTTTCGTTTACAGGAGATTTCTCCTGTAGACTAAAAAAAATTGAGTTCGTATCTCATCGGAGCATTCATTTTTTCCGATATAAATCGATTTGAAACAGTTAGCATACCTACTAATTGCTTTGAAATAAAGTATTACGTAAATTCAATATTGTACTGTAATAATGACATAACAAATACAACACTAACTTTTAATTACTTTTGTAAAATCAACAGTAATTAAAAAAATATAGGTCACAAACTTGAATTTATTTCCAATCAAATATTACATACAATTTTGGCATTACGATATTCCTATAAAACCACGAAGATTTGTAATGGATGCCGTAACTTTACATAAAATCTAGATCTGCAAAGTTTGATTATTTATGTTACATTACCTTTTTTAGGCGTCTTATATACTATTAACATATAACTATTGTATATTAACATGTAAAATACTTAAATTAAACAAGTCACCTTAATACTAAACAGAAAATAAATAATAAGTATTAAAATGTCATTGCTAATCGAATAACCCTCCACCGACAGAGATTGCACTTGCAAATTAAATTAAATACTATTTCATTTCAATAGTTTTGTGATAAAAACGTTTACACACACGTATCCACTACATAACATAATTGTGACAAATTATGAAAGCTAAACTATCCGGCAGTGTGTCAGAATAAAATAAGATGTTCTCGGTAACAAATTGCAAATGCCGGCAGAGTTTTGGCGGGAAAATCACTTTGCCGCGATGCCGCGAAATATCATGTTGCCGTTATAGGAATGGCAAAGTGTACACTACTTTATACGGTTTCGTATCTTAAAAGTATTTTTCTTGTATAAAAGTTAGTTTACTTTCTGGAAAGATATTTTGTAAAAATATTACTTTTAAGTTTAGAACTCCAATAGTTTAGTATGTACGTAGAGTTTGTGTTGTTTTTGAGTTCTGTTTGACAGTTTATCATTATCTGTGGTTCTTATTTGACTTTTATATCTCACCGAGGTAAAGATATCCCGGTATAGGTTATTTTGGCGCGTATTTATATAGGTTACGTCCAATAACTTTTAGGCATACCTTGACAAGCATTTTTTTAAACAACTCGAACAGCTGTCACTATTCATGTTAACAGTTAATCAGGCAGAATGAATAATACAAGTACATACAGAATTTCGTGTTTGGATCGGGACGTAGAAATTAGATACCTTTTTGATTTAACACCTTGTGTGGAAAACCTTACGGATTGCGTCCGCTGGCCCACCCGCTCGCGCACCCGCTTCCCGCTTCCCCTCGATAAACCACGATTTTTAAATGACCCCATCATACCTCAAGAAAAGGGGAAGAACACAAATAGCGCCATTACGCAAACTAGATAGTTTCTGGTACAGTGACCGATAGCTGTAGGTACGTGTGTACAAGAATATTGCTAATAAAATATAAATGTAATACATCTCTGCTTACTCTTTGAAGATAAACAGGATAGTGATGAGAAATACTCGGTCATATAACTGTCAGTACGAACATTATGTTGTCTATCTGATTTAAATATATTAGCACTAGTACTAACTACATACAACTATCAACGAATAAATCTCAATTTGCACTAAAATATTTATTCGGTACTACAAACTATGATTCATACTGCCTACTGGCGTTCAAAATTAATATTTACAAAGTCAAATAAACAGAAAGATATATACACAGTACAGAAATGATATATGTCACCCACATACGGTACAGAATATTCCATCAAGAACCAAGGAGTTCGGTGAGTCTTTCTTTTGCCGCACCATTAAGTCTTAGAAACTAAACTGATAGTCAAATTGAGCTATTTTGTAGATCGCTTGAGATCGAAATCGAATTTTATGATCTTATGTTTTTATCTTTGATGTACACTTCAGACTGCCTTCATTGTGATACCTACTCCTCTGAAACTCAAAGGTTTGCTGGTAGAGAACTCATTGTGAGTTAAGCTCGCCTTTGTACATGATTCTTGCAAAAATGTTATATAATTATCTCTGTACTTTGTGTGTGCAATAAAGAATTACAGAAAAAAGCCTCCTAGCATTAGAAGATGCGTTTGTACAGAAGTAAACTACGATGCGCTGAACTGATTATTTGAACTATTTCTTTAATTACCCACTTACCCTATTCCCGTCTTAACTGAGCAGTCCGACTGGGGAAGTACCGCCCTACAGAATACCGCGGCTAATATAAACCTTGTATTGTGTTTTCGGCGGTGAGTAGAGCAGTCAGAGCTCATTGGAGAGGTTTTGTGTTGTCAGTGGGAAGACCGAGAAACCCTTCTTTGTCTTCTGCACTGACAGCACAGAGACTTTCTTAACCTTCTCCCCCCCCCCCTTCCCCTTCCTCTTTGACATTCATAAGTGCTCATTATGTGCCTAAACTGAATAAACGAAATTGATTCTTGATTCTATACGGTCGGTAGCACGACTGTGTGTTGCAAACGTCCATAGGCCACGATAACCACATTCCAGCAGGTAGTGGTATAAAAAATAGACTTACGACAGACGTTTCCAAAAAAGCTAATTCGGTTCATAACACAATTCATAACATATTTACATAACGCATACAATTATAACGCTACGTTAAATTTAATCGTATAAAAATCCAGGTCGCTTGAACTCATCATCAAAGAGAAAAATAATACCCTGCCTGTATTGCCAGCTCAAATAAATATTATGAAAAATGTTTTCTGCATACCATCTGAGCAATATTTCTCTCCGACTGCATTTAGCCGTGGAAATGAAAGCAACATGGAATATATGAAAACTCTTTTATTTAATGAACATAGTTTTAAATGTAGTTTTCATTTAGGCGCGAATGAATAACGGGCACTGAAAGTTTTTTAAATGAACATTTTGATATTGAACGAAAAATATTTTCGTATTTACATAACATAACATAACATAAACTTACGCTTATATCCCCGAAGGGGTAGGCAAAGGTGCTAGCGCCCACATTTCGCCAGTTTATGTTTAGGTCCCAATGTAATAAGTGGCGAGCCTATTGCCATTAACCAGGCACTTATAAACCTGCGATAAATACACACATAACTTCGAAAAGCATCAAAGTCATTGGTGTGTAATATGGTAAAACCTGGGATCGAGCCCAAGACGTCGTCTCAGCAGTCCATTATCCAGGCTACCGCAGCCAATTTGGTATTTATTTGTTAAGTTTTGAGATTATGAACGAAGAATGGTTTTAGAAGCCTCTGTGGTGTGGCGGTAGTGAATTCCTTTTCTAAACTCTAAACTAAAATAGATTCAGTGATTTAGGTGTAAAAGTTTAACAGGCAGACACACAGAGTTACTTTCACATTTAAAATACTAGTTTAAATTTTATAAAACGCCTCCACCGCGTAGCTTTCGCCGATTCAAGATTTATTCCAATGTAGTTAAGAATACATGACATTACCAACATTTCGCGCCAAAAAAACACTCATAAATCCGTATACCTTCGCTCATTTTCCCGCTCTAAATGCAAAGCAATATGGCAGCTTGCCCACATCGAAGATAAATAACATATTCCGTTCCACGTTCACCTTTCATTCATTTTACTTCAAGATTTCGTGGCAACATAACAGTATTCTGCGGACTATTACGCTTGGCTGTCCGCCATTTTGCAACCACGCGTGTCTACTGGCAGTGTTGCCAGTACACCTGTGTTTTGATAGTTATCAGTTGCGACCATAGATGTAGAATAGAATAGATATCCAAAGTGGTATGTAAGCTGCCATTGACATACAAAAAAGCCCAAGATGCACATGTCAGGGTGTCAAAACTGTATATATAAAATGAGCGTCCAATTTCGAATTGAGTCCTCATTTTAAATAGTCTCGCCTCGCGAATGTTCATACACGCTCTCTGTACACTGCTTTGTAAAAAGAGCTGTAAGTCAGGTTCGTAAGGTTGAATTTGTAAAACAATATGTTTATAACATAACTATAACTACTTATGTGTGATTGAGGTCAGATTCGAATGCTACTTTTGTTCGAGACTATGTATCTAAGTTGGGCTGGATTTTGTATATCAATGTAAGCTACTGATATATTCAAGATTCAAGCCAATTACACATTATAATTGACTGATGAAGCTCGGTGTAGGTTATTGCAGAGGATAATAAAAGTATCTTTATTCATTACTGGACTTCTTACCCTGTTCCCGTTCCTCCATTTCGAACATTTTCATATTTATTCACCTTTTAAACCTTCTCTGGACACCCACAAATAATTTAAACGGTTCATCGGTTCACCGTTCTCGAGTTTTAGCGAGACTAACGAACAGCAATTCATTTTTATATATAAAGATAGATTATTCGATCGTCGTACCAAATTATATTCTAGAAGAAGAAATATTTCTATATAAGCTCGACTCAATCCTTATCCTTAGTCACTTATAATCTTTACACTCGTTATCTATTCTACTCTATATATGTGGCCGCGACATACAATTTTTGATTCATAGACAGTGGGGAAACTTCATGACTTTGACTTTCATTTTGAGTGTATTCTGAGATTATGTCAATGCTATCTGTAATAAAACTGTCTAAGTTATAGTTTTATAGTACCCTAAGACTAGCTGATACCTGCCGCTTCGCCTTGGCCTACAACCTAGAAATACGAGTATATCTCGAGATATAAATAGCCTGTGTGAAAATGTATTAGAGGAAGGGGTGTACCTACCACTCCTCACTGTTGAACAATCCTAATAATATTTTACTACTAGGTACTCTAGGTACCTAGTAGTAAAATATTACCTACTAATTGTCATAGAAATGGATACCAAACCATACCTGCCAAAGCAAGTAAAAAGGATTTAAAAAAGAGAAAGGTAATCTTCACTATCACTACATAGTATAAAACAAAGTCGCGTTTTCTGTCCCTATTTTTCATGTCCCTTTGTACGCTTAAATCTTTAAAACTACGAAACGGATTTTGATGCGGCTTTTTTAAAAGATAGAATGGTTAAAGAGGAAGGTTTTTATGTATATAACATCATGCTACGACCAACAGGTGCGGAGCAGGAATCAAAAATGTTGCAAAAACGGGGTGACGCAGATGATGTTGCGCGGGTCAGCTAGTATAATTATAAAATTCTCGTGTCACAATGTTCTTTCCCGTACTCCTCCAAAATGGCTTGACCGATTCTCATGAAATTTTGTGAGCATATTGAGTAGGTCTGAGAATAGTGATAAGGGTTGTCCACTCTTAAAATTTATAAGGCAAAACAACGTTAGCCGGGTCAGCTAGTAATTATAATTATGTTATTCTTGATTAAAATCTATTTCTGAGCCAAATTTCACGCAGGTGCGTTCAGCCGTTTGAGCATATTTCAGTAACATTCAGTTGTGAATCCAAATAATATCCAGTTGTGAATAGAACTTGCTTTTTTGGACAAACTATGTTATATTTTCCGTGAAGCGACTGCCGTCGTACCTTCACAACCAAAGTAGCAATATCAAAGTTCTGTTGCTAGGGTAGTAGCACTTTTGAGGGCTCCAACTACCCGTAACGACTGACGTAGATGTTTGTATGGCAACCGGGACCGACGACTTAACGTCCTCTTCGAGGCACGACCAGACCAGTGTAAATAAGATAAAAGATAGCCATATTCATGCATACAAATATTTGCACAGAGCGGGGATCGAACCCGCGCCTCCTGCGTAGCAGTCGCGTTCACTACCGCCACGCCACAGAGGCCGTCTTGGCACCGAAATACATAGTTGATTAAATGTGAGTTTTAATACACCTCTGCAACATAGATTTATAAAATTAATGTATTATGTATATATTTAAAAACTGATTATTTCAATCTCTTTGCAATAATACAGACCGAATTAATCCCAATTTATTTAATATTTTCCGCGCAGACAAAACCACAAAACCATAGGAAAGGCCAGCAACGTAATATTTTTGTGCAATATTGGTAAAACAGTGTTTTTTAAATTCACTTAAGTGACAAGCACACGGTTCACCTGATAGAAAGAGGTTACCATAGCTTATAGACTGTGTTATAGACGTGTGCAACAATAGGGGTGCCATAAATATAGGTAGATTCTTATACATAATTTGAATGTAATGTATTACATATATATTTATATGGATTAAATACACCGCACAGCGTCTTCTAGTTCAAAATACCTGTGTTTAAAAACAAAAAGTCTTTAATCAGTGTGTGTTGCCAGTGATGACTACGAGACGAGACGTGGGCCCTCACTATGGGCTTGATAAGAAAGCTCAAGGTCACAAAGCGAGCTATAAAAAGGGCTCTACGAAATCAAATCAGAAACAAGGAGATCCGTAGACGTAAGCTGAAGTGGACTATTGGAGGTTGCTGAATGAGGTGATTCCCTTCTCCTAATATGGCTAAGACGGAGGTCCGTCTTAGCCATATTAGGAGAAGGGAATCACCTCAAAGAAACAGGGGCTGCCGGGGTGCGAGAGATATGTCTTGTATGATCTCACCTCTGCCAATCAAAGACCCATGATAGACGGCGTGTGTTTTAGTTGATTCGAGTCCGACATAATCACCTTCACCAACTTTGGTGGAGGTTGTATCCGTGGGGATTTTGTGGGCGAGGTACATAGCAAGAAGAACAGATGATCGTAGGAGTCGAAAGGTTCTCAAATGAAGATCACCTACTGGTTGAGTGGACGGACCCTCGCGAGAGGGAGGACATAGTCCGAGGTCCGGTTCCGGGTACCCGTCGGATGCAGACTGCCTCCAACCAGTCGGATTGGATTGGATAGAGGAGGCCTATATTCAGTAATGAACAACCTATGGTTGAAAATGATGATGAATCGTGGGTTAAATGCATGGTTGCAACGCATGTGATGGGGCGAAGCCGGGTAGGCCAGCTGGCGTAGTATGAAATAAATATAGTTTGTCGCCTAACTGTACGTTAGAGTATCATATATTATAATAATAAAGCTATCTCATAATACGTCCAAAGCAAACTAAAGGTAGAAATGCACTATAGTGGTTTGAAGGGTTAGGTAAGGGTGTTCATAATACCGATTTTCATAAGATCGATGTACGAAAGACTGAAGTTTAAAATGCCGAATGTCAATTTCACTGAATGTTTAAAATATAATCGAAAATTTGGTTTTTTGTCGTTATGAATTTAATCTGTAGTAAATAACAGAAGCTACAGGTTGGTTACGTATTTGTATTGTATACACAGATTACAATACACGTAACCAACCTGTAGCTGTAGCTTCCGTTATCTCAGATAACAATTATGTTTTTACTTAAAATATGAATTACTGTACAGTATATATAATATGTTTCTATGTACCTACAGGCATATAAATATAACGCATACAAGTTCAATGAACAATCTGATTTTTGAGATTGTGAACTTCAATATTTTGGCTTCGTGAATTTGAGATTCAATATTTTGAAATTCGATATTTTGAAATTTGGTATTTTGATACATACCACATAACCTATTTGGGCACTTTCTGAACCGTAAAATGACAATTGCCTAATTGAAGTTTTTACGGTGCCTGTTTTATAGACCTGCCTTCTAGTAGGGGGTAGGATTCCTGTATAGTTTTAGTCGCACCGAAGGAACGAGTTTGAGAGAAACTTTCTAACTTTTTCTCTGACAAAAAACGGTTATTTCTCAACGTACACCAAAACAGTAAGTAGTGTGTGCGACGAACCACTGCGTTGCACAACAGCGTATCACTACCCTTATACAACTTTTCCGACAGTGAAACTCACTTTTTCTATACAGATATTAAACGTCTCGCGATGTCCTTCCTTATTGTTACTTTGAGAAAACAATTCAAGATCATATTACTTTCTTCCTGGGCGAGGGAAGCGCTTTAATAGCGTGTCATTTGAGAAGGGTTCTTTGTAGTTGCGGAGAAAAATCTGTTAGGTATAGTTTATGGAGCGGTAAGTGAGATGTGTTCAGTGATAGGGCCATTAGGTTATGTCTAGATGTGTCTCTGTGTGCTAAATATTAGGTATATCGATTCGTATAACACAGTATATGACTTGGGTACATCGTTACGATAAAGCAAAGATCATCATCATTCTCTGAATCTTTTCCCAACTCAGTTGAGGTCGGCTTTCCAGTCTAACTGTGATGCGGCAGAACTTCGATATTTTCCGTGAAGCGACTGCCATCTGACGTCCACAACCAATGGTCAATGACCAATGGCGATATCGAAGTTCCAAGTTAGACTGGTTGGACTTTTGAGGGCGCCAACTACCCGTAACGACCGCCATAGATATGTTTGTATGGCATCCGGGATTATAACCAGGATAAAGTAAAGATAATATATGGCAGGCGCGAATGCACATAATAATATTCCTAATTCAAGCCTTAAGTTGATAATGATGTTTTTTAATTCAGCATTTACGATTATGTACACTCATAATTCATGAGACGCATAAAACTTACAGAAATGAATAAAGATAGTATAAATAGATGGGCTAGATCACAATCACCGTGATACATTTTTTTTTTTTATTCATTCAACTTGTCATTTTTCAGTTGCCAATGATGTCATAATGTGCCGGAAGGTAAAATTCCTTTTACATTTTAAATTCGGAAACGCAGTATTTAACAGGCTGTTCTATTTACACTAGTAATAACAACTTTATGGGGCCAATTTACCGAATCAACGATCGAAATGTATGGTTTCAAAACTTGCGAAAGCTTCATCAACTTGCAAGGCAAGAGAAAAAGTAAACCGTCCGATATTACCTTCACAAATCCTTAATAAAACCCAAGGATTTATTGAATGTGTGTATCGGTGGCATCAAAATATCAATTTGCCTCTAATTTAACTTCAGACCGGGCTTCGGACATATCGTAAAGTTTTATCCTGTCCCTCGTGTGTAGCCCAACTTTATGTGTTCAGTTTAGCATGCGTAATAAAACTGGTGATACTTTAAACCTTTAGATTGCTAGATTTTGTGGGTAGATCGTAAAATTTATTTCATCATCACCATTGCTTTAGTCCTGGTCGAATCTGAGGTCTTGAAATTGGAGTCTGGGGACAGCTTAAATATCACGGGGCTTGGTTACTTCCGTTGGTGTGGGGAGGGAGAAAGAATAATACCACGCCAACTCATACAATGGGTAAGAGGCGATGAACAGAGAAATATACAGATTATATCACTACGAGAGAAAGGAAACTGGAAATAGTAGATCAAGGTATCCCAACATTGACAGAGGCCTATGTTCAGCAGTGGACTGCGAAGTTGTTCAAGTCGCCTATATGTATACGCTTTCGTACAAATGTATGAGAATGACACGTATTTTGACATTTATGACAGGTGTGAACGAATGTCAGTTACATGCATTGAACATTCTATTTTATTCGATTCTACGAAACGACGACCAACGAATTGTGACTTATCCAGCAGGGAGGAACTTTGAACTATTATATATACATATATTTTATTGTACTATTGGGTAGACATACTCATCTATATTCATTTTTTACGCATGTGTCCACTAGTATCACTACCATATCGGCATATATATTTTCCTCAGTCACGTAACAATATAATGACAGTGTTTATTTATTTATTTAATATACACTTTATTGTACACCAAGTAATAAATGCATAATTAAAATCTATAAGACGTTTTGTATGTCCTTTTGTATGTTTGTATGTCCTTTGAGGAAGCAAGGTATGCTATGGCTGTACAGGAGTCTTCGTTTCATGGTAGGAGCTCAAATCCACCAACCACAGATTAAAACAAACGAACCCGCGCGTAATACGTCCTTGTTTCTCTCGTGACTTTTAGGCCAATATATAAAGAAAAAAAGCCGCGGTAGCCTAGTGGTATGGGTAACGTACTGTTGAGACGATGTCTCGGGTTCGATCCCAGGTTACCATGGCACACACCAATGACTTTTCGAAGCTTTTCGAAGTTATGTGTGTATTGATCGTAGGCTTATAAGTGCCCGGCTAATGGCAAGAGGCTCGCCACCTATTACATTGGGACCTAAACATAAACTGGCGAAATGTGGGTGCTAGCACCTCTGCCTACCCCTTCGAGGATAAAGGCGTGAGTTTATGTTATGTTATATTTCGGGAAATATACTAAAATTATTCAATTTCCTCATCAATTCGCCTTCAAATTAGCACTTAAACGGTCCTCACCGAAACAGAGAGCCAATATTTCTTAATCATTCCGGCTTACGACTTTAAGGGCCCTTGATTGAAGAAGTCATTGTGTTCAAATTAATCAAAGTTTGGAAGGCTTTAAGAAAATGGCGCGCGTTCCAACCATCTGGCGGTGCTTAAGTTTCAACATGGTTTTAAATAATTATGTTTAAATGTCAACTGAGCTTAAAATGTTTTGGGTCTTATAGGGTTCAATAACTGGTGGGGCCCTATGGGATTTCCTTTCTAAGGTATTAGTGAAGCTGAATTGAGATATTGCCCGCGAGTTGACGATAGCAAAAATAGGTAAAATCGTCAGGTGCCAACCCGTGGAATTTAGCGAGGTGATGTCCCCATTTACTGTATCTTCAAAAGTAATTTATAAACCTGTCAAAAACTCCAAAATACACGCTGATGAATCGCGAAATATGTTGGTAAGCGCATAACTCGAAGACGGCTGGACCCAAACGAGTATATTTTAAATATTTATGTCTTGAACTTTTAAGAAGGGAACTCTAATATAGCAGCGGGAACGGGATTAAAAGTCCACGGGAGCGGAGCCGCGGGCAACAGCTAGTCATCACTACATAGTATAAAATAAAGTCGCATTCTCTGTCCCTATTTTTCTTGTCCCTTTGTATGCTTAAATCTTTAGAACCACGCAACGGATTTTGATGCGGTTTGTTTCAATAGATAGAATGGTTAAAGAGGAAGGTTTATATGTATATAACATCATGCTACGACTAACAGGTGCAGAGCAGGAATGAAAAATGTTGCAAAAACGGGGTGACGCAGACGAAGTCGCGCGGGTCAGCTAGTAATGAATAAATACATAATATTGTGACCTAGTGAATGATTTCCGCCTTCCTGCCTTTTTTAATTTTCCTTATATATTTTCTGAGTATTTTATATATATATTATATTTATATTAGCTGTGATTCACACTAAAATAGTTTTCTTTCTTTCTTTCTTTCTTGAACAACTATTCACTCTCAAAGGTATAGGCAGAGGTGTATTTGACACCCACATTTCGCAAACTATAATTTTCCGTCTCATATAAATTGCCGTCAAGCAGGCCCTATGGCTGTACGTTTTACTGTCGGAAATAATATGTCGGATGGAGGATGATCATATCCCTAATGACCTTCTACGACATCCACAGGAAGAGCTAGAGTCCTCTATGCCACTCCACCATGAACCAGCATCAACAATAAGCTTGCAGCATAAATCTATTTTTAATTCTTTATTTATGGCACGTCAATTTGACTTCACCTCGCCTGATGTTAAGCCGAAGGCAAAGTCTCATGAAAGAGGGTCAACATTGCAAACACGTTCAGTGCTACAATGGTGGCGCTCAGCTTGACGGCCTCATCAGATGCTTTTTCACGCCCCGCTTAAAGGACCCGGGACTGTAGGAAGAAGGAAACACGTGCGCCGGCAAGGAATCCCAGGACTTAATTTACTTATAGAACTTAAAATCAATAGAAATAAAGCTGGTATATATTCTAGCTTCGCGTAACCATGGCATTCAAGTAGCAATACCAATTACATCCATGAAAATTAATGTTGTTTAGATTGATTTGAAATTGATTAGTGTTGCCAATTAGCAATGAAATTATAAACTGATATCCTTTGAAGCGAAACTCATCAAAACGCACTAATACTTACCATTTACGATCAGTGAGGCAGTGATGGATTAATAATTATCGCCCCAATTATATTTATCAACCGATATATTGCCCCAATCTCGACAGTTCAATACTACAGACACGTTTGTCGTAGTACTAAGACTATGACAAACCTAAAACTTCGCGTACAAATCATGTACGGCTTCAAAAATTGCTGGACAATTAGATTTTTTTTATGCCACGTCAATTTGACTTCACCTCGCCTGATGTTAAGCTGAAGGCAAAGTCTCATGAAAGAGGGTCACCATTGCAAACACGTTCAGTGTTACAATGGTGGCGCTCAGCTTGACGGCCTCATCAAATGCTTTTTCACGCCCCGCTTAAAGGACCCGGGACTGTAGGAAGAAGGAAACACGTGCGCCGGCAAGGAATTCCAGGACTTAATGGTGCGGCAGAAAAAAGACTCACCGAAACGCTTGGTTCTCGATGGAATTGAGAGTGACATTGATATTAAAATTGTATGAAATAGTGACATCACACTACACAATAACTAGTCTTGAAAGCGACGGGGTAGTATTATAGATTTACTCATTAATGTGATATGGGTAATGGACTGCTGAGAAGAGGTCTCGGGTTCGATCCCAGGTTTTACCATGACACACACCGATAACTTTTCGAAACTTTTCGAAGTTATGTGTGTATTTATCGCTGGTTTATAAGTGCCCGGTTAATGGCAATAGGCTCGCCAACTATTACATTGGAACCTAAGCATAAACTGGCGAAATGTGGGTGCTAGCACCTCTGTCTACCCCTTCGGGAATATATACGTGAATTTATATATGAATGTATGTATTAATGTAATTTAGGTTAGAATACTACTTGCGAGAGATTGCATATTTTATTTATAATTGTGTATAATTATGTAAAAATTGTCTAAATGAATCTGAATACTAACCTATTTTTAGTTTCGTATTTCAATTATTATACTGTAGAAAAAGATAGTTTAATTTACATATTTATAAATACAATTTATTTAATTAAACAAAAAGTTATTCACAAATTATGCTCGTCCTTTTAAAAAAATAATAAAGTTTTAGAGAAACAAAACATCGATTTAGTTTATTTTTGGTAAAATTAGACTAGAGCTACACCAGAACCAACATATTGTTATGTCACGCTACTGTCCATCCCAAGGTTGCCTGGAAGAGATCGCTTCCAGCGATAAGGCCGCCCATTGTACATTAGAACAACTGTAACTCTCACTACTTGTCCTTGGTGTTCTCTTGTATTTATTTCTTGTTTTGTTTTTGGTGTACAATAAAGAGTAATCTATCTATCTATCTATCTAGAGTTGTCAAAAGATTATAGACCTTATGGTGTCATTTTTGAGTTCACTATATGGTCCCATGTCTGTGTCGGGGTCTATGAAATCTAGCACAATGGAAACCCGACACGAAATAACTACGTCTTTCATTCACACGTTTTGTTCCGACACGAAGCTCTTAATATATTACGGTAGTCAATTAATATGCCCCAATTAGCACAACATAGGGCGTCAACTGGTCATTTGTAATTGAATTTTATTGATTCAAATTGATTTGATTTCTGATCAAAGCTTTGATTAATAGCTTTGGAAAGATATTGAGGTTCTACGAATCAATCAGAGCGAACCGAATTGGTTATTCGTAATGTAGGTTAATTTAATAATGAATTTGTAGAGCTGTAAATATTTATTTATTTATTTATTTATTCTTCATGTACACATAAATTATATCTATATACAATAGTGAGACGAGATGTACAAAGGCGAGCTTAACTCAAAGTTGAGTTTTCTTCCAGCAAACCTGGGAGTGCACAGAGGAATTGATGTATGAGTGGCAAAGTCTAATGCACAAGAAGCATCGAATTTGATGTGGGAGGTATACGAGACGTATACCCCAGATAAAAGGGCATAAATATACATAGATACAGCATATACATACACACAACATGCACATATACATACACATATACATAAATACATACATACATACATACATACATACATACATACATACATACATACATACATGCATACCTACATAAATAAATACATACTTACATACATACACCTACATACATATGTCTGCTATAGTTGCGAGAGAAAGTAGTCTCTTGTTCGATTTTTAAAAATGTTCGAAGATGGACTATCTCGTATGGTGTGAGGAAGAGAGTTCCAAAGACGCACTGCAGAAACTGTAAAAGAATTGTCGTAGCAGGAAGAACTATGACAAGGAGTTCGAAGTAGAAGAGAGGAGGAAGTACGACAGGGTTTACCCCTGGGCACAAGGAATTCAAAGCGCTCACGAAGATATGAAGGAGGATGAGGATTATGAAGAATAGAGTAGAGAAGGGAAAGAATGTGAACATCTCGACGTCGCCGAATTGGTAACCACCTTAGTTGCTTTCGGAACTCCGAGACGTGATCGTATTTGCGGAGACCGAAAATAAAACGAATACATAAATTTTGTAGTCGCTCCATCTTGTTCCACAGTTCCTCAGTTGCATCCAAAAAGGTGACGTCGGCATAGTCTAGAAGAGGAAGGAGAAGAGATTGAGCAAGACAGACTCTGGTCTTAAAAGGAAGGAAATTCTGAAGAAGCTTAAGAGAGTGAAAAGTGCTAAAAACTCTCCTGCTTACCTCGTTGACATGACTAGTCCATGACAAGTTGCAATCAAAGATAATACCAAGGTTTTTGGCAACCGAGGTAAAAGGTATCAATGTGTTGTTATAATAAACAGGAGGCAGAGAGGCATGGTCAAGATTATTGTAGAAATATCTGCTCCCTATAATGACTGCTTGCGATTTAGCTGCATTGACAAGCAAACCAAAAGATTTTGCCTATGCACTAATGCCTCTGAGATCACTATTGACGGCCGCGATTGCCCCACCCACTTCGTCAGCCGCAAAATGGCGGTAAATCTGCAAATCGTCTGCGTAGAGATGGTAATTAGAAGATATAACTTTGTTGATAGCATTAATAAAAATGGAGAAAAGAAGGGGGGAGAGGACGGCACCTTGCGGTACACCCGCAGCCAGGTCACACCAGTCCGAGAACGCCTCATCAGAGCGAACCCGCTGCGAGCGACCCCGAAGATAGGAGTTGAACCAAGCGATTACAGAGGACGATATATTTAATGATGAAAGGATACCCAAGAGGATGTCGAAATCAACAGAATTGAAGGCACTACTGAAGTCCAGTAAAACCAATACTGTTAAGCGTTTGTTCTCCATGGCCAGTCTTATATCATCTGATATTTTGATTAGTGCCGTGACAGTACTATGGCCTGAACGGAAACCAGATTGGTATGGACTCAGTAGACCATTAGAGGAGAGGTAACTGGTCAATTGATTTCGCACCGCGTTCTCGAGCACTTTGGAAAGGATCGGTAGGATTGAAATGGGCCGAAACTGGGATAATAAGGAAGGATTGCAGGTTTTGGGTAAAGGGATGACAAGTGCTTTCTTCCAGGCCAGTGGAAAGGAGCTATGCTCAAGTGAAAAGTTAATGATGTGAGTAATGGCTGGCAGGATATCATTAAGAATAGGTAGTAACATTTGTTGTTGAATACCATCATTACCTATTGCTTTGGTTGATATTGATAGGATTTGTTTTTTTATATCGCTCTCCGTAACCGGACTGAATATAAAGGAGGCACATTCAGGCAGGGGAAGACTGGAAATATAGCTTAACGTGGATGCCTTATCCACGTCATCTATCAAAGTCGGAGGCATGGAGAAATGAGTATTCAGCGCATTGAGATCAATATTCTGCGTGATGTCATCGATTTTATCGGTTTTACCGATACCTAGAGATCTTAAAAATTGCCATACCTGAGATGTGTTGGAATTATTGATGGAGTCGTGGATATGGCGCCTTTTTGCATCCCTACACAGACGACTGCAGCGATTCCGAATAGTTTTATAAGATGCCCAATTGCTGTCAGTTGGATTGCGGTTGTAGCATCTTTTGGCTTTATCGCGCTTAGACATGTACAGTTTAATATTTTCAGAGAGCCAAGGTGCAGGCAAATGCCTCACCTTAACCTTCCTCAGTGGAGCATGCTTATCAAAGAGGCACATGAGGATTTTGTTAAAGTTGTCTACCTTTGTGTCAATGTCCCCGGAATTGTAAACAGGAGAGAAATCAGCTTCTCTCACATCGGCTCTCAAAGTTTCCAAATCGATTTTTTTGAAACTTCGAAGAAAGAAGAATTTAGGGTTAGGTTTTGGTGTACGAATTTTATAGGAGAGGTAAATAAGATCATGATAAGAGAAAGGAGCAGGAAGTTGACCATGAGTAGCAACCTTATCACGGTCAGACACAATAATTAGATCTAAGAGAGAAGGAACAGAGTGAGGGGCGCGATGTGTTACATTTGATGATAGAATATGCATGTTTACTGAAGAGACCAGGGACTGCAAGCGTCGACTACGCGCGTCTTCCTTAATTAGGCACGTATTAAAGTCACCCAGGATTAGGCAGTGCTGGTATATAGACGAAAGATTTTCTAGCAAAGATTCGAAGGAAGAGAAATAGTCAATTTTTAGGGAAGGGCTGTAGTAAACACCCAAAAGGCATTTAGTATGGCAGAAGTCAACCTCAACAAAAATATATTCAGTGAAGCCACAATAAACATGAGGAGACTGGTCTATCACTTTGAATTTTATATCATTGCGGAGGTAAATCCCGACCCCGCCATACCCTTTGCCCACCCTATCTCTTCGTATCAGCCTATACCCTGGTAAAGTATACTGTGTAGAAGAGAGTGAAGGTTTGAGGAAGGTTTCAGATATGAGCACAGCATGTATAATATCCGAATCGAAAGCAGAAAGTAGATCAGGGTAGTGGGCGTGAACGCTTTGAGCATTGATATGTACAACATTAAGGAATTTGTTTACAGAGCTAAAGATAGTATGCAAGTCTTTGCGTAGGCGAACTGCATCCTCATTGCCATCACTACACGCACTGGCGTAATCGTCATCAGAGACTTCGGACGAAGAGCAAGAAATATAACTCTCAACATGATCAGACATGAATAAATTTAAATATATAAGCGTCTATAAAACTATGTAAATAGACTAAATGATAAGAAAAGAATAATAATATTAAAATATATATAAAAATATTAATTATATTATAATATTTAAGTATTTATAAAAAATAATAAACTAATTTCTCATTTAGATATCCTCAATGCACTATAGGGGTCAAATAACAATATTCTTTTTAACAACTAAACGCACTGAACACTGACTTACATAAAGAATGATTCTGAACGAATCTTAATGAAAAATAAACAAAGTAAACGTCACAGCTGTCACAAATTACAACACAATCCGATATGACATCGACCTGTCATTCACGTCAAGTTAACAAGGAATTCAGTAATGCGAGTAAAATGAAAACAAAACATAATTAACAAAACCAATAATAAGAGTTAAAAGATATTAAGTAGGTACATTACATTTGGAACTTTGAAAGTTAGAGAGAGACAGTGCATAATCGCAACTAACCTATTATCGATAATGAATTCAAAATTATTCTGGTCGGTGGAAGGTAATGTTAAAATAAAAAATATTACTGCTACTTCACTTGTTTCCGGGTTCTTTTATCACCGACGGCGACTCCACTGGTTGATGCATGGATGACTGGCTGTGAAGTCTTTGGTATTCCGGGAGGCGGCAACTGCGGGGATGGGAATTCCGTGCACAACTTACGTAGCTCCGAGGGCGACTCAATCCTACGACGTATGTTGTTAGGAAGTTGTACGACTATTTTTCCATCAGAGGTCCAACACTGTCTTACACCGAAATGCTTGCGGGCATCCATAAAGACTTCATGGCGGGGCTTGGTTAAGAACTCCGACAGTGTTAAACCTGTACCCTTAAGCCTAGTCTTGGCATTCCAGACCTCATTCCGCATCAGGCAGCTCTTAAATCTGATGAGAAGGGGACGGGGCTTTGAAACATTGTTTCCCAGGCGGTGACAATTCTCAACATCAATAACTGTGATACCAGGCAACTGCAGTTTTTCTTGAATAGTACAAATGGCCTGATTAACACAAGTTACTTCCGCTGATTCGGCCAACCCATGCAGCAACAACACCTTCCTTCGGGAGGCCATCTCGTGCCGGTCCAGTCCAGTTAACAATAGCTCCAATTGCGTCTTCAACATGCCCATGGTTCGCCATATCAGAGCTTTAAACTCGGTGAAGTCCCGTGATAGGCCAGCAATTGTTTTATGGGCAGTGTCAGTGGTAGCTGCACTCCTTAAATCTTCATCATATTGGCCCATGCGCGAAGTGAACATTGAAGTGAGCTCCTCCATGCTGTTTGACAGTTTCGTGTAGATGTCCATTGTGTTTTGTGTTATATCAGTGCGGCAGTAAATGTGATAGGAGAAACCGTAAGTTATTTAAGTGCACTTAAGGATATTGATAAATATTAGCTACTATTTAACATTTAAAATTGATTGTAAATATTTTTTAAATAAATTATTCACAGAGCTGAAATTTTTAGCTGTGTACAGTTAGACTACCCACAGTTTTACTTCATTCATAGTTTTAAGCCTGTATTTATAATATTAACCAGTAGCGGTCAGGATTTCTGTTTTATTAGTGAATTCGTACACTTTGTAAAAACCTTTGTAAAGACTTTGCCTTGAGCTTACCGTCAGACGGGGTGAAGTCAAATTGACGCGTCCCAAAAAAAAACAGTCAAATCGTACTATAGTGTGACCACGAGAGCTTTGAAGTGACCCTTGGTGCGTGTGGTGTGCCGGGGAGGGGGGGAGGAGTATTGACCGCTTATTTGCCTCAGTTTATCTATCTATCTCTTTCTTTACCTCGGCCCCCACACCACAGGTAATATAAGAACGGACCATAGTGATCAGACTAGAATAACTCATTGAAAGGTTGAGTGGAAATTTGAATTTGGGAGAGCTCGCTCATAGCGATAAGACCGCCTATTGTATCCATTATACTATTAATATCACTATTAATATGGCATAATATTTACACATACATACGTATTTCGTAATTCCCGAAAGGGAGGAAGCGAGCACATCGCTGCCAATCGGGCACTTTGCACGAAGAATTCGTAAAATAAGCTCCTAACCGAAAATGTAGAAGCTAAATAAATTTGGATAAAAATTGACCCGACTCCTTACTATGCGGTGTAAATCACAAGTAAATTAATTACGTGCTTAGCTACACAAGCCTTACCAATTAACGTCTTGGAGAGTATCAGACATGCATAATAAAAATATCTACATAAGACCCTAGAATTTTCAGGTCTGCGCTCGACAAAACTAACTCGCCTTGCACTTACTGACAGCCCTCTACAGTGAAGATCCAGATGAAACCCCACTAAGGATACTTAACGTAATAGAAAATTACCACAAAATTAACTTGGTTAGCTCTTGCATAACTTTTACTGCTTGATTATACACCAATCTGAATGCACCACGCCGTCTACGTCATTACGCGGATGGACGGAATTATGCAAATATGTTGCAGGAAATAATGCCTGCCCAAGGCCTACCCAATTTAATTTGGCATCCAATAATTTCATTAGCAATTGTATGAGAATGTTGGTTAATTATCAATTATTTATTTTGATTAATTGGAATTCTGGTTCGATACTGTTATTTTTTGAAATGTGTTGAACAACGCATGTGTGTGCGCAGCAGCTTGTGATTTTTTTATGTCAATGTGCGTGTTGTCACGCTGTTGCGTTGTCTTCTTCTACTCACACGAATCTATTCACAGAGTGAAGTATCAATATTGTGTTAATCCACGAAATGATTTACCTATGTGGCAATTTACATCCAAAACGTTTTAGGATTAACGATTTACGTCCCCAATATCATCAATGTATCTAATGTTTTTAGTCTACTTACTCGTAAGTATAAATTGCTTAAGGAAGTACCTTCTGTCAGAATCTCTCTTTTTCGCACCCCGTTATTTCTATTTTTCAGTTAATATTATCTCTGAGATGATCCCCTCTTGCATACTTTTATTATTTAGAAAATAACCCATTTACAAAATTGCCTACAGCAGTTAAATCATAAATACGTTATTAGTACCTACACCTTGCAGTACTTTCTTATTACGCTTTTTATTTTGAATGTAAAAATAATTTTCCAAAATATTACACTGCTCTTTATGCTAACGACAACCATAACCGACATGTTAAGTATCCATTTTAGTGCGACCTCTCACGCTTCATAATTCACCAACTAAATGTTTAGTTTGAGGTTATGTCGAAGTATTTGTGTTAACTGGTCGTTTAGAATTCCTTAGGGGAACGCAGTGCGATGCATATTACAAGGAAATTTTGTCTTATTTGAATATAATAAAGCGAAAGATCGACGGTTTGTAAATATTCATACAATCAGAGTGGTTTATGTTAATTTACTTGTGACACGACAACATTTTCAATATGGCCGACCGTTTTTGGCGCCAAAGTGGAGTATTATGCCGCTCGTTTGGTATTAATTTAGATGTTTTGGTAAAGAAAATTCTTTTGGGGTTGTTCGCATATTTTACGATACTTTGGAGTAAGTAAATAATGTAGGGAGTATATTTTCCTAGTTTGTTTAAAATTGTATTGTAAGAAATAAATCTTTTGACGTTTTGTTTCAAATTATAATGGTATAGTGACGTTGTAATGACTAAATTATGAAACTTGGGAGCGGATTTTGATGCAAATATTATTTTATAACATAATATAACATAAACTCACGCCTATATCCCCGAAGGGGTAGGCAGAGGTGCTAGCACATTTCGCCAGTTTATGTTTTGGTCCCAATGTCATAGGAGGCGAGCCTATTGCAATTAACCGAGCACTTTTAAACCTGCGATAAATACACACATAACTTCGAAAAGCATCGCAAAGTCATTGGAGTGTGCCATGGTAATGGTAATGTTGCTTGCAATTGATTCAGCAGAACTGATGATAATGACCAAAAAATAATACTTTGTTCCAAAAACTAGGTGATACCAGCGGTTTCACCCGTTGTGAGAAAATTATTATTACACCTAAAATATGTACTTACTTATGTGCTTGCGTTATGGTTTTCATAAAAATATAATTTCTGTCTCTTTCTTTCTGTATAATTAATGATATAACGACTTAACTCCAAACTTGCATATTAAACCCGAACCACATTACCCCACATATCTACAAATGCATTATTTATTACATCAATCACGGTGGCACTTCGCATACTAATACCGGTCACTTAAGTGTGTATGGACACGCAAACGACTTATGACTGTGTACTTATATATACTCGTTAAGTCTGAAAGGGAAATAAGTCTGTATATTTGTGATACGATGACGGAAAGGAGTTTGTTTTGAAGTTATTGAATTACAGAATTATCAAAATCCTTACATAGCACGAGTGCTTCCAAATACTTTCCTCTTCAGAGATTTACATACACACATATTATAAATATGCTCACGCCCGTCCCCGAAGGTGTAGACAGAGGTGTATTAAACACCCACATTTCGCCATTTTTGGTCCCACGTAATAGGGGGCGACCCTATTGCCCCCTATTACGTAAGAAGAAGAAAGTAAAGAATGTAAGAAGATAAAAAAGAAGAAGAAAAAGAGAATGACATATATTTCTGTACACTGCAGATTGTAGACGTACACGTAACGTAATACCGTTGCCAAGTTTTGAGACAATCGTATTTAAAGCTTTTAACAGTGTTAAAACGACAGTTTCGAACAAGTTACTCGTTTTCAACCCTTTAACTTCACATGGCAACAAAAGTTGGACTAAAGAACAACTTTAAATGTAAGTAACGCAGAAAACACAGTAGAACAACGACTTAATTAACAATTTTGTTTGTGAGAAAAGTCATTACTGAATTTATTAATAACTAGATGTGCCTGTGACTCAATTCGCGCAGATTTATGTCCAGTTTTATTTTGCAAGAAACTTTAATTCTATTTAAAAATAAAAGTAGTTGAAGTTACACCTTATAACATAAGTTATTGACAGTAAATTTGTCCTCAACATTGATCCAGTCATTTAGGATATTACTTGGAACAGACAGACAGAAAGAAACAGACAAATAGACCCTTTTTAAAATTGGAATATTAATAATGAAGGATATTGCCAGCTACATCTATAACCGGTAAAAACATTTTATTTTCGTTGCATAAACGATTCCGCCAATACTGAAAGTAATTATGAAGAAAACAATATATGTAAAACTAAGTCTGTATTTAAAGGTATTACAGTTAATAACAAGGGCCGTTGTGGCTTAAGTAATAAATTATATTATCACATAGAACGCCGTTATACTTACGCCTACAGTCCGTAAAACTTTCATGGTCAGTAAGATTACTTATATATTTTTTATTGATATTCTGAGGATTTGTCAGACTTAAAATAAATAATATAATGTCAAGACAGTATATCGAATGACACGAACTACGGCGGTTTTCAAAAATCATTCATTCTGTACAGACCACTAAACGGAACTTACAAAACTTTATTATCAACAATAATAAGTATAAGTTAGTGAGCAAACGGACCAACCGGTTCGAAACGCGGCCCCCGCCCGAAGATGTTTTGTGATGTCAGTGGGAAGACCGAGATACCCTCCTTTGTCTTTTGCACTGTCAGCACAGAGACTCTCTTAACCTTCTTCTCTTAACCTTCTTCCCTTCCCCTTCTCCTTCCCCCTCTTCTCTATGGTATTGCAAACGCCCATAGGCCACGGTAACCGCTTTCCTTCAGGTGGGTCGCGTGCTTGTCTGCCACATAAGTGATACTCGTAGGTATAAGAGAAAATAGTAGCGACGGTAAAACGATTAAATACGCTGTCAGTAATATTCATAAATCGTTATTTAAGATCGTTTTTCATAGTTACCGGTATTCGGTATTTAACTTCAGTCACGAAGAGGGTTAATTTGTATAATTTTATAAGTTGTATTTAGGTATAATGACGGTTAATGTCTTGAATACCGATTCAACTTATAATTGCTAACCACTGATATTTTAACCATTTAATTTTCCAGCTATAAACATAATGTTCAAAATTAAATGAAAAATAAAGAATTCCTTAAATCGTTTCATCTACTCTACGCAATGCCATTTAATTATAGACTTCAACAATATAGCAGTAAGGTTTAAAATTATATGGCATTTTTGTAATCCTTGTAATTGTAATAATTGTAGCCTAGTGCGCAGTTTTACCCACTTTTACCTATTTCGATGATTAAGCTATCGAGTACTGAATGAATTTATAATTTTTTTTTTTTTCAGTTCAAAACGACTCACGTTATGAGCATAAGAAATAATTACCATATGAGATTTCAGTGTTGTTAGTAGTGCAGCAATTTTATTATTGCAGTATTATGTATTTTGTAGTTATTTATTGATTTGAAAAGCGTGATTTAGATCTAGGCAGGGTTTAAAAATTACCCATCTAGTGTCTATGGGTACATATGCCAATCTATTACCATCAAATCAACCATTGGTTGAGCGGTAAGCTACATTTTCAACGTTTAATAATATGAATAAAAAACCTATAGGGACAATCCGCTTCAAATAATATTCAGATAAGTAGCAAAAAGTTCTAAGCGACTCAACAATTCAAAGGAAATTCATCTCTATATCAAGGTTTAATGAAGTTGTTAAAAACCTTTTTCCTTAAATCATTTGAGCCTATATGTAAACAAAGAAATATATGTGTTTCAGTACTGCTGGAGAGTATGTGCTCGATAACGTCGACGTGTATGCGGTTACAGCTCCATACGAGTACCTAGGAATGTTATAGAGCTGTTAATACCGATATAAAATTTTAAACTATTGAATATACTTATGTATCCTTAACTTGAAATCGTTAAAAATCACGAATTGTTTATTGCGAACAGTAAATATATACTGATACATATTGATCAATACGTTTAGATGTATAATTATACATCTCATGACTATGAGAATTTATTAAGCAATTGTTTAGCTTATTGCAGTCTAGTACTATATTCCCATCTACGTTTTCTCAGTGGCATCCAAGACATTCAGCTCGAAGCCCTACTACTGTCTCTGCCGCACCTTTTGGTTTGATTTATGGGAACGATTGCCATCTAAACTCGAAAAAGTCCGATCCATCAATCTGTAGGTTTATCTTTTTGCAGATGAGGTTGACCCGACTCCGATGATTTGTTTACGCCACAGGTTCTTACCATACAACCATATCAGTATTCAATCATCTGTAACCTACATTCATGATGTGAATAAAATATGAATTTGATTTGATCATAACGCACCTCCAATTTGAAAAACATAATCGATAAAAAGACGTAAGTACACATCATGTAAAATAAACAGAGGGCAAACTCTGGTAATTGTTTAAAATTTAATTATCAAACTAATCAATCTCCCAAAATTAAAAAGCGATCATAATTTCAATGTTAAATGTATAATGAGACTTCCATTTATGACATTTAAAGAATGAGTATGTATTAAATTGACGCCTCTGTGGTATTGTGGCAGTAAACGCGACTGCTGCACAAGAGGCACGGTTTTGATTCACGCTCAGTCACCGAAGATTGTATACCATGAATATGTATTATTATTATAATAGTATTTGCATTAGGTATTTCTATGTATCAACAAAAGAAAACTATAAATAAGTGTGTATATCTGCATTCTAGAACCTATAACACAGGCTAGAATTGCTATTCTTATCAAGAGTCTAGATGGCGTTGTGTTGATTATTTCAATACTATTTATTATTATAATGATTATGAGTTTTCAGTCGACTCAGTGACAAAAAGATATAAATACACATATAAAACGAACAGCTCTATATAGTTCTCAGTGGTCATCCACACTGGTTTTGATTAAAGGGTTGCGATTGACCCACTTCTCCCGGCTTCGCATAATTGTGGTACATCCCACAAATTGACGAATGAGGTACCTATTATCTCTCTGTTTGTTTTGTATAAATAACTTTGGTTTGGGGTTTTTGGAATGGATTATGTATGAATAAATACTTTGATGAAATATTGCTTTAAAGTGATACTCGATACACATATTTCAAAAGCAATATGCTTTACTGGATTATATTTCAAAGTCTGATTGCTGTCATCAATAACAAAGGTATTAGGGCTTAGTATAGAATACAAAATCAGTTTATTTTTTTAATATTTCTGTTTTTGTGATCGCCCCAAAGAAGTATATGTTTAGAAAATTTTCCAATGAATCAGAAGTGGTTTCGTGGCTCAGCGGTTAGATCATTCCCCCTGTAAGTGTAATATGACGGGTTCGAGTGCCGTCGAAGCATTCACTTTTCTGATCTGAATTTGATTTCTGTTTTTGAATGCCACTTAGGTGGCAGACAAACTCACTCATACACCCACCGGAAATGGTGGAAAGGTGGCAATCGTAGTCTATGATGAACGTTTGTCACACTGGTGTTGACGCCCATGAGTAAGTGGTGGAAGAAGGTGGCTTTAGAATTAATATTCATGTCCAATGTAAATTTGAGTCAAATAAAAAGCTTTATATTTTACAGTTCCATATTCAAAGGTTAAAAGCAGAAGTACTGTGTCTACGACTTTACTGTTTGTGTACTGCAATGAATAATTACATGGTGTGTAAAAATAAGTAGTGTGACAAACGAGAAAAAAATTACCGTTTGTCACACTGGTGTGATAATGTGGTCGGCTACGTAATCATACCTTAATATAACCAAATAGTGATAAAATATTTGTGTGCATACTTAAACCAGGCAGACAAATCGATAGAACAAATTTTGCGACAAACAAACAAATTACCAACTTCTGTCCCATTAGTTAGAGTTACCTACATTCACCAACTTTGAACTTTATGCTTTTAGTCATAAGATCGAAATTAGTTTAAAAACTATACAGTATTATTAATCATTCTTAATACTTCAACAAGGTATCTGAGATAATAAATATATATCATGAATGTACTAAATCGTAGGAGACATTTCGATTTTTATTGCCCATAAAATATAAGTGACGTGTACGACAGCTTAGGGAGACATTTGGATGTCTTATCGGCACATATCTTGGACTTATTTGCAAGAGAAACGGGGCCCTAACGCGCGCGAATTATTTTGATAGAACCATGATTGATAGAATTGAGTTCGTTCATCGCTGTATCACCTCTTGCTATGCTGTTTTTTAATCGTGTGAAAAATCTTCACGCACACGTCCCACCGGAGTTTGGTTGGGTTGGTTATGTCGGACTCGAAGCGACCAAAACGCACGCTATCTTTGGGTCTTTAGTTGCCGGAGGTGAGATAGTAGCCAACCATAGGTAGACTGGAGATATTATATAATGGTTATGTATAAAAATAAATTAAAAAAAACCCTCTCATTCGAGACGACCCCCATCGGGTGTAGAGACCACGGTGTCCCCATCTAGCCCCCGGGTATGGGGAGGCGCACTCGTCGCGGCCTGATTCTGCTAGAGTGACAGGTGGGAGCCCGTCAAACTCTTGCTATCCTCTCTCTCTGTAACTTGAAAATCTTTCAGACTAGAGTGAATAGGTTATTTCTAGGCAAGCGTGCTCCACCGTTGATCACATCATCATTTACCACTAGGTGAGATAGTGGTCAAACGGGAGCCTATCGAACATAAAAAACAATAGAGCACATTTTATGTACAAAATATATGCCCTAAGGTATAACATTTTGTGGTAAGTCCCCTTCAAACGACATTATAGAGATATTAATTTGATTTAAAATTCTGTTATGTCTTCTTTGTGGATATAAACTTGTGAAATTAACATGAAAGTTATAAAAATAAGTTTTTGTTTTTATTTATGTAGCAACATCAAACAGAACGTTATAATGTTGCCACATGAAAAAAATAACATAATATTTTGTTCTAGGAATTACTACACAGGGTTATTTAGGTCTAAAATAATCTTTAGCAGTAAGATACCATGAGAAGGCAAATAAATAAATAAATAAATAAATAAATAATCTAGGACAATCTACACAACACCACCTAGACCCATGGTAAGCATAGCTTAACTAGCTTGTGTTACGGGTTGTAGAATGCGGATAAACTTACTTAAATACATTTTTTTTTGTAAATATATACATATTATACATAGAAACACCCAGACCAATGCAGATATTCATATTTCGTACACACAAATATTTGCACTGAGCGGAAATCGAACCCGCACCTCCTGCGTAGCAGTCGCGTTCACTACCGCCACGCCACGGAGGTCGTCAATGGAAGGTAACTTCTCACTATTTGGACTGACGATCTGAAAATGTGCCTGGACTGAAGACGGAGGATCGCGAGTAGGTACATCAGTGCACATTGGGACAAGTTTATGTAAAACAGTGACTAATTAATTGACTAGTAGTACAGAACATTTTGAGAACCATTTAAGTATTATGCTGACTGTTCAAATTAAATTTAGATGGGAAAAAGTGAATGCTTCGACGGAATTCGAACCCGCGGTCTTTCCCTTACAGGGAGAACGCTCTGGCCACGAAGTCTCGTCTGAATAATTTAAAATTCGCCTATACTTTATTTTATTTTATTTTATTTATTTTATTTATTTGTTACACAACACAGATTACAATTGTGATTATAACTGAAATAAAATTATACAATCTAAGTCTGAATTGCAATCCAAAAATTTGTGCAAACAGAAAAACTTCTTAACACTAAGTAATAACTATTCAAAGGAATACATATTTATAGTACGTAGTTAGCTGCTTACATAGTTGGGTGTGGAATAGAGGACACCCTTGAGTGAACCGATATACGTTTCAAGTTTGGCGAATATATCAAGTTCTGAGTTATTTTTTACCAATTCGTTGTACTGACGGGCCATCCTAACCAGGGGGTTATAGAAAGAAATGTTGTTTTTATGAATCTGTAAGGCAAATAGATTCGTATGATTGGATCTGCGTGCGCTGTGTCTGGTGTTGAAGGTAATTTGAGAGAGTAAGTAAGGGGTATCCAGTTTCGAGTGAATTACCTTATAGAGATAAACTGAGTCAAGATATATGCGACGGGTTTCCAACTTTTGAACATTATATCTTATGAGCCTACTTTCGTAATTAAGATTTGTACGACCTAAGTGTTGACGGTAGTGTAATATTCGTAAGCACTTTCTTTGAACGCCTTCAATTGCATTTATATGCACCCCATAGTATGGAGACCATATTGGACTGCCAAATTCCAAAATGCTTCTAACAAGTGCATAAAATAAAAACAATAATGTTTCTGGTTTTTTGAAGGCTTTCGTGGATCTAAACACAAAACCAAGGAGTTGATAGGCTTTCATTGTTATATGTTTGTAATGTGCTCGAAATGAAAGCTTGCTGTCGAATAAAATACCCAAATCCCTGACTGTATCAGTCTTACTTAAAATCTGGCCATCAATCGAGTAGTTATTATTGATAGCAAAATGCTTGTTACTGAAAGTTATAACAAAGCATTTACTGATGTTAAGATACATGTGGTTTACCCTACACCAGCTTGAAATGGTATTCAGGTCTTTTTGTAACAGACAGCAGTCATGAGGACTGTATATAGTATTAAATATTTTTAAATCGTCAGCGTAAAGCAAACATTCACACGAGAGACACTCGATAAGGTCGTTAACAAAAATAATGAACAAAAGGGGCCCCAAATGGGATCCTTGTGGTACCCCGGAAGTAACTAGAGTTGGAGATGAAGAAAAACCCTTTACAGTGACTAATTGGCTCCTTTTACTGAGATATGAGGTCCACCAGCGATATAAGCTGCCATGGATGCCATAAGAAGCGAGTTTCGCGCAGAGAATTCTGTGATTGACCTTATCAAACGCCTTTGAAAAGTCCGTGTAAATACTGTCAACCTGCCCACCCTTGGCAAAGCTTTTGCAAAGATAATCCTTATATACTAAAAGGTTTGAAACTGTTGATCGGCCTCTGACAAAACCATGTTGCCTGTCAGAGATAAAAGGCTTGAAATGGTTGTACAGATGATCGTAAGCCAACGATTCAAACAATTTACCCAGACATGACAATATGCTGATGGGCCTATAGTTTTCACAACGGGACTTGTCTCCATTTTTAAAGATCGGTATTATATGGGCCGTTTTCCATAGCTTAGGAAAGACTCCACAAGAAAGTGATTTATTGAATATGATGTACAGCGGAATACTCAGCTCTTTACCACACTGCTTTATAAATGATGGGGGGAGCTGATCCGGCCCCGCACCTTTTGTAGATTCAAGCTGTTTAATCTTAATGAGTATATCACTTTCAGATATAAAAATATGTGTGAGTGAGTTGGATGTTCTATTTTCTGTTATGCAATGCTCAGTGATATCAGATGGAGCTGATGAAGATTGTGTACTATTGAGATCGCTAGTGTCAAAAACTGATCCAAAATAGGTAGAGAACATCTCACATATCTCAGGACCGTTAGTAGAAAAGCTGTCACCATAGTACATCACATTTTGCATTGAAACATGACCTTTCCTATTATTCACATAGGTCCAGAACTGTTTAATATTTTTTACTCATGGACTCTTCAATTGAGGCGATATATTCCGTATAACATTTATCAGCCATTCGTTTGAATCTGTCGCGTAATAAGGAAAAGGTGTCGTAATCTCGAGGATTACGAAACTTCTTGAAAAGTTTGTGGAATTTCTTTTTTTCTTCATTACACCTTATTAAGGGTTTACTGTACCAGATAGGATAATATTGCGATTTTAATGTAGAGAGTGGTGTATGTTTTCTAATAACATTTAAAAGCCTTTCATAAAAAGCATTAAGGCATGCATCAACATCTGAGTATGATAGAATTTGGAACCAATCTGTACTATCTAGTTCACTTCTTATTGCTTGATAATTACACTTCGTGAAATTTAGCCTTTTATTATTATTTTTATTCAATTTATTTGCTGGTTTAAGCGATATAGGAAAATCAAATTGTAAAGCAGGGTGATGCCTGTCCTTTAAAGTCATCGGATCAGCCTCGTCAACTTTGAGATCTTCAACAGAAGACAATATTAAATCAAGTATACGATTTCTATCATTGGTAATTTTATTACATTGGTATAACTGACAGAGTGAAACAAATTCTTGTAAGAGCACAGTTTTATTACTATGAGATGTATGTAATGGCTCGCCAGTACCACAAGCTACAGTTGTAAAATCATGATTGTTGAAATCACCTATAATCAGACAACTTTCTTCTGAGCAGTTGTTTAATAATACTACTTGACAATTTGAATAAAAGGTTTCTAGCTTGGAAGAAGCTAAATCAGGCGGCAAGTAGCAGACACATATATTTAAATTAGGCGATTTACTGTTTTCCGGTATAAGGGAAACCCAGATATCCTCCACACCACTATCCCAAGATGCCCGGCGAATAACGTTAAAAGATTTTTTAATTGCGACAAGGACACCTCCACCTTCGGTTTTTAATGAGTTACTATCAGTGCGATCCCGTCTAAAAACATTGTAACGTGAATCTACAAATTCACCATCATAAATGCCTTTATTCAGATTAGTTTCCGTCAGACATACCACGTCATAATCAGAGTTTAACAGGCTTAGGTAAAACTGTGGTAGTTTAGTACGAATTCTATTGACATTTTGATAGAACACACTAATCATCGGCAAAGTTTACCAATTCGAAATACTATATTCAATGAATAAAGATAGAAACTTTAAAAAAAGATAATAAAAAAAAATAAAAAATAAGTACAATCAGGTAAGTTTGCTCAAACAATTGACATCTTTAACATGTATGGCATGACTTTGCTCATCTTTCCGAATATATATCTGTCCAAAACGCACCCATACAAACTTAAAACTATTTTCTTTGCAGAACTTTCTAGCAGCACTGTGCAGTTCCTTAGCTTCTGGAGACAGATGTTCAGCGACATAGATTCGGCGAGTCTCCCCCTTAAAACCAATATGAGTTGTAGCAAGTCTCTCCGGAGCGTTAGATTTATTAAAACGAGTAGCAGCTGATATTATAAGATCGCGGTATCGCTGCGAAGACAGGGTGACTAGTATGTTTCGTGGTCTGTTTGATGATGCATCCATTTTAGCAACACGACGGCACGACCTCACATCGCCATCAGGGATATCCACTTTAAGGCACTCACATAGTTTATTGAATAGGCCCATTAGGTTCTCACTTTTGGTTTCAGGAACTTGATGGATTTCCAGATTTAAATCGCGGGACATCTTCTCAATAGTAGAAACTTTAGTTTGTAGCTTTGCTAGTGAAGATTGAGATTTTAAGAGATTAGATTGTAGCTCTCTGATTTGAGCATCCTTTTCTTCCATCTCCAATCTTATATCCTTCTGTTCTGCAGACAAGTAATCAGTGGTTGAAGTAAACTCACTTTTTAAATTCTCGAACGCTCGTTTCACATGTACGGCCACCGCTTTTTCAATGTCCTTATTAAGTGCTGATCTAAGATTCGTCATAATTGCGGAATCGGGTGCGAGTTTTAGGTCGAAAAGCTTACTTATACTTTCCATTGAAACGGGTTCATGCACCAAGCTAGGACTTGCCGCAGAGGTAGCAGAGGTTTCTACACCTTGTATCAACGTTTCGCCGAATGAGACGTTCATAGACTCGTCACACGACATTGGCTGACGGCGGCGCTGGCGACAGGGTGTGTCATCGTTGTTTACCCTTCTAGTGATATTTTGGCAATATGGACAGCACATCGATTCTAATTCTGCCTTAGTAAGCCCCGTACCTGCATCGTTTGATATATTTAAGCATTCAAAGCAGTACTCAGATTTACAAGTATTGCATAATAGGTACTTTCTGGCTTTAAGTTTTGATTTACAGCCATGGCAAAGCATCTTAGGTGAAGAAAAATTGTTAAAGAGTAGGTAGGTATATCAAACAACTGCCTAGTTAAAACAATTGGCACTTATCGACGTTAGAACCGCAATTATAAATTATATTATCATCCTTTTGTTCCGTGTATTCACGTAGTTCATGTAAGTAGAATATTATTATGTTGCTTAGATTCTTCCGCGCCAATGAATGTAAACAAACTTGCAAGTTGCAAACGTATCTTCCAAGATAATAAGGATAGGTCGCGAGAACAACGTCGTAAGCGCCGTGCACAGAACGTTACTTACGCGTATTCGTAAAACACTTTCGGCAGCCACTATATGAGGGTAACTTTCTTGTTAAAATTTTAAAGTCCATATGAATATTCACTAATAAACACTAATAAACATCACTAATTACTTCATCAATAGTCTAAAAGTCAATAATATATATTACGCTTTACGTTATTTGCCAAATACTAATTAAAATATTTAGTTTAACACGAAATATTGATGAAAACTTTGGAGCAATATAACTTAGGTGTTAACTATACAACCATCTTTGGGGCAATAGGGGAGCCATCTACCGACAATCATACGAATTATCAGCACAATTAATGACGTTACTTTTTAAACATTGTATTTTAATAACTCCGTCCAATCAAATGTGCAGAAAATTTTGAAAAGCAATTAGAATGCTGACGAGTAGTAAACGCTAGTTTATAATTATAGCTCCCTTTCCCTTCAGGGTTGGGCAGCGCGTGTGTTGCTTAGTGTTGCACACGTTCATAGGCCACGATGGCCGCTTTCCATCAGGTGGGTCGTGTGCTTGTCTGCCACCTACGTAGTATTAAAAAAAATGTAAACTTAAATATTATTCTATTTGAATAATAAAACCAGTTCATGCATACATACTTATATAATATTAGCTCAGGAGTCCAACCCGCGCCACTGATTTAGCGACCAAACGTTCTATCACTATCAAACCGAGCGCTAAACGGCCATGATGATATTTCAAAACAAATATTTTTGTCACCTTTATAGTTGAAACCTTTTAGTGTGAAACAATAAAAATTATTTGTTTACAGTCGTAAAATCTCTTATTTTTTGTTTACTAATTCATAAACTAAGAAAAGGGTTTGTCGTAATTAATGTTGTTAATCTATTGAGAAGTAAAAAATAACTAATTTTATAAACGAAACACCTGTTTGTACGGTGAGATATTTCGTGTCTGTCAGTGTGTTGTTACGTAAAAATTGTTAGTTTAATTATTTTAGTAGGTGAGGGTAATAATACCATACTATATCGAATTTTTACCATAATACTTCGAGCACCTACCTTGACAAATCTCTGCATCACCCTAAGGTTGACTGGTAGAAAATGCAGTCAGGGTGGAGACCACTGTTCCAGGGAGAGCATCTGTAACGGCGGCTACCATGCTCAAGACTGCATCTCTGTTTATCATCAGGTGCAGTCAATTTGATGACCTAATTAACAAAACATAACATAAACCCAAGCCTGTATCCCCGAAAGGTTACGCAGAGGTGCTAGCCACATTTCGCCAGTTTATGTCAGTGGTAATGTAAAGTGGCGAGCCTATTGCCATTAACCGGGCACTTATAAACCTACGATACGCATAACTTCGAAAAGCATCGAAAAGTCATTGGTGTGTGCCATGGTAAACCTGGGATCGAACCCGTGACCTCGTCTCAGCAGTCCATTACCCATACCAATAGGCTACTGCGGAGTACTGTCGGACATAAATATCAAACATAAAATAGATAAGTAGGTATATTCATGCAAAAAATCTACCGTCAGGATGAAAAAAAAAGTTATATGACAGCCACAAATTCAAATAAAGAATCCTATTCTATCTTACCTTTATACTTATCTTTTCTCACTTATAGGCAATCTAAAGATTTACAACAAAGACTGTCCTAAGTACCTTTGAAATAGACAAAGATAATGGACCATATCTTAAAGTTATTAGGGACAGGTGTTGGTAAGTGCGTCATAGGACATTAATCTCTTTGTATCCCGGCTTTGGCATCAATTAGACCACAATTTGAACAGGTTTTTGCCTCGTTCACTTTAAATAAAAGACTAATGGTTTATAGAGCTCAGGGATTGGAAATTGAATTCGAAATTAGATAAAAAGTGGTCAAGTTTGAAACGTATCTGCGGATCGATAGTTCCGTATTTTGGTTTTAATTTGAAATGTAACTTAGCCTTAGTTGCACCTACTAAGTACCTGTTAAAGTAAGCGTTTACGTCAAATTTAACATTAAAAGTAACATTGATTCTAATGGTTTCTGCTAAATGTGTTGCACCAGTGTATTTAGTAACTCGGTTAGAGTTATCTTTTTGATAGAATTTGGCGTTATCAACAAAAAAAACCAGCCGGACGAGGTCGGTTTCTGTTAGCGTCAAGTTATGACGTCATTCTAACTATGGTCAAATCATGCAACCTGTTTTATACCTGACCGGTACTTTAACGGCACTGTTAATGTTAAAGTAAGATGGTGCAACCCAGCCTGAATGTTCAAGTCGGTTGGTAAAGTTATGAAATATGAAGGATTATTAGAACTTAATATATTGAAGTAGGTTGGCGAAAATCCATTACAAGAAATTATATTGAGGGAGGAGGGGAACCCACCCTTCAGATAACAATTCTCGTCATTAATTTTCATAGAAATAATGCCAAATTGCACCCCGTAGAACAAGTAAACAGACTTGTAACCCCTTAATAAGTATATTATATTTTCTAGTTAGAACCTTATAAGTAAACGAAACCTTTCATAGAGAACTAAGTAACTAAGTAGTATAATACGTAAGTAAATGACACATTCCTGAAACTATCAATTCTAAAAGGACTCCCTTTGGTGCAAAATATACTACGGTATATACATCTCCCGTCCTAATCGCCTGTTGTTACAAACGCCCATAGACCATAGTAACCATCAGGTGGACCGCGTGCTTGTCTACTAAAATAAACCTGCTGAGGGATCAGTCAGTTGACTACATATTGACGGCCTCATCACATGAATTTTCACGCCCCGCTTAATATTTGTTTACATTCACACCGTTTAAAGATATCTTAACTTTAAAAAAAATATAAGCTTTTGACATCTATTCCAAAAGCAATAGGTCTCCGAGCATTTTGAAATAGGGAACCCTAAAAAAGATAATTAATACAGCTGTCCTGAGAGATTAGCGTGGGTTGAATCTGCCCCTGAGTATTTTTTAGTAAAAAAAATAAAATAATAATATATAACACAATAGAAACACAAAATATTTGACATTATGGCTTTTCTGTACAATTCACAAACAATTCTGTAGCTAAGAAAATCCCTATTTTGTCTGTCTAGCTGTCTTACTGTTTTGACTTGACTAATCTCTGAAACGGCTAAGCAAATTGTGACGTAACTTCAAATACAGGCACGAGCCTGTGGATCTAAAATATGTTCGAAATTCGCTTTCTATGTCTTTTGAGAATAGCACAGGGTTGCAATGGTGGTGGACGGGTTCTACCAACCATAGATTTAGTACTCATCGTAACATGTCTCATAAGATTAGTAGAATTTTTTAAATATGGATACATTGATATTATTTTACTCCGTGACTATAACTACCTACCGACAGGTGATGATGTTTCATACATTGAACTTAACCTCTATCTAATATATGTGTATAAAAGACAGTTGAAAATCGTGTTAGTTACACCATTCATTTTAACTAGAAGACTGCTGGACTACTTTTGATGATTTTCATTTTTGTTAGATTAGTCTTTGCTAGGGTTAACAGAATATCGTTACGTACAAAAATATCGGAATTCACGTAAAATAAATTGCAATTGATCCCAGAAATGTAAATGTCAACCAAACTATGGAAGAGACGCTAAACATTTCATCATTGATTGTAAGGCAATAGGAAGTGGTTAGGTCCAAAGTTTGCAGGGTCAGAAGAATGCTGGGTTAGCTAGTAATAAATAGAAAGTATACCTTGAAAGAATCCCTGAAAAATACTTTGATTTCAATGAGTAATATTCGCGTAAGGGGTGTATTCCAAGCACTTTTGAAACTTCATTAACCCTCTCATTTTTAACTATAATAAAACACAAAGCCTGGGACCAATTTGTGAAATTACGATATTTTACAAATTGAACCTACTCTGTATATTTTAAACCGTTTGTACACATTGGCCCAGGACATAATATATGTATATGCTATTATTATCAGAATGTTTATCACAACACCTCATAGCGATTTGCCAGCTACATCCTAAGCGGAATTTTGAAGGCTAGGTTTTACTTACTTATAACAATCAAATCAAATATTGTTTTTTTTTTCTTTTTCACTGCAATAATCACAGCAATTTCGTGAATTTTATGTTTTGATTCATTCACAGACATGAACCTTAAATTCATATAAGTTGTCAATATTAATCAATTAACCTCTCCGTACCAGAGGTAAAGGTGTCCATGACGCTATCGGCATTTCCCCGCTGAATAGCATCATTTTATCATAAGACAAGTTACAGGAGACTGGTAGAATAGACCAGCATTAAACACATAGGTTCATTATAATGTATATATACAGCCTGTGTGTGCTACATAGGAAGCACGGGTTCGATTCCCGCTCTTTAAAAATATTTGTATGTTGAATATGGCTATTTGCGTTGATCGTACCTCAGAGAGCACGTTAGGCCGTCGGACCCGGTTATCATACAAACATCTATTTATAGCTACTGCCAACTGATTCCCTCAACCGAGAAATATAACCTGCACAAAGAGAATTCGCTATTGAGGTAAAGTCCGAAGATCTTCATGGGACTCGATCACCTCTAAACAAATGTGTACAGCCATCATAAAACACAAAATCTAGGCCCAATTTGTGAAAATGACCTCAATTCTATAAATTACTGCTCATCATAAAGGCATTAATAGCTAATGACGTCAACAACTACTGGCTAATATAACCCTCGCAAACCCTCAAGGGTCTTATTAGGGGTGATCAAAAGAGTAATTGATGTGAACCTACTACCAGCTATAGCTAGTCACTAAGGACCCAAAGACGGCGTGCGTTTTAGTCGGTTCGAGTCCGACATAACCTCCCCGACAGGTTCTGGCGGGGGGTATCCGTGGGGATTTTCCGCATTATAAAAAAAAACAGCTATAGGTAGTCGAAGCAAGGAACGAAAAGTCGTGGATATCATGAAATAAATATATATTGGGCGGAGAGAGATATCGCCATTGGTCATTGGACCATTGGTTGTGGAGTTGGAGGCAGTCGCTTCACGGAAAGTATCGAAGTTCAACCGCATTTCAGTTAGACTGGAAAGACGACTCCAGCTTAGTTGGGAAAAGGTTCAGAGAATGAATGGAGGGGAGAGAGAAGCTCACCACTCTCACAGTTTAGAGAGAATATCACCAAGTGTCATAAAAAGGATTGACAAACCGCACCCCTACAAGCAAGTAAAAAGAAAAGAGAATCAAATTCCCGCTCAGTGCAATTATATAAATAAATAAACGTTTGAATTTGTCAATTTGGCTTCTCTGACGCACATCAACACCTTTAGTTAAACTGTGGTTTAGCCGAGGGAATTTCCACAAGATAACAAACGTACCTATTGTGGTGCCCGATAGCTAGCCAAGATGTATTTATCTCACGAATTCGAGATAGCGATGAGGCCGTAACATAAGAGACAGTCTCGGAACACTACCTTTGATACTTTATGATCCCTGTGACAATCTTGTATACTGGCCGCTATAGCGATGGCAACACAAACACAGGATTTTCTGCAAACTGCGGACAGAGTCCTAGGGATTAACAAACACAAAATACGGATCACTCAGTTCTGGGTATTACACATGCTGACATTGTGAATAGAGATCAAAAGCACTATAGTCGATAGGGAGATGGTTAATTACATTATTATAATCAACAAATGCATTGTCAGTGATGCACAAACGAATAGATTATGGTGATCATAATAAGAACATATTTATTTATCTACAGTTGGATACTATTTTGAGGGAACTTTTTCATATTAATCCCACCCTCCCCTTTCTTACACAGGACAACACGTGCAGAGCTTAGATGTCACTCGCATACGGTACACAATATTCCATCAAGAACCAAGCGGTTCGATGAGTCTTTTCTCTGCCGCACCATTAAGTCCTGGAATTCCTTACTGGCGCACGTGTTTCCTTCTTCCTATAGTCCCGGGTTCTTTAAGCGGGGCATGAAAAAGCATTTGATGAGGCCGTCAAGCTGAGCGCCACCATTGTAACACTGAACGTGTTTGCAATGGTGACCCTCTTTCATGAGACTTTGCCTTCAGCTTAACATCAGGCGAAGTGAAGTCAAATTGACGTGCCATATGAAAAAATAGAGAATTTCTTAACAGAACGAAGCACAATGACTCTATCTATCGGACAATCAGACTCCGATCTCCTGCACAATTTTAGCATGATTTTATAAATGACCAGAATTTAGTATAACCTTTAGTTTTTGTCAAGGAATAGTAGTAACATAATATCCTTGTGTTAATCCTGGTCGTATTTGAAGCTGTCACCTCGGAGCCCAGGATTCATTTTTTGGAGTTGAACTTCGATATTTTTCCTACATACCCGCGGTAGCCTAGTGGTATGGGTAAAGGACTGCTGGGACTAGGTCTCGGGTTCGATTCCAGGTTTTTCCATGGCACACACCAATGACTTTTCGATGCTTTTCAAAGTGTTATGTATGTGTGTATTTATCGCAGGTTTATAAGTGCCCGGATAATGGCAATAGGGTCGCCACCTATTACATTGGGACCTAAACATAAACTGGCGAAATGTGGGTGTTCGGTGACGGATTCTCCGAGGCACGACCAGACCACTGTAAATAGCCTAGTTCATGTGTACAACAAAATGTTTGCACTGAGCGGGGATTGATTTCAAATTTCACATTTCAAAAATCGTTTATTCTGTATATACCATTAAACGGCACTTATAAAACGTCAATATCAACAATATTTTATAATTTAGTCAGCAAATGGACCACCGGACGGTTCGAAACACGAACCGAAGACTCCGGCAAGAAACTCAACGGGTTTTTATTATCTTTTGGTCTATTTACAAACATTTACTTAGTTTAGACACAGTAAATTGCTTGAGTAGCAAGTTGAGTGAACAGTTCATTTCCAGGCTTGTTTATCGTGCAAATAACCCTGGATTTTATAATAAGCTTTTAAGCATAACTTTTTTAATTAATTTTGAAACTTATTGATTCATGCATACAAATATTTGCACTGAGCGGGGAACGGACCCGCGTCTCCTTTGTAGCAATTGCGGTCACTACCGCCACGCCAATATAATATTCCCAAATATACTACTTTCTGATAATTAAATATGAAACTTCGCCATTGAAAGTGACCTTCTGATCTTTCTAGAATGACCTAGAACGACAGCAATCTTAGAATCTGCGCCCAGCATAATTCTACGATTAGATTCGGTCACAGCACTCATAAAACCGAAATCTGATAAACCGTAACTTTGTGTTGACTTTCAAGTAATTTACGGTCGTTACATCACTAGTCACGAAGTGGGAACACCCTATTATTATGTTGGTTAAGTATTTGGGAGGGTATTTTGTGCGCAGGGTTCACGGTTCACCCCTAATGAATTTTGAATTATAACAGTAATTTTGGGTTAGTTGCTGTTGTTTTTTCGAAGTTCTAAAATAGAGTTTTATCACGGTATTTTAAAGTAAAAGTTCCATTGTTATATGCATAAGTTGTGAACTCAAAGAGCGTTCAAAATGCGCTCTACACGCATAGTACGCATTTTACCGACTGCGCGACGCAAAGTAGGGTATTGTGTTTATCAGTCTATGTATGTATGTTTGTTTCTATGTGGCCTTCTAGATGCATATGCATAGTACATCAATCGATATGTCTTAACCTTGCGAGTGTCACTAAAGACATGACAGTAATCAAAATTCACCACAGCGACAACCAGGTGCCATAATGTCACAATGAAAATAAAGGTCCATGAACTATGTCAAGTGGGGTGTCGTTGAATAGGTTTTTGAACTCATCTTTAGGTTTTATTTTAAATAATAGTTTAGGATATATAACGATTTAAAGTTGTTTAACAAAACATTCATTCTCGCTAATTTTCTTGCTTATTGATTTAAGTTTTTATTTCAAATATCAATGATATCCAAATAAAAATAATTTTGGTAAAAAAATAATTAATTGTAACTAATAAGTATACAATACAAAATAATAAACAAAAAATCCGATTGCGTAAAAACTAACTTTAAAAATAACGTGAAAAAATTAACTTGGATAAAAACTAAAAAGAAAGAAACAAGCCCAGTAGTTTAGAATTCATACAATCAAATTTAAAACTGAGATAGATAGAACCTGGAATTGCACATAAGAATAGAAATTTCTATCCCGGGAACCCATGGGTTGCAGAAAAAAGAACAAAATTCTTCGCGCGTCTCAGCTGGTATACCATAACAACATTTAAACAGTTTTCAAATCAAACTTGTACCAAAACTTACCATTCTTATGTCCATAGTATCCAGTCCCTGATGAGGAGCCGCTGCCGGTAGACGAGCCCTGCTGGGGACCTCCCTCCTCGTCCACCTCCAGCAACGGAGCGGCTTCCATTGTGCACTACACTCGTCACCTGGCGTTACTTACACATCACTTAGCACTGCACGACACTGTACCTGGAACAGAATACAGAATTTATTAAAAAAGAACTAAAACTTAATTGAGCAGTCCGACTGAAGAAGCACCTCCGCCTTACAGAATACCGCGACTAATAATAACCTGGGGTTGTGCATCTGGCGACCAATTTGGTCGTGGAGGTCCGTTGGCAATCGCTTCACAGAAAATATCGGATCTTAGTTAGACTAGAAAGCCGACCCCAACTGAGTGGGAATAGGCTCAGAGAATCTTGTGTTTCTGGCGATGAATAGGATGGCTAGAGCTCACTGGTTTTGTATTTGCAGTGGGAAGACTGAGAAACTCAGCTTTCTATTCGTCAACAGAAACTATCTTAACTTTCACCGCTTCCCTCCTCCACTCTTTTATGGTCCACAGCACGAATGTGACGCCCCTGGTGTTATAAACGTCCATGTGGACGTGTGGACCGGAAAGCACACGGCCCGCCTACTGAAAAGTAGTTTTTTCTTCCTACATTGCGTTACGGGGCGTGAAAAAGCATCTGATGAGGCCGTCAAGCTGAGCGCCACCATTGTAACAGTGTACGTGTTTGTAATGGTGACCCTCTTTCCTGAGACTTTGCCTTGGTTTAGGCGCATTAGGGCTCATTATGGCAACCGACTCGCTAATGGACTACTTCTCATTATGGCCACTTCAAATAAAATCATGATGAGGATGATGTGGGATTATGTCTGCTATAAGTTGATCAAAAGATTTTGAAGGGTCAGAAGATCGACTGCGCGTGACGAATATTAATTATGTCCAAGGATTGCGTGCAAACTAGATTACCCTTTATTGCGTGTTGCGAGAGTCGCTAGTTATGTGTCTCAAGGTGAGACTTCATTCTGAATGCCATTAGCTACATGTGAAGGTCTCGGTCTGGTAATCCAGGGGTTGCTGATTTGAAAAGTATGATATAAATATATTATATTTCTTCATGTTAGTTGCATCCGAAATTCCACCTTGAAATGCAAAATGATATTCTTAAAAAAATTGCTACCTTTTCCAAAGAAGCTCATAATTTTAACTCGACTGCGGCCCAAGAGGTTTATTTTTTTATATCTAGGAATTGCCAATTTGCCTTCACCTCGCGTGATGATAAGCTGAAGGCAAGGTCTCAGGGAAGATGACGTAAATGTAAACGCGGCATAAAGGTGCGTCCAGAGTTGTGACATGAACAGCTGACCGGACAGATGATTGAGTTGGACGTAATAACTTGTGGCACATGGGCACACAAACTAGAGTTGTGTTGACACGGTCACCAGTCGCTCGATGGTTTTATTTAGGCTTAGTTATCACGCAGCTGAATACGCGACGAACACGCACTTCTGACATGTTATGTAATTATAAACGCAATAAAATATCGCAAAATCTAGTGCTCATAAAGTACCTACTGTGTTAAAAAAATTGAGATAAACATATCGTGTTAAGTATCAAATGAAAGAGCTTAATTATATTTCAAATATTTAAAACTTGTTAACCACCTTGTTAACCATAACTTGCTTGCCATATAATACTTAATATGAAAAACAAAATGTTTCAACTGACTAACAAAATGGTACATTTATTAGAAGAAGTCGTTTATGACCACGGCTATCCTAGATATGTTCTGGTTAGATAGATAGATAGATAGATTACTCTTTATTGTACACCAAAAACTAAACAAAAAATAAATACAAGAAAACACCAAGGACAAGTAGTGAGAGTTACAGTTTGTTCTAATGTACAATGGGCGGCCTTATCGCTGGAAGCGGTCTCTTCCAGGCAACCTTAGGATGGACAGATTTTATATATTTTGTAATTATGTCGTGTCGAATAACCCACTCCCTATCGTTCTCGGCGCAAAGGTGACCATAATGCTGACCGCGTTGCCTTGTTGAATCGCAATGGTAATTTTTTACTCCATGTACAAGCCAGACCGAGAGTCACCGCTTATTTCTTTATACGTTTTCTTGACTTTTTTCCTATTACCTCTCTAGTACGTTTGTTTCATCACTATCGGTTGAGTAGAATTGGAGATATATGAGCAAGTTGTGTTAACCGAGCATAACGCGCGGAAGGCTAGTTTTGTAATCGTTCGAAGACATAAACTTTATTATACAGTACAGATTCTGCAGTTTTATTAAAATTATTCAATTTTCAAAATATGTTTCAAACAAGCTCCTTCCTGTTGATCACCATAAAACCAACCGCTTAATATTTAAAACCGCACGAGCACCCGTCGCTCATAAAACTTCACGTGACATACATACACCGGGTGCCAAACCCACTGACTGACGGTCTTTGAACATCTCCATTTTAATAGCTAAGCAATAAATTCGTGTAAGAGTTATATGACTTTAGTGATAAATGAATGAGTAATAGGTCATCATTCTCTGAACCTTTTCCCAATTCAGTTAGGGTCGGCTTTTCAGTCTAACTGTGATGCGGCTGAACTTCGATATTTTCCGTGAAGCGACTGCTTGCCTCCACAACCAATGGTCCAATGACCAATGACGATATCGAAGTTCCAAGTATGATATATACACGTACTTCTGACACGGTCACGGCAAAATGTTACATAAATGTAAACGCGGCATTAAAGGAACAAAGGGTACTAGTAAGTAGTAGTAGTAGAAATACGTTCCTTTACCCATCCATACTAATATTAAAAAGAGGAAGGATTTGTTTTTTGTTTTTAACGAATAGGCTTCGAAACTACTGGACCAATTTCAATAATTCTTTCACCTATAAAAAGCTACAATATCTAGGAGTAGCATAGACTATATATCATCACGCTACCATTCAACCTATCACCGAATCGTTTGGTTCGGTTGGGTTGTTTGATTCTCTTTTGCACTTAGAGATTAGTGCATATTCCAACTATCAAATATTACTAGAATTAGGCATCTTGCCTAATAACATCAGATTATATCCCAACGACTCTCAACCATAACTGTGTAGATAAAGTAACAACTTGATGCAATATTCGCCGCCATTTTAACGGTAATTGCGCATCAGCCAATCGCAGAGCTCATTTGGAGTTTCACGACTTCGGATTACACTTCCCCTTGTGTGGAATACGTGTGCCCTGTAATTATGAACCGCGAAGAGAATATTGTATCGAAAAACAATTGGTTTTAGTTCTATTTCCAAATGGCTTATGATAGGAGGGGGTTATCATCGGTAGTGTAATAGCTAGTATTCAAAACGGACGGCCTCGGGTATGCCGGGGTGCGAGGGATAAGTTGGCTACTATCTCACCTCCGATAACTAAAGACCCAAAGACGGCGTGTATTTTTGGTGGTTCGAGTTCGACATAACCTCTTCAACCGACTGCGGAGGCAAAGGGATTCTACACACGATTAAAAAAAAAGTATTCGAACCCGGGAAATTTTATTCGTAAAGCTACGGATGCTTTTATCTCGCAGTTGAGGGTTTATATAACAATCGCCCCCGTTAAAGTCAGAATAACGCAAATCATGATACTAAGAGAGTGAACCCAGAGCTCCAAAATATAAACTTGTGTAATGCATGTATTCCTGCTACCGGTTTACGTTACACCGACAATTATTTATACAAAAGTTCCAATTTTGTTTTAGTTATTTTGTGAGTCTAACTAAAAATAAATTCAACAAAATAACAATCACCGAAATCGGTCCAGTAGTTTTTGAGTTATAAACGGTGTAACTACAGGATTTTCGTCGTACTTTTATGTACCTAGCTAACTCTGATGCCATTCCCGCTGCTATATAAAATCCTTCCTCGGAGTCCAAGAACAATATCAAAAAAAGTAGGTACTCGAATAGAGTTAGTAGGTTATTAGGTTCAGCCAGTCTTCGAGAATCTGGCGTCTACGCTTAGCAAAATATGTCGCTATTCATTTTTATTTATACGGGAAAGTAATCTAAGAAAAAGCATCTGATGAGGCCGTCAAGCTTAGCGCCACCATTGTAGCACTGAACGTGTTTGCAATGGTGACCCTCTTTCATGAGACTTTGCCTTCAGCTTAACATCAGGCGAGGTGAAGTCAAATTGACGTGCCATAAATAAAACAAAAATAAAAAAACCTAGGTTACGCCTTTTAACATCAAGTATCCTCAGTAAAAAACCCCATCAAGTTAGGCCTAACTATAGTCCAGGTAGATAAGTAAAAATAAGAGGAAAAGCACGAGTATAACTCCTATGGTGTTCCCTCTACAACGTCAAGCCACCAGAATGCAGAAAGTGCAATATAACATAATTAAATACTTTAAATAAATTCAGGTTTATAAAATTATTATATAAATATAATAAATATTATATAATACATATATACTTACTATTATAACTAATTGTAAAAAGTTTATGTTTGTTCGCGATGGACGCAAAAACTAACCTGAGCGGATTACGATACGGTTTATTTTTGTTTGAAGGGGTTTGGTCCAAATTAAAATCTTACGTTTGTTTGATTGCAATTGGTTATGATTAGTAATATAGAATTTAAGTCGCACAGATAGCGCTTAGGTCGTGATAACCGACAGCCACGCGGGCGGAGTCGCGGGTCTAGGTTAGTATTTTATAAAAAATATAGTTATTGTGAAAAAGACATAAGAACACGTAGCTAATCTTCAAAGAAAAAAGGTTTTATTTTAAAAAGTACCTAGGTATTATTATTGTTTTTTCAACATTTTTGTGTGACTTAATTCAAATTTACCTGTGTTTAACTCGAACAAACTTATTTGTCATTTATGTTCCCACCAATTTCATAATAATAATAGTCCGTAATATTTTAATAAACTTTTACGGTATTTATTTTTCGTAGTTTTGTTATTAAAACTACGAAAAATAAATACCGTAAAAGTTTTCATAAAATACAACAACACACTTCTGCACTATTATTTCAAAAAGCGAATCTTCTAACACAAATATTATCTTCTGAAATAAAAAAATCAAATATTGACAGTAAAATCCGGTAATATTTCGAAACTTCAGTTTAATTTTATCAAGATTCAAATTTACCTTGAGTTTTTCACGAACGAACTTCTTCTTCACTTATATTCTCACCAATTTAATATCAATCATTTATAAAAACAAACCATGAAGAACAAATACTGTTAAACTTATCACAATACTCAAAAACAAAACTCCTGCACTATTATTTCAAAAAGCGAATCTTCAAACACAAATATTGTCTTCTGAATTCAAAAAATCAAATATTGACACCAAATTCCGGTAATATTTCGAAACTTATAGTTCGATTTTCAAAGTTTGGCGCGAGAAAGCCAACAGTTGTCGCCTGCGGTTTGCAATAAACTGAAGCTACGAGTACGTTTGCTTTGACTTCAAACTATTTTTACAAATATTTAATAGTCCGGGAGTCTGGCTATTTGTGTTTTGGTTTCGTTTTTGTTTTATGAGTCGTAAAAATGTAAATAACAGATTAGATATGAGTATAAAAGTCTACAAGCTATAAAGGTACGGTCTGGATGACGAAGTGCTAGTGTGACTGTTGTGTATGAAGTCGTGAGTTTGTTTCTCACGTAAAGTAAAACTAAATTTTTCTTACAGTCTATCAACATTCACAGAAGATAATCTAAGCACGGAATTAATTTTCTTGCGATTTATACCGCATAGCAAGGCATTGAGTCAATTTTTTTTCCAAATATTTATCCAGCTGCAACATTTTCGGAGATTACAGGCGTGAGCACATGTATGTATGTACACCAATATTACAACAGTGTTCCACAGTACACTAAATAATTAAAAAAAGAGCAATACAAGGCAGCCTTTTCACTTTACGCAATATCTGCCAGTCAATACTTTATTAGCTGAATAACGTGTAAATAACTGCATTCTACAATCACTTTTCTATCACCAACATCTGTTCATTTTACGGCAACAATCCCGTTCGCAGTTGTTAACATATAATAAAATTTAAGGAGTTCATTCCTTCTGTGCCCGAGCTTCCGATGTTATATCACAAGTAAATTGTGTTCGGATCTAGGCCAGGCAATTTTTATGCTAACGTTGGAATCAGGAGTAAGTCAAATCGAATTGGGAGATGAATTCACTCGGTTCTGAGGATTTTCTTGAAGAAAGTTGTGTTAAATTGTCGGAGGGGATTTATGGAGAATGGGTACGGGCGAATGTACTATAACCTTTTTTTTCCTATATCACTTAGGTAGCAGACAAGCACACTGCCCACCTCATGAACATCAGGGGCGTTACATTCGTGCTCCCCACTATATAAAGAAAACGAGGGCAGGGGAAGGTAGGCAGGGGAGAAGGTTAAAAGCGTCTCTGTGCTGTCAGTGCAGAAGACAAAGAAGGGTTTCCCAGTCTTCCCACCGACAACACCAAACCTCTCCAGTGAGCTATGACTAACCTACTTACCGTCGGAAACGCAACACAAGATTATTATTATAATATTTTTTGACAAATGTAGGTACATAATTATTGTAAAACTTTGAAGTGCTCTTTATGTGCCTAAACTGAATAAACGAAATTGATTCTGTGATTCTTTGATTCTATCAGCCCCGGTAGTCTGTAGGGTGGAGGTAGGTACTTCCACAGTTGGAATGCTCAATTAGGAGGCAAGACGTCATGTCCTTCCTCTGTCAAAATATGATTGGTGAAGTGTGAGTGTTATTTCACCTCTGCCTAACGGGGAAATAAACATAGATCTCCCCCATCCACCTTCAATCCGACCGGTTACACACAGTCTGCAGACCGACAGGTATCCGTGACTTCGACTGTATCGTCCGTTTATCTTGGAAGGAACCGACTCACTCTTCGTCTACTAGTAAGGTGATTTCCATTCGAGAACCTTTCGGCTCCGAAGGCCATCTGTGTTCTTCTTGCTACCTACGTACCCCGCCCACTGCCATTTCAGCTAACTAAAGCGGTGGGCTATATCTATAGTTTTGTGTAATTATTTATTTGCAGTTTCAAAATAAAATGGTGTAATTTTCCTTTATCAGGTATACAGTCCCGGGGCGTGAAAAAGCATCTGCTGAGGCCGTCAAGCTGTGCGCCACCATTGTATACTGTGTGTTTGTAATGGTGACCCTCTTTCCTGAGACTTTGCCTTCAGCTTACCATCAGGTAAGGTCAAATGGACATGCAATGAATAAAAAAAATCTTTGTTATTCCATGTTTAAACAAACATAGAGCCAAATCTGTTCCGTATTACACATCAAAATTACATTCACAGGAATTCAAACATCAAACAACTCGAAGATTAACTAAATGTACAAACGTAAACCATGATTGCGTTTGTGATCGTAAACATAATCGTATTTCAAATCCCTTTGATTGTAATTAAACTGCAATTATGGTACAGAACAATAATTTACATAACCAAGATTTGAAATTGATATTACAATCAAAGGACGTGTCAGTGAGCTTTCGCTTATGCGACATAACATAACGAACTATTTTCAATTGGTACTCGACGTAATTATAATTGGTTCCCGAAATAGAAAACAGTAAAACAATGATTGTGTTGATGTATAAAATAGTTTTGCGCTGAAATAAATACATAAAGTTATTCTTAAAGGAAGAAAGTGTGCGAGTGATATATGTATTTTTACCCAAAACCTAAGTATGAGAAAGTTACAATATACGGAAACGTTTTTTATAACCATTATCAACTTTGACAGATATTGCAGTGTTGTCATTGTTTCTACACTAAAGGCCGGCCATGTGGTAATATATATAATAGTTGATTGAAGTCAAAGTCAAGTGAAGTGTGTAAGTCATCATAGTCCCTAGAGGTGTAAATACTCCCTATGGTAGTGAACACGACCGGTACGCTGGAGGCGCGAATTCGATCCCCGCTCAGTGTAAATAATTGTATTTATGAATATGGCTATTTGCATTGGTCTGGTCGTGCCACGTAGAGCACGTTAAGCCGTCGGTCCCGGTTGTCATATGAACATCTATGGCAGTCGTTCTGTAGCCCTAGCACGAAATACTATCGAATTCGTAATGTAAAGGTATCGACAGAACGGAGCATTGCGATTGGCGGGCTACACACGCACACAGGTGCACAAGAGGCAGACTGCCAATCACAATGCTCCGTTCTCTCGAAACCTTTACATTACGAATTCGATAGACGTTCATGCTAGTGCAGTTCCACAACTGATTTGATTACAGTGTTTTGTACTGTAGCTACATAACATATATTAAAAAAAATATTAAAAAAAATATTTCCAGTGTTTCATAGTTACAAATGAATATTTTTCAAAAATCAAAGTTCAACATAATATAACATTGTCTCCATTCATTGAAAATTATATTTATGAACATTACTTCTAATGTCCCAACTCCCGCGCAAGCCGTCTTGGCAACGTTCCCGCGACGATTTAGACAGCGAAAAGAAAATCCTGTTTTTCTTAATACTTTTATTAACTAGCATAGATCATATTTTGGTTCAAATTTAGAATGTTATGACGTCACTCTTTTGTTTTTTTTATATTCTGTGTCAATTCACTGACTCTCTGGATGTAATTTAAAGTCAACAAGATGTCTGCATTTGGATCTGGATTCCAGAATCGGATGATCCCATCCGATTCCGAAATCCAGATGCTGACGATAACTAAAATTGTGGGCCTCAATAGATTATTTATATTATTTATACTGTTGATTGATGGCACTTGTTGGAATTCACTTTTATACATAATTGATAATACACTTGTACTTCTCCACTGTGTTTATTAATGTACTTAGCCGGTTTCGCCTTGCGGTATTCCTTAATAGATGGTTTTTTTCACGTCTGGCCTAAAAGCTCGGAGTTCTAAGAAGGAGAAAACCATGTATATGAATAGAACATTCCAGTTCTTTATCGTGAAGTCAAACGAAAAAGTTTTGTGAGTTGCCAGTCGTGTAAACATTCAGTTTCATTACAAAAGTTCAGTTTATACCACAAGGCGATGTAAAGTAAAGTTTAGTAGTATTTCCTTTGCTACACCATTAAGTCTTGGAATTCCTTATCAGCTCACGTGTGTCTTCCTACAGTCCCGAGTTCTAAAAGTGGGGCGTGAAATAGCATCTGAAGAGACCATCAAGCTGAACGTCACCATTATAACATTGTACGTTTTAGTAATGTTGACCCCTTTTCCTGAGACTGTACCTTCAGGCAACTATAGGTGAGGTGTCAGTTATGCAACTTGCTACCCAAAAAATACACTCGTTAGGATTCGGCATCATCATCATCAGACCGCGGCAGACCTCGGCTGGATGAAGCCTATGCTTCCCCCATGACACGCCACTTAGCCCGGTCTTAGACTATCCTCACCCGGCTTCGGCCTTATCGTGTGATGATTAAGTCACGAATCGCGTGGTAGCCTAGTGGTATAGGTAATAGACTGCTGAGCGGAAGTCTCGGGTTCGATCCCAGGTTTTATCAGGGCACACACCAATGACTTTTCGAAGTTATGTGTGTATATTATCGCAGGTGCCCGGTTAATAGCAATAGGCTCGCCACCTATTACATTGGGACCTAAACATAAACTGGCGGAATGTGGGTGCTACCTCTGCCTACCCCTTCGGGGATATAGGCGTGAGTTTATGTTATGTTATGTTGTTTGTCACGAACCGCTTCGTTTAAAACTATATGTATTGTATGTAAACTGTAATCGGGTTAGATGACTTTATTTACGAAGCCTTTTGATTTTCCTGGACGGGTAATCTATTCAATAATAATTTATTTCCGCATCAACTACACTCCAAAATTCTAGCCACACTCGACCAGTGCTTCTGGCAATTTAAATTCACATTGACATTAATGATGCGACGTCAATTTGACGCCAGCACCATAACTGTATGACACACTAGAGTGCTGTGGATAATTTGTGCAAGTGCAGTGTACTATTTGCAATAATTTGCGGTTAAATAACTATTAAAACGATAATTATTGGTCATATAATTATAATTACTCACCAATGTGTGGTTTTACGCTATTGAATTTCGCGTATGTGTCCCTTTTTATTTTTTATCGTGCGCAAAATCCCGTCTCCTCCGAATCCCAGAAAACTTTAGTTACATTAAAACTATAAATATTCTAAATAAATTATTATTTTACGACAATCTACACAACGCTACCTAGACGCTTTAGTCGCTAAGCATAGTTTAACTAGCTTGTGTTATGGGTCCTAGAATGCGGATAAACATGCTTAAATACTTTTTTTTTGTAAATACATACATATTATACACTAGCTGTTGCCCGCGGCTCCGCCCGCGTGGATGTCGATTATCGCGTTGTACGACTCTGCTCGATTCACTACTTGCCTCTTTATACTACTTTTCCTTGCTGTCGGTATTAGCGCCAATGTATAGAAATTTACCGGATCAATTGAGATTTATGATTATTACTCCGCTCCCTTGTATGGTAGCGTGATGATATATAGCCTATGTTACTCCTAGGTATTGTAGCCTTTTAGAGGTGAAAGAATTTTTTAAATCGGCCCAGTACTTTTTGAGCCTATTATTACAAACATACAAACATACAACAATAGGTACAAATCTTTCCTCTTTATAATATTAGTATAGATAGAAACACCCAGACCAATGCAAATATTCATACTCATGCACACAAATTGCACTGAGCGGGAATCGAACCCACGCTTCCTGCGTAGCAGTCGCGTTCACTACCGCCACGCCACGGAGGTCTAACTATGAAGTAAACTATGAAGTTGAAGCGACGGTAGCTTAGTGGTTAAGGAGTCGGCCTTACGATCGAGAGGTCCTGGGTTCGAATCCTGGCCATTACCCTACCGACGTGAACCCACTCCTAACACAAGTATTTGAGCTTAGCTGGAGGGGTTAAAGGGAAAATTAGTAACTTAAGTTGCTAATATTCTTAAAAAAAAAGTACAGAGGACTGACTGAGAGGAATGAATATAACATTATCAGTCCTCTGGAAGAATGCACAGTGACACGAACATTGAACATCGTCATTGTGTATGTATGAGTGGAGTCGGGTGTCATACATGTTAAACGACTTCCATTTCAAGCTGTCAGACAGATATTATAACAATTCTGTAACATAACTGTATTATTTAGTTTTGTAAAATAGCTACCGCGGTAGCCTAGTGGTATGGGTAATGGACTGCTGAGACGAGGTCTCGGGTTCAAAATCAAATTCAAAAATCATTTATTCTGTATATACCAGTAAACGGCGCTTACAAAACGTCAATATCAACAACGTTTTATTGATCAATGAGCAAATGGACCACCGGTTCGAAACGCGGCCCCGACCTGAGAAGACTCCGGCAAGAAACTCAGCGGGCTTTTGATCCTATGTCTCACCATGACACATATCAATAACTTTTCGATGATTTTCGAAGTTATGTGTGTATTTATCGCAGGTTTATAAGTGCCCGGTTAATGGCAATAGGCTCGAATTGAGACCTAAACATAAACTGGCAAAATGTGGGTGCTAGCACCTCTGCTTACCCTTTCGGGGATATAACGTGAGTTTATGTTATGTACATAAACTACTGATGAGACCATTACAACCTTACTTAGTAACACAGTTACCTAACAAGGCAGGATAACTTAACGTAACGTTATACTGTATAAATAACCTGTCAAAAACGTCCCCAAAAAGCGCGGGAAACGTTCCCCACACCGCCGTCTTTTGGCGCCAAAATGGCGGGACAAGTGCCGACTTGTACTGAACAATTATATAATATCTAATGGGTGTTAGGGATACGATCCTGAGGTCGAAGGCACCTCGTAGTACTCCGGGTATTTTACTACGTATTAAAAATTGCTTGTTGTACTTGTTGTGATCACAGTTCTAACCTAACCTAACCTTAATCCAGTAATATAATTATAACACTGAACTTAATCTAGTACCTTATATGATTATATCACTAATCTTGGACCGTTTTATAACTATATTCCTAATGAGATAGTAATGAATCGTTTTCGTATAACTATGTTCCGGTATATGATTATATCCCTAGGGATATGATTATATTACGGTTATAACTATCTTACTGCAACATATGTTTTATGATTTGTAGTTCATTCTTCCACCTGCACTTACCTCAAAGTATATATGCATCACCCTAAGTTTGACTGTCAGATAATGCCTTTGGCATTAAGTCCGCCTTTGTACAATTTACTGTGCATAAAGTTTGAAAATAAATAAATAAAAATAAATAATAAATATTTTAAGACTACTATTTCAAGATTTGATTTGAAGACAAAATCTCTAGAGGATTAAAACAATAACAAATAAAAAGAATTCCACAATAATGTCAACCACACAGGTTTGCCAAAATGAATTTCACAATTATGTCTACCACACAGGTTTGCCAAAACTACCAACATCTTGAACAATAGTTTTGCATTTCGGTCTTTACATAATTATGTGACGGTATCTGAAGATGACGGTTCCGTACACTGCAGGACATTATTAAATATCTAACTATTTATTTTTATTTATATATCAGTATATTTATTTGTTTTAGATGTGGAAAATTATACAGGAGGAAAATGAAACATTAGAAATTAGTGTAAATAAAAACGGTTTGCGGTGTCACCCACACATGGACGAAACAATACAAGTTTGGGTCGGAATAATTGATTGCTCCAGTGGGACTCGAATCCGCAATCGTTCCCTTAAAGCGGTAATGCCTCAACCGCTGAGCTATGTCTTAAACACTCGAAATTGCAAGGATGGTAATCTGAATAGTTGGTATAACTTAAACGTACTTTTTTCATTAACAACATTGTAATATAATACTGTTCGCATTAAATTATTAATCGAAAATTATTGTTCGAATTATTATTCAAATTTTTTTGGAGCTTTTTGAGGTTAACGGGAAATATAATTTTTCTGTGCTAGACTACAAAAACAATTCAATTAAAGCATTGAAATTCAAATATATAAAAGTTAGAATTAAATCAAACTTAGTTTTATTTACTTTAGAAAACAATTTGCCTATATCTATTTAAGATTTTCAGTGGAAAGTTCTGCAAGTGAAAGTTTTTTCTTACTTTAGACACTTGTCTACTAAACTTGTCGAAAATATACCTCATATCCTACCACTAAATATTTTATATATTATTATGCATCATTTCTAGACTGTTACATTTTATTACAATACTGTTACATTTTATTACATTACAATTTATTGATATGATGTCATTGCTGGTATTTTTTTTAATTTTGATATGATTAGATAATGATTTTAAATACATAATCAACTTTGGTAGTTCGTACAACAATAATTTAGTACGCCCGTGTGGGCAAAACATGTTTATACCATACACACATGATATATTATAACATCTACCTATTTTACACATACTTATTCAAATAAGTAATCTGAATCTGTACTTGAATCTACGCCTATATTCCTATTCAACCCCTTTTTACTCAGTACCTAACGAAACGAAGTACACTCATTGAAAAATTTAACACCTTAATTTATTACAACACGTACAGAAAAACCAACAATATTCTATGATCCCATTTACCGTCATGTTCAAACTAGATCAGTTTGTTAACACCCTACACATCTAAGCCCTCGTTATTGCAATAAGTATGTCAATAAACATACACACAGACAGATTTACAAACTATCATTTGGCAATGAACCTCATTCTCCTCCTTAGCAATAACTTTAGACCAATTATATCCTGTTGCTTTTCAACACCTGTATCTATATTAAACGCTGGAGCCTTACTCTGAATGACAAGCCGTTTCGTATCTACGCGCGTTTGTTCATACATACATACATACATAAATCGCCAACTATGATTTTCGGTCCCACATAATAGAGGGCCAGCCGATTGCAATAGGGCACTTTGTAAAAAAATGGGTATACCGAAAATAAATTCTTAACCGAAAATGTTGCAGCTAAATAAATTTGGAATAAAAAATTTTGACCTCATTCCTTGTTAAGCGGTGTAATTCGCATGGAAATTTATTACGTGTTTAGCCGCACAAGCAATACCAATTAACGTCTTGGACAGTATCAGACGGATTTGTGACAGACATTTAAGTTGGTCTAGTTATTCACGAGATATATATTTTATAATATAACCACCCGCGCTGACCTCAGTGAGGGGATATTCGTGAAAATTTCTGAACGAGAAAAAAAGGGGTATTGACAAGGTCCTCTATGCTCCTTAATGTTGTTCTATGTCGGGAGAGTGACGGAGGGATTTATCAATTGAAAGAGAATATTTACACTTATTCTAACGTTTCCAATTCCTCCTATAATACTGCTAAATATTTTAGCTTTTATTGAAAAAATATGCATAGTGGGTAGGTAAAGATTTTCATTGCTAAAATTTTATTTTAATCACTACATAATATAAAACAAAGTCGCTTTCTCTGTCCCTATATCCCTAAGTCCCTACGCAACGCAACACAACTAAAACTACGCAACGGATTTTGATGCGGTTTTTTAATAGATAGTAATTAAAGAGGAAGGTTTATATGTATATAGCATCATGCTACAACCAACTGGTGAGGAACAGAAGTGAAAAATGTTCCTAAACGGGGAAACGCAGATGAAGTTGCGCGGGTCATTATATACTTTTACAATGCTTACAATGTTAGCGACTGAAGTTGAATTTTCAAAATTATATATGTGAAAAACTGTCTTTGGAATATTTCACTTTCGCAGTTCATTAGATTATTGTACACTGATCATTTTTCAACATCCCTATTACCAATTAAAATCTAGTCTTATTGCGTTACGACTGCGTTTGAAACTCAATGTCACTGAGAATAAAGCCCCTATTCACCATCACCACGTGTGATGCGTTAAATGTTGGTTAGAAAAATATCCAACGCATTATTAGCAGTAATATAATTTATTTTCTAACCGTATCTCAAGTTTGGCAGTAAGCCAGATTAGGTTTGTAGCTGCTATTAGGTTAGATCACACTAGAGTTTAAAGTTTTGAAATGCATTTTTTGACGATTCATGCGTTACCGGAAATATTGGTCGTTAGACGTGTGTATTTAGTGTAATTTTGTGAATTTTAGACGTGAAGTCTTTGTCGTTTGTTGAAGTTTTCGTCGATAAACGGACTATGCAATGCAAAAATAAATTTTAAATTCGAATCAGTAGTTCTTGAGTTATGCGCTTACCAACACATTTCTGCCGTCGGACCTGCACAACCAAATTTGGTGATATTGAAGTTCTGTAGTTAGGCTAGTCGGATTTTTAAGTGGTCCAACGCCACAGATGTTCATATATAGATAATGCTCTCCGAGGCACGACCAGACCAGTGCAAATAGCCATAATCATGCATTAAAATATTTGTACTGAACGGGGATAGAACCCACGCCTCTTGCGTTGCAGTTGCGTTCACTACCGCCACGTCGTCTACACTAATATTATAAAGAGGAAAACTTTGTTTGTTTGTCTGTTTGGTTGTAATGAATAGGCTCAAAAATTACTAGACCGTTTTTAAAAATTCTTTCACCATTCGAAAGCTACATTATCCACGAGTAACATAGGCTAAATTTTATTTTGGAAAAAAATAGGGATCCGTAAAATATTTGGGTTTTTCGGACACAAGGTGTAAAAAATCAACCAGAAAAGTTACTTATTTTGCGTACGCTGCCTAAACTATAAAAGATAGAACCATAAAATGTTCTAATTAATTGGAGAACTTATAAATATATACATAAAAGTCCGCAACACACTATACCTATCTATGTCGAGTGAGGCACAAAAACCATTTTTTTATTTAAAAATCTTAATTTTTTTTGGACTACATTTAAACGCATTTATTTCACTCATGCTATTAATCCTTATCAAAATAAATTATTTCATCACTAAGTACAGTTTATGTAGATAATATTTGGTATTTAAAAGATTAAAATTGGACGTTTGGTTTTGAAGTTATGGTGAAATTATTATATATAAATTAGCCGCGATATTTTGTAGGGCGGAGGTACTTCCCCAGTCGGACTGCTTTACAAGATAACATCATGACCAAGAGTAGTAAAAAAATCAACAAAATTCAAAAATCATTTATTCTGTAAACCCATTAAACGGCACTTACAAAACGTCAATATCAACAATCTATATACATATATAATTGCTGTTCGTTAGTCTGGGTAAAATTCGAGAACGGCTGGACCGATTTGGCTAACGGGATCAGAAGTCCACGCGGGCGGAGCCGCGGGCAACAGCTAGTTATCAATAAAACAAAATAAATCACAATAGAATCTGTTAAAAATAGCTCTATTTCAATTCTTAAGCCCATTTCCCGCAGGTATACTCTCCCCCTTATACTCAGCCATTTCATTTCTTCAAGCGACTGTCTTATGAAAACAAATGACCTGTACAGGACAAATGGAAGGGGCATCCATTTATTATGGCTATAAACTATTAACCGCAATCCAATCTGATTGCCTCCTCAAGAGTAATGAGAATATCGCGATCTACTGGAGTAACATGGCGGTTTAATCAGTTGATAGATATTGCTCACTGCCGTTTCAGTGTTCGTAACGAGAATATCTTCTTACTATCCTACGCCCGCGGCTCCGCCCGCAAAAACCGCATCGAAATCAGTTCAGTAGTTTTTGCGTCCATCGCGTACAAATATAAACTTTTTACAATTATATAATAGTACTAGCCTATGCCCGCGACTCCGCCCGCCTGGCTGTTGATTAGAAAATCGGAAGAGTAGGTTTTGAGCTTATTCATTACAAACATACACACACAAAAATATTTTTTTTTCAGAAACTCACACCTTTATCCCTGAAGGGGCAGGCAGAGGCGCTAGCACCCACATTTCGCCAGTTTATGTTTAGGTCCCAATGTAATAGGTGGCGAGCCTATTGCCATCAACCGGGCACTTATAAACCTGCGATCAATAATATAAATAATAAAATATGAGTGTAGATGACGTTTTATTTCAGTTTAATTCATAATTTATTGTCCCCTCACATTGGAACCTTATTTATTTTTCTGAACAGCATATATAATAGGTATAGGTTTATAGAAGTCATTAAAAAGCATCGAAAACGCCTTTTCACCTGTCCTTCTAACAAAATTTCGAACAATCCGTAACATACAACAAGTTTCATAAGAATCACAATAAGCTGGAGAAATAAATAAAAGTTTTATCACCGGCCCAAATGTACCGAGCCGGACGCGAACCCACTGTCTGTTGCGTAAATTAAAATTGGCCTAGTGCCAAATAGGAACCGTGTTACTGTGAGCGGTTTAGCCACAGCTGAACTGTAAATTGTGAGACCACGGCTTTACTGTTTTTTTTTTGTTTTATATTTTTTTACCGCGAATTTTTTAGTAGTCGGGTCTTAGTTCTTTAACCTCCGACGTACTAAAAGATTCGGGGGTGTTATACATTTTATGTGTGTGTGTGTGTGTGTGTGTGCACAAGTTTACACATTTTTGCACAAGTCCCTCAATACCCCCTACACAAAAATAAACTTCAAAGTAAAAAATAAATAATTCATGAGTTGTCGTGTCGGGGGACCGTGTATCGTTTCAAAAACAATTAGGAGTGCATCATCAGTTAGATAGTTTAATTTATAACTCAACTTATTTGTAAATATTTGATATGTGCTTATTAAGCACTTTATCTCAAATTTATATTATTATTCATTTATGACAGCTAGAAGAAGCATTTACTGATACCCCATTTGTCCAGTTCTAATAAGTTTTTTTTGGAGCTATGAGGAAACAGATGAACCTACATATATACATACATAGACACACACATAGCCTGTCAAAATCAAAAACAAAAATAAAGGGGTTAAGTGAGTAGTGAACGCACTATCCCACGCTATAACTAGCACCACACCTCAAATTTATATAAAATCTGTTTATATAATTGTCGGTATGTCTGTCTGTCAGAATCAAATGATTGTCATGACACGGACTAATGAATTACAAGTATTATTAACTAAATTGAAAGAATATTTTGTCAGGAATGTGGAACACTTTGAGGCATGTGCGTCATTTTATAAAATAAATATTTACTTTTCACTTTTTGATTGCTTTCAGTGATTATACAGTTATAAATATATTTTGATCACGATCGCTTTAGTACAAACCCCGTATTTGCAAAATTTTAGTTCCTGCTCCGCAACTGTTGGTCGTAGCATAAGTTATATAGGTACGTATAAACCTTCCTCTTTAACCATTCTATCTATTTAAAAAACCCCATCAAAATCCGTTGCGTAGTTTTAAAGATTTAAGCATACAAAGGGACATAGGGACTGAAAACGCGACTTTGTTTTATACTATGTAGTGATATTCATAATCATCATCTCCCTGCCACTGGTCCAACTACTTGGGGTCGGCATAAGATGTCATTTTACTCCACACATTCCTATCAGATGCCATTTCCTCAGTCACTCCTTTCTTTATCATATCATCTTTCACACAATCCATCTATCTTCGTTTGAACCGACCTCTGTTCTTAAAGCCCTTTAAATTCATACTTTGAACTTTCTTACAAAATAGTACTATCATTGGTTCTCAGAGTAGGTACCTATGCTCATACCAACAGTCGTTTAATTCTCAATTTTTCATTTACTGGTTCAAATTTTCTCTAATAATATGAAATCCTATTCTACATTTGCATCTCCGCTAAATGCAGTTTTCTTTCATCCGACGCTTTTAGGGCGAAACATGACGATGAACCCTTTAGTATAAATATAACAAATATAATTATGTAGGTATAATGAAAATTACGGCAAAACATTTTTTTTTAAATGACAATATGTTTTGTACCATGACCAGGAGCCTTCGGCTTCGGGAGTGTTTCCCGTACACCCTGTATATGTTAGACGTGACGTTTATGGGTACAGGCGATGAGAAAATGGTATCACCATGGAACTCTTTATATTTTTTTCTCATCTAAAAAGTCATGCATGACAACGTTTGATCTAATTGAGAAGTCAGTGATATCAGAGCTCGTAAAATTTTATATGAAACGGAAACATGAGTTTGAAATAAAATTTTAAAAATATATTTTATATTTTTATGATGTAGAGAAAAAGTTTTGCGAACTTTTTTAGATTAGATTTTGGTAGTAGGTGTACAATTATTTTTACGGTAATTAACTCGATCTTCTTAATTATTTGCCGCGGAATTCTGTAGGGCGGAGGTACTTCCCCAGTCGGACTGCTCAATTAGAACGGGAGATACCGTCATACCTCGGTCCGTATACTCTTAAAATTCTGTATTTTTCAATATTTTTCGTGTAGCAACTGCCGATCACTTACATTTAATAGTCTTTCTTAACTTCATCAAAAATTCTGGTGAATTTGGCTGAATTTCGAATGCAAACGTGCGAATTTTGCACAAATTGAAGGTATACTTACTTACTTTTTATTTCAGTAGCGAATATCATACATACATACATACATACATCCCCGTAGGGGTAGGCAGAGGTGTTAGACACCCACATTTCACCAACTATGATTTTCGGTCCCGCGTGATTGAGGGCGAGTCTATTGCTGCCAATCGGGCACTTTGTTAAAAATGGATATGGCGAAAATAAATTTAAATGAAAATGTTGCAGCTAAATAAATTTGAAAAAATATTTTTTTTACCTGATTCCTTGCTAGTGCGGTGTAAATCGCAAGGAAATTAGTTAAGTGCTTAGCCGCACAAGCACCACCCATTAACGTCTTGGTGAGTATCAGACGGAATCACAAATAATTATTAGTAAATAAGGCGGCTACCTCACTATGCACTTTACACTTAGTTCTCATCAAGATAAAGAATAAAATCCAGTACAATAAAATCACGCCATGAAAACTACATTCGGAAACCATTAACTGTTTTTTTTTTTCACAATCCTGTTTAATCTAAAGAGTATTAAGAATTCGTTTCTTTCAATCGGCACATCTCTAGCGTTAATGAGATACTTAACCATTTCAATTTGGACTTTATTTTAAAGACAATTGAGATACAATTAGATTGAAAATCTTTTAGTACAGTGAAGTGTTAAATTTGTATCGATTTTCTCTGTAGGTTTTTGGATGACGTTATCCTTGATCAGGGGGATTTCCCGTGAGAAGCTAATATTTTGTAAGCCGAGATTATCTTTACGGGCTTTTTTTTGTAACGAATAGGTAAAATCTCCAAGTTGACAAAGTTTTAATCTGAAGTGAGATTCTTTAAGTTCCTTACTGCTTTGATGTAAATTACATTTTATTTTATACTGACCCGCGCGACTTTGTGTGCGTCACCCCGTTTTTGCAACATTTTTCATTCCTGATCCGCACCTGTTAGTCGTAGCATGATGTTATAAACATATAAACCTTCCTCTTTAACCATTCTATGTATTGAAATAAACTGTATCAAAATCCGTTGCGTAGTTCTAAAGATTTAAGCATACAAAGGGACAAGAAAAATAGGGACAGAAAACGCGACTTTATTTTATACTATGTTGTGATTTTATTATTATTCTTTTGAATTTATAGGACGTGGGGTATATTATTTATCCGTAGTAAAAATTATCCGCTTAAGTTATATCAACTATTACCACATATTACACGATTTAATTCTGAACTGACCACACAAAACCTCTCCAGTGAGCTTTTTTACCAGCTAAGCTCAATGGCTTTTGTTCGGCGTTCGTTCACGTTCAGTGTAATGGTCAAGATTCGAACCCGAGACCTCTCGATCCTAAGGTAGACTCCTTAACCACTAAGCTACCGACGCTTAGATAGTATACCATTATTATGAAAACACCCCTACGAATACAACCTTAGAATTAATCCTAATTCGACAATTTACCCCAAACATCGTATGGCATAAAGTAGGTATCATCTCTCAAACGGCACTCGTACTTTATCTAATTTAAAGCACCATCATTCCACAATTACCCTATTTTTAGGGAGAAGGGTAAATTTAAGAGGGATTTCAATTTATTTCCAAGGAGGGTACTCTACGTGGGGTAGCAACGTCTAATGTTCCCCTGAAGGCTGAATTGAAACTGGTAAATCCCTACGGTTCAATCGCACTTCGCGAACGATATGCTGCAAACGGTTTGCTTTGAATATAATTAAGCTGTCATTCATACGATGTACGTAATCGATCGCGACTCGAAATATCGGTTGAACTACAAAACCAACAAACATGGTACATATCCAATTAATTTTTGTAATAGTAATTTAAATGACCAAGCGAATCTAAAGTCATAAAAACGTTAAAAGCCCCAGTGTATCATAATTGAACGCAACCATAATCTACCTATCTTGTCCTAATCATTTGTGGAAGGCGCAACATTCCTGTCGGATGTCACTTAATCACTTCTTTCTATGCCAAACGTTCTTTTTTGTGCCTCACTCTTTTTTCTCGTGCGAAATTCCCCACGGGTACCTCCCACCGAAGTCAGCGAGGTTACTTAGGTCGGAACTGATCAAAACCCCACGGCCACCTAGTCAGTTGTCGAGAGTGAGGTAGTCTCTGTTCTATCCATCCATCATCCATCCATCTCTTCACATAGTATGCCCATTGTCCATACCACAACGGGCTGTATTGCACATTAAATAGATTTATAGGTAATTTATATTCAAATTCTACCAATCAAGACATTAGACAATGATCGATGCTAAATTCAACTATGTTAATTATTACAATTAATCTCTCTAATCAAATTAACCGAAGGTTAATTCCACGTAAATTAAAAGATCAATGAAATTCAAAACAGATTGAAATTCGACTTAGAAGTCTAAGAGATATGAGGAATGTAAAGTCACAGCTATGTTTAATTATCGGGGGTAGACAGAGACAAAAATGCTGATTTCATCTATCATTTCATATTTAACTAGCTAACCCGCGCAACTTCGTCTGCGTCACTGCGTTTTTGCAACATTTTTCACGTCTGCTACGCACCAGTTGGTTGTAGCATGATGTTATATACATATAAAACTTCTTCTTTAATCATTCTATCTCTTAAAAAAACCGCATCAAAATAGATTTCAGCACACAAAGGGACATAAGGACATAGGGACAGAAAACGCGACTTTGTTTTATACTATGTAGTGATATCTAATAAATAAGCATCGCATCATGGTGGTTAAGGATTTTGTCTTACCATCAAGAAGTTCCAAGTTTCAATTCCTTAAAAAATATTTATTTTAGTGAAATGATGTAAATTTGTTATACTTTTGAAAAACTTAAGAGACAAACAGTACGCCGGGCAATAAAAGTAATATTCAGCCACAAACTATAAGCGCAGCGCTAAAATTACCTTAACACGAGGTGCGTACCCATGTTCTTCAGAGGGAAGTATTGAACTCGCCAGATCCTTAAACGACGTACATTCAAGAGGTCCAAATGATATTTTGATGAATAGTACCGCGTTACTTTTCATATAATTTTGACGTAAAAAAATGAAGTGTATTTTTCATTAAAAAGATGTTTTTGAAAAGTGAGAAGTAAATTTTATGTTCGTGATTGAATGTTAGTGTGTTTTATGTCAAATCAAAGTATGAGCAGACATTATTATGGTAAGATTTCTTAATTTTTTATTTTTTACTCATACTCTATTTTTAGACCTCCAATCCGACCGGTTGGAGGCGGTCTGCATCCAATGGGTATCCGCGACTATTGATATTATTACTATTAATACTAGTATTATTCGATGGGGGAGGCCTATGTTCAGCAGTGGACGTCCTGTTCTTGAAATAATAATGATGATGATGACTCTATTTTTATCTTTTTCTGACTGGTATGTATCATTCTAATGCTTCTGGTTTATCTCTGATTTATCTGGTTAATTTCAGGGGAATTTTCTTGATGGATATCTTCGTAATCTGATATATTCTAAAATGACCTTGAGGGTAGAGGTCAAGGTCATATTATTTAGTACTTACGCACAAGATAATTGAAGAGGGTTTGAAAAGTGTAGAGTTACTCTTGGTGGTAGTGACGTTTTACCTGCAACAAAGATATCTCATATTAAAATCTAAATCTGATTCAAATGAAACTCATATTCTGCACCTTTTTATTTGTCTTAGACGATGTTTATGGGTGTTACAGACAACAACAAGAAACCTATAGAGAAAAAGAAACCTACGCTAAAGCTTTCATTAATTAGCAGCGTTAGAAGTTTAGTGGTTAAGTAGTCAACCATACAATCGAGAGGTCCCGGGCTCAAATCGCTGCGCTGTTGAACTTAGCTAAAGGGATTATAGGGAATATTAGTAATTCCGGTTGCTAATATTTTTTTCTTTTTATAAAAAAAGAAGAAACGCTTGGGACCCCAAAGATCTTGTTTTTTCAAAAAATCGAATCACTTTCATCCAGACACAAATAATTGACTACTTATTTTTAGCCACCAGAGAATTTTTAGAGGCTCATATGGAACGTATATACCTACCTATATAAAATAATACAATCACCCCACCATACGAAAAAAAATGAACATTCATAAGCTTGGAATAACTTGATATAACCAGAACGAATGCTGCTGGATTTACACCTCCTTAAACATTTGCAGTTTGTGGGCAAACTACACAAAGACTATGTACATACATTACAATGCCCTTCGCGTTTAATACAATAACATTTATAGGACTGTGTTGGGTCTCCCTTGCTATGGCAGTGCCCCGGGCATGTTTGTAGAAGCGCAAACTAATTATTTCTACACCATCATGCGCAATCATTGGGCGTCCTTGATACACAAAGTGAAGGATAGCCCTAACGCGGCCCTAGCTATGATAGTGGGATGCATATACTGTGCCTACATTCGCCACTGTTGTAACAGACACCTCTATTATACCAGTCTACGATTGATGTAATTTTGCTGTATTCAGCATGTGTAGTTGTGAGGAGGGATATTATGGTTTACTATCAAACACCTATTACGTCATCAAATTTTATATTATGGTAATTAACACACCCGGTTTTTGCAACATTTTTCATTCCTGCTCTAACAGGCAGGAGAAAGGTTTATATGTATATAACCACAATGTTATATACATATAAACCTTCCTCTTCAATCACTCTATCTATTAAAAAACACGCATCAAAATCCGTTGCATAGTTTTTTCAGCCTACATAGGGATGTCCCTATGTATACTGAAATCTCTGTCGCTTTTTCTTTAGAAAGCTACTTTGTTTTATACTATATATATATATATATCGTAAATTTAACATAGTCAACACGATAACTTTTGTCTAGACCATATCTTACTAAAAACTAAATCTTCATCCAAATACTTTTTATTGCAAACAAGTATTACTGATCATTACGCTACGGTCTTGTGTATGGACGGATGCAAGGTTAATCGTAAATCTGACCAACAGACAACCACACGTCTAAACTATACAGATGCTGCAAAAGATATAGAACACGCTAACCTAGCCCCGGTGCTGGACGCTACGGATGCTAACATTGCTGCAGAAAATTTAATCTCTATTCTCAAAGGCATTGTTTCAACTAATAGCTTACAATTTAAAACATCCAGAAAGTTGAGACTAATTAAGCCTTGGATGACACTTGGTCTCATCCGGTGCGTCAAAAATCGTGACAGTATGCATCTAAGGTTGAATTCTGATCCGCATAATGCTGTTCTTAGAACAACATATACAAGATACCGTAATTTTTGTAACCGGCTCATCAACAAACTCAAACGCTCTTATGAAAAATATCAATTTACCAAAGCCCAAAATAATGTCTAGGCAACTTGGAAGGTCGTCAAAAAACTCACCCAAACCGAAAAATATAATCAACCAGCTACAAATCTTTTAAATTTATCTTCGGACCCTCTGTCTTCTGTTAACATAATTAACAAATATTTTGCTAATATCGGTAAAACGTTGGCCTCCAAAATAACCACCATCCCTACTGACAGAGACCCGACTTCCAAACATAAGACGCTAAACTCAATCGCGCTCCTACCAGTTAGTGCAAGTGACGTCGACACAATTATAAAAACCCTTCGAGATGACTGTGCCACGGGTTGGGGTAACATCCCAGCTAAATTAATAAAAATGGCTCGTAATGTTCTGGTGTCTCCCATCACTCACATCTGTAACCTGGCCATATCACAAGGTATTTTTCCAAAGGTCTTTAAAACAGCGTTAGTCACCCCCGTATATAAATCTGGAGATTAAGATCAAATCACTAACTATCGTCCCATCTCCGTTCTAAGCGCCTTATCTAAAATCATGGAACGAGTTCTTAACAATTATCTATGCAATTATTTAACCAAATTCCGCATCCTCGCCAACAACCAATATGGGTTCCGTAATGGTATTTCTACGGAAGATGCCGTGGTCGACCTTGCATATTCGGTCACTAACAAGCTCGATAAGAAGCTTAAATGCTATGGTATCTTTCTAGATCTCAGTAAAGCATTCGACACTGTTTGTATACCAAAACTGCTACGGAAAATGGAAAATGTGGGTATACGAGGTCTAGCTCTCGACATCTTTAAAGACTACCTTTCTGACCGAGTTCAATCTGTCAAGATATGTGATGTAATTAGCACAGAGGAACAAATCACCTTTGGAGTCCCTCAGGGAAGTATTCTGGGCCCAACTCTCTTCCAAATTTATATCAACGACCTTTGTATTCTGCCTCTAGCCAACTGTGACATCTTCACTTACGCCGATGATACTGCATTGGTGGCCTATGGGGAGAGTTGGGATAGTGCTAAAATACATTCGGAAGATGCATTAAGGAGAGTAATGAATTGGTTAGCAAGTAATCTACTAACCTTGAATGTCACGAAGACCAAATTCTTACGTTTCACTATGCCGCATAGACCAAAACCAGCAGCTGAAACCGAAAATGTCAAAGCCCATATATGTCCACAAAACACTGTAGCCTGTACCTGTTTGTCACTGACGATGGTGGAATCCATAAAATACCTCGGAGTATTCATAGATGAAAAACTAGACTGGACCACTCACCTAAATGCATTAACATCTCGTACCCGGAAACTTATACACATTTTCAAAAATTTAAGGTTCTCAGCGGATAAAGTCACTCTCCGAATGGTCTACCTGACTCTGTGTCAATCAATCTTAACGTACTGTATACCTGTGTGGGGAGGAACTTATAAAAAGGAATTGCTAAACCTTGAAAGAGCTCAAAGGGCTGTGCTAAAAGTAATTCACTTTAAACCACGTGACTACCCTACATTCACGTTATATTCTGAATGTAAAATCCTAAGTGTTAGGAAACTGTACATTTTAAAATCCATCCTCCGCAAGCACTCTATGATCACCTATAATGACCAGCTTTTCAGACAGCGGCGCCGTGGATTTCCTTTATGTCAAACTATTCGTTGTCGGACTGCCTTCGCAAAACGTCAGTTTAATGGCCTAAGTTCCAAGCTCTATAAATAAAGCCCATAAACTATTAAATATCTACGCCTTGACTAAGTGTGAGTTAAAACACAAGCTTAACTCTTGGCTACTGACGCTAACCTACAGTGATGGCGAGGAGATTCTAACTACAATACAGTAGGTGAGATAGTTCTATTCTTTAACTACTACAGCGTAGTAGTAGAAATATACATATCGTAAAACGCACATTCATGCTCACACACACACACACGCGCGCGCACACACACACACACACACACACACACACACACACTCACTCACTCACACACACACACACACACACATACGCACACGCATGCGCACACACACACATATATATATATACATATATTATATTATATTATTATATACCTAAATATACATACTCTAATTCCTAATATGGCTCAAGCACACTGTTTGCCCGCTGCATGTACCAACTATTTTTGTTACCGTAGTATGCCATATAAATGGACACTCGTTCCTAAGATACAGACAGAATCTCTGCCTAGTTTAGGAAAAGAGTCCTATGACCCATGTGTTTTTTTTTTTTTTTTTTTTTTTTTAATACTACGTAGGTGGCAGACAAGCACACGGCCCACCTGATGGAAAGCGGCCACCGTGGCCTATGAACGTGTGCAACACTAAGGGTGTCACACACGCGCTGCCCACCCTGAAGGGAAAGGGGGAGAGTTGGGAAGGGGTGGGGAGGCTAGGAAGGGGAGGGGAAGGAGGGGTATAGTGTTTTGTTTTGTTATAGGTACTGGTTTTATCTGTAAGGTTTTATAATTATATACAGTTATTGTAAGACAAGTCTGTACGCCATGCCACTGCTTATTTGAATAAAGTTTGTCAGTTTGTTGTTATAACTAGTTCATGTTAATATTTAAAAAAATAAATGTCAATACACAAAATGTCAAGTTCGGTCATGTAATATTCCCTCTAAGTCCTCCAACTTAGCTCAATGGCTTGTCATAGTCATATTTTTCACACTCCAATTGTTAAATTTAAAACTGTGTCACTTTTCCGTTCTATTTGTCACACATACATATTCTTCGCTGAAATATGTTCTTGAGCTATTCGAGCTTTCGAGCACGCAATCGGCCGGATATCCTCACATTGTCGTCATCGAACTAAACTATATTTAGAACGTTCTGGAAAATACTTTCCCACTTTCTTAAAAGCTACTAGTTGTAACACTGAATCTATTATGGTTTAGAAATTTAAATTTGATATAAGAGGTTTTACATGACTGAAAGTGTATTTTTTTATAAAACTCAGGTGGCAGACAAGTGCATAACTCATCTGATGTAAAGTTTTTACTGTAGCCTATGGACGTTTAGAAGATCAGGGCCATCACACTCATGCTGCAAACCCTGTAGAGTGGCGTGTGTGGACTGATGATGATGGTGATGAAATATTTAGTGGTATTTTTTATGGTTGTCCACGTATCTATGTACACAATTGAAAAGATGATGATAATGATTTTTTTATACCACTTATGTGGTAGACATGCACGCGGCCCACCTGATGGAATATGGTTACCGGGGCCGTTTGCAACACCAAAGGCGTCACTTTTTTGCTACCGACCATATAGAGAAGAGGGTGGAAGGAGAAGGGGGGAGGGGAGAAGGTTAAGAGAGTATCTGTGCTGTCAGTGCAAAAGACAAAGAAGGGTTTCTCGGTCATCCCAAAGATAACACAAAACCTCTCTAGTGAGCTCTGGGCCGCTCTGGCTACCCTATTCACCGCCGTAAACACAACACAAGGTTATTATTAGCCGCGGTATTCTGTAGCGCGGACGTTCTTCCCTAGTCGGACTGCTTAATTAGGATGAAAGATACAGTTACAGTACCTTCGATAATAATATATATCATGTCCAACATCATTACATTTTAAGAGTTGCCTTGAATCGCAGCGAGAAATAAAATCATTTAGAAAAAGTGACAAATTATGTTATCTGTGGCACCGTTAAAAAAACAATAGTGTTCTTAAATAAATCCTAAGTGACTCTGAGAAATGGCTGGTTTTCTGATTAATGAGGAAAATTCCACGATTCGTGTTTTGTTTTGCGTTTAGAAGTATTAGTATCAGTATCATCAGAAGTATTATTATCTAAAACAAAAAAATATTCAGCGTGGCGTATTTTGATTTAGAATGCGAAACTGTGTAATCTTTATTTTTATGTGCTTCAAAAGTTCCAGGACATTTTGAAACTATAATTGTATGAAGTGAGGCCACTATATAACTACTAGTATATGTAAAGTTACTGGATTATAGATCTACTAATTAACGTAATTAACTTTAGGCTAGTACTCATCATTTCAGCCACAAGACGTCCACTGCTGAACATAGGCCTCCCATCGACCTCCAACCCGACCGGTTGGAGGCGGTCTGCATTCAATGGGTACCAGCGACTTTGACTATGTCGTCCGTCCACCACGCAGTAGGCCGAATTCCAAGACTTAATGGTGCGGCAGAGGAAAGACTCACCAAACCGCTTGGTTCTTGATGGAATATTCTGCACGGTATGCGGGTGAAATATAAGCCCTGCACGTGTTGTCCTGTGTAGGAAAGGAGAGAGAGGAAAGGAAACGGCCATCAGTCCTTTGGCAGATGTGACCAGCCCACTGCTACTTTAGCTACGCAAGCCTATTAAGAGTAAAAAAAATATAATAATCAAATAAAGACCGCGGTAGCCTAGTAATGGACTGCTGAGACGAGGTCTCGAGTTCGATCCCAGGTTTACCATGGCACACACCAATGACTTTCGATGCTTTTCGAAGTTATGTGTGTATTTATCGCAGGTTTATAAGTGCCCGGTTAATGGCAATAGGCTTGCCACCTATTACATTGAGACCTAAACATAAACTGGTGAAATGTGGGTGCTAGCACCTCTGCCTACCCCTTCGGGGATATAGGCGTGATATTATATTAAAAAATAACTGAGCCATTAATGTCTAGATGAATACATGATTTTTTAACCTAAGAGTATTCAATAAAATTCCATTCGCAGCTCGTCCTCAAGGGAGCGGTGTGATTTTTCCTGACGCCATATCAAACTTCAAACGCCGTTTCACATCACAATGACAGAGTGACTGACATATTATAGTTGTCCCTTTTCGTCACACGTAGAGATATCATAAGAAAGACGACAATAGACATAGCAAGCGATTTCTTAACTTTGTAAGTCACGATTACTTTATATCTCGGAGGGCTTCAACGAAAAATGATGTTGCTATTAAGTAATGTTGAAAAATATTTGTTGTAAATTTGGGAGTTTCTTTTATTGTGTAAAGAAATAAAATGAAAATATTCTGGGATATTCTCTCTATTATCATGTTCTAAGATACAAAATAAATATAAACAAATAAATATTCTAGAACAATCCACACAACGCCACCTAGACCCATGGTAAGCATAATTTAACTAGCTTGTATTATGGGTTCTAGAATACGGATAAACATACTTAGATACTTTTTTGTAAATACATAGGAACACACAGACCAATGCAAATATTCATATTCATGTGCACAAATATTTGCATTGAGCGGGAATCGAACCCACGCCTCCTGCGTAGCGTAGCGTTCGCTTCCACCACGCCACGTAGCTCGTCAAAACCCTTCAACTGCTACCCATTTACACTTCATCACTTTTACTGAAACATTTCTTTTATTATGTTATTAAAAATCACGAACAATAATTACGTCATTCAACCTTGACACACGCTGGACAAAATAAACGAAATGACTTCTCCCACTTTCTTAAGTCGAACACAATAGACAAAAAATAACTTTTTCCATGAATATTTCGGAATAAAAATGTTAACTTGTCTGTGGTTTTGTGCGATTGGCTGGAAATGATGGCTTTGGAGCCCTTTGTTGACGGCTTATAGATGTTTTATGGTGGGAAAAGAAATATCTTGTTTTTACAAAAGGCGGTGGAAAATATTGTCGACCTCTGTGGCGTGGCGATGTGAAAGCGACTGCTATATAGGAGGCACGGGTTCGATTCCCGCTCAATATGAATATTTGCATTGGTTTGTGTGTATATATTATTTTATCCAAAGTAAGTTTTCGGTACAATATTTAATCTAAGTATACTAATACTATATTTCGATAAAGAATTTAAGAAAAATGCAAATGCTTCTTTTGATCTGGTGGATGAAGTCAAGTTTTTCTCCCCTCGACCAAACCTGCCGATATATGTTTGTCCGCGATGGACGCAAAACTACTGAACAGATTTCGATACGTTTTTTTTATTTGAAGGGGTTTGGTCCAACTTAAAATCTTACGTTTGTTTGATTGCAATCGGTTAAGTAGAAGCAGAGTTACGATTAGTAATATAGAATTTTAGTAGCACGACCGACAGTCACGCGGGCGGAGACGCGGGCTTAGGCTAGTAGAGAATAAAGATTAAAACACAATTTAATAAAGTCTCACAAAGTCTCGCAAATGTTCTCGAGTGCGACTATGAATATTTTTGCGACTGCAATCTCTTGGATTGCTACCAAAACAAATGAATTGTGCTCATTTTACAAATAGAATGCAATTGTTGTTTATTTTAAAATAGTTTCACGGTCTTTGTGAATTATTGACTTTATTTTCAGGAATGGATTAGTTGCATATTTGAGTACTGCTAATGTTAAAATATCATTGTTTGTTCATGTACCTACCTACTGTCATTGGTGATTTCATAATGATAATATGAAATTTCATAATGATATGAAATGAATGATTGGGAAGATACATTCAAATCATCGGGAACGTGTAAACCAGTGATTAAAATACTTAATAATCCCATATTGAGAACTCACTTGTACTTTTCCACAATATTTTTATTTTTTATGTTTTAATAGACCTGACCGGTTTCGCCTTACGGCATCCTCAAAGGTTTACCAAGTGCCATCAATCAACAGTATAAATAGTCTTAATAATCCCATTTATAATTCCATAAACAATAACATTATAGGAAATTAAAAAAAAAAATCAAGTCTTGACCACGACTGCTCATTTGCTGCTGTTTTTTTTTCATAACTGATCGCGATAAAGGCCGGATTCTCCATAATATAAAAATATTAAGTAATGTAAAACAATAGATAAGAATATTAATAAATAAACTTTAAGTAAATACTTCATTTAGGTATATCAATATTTATCAAATTATACATCGAATTATACGAATAAATTGAAATTAATTTAAAAATAAATACGAAAAACGCTGATGACTAGATTTGATCGATAGAATTTTGAAATTGCAGTACTTATATGATCTTATCTTGAATTTGCTGACAAAAATCCATAGCAAAAATGTGATAGGCGTTTTGGAAAATGTAATCGAACCCAAAATCAAACAACCCGGAATTAACGAGCCAGAAACAGAATACTAGCCGACTTTGGGGATAAAAAATAATAAAAGGATAGTGAGCTAACTTCACTCACTGACAGTCCGCGTAAAATTTGCATTTGTTCTAAAGTTCCTATTGTTAGCCTAGGACATTAGTCTCTCGTGGACATTTTTATTTCTATTCATCTTAGGGTGTAACCACATTAATCGACGCGGAATCGGCTTAAGCCGAGTGCGTATCACCACACTACTCGGCTTATCGCCGATTACTTGTTGCGACGGCTGTTGACATGCGATCGGCAGTCGATTTCTCCGAACGGCCGTCACGACGGCTGTTCACTTACGTTCGGCAGTCGACTCCTCCGAATGGCTGTCACGGCCTCTGTTCAATTACGTTCGGCAGTCGACACCTCCAAGGCACGCGAGCGGATTCATTCGACTGCTACCCAACGCCGATCGGCCGTCTTCGGCGCCATTCGGCTACCGTCGTAGATGAAGGCATGCGAATGGTTGATTCAACTGCCGTTCAACGCCGTTCGACCGTCTCCAGCGCTGTTCGGCAGCAGTCGGAAACGTTCCGCTGGATTCAGCGCCGTACGGATGCGATCAGCTAATCGACAAACGGTTCGATTCGCCGTCGGCCGATGCCGCGTCGCGTCGGCCGAGCCGAGTCGATGCGAAAGCTATTAGTAACACTCTTATTCCGTCGGCATAAAGACTTTTTTAACCGGCTTCAGCCGATTCCGCGTCGATTAATGTGGTTACACCCTTATACGCGTTCTGCACAGTAAAAGATAGTTCGATAAAGTTCCTTGAAGTTTCTGTGAGCCTGGTACTCCATGCCAAAAGTACAAAGCTCACAGAAATGTTTATTCCGTCATTTACCACGACCACATCCCATAGAAACCTCTTCCCGGAATAAATAGTAGCCTACACATATACGTACTTGTCTACAACTTCGAGAGTCAAGCCTCCAACTAAAACTGGGGAGGGTCTTAAAATATGAGCATTCGCCATAACCTGGGTCTTGTCCATATTTATCTTGAGGCCCACATGTTGAGAAACTCGGTTGAGGTCTTCGAGCTTTGTGATAAGATCCTTCAGCGATTATTGTTTTTTTTATCGTTATTATTGTTTATAATTTTATTTTAGTTATCTTTTTTTGTTTATTCTGTTTCGCATTTCTTTTATATGTATAATCGGTCCGTAATTAAAGCAATTTTCTTTCTTTCTGTTTCTTTCTTATAAAGTTTTCATTACATCAAAATTGCTGACGCTATTCATTTCGCAAAGGGTTTGAATACCTAATCAAAGAAAATTAAAAAACATTTAATTTGAAACAAACTTATTTAGATACAATTTCCAAATAATAAGAATGTTTCATCAGACCGAATCGGACTTAAATAAGGTTCATCTCTTGAGAGGAATTCGTTCTAAATGTCTTTAGAGAATTATGATTACAGCTATCTTCAGGCTTTCGTCATTTATTTTAGATAGATATTTATTTCAAATACCTTGTTGCTCCTACTCCAAAGCCTCCGTGGCGTGGCGGTAGTGCACGCGACTGCTACGCTCGGGGCGCGGGTTCGATCCCCGCTCAGTGCAAAAAGTTGTATGCATGAATATGGCTGTTTGGTTACTGGTCTAGTCGTGCGTTGGAGAGCACGTTAAGCCTTCGGTTCCGGTTGCCATACAAACATCTATGGCAGTCGTTACGGGTAGTTGGAGCCCTCAAAAGTCCAACCAGTCTAACTTGGAACTTCGCCATTGGTCATTGGTCATTGGACCATTGGTTGTGGATGTCATAATGGCAGTCGCTTCACGGAAAATATTGCAGTTTAGCCGCATCACAGTTAGACTGGAAAGCCGACCCCAACTTAGTTGGGAAAAGGTTCAGAGAGTACGTAGAGTACCTTGTTGTTGTGTGATATAGGACAGGGCTGTTATTAGGTTTGACCAAACGTATTATAACTACGCGTGGTCGTTCGTATTAGCTGATACTACAGATTAGGAAAAACTAGTAGAAACTAGTAGAAATGTACGGGAGGTAGGACACGACGGTATATCCGTCCCAATCGAGCAGTCCGACTGGGGAAGTACCTGCACCCTACAGAATATCACCGTTTGATAACCTTGTGTTGTGTTTTCGGTGGTGAGTAGGGTAGCCAGAGCTCACTAGAGAGGTTTTGTGTTGTCCGTGAGAAAACCAAAGGCTTTTCCTACATCTTTTGCGCTGACGACACATAATGTCTCTGTTCTTACAGGGGTTGCAGCACGAGTGTTATTCCTCTGGTGTTACACTCGCCCATAGGCCACGGTAACCACTTACCATCAGGTGGGCCGCGTGCTTGTCTGCGACCTAAGTTGTATAAAAAAACGACAGATTTGTAAGGTACTTCTTCCTACAGTACCGGTCCCTTTAAACAGGGCGTGAAAAAGCATCTGATAAGGCCGTCAAGCTAACCGCCATCATTGTAACACGTGTTTGTAATGGTGACCCTCTTTTCTGAGATTTTGCCTTCAGCTCGTCATCAGGCAAAGTAAAGTCAAATTGACGTGACTTATTATTATATAAAGAAATATTTTAGACCGATCATACTTTTTTTTTTTTTTTTTTATCGTGCGCAAAATCCCCACGGATACCACCTCCACCAAAGCCGATGGAGGTGATTATGTCGGACTCGAACCGACCAAAACGCACGCCGTCCATGGGTCCTTGATTGCCGGAGGTGAGATTATACAAGACATATCTCTCGCACCCCGGCAGACCCGGGGACATCTCTGTTGAGATGCCCCTCTTCCCCCAATGTGGGGACCATGGTGTCCCCATTTAGCCCCTGGGTATGGGGTGGCATTTTGCGCCATCGCCGTGGCCTGCTTCTGCTAGGGTGACCGGCGGCTCCACCCGTCACCCCCAGGCCCGCGCTCATGGGGGACGGAGGTCATTCTGCGACCTCCGACGTCCGAGTCGCCTCCGCTCATCGCGGGCAGTGCGGGCCCGGAGTCTTCTCCGGACTCGCTCCGCCACCTCCTTTTCGAGCATTACTTGCTCGCAGAAGGAGGCGGCGGCTGCCCAAGCACTCGCGCATCGTACCATCACCGTGAGCAAGGTGGCGAGCGAGATAACTCCCACCCCTAGGGCTGTCACTAGGACCCGCCTTGGCGTCTCCCACGCCGGGCACTCGGTCAACGTGTGCAGCCCCGAGTCCTCGCTCGCATCACAGTGATGGCACTCGGACGTTGGCTCCTTCTGGATCCGACGCAGGTAATCCCCGAAGCACCCGTGCCCGGTGATCACCTGCGTCAGCCGGTACGAGAGGCTACCATGTGGCCTCTCTAGCCAGTCCCCCATGATGGGTCTTACCACCGCTACTACAGCGTGCCCTGCGCGTGATTGCCCAAGTCGTCGTTCCCACTCGGCTACCATGTCCCCGTGGAGCTGGGACTTCACAGCCCGGAGCTCACTAGGCTCGGGTTCATGTCCCCGCTCCCGCGCCTCCTTTCGATACCCATACAGCACCGAAAGGGCTCTCGCATCCAGGATCCATGGTATCGATCCGGCGAGGAGACTCGCTGCGTCGAAGGGTATCGTACGGTACCCCCTGATGACCCTGATGGCCATCGTGCGCTGCGGGGCGTGCAGCTTCTGCACGTGTCTGGCCTTCAGGGTCTCCGCCCATACTGGGCACCCATATAGGGCCATGGACCGTACGATTCCCGCGTAGAGTCTCCTACAGGAGTCATCCGGCCCCCTCATGTTGGGCAACAGCCGTGCCAGAGCAAGACCGATCATACTACAAAAATCTGATCATTAAAACTGTACGCTGTAATGATTCCTAAGCGATTTTGTCAGATACAATAGAATATTTTTACAATTCTTTAGATAAACGATTCTCAACGATCGTTATTTTGTACGGACGACTATGTACCTATAACATGGCTTCGGGCATTATTTACGATGGATGACTGAATAATATTGTCGCTAGAATGCACTGAAAATCAAATAAACGTTATCCACTTTTGATGAAGGTAAAGTTTATGAAGCTACATTATTTTTTAGCTATATACACAAATGCTGTAGGCATTCTCTGGCAATAAACCATAGACATAGACGTTTTGCTAAATAGGCAATATGAGAATTAGACCTATCGCGACATAGACAAAGCCGTACTTAGTTGAAACGCTAATTTTAAATGACATTTTGGCATAACGCGAAATTGACCGACTGCGTTTAAGGTACTCGGCGACTAAAGGAGTAACCGCGGTAGCCTAGTGGTATGGGTAATGGACTGCTGAGACGAGGTCTCGGGTTCGATCCCAGGTTTTACCATACACCAATGACTTTTCGATGCTTTGCAAAGTTGTGTGTATTTATTGCAGGTTTATAAGGGCCCGGTTAATGGCAATAGGCTCGCCACCTATTGCATTGGGAGCTAAACATAAACTGGCGAAATGTGGGTGCTAGCACCGCTGCCTACCCCTTCGGGGATGTAGGCGTGACTTTATGTTATGTTATAACGAGTATTCCGGGTTTTAAATTTTGGTCTTTCCTATATCGGTATTTAAAATTTCGTTAATAGAAACGTCGGGATTTGAATATACGAATATAACCCATTTTTTTGGTCTACCTTCCTCCTGGCAACAATTTCCTTTCATACACATAACTAATACTAATATTATGAAGAAGAAAGATTTGGTTTTTTTGTTTGTTCGTTTGTAACGAATAGGCTGCGAAACTACCAATTTCAATAATTACTTCACCTATAAAAAGCAACAATTGCCAGGAGTTATATAGTCTACGTATATATTATCGCGCCACCATCCAAGGGAGGAGAACAATAATCATAAATATCAATCGATCCGATAAATTTCTAAACATTAGCGCTAATATCTATAACTATTTTCGTTGCCATGACAGCAAGGAAAAGTAGAGAATCGAGTAGAGTCGTACAACGCGATAATCGACATACACGTGGGCGGAGCCGCGGGCAACAGCTAGTGCACGTAATAACTTCTTTACGGTATTACTTTCATTCTTACGTATTGAATGTCCGAGCCAGTACGAGCCATTTCCCCATAACTTTGACCCGAACGAGGACATAAATACTTATAGGTGTATATCTCAGTAATGGTGCCCTGTGGGAAAAACAATCCAATACTATAAATCAAATGACCATTGTTCAAAAAGTTCTATCGGTTAGGTTTAACAACCGTATGTGTTGCCAACTATAAAACAGGAGAGAAGTAAGGAGATTTGGATGATAGGAGAAAAGGGATAGAAATCAATTGGAAGTCCCTAAGTGAGAAGGTGAAGCTTCCCTAGATGAGTTAAGTCATTGTGCTAGGAATAGAGGTGGGACATGGCGGTATCCCCCGTCCCTCCGCCCTACAGAATACCGCGGCTAATATCCGCGCGATATCACCAAAGAGGTCAGATGGCAGTGGCTTAATGGAAAATATCGAAGTTCTACTAAACCTGCAGTTAGAACCATGGGTGGAGCTGCCTTTCACCCTAGCAAAAGCATTACTTCTCCCCATACCCAGGGGCTAGATGGGGACACCATAGTCCCCACACTTGGGGAAGGGGGACATCTCAAAAGAGATATCCTCGGGTCTGCCAGGGTGCGAGAGATACTTGAACTGACTAAAACACACACCGCCTTTTTATCTTCTTTCAGTTGCCGGAGGTGACATTGTAGCGAATATATCCCTCGCACCCCGGCAGACCCATGGCCCTCTCTTTAGAGATGACCCCCTTCGAGCTTCGAATACGACTGGAATTACGCTCATACATTACTTGTTAAACTTCAATACGAATATACAACACCATTGAGAAGCCGCAATGTATTAAAACTTAACAATATTATCACATTTATATCGATATCTGAATCGATATTGAATCTGTGTTTCTGGAAAGCTTTAACCTGGGAATATTCAAGTCACGAGTGAATAGAACCTTCTAGGCAAGCGTGATACATCGTAGACCACATCGTTACTTACCATCAGGTGAGATTGTGGTCAAAATATGTAAGCCTATCCTCAATAAAAATAAAAAAAGTAGCGGTTAGTCGGCCCTACGATCGAGAGGCCCCGGGTTCGAATTTTGGCCATTACACTACCGACGTGAACCTATTCCTATCACAAGCCATTGAGCTTAGTTGGAGGGGTCAGAGGGAATATTAGTCATATGGGTTGTAAATATTCTTAAAAAAAAACAAGGTACAATCACCTGCAATAATATGTATATACGTATTAGAACTTTTTCACAATAAACTTGTCGAATTTTACCGTCTCATGTCATAATGTTGACTTGTCATTTATTATTGTGATAAGGTTCCAAAGTGTATACATATTATTGTAAGTCACTGTACACTGAAGGTATCTACAGCTGCAATCTGAGGTCGTTTTTAAAATTCAACAGATCAACAATCTCAAGCCCTTTCTTGAACTGAAGTAGAAGGGTCCTTTTCTATCACACAGAGCCCTATAATATCGTAATCTAAAATCTTCGTGAGTTCGGTACGAACCTTTACCTATATCCCTTTTAGAATGGGGCAGTGGCATCGCGAGATATTGCTGATTCACTTATCTGTTCACGTGATTTGACTAAAGAGCTATACTCAGTCCTTTTTTTTTCGGTGCGCAAATCCCCATGGATAACACCCCTACCAGAAGTCGGTGGATGTAACCGACCAAAACGCACACCGTCCATGAGTCCTTCATTGCCGGAGGTGAGATCATACAAGACATATCTCTCGCACCCCGACAGACCGGGGACATCTCTTTCAGATGACTCCCTTCCCCTGATGTGGGAACCATGGTGTCTCCATCTAACCCCAGGATATGGGGAGGCGCACTTTGCGCCGAGGTTGCGGCCTGCTTCTGCTAGGGTAACAGACGGCTCCACCCGTCACCCCCAGGCCCGCGCTCATGTGGGACAGAGGTCATTATACTCAGTCCTGAATTTCAATTTATAAAACTGGTATTGAGAACAGCTTGTCGATATAAGTTTGACAGATCTTTGAAATGAAACCACTTTTTAAAGAATCTATCGCGATATATTTGATGTTCTAGAACAATCTACACAACGCCACCTAGACCCATGGCAAGCTTAGCTTACCTAACTCATGTAATGGGTTCTAGAATGCGGATTAACATACTTGTAATCCATTTGTTTAGTTGCTTAAATAAACGTAAACAATCTTAGTGTGTCTTTTTAATAATGTTTTGTTAAAAATTTTAAATAAACTTTTCTACTTGACAACGCATTTTGAAGATCAAAAACCTGTATCGAACCACTAGTTAGTCAGTTAGTTAGCCTTGTTTATAATGTTTAACGTGTGTTTTTATAAAAGGTTGCCACAAGATTGTTTACCTTTATTTAAGTACCTAAACAAATGGAGTATAGATACATTTTACATTACATTAAACATAGAAACACAGACCAATGCAAATAATTATAATTATATTTATGTTCAAAAATATTTGCATTGAACAGTAATTGAACCCGAGACTCCTGAAAGAAGTCGTATTCACTACCACAAAGGTGATCGACCATCATCTACTAAGTACTATTGTAACGATTCTACCGCTCTTTATACCATAACATGAACTAACGCCTATATGCCCGAAGGGGTAGGCAGAGGTGCTAGCACCCACATTTCGCCATTTTATGTTTAGGTCCCAATGTAATAGGTGGCGAGTCTATTGCCAATAATCACACTTATAAACCTACAATAAATACACACATCACTTCGAAAAGCATCGAAAAGTCATTGGTATAATGTGCCATGGTAAAATCTGGGATCGAACTTGAGACCTCGTCTCAGCAGTCCATTACTTATACCACTAGACTACCGCGCGTTTTATATCATACTAGCAAACACGGCGAACTCCGTTTTGCCATGTGTTTTTCTTTTAAATTTTTTCCTGAATTTTCTTTACTATAAACCTCACGGAGCCCGAGACCTTTCCAACGAATGCAAAACCGTGGAAATCGGTTCGTGCGTTCTGGAGTTATAGCGTCAGGAAGGAAAACCCGACTTATTTTTATATAGTAGATTATTTTAATATTTACACTGATCCCTGCGTTTGAACTCGCGTAAGTCGTGTAAGCATTCAGGTAAACACCCAACAATATCTTGTAACATAAATCGAATAAGATAAAATCATAAGTATAACAAGGAAATTTGTGTAGGGAATGTATACATAAGCAGAGAGCGCGTAACGATAGAAGCTACTTTGCCTGGGTTGCACGATCGTACTTTAACATTAACAGTGCAGTTAAAATACCGGCCCAGAATAAAACTATTGACAATTGTTAAAATCACGTCATAACTTGACGCGAACTGTAACCGGCCACGCTCAAACGTCAAATTCTATCAAAAAGAAAACTATACAGCCGTTACGGGTAGTTGGAGCCCTCAAAAGTCCGACTAGTCTAACTACAGAACTTTGATATCGGCAATTTGGTTGCGGACGTCCGATGGCAGTCGCTTCACGGAAAATACAGTTCAGACGCATCTTAGTTAGACTAGAAAGCCGACCTCAACTGAGTTGGGAATAAGCTCAGAGAATGATGACTATCTGAAAGCGTAGTCGATGTGACAGAGGGCGCTAGTATTGTCGCTCTTCGAATACCTGGTACCTACAAGATTTCACCTACTCTCTTTCGAATGAGCGAGCTGTAATTTGCATGATATTGGATCAGCACCACCTGTCGGCAAATTTGTGAGACATTTTTATTACATCAACGAACACAGATTAAATGTATAATGTATAGAAAGTCAATTTAATTAGTACAATATTAGAAATGAGAAACGAACAGCGATAGTCTAGTGGTATGGGTAATGGACTGCTGAGACGACGTCTCGGGTTCGATGCCATGGCACACCAATGACTTTTCGATACTTTTTTAAGTTATGTGTGTATTTATTGCAGGTTTAAAAGTGCTCGGTTAATGGCAATAGGCTCGCCACCTATTAAATTTGGAACTAAATTATTACACAAGTGAACTTAAGCTTTAGTTGTGCACAGATCAGTATAGGCTAAAATTAACAAACATTAGGTATAGGTAGCATCTGTAGCCGAACTAGGACAGGCCTGTATCTCGGTTTACAGGGGTAGGGGTTTTTGAAATTTTTAATTTAATCGTCGTTTTTACATCGGGGTTTAATAAAATTGATGTACAGACTTTCGTTTTCAGTTTCACAAATTAAAAGCAAAATAAATAGCATCCCATCGATTCAAGCAAATAAGTTTCCAAGAACGAAAGTTGAAAAGAGAAATTTTCAACAAACGACATTATTTAATCTTCTTTAGGTTCTTTGCATTTGTTCCTGTTCCATTAGTAAGAACCGATAAATCATAATACTTGTTTAAAACATTCGAGGGTGATTCCTGATAAGTAAACATTCGTTCTAAAGCCAGGTCTACAACGTAGCATTCAAATAGGTTTCACTATTTCAAGGAATAAAATCAATACCGATTGGTACTTCAATTTTCACGAAAAATGTTGTACAGTCGCCATTATATATATATAATATTCCATCAAGAACCAAGCGGTTCGGTGAGTCTTTACCGCAACATTAAAGTCTTGGCATTCCTTACTAGCGCACGTGTTTCCTTCTTCCTACAGTCCCGGGTCCTTTAAGCGGGGCGTGAAAAAGCATCTGATGGAGTAGTCAAACTAAGCGCCACTATTGTAATACTGTACGTGTTTGTAGTGAACACCCTCTTTCCTGAGGCTTTGCTTTCAGCTAACAAACAACCACAAGCCAGATGACCAAATATTTCTGAATAGTTAAAATGCAATGTGTTCATTGTAATTGTAATGTGCCTAGTTTACATGCACTACTATCTGTAATAATATAATTTCTATGTCTAGTCCCTTCATAGAATGAACTAATAAATTTAAATATTTTAAATATTTTGAAATTCTTTCATAAATTTAATCGCCCATAAACATTTCATTTTTCTTTTATCATTCTTAGAACTTCCAATAAAATTTTTACTATCTTCCAAAAAAAAGAGACCTATCTTACTATCATTTTGATCGATCATTCTGAACCTAAATACTAGGTAAGTTACTGTAACAGACTTAATATAAGTAACTCGGTCGATATCATGTTTTACCTCGTAATAAAATAAGGTTTATCATTGACTTTTTCAGACAACTCCACGGAAAGATTCAAAGGAAAACTTTTGTCTTCAATCACAGCAGTATGTCTTGACTTAATCCGCATCGATAAAAGATATTCGTGACGTAATCACTGTTGATAGATGGTCAGTAAATACGGACTAATGCGAAAACGATCTATTACATTAACTTCTTGGATCTTGTCTTGTCTTGGACTGTCATGTTTTTTGAGGACATACTACCTTTCAACAATCTTTTCGAATCATCAATTGATATCAACAGAACTTAGCCATAAACTCTTTGTAGTTGTCATACAGCGAAATTACTTACAAAAATGCACACTATCTTTATAGGTTCAGATACACCTATCTGTCATCATTCTCTGAACCTTTTCCCAACTCAGTTGGGTTCGGATTTCCAGTTTCACTGTGATGCGGCTGAAATTAGATATTTTCCGTGAAGCGACTGCCATCTCACCTCTACAATGACCAATGGCGATATCGAAGTTAAAATTTAGACTAGTTGGACTTTTGAGGGCTCCAACTACCCGTAACGACTGTCATAGATGTTCGTATGGCAAACGGGACTGATGGCTCAAAGTGCTCTCCGAGGCACGACCAGACCAGTGCAAACAGCCATATTAATGCATACAACTTTTTGCACTGAGCGGGGATCGAAACCGCGCCCCGTGCGTAGCAGTCGCGTGCACTACCGCCACGCCACGGAGGATACACCTATCTGTACAGTATCTAAACTAATTCACTAACACTATTATTAGTTCTGAGTGCCATTCCAAATTTGAAATTCAAAATTATTTCCTTCTCAAATTCCTCACCCCAAAAATACTGGCACAATTTTAGTTCGAAATATATCTTATCTTAAATGTATCTTCAATGTATTGAAGGTTCTACCAACAACAATAGATATATCACCTAAATAAACAGAAATTGTTATTTTATTTGAATTATACAATGAATAAGGCCATAATAATATTGGTTCTCATATGACAATTCTTGTCAATAACATTATTATACGTACATTCTACTAGAACGTTTGATACGTTTGACATTAATCTATTTTCGCGTTCATACTACTTATATGTTGTATTCTGTAGTACACGATTGTAGTATGATACGTTTAGAATTCGACCTTAATATACAGGCTTCTAGTACTAAATATACAGGCAAACATTTAGTATTCAACAAGAATATAAATCTGAAATTAAGTTAATCAAAGCTGGAGTACCGCAGGGGTCTATATTCGATCCAGGTCAAGACAATCAGTTGCTGAATACGCAATCGGTACAAAATATATATATACATGTCCTATAGGCATATCAGTCGATTGTTATATAATAATACTAGCTGTGCCCGCAACTTCGTTTGAGTGGCTGGTGTTTTTTTTGCTCGAATCATTACTACTTCTGAAAAAATAATAGTAAGTACTAATTCAAGTGAAAAGTGAAAACTAATAAAAGTGAAATTTTCTTTCTTCTTCATTCTTCTTATGTGTACATGTATAAATTGAATAAATAAAATAAAAAGCTGATGTTATAGAGCGTATTAAGTTACGCTTACGCTAATAGCTAGTTTCAGTTTAAAAAATAATTGGCAGAACCTCAAGGATATGGGTACAGCTAGTATTTAAATAAATTCCCATGTTTAACAAAAACCAAAAGTAGCTCACCATTTTCAAATTAACAGAATAATAAACGGCATTTTTAAGATATCAAAGACCAATAAAGAAATTATAACATAAGCTTTTTCACCCTTATCCAATTGATCTGAAAATATTAATATTATCAGTGAACCCAACATCGAGGAACTTGAATTTATGAATAATGTACAAGAAGATAATTTTGGAGAAAAAAATTGGCTCATCAAGTGAACGGAATTTAATTCTGAGATAAATGAGGGTCAAGTATCTCTGTGCTGAGAGGGTAAAGGTCTGATTTTTGTAATACTTACCCTTTATTTCGCACAAGGAGTGTTCGTAAACTGGAATTTGTCATACAATATTAATATAAATCAGTGTCACACAAGGGTGAGAATGAATGAACTGTTTCATATATCCTGATGTAGTAACATCTCATACATCAAAAGAAAATTCTTGAACTTTACTTTATCGAATGGAAAATAATCACACTGTTAAGAAATATTTTATGATCTTGTTCAAACTAATTTCAATCTTTTGTTTTTTTTTTTAATTTAACAGGTAGTATAAAACATGAGATTTGAAATCCTATACCATATAAATAATAAAGCTGTTTGAGGACACGTGAGTTGAAATTTAAAACTAAACCAGTTTACTACCCACTTAAACCTACTTCTAACTCAAGCATCTAAGCTCAGGAGAAAGGGGTTCATAAGAAAACTAATATGTATGGTCCACGTTACTAGTAATATTGTTTAAAAAAATACATAAACATATAAACATAAACTCACGCCTACATCCCCGAAGGGTTAGGCACAGGTGTTAGCACCCACATTTCGCTAGTTTATGTTTAGGTCCCAATGTAATAGGTGGCTAGCCTATTGCCATTAACTGGGTACTTATAAACCTGCGATAAATACACACATAACTTCGAAAAGCATTTTCAGTGCGTTGCATTTTTTTTCAGCAACACGGATTCAGTGTATAGTAGTAGTATACGCGGGCTGTGCACGAGGTTATGGGTTCGATCCCCACACAGGACAAAAATTGTGTGACCCACAAATAGTCCCCGCGATTCAGGGCTTGCTCCCCTAGTGCGGGAGTTATCTTTTGCAATATACTATAATAACTATATAGAAATGATCGCAATCATGAAATAATGTAGTACTAACGTATTTACTAAAGTTTTTAACTTGTACCAACACCTTAGGTCTGCAAAGGTCGCATAAAAAATTGTCGAACGAAGCTTTGGTCCTGAATACAAATAGTGAGTTAAAAATGTCGTTTGAATACTCTAACGGTATCTATTTCAAACTTAGTAGTGCACTCTATTTTAAACCACTTCTGAAAAGGTAAGGGTCTATTTATTCCTCGGAAGCCTAGTAGTATGGGTAATGGACTGCTGAGACGAGGTCTCGGGTTCGATCCCAGATTTTACCATGGCACACACCGATGACTTTTCGATGCTTTTCGAAGTTATGTGTGTATTTATCGCAGGTTTATAAGTGCCCGGTTAATGGAAAATAGGCTCGTCACCTATTACATTGGGACCTAAACATAAACTGGCGAAATGTGGGTGCTAGCACCTCTGCCTACCCCTTCGGGGGTATAGGCGTGAGTTTATGTTAGATCTATTTATTCAATTGCCTGTGGAGGGAGATCATTTACGTTCATACTACAGGATGAGCTCTCTGCTATGGTTTTCACAAGCGATATCCGCTTAATGTAACAGAATATCCACCATGTTTGATCACATTTAAATAAAGAAGAATAAGTTTCAATATCGTTCAAATATGTTCGGATATTCGTCTTGATTGTAGCGTTAGTTTTATATGCATTCATGGATTATTCCACTTTGTTCACCTGGATGATGTTATCTAGGGTAACAAAGTGCAATTGATTAGTCTACTTTGATCACCTCGGAAATAAAGTAGAATTGATTAGTCTAATTTGATCACCTCGGAAATAAATCATCTCAAAACATGTATCTTATGGGTAAATCGATACTGTTAAATAAAACCCAATATTTTTAGGATATTGTATACCTGCCTATTGTTTTGGGAGAAATAGCTATAAAGCAGGGGGTCGACTCTCCTGCTTCCTCTCTTGATTTACTTTACCCCAAGAGTCTGTGCCAGAGCTCCTTCCAATAATAAGCTTGTTTTGAGCTCCAAAAAATTTATTGGACAAACATTTTCTTGTCGTCAACGCTTAATATCTTGCAAAAAAAAGCTAGTACAGGTGTATATTCTGTTCGTGAAGAGTAACCTACTACAATCTATGATACAAACGGAGTATTCCCAAGGGAGTTAGTAGTCCTAAAAGCAATAGAAGTAATGAGAAATGACATAAATTATATATCATGCATTACCTACTAGGCTGAATCCCATTGCAGAGAGCAGTATACTCAATAACGGCCTTTCTAGGCTCACATGTGTATTAGTTTATAGCTTGGTACTAACTGTTACCTGCTTTTTTTATCTATGGCAATTTCACTTCACCTCACCTGATGTTAAGCTGAAGGCAAAGTCTCATGAAAGAGGGTCACCATTGTAAACACGTTCAGTGCTACAATGGTGGCGCTCAGCTTGCCGGCCTCATCAGATACTTTTTCACACCCCGCTTAAAGGACCCGGGACTGTAGGAAGAAGGAAACACGTGCGCCGGCAAGGAATTCCAGGTCTTAATGGTGCGGCAGAGAAAAGACTCACCGAACCGCTTGGTTCTTGCTGATTGCTGTTTTTCCCGCATGAAATTCTGATGTAAGCAGCACCCCTAGTGTTGCAAACGCCCATAGGCCACCGTGATCACTTTTCATGTCACATTTAAATTTATGGCTCGAATTTTTTTATACCTTCAAAACTTCAAACAATTGAATTTATAATAAATCAAAATATGAAATGTTGATGTCCATTATTTTAGAAGGTAACTCAGATAAAATATTTTCGTACAGTATCGTTGTAAATCAACAGTGCGAACACAGAAAACGCCCACCCGAGTACAGGCGGTAATTTGTTTTCTGTTACAAAACTTGGTACCATTTCGTATCAAACGTGTTAATTTTGTAACTTGGAAAGGAAATCGGTTTGGTTCGGGGAATTGATTGTGTTGCGTAATATGACTTTTGGAAATAGAATTCGGTATAGCTTAGATGTTTTGAGTAAAAATAAGCATTATTTTAAAGTATTTCTTGGAAAATAAGCGTAATATTGCCAAAAATACTTCAAGATTTGAGAAAGGTTAGGATAACCACTTTGCGAACTTGGCTGTTGAAAATTAGTCGAAACGTCAGGCTAAATATGTCACGATGGAATCCGTAAAAATTGGTTTTATTTCAAATTCGCGTTAACTTCAGAAAGTATCATTTTGGACTTATGTAAATCCCCGAATGGGTAGCTAGAGGTTTATAAACACCCTCATTTCGCCAACAATGATTTTCGATCCCACGAAGAAGTTTTTTTTTATTATTTTAATAAATTACACATACATAACGGTTTAGTAGTATTGATAAACCACTAAGGTTTGTGCTACAAGTTACACATAAAAACCAACGGATATTCAATTGTTTTCTTACATAAATAATCATAATATAATTGATAAGGTAGTACGCAGTTATACAAATAAAAAAGGAATAAAAAGATTACAGAAGTATCGAGCCTATTACATCCTGGACTAAAAATTACTGCATTTTTTGGGATATTTTTTTCTACCGGCTAATTGGCCTATTTTTTAGGTAATTTTAGGTCAGTTTAAACTACACCCATGATTATTACTAAGTATATGGTTAGCGAACCCCGGGTATTAACGTCAGTCAGTTTGTGACCACGCCTAGTGCAACCTAGCCGAAACGTCAAGCAAATTAAAAGGTAAATTGTATTTACATGATCATCCCAGATTTCGCTAACCATATATCATGCAACGCGAAATTTTAAATGTGAGTATTTGTAAGTATTTATGAAGTCGATCATCATGATCCTTGCGTTAGTCCCACTCGTATCCAAAACTGTATGTATTTATGTGGTCAATATCTTCCTAAAACGTCTCGAGTTCGATCCCAGGTATACCATGGCACACACCAATGACTTTTCGATGCTTTTCGAAGTTGTGTGTATTTATCGCAGGTTTATAAGTGCCTCGGAGAGCACGTTAAGCCGTCGGTCCCGGTTGCCATACAAACATCTATGGCAGTCGTTACGGGTAGTTGGAGCCCTCAAAAGTCCAACCAGCCTAACTTGGAACTTCGATATCGCCATTGGTCATTAGACCATTGGTTGTGAAGGTCAGATGGCAGTCGCTTCACGGAAAATATCGAAGTTCAGCCGCATCACAGTTAGACTGGAAAGCCGACCCCAACTGAGTTGGGAAAAAGGTTCAGGGAATGATGATGATCTTCCTAAAACTTCTAGGGCAGGTTGGTCGTATATATTTTTTCTTATCATAGGTCAAAAAGGTCAAGGTCAGTATCTGGACAACTTACAACACTTATATAGTCGGTTTTATGATACTATAAATGGTTTATTATACGCTAGGAGGAAGTGTTTGGTACTAAGAGCTCTCAATAAAATGATATTTGCCATAAAATGTGTGTTACTAAGTTCCAATGCTAAACATTTAGAATATTTTATGCTATTTCCTTACTAATATTATAAATGGGAAAGTTTTGAAAACGAATGGAGGAATTTAGTTATCCTGTGTAAATTATAATCTGGAACACCCACATAGGTTACTTTTTACATACCATACATATACTCACGCCCGTAATGCCCGAAAGGATAGGCAGAGGTGCATGCTCTCTAAGACGTTAATTGGTAGTGCTTACACCGCACAGCAAGGAATCGGGTAAATTATTTTATCCGAATTTGTTTAGCTGCTACATTTTCGTTTAGCAATTATTCGGAATACACATTTGATAAAACGTGCCCGATTGGCGGCAATAGACTCGCCCCCTATTACGTGGGACCGAAGATCATAGTTGGAAAAATGGGGGTGCTTAATTCACCTCTGCCTACCCCTTCGGGGATTACGGGTGTGAGCATTATTATGTACGTAAGTATGTGCCTATTAATAAATCGCATGTCAAATAAATATTAATAAAATAAAAAAATGATGAATACTACATTATAAATTATGAAGACTATATTCATATATATCATTAATATCGAGAATGAATTCCAAAGGGTCTTATGTAGCATCAGCTAGATTTTCAACTATATGGACTAGTCATTAAGGTCACACACACTCACACACACATACATACAAAATACTACCTTTTTCTTTTCTTTTCCGTAGTTTATTGCATCGAAATCCAAGCCCGCCAACTCACACACCATGCACACAGAAAAAACAATATTACTTTCCGCTACATTATACAAACAAAACTTAGAACCGCGCCATCTACCGGAATAATTGGGTAACGTTCGGTTTATTACGTTTTTTATGCAAACAGGAAATTCCAACAAGATTATTTGGCTTATATTTCTTTTCAGAGAAAGTAATAAACAAATAAATAACATAAAATACCATAGAAATATAATACTATAGAATGGCTAAAAGAGGAACTTAGCTTTCATTAAACTTATTTAAGCCATGCAGTAGAAATCCATGCCAAGCACGCTTTTTACTCCCATATCTAAAATTCATTAGGTATATAGATCTAATGTGAGGTCTCTAAAGTTTATAAAATTTGAAGCGCGGGCGACAGGTAAAATTGCCAGTTTTTTCCAACATTTAACTAAGAAATACTTCGAATCACCACAGCTAATTCACGACCTGGAAATAGATACATAAGTACGTACATTTAATGGAAAAACCGCGGTAGCCTAATGGTATGAGTAATGGACTGCTGAGACAAGGTCTCAAGTTCGATCCCAGGTTTTATCAAAGATAAATGAAATTATGTATAAAAAATGAATAATTATGATCGTGTTAATGGAGGTAGGACACGACGGTATCTCCCGTCCGAAATGAGCTGTCCAACTGGGGAAGTACCTCCGCCCTACAGAAGACCACGGTCATAATAACCATCGTGTTGTGTTCCCGCCGGTAAGTAGGGTAGCCAGAGCTCACTATACCCCTCCTTCCCCTCCCCTTCCTAGCCTCCCCACTCCTTCCCAGCTCTCCCCCTATCCCTTCAGGGTGGGCAGCGCGTGTGTGACACCCTTAGTGTTGCACACGTTCATAGACCACGGTGGCCGCTTTCCATCAGGTGGGCCGTGTGCTTGTCTGCCACCTACGTAGTATAAAAAAACGTTATTAACACGCTCAAAATTATTCATTCATTCGTTCAACAAAATACCCTGATGGACTGTAGGCGCTGTTAAGTGTGCTCGTCTCTTCCAAGGAAGAAGGTCTTAGCAATGGCTGCCAAGACCTGCTGGTCCAAATACAAATTAGAGGAGGTCGGACACGACGGCATATCCGTCACAATCGAGCAGTCCGACTGGGGAAGTACCTCCACCCTACAGAATATCGTCGTTTAATAACCTTGTGTTGTGTTTTCGGTGGTGAGTAGGGTAGCCAGAGCTCACTAGAGAGGTTTTGTGTTGTCCGTGGGAAAACCAAAGGCTTATCCTACATCTTTTGCGCTGACGACACAGAATGTCTCTGTTCTTACAAGGGTTGCGGCACGAGTGTTATTCCTATGGTGTTACACTCGCCCATAGGCCACGGTAACCACTGACCATCAGGTGGGCCGCGTGCTTGTCTGCGACCTAAGTTGTATAAAAAAAAAACCGCCTAAAAATAACTTTAATGTCGAAAAGACCATTTGATTTTATAAAAGTCAGCTTAACTTAACCGCATCATCGCGCGTCGTCCAACTCCGACAGTTCCCGGAAGCTTTCGCACCGAATAAAAAAGGTCCGGAAATAATAAATAAACCATTCCAATGATTTTTGAGGCGAAAACGGAATAAAACATGGGGTATCCGTTTTCTGCTCTGAGTGAGGTAATAGTTTTGTCAGATTTTCTTAGACGGGCGATAATGCTATTACTATTGTAGTGTTTCTTATTTTCTTTTATATCTTTCTTTAATTTAAAATAATAGAAAAATAAGAAATCAAATATAGTAAATACACATAATCCATTCATTTTACTTATTGTTTACATAAAATTTAATAGTTATATTTCATAACACTCATCGAACATAGCCATGATTATGTCGCGTCAAATAACCCACCCATATAGTAAATTTCACATTTATGCTGATAATGAATTTCACATCATCATTCTCTGAGCCTATTCTAAACTCAATTGAGGTCGGCAAACTAAAATGCAGCTGAACTACGATATTTTCCGTAAAGCGACTGCCATCGGACCTCCACAACCAAATTGGTGCTATTGAAGTTCTGTAGTTAGGATAATCAGACTTTTGAGGGCTTCAATTATCCGTGATGACTGCCATAGATGTTCGTATGGCAATCGGGACCGACGGCTTAACGTGCTCTCCAAGGCACGACCAGACCAGTGCAAATAGCCATATTCATGCATACAATTATATGCACTGAGTGGTAATCGAACCCACGCCTCCTACGTAACAGTCGCGTTCACTGCCGTCACGCCACAGAAGCTAATAATAAATTTCACATTCATTAAAAATCCAGTACCTATAACAAATAACTAGATAAGTACTAAATTCTGAAATTAACATTATATCTGTTGAAGGAAATAAAATAACGTAATTGTTAACAAAAATAAAGGGAATGTCTCAAAATTAGTAAAATGACAACCTGTCTAAAAATAAAAATAAAGTATTTTTTTAATTATGAAATTAATTTCACATTCTGCCACAAAATTCTAAATTTTATTCCGTTTATCTATCATAAGGTGAACTAAACGGTATAGATTACTAGTTGCAGATTTTTAAGAAGCCTTTGAGAAGTTCAATCATAAAACATTTTATATTCAATACTTTTAATACAAGGCGTGGTACTAAACCTGCTTGTTATCGTATTGGCACGTAAATATTGAAAGCATTTTCATATAGGGCTATACGCATCAGGTAATATTCGCGCATGAACGTGAACATTTTCATAATAGCTTACTATTACTGACGGAATTGCTCCAAATTTTGTCGTAATGAAAAACAGGCTAAATTATTCATACCTTGTAAGAATATACGAGATCGGTGTGGCTTGAAGGAAGTGTAGTCATGCAGAACGAATGAATACGAAACGGATGACAAATTAAGTATGTAAGGCAAATGGCAGTTAGACGTTCAGGGTGATATTGGAGATCATATTGACATGATACTTAAATTTTAAATGAAAGTGAATTAAATAAAACACTCCAGAAAATACATAATGATAACACACTTGTACTTCTCCACGATATTTATTATTATACTTAACCGGTTCGCCTTGCAACATTCTCGAAGATTAAGTGCAAATATAATAAATTTTGTGGAGAAGTACAAGTGTGTTATTAATATCTAGCCAAGTGTTATCCATCAACAGTATAAATACTCCTGAAAAACTCCTTCAGTATTAGTTACAGAACAAGCTACAGTTTCAAAAGATCATGAATTAAGGTTTACACCAACAAAGCTCAACTAGAAATTGTCAAAAATATGATAAATAGTTATTAGAGATAATAGTAAACTGACACATAAATCATCGGATAATATAGTCATATATCATAGTGAAGATAGATATAGCAGAGGGACATATAATCAACTAAGATAAAAATGATAATTCAAGAGCGATTTCTATAGTTTATTATTTTAGCAAAACATAGTTAAAATCAGTCAACATAAATACATACTCAATGACATAAGAAAATAATGAAATTGTAATAGGCAATCGAAGCCATAAAGTTATTATTACGAACCGAAATAGAGTAACAGTCTCTTCATTCCCTCTAAGTATTACAAATAATTTTATGACCGAGATATAATCAACCAAGATTATTATTATTATTTTTTTATAATATCACGCCTATACCACCGAAGGGGTAGGCAGAGGTGCTAGCACCCACATTTCGCCAGTTTATATTTAGGTCCCAATGTAATAGGTGGCGAGCCTATTGTCATTAACCGGGCACTTATAAACCTGCGATAAATACACACATAACTTCGAAAAGCATCGCAGTCATTGGTGTGTGCCATGGTAAACCTGGGATCGAACCCGAGACCTCGTCTCAGCAGTCCATTACCCATACCACTAGGCTACCGCGGTTTTTACTAAGATTAAATATCCAAAATACCTAAAAAAAAATTCCCTTTGTGAAGGACAAAATTTTATCACGCGTCTAAAACACAGTTGCTGACGTCATCGAGTGAAGCGAAATAGACTTCTAACGTCTTCATTTATACTAAACTGTCAGGATTTAAACTTGTCGATGGTCCTAACAAGGGTCACAACTTGAAAAACTTTTTGGCTTTTCTGTGCACAAAAGCAGTTTGTCGGTCAAACGAAAAAGTATTGTATCCGAACATTTAAAGGCAATTTTCCTATCATTATTACTGTGTTTGGTGACAATAGGGTGTGGACAGCACGGGCACAATGGACCCTGTATCCGTACCCAACCTTTTGATGTGTTAGGATATTTTGATAAAACACTCGAATAGAGGGTTAAAAAAAGAAAAAGGAATTATGTTTGCTTGTTATCTGTGTTATTTGTAGATAAAAAAAGGTTAGGAAAGGATATTTTTTGTTAATACATTACTTTTTTCTGGGTTTATTTAAGTTTTTTTTTCTGGCGATTTTCCGTTTAACAACACGTGGATATTTTATGTCGTTTAAAGAAATTATACTTCTAGACTATTTGGGTTTATATCACCAGATATCCCGCATACGGTGCAGAATATTCTATCAAGAACCAAGAGGTTCGGTGAATATTTCACTGCCGCACCATTAAGTCTTGGAATTCCTTACCAGCGCACGTGTTTCCTTCTTCCTACAATCCCGAGTCCTTTATGGGAGCGTGAAAAAGCATCTGATGAGGCCGTCAAGCTGAGTGCCATCATTGTAACACTGTATATGTTTGTAATGGTGACCATCTTTCCTGAGACTTTGCCTACAGTTTACCATCAGACGAGGTGAAGTCAAATTGGCGTGCCATAAATAAATAAAAAAAAGGGACGTCGCGTTTACAACGCTGCTACACTATTAGCTATATTTATTTAAATTATAATATTATTCATATTTCCTCATTATTGATATTTCCGATCGAAATCTATATTTCTTTTTCAAATAATAGTTCATTTATGCGGTTGCATGCCATTTCTTTCAAATATCTGTGGGGTTCCAAGCAACCCAAATTTTACATATTACTAATCTTAACGAGGGTTGCCTATACCCCATCAATTTTATAACTCATAAGCTACCAAAACAGAATTAACATCACAATATAGTTTCCATAATATAAACAAACGCACCCACGGATTAATGTAAATATATTTATTTGTGTATCATGTATGCATAATAAGCTTAGAACATAATCCCGGATATCCGACAAGTTTTAGTGTGGGCATATCCGCGGCTGCGGATACTGGCGGATACCGGCGGATACTGGCGGATAATGTGGTCTCTGGAGTATTGCAGGCTTGGTGTTACAGTTATATGGTAATGGTTAATAGCTGAGTATGTGTTTTAATAGGTTCAATATTTATAAATTATGACGGAATTTCAATGCGTTAAGTCCTACCTTTCATCCATTGCTTCTGCAATGATATTGTGCAAAGTAGAAGGACAACTTACCCGTCCATTTTAGGGATCAGTAGCCAAGGTTACTGAGACTTCGCTTTCTGTCTATCTGCTATCTGAACCGTGACAGCTTGGCAGTTGAAATTTTCACAAACGATGCCTCTAAGCAATAATACTAAAAACATAGCTGTACGGATCCCTACGCGTGCGAGACTAACTAGCACTTGGCCTGTTTTTCTATACATCATGCTTTTTTTTAAAAAAAAAACAATATTTAATAATTATTTATTCTGCTTAGACGATCACGTCAAAATTAATAATATTATCATAGGATAGCTTAGCAAACATACCACCAGTTCGAAACGCGGGCCCGGCTCTGAGAAGACTCCGGCAAGAAACTCAGCGGACTTTATTAACTTTTAAACTTTCGCGTTCCATGATTATAATAATATGTAAACAGGAATTAACGCGATCATGGCCACACATGGCCTACGGCCGGTGTAACCTGGTCGAAACGTCAGGCATTCCAAAGGTATGTATATACCTATGCCATGATCGCGTTAATTCCCGTTTACATATTATTATAATAAGCAGACTTTCCTTTTTTTTTTCATTACATTACTCCTAATGGGAATATGTAATGATTAATAATGATTCATTATCAACACATACCGTTATTCATCTGATTCTTCTATCTTTTTGAACGATATCGACTAATATCGTGAAGCTACCACAGAAGTTTTATTAATAGGTGCAATACACATTGGGAATATCTTTCGGCGAATCATGTGGAGGCAATTCCTTTCTTTTTTCTTTTATTAATAATCATTTTGTATCCATTGTGTCCTCATTCTACTTAGTTACTAGTACAATCAACAACAAAAGTGGATTATCAGTGAATTTGTGACCTACGGAATGGAAGTTCATAATTTATATTATTTATAATTATTTTGACATTGAACTAAATATTACTTACACGTTTTAGCAGCTGGATAATTTAACCGCAACATTGAATTAAACGAAAATCCTATAAGTACACTAAATTATGATCGTAGAAATACTACAAATAAATACAATAAATAAATATTCTAGGACCATCTACACAACGCCACCTAGACACATGATAAGCATAATTTAACTAGGTTGTGTTATGGGTTTTAGAATGTGGATAAATACACTTAGATATTTCTTTTTGTAAATCCTTATAAATTATATCTACAAACATTTAAACCAATAAAATATTAATTTTAATGCACACAAATATTTGCATTGAGCGGGAACCGAACTCGCACCTCCTCCGACAGAGGTATAAACAACCTAAGGCGTCATCTAGAAAATGAACCTGGGGCTGCCGAGGTGCGAGGGATATTTTGGATAATTATACAATACTCAACACAAAAATTACTGTTGTTTTAGGAGACTGTGGTCCATATCAATAAGCAGATCTACTATCCAATAGCTTCTAAAACTACTAGTTGTATAGTGACATCGCTTCATACAATTTTAGTTACGAATTGTCCAGGACCTTTTGGAGTCCACTGTACATCGGCTTACCGGTGAGAGCAGCTTGGCCACTTAAGTCTTTATTGAAAAGAATATACTATTTCAATATTCTACGTGGCCGGAACTACGAATAAAAATAACGATCAGTAAATTATGATGTTATAAACTAGCTGACCCGCGCAACTTCATCTGCGTCACCCCGTTTTTGCAACATTTTTCATTACTGCTCCGCACCTGTTGGTCGTAGCATGATGTTATATACATATAAACCTTCCTCTTTAACCATTCTATCTATTAAAAAAACCGCATCAAAAGTCGTTGCGTAGTTTTAAAGATTTAAGCATACAAAGGGACATAGGGACAGAGAACGCGACTTTGTTTTATACTGTGTAGTGATTTAAACTTTTGTCGTTGATTGTACTTGAGGTATAGCTCAAATGCGTTCAATCACCTCAGTGATAATATTGAGGTGGCTGAACGCGTTCAAAGGCGTTCGAACGCATCATCTTCGAGCTATATTTGGTGAGAGTGACAAGGTGTTTCTTTGTTATAATTAGCGAATAATTATTACGCAGATTCGCTTCGTCACTTCAGTATAAGGATTATATAAAGAGTCATTCAGAACATTGAATATCTGAGCGGCGGCATTTTCTCCGCTTTATGTAACACATATTTCAGAGACATTTTGTATAATACTTCTTAGATCCTCCGTGATGACAGCCTCCGTGGCTTGGCGGTAGTGTACGCGACAGCTACGTACGGGGCGCGGGTTCGATTCCCGCTCAGTGCAAAAAGTTGTATGCATAAATATAGCTGTTTGCACTGGTGAGGTTGCGTGACTGTGCCTCAAAAGTCCAACCAGTCTAGCTTGGAACTTCGATATCGCCATTGCTCATTGGACCATTGTTTGTGGAGGTCACATAGCAGTCGCATGGCAAAAAATGGGGTTTCTTAAATCTGTTCTACCGCATACGGTCCAAGCGGTTCCATGAGTCTTTCCTCTGCCGCACCATTAAGTCTTGGAATTCCTTACCGGCGTACGTGTTTTCTTCTTCCTGCAGTCCCGGGTCCTTTAAGCGGGACGTGTAAAAGCATCTGATGAGGCCATCGAGCTGAGCTCCACCATTGTAACACTGTACGTGTTTGCAATCGTGACCCTCTTTCATGAGACTTTACCTTCAGTTTAACATCAGGCGAGGGTAAGTCAAATTGACATGCCATAAATAAAAAAGAACCTTAGCCGTAATTACCAAAAGTCTCGCCAGAATCCCTGCAGCTAAACTTTTCTTGTGTAATATCGGTATTGGCTACAATTCGAATTGGAAACCTCCCGATCGCAAAGCCGACTCTTTATCCACAAATCTTATTTTGTTAGGTATACGACAATCTTCTCCCCAAAAAACTGTCAAAATGATCAACTGTTTACATACCCATCTGTCAAATGTGATAGAAAGATCTTAAATATAAAAAAAAGAAAAAACAATTTCCTACTTCACACATTGGGGTAAAACCAATTTATTTTCTCGGGTAACTGCAAATTTTCCCCTCGAACATTATCAATTTAGGGGACCAATACCAATTTTGTGGTAAAATATTATTTTTCTATTCATGCAATTCGTTTTTACTTATAATTTTTGGTTCAGCAAACTCTAAAGGTGACGTTACACTGCCATAAATATTATTTACAACTTATTCAGTTGCGTGCAACGAAATGTGGAGGGGAGGTCTCATCCGTCTATATTTGCTTTATTCGCAAACTTAATGCAAAAATATGTTTTTTTTGTTCTTCTTTTGACACAGATTGAAGGACGCTAGTACCAGGGCGATGGGTAGTAAATAAATAAAATATAGCAGGACAGCCTCTGTGGCTTCTTGCTAGTGAACGCAACTGCTACGCAGTGCAAATATTTGTATGCATGAATATGGCTAGTTGTCTGGTCGTGCTTCAGAGAGTACATTAAGCCGTCGTCGGTCCCGTTTGCCATCCGAACATCTATGGCACTCGTCACGGGTAGTTGGAGTCCTCAAAAGTCCAACTAGCCCAACTACAGAACTTCGATATCGCCAATTTGGCATGTCCGAGGGCAGTCGCTTCATGGAAAATATTGAAGTTCAGTCATTACACATAGAAAACCCAGATTATCACTGAGCGGGAATCAAACCCGTACCCCTTAAAATAAGCGAATGCGCTACCGCTACGCCATAAATGCCGAAATAACGAAGGTTCTTAAGAGGTGAGTTTATTTCGTAATCTCCAAAAGAAAGTAATTTTATGTTTAAATCCTTGTTAGAGGTGGGAAATTTCGGTTTTATCGGTATTTGGAGGGGAGTCCGGTTTAGTTTATGAACGGTAAATTCGATTCGAAAAACAAAATTAAGGTACATTGGACTTCAAAAGTTCCTGAACATTTCGAAACCAAAATTGTATGAAGTGATGCCACTATACAACTATTAGTCTTAGAAGCTACTGGATAATAGATCTACTTATTAGTGCAATTATGTTTAGAATACTACTTGCAGGAGTTTACTTATTTTCTTATATACAGAAACGAGACATCGATCTATTTTATTAACGAAACAAGACATCGATTCAGTTCCTTTTATCTATGTTTTTTGGTTAAATTAAACACCATTTTTAAAGAATTAAGTAATTATAGATCTGTACAGAAACTTTTGGAGTCCACTGTAGACAGATACGCACACGACCTATCTGATGGTTAGTGGCAACCACGCCACTCGTCGTTACTCGTGATTGAATCTATTTGACAAGAAAATTTTATTTTTAGCTGTACTACATTCGGTAACGCGGTAATGAAGAAATCTGTGAGTCTATTTCGCGGGTTAAGAACTAGAGAAGCGTAAGGGCAAAATGACAACTTTACAGGAGCGCCGAAAAACAACTCAAATTTACCAACCGTTATCTTAAACCTCTTGTAAGGCAAAATCTATAGTAGTTATCTGTGTGATTTTTACTTGTAATAATGCTTTATTTATCGGTTAAAGAATGGTGTAAAATTTTAGGCAATTAAAAAATGTTTTGGTTTTAATAATGTTTAATAATCAAAAAATAGTTGACATACGTCATTATGGCTGAAAAAAATTTAATAATGTATGGAATGCAACGGGAACTTCCGTTATAATGATCTTAAAATTAGTAAAAAAATCTTTACAAATAATAATCTCTTGAGGCGGCTACTTAACAACTTATTAACAATGTACTCAATTAAAAATAATTATTTGTGTTCAACCTGAAAATGGTTATAAAAATCATGATATGTCGAAGGAATAACTCCAGATCAACACAGCTCTTGCAAATCGTTGTACTTATCTGCTGATATGGGTTTGGGACCACAGATTACCTTACAAAAGATTTTTTTAGAAGATGAGGTAGAAATATGACATATAGCTTCCATGTCATATTCGGCGGAATAAAATTCATCATCCAGATCAAGTTTCTTAGAGTGTTATTATATGCAAAACATTCATGGCACATATCTTTACGTGGCTTATGGAATCCTCAATCACATTTCCCAATGGGGATCTGAGAACCTGGTCGAGTTCAATGACAAGAAGACCTCCTTTCCTTTCTCCGCCCACTCTTCAGAGCACACCACTGCCATTACAGGATAACCTCAATATAATCGGTATGGACGTGCGCTGCAAACTGGACAACAAGAACTATATCGAGAGCATCATCAAAACTCGGAGTTCTGAACAGAGTGAGACGTTTTTTTCACGCCGGAGCTGCGGTGTCTTCTTTATAAGACACAAATTCGCTCCTGCGTGGAATACTGCTCGCATCTCTGGGATGGCTCCACAAAGTACTTATTAGATGCTCTCGACAGGTTGCAGCGAGGTGCGGTCCGCATTAGGTCCGCATTATTGGGAGTCCTGAGGTCACAAATTCCCTCGAGCCTTTGCAGATGCGTAGAGATTTTGCGTCCCTGGCAGTATTTTACCGTCTCTACCATTGGTGAATGTTCTGATGAGCTCTTTCAATTAATCCCACCCTCCCCTTTCCTACACAGGACAACACGTACAGGGCTTAGGTGTCACTCGCATACGGTACAGAATATTCCATCAAGAACCAAGCGGTTCGGTGAGTCTTTTCTCTGCCGCACCATTAAGTCCTGGAATTCCTTGCCGGCGCACGTGTTTCCTTCTTCCTACAGTCCCGGGTCCTTTAAGCGGGGCGTGAAAAAGCATCTGATGAGGCCGTCAAGCTTAGCGCCACCATTGTAGCACTGAACGTGTTTGCAAAGGTGACCCTCTTTCATGAAACTTTGCCTTCAGCTCAACATCAGGCGAGGTGAAGTCAAATTGACGTGCCATAGATAAAAAAAAAACAATATTAAAAATCTTTCTTTAAAATATCACGGTACATGTTTATTTTGACAGGTGCTACCTCATCTTCCTTTAACTTATCAACGTTCTTCGTGACATTAAGTTCCCAAGAAACTAGGAGTGCTTAACAGGGCGAAGCAGTTCTTCACAGCGGGGCAAAACTCCTTCTCTATAAGGCACAGATTTGGCCCCACATGGAGTACTGCTGTCACCTCTTTACCGGGACGCCTGCATGCCAGATAGACCCCTTTGACTCGGTACAACGACGGGTCGACAATCTCATACTCCCAGGCGGTGTGGAACCTCTGAACATCAGGAGGGACTTTGCCTCACTGTGTGTGTTCTACCGCCTGTATAATGGCTTATGTTCAGAAGAATTGTTTGACATGATGCCCACACCTACTTTCTATCATCGCTCCGCTCGCCATAGAGGGGAGTTCATCATCACACACTACGATCGGGAATCAGTGCGCACTGTGCGGTATGAAAGGAGTTTCATCCCGCGCACACTCAAGCTGTGAAATGAACTCCCTGCCATGGTTTTCCCAAGGGACTACAATATGGGATTCTTTAAGAAGGGCATTAGAAGGTTTCTATAGTGTGTGACGTATAGTGTGACGCCCCTGGTGTTGCAAACGTCCATAGGCCATGGTGACCGCTTCCCATCAGGTGGGCCGTGTACTTGTCTGCCACCTAAGTGGTATAAAAAAAGCTCTTAAACAAAAATAAGTTAAGTTATTAACAAAAGCGAGGGGCTCCCCGCGTCGTGTTTTCATACGCAACCGGCTCGGTCTACCTCGGTTAAATTAACGTATGTTAGTATTAGACGCGAAAGTGAATCAGACCAACAGAGGTTTATTATGTGCTAAACGATCGTATATAGCCTTTACACTATAAACAGACTGCATTACTTTCATTAATTGGAACCAAAGTAGCGTATCACACCCTTACGTTTTTTTGGCACGGCGAAATATCATTGAAGTATACTTAATACGAGGTCGCAAAAGCAGTAAAGGTATTTTACGTTAATATGGCACGAAACAAACTTAGGCTACATAATCACATTTTTAACGTTAAAAACGTATAACAAGATACGTTATTTGGGCAATTACATTTAAGACATCTTCGGTGTCATAATCGCGCCGTATATCGAGTTTCGATCGTAGTGCACGCAATTTTTTTGACAAAATAATGTCATGATTATTGTAAATAGGAACACGTCATTTCGGCAATAAACAGAAAATATTTTTTTTGATCCGTTATATTTGTACTAAGCAATCTACATACTTCATCGCTCCAGTTTTTTGGCACATAAAAAAATGGGGATTAAAAAAGCGAATAGTGAAAAAAAATTTTTTTTGAAAATTTGACCTTACGCTACTCTAGTTCTTAACCCGCGATTTATGCTAGTGATATTAGTGTATATAATCATACACTAGCTTACGACCATGGCTTCATTACTAATTTTAAGAACGAAGCGCTGTTCCTCATAAAAAGTTTAAAACTCTATACGGGAAATAACTTTTTAAAATTCATTGAAGCATTTACAAATAAAGAGTGTTTAGAAAATAACAATGTTCATCTTGAGTAATAATGTTTTCGCCTCAGGCGCCGCTTAGGAGGGCTTCACAGTAAGAAACTTATTAACTCCTCTTTACCCCCTTTTACCCCACTTTTACCCCTCTTTTATCAACCAGAATCTTGTAAAATTTACCCCTCGAGTTAATTCAAAACTGTGTACTTTTACCCGTATAAGTTATGAGTTTTTTTTGTAAAACATTTTCTACCAGATCGCTCGTATACTTTCGCGAGCAAGTGAATTATGATAACCCTGAATCTTCTGTGAATTTATGTATGGAAGAAAAATAATTTGGTATAAATTTCTAATTTCGAAATTAGAACGGGACGCAGTACAGATAAAATCAAAAGCTTATGTGTATTATAAAGCTATCCAAGCCGTTCATTTTCGCCAAAGTTTAAAATATGAATTTGACAAGTTGCAACATGTCGCAAACTTCAATGTGAACACAAAATAAATATGATTAATATAATGTTATTTATAACTTATTTGAGACTGTTTTAATACATGTATGAAACAACTAATTATGTTCTGACATGACATTTACAAGTTTTTGATAAATCTTCAACCAGTTTTTTATCAAACTTGTTTATAACTTGTTTCTTGATTTTCTTGGAACAGTTCGAGGACCAAAATGTACGAGTGACATACGTATCTTTACTTAAAACCTAGACGTTCCGGATTTCAAGCTTCAAGTTTCAGACGCATCCAGGTCAAACACAGATAATAAATATCTCAAGCACATACCTACCTATATTTGTGACATTGTTGAATAATATTTATATTAAAATAACACAAAAGTGTGAGTTAAATTTATTTCGGTGTAATAAGGTCGAAAGTTATTTGAAATAAACATAATATATGTATCTATTGTAACTTTTAAACTATCGCGGCGTTTACTCATAGTGTTTATAATGTTCGGGACTTCACGCGATATATTGCAGCACCCAAAACGTCGGCAAAAGTAAGTGTTCAAAAATATATCGCGTGAAGTCCCGAACATTATAAACACTATATGTATCTATTGAATACAAATACATCGTAATAGTGTGTAGAATTAAGCCCGATTCGAATCGAAACACAGTTGTCTAGACAAACCCGAATGGGTTTTTTGTCAACCAATGTACATCACCTGCTATAGTGACCATGTATATATAAATCATCAATAAATAAAAATAAATAAAAAAGATAAAAAACAAATGCTAATCGTAAAAGCCACACGGTCTTTTAGTCCAACCACTAAAGTAAACTATACCTGCTATTACGTACTTGAAGTCATTCCCCTGCTCATTTTGTCCGTTTAACGATATTGTTATGTTTGAAATGCTCCTAGTGAAATACCAAGGGAGGAATTTCAAAGGATGCATAAACACTTATCTTTATTCCGTACAATTATTTTATTGTGATCATTTTATTTGTAAGTTTCATAATATACAAGGTGTAAGGGAAACACTCCCGAAGCCGAAAGCCTCTGATAGTACACTATATATTGGCGTCAATACGATTCGGCAATTTTTTGCGCATTATTCACTCACCATCGTATCAGTAAAGTTAAATGAAACGATAATTTCATACAAAACGTCACTACAAAAAATACCAAAAGGCGCCATAAAGCGAGTTCATGATTTTCATGTGTTTCAATTTCTTTACATGACATTCAAATAAAAATGGTATCTTTAATAACAAGAGTTTGTAATACTAACAAAATTTCAACAACATATGAAGTCTGCAAAGGCAAACCGAAATTGCTCGAAATGTTACTAATTTACGCGTCAGGTAGCAAATGATTACAACTTAGCAACGTTTCAAATTAATTCTAGACGATATGTCTTTGAATAACGTTAAAGACTTCATTTCAGAATTAAAATTTATAATTTTAACTTTCATTAACTTGGATTAATCTTATAATTAAGTGGTTATAAGACAAATGTGAGTTTTCAAATATGAACCTTACTAGTGATGAATGGATTTCATTCATATACTATATAGATGTAGGTGTTGCCAGGCGAAAATTTATTACAAGAAATTATATATTGGGCGAGGGAGGGGGAAAGCTCATTGGTCTGAATATTGAACAAAAAGGTACCTATTTTGAAACTCGTTAGATCACATTTATCATGTGGTAATTTTCTTAAACGACTGGCAACATTAACATTGAGAGACAAGGTTAATCCTTCGTACTGGGAGAAAGTCAGCCCTCTAATCACGGAAAGTAATCAATCGTTTTACGAGCTCCTTATACGCAACACGCACACAGGGGTATTTAATCTGTGTGTTTTTATCAGACTTTTTTGATACATGTATAAAAGTTTCGAATTGGTACCTACCAGCTCACCGATGTAATGCAATGAAGTGGCATTCTTTAGAGTTTAGATGCAAATATACCCTACATACCCTACCTAAATCACATTTATACTATATACTTGCATTCCACCTTTTTAATAATTTATTATCAGAATACATAGTTAAAAAAAATTAACTTAATGTACCGCTAAAACTTCAGTAGCTTGTGTACGACACATGTGATTCACACTTCAGTACAAAATATTACAAATCTTATATATAAAATAACGGTGACCTCAATCAGATAAATAAATAAATATGTATTTCACAACATCGCGAATTATATACATACACTGACGGACTCATAAACTGCATCAAAGTTCAGGTTTACTCTAAAAGGATTTTTTATAATAAGTATGCAAACTTTTTAGATTAAATTATATAAATATGGAAAGACTGGCTCTTAATCTTAAAAAAAAATTAAATTTAAAAATAGAACTGCAGTAAAACAAATGAATATAGCCGGGAAAAGAAAATTTACTTGTAGTATCAGATTTGCATGTTATTTATAGCAAAGTTTTAAATTGATTCTCATTGATTTTTTTTGTTTTGTTAATTGAATTATTGTTACCAGCATAATTGTTGGGTTAGTTTTTTAACACATCGAGAGTTTTTGAACCATAATATGGATACTTCGTCCGAACAAGCGGCACAAATTGTAGCATTGGTGCGGGAGGGCTTGGATCAACGAACGATTGGTAGAAATTTAAATTTAAACCAGTCTACGGTTTCTAGAATATACAGAAGGTTTGTAGAGACAGGTTCTTACAGGAGGAGACGTGGTACAGGCAGAACTCGAGCAACCACAGGTCGTGATGACCGATTTATTGTTATAACTTCCCTGCGAAATCGTTTCCTCACGTCAGTTAACATCAAAACCGAGCATAATGAAGTGCGTGGAGTAAACGTGTGTGCACGAACAATAAGAAGAAGGTTAAAGGAAGCGGATATCACCCCTTTTAGACCAGCAAATGGTCCAAAGTTGTCTACAGCTCACAGACAAGCTCGCTTAAGATTTGCGCGTCATCACCTGAATTGGACAGAAGAGCAGTGGGCCTCTGTATTGTTCACGGACGAGTGTAGGACATGTTTATATGGTGCAGATGGTCGCAGAAGAGTCTATCGTCGACGTGGGGAGCGATATGCTCAAAGTTGCATTGAGGAGCGTGTTCCTTTTGGAGGCGGTTCATGTATGGTCTGGGGTGGCATATCGATGAACGGGCGAACAGAACTTGTGTTCATAGACATGGTCCGTCAAAACGGTAATAGAGGGGGTTTGACAGCACATCGCTACATAACAGAGATATTAGAAGATCACGTGGTGCCTTACATGGGATTCATAGGCGAAAATTTTACTTTAATGCAGGATAATGCCCGGCCGCATGCAGCTGCACAAGTTCAACATTATTGCGAAGAGGTTGGGATACGTACAATGAATTGGCCAGCACGCAGCCCGGATCTTAATCCCATCGAGCATGTTTGGGACAATTTAAAAAGAGCTGTATATGCGAGAAACCCTTCGCCCACGACAGTGGCAGCACTAAGAACAGCACTTTCAGAAGAATGGGACAATATTCCGCAAGATCTTTTAAAAACCCTTATAAAATCTATGCGGAACCGATTAGAATCCGTAATAAGGGCACGTGATACACGTAATACACCTTATTAAAACACAAATAAACCCTTGCATAAAGTTTGTGTCTATTGTTAAAACCAATTTTTTAATTAAACCAATTTTTCTTAAATTTCTGTTTTTTCTTCAAAAAAAGTCTTAAGGTCCTTTCCAGTACATAAACTTAAACTTAAAGATATGACCCTACGCTGTTTTAAAGTTCACGAACCAATCTAGAGGTTTCAATTTAAATCTGTATAGAAAGTATGCATACTTGGTTAAAATATTTATTTCAAAGTCGTCTATTACTTTGATGCAGTTTATGAGTCCGTCAGTGTACATACATACAATAATGAAATCTATGCTCGGGCCCTCTCTGCTGTACCATTAAGTCTTAGAATTCCTTGCCAGCTCACGTGTTTCCTTCTTCCTACAGTCCCGGGTCCCTTAAGCGGGGCGTGAAAAAGCATCTGATGAGGCCATCAAGCTGAGTGCCACCATTGTAACACTTTACGTGTTTGTGATGGTGACCCTCGTTCTTGAGACTTTGCCTTGAGCTTACCATCAGGCGGGGTGAAGTCAAAATGACGTGCCATAAATAAATAAAAATTAAGAACCGTCGCATCAGCGTATTTTTTTGTTTCTCTTATAACGCCCTTCGGATGAAATGGGGTAGCGATATTCTTTCTACGTCACTACGGGTGAAAAATTGGTGCGAAAATTAATTACGTAATTTCCTAAATTTGCCACCAATTTGCCGCGAGTAAGGCAACCCTGTTTATTCAAAGTAAGCATTATTTTACTCTGTGGTAAGCATTTCTCTACGTCCTATTAAAAGGTTTACACTCAACCTCTATTCCAGTGAATATTGCCGCCGAATTAAGACATTGACGAGATAAGTATAAGAAAGGGGGTGTATGGGGTCCTAATAACGTATTCAGATACTCTTTTCTGTATCACTCTCTCCCCCCCCCCCGTCTCTCTTCCCTCCGTCTCTTTCCCCCCGTGTCTCTCCCCCCTCTCTCTGTTAACTTATTGCTCTCAACCATAACAAGAATAGTTCATTACAATAGTTATTTGAGGAGGGAGGAGATATAAATAAATAAATAAATAAATAAATATTCTAGAACAATCTACACAACGTCACCTAGACCCATGGTAAGCATAGCTTAACTAGCTTGTGTTACGGGTTCTAGAATGCGGATAAACATACTTAAATACATTTTTTTTTGTAAATACATACATATTATACATAGAAACAACCAGACCAATGCAGATATTCATATTTCGTATACACAAATATTTGCACTGAGCGGGAATCGAACCCGCACCTCCTGCGTAGAAATCGAGTAGAAAAAATGTCACTCAATTCAGACGCAGACCAATTATCATCGTACTGACAATAGTAGACAAATTGTCTTAAGTTAGACAACGTAATTATAAGTATTGTTTTAACAGTTACCTTAAACGCCAACTTAGTCTGAACATGCAGCCATCTTACCTGTAAAAATAAAAATATATAATGAGTATTTATCATTGTTGCTTGGCCTGTAAAACTCAGGCGGGGTACATACATTCAACTGAAAGAGTAAATTATATACATACATACATAAAATCACCCCTTCATGCCCGGAGGGTAAATTAACACCTACGGTTCACCAATTATTGTGTTCGGTTTCATAATTATAATAGTCGCGTTCAAAAATTCAAAAATCATTTAACTTACAAAACGTCAAATGGGTGCCGTTTCCAAAACGTCAAACGGAACTTACAAAACGTCAAACAGTACTTACGAAACATCAAACGGGTCTTACAAAACGTCATTATCATCATTATCATTATCTGAGTCTATTTCCAACTCAGTTGGGGTCGGCTTTCTTCTCTAACTAAGATTCGTAGTTTTCTGTGAAGTGACTGTCAACGGACTTCAACAACCAAATTAGTAGCCAGAAACACGATATTTTACGTGAACTACGATATTTTACGTGAAGCGACTGCCATCAGACCTCCACAACCAAATTGGCGATATCGAAGTTCTGTAGTTAGGTTACATATTTCTGCATATTTCTTCGTTCACGATACCAATCTGGCTCAAAGTGTATTTTCTGCAGTAATGGTCAGTAAACGCTCCCATTATTTTTCAAATTCTGTCTCTGCTGAGATTAATTATTTTGTCGCTCAGCTTTCCCAATTCATTGCTTATGAATTCCTTCGAATGAGAAGGGTAAATTCTGTAACAGATTTCATACAAACTAATTCGACTTTGTATTATACTAAAACCAATATTATACACATTATAGCCAATTGTTCTGCTAAGCTTACAAACTTCAGTTATTATTTCTCACAGTAACAAACGGCTTGATTAAACCTTTGATATTCAAGCTCACTTTCATTTACAATTGAAGTCGTACAATGGTTTCTAAATTCTAAATAGGTACAGATAAATTTTGTGTAACTGTAATTTGAAATAGAAATGAGAACAATGTATTGTATATCTTCTGAATTTGTTTTGCTTGCGATACAATCTCAGACTAATAATAATTATTTATCGTAATTTCGAAATTCAAAAGACTAATAGACAAAAGACATAGTAACCACTTTTAATACGTAGTTCTGAAAAAGTATCGACAAGGAGGTTTTAGCGGGAACGCTATAAGTGTGTTAGCGCTGCAGTGTTTCTTTTTCTAAATTTGGTGTGCATTCGAGTTTTTATGTGTAAAAATGGTGGAGTTTTAGACATAACGGCTTGGACAAAGCACACAAGTGTGGGAGAGTGGAATATTGTAGTGAATTGTGATTTTTCGTATTGGTGTCAAAATCTCCCTAAGTTTTCTAGTAAAGTCTCCACTACTTTACTAGGGCAACTATCATTCGTCATCGTCGTCATCATCATCATCATCATCATCATCAACAATCATTCCAACTATACTTATCACAAAATAAAAGGAAATTCCCAACTCGACACTGGTAAGATTGTCCCCTAAATTGGGTTGATATGTTGCCATCTAAGAAAAAAGGAGAAGAAGAAGTATCGACAAGATGGCGGATACCGCGGATTGGTCGAATTTCTGTTCCTACAAAAAAAATTACGAAATTAGACAAACGTTAAGAAAATTTCTTTGCTGCTTTGAAATTGGTCTTCCCTCTGACAGCACAAAACCAGACTAATATTATTAGTGACGGTATATTTTAGGGTCTCAGTCTCCTCAATTTGAGGTTATTCAATACAAATAAACATACACAAAAATACATTATTTCCTCTTTATAATATTTGTGTATATGTAAAAGTTAGCCGCGGTAGCCTAGTGGTATGGGTAATGGACTGCTGAGACGAGGTCTCGGCTTCGATCCCAGGTTTTACCATGGCACACACTAATGACTTGTCTATGCTTTTCGAAGTTAAGTGTATGTGTGTATTTATCGCAGTTTTATAAGTGCCCGGTTAATGGAAATAGGCTCGACACCTATTACATTGGGGCCTAAACATAAACTGGCGAAATGTGGGTGCTAGCACCTCTGCCTACCTAAGTATAGATAGTACAGATTCCAAACAAACACTTGAATTTTGATTTATTTGTCTAAATTAATTATAAACAAAGAAGTTTACGTAATCTAATCACAATATTTGTTAGACTAACATGGTAGAGCAAATAGTTCACTTCTAAGTTTGTTTGTCTAAATAATATGTTACATCTATTAATAATAACATAGCTTAACATAACATAACATAAACTCACGCCTACATAGGGTAGGCAATGTAATAGGTGACGAGCCTATTGCCATTAACCGGACACTTTTGTACCTTCGATAAATACACACATAATTCCGAAAAGCATCGAAAAGTCATTGGTGTGTGCTATGATAAAACCTGGAATCGAACCCCACTAGGCTACCTCTATTAATAATAACTCCGATCAAATTAATAATAAAATAAATTATCTCAGTTATCTTAAAGTACTCCACCAGTTTTATTACCCCACCTTTCATAAACTTGCTATCGTTAAAATATAAAAGTAGGCGTAACATGGCGGAAATCCGTTACCAGAATATATATTGGGGGAGTGAGAGTAATCCACCACTCAACCACAGTATAACAATCCCAACGATAGCAATAGCAAGGTGCACCATCCCATACCTAGACGGGGATACCGTGGTCCCTACACCCGAAGGGGGTCATCTCAAAAGAGAGGGCCTCGGGTCTGCCGGGATATGAGAGATATATTCGCTACTATCTCACCTCCGGCAACTAAAGACCCAAAAACGGCGTGCGTTTTAGTCGGTTCGAGTCAGACATAACCTCGTTCATAGGCTCCGGTGAGATTGGTATACGTAAGGATATCGCGCACGAAAAAAAATGGAATCGCTTAGTAAAATATGGGATTGACATAAATCCGTAATATGACTATAAAATTTTTAATGAAATTGGAATCTTTGTGACTTGAAATATTTTATTTCACATAATTTTATTTATAAATCGGCACAGTGTCAAGTAATCCAAAAACGGTTCACCTCGACGCGATTTCATCAATAGAATGTCATTTTGTTTCGAGGCCCTTTTTTTTCTTTTTCCGTGTGCAAAATCCCCACGGATACCACCCCCATCAAACGTCGGTGAAGGTGATTAGGAGTGCTATCGAGCGACCCCGAGCGGTGCAGTTTGACATTCCTCTCTATGACAATCACTATCACTATCACTATCACTATCACTATCACTATCACTATCACTATCACTATCACTATCACTATCACTATCATCACTACATAGTATAAAATAAAGTCGCGTTTTCTGTCCCTATTTTTCTTGTCCCTTTGTATGCTTAAATCTTTAGAACTACGCAACGGATTTTGATGCGGTTTGTTTCAATAGATGGAATGGTTAAAGAGAAAGGTTTATATGTATATAATATCATGCTACAACTATTAGGTGCGGAGCAGGAATGAAAAATGTTGCAAAAACGGGGTGACGCAGACGAAGTCGCGCGGGTCAGCTAGTTATAAATATTTTACTATTGCTCTCTTCAGAATTGTTAAACCACGAGTGAGTGGTGGTTTCGCCTCCCACCCACAATATATTTTCTTGCTATCGTTACAACACAAGTCAGCGCCTTCCAAAGCTACCCCAAAAACGAAATAAAACTCGCTAGGCCCAGCGGTCAGATTTACAACCTACAGCATGTAACCAGTGATTTAATATGTATGTACCCAAGAGTTGTGTACAGTGTCGCTTGGGTCCGTACGAACGTTCATGAATACATAATGTGGACAACACTGAAATGGCCTTTATGCAGTACGTTTCAATATTAACCAAGCGTTGTTTAAAAAGTAGTTTTAGACGTCAAAGTGCGGTGATGCTGGATGAATAAGGGAATTTTAGTTTTATAGTTAATAAAACTAAAATTCCATCCATCTAAAGATTATTTGGATGATAAACAACCCTGGAAATGAGCTCACTCAACTTGATACTCAAGCAACTGTATCTAAATTAAGTAAATGTTTGTAAATAGACCAAAAGAAAACGTCCGCTGAATTTCTTGCCGGAGTGTTCTCAGGCCGAAGATGCGTATCGAACCGGTGTGGTCCATTTGCTAACTATAAACTCTCTCTCATAAACTCACGCCTTTATCCCCGAAGGGGTAGGCAGAGGTCCTAGCACCCATCGCCAGTTTATGCTTAGGTCCCATGTATTAGGTGGCGAGCCTATTGCCATTAACCGAGCACTTATAAACCTGCGATAGATACACACATAACTTCGAAAAGCATCGAAAAGTCATTGGTGTGTGCCATGGTAAACCTAGGATCGAACTCGAGACCTCGTCTCAGCAGTCCATTACCCATACCACTAGGCTACCGCGGTTAAGTGCTAACTAACTTAAAATATACTATTGATGTTGACGTTTTGTAATTGCCGTTTATTGGTCAATACAGAATAAAGGTACTCAACCTCGGTCCATCAGATGGATGAGCTTATCTACCACCTAAGTTGTATAAAAAATCCATACTTTCACACTTTACTCCACAGAAAATAAATCTACAAAATTCCAAAAATTATACCGATCAGATTTCAATTCAGTTTTAGATCTTCCAATATCTGCAATACCTTTTGTGCTCTTTCAGGTATCGTCTTATGAACCATCATTTCCTGCCCTCGAGTAAAAATAGCTCCCCTTGAGCACTCCTCTACCCTCTGAGGCCATTACTTAGATCGGTTGATGTTCCCAGCGTCTGAGATAAGCCAAAATGTTGCTAAAATGAACCTTGTATTGTACAGTTAGAATTTTGTATCGATGCCAGATTGTAACTAATGTTGTGGGGAAAAAATGTGCTACTGGTTAAAATATTTTTCAATTTAGGTACCGCAATAGATTATTGAAATATCTCTCTAAATAAAAATGAATCGTGAAAATTGCTGAGGGCATAACTCGAATATGGCTGGATAAATTTGAATATTTTTTTATAGATAAATAGGTGTATATAATTGATAATACACTTGTACTTCTCCACTGTATTTGTCACTGTACCTAACTACCTTGCGGCATTCTCAAACTGTCAGTGTAAACCTTTGAATGTGAGACCGAAATCGGTTAGGTACAGTAATAAATACAGTGGAGAAGTACAAGTGTTTTATCAATTATGTATAACAATAAGTTTCACCAAGTGCCATCAATCAACAGTATAAATAATCAGATAGATAGTTAGATAGACAGATAGGTTTATACATAACTCTTTAATTGTACTACACCAGAAAAAACACCTAGGACAAGTAGTGAGAGTTACAATTATTCTAATGTACAATTATATATTCCTTGAACTCTAAGGAAGATTTTCATATAGCAGCAGAAACGGGACCAGAAATCCACGCGAGCGGAGCCGCAGGCAACAGCTAGTATAGAATAAAATAGTTTTTGAAATGTTTGAAAATTTATTGTTTATTTAAAATTGACTTGAACCCACAACCAGTCTCTCATAGTTTCAATGAACTACCTGCTGTAGTTTTTCCAAGCGACTACAATATGGGGTTCTTCAAGAAGGGCATTAGAAGGTTTCCACAGGGTCAGCAACACGAGTGTGACGTATTTTACATCAAGTAGGCCGTTTGTTGGTCTGCCATGAAAATAGTGTAAAAAAAGTCTGTGATGAAATGCGCCTTCCAGGCCAAAACTGAGATACCCACAGACATAGATACAGACAAAAGTAAAATCGATCACCTTATTGAAACGAAAACTCTTGCCGTCTTCGCTCGCTCTATCTGTAATACCTACCGTTTTTTTTGTTTCAATTCTGGTCACAGCAATGATGCCTGTAGTGACGATGCATCTATTTTATTCGATAAGCTTCTTAAAAGTGACCACTTCTTTCTCCATATCACAGATGTCCTTTACAACGTTCAACAAAGAATCAGCAACGGCATTTAGTACCGTAATCTAGTAAAAAATAAAGTTCAATTTTCATCAACAAAGTACTGTCGTAAATGACATTATGAAACCAGCAAAAGTGTTTTCAAACTATCTAGTATTGTAAGTCCGCTGCCGGCTGTTAAAAATTCGGAAGCCATTATTTGTACACTTGAGAGCGGAAAAATGCACTTCAGTATAAATATTAATGTAACATTTTGTATGCTGTTTGGCTAATGTTACACTGTAATGCACTTCGTCTTCAGTATTTTATTCAAAACACTCACATTGGAACACTCCAGAGAAATTACATCCTGCAATATAATGTTTCATACTCAGACTTCTTTGCTTTTAGTAAAAGTTTAATCAAAAATTGAAAAGGAATGTAAGCACTTAGAGTTCATTTCAAATTTGCTGAAACATGAGGAACTGGGAAAGAATATTTTATACCTCCTAAGTGTAATATTGTAAGTCCGAGACAAGCAGAAATGAATAAACACCCACATTTCTCCAACCATTGTATTTGTTTCCATACCTCATGGTGAGCCTATTGTCGTATTATGGGTACTATTGTTTTGAACCATCTATAGGTATAGGTGATATCGAAGCACTGCTGTTAGACCAGTTGTTAAACTTTTTAGAGTTCCAACTACCCGACTGCCAGAAATATTCGAGAATAATAAATCTGTGCAACTTAAGTTCCATATTACTAATCATAACTCTGGTTCTACATAACCGATTGCAATCAAGCAAACGTAAGATTTTAAGTTGGACCCTTCGAACAAAAAAAACCGCACCGAAATCCGTTCAGTACTTTTGCGTCCATTACGGACAAACATAAACTTTTATTAATTATACAATAGTACTACCCGTACGTACGTACCCGCTCCCGCTACTTGGACTTCTGATCCCGTTCCCGCTGCTCCATAAAAACCTTGAGTAGAGTTTAAGGAACAAATAAAAAGAAGAAATACTCGAATTGGTCCAGCCGTCTTCGAGTTATGCGCTTACCAACATATTTCGCGATTCATATTTATAAATATTGATAGATGTATAGTACGCATAACAAACTAAAAGTTTGAACTCAACTCGTTTGTTAATATAACATAAAAAAAGTTATAAACTTTTAGACCCTTTCCAGTTTAATTATATTGAAAAACAAAAAGACACAGTTAATTGGATAAAGTTTCATTGAAGCCTCTTACTACAGTTTTAGAGGCCGCGTTAAAAGCTACCGAGTTGGTAGGTACTAAAGTCACTATTAAAAGTTAGATTTATACCAGAAGCTGGTAAACCTCAATTTTAAGTGCCAGTTTATTTTTTAAGACTGCGCGTGCACTAAGCGATAGTTTGTTGCGTATATTTTAAATAGCATTCAGAATATTCTGACTTTGGAGGAGCACGTGCAGTTTTCTTGAGCAACTAGATATTAGGCTAAATAATATTAGATCAAAAAGTGTATATGTAATCTAGGTACTTGAATAGAAGCCCATTGTACTGATCACTTAGTGTTACAGTCAAGAGCAGAAATAATAATGTAAAATATGGTTATTTCTCGATTGCCATAATGTTTAAATGGGTGTAGTCAATTAATGAATTGCTGGGCATTCAATAACCATGGGGCCCTGTTTCCAGCGGTGAGTAGGGTAGCCAGAGCTCATTTTAGAGGTTTTGTGCTGTCAGTAGGAAGACCAATTTGTCTCCTCCGCTAGCGGCACAGAAGCTCTCTTAAGCTTCCGCTCTCCCTCATCCCTCCCCCCTCTTAGAAGGTTTCTATTAAGTAGGCAGTGGGTAGTGTAATGCCCCTGGTGTTGCAAACTTGCATAGGCCTTGGTAATAACTTTTCACCAGAGGTGTGGGTTGTGTGCTTGTCTGCCACCTAAGTGGTATCAAAAAGATGTAGCTATTATAAGAGTACATTATATTACCAGACGTATACCTATATATTATTAGTATGTAATATCTGTTAGAGGTTGCCTGTAAGAGATTATCGTAGAGCGATACGATCGCCAATTGTTTTTACCATGTGCAAACATTTATCTGAGTGTATATATAATATAACACATTATTTAATACAATATATTAACTCACAACTATATACCCAAAGGGGTAGGCAGAGGTGTTAACACCCACATTTCGCCAGTTTATGTTTAGGTCCCAATGGAATTCGTGTAAAATAGGTAATCCTTGGTGTACAATAAAGAAATATAGTTATTATTATTTACCTTTATTAATTTTTATTGTACATCTTATATGCTGGTAAACCATGTACCATGCAACATGTATCATGCAACGCGAAAGTTTAAAGTGAGTATCTTATAAGATGTTGCGCGTGACAATAAATCGCGCAACTGCAAGTTGAAGAGTGCGCTCAGAGCTTACACAAGTATAACGACCCACTTTGTTCTTTATCGTGCTATCTAAGCTGAATGGACTAAATATAAATTTTGTTCTCAATTTCATTGATGTACTTTTATCTTTTTTTATCACAAGGTAGTAAATAGCACCTACTTAGCTCAATAATGAAATATAGGTACATATATTGCGGGAGGAAGGAGCACGTTAAGCCGTCGGTCCCGGTTCCCATACAAAAATCTATGGCAATCGTTACGGGTAGTTGGAGCCCACAAAAGTCCAACCAGTCTAACTTGGAACTTCGATATCACCATTGATCATTGGATCATTGGTTGTGGAGGTCAGATGGCAGTCGCTTCACGTAAAATATCGAAGCTCAGCCGCATCACAGTTAGACTGGAAAGCCGACCCCAACTGAGTTGGGAAAAGGTTCAGAGAATGATGATGATGATTGGGGGAGGAAGTAGAAGCCACTGCTTAACACGGTTTAACAATTACGATGACGATTATGGATCATCTAATTTTATTTAATATATATTATTATTTTGTTCTCATACATTAATTTATTGTTATTTAATCTATCATTGAAGTGCCAGATTTCAGACAGACCTGTAAATGGACAACATTTACTAGTATTTTACGTTAGGTATCTCGTTAATTTTGGCCACTGAATGATAATTTATTGTATTGTGGTTTTCATGCTTGCTTTTGTTTCGTTTGGTTTTAATTTTGTTATAAGAAGTTCAAACACAATGTAGAAATTGTTTATTACTGTATATAATATACAATATTATATGAAAAACTGATATCGTATCGGTTTTGTCGACTGTACATCACAAAAAAAAGTTAAGATAAAATCGTAACGAGAGATAATCCAAATTTTATGTCGTAGTACCTATCCTGGAATAGCCGGGCATAAATCGAAGCATATCACCCTCGTTATCATAACGATAACGTTACGATAATCATCTTGGAAAGGATTCATAGATATTAGTTATTATATTATACACATACAGCTTGATGACCTCTGTGGCTTAGTAGCGTTGGGCTGTGGGTTCAGATACCGCACGGTGCATTCAGGATTTAAGGAAGGTCGTCCGATTCATCCCAATACCGCTTAATATCATAGTTTTTCAGAAACATAGTACAATATTATACTGTAATTATAACTAAATTGAAACCAAACATTTCATTATTTAAAGTTAACATTAAAGGAAGTCCGAATTCAAATGAAGTCCAAATTCAAATGAAGTCTAAATCCAAATGAAGTCCAAAATCCTAATGAACTCCAAACCCAATTTAAGTCCAAATTCAAAAAATGTTCATATTTTTTTTAGATTCCTTTAATAAAGGACAGTGTCCAACATGTATAAGCCCTTGGCCTGATATGGACATACAATAATTGGGCAAATATGATACAGGTTTGGTAGTTCATATTAGTAAGAAATAAAATAACATCATATGGTTGTATCAGAATTCATCATTTATATTATATATTGACCATAGCATTTAGTAAATTTTTGTTAATTTAAGATTAGCTGTATTCATTATTTCTTTATTATTGGGATACATAAGTTATTAAAACATTATTCAGGAATTAGGCAGGTTGATTTACATTATCTTGGTACCGTGCCCAGCTCGAAAACCAAATTATTGTCATGACAAGAGCAACTTACTTAGGTACTATTCTTCGTCTGACAATACAATAACAGCAGTAAACATATTATTACTTGCGGTGCAATCTATTGCCCTATAACAGATGCCAACTCTTGCAAACGGAGGACATGTCTTCGTCTTTGGAAAAAGTTGATGCCACTATTCACACATTGTCTCATCGTGGGATCTGTTCCCATATTCGTGCCAGAATTATCGTTATGAACGGGTTCGAAGTCGGCAGGCTCGCCAGGCTCGGTGATGAAAGATTTATCCGGGTTCATTTTCCAATGAAAAATAAAATCAGCTTTCACGAAAAATAGAATAATGTAAACACAAATCAAGATGACAAACACAGATGACAAACGAATGACATTTTAATAACGGATTTCTTTCCAGTTGCCATATACAAACACAAACTCAATCGATTAAAAATAAATTCGGCTTTGAATCGCGTAGAAACAGTTTTAGCTCCATTATTATAAAACAATGATCAAAGATGAGACCATATTAAAAGATTGTTATTATTTACTACTTTTTCGTATCTATATCGACTATTACACAATAAATATCTTCAATATCATGTACGATGAACATTGGCGGTATTAAAAAACATTATATATTAACGATACTGAACTTTTTGTAAGAAAAAAAGCTTCTAGCGATCAAATACTTCTAAATAATACTTCTAGTGATCCCTATCGCTTGAAAACCGGTGATATAAGCAAAATATTGATATGAATGCCGAACGAATGTCTAGAATGGCTTTTTTATATTTTAGTTATATCTTATTATGTCCTGGCAACTGTTTATTTACTCAAGTAATATTTATTTTTATATTCACTATTTAGTTCAAGTTGAAAGTAGAGAATATATATATATATATACCTACTTACTTGTACATTAAGTCTAATAAATAAATAAATAAATAAATAAGCTCATTATTAACCGAGTATAATACATAATTACTGACATATCTCCACGTTTTCGTAGTCGTTCTTAAAAATCTTATGTTTGACCGTTGAGTAGAACCGACTTCCACTCCGGCGCGGAAGGCTATTATAATATGAAAATCCTTCACATCAAATCGAATCACTTCACGTTCGGATTCGAGTCACATTCGACGCGTATTCAATATCATTTAGTTTATGTATCTTTTTTTAAGTATCAATTAGTCATAGGTTTCAAATCAATACTTATATCAAGTCAACCTATCAATTCCTTATGAAACTCTGGTGTCCCATACATTACTCTGTATCGATATATTAATATGTCTCAAATAAAAAAATCGATTATGGTCTTTATTATAACTGGCAACATTCTAGCATTGGGGAAAAGAGAAAGATGGTTCCAAGAGTATGGAAATATATATTTCAGTGAGCTAATAGAGTAAATACTAATTATTTAAAGATATATCTTGATACTCCAAGAATTCATGGTTAGTTCGGTAAAAATTAAATATGATTATTGATCAATAGCTACATTTGCGTACATCGTGTCCATGGAAGGCCAGTTTTGGATATAGTCCTTTCAAAGTATTTTATGTACCATACCACAGATTGAAATAAATTTTCTTGCGCCCCAGCGCGTTAGAATTTTCATAATCAAATATCTTTAAAACTACTCTTATTAATTATCGTAAGAATATTTCACTTCATTATTATTAAGCAGTTCATTATTATTAAAAAGTTCTCATTTCTCGTGAATAAAAAAAGAAGTAGTCATTCCTATTATTTTTATGCATCTGGAAGTTTCTGCTCTTTTTTTATTTAGGGCACGTGAATTTGACTACACCCCATCTGTCTGAGAAAGGTCTGAGAAAGTCTGAGAAAATAGCGTCAGCTTACCATCAGGCGGGGTGAGGTCCAATTGACATGCCCTCAATAAAAAAAGCAAACTCCAAAGTTAGTAATAATATAGATTTCAACCTCAGACTAAATAAACACAGAAAGCCCAGATTTAACGCGTGAAGTCGCCTAAAGCAATACCAAAGTAGTATTATTTCACTCACACTCTTTGTCTTCAACACACGCTTCGCACGAGTGCGAGCGAAAGGGATTATTTCACAAGCTAATTTTATACTTTCTATTGGTTCCATTATGTTAGGCCGAACGCTAAAACACAAGCGGATGCGGACGCGGGTGCCCGCGTCGGACGTCCGCCGCGGGCAACGAGTCCGCGAGTGGGCACCCGTCGCGTGCGTCCGTCTCATTTAGCGCTGCCAGTATAATTTTGATCTCGAGTGTCTACAGTTGTGTCGAGTAGATTACCATGGATTATTTGCTTATTTATTATTTGGCAAAGAGACGTATGCGCAAACAACGTCGACTACCTAACCTGTTCGTGACAAACAGGCTACTCAGCGGAGAATTCGTTCGACCGTCGCGTGCGTCCGCGCCGTGCGCCCGTCGCCCGCCGCGCGTGTTACAATCCGTCGCCCGCGTCCGCGCGCCGTCGCACGCGCCTGCGCTGCTCTAACTATTTTTCATTGAGCGTCCGCCCGCGGGCGCCCGCTCAAGTTTTAGCGTTCGGCCTTATTCTTTCAGTCTAAGATTTCAACATTACCGAAGTATCTTGCTATTATATATAATAGCCACCAGCACGTGAACTGTCAGCTAAATTTCTTGCCTTAATTATACTCCGGCAAAAAGTAAATTAAAGTTCTTAAAAACTTCCATTAGTTTCAGCATTGAAAAGAAAAACTAATAGACTAACTTTAGAAGTAAAAATCGTGAAACTTTGAGTCTTCAAGGACATCTAGACAATGGTGCACTATTGTAATAAACTAACTAGTATTACTAGCAATAATAGTATAATTTTGATTATTCATTGTAATAAACATAATGAGTTACATTCGTCTGATCATCCGATCCAGAGCTTTGACCTTATACGAAACTGGTGCTGAACTATGTTATATATAAACATAACACAACATAACATAAACTCACGCCTATTTTAGGTCCCAATGTAATAGGTAGCGAGCCTATTGCCATTAACCGGGCACTTATAAACCTGCGATAAATCCACACATAACTTCGAAAAGCATCGAAAAGTCATAGGTGTGTGCCATGATAAACCTGGGATCGAACTCGAAGTCCATTACCCATACCACTAGGCTGCCGCGGTTTGTTTTTTATTTATTAAATAATAATAATAACTAAAACCGAAGTTAGCAATGGGAATCGACATGTCGACCTAACAGTTATAAACTCATTTGAAACGCATAGTATATAATAAACTAGCTGACCCGCGCAACTTCGTCTACGTCACTCTGTTTGTAGCATGATGTCATATACACATAAACCTTTCTCTTTAACACGTTCATCGCGGAACGAGATCTTTTAGGTCTCGTTTGTGTCGTTTCAGTATCGCGCAAGTGAATTTCTATGTCCGTCCCGTTTTGGCAAATGATATTTCTATATGTTTCTTTACTGATAGAGTGATATAATTATTTTTTTTTGGCATTATGTACATTGGATGTAATATTTTTATGAATAAAAACGAACGAGATCTGATAGGTCTCGTTGCGACCAAATAGTAAAATTTTGCGTCTAATGCGGAACGAGAACTAAAGGATCTCGTAGCAATCTCGTGCGAATCTTATCAAGAAAATAATTAGTGTTGTGTCAACTTTCGATGTGTACATGTCAATTACTCTATAATCAGGATGGATAATATAACGAATCGCAAACGATGTCGAAAAATTTTGGAACTTTCCTTTAGCTCTTCCGAAGAACCTAACGGGGAAAATGAAAATAATCGATCTCCAAAATCTTCATCTCTATTCCGGAAAGTGTTCAAATGTGTACCTGGAGTGCGCAGGGAAAATATTTTTACTAGCCCGAGTACTGGATATTCTTACCAAGAACTTACAAATGTGTTTTCATCACCACCCGTCCAACGTTATACATTGTGCAGCACGGATCAAAATGTAGGTAATTATAACATAAATACATCTAACTTGCCAAGTACCAGCAAACAAGGGTCTTCGTAGTTTGTATCACCTTACATACGTACTATGATAGCATGGATTTACGAACTAAAAAGATAAAAATATTAGAGGAGATAATAATTCCAGCACCAAAAAATGAGACTGGTTCTATAGATGCTTCAATGGGCAATAATGATACTGTGCTATTAATACCATTGACTGGGGGTAACTCTACTTATGGTTCCCTCAGCAATAAATAATATGATTACCCTCGATGAGTCTTTTGATGAGCAAAAGATATCTAATCTACTTAATACACCAAAAAACACTAATCGCACTAATAGACCAAAACTAAGTCTAAACTAGTCTCTAAGTAAAGTCTCTTATACCTTACTATAATAAATGATTCATCGTCGATAATGTTGTTTGTCTTATTGTTTCCCATCACTATTTTTTATCTAAACGAGATCTAAGAGTACTCGCATTTACTTGCTATCTAGTGCGGAACGAGATCCAAAAGTTCTCGTTTTTTTATTTTGTAAATTTTACAGTATTGCTTTGAGATAACTCGAGGCGGCGAAAACCTACTGAAAGGTCTGATCATCCTCTACGTGCACATACAAAAAAAATTAAAAAATATTCAAATTTCATAAAAATATTGGGGTTTGAAGTGACTAAGTCGTATGAGATCTGTTGGATCTCGTTGCGTCATTCCTGATGGATCACAACGAGAACTCTTAGATCTCGTTGCGTCACAATAACTAGATACATAAATGGGCTTCCGCGTTGAACGTGTTAATCACTCTACCTTTTAAAAACACTGCATCAAAATCCGTTGCGTAATTTTAAAGATTTAAGCATACATGGGACAGAGAAAGCGACTTTATTTTATACTATGTATTGATTGATTGATTGATGTATTTAAAAATATAGAAAATAGTAGCCTAACGGCATCAGGCTACCGGTGGTTAAGTTAACTTTGTAGAAAAACTTCCTCAGGATACGAACCGTGGCGAAGTGAGAAGCATCTGATGAAGCCGTCAAGTTGACCGCCACCATTGTAACACTATACGTGCTTGTAATGGTTTCCCTCTTTCCTGAGACTTTGTTTTCAGTTTACCATTAGACAAGGTGAAGTCAAATTAACAAGCCCTATATAAAAAACACTTTTTGTAGCTGTAGCTGCCAACAAGTTATTAGCTCTTTATTTTATAGTAAATTCTCGCCCCATTAACGCCTCAGTCCTAAATCGCAAGTCCAACATTTGCGGTAAACAGCTTCTGTAGTAATAACACGGCAGTCGTTGCATACAGCTTATTTACTTTAACATCCTTCAAGGTGAAGACAAAGTAATACACAAGTCCATAAAATTCCAGAGTACCTAATACTCTTCGCAAACAACGCCGGGGGACAAGCTGACTATAATAGTGAAATTAAAAAATTTGATGCGCAATCTTTATGGTTCGTAATAAACTCTATGGTCTCGCGTAAAAATGTCAATCATTGGACATAGTCTTTGGCATTTATTTTGTATTTTGTAAGGTAACTTTATTTTTAAGGTTCTAGGGCGACTGATGACCGAATAATATTAATTTATCTTGGTTTTCTTTTGTACGTGTATTTGTCAAATAACTCCTACTAAACAGCTGCCTCAATTTAAGATAAAATGTTGTTAGAAATATTTAAAAAAAATGGATTCTACATAGACAATTCTGAATACAATTTTATTTAAATTATAGTCGGTTTATTTATACTGTTGATTGATGGCACTTGGTGTAACTTATTCTTATACATTATTGATAATACACTTGTATTTCTCCACTATATTGTAATACAGTGGAGAAGTACAAGTGTGTTATCAATAATGTATATTATTGGGTTGTCTCGTTAGTCACACTAGCGACGCTTGCCACGTTTACCACGCTAGCCACGCCAGCCACGCTAGCTACACCAGCCATGCCAAGCCAACTCATTATGTAATAGGCCGACTATTAAAATGCAGTGTGACTTTTGAAGTATCTCCGTAAGTACAGTAAGTGGCGCAGTTAGCCAACTTAAATTGGCAAACCTTCCCCGACTGGCAAAGTGCTTGTAACTTTTTAACTGGTACTTCCCCGGACTGAATTATTGCTTGTGGCAAGTGTGATATCTTATATGAATGTCACACTCTCTTGAAATAATCTCATAAAACATCGACGACCTCCGTGGCGTGGCGGTAGTGAACACGTCTGCTACGCAGGAGGTGCGGGTTCGATTCCCGCTCAGTGCAAAAAGTTGTATGCATGAACATGGCTATTTGAACTGGTCTGGTCGTGCCTCGAAGAGCACGTTAAGCCGTCGGTCCCGATGGCAGTCGTTACGGGTAAGCCCCCAAAAGGCCAACCAGTCTAAATTGGAACTTCAGTATCGCCATTGGTCATTGGTTGTGGAGCTCAGATGGCAGTCGCTTCATGGAAAATATCGAAGTTCAGCCGCATCACAGTTAGACTATAATCTGACCCCAACTAGTTGGGTAAAGGTTAGGGAATGCATTTTTGAGTTGCCATCGTGGTGTAATTTGTTCCAAGGCAGCGCCGCTACTCACTTAGATCTCCCGAGCAGAGGTTTCGCTCGAATGAAGACTAAAAATATAACTCCTTATAATAAATCAATACAGTTTTATATAACATAGTTCAACACCAGTTTCGTATAAGGTCAGAGCTCTGAATCGGAATTATGGGCATAATTTCATCGTCTGAAGAAAATAACACTTTCGTAAGAACCTTGACGATTCATTTCAGGCTAATTATCATAATTTGTAATGATCCAGGGCTGTTCTACCACCTCTTAGTAGTAATATTATTTCTATCTTACTTTCATAGCGTGATTTAGACCATCAGCAACAGACAGGATACTAGTGTTATATGGTTAAAATATGCCATTTTTCGTGCGAAAATCCCTAAAAATACCCGCCGCGGAAATCATTGAGGATGGTTATGTCGGACGGCTAACTCGGCCTCAGCAGACCCAAGGCCAAGGGCCCACTCAAATGTGGAAATACAATGTCCAACTTTCCCCGGCCATGGAAGAGGACGAAATAGTTAAGCTTTCTGAGTTTCTTGCCGGTGTCTTTTCAGACCGGGGCAGCATTTCAAACTGGTGGTCCATTTGCTAAATTAACTCCTAATGTATAATTAATTTTGACATTTTATAAGTGATTATATACATATATACATACAAAGATACATAATAAAAGATTTCGAATTTGAATAGAGCGAAACCTATGCTCGGGCCCTCTCCGTGAGTAGCGGCGCTGCCGTGAAACAAATGACTAAACCACGATGGCAACTCAAAAATGCCGTCGATTTGACAGAAGAAGAAGAATTTGAATTTAATTTGAATTTGAATTGCTTCTTCTGGGGAGATAGGCGACTCCACCTGTAAACCCCATCTATATATGTAGTATTATAAATTATAATATTTTTAACAAATGTAGGTACATAATTAAGGCTTCCGAAACTAAGGCTTCATAAAGTCAGTAATTCGTTTGTGGGCAAATGTATAAAAATATATAATAAAATTCCTCAGGATTTGGCTGACCTGCCACTTGATAAGTTTAAAATAGAATTGAAAAAAATTTTAACTAAAAAAAGCTATTATAAAGTAGACGAATATCTTGATGATAAAAATGCGTGGGCATAATAATCTCTTGCTCTTGCACCCAGTTATTATAAATAAACAACTAAATATTAAAAAGAATAACGATAATCTACCTGAGTTTCTTGCTGGTCTCTTCTCAGGAGATTTAACTACCGAACCAGCGAAAGAATCATTTTCTAATGATTTATTTACTAAGTATCCTAATTTATTATGAATTATAATATTTTTGACAATTGTAGGTACATAATTATTGTAAAACTTTGACATTCATAAGTGCTCTTTATGTGCCTAAACTGAATAAATGAAATTGATTCTTTGATTCTTCTTTGATTCTGAATTATTGTAAAACTTTGACATTCAAAAGTGCTCTTTATGTGTATAAACTGAATAAATGAAATTGATTCTTTGATTCTTTGATAGGAGCCTCAACAGCAGTGGATATTTACCCTACTCCATCGATCCAGAGAATATTTGCCCATCGCCCACAATCACCTAAGTCTATTATCAAGTAATTATAGTGTTCATTCTCATAAATACGTGGTCTAGACTAAGGTATCTAGATCACATTAATTATGTGTGCCATCGTGACTGCCGTGGATCGATCGTAGATGTACTGACCGTAAACTTTAATAAATTATGGGATCGAATCTAGGACACTGCGGTAGATGATTTTATTTCCTACATAAATTTTAACATAACATAACATAACATAAACTCACTCCTATATCCCCGAAGGGGTAGGCAGAGGTGCTAGCACCCAAATTTCGTAAGTCTATGTTTAGGTCCCATTGTAATAGGTGGCGAGTCTAGTGCCATTCACCGGGCACTTATAAACCTGCGATACATACACACATAACTTCGAAAAGCATCGAAAAGTCACTGGTGTGTGCCATGGTAAAATCTGGGATCGAACTCGAGACCTCGTCTCAGCAGTCCATTACCCATACCACTAGACTACCGCGGTTACTAATACGGAATAAATTTTACAAACACAGTCACCTTAGCAGCAACACGCAACCTCCGAATCCGGTCCCAACATGCGAATTACCCCTCTCGAAAGGCCCCCTGAGTCAATCGGGATGTGAGGGATACATTACTGACTTACAAAATACTGCGGCTAATAATAACCTTGTGTTGTGTTTCCTGCAGTGAATAGGATAACCAGAGCTCACTGTAGAAGTTTTATGTTGTCAGTGGGAAGACCAAGAAACCTTTGCCTTCTGCACTGACAGTACAGAGACTCTCTTAACTTTCTCCCCTCCCCTTTCCCCGTCTTCTCTGTATGGTCGGCAACACGAATGTGATGCCTCTGGTATTGCAAACGTTCATAGATCACATCCATGGATGCGTTTTAGTCGGTTCGAGTCCGACATAATCATCTTCACCGACTTTGGTGGAGGTGGTATCCGTGCGGAATTTGAGCACGATGAAAAAAAAGTGTAATGGCCAGGATCGACTCTGAACTTCTCGATAGTTAGGCCGATTCCTTAACCATTAATCTACCACGTTTTACTTCCTTGGAATATACTTAGTTCTAAGTTACCTTCTGCAAGACCCACAAGTTACGCAAGTCTGCAATAATGACGATAAATTCGTACGGACATCTACCGCCCGTATATTAAGAACAGCTTCCAAACTTGGTTACAAACTACTCGATATATTAAGGATCTTTACAAGTAACTAGTGGTCGAAATTCGGCCATAATTAAATAATAATATTTAAGTGCCTCATCAGATGCTTTTTCACTCCTGGCTTAAAGGACCCGGACTGCAGGAAGAAGGAAACACGTACGCTGGTAAGGAACTCTAAGACTTAATGGTGCAGCAGAGGAAAGAACCGAACCGCTTGGTTCTTGATGGAATATTTCGCACCGTATGCGGGTGACATCTAAGCCCTGCCCGTATTGTCCTGTGTAGGAAAGGAGAGGGTAGGATTAATTGGAAGATATACCTATATAGTCTGAATCCTTTTTTTTTATCGTGCGCAAAATCCCCACGGATACCACCTCCACCAAAACCGATGGAGGTGATTATGTCGGACTCGAACCGACCAAAACGCACGCCGTCCATGGGTCCTTGATTGCCGGAGGTGAGATTATACAAGACATATCTCTCGCACCCCGGCAGACCCGGGGACATCTCTGTTGAGATGCCCCTCCCCCCAATGTGGGGACCATGGTGTTCCCATCTAGCCCCTGGGTATGGGGTGGCATTTTGCGCCATCGCCGTGATATAGTCTGAATACTGAGAAAAGGAGACAGAAATGATTTCATACAATCTTGGGCCCAGGGTGTAAGAAGATGAAAGTGGTGTCAATTAATAGCTTATATATATTATCAACCTTTTACTGAATATTCTGCGGATTTTGTCAGTCTGAGAACAGAGATATAAGAGATTATGTAAAAGTGACATTATGTTACAATCTTTAACCAACAGCTGATTCCTGAAGTGCAAAATGTGTTCTTTTGCACTCATAATTATTATATTTACTAGAAAATGTTTGAAAAATCATATGAACTTCAAGCTATAGGTAGGTAACAGGTGAAAAGATAGGGAAAGGATGTCTAAAATAAAATAAAAAATCATTTAATATAGTGTTTTATTCGCCTTATATTATAATTAAAATGTCGTCTAGAATATGAGCCCAGCAGCCTATAGGTCGTTTCCCTACAATACAATTCAGTACCAGTAACGCATTACTATAGCCTCCCTTCTTCTACGAGAGCCGTCGACTAACATATTATTAAAATAATTTTTATTAATCTTCAGCTACATTAAACAATACATAATTAACTGTTCCGTATTAGGGTAATAAAACATTGTTTGATAAATAAATAATTCTTTGCCATAACTGTCCTTCTAAATATATATGTATGTATTTTACACCTGCCAGGATGGTAGCTGGTTAGATGAGGTTATATTTACTCACAGACTGAGGTGCAAGCCATTGCCGGATCACTGACAGAATTGTTTCATCGTGTAAGGGTGGTCTACCCAGTGTATTGCAATGAGCAGTGGATATCCCACAATTCACACAGAAATCCATAGTTTCAATAGTATCCAATTCACAAGCCGGCGGTAAAATCCAAAATAACAATCAAAATTAAATCAAGTCAAACGTGTGAGCGATCTTCGGTGTCCAACGTAGTATAAGGTAGGCAGGGTCAGAATCCGTAAAATACAAAGCAGTGGTCGTAAAAAAATACAAATAATCGGGAAAGCAATCAAAACGCATTGGAAAATACGAAACTAGAGATGAAGTGAATATATTAATATTAGTTAAAAGATTACTTTCAAGATTCAGGTATTAGTAATCCGACCGACTATGATATGGTAATATTGCTGATATCAGTAATATTTCAGATCTTGTTTACTATCTGACATGGTCGTGTAATATCATTCTGTTTTCGATTGGTGAATATTAGTCTATGGAATGGATTAGTGTGTGATGTATTCGCTCGGATCGTATTAACTTCGTTGCTGATTGGTTGCTGACTGAGAATAAATATTCATTACTTGGTACCATTTTTATAAACAATAATTGGAAACTTGCCATCGCAAACCATGTTGGTTAGACTTTTCTTATACACAGACATAACTTGTATTCTAAGTATCAAGCAAGTCTTATATTGGAAGCCGAGGGCAACAGCTACTAGAAACTAATTTACTTACTTACAAAAAGAAACACAACTGGTCCTAACCTACCTATATCTGTATTTAAAATATAAGAAAAATGTGCCACCGACTTCAAGTAGGTACTGTTACTATGTTTGTTATCATTATTATTCCAGTCCTCAATCACGATGTGTTAAAGTATGTTGTACCTACTATCATACATAAATCAAAATCATTATTAAAAATATATCAATCTTTCATATCTTCAGCGATAATAATAGGTACCTACCTAATCAGTCTATTCAGCGCAAGAAGATTGACCTATATTTATTAGTGCAATAATATGTCAATATTAATACGATCATAGATCACCGCGGTATTTGACGATTGGTTGTCGGTAAAATATTACTAATATTCAAATATTAGTTAAGATATTATAATATCATGAAACTAATATATTAAGATTAGCTAATACCAACGAATATCGGTACTAACCCATCTCTACACGAAACGAATGAGCAAACAAAACGGCAACTGTCAGTGTCAATGCTATTATTATATTTTTATTTTTTTACTGTCATGCCAGTGACAGCCTAAAAATATAAGAGAGATTTGAATCGATATTAAATCGATAATCTTTAATATTGGTTTTTCAGTAATTAATTGATATTTGGTTTAATAATATGACTGTAATTATATGCACTATATTGCATGTAAGTATATTATAGTGCATTTAATTACTTTGAGTTAATTATTTACTGCAAATGTGTAATCGATTACTTAATCGATAATCTACCGAAAACTATTTTCTCATATTTCTCCGCTTCCAGACTGAGAATTGAGGTGATTTTTCATATTCTAAGACACAAAAATATGACTGATTTTTTAGATCATATCTCAACTTATTCCATTTTGGGCCCACCGATTTCCGTCTCCTTTACATCAGCAACTTTGTTATAATCACAAAATCAGGTCACTCATAATATATTATTCCTAAAATTACACCTAGAGTATCAGTAATGGGAGCTTAAGCTATTCCGTCCTGCTCGCAATAAATATGACGAAGAGAGATGGCAGACCGCTAGCCAACATAAATTATGTCCTCGTGAGTGATGCAGCAAACTTATGTGACTTCTATTATTTATGAGAGCTCATAAATGTCATAGGATCTGGAAGATGATCTATTTTGGTACAATGTTGCAGCTAGCTGTTATGTCTCCGTGGCGTGGCAGTAGTGCACGCGACTGCTACTATTCCCCGCCGGAGCCGGTTGGAGGGGTTATGTCGGACACGAACCGACTAAAACGCACGCATGTATTTGGGTCTTTAGTTGCCGGGGTTAAATAACATGTTCCTCGCACCCCAGCAAACCCGGGGCGGTCTCTTTCGAGATGACCCCCGTCGTGTGTAGGGACCGCGCCATCTAGCCCCCGGGTATTCCCCCTGTAAGACAAAGTCCTGTTGAAAAATTAACTTTTCCGATCTGAATCGATTTGAATATGTGCATTTTTCAATTTGTTAGATTGTCTAGTGGTATGGGTAATGGACTGCTGAGACGTGGTCTCGGGTTCGATCCCAGGTTTACCATGGCACACACCAATGACTTTTCGATGCTTTTCGAAGTTATGTGTGTATTTATCGCAGGTTTATAAATAGCCGGTTAATGGCAATAGGCTCACCACCTATTACATTGGGACCTAAACATTAACTGGCAAAATGTGGGTGCTATCTCTGCCTACCCCTTTGGGGATATAGACGAGAGTTTATGTCTGTTGTATCGAAAGACGACAACAGACCGAATTTCATTATGAAAGTAAAGTAAAGTTGAAATAATATTGTTTTTGAGATATTTGCAGCCACGACATTTAAATAACGACAACAATAATCCAAAAACAATGCACAACTTATTTAGTTAATTCTGAATCCCTCTCTACAGAACACGGACTTTGCAATAAATTGACAGAACAATTGCCCTGTTAGGGTTTTAAGGGTCTCTGTTACCCCTTGCAATTTATGTGGAGTGTGTACCCATCCTAATAGCCCTTCTCAAAAGGGAGTTTACCGGCGGTAAATAATTTACAATTCTAATTGAAAATGCTTTTTTAAGTGGTCATATTTTAAATACTCAAATTGGTCGGCGTTTTTTCTTTGTGCCTATACACGACTGGTTAACGAAAATTGATGAACTAGGTAACTTCAAAAACGATCTTTCCATCGATATAAATAAATACATAGATAATTTAAAATATAAATATTGGGAGAGGAAGGGGCTCACTCACCCACGGTTTAACAATCCCGAAAACAATAGCAAATTATTACGAAATGTCATAGAAAGGAATGCCAATGTTTATGTTATATATATTTGCCTTAGTTTTGATGTTTCTATATATAATTATGTATGAATAAAAAAATAAGTATGTTTATCTGCATGCTAGAACCCATAACACAAGTAAGTTAAGCTATGCTTACCATGTTCCAGGTGGCGTCGTGTAGATTGCCGTAAAATATTTATTTATTTATTTTCAGTTTCAAAAATAATAAAATTCCTATCGTGATTAAGAGGAAAGAGTAAGTGAAAATAAACCTTTAACTTAACTTTAGCTACTCTGTTCGAAAAGAGAATAAAGATGTTCTTAAAATGTACTTGCCAAAAGTTGTAGAATTAATATTAAAACTTCTTGGAGATTATTCCCATCGATTGAATAGATTAACGACAATTGACTTGGATATCTTAGATCTAATCTAGATAAAAAAATATGCTAAGGGTAGGTACTGACTGGCAGTATTATCATAGTTTTTAGACAGGGTAGGTAGTAAGTAGACATTTCAAATGTTTAGATTCAGAATGTTCAATTCCCAAAATGTTCACAAGTAGCAAACGTTAATATTCCAGAATGTCTTAGTCCTAAAATGTATAAATCTCAGGCTGGCAAATCTTCCGAAGGGGGTTATCTCCGAGGTGGGTTATATCGAAAGAGATAGAAAGAAAGGACCCCGGGTCTGCCGGAGTGTTAAGGATATGTTTACTACTATCTCACCTCCGGCAACTGAAGACCCAAAGACGGCGTTCGTTTTAGTTGATTCGAGTTCGACCTAACCTCTCTCACCCACTCCGGTGTGGGGATTTCGCGCATGGAATAATCAAAAGAAATAATGGATATCCAATCTGAAAATGTTCAATTCTCAAAATGTCTCAACCCCAAAATATCCAAATCATAAGGTTACTTAATGAGAGTAGAAAAGTAATTTAACTGAAAGGTTAAGAAAAAGATGCCTAGTTTATCTGATTTGGGTATGGTATACAGTATCTACATAATGTATCTATGGTATGCACGCCACTGATGACTGGTCCTTACAGCATGGGGTGTATGGTAACATTCGCAGCTAATGAGTTAAAATCTAGGTATACTAACGTAATTTTCTTATCGTTATCATTGCAGCTATAGGATGATAGTAAATTGTTGAATTCTAGATAGATCGATTTTGAAATATCTGATCGTTTTAATTAAATAAATAAAATACATGCAGTTAAAAACTCGTTACCAATAATGGTGTCAAACTTTAAGCTGTGTTTTAAACAAAAGTTTATTAAATTTCAGATTATTCAAATTTAGAATAGTTCCACCAAATTTGAACGTTATACGTGAGGTGATTGCAAAAAGTGAATTCTGGAATCTAGATAATTTCGATTGCACGAAATTGAAATTCGAAATTCACTAGTGAATGGGCAGTAAAGTTGTAGACGAGTCGCATATTTTTGTCGTAACTGAAATGAAATGAAAGTTTATTTGTTTGTTGATATGATATTACGACTTGATTAAGGAACTACTCTTCAATTTCGCACTGATATTAAGTAAAGTGTAATGTGTTTTTTATCATTGAAGAAATATATTATTAGTCGAAGCTATACAGGTTGTTAGGGAAACGCTCCGGAAGTCGAAGGCCACTGGTAGTACTCCTGGTACACTACATATTGGCATAAAAAATTACGATTTGGTAATATTTGGCAATATCGAAATGTTGCAGTTAGATCAGTCGTTGAACTTTTGAGCTATCTAGCTACCCGTAACGATTGCCATAGATGTTAGTATGATAGCAGGGACCAGCATCTTAACGTGCTCTCCGAGGCACGAATAGAATACAAATATTTATAATTGCAGGATAGAACCCGTCCTTCCTGCCTTACAGTCGCGTTCACTAAAACCACACCACCGACGCTGCCAATATGGCTGTCAATATTAATTTAAAATCTACTAGCATTACCTCTAACGATCAAGAAATCAAAACCTATAAACCGATTCGGTAATATATTAATGGTTTCCGTTGACAACCCTCCTGTAAACGATATGTGCAAACCAATCCCGAAATTGCTGCTCTAATAAATCAAAAATATCGACATATTCGCGCGTAACGCAAAAGTTATACGACGTTTTCCAACTATCGGTTCTGTGACTTACGGCGCTACGTATAACGTACAACTTTTAGACACGGAGTACTTTCAAAACAACTATTTGGAAAATATATTGCCAAGCAATTCTTTCAAGATTTCTTAGGAGCGTAGGCGAAATAAAAACTTAAACCGAATAGCCGTGGTCGTATTCCACTTATTAACAAAACAATATACTGTAGGGAATTTTGGATTTTGTGGAAAATATTTTTTTGAGTATTGAGGTTTTAGTTTTTAAGCTGAATAGCTATGAGGGAATAGATAAACCAACATACATAGTCTTCACTATCGATAGACCTCCGGCTTCGGGTAAGAATGAATGCAAAGCGCAAGAAGTATATGGCAAGGATAGGAATGACTCTACAGATAATCATCTGACAGGACTCTCCAATTCTTTATCACCTGAGTGCCAACCCCAGTCACAATAAACAGTCGCACGTCGGAGATGATAACTTGCTTCTATTTGAAAGCCCTCGCACTTTAATGTACGTACCTGTAACAATGAAATAATAATTATTGAGTATCTGTTGAACACCGAACTTAAAAAGTTAACTAGATTTTTTTTTTGCAAAAAGAGCGACGGATATTACTAATATTCTCACTAACCTCTCCAGCTAATCTCAATGGCTTGTGTTAAGAATGGGTTCACGTCGGTGATTCGTCGTGAAATTCTTTAAGAACTCCATAATGTCGTAATCCGTACAAACAAACCTTAAAAACAGTAGCCTTACCACCGCTTCTTATGCCGCGTCTACATTTACGTAATATTTTACCATGACCGTGTCAGAAATGCGTGTCTGTAACGTATTCAGCTGCGTGATAGCTGAGCTTAAATGAAACCATCGATCGACTGGTGGCCGCGTCAGCACAACACTAGTTTGTGTGCCCACGTGCCACAAGTTGTTACGTACACACTCAACGTCATGTCTTGATGCCACACAGTCCAGTCCACTGTTCCTGTCACAAATCTGGACGCACTAGACAGATGGACAATTAAGTGATTATATATTAAGTTATCTATTGTAGCCGGTGTGAGAGGGATATACCAAAGGCTACCTCACCCTCGGTAACACTGATGGCCCGAGACGGCCGTGCGGTTTTAGTCGGTTCGAATTCGACATAACCATGCCCGCTGGTTTCGGTGGAAGGGTTTCCAAGGGGATTACCGCTCATAACAATGAAAAACTGTTCCGTCTTTTTCCTTTTAAGGTACAGTCAGAGCTCATAAGTGCATTAGCACATCAAGGCTCAAAATGGTTTAGCGTGCGGCCGGCGCGCTTATATGTGTGTGTAATGTTACTATGCAATACGAGGCGACGCTGGCTTGTCTTAAAAGAAAAAGGTCACAAGTAGCGTTAGAATGTTGACGCTATAGTTGCGTAGGATTGCTACTGCACTTTTGAGTTCTACTGTACGGCCCCCTAAAAAAAAGTTTGGAAGCTTCTAGTTGACCAAGCATTTAATTCATATGTTAGTCAACCCTCTCACTGCCTACGTGACTCAGAAACTAACCGCGTCCATTACCAATCGTTCTTACGATCCAACCCTGCAACCTTCGCTCTAGTACAAAATGTCTGCACGTACAATAGTTCCCATTTCTCAGTCATCCAGTTAACTTTAATTTTCTCACTTCATGTGTCACGACTTTCTTATTTTTTAAGAAATGTCCAAGGGATTGAAATGACGTGTATAAAGTTTTTTATTAGGGTATGCATTATTAGTTGCGTTTGCAATGAACCATTGCAAACGCAACTCGGGCGTCGGAGGTTGCAGAATGAACTCCGTCCTCCATGAGCGCGGGCTTGGGGTGACGGGTGGAGCCGCCTGTTACCCTAGCAGAAGCAGGTCGCGTCGGCGGCGCAAAATGCGTCTCCCCATATCGGGAGCTAGATAGGAACAGCATGTTTCCCACATGAGGGAAATAGGGGTCATCTCAAACCTGAGGAAAACTTGTAATTCTCATCTTGAAACCTTCTAATACCCATCTTGAACGCGTGATGCTTGACTTTCGCGACACTGGTCTGGTCATGCCTCAGAGAGCACGTTAAGCCGTCGGTCCCGGTTGTCATACTAACATCTATGGCAGTCGTCACGGGTAATTGAAGCTCTAAACATAACTATCGAAATGTGGGTGCTAGCACCTCTACCTACCCCTTCGGGGATATAGGCGTGAGTTTATGTTATGTTATGTTTTTTGTTACTCCAAAGTATAATCTATCCACGTACCAAATTTCAGCCACATCTGTTTTGCCATTTGAGCGTCATCGAGCTACAAACATCCAAACAAAATTCCCCTTTTCTAGAACTCCTGTAGGTATCCTATCAACGTGATCTTTTAGTTAGGCTAAAATAAATTGATTTCAAAACGTGACATACCTTGTTCGGTAATCAATTAATTTATATAACTTTAGTTGTAAAACAGTTAATTAATTTTCTATGTCAAAGGACTCGCGATCGTGGCACAATATTAGCGGCGGTAATCCAATCAGTGAAGCAACTCACGTGGCAGGGTGCACGTGGACCCGTTGTCGTTCATTCCTTAAAGTCTACCTTAATTTATAAGAGTTAGCGATTTTTGGATGCGTCAAATAATCACTATCACTACATAGTATAAAATAAAGTCGCGTTCTCTGTCCCTATTCTTCTTGTCCCTTTGTATGCTTAAAACTTCAAAACTATGCAACGGATTTTTATGCGGTTTATTTTAATAGATAGAATGGTTAAAGAGGAAGGTTTATATGTATATAACATTATGCTACGACCAACAGGTGCGGAGCAGGAATGAAAAATGTTGCAAAAACGGGGTGACGCAGACGAAGTTGCGCGGGTCATCTAGTGACTTATAAAGTTGAGGAAATGAAAGTCACTGTCATAGTCGCCAATAAGTAAATTTTCTATCCTCTGTTATTCTTTAAAATATAAATTATCATGTTGAGTCCAAGAAGATAGAGATTACTTTGAATATACCTACTTAAACCTCATTCAAAGTACACGTTGTCAGCGACATGAGGTCTATTATCGGTTTATGGCTAGATTTCGCGCCAACTTTTTAAAATATGAAACATTTTGCTCAGTATTCATGTAGCCACTATTATAACAGGCCCATTTAATTTCATCAAATAATGTTCAATATCGGGATAGCAAATTTGCAGCGGCCATTCAATCAGTAAAGCAACTCACGCGGTCGGACGCACGTGTACCCTCTGTGGTTCATACCATAGACTATGCCATAAATCATAAGAGTTTGCGTTTAAACTGATACAATACATTATCAATACATAGTATAAAAACAAAGTCGCGTTCTCTGTCCCTATGTCCTTATGTCTCTTTGTATGCCTAAATCTTTTAAACTACATGACGGATTTTGATGCAGTTTTTTAATAGTTTTTTTTTTAATAGATTGAAGAGCAAAGCTTATTTATGTATACAACATCATACTACAACCTACTAGTGCGGAGCAGAAATAAAAAATATTCCAAAAACCGTGTGATGCAGACGTTACGCAGGTCAGCTAGTAGATCATAAATAAGAAAAATTAGCCTATAACCGCGGCTCCGCCAGCGTGGCTGTCGGTAATCGCGACCTAAACGCCATCTGTGCAACTTGAATTTTATATTACTAATCATAACTCTGGTTCTACTTAACCGATTGCAATCAAACACACGTAAGATTTTAAGTTGGACCAAACATCTGCAAACAAAAAAAACCGCGTCAAAATCCAGTCAGTAGTTTATGCGTCCATCGCGGGCAAACATAAACTTTTTACAATTATATACCTAATAGTGTTGAAATAATTTTAAATTTGGGGCCTTATAACTCAATATGAATATGAGATGATATATAATCTGTGGCACTACTTTTCTCTCTACTCCGTTGCATCCACCGCATTGTATTTTATCTATATTAAACATTAATAAATACAAAATATAACTGTGTAAAACTTAGTCTTATTTATAATATCTATCAAATAGTATGGATAAATAGATAGATATGTCATTGCAAACCTCAAAACGTTCCGCTACAGCTCATGGTTTATACCACCCGTTACCCTCTCGCACAATATCGTCGGTTGAAAGTTGCCATAGTTTCAAGTGTCCCACTTTGTGAACAGTTATATTTGAAACTTGTCGGGAAACTTGTCCGCAGTAGTTTTTTGCACTTTCACGTTCATTACTCCGTGTTGGATTTCAGCCCGCTATTATTCATATTAAAATGGCTTGCTATAGCATTTGAAATACTTTTAAAAAAGCAATAAAAAATATTTCTATGAAATTTTGAGCATTAACATACATACATACATAACCTCACGTCTATATCCCCGAAGGGGTAGGCTGAGGTGCTATCACCCATATTTAGGCAGTTTATGTTTAGGTCCCAATGATGTAATAGGTGGCGAGCCTATTGCCATTAAATGAGCACTTATAAACCTGCGATAAATACACACATAACTTCGAAAGGCATCGAAAAGTCATTGGTGTTTGCAATGGTAAAACCTGGGATCGAACCCGAGACCTCGGTTTACAGTTTTTTACCACTAGGCTACTGCAGTAATTAGCATGCTAACGTTTACAAATCGATGCACAATTGTGATTGCCTAGACGAGATGGGAAACGTCGTCCCCGAAGACATGGAGGAGAATTTGGAATGGTCTAAACAAGATCTAGTATTTCAAGTGGCTAGATTAGAACACTGTCTCTGTAAGAGACTGGTCCTGGATTCCAGTCCCGTCTAAACGTTAACTTTATCCAATTTTAAAAATTAACTGTCCCTACCCAGGGCCATTCAAAACTTTTCCCCATGTAATTCCCCCTTTCATAAGACGTTCTAAAACCACTGTACCAGCACAACTGCTCCAATCACCGGCAACGCTTTCGGAAGTCTACAGAAGTTTCTCCAAACTCCTCGCTTTACGGGAGGACCTGGTATGGTTGGAGTGAGCGGGCAGACGTAGCACCTCTCGCACAGTGGCTCAATCAAGAGGCTTAGTGCGGAAAACCCCAGTTTAAACAAACAAATAAACCAGTGAACCAGTTCGAATAAAAACAGAAGTCAGACTGCAGTATCTCTTCCAAAAAACCAAATAAAGAGAAACTGTAAAAGAGTGCACTCTAGGGTCCGTAGATAATGCATTGGATGCCACCGGGACATAACGAGGAGATGATGATGTTGATTGCTCTGTAACACATCCAACAATATTGCTATTATATCAAGTCACTGGTCCGACTATTGTCGATGCTACATCCACTCCGTTTTGCGAGTAAATTCATTTTCAACCCATTTTTTTCTACCCATTCCGTTTTCAAATCACTGCAAAAATCAATTTCGTTTTCATCCCAGAAGATTCGTTTATGGTACCTAGCCACGTATTTATCACTACATAGTATAAAACAAAGTTGCGTTTTCGGTTCCTATGTCCCTTTGTATGCTTAAATCTTTGAAACTACGCAAAGGATTTTGATGCGGTTTTTTTAAAAGATAGAATGGTTAAAGAGGAAGGTTTATATGTATATAACATCATGTTACGACCAACAGGTGCGGAGCAGGAATGAAAAATGTTGCAAAAACGGGGTGATGCAGACGAAGTTGCGCGGGGTCAGCTAGTTTATGATATTCCATAAAGTATTGCCACATTATTGATTAAAAAGAATTGCCAATTCGCAGTTTTAACATGGAAAACGTGAATTTCAAATTAAACCGCATAGATTAAGGAATCTAGATGGCCATTAAGCTCATTAAACTTTAGATTACATTTACATATAAAAACATTCATACTTCTTACAAACGGTGAAACTTGAATTAGTTTAATAAAATAGCGTTTTCTTAAGCTCGTTTATTTTGGTTACTTACAATTTCTTTCCCAAAGTTAGTTTTGACAGACTTGTCAACTTGTTTTAATTTAATTTGTTTGTGAAACTGAACTATAGGAAGACGATTAACTATACGTACTATAAACCTATACGAGGTAAAGGTATGTAAACCTTACATTTCCTCGTTTTACAATAGGTCTTTACATATGAATTCCTTGCCGGCGCACGTGTTTCTTTCTTCCTACAGTCCCGGGTCCTTTAAGCGGGCGGGCGTGAAAAAGCATCTGATGAGGCCGTCAAGCTGAGCGCCACCATTGTAGAACTGAACGTGTTTGCAATGGCGACCCTCTTTCACGAGGCTTTGCCTTCAGCTTAACATCACGCGAGGTGAAGTCAAATTGACGTGCCATAAATAAATAAAAAAAAATTGCCAGAATTTTCTTACTGATTCATGAATTCGTTATTCTTTTAATTTAATAGCTATTTCCAATATTTATATTTTCTTTGAAGGTTGATTCAGGTGCGAGAGATATGTCTTGTATAATCTCACCTCCGGCAATCAAGGACCCATAGACGGCGTGCGTTTTAGTCGGTTCGAGTTCGATATAATCACCTCTACCAGTTTCGGCGGGAGTTTCGGAGGTATCCATGGGGATTTTGCGTATGATAAAAAGGGGCCCTACAGATCCAAATTTACTTGCGAATGCCCGGCAAAAATAGAATTACTAATACTGGCGAATTTCATCTAAAACACCTTATAACTACTAACTAGTATAAGGCGTTTAAGATGAAATTCGCCAGTCACTAGGCACGATTTTCAACTTTAACACCACACACTATCCTCTTAGAATACTAATTGTTCATTTTATGTAAATGTAAAATTTTAGCGTTCCATTTGACTTTTTAAATATTCCGACATTTTATACACTTTCTACATCTTGTATATATATATCTTGGTCTTCTTTTTGCTTAAGTACCTAAAACTAGGGCAAACGGAGATGAGAGTTTATAATACTCTGATTTACTATACCTATACTGCTATAAAATGGTTTATTAAGTGGGCCATGTACTTGTCTGCCACCTAAGTGGTATAAAAAAATTGAAATAATGGTGAATAGTTTCAGAGATAAAACTTAAACTCATTGTACATATTAGGAGAGAACGTAGTAAGCCTATAATAAGAGCGAAACCTATACTCGGGGCATCTCGGTGAGTAGCGGCGCTGCCGTGAAACAAATTACTACACCACCATAACAACTCAAATACCGTCGATTCGACAGAAGAAGAAGAATTCTATATTTAAATTAGATGGTAACTTCATCTGTTGCAATTCCAAGCCAGTGCTTTCAGAAGGAAATCTGTAATCTCCAATTTCAATTCTTATTGAATTCAAATTCAAATTCAAATTGTAGATTAATTTTCCTACTGTGCACACTATTATTCATTCAACTAGTCTGTACCTAAAATATTAAACCTCTCTTTCAGATAATGCACATTTACGCACTACATACCAGTAATCATCATCCACCAATAGTCCCGGTCGTTTAGTTTTAACTGGCAGCATTACCGTAGGCCACTTCTTTGAAGAGGTGCAATAATTACCAAGGCTGTTTTCATTTGTTCGGCTACATATTGAATTACTTATTTCATTCATGTCATAAAGAATTTCTTTCATACGAATTATTAGAGTGGAATATCCTTTTGGAGTGTAATGACCAAAGTGCTAAAATGACCATAGAGTTGTAATGTCCATAGTACTGAAATGTCCAAGATTATAATGACTAATTGCCAATTATAAAAGCAAAGACAGAGGAATATAATCCATCGCGGCAATGGATTAGAATGGAACAAAAGTGGAAACGAATCCATGAGTGGATATGTTTGGTGGATTAAAATGGAATAGAGCATTGTCTACCTATTACTTAACTTTATTGGAATACACAATTTTTAATCCCAACCCTATGACTTCACTCACATTAATTTGAAACACAGCTGACACTACATTTCAGAAAAAAAGCACCTAACCCTTCCACCGCTGTGAATATTACGGCCGGCACGGTGCACTGGGTCTAATTGGACCGCGTCATAACCCTACTACGGTTAATAAACATTGCGTTTCAGTTTGACGTTCACTATTACTGCACTTATAAAAAGCAGGTTTTATAGCTGTTGTTATTTGAAATCGTATTAATGCCAAATGTCACTAGTTATTCTAAAATGCAGTTTTGATACTTACCTTTTTAATTGACTTCAAGAAATAAAGGAGATTAGTTATATCGAAACTTATGAACCTCACCTGATGTTAAGCTGAAGGCAAAGTCTCTGAAAGAGGGTAAACATTACAAACACGTACCTACACTGTTACAATGGTGGCGCTCAGCTTGAGGGCCTCATCAGATGCTTTTTCACGCACCGCTTAAAGGACCCGGGACTGTTATCCTTATCTTTATCTTTATCTTTAGTTATCCTTAAAGGAACATAATGTGTGGTTGACATACGTATCTTTACACAAAATGTAGGCGTGAAAAAGTGACAGAATAAATACGAACCGTGAATCATTTTTTTAAACTTTTTTGTAAATTTATTTTATATAGAAAAAGTCTGTGGGTTTCTATTGATGCTATAGTTGCGGCACGCTTTCAGGGCTATTTTGACTTTGGTTTTGCTCGTTTTCTCTTTTTATGGTGCGCTTAATATTAGACAACGAACTGTTAGACGAATAACTAAAGCAAAACTGGCACAGAAGAATATAAACTTCACACACCAAAAAAGAGAAAACGAACTATACTAGTAGTGTCAAAACTGCCTTCATGGCGAGCTGCAACTATAATAGGTAATATTAAATGTCTATGGTATGAAAGTAATTGTAATGGATCTGAAATAAATTCATTTATAGTCATCTATAAGAGCTTTAATGCATCAAGGTGTTAAAATTGGGGGAGACGAAAAGAAAAAAGTAATAGAATAAACTCGCTGTATTTGTATTTTGCCAAACGACAACAATAGAGTTATCGAGCACGAGTTTAACGTCCTGTCACGAATTTCCATCTAGTGGGCCGTGTGCTTGTCTACCATTTAAGTACTATAAAAAAGAAAGAACAAACTTTTGAAAAAAAAAATGCATCTATTCTTTACAAAGAAATACCGTTTTACTATATTAGTGTAAACATAAGTCAGGTTTGATATTTCAATAGCTAATTTCAATCCCATTCGCACGTCACCACTAGTTAAGATCTTCAATTTCACAGAGCGGTTGAAGTGCGTCAGTGTATTTCTATACTCGACTCACAAGTAATCCGAGAGCCGAGCCAACCGCCTGATGTGTTCCGACAGTGGGTGATCTATCATTCGCTGTGTTGGCACCGATGACGGACGAAATGACCCCCTTTTTGTTAGTAGATGATGCAGCGGAATAGACGGCAGTTTTGGGTTAAGTAGTTTTGATGTTACGGTTGAAAAATATAGTTTTCGCTTTTGTTTATGTTCGCAAAAGGTGGTTAACTACATTATTTAGTTGTGGAGTATTAATTTAATTGTTCAACGGAGTCGTCTGGTACTCTCCAAGACGTTAATTGGTAGTGCTTGTGCGGCTAAGCACGTAATTGATTTCCTTGCGATTTACATCGGGTCTATTTTTTTTCCAAATTTATTTAGCTACTACATTTTTGTTTAGGAATTTATTTGCGGCATACCCATTTTGCTACAAAGTGCGGAATATTGGGGCAATAGTGGGACACCCTATTACGTGGAACCAAAAATCATAATTGGCGAAATGTGGATGTTTAATACATATCTGCCTACCCCTCCGGGGATTACGAGCATGAGCGTATGTATGAATGTATGTAAAACAGAGGTGGGATATGACGGTATCTCCTGTCCTAATTGAGCAATCCAACTGGGGAAATACAGTGGGCCTAAAAACTCCTGACACCTTAAGATCTAATCTTTTGACAACCTAAGTCTTATTTAAACAAATGTAACATAGATAGCGTTAATAAAATAAATTAGATCGATGGCAGTGACATTTTAAATTCGATTAAATAAATAAATAAATAAATAAATATTCTAGGTCAATCTACACAACGTCACCTAGACCCATGGTAAGCATAGTTTAACTAGCTTGTGTTACGGGTTCTAGAATGCGGATAAACATACATAGATACATTTTTTTTTGTAAATACATACATATTATATATAGAAACACCCAGACCAATGCAAATATTCATATTCAAGCACACAAATATTTGCAGTGAGCGGGAATCGAACCCACGCCTCCTCCTCCTCCTGATTACGCAGTAACAAAGGAGTCTCTTTTTTTTCGTGCGAAATATCCCTCGGTCTCTCCAACCGCCGCCGGTGGAGAAGGGGGGTTCTCCACCGGGGGCGGTTGGAGAGGTTATGTCGGACTAGAACCGACCAAAACGCATACCATCTTTGGGTCTTTAGTTACCGGAGGTGAGATACTAGTCAACATATCCCTCGCAGTAACGAAGGAGTCTGGTGCTAATATTACCTACTCATTACGTATATATTATACTAGCTGTTGCCCGCGGCTCCGCCCGCGTGGACGTCGATTATCGCGTTGTACGACTCTACTCGATTCGCTACTTGCCTCTCTATACTACTTTTCCTTACTGTCATGACAACGGAAATAGTTAGCGATATTAGCGCCAATGTATAGAAATTTACCGGATCAATTGAGATTTATGATTATTACTCCGCTCCCTTGTATGGTAGTGTGATGATATATAGCCTATGTTACTCCTAGATATTGTAGCCTTTTAGAGGTGAAAGAATTGTTTAAATCGGCCCAGTACTTTTTGAGCCTATTCATTACAAACATACAAAAATAGGTACAAATCTTACCTCTTTATAATATTAGTATAGACTCATCTAAACCACAGTAGGTGAGGTATATGAGATAGAGCTGCACATATTATTTCGGTTGACAACACCAAAACAACTGCTGCTGTATTTTATTACAGAGCAACACTGTCATAGTTTAATTATAATTAGGTCCCGCAAGAACACCGCTTATATTGCCCGCCGCCGGCCGCGCAGTAAAAACGCGGGAAATTTAGCATTTTTCATAATTCCGCATTAAAAGCACAGAGTGGATGCAAACATCCATTCTTAATTAAGAACTTTACCTGGATGAAATTCTGTGTTGTCATTTGTAAAAAGTTGTCCCTTGAGATATAGCGAGTTTTGTGCAAAAGATTTTTGTACTGAGGATTTTTTTGAAATTTGATTTAATATTTTTATGGATCTAATGGGTGTTGTTAACGATTTTAGGACTTAAGCCAACCTGTACCCTAGGCAAATGGCAATTCATTGGCTGGCGTTTTGTGAAGTAGAGTTTTGAAGGGATTGACACGTAATGATAGTCGTCTAGGAATGTCAGAAACGTCAAAATACTTATCAATCCATACATTAAACATTCTAGTCTTTGCTATTCCTTAGTCAAAATCAAAATCAAATTCATAAATCATTTATTCTGTATAGACCATTAAACGTCACTTATAAAAGGTCAATATCAACAATATTTTATAAATTAATGAGCAATGCACTGGTTCAAAACATGGCCTCAGCCTGAGAAGACTCCGGCAAGAAACTCAGCGGGCTTTACTTTTTTTTGGTCTATTTACAATCATTACCTTAGTCTAGATAAAAAACTTTACTTGAGTAGCAAGTTGAGTGAACAGCTCATTTTCAGGCTTGTTTATCATCCAAATAATCCTGGATTTTAGGAACTGAACTCCATTTTGCGCACCAAAAAAGTAGTATTCTAATTATTGCCAATAGACATTCTGTTCACAATAAATAAGGTATCTTCTTTTCTTTCTTTTATGCGCTATAAGTATCTGTGGGGTTTTTTTACGAAAAAATATTGTAGTCAACATGAAATGGAAGAAATTAACACTAATTGATGTCAAACCTTACCCCAATAACTTATGTATTCGGGGTAATACCAAAAGATAAAACATCACTGAAGGTCCAGATGGGATTTCTAGAACCCATATTCTCTTGATAGCAAGTCCGTCACTTAACTAACCACCACCGTTTTGAGCGACGTATTGTCGTAAAACAATATTGTTTTTACACCCTTGAGGGATTAAACAGGGTCTAAGAGAGTTTATAAAGGGCAGTAATGAAATAATGATAGGCGAAGGGCTAATCCCTTTGAAAGGTATCTCTGGAGTAAAGACCTGGATTATGGTGCTGTGTAGCGAAGGATATTTTGTTAGGGCCACTTGTTTTCTGATGCGAGGGTAGGGAATATGTTTGTATGAATAATTCTGTAAGGGTTTTTTCCTGACGGCAGTAAGACATGTTGAAACGAGATTATAATTAGATGATAATGACGTAGGATTTGGACTGGACATAAATTGTCTATATTTATATAACATAGCATAAACTGACGCCTATATCCCCGAAGGCGTAGGCAGAGGTGCTAGCACCCACGTTTAGCCAGTTTATGTTTAGGTCCCAATGTAATTGGTGGCGAGCCTATTGCCATTAACGGGACACTTATAAACCCGCGATAAATACACACATAACTTCGAAAAGCATCGATGCAAACCTGGGATCAAAGTCATTGGTGTATGCCATGGTAAACCTGGGATCGAACCCGAGACCTCGTCTCAGCAGTTCATTACCCATACCACTAGGCTACCGCGGTTTTTTTTATAGAAAAAATATCGTAAATGTATTGATTGACTTTCCATCCCATTTCGAATACAACTGAACACCAAGGTAGTGAAAAGACATATTATATTATCGCGTATCTCCTTTCCAACTGTAACTCAATCCTAATAACCATTGCCTTAGAATAATACAAGCAATAATACAAGCTCGCGTATCAATGCCGCCATATAAATGTTTAATGTAGCATTAAACGAAATCCAATTGTATATTCAATATGGTTCCTTTGTTTATAACAAATATCTTGATGAATTATCCGTCAAACGGTCCTAGTGACAATCAGAGCTCACAGGAAAATTACTAATTAAATTGTATTTATGATGTCATTAAGGATCGATTTTCTCTGAAAAGTCAAAGTCGCTTGCATCTATTTAATATGCAACTGTTGATATGTTGAAATTCTAAGAAGACTCGACATAGAAGGGTATTATAGGTATATATTGACAGAGGGGTACGAATTTAGTTTGTGAATTATAAATACGTGACTTAGAACTGTTCTGCTATTTATAAAGTACAGTCGCGAACGATACTGGTTTAACAAATTCTAGGGTTCCCAATCACTTTGGCTTTGATTTTTCATAAAATAATGAGTTCACTCTGTAGCTGCCCTGAAGATGCCTCGTGTAAAGGTGAAACTTGTATCGAGGTTTGTGAGGCACTTGCGGAATATTGCACATACGACAACATATGTCCTCATCTAAGAAGTCGTTTTTTAAGGCACGTCAATTTGACTTCACCTCGCCTGATGTTAAGCTGAAGGCAAAGTCTCATGAAAGAGGGTCACCATTGCAAACACGTTCAGTGCTACAATGGTGGCGCTCTGCTTGACGGCCTCATCAGATGCTTTTTCACGCCCCGCTTAAAGGACTGTAGGAAGAAAGTCTACTTACTTGCTTTGAGTTGGCTACAAGTAGTATACTATGTGGGAAAGATGATGGCAGGACTAATTGCAAGAGCTTATCAGAACATTCACTATTGCAGAGACGATAATATACTGCCAAGGACGCAACATCTCTACGCATCTGCATAGGTACGAGGATGTCCGTGACCTCAGGACTTCCAATAATGCGAACTCTATGTCACTACAACCTGTCGAGAGCATCTAGTAAGTTCTTTGCAGAGCTATCGCAAAGATGCGAGTAGTGCTCCCAGCAGGAAATGAATTTATGTATTTTTATTTTAGGACAATATACACAACGCCACCTAAACCCATGGTAAGCATAGTTTAACTAGCTTGTGTTATGGGTTCTAGAATGCGGATAAACATACTTAGATACTTTTTTGTATGTACATACATATTATACATAGAAACACCCAGACCAATGCAAATATTCATGTTCCTGCACACAAATATTTGCACTGAGTGGGAATCGAACCCACGCCTCCTGCGTAGCAGTCGCGTTCACAACCGCTACGCCACGAAGGCCATCAGACCAAGCAGGCCATTGCAGAGTCATCGCAAAGATGTGAGTAGTATTCCAGGCAGGAACCGATTTGTTTATCTTGTATATTTGATAAAAATACTCAATTGATAGCGGGCTCACTCATAATGACTTCGTATCAAAAAATAACTGTTTTAATACACCACAACCGTAACCATATTGAGAAATATTGGAATGAATATAAATAAAAAATCATTCGTTCCCTCGAGTAATCCCCATTGGAATTCGAGACGATGGAAAGCCATCACTCATACTGCCCTTTCATATTACTTCTAGCTTTCGTATCAAGGTTTCACGCTAATCATTTTTCCTACACTCTTAAAAGGAACCCACGTCAAAGAAAAAATAAAAATGACTACCATTTTTGATGTCATAAAAATACAGAATGTTATTTTATCGGATTTTAGTCAGTTCGATTACCAGGTGTAACAAAAGATTTCCAGAAAATAGTAAATGCAGATTGGTTTCTTGTTAAAAATTAGGCAATTTTTCCTTTAAGTGAAATTATCACCATTAAGTCCTGGAATTTCTTACCGGCGCACGTGTTTCCTTCATCCTACAGTCCCGGGTCCTTTAAGCGGGGCGTGAAAAAGCATCTGATGAGGCTGTCAAGCTGAGCGCCACCATTGTAGCACTGTACGTGTTTGCAATGGTGACCCTCTTTCATGAGACTTTGCCTTCAGCTTAACATCAGGCGAGGTGAAGTCAAATTGACGTGTCATAAATAAAAAAAATAAAAAATTTCGCTATTTGCAGTATTTAAAACACTTTTCCTGTATGAAAAGTCAAATATTACACCCTGAATATGAGGTAAGTATAACTTGTAGGTACTACAACAACTATTATATAGCAACTATTATCGTAAAATCTGTCCTATATCCTAAATGACTGATAAACAAAATTGATTTCACATTAGGCCTTTAAACACTCTTATACAAACAATAAATACACAGTATTGACAATTCTATGTCTACACATTAACCTTGGATTCACAAACATCAAAAGATGATTCGTTCTACAATTGTTTCTAATCTACTACTAAATCCTTGGTAATTTATTTTCCAAATTCCCAGTGTGGTCCCTCAGTTCACACGCATACAATATTCTAACTAAAATATGCTATGGATTGAGGAATGACAAATAAAATGAGAACCACCTATTACATTGGGACCAAAATATAAACTGGTGAAATGTGGGTGCTAGTACCTCTGCCTACCCATTCGGAGATATAGGCGTGAGTTTATGTTATGTTATGTATGTATGCAGGTCAGACGAATCCAATTTATAAAGCCTCACCAAATGAAGGACGAGAAATGCCTACAGTCTGTCTTCTCGAAGTTAGAGAGGGGGTATGACGACCATTACTGTAAAATCCAACCCACTAAAAGCATTACGACTGTATAGACCATTAATGTTGCCATTGACGATACGTACATTTCTATTAGATGGATGGTTTTCAATACGTTTGGAAATCCAAAGTTGCAAGACGTTCAGACGTACATTCACGAAATTATTTTTGAAGACGTTCCCTCCATTTGGATGTTTGGCCGTATTGTCAATGGCTACCTTTAAACTGCACTTACAAAATACGATATAGATGTAGGCGTTACCTGGCGGAAATCCATTACAAAAGGTTTATATTGGGGGAGGGAGGAGGGCCCACCGCTCACCCGCGGTTCAACACTCCAACAATATATATTGGAATGTCAAACCACCCTCTTCAAAGTAAGAAAAACAAAAAATCTTACCAGAGAGTGATGTTTTACCGTGCAGTATTCCGCTAATGCGAAGGACGTAAACTTCGACACGTGTTTCGCCTCTACACGAGGCATCTTCAGGAGCAATCAAGCGAATGAGCCGAGGTGCGGGTGTCTGGCGCTTTTATATTATTTCATGCATTGCATTTCATTGCACGGTAAAATATCACTCTCTGGTAAGATTTTTTGTTTTTCTTACTTTGAAGAGGGTGGTTTGACATTCCAATATATATTGTTGGAGTGTTGAACCGCGGGTGAGCGGTGGGCCCTCCTCCCTCCCCCAATATAAACCTTTTGCACTTACAAAAGTTCAAAGATTAGGTTAGCGAATAGACCACCGGTTCGGGCCCAGCCTAAGTAAACTCTGGCAAAAAAACCCTCCAGATACAGAAAGTTGAATTCCTAAAATGTTGAATTTGCAGAATGTTGAATCCTAAAAAGTTGAACTTGCATAAAGTTGAATTCCCAAATTTTTTTGGTCTTCTTACAATCATCTACTTATTCAAAATATATTAATTAGCTTGAGTAGCAAGTTGAGCGAACAGCTCATTTTCAAGCTTGTTTATCATCTAAATAATCTTGAACTTTATAAGAGCCTTTTTGGTACAGTTTGCTTTTAATTACATTTTTTAATTTATTTACAGGTAAATTCCTAATTTCATTAGGGAGCTTGTTAAAAGCGTATACAATTACTCTGGAAAGATTTTCTAATTTTTTGTCTACTAGTACACACTACAAGGTTGTTTTTTTTTTCAGATATTATTATATTATGCCTGTCACAAAGTTTTGAATTTTTTGTAATATTTTTCCTTACATTCATTAGGTTTCCGATAATATATTGTGATTGGAGTAGAAGATTTATGATAAGAGTACTAGAGCGTATACCAAGCTATTAAAAGCAAATACCGCTTTGGATACAACCGACATTGATGCTTCAAAGATGATAATGAACCTTAGATGGTTGGAACTGCTGAAAAATGTGAAAAAGGATGTTTGAGGAGAAGTCAGGTGTATATACTCGTAACCAGGCACAGTGTGTTATAGAAGCCGATTTGCGGTCATCTCCGTTTTATAAACTCTTCGTATAGAGAATTTTAAGACAAACTACTTAAAAAAACTTTCGTTGATGTATGTCTCATACTTTTTGAGAAATTAAAAAAATCGAGAAAAATCCATAGAAATCAGAAAAACTTTATAGCTGTTTTCCTTATGATTTTTAACCACAAATGGTTTATAAACATGATGTATGTTGACCTAAAGAACAAATGTACACATAAATAATTGATGATTGGAGTACTAAAAAAAAGAAAAAAAATATTTTCTATGATAACTTAAACATTTTTTTTTTCGAAAACTATTGCGTTGTAGTATTTGTTTCAAATTGAATTATATGTATAATGTTAATATGTATTGCCACAAAAAAAACCAGACGCAAAACACACGCGTTTCGTAAAATATGATTTTTTAAAAATTTTGCTTAGGGTTGTCAAAAATTAAGTTATTGTTTGAAATGTACCATTTATGATCCGCAAAGTTCTTACTGATGACTCATAATTGACGTTATAGGTAAATATTATGTACTCAAAGAATCAAAAAATCAATTTCATTTATTCAGTTTAGGCACATAAAGAGCACTTATGAATGTGAAAGTTTTACAATAATTATGTACCACCTACATTTGTCAAAAATATTATAATTTATAATAAATAAGATACTTGGTAAATAAATCATTAGAAAATGATTCTTTCGCTGGTTCGGTAGTTAAATCTCCTGAGAAGAGACCAGCAAGAAACTCAGGTAGATTATCGTTATTCTTCATTTTCTTTTTAATATTTAGTTTTGTTTATTTATAATAACTGGGTGCAAGAGCAAGAGATTATTATGACCACGCATTTTTATCATCAAGATATTCGTCTACTTTATAATAGCTTTTTTTAATTAAAAATCTTTTCACTTCTATTTTAAACTTATCAAGTGGCAGGTCAGCCAAATCCTGAGGCATTTTATTATATATTTTTATACATTTGCCCACAAACGAATTACTGACTTTATGAAGCCTTAGTTTTGGTATCGCAAGTTTATTTTTATTCCGCGTATTTAAGTTGTGAACGTCCGATTTTTTTTGGAAGAGGTCTAGGTTCTTCCTTACATATAAGGCGTTGTCGTAAATATATTGTGAGGCAACTGTTAAAATATGAATTTCTTTAAACAGTTCTTTCAGCGAGTCTCGGGGTCCGAGGCAATAGATTGCTGGTATAGCTCGTCGTTATAGGTCATACTTATTGTGAATATACTATTCTCACGGCAAAAGATATATGCTTCTTGGCAATTTTTCTTCTATGAAGGTCATCGTGTGGTATTGGGAATAATATAATAATAACATTAATAATAATAATGTAATTTGCCAACATTTTGGGCATCAAGGAATGACTAGTCGAAGACCTACATACTATTCTAGTGGCACTATCAAGTAGTATGGAAATAGATTCTAAAAAGTTTAAAGTATTTTGCTATGATCTCGCCACTAGATACGTGGAGCACTATAAGTGGTTTTATATGTCAGTCACCTTGCATAAAATACTGATACATGGTGCAAACATTATAGAATCGATTTCCTTGCCGATTGGTATGCTTTCAGAACTAGCCGGTGAATCGAGAAATAAGTTTTGGCGTTATGATCGCGAGCATCACACGCGAAAATTAAATCGCCAAACTACTATTCTCGATTTGTTTCACCGAGCTTTGGAATCCTCAGATCCACTCATAACAACCATGTCCTTTGATTTGCGAAAGAATAAAAATAAACGCACAGCCCTACCCGACAGAGTCCTTCCTCTGTTAAAACCCTCGACAGAAAATGTTACGCTTCATTGATTTGATGAGACGCTTTCTTTGTCATCAGAAGAAGTATTAATTCACTCTGATGAGGAGTCCTAAAAATAAAAAACCAAAAAACTTATTATTAGTCTTTATTTAATTTTGAGATTATTTACCACGTCAACATGGGAGTTGGCGCAATAATCTACATAAACCTCTCTCCTTCCTTAATCTCTTCTCAACCTTAATCTCCTAAAAACTTTGATTTTAATATTTGTAATGAATTGAATATTGACAACCCTATTTCCATAGAAATTTCTAAAAAACTTAGAAACGCTTTTTCTCCTTTAACGTGCGTTTGTAGTTTGTGAAATTTTAGGATATTGTAGACGACAATATTGTGCATAGTAATAACCAAAAATAAAACGCTACAACGCTAATGTACAATTATCAAAAATATAATTGTGAAAAACAGAAAATATTTAATATTTCTCAGACTACTAAAGCTACTGTCTTCTACTTTTTAATATAAATATATAGCATACAGTTGCACTACTCTGAGTACTAAAAAATTGTAATGGTGTCATAATTTTCCCAATAAAAATAAATAAAGATTTTCTTAAGGTCATTGACCTCTCATAGAAAAATTAATATCTCTAAAACTAGAGAAGATTATCGTATCGGGATTTCTGTCAATTTTTCACCACGATGATGCCCATCAAATAGACATATAAACCACACATGACCGCAAGTCGGCTTCTATAACACACTGTGCCAGGGTATGTACTCACATGAAAACTCACACCATTTCACTTCCATAGACGCTCAAAATCGTGTGAAGTGGTTAAGGAAAATTTGGTGGACCCTGGGGTCCGAGTTCACATTGGCCTCGGATGCAATCAGGAAAATACCTCTACAGTAAAAGCTCCTTATTCGCGCTTCCTTCATTCGCGTTTTCAGTATTCGCGGGTTAAAAAAATGCAACCCAATTCCTATATTCGCGGCTAAAGATTTCTTTATTCGCGGTTTTAATCGGTACATACTTAATAATAAATAGGATTCCCAAGGAAGGAAGAAGGAATAGGTATCCAACCCAATATTCTTTGTAAACGCCGTCAAATCGACTAATAAAAAAGTAAAATAGACCTTATTACAACTTTGTCTAAAGTATGTTATTAAATGAAGTCGCCACTCTATTAGCTCGGACTTTGATATTAGCCGACGTTGCGCGAGCGGTGTTTTTGAGAATGTAAACAAACAAAATAAAAGCAACCTTCTCACTAAATGAATAAAGTATGTTTTTAAATGCTGCCATGAGCTCTGTGATTTTTTTATGAAAATTTATCCGTCCATGGAACGAAGTCTTCTTTTTAAGAGGCAAATTGCTAATGCCACTGCTGAATATCAGTCAGAATTAAAGGAGCTTTTAAAAACTGCCAAGCAAGAAAAAATAACAAAATTCTTTAAGCCATTGCCAAAGCCTGAAAATAATAATTAATAAATGTGGTCAAAAACTTCAATTAAATTCATTTTTTTATATATTTGTGTTTTTATTTTGTCGCCTAGGAACGTATCCCCTATAATCCCATATAAAATACCACTCCGTATTCACGGTTTCTGTATTCGCGGCATATTTATGGAACATATACCCCGCGAATAAAGAGCTTTTACTGTACATGAGGATGATGGGCGGCCTTATAGGTAAAGGCCCCAAGTTAATGATGATGATGAGGTGTTGCTGATTTTGTTATGGAAATGATGCCATAATTTATAAACAATAGTCATGTTAAGATGTATTTAGATGTCTATTTCAACTCTTCAAAATATTTCTCTAGAACGAACACGGTTTCAAATCCTGATGTAAATGTCAACTTTGCCTTAAATTTATTGAAAAGGTTAACAAAACCAATGCTTCAAATCTGATTCAATATGGTGCTGAATTGTACCAGTTCTGTGACGTCATCAGTATAAGTACCCATTACGGTTTTGAGTCATGCTCGCATAAAATAAAATATAAATAACAATAGGACATTATCCCACTTTTTATTCGAAATCGAGGCGATGCATCAAAAATCACTTACGGATCTAAAGGAGACGGCAGACGCTTCTGTTTTGAGTGCATCCGTTATGGAATTATTTTTAACACGCATGCATGATTGAATTATACTTTCCCAATTGTAACATTTGCAACATATAGATTGCTAAATAAATATCGGTAGCTCAATGTTTGAAGTAGAGTTGCCAGATCGAAAAATCTAAATATCTGAATAACATTTCAAAATGTCGTGTCGGGATTTTGGGAGAAATGAAAATAAGCAGTTCTTCACGCACGCACTTTCAAATGATTATTGCGTTGGATAGATAAAATACTTATGATGATAAGATAGGTACCTACGTAATCATCATTATCATCCTTTCGTTAGTCTCGGTCGCATCTGAAGCCTTCATATCGGATGAAAAGGTAGTTACGTCATTGATATTTATGAGTTACGTATATTATTATTTATCTGGAGATTTTGTTATTTGTCTGAAATCTGAACATCATTGGAAATGTCGGGAGAATCCAGCTGATTTTCGACCATTTGGCAACCCTAATTTAGAGGCAGATCATGAGAGCAGGGCTCGAATTTTGAAATTTGATTTTTGAAGTAAAGCTTACGCTAGAATCTTGTCTATGGTTTAACAGGTAACCGACTAGCAGGTAAGGTTAGCTTGGGTCTGAATTATATTAGTTTGAACTACAAAATTAATTCTAAAATAATATATATAATTTAAGAATATCACATTCATCATATTATATTTCTGAATACCTCCTAAATAAATTGTAATAACATGAAGGAAAAAAAAACGGAATTATATAGTACAGTATACATACATCCTACGTAATTCCATTTTCATGTTTCCCCGAAAATGGCAACTTATTAAAGATCTAACAAAAGGAAATAGAATGATATCCTTTCAAAGTATTCAAATTCAAATATTAAATCATATCTAACGTGCTCAACTGAAGCCGCGGTGGGAACAGATTTCAACGGCGCTCAGACGTACGGAATTGTTGTCTATGTTAGTGCTGGGGTACACGGTGACTAAACGGATTTAGATTAACTTATTTTTTTACGGAATTAAATATCAACACCATTGTAGCACTGAACGTGTTTGCAATGGTGACCCTCTTTCATGAGACTTTGCCTTCAGCTTAACATCAGGCGAGGTGAAGTCAAATTGACGTGCCATAAACAAAAAAAAATATAACTATATTTAATTAGGTGATACACCTGGTGCTCAGACTAAAAGAATAATATAGACGGCACGTATAGAAGTAGCACGTGAAGCTGCTCAAACTCTTTGTCTTCTCTGCACACTTACCACGAGTGCGAGCAAAATGGTACTACTTTAGTGTTACTAAGCACCTTCACTTAATGGTTCTTGGGCTACGTCTATGTTATTCTTTGATTTTATGACCTACTTATTAATACACAAGGTTATACTCGTATAGCCGAACTTGGGAAAACTCAAGTTCGGAAAGTTAGATGGATTTGAAAATTCGCTACGGTAATTAACACGATATACAGGGTATAATCTCAACTCCGGCAATCAAGGCCCCATGGACGGCGTGCGTTTTGGTCGGTTCGAGTTCAACATAATCACCTCCACCTGTTTTGGCGGAGGTGGTATCCGTGGGGATTTTGCGCACGATAAATAAAAGGGTAAACTTTATGAAGGTACCTAGGTTATGAATTGGCAGAGCAGAGAATATTTGTTAAAATGAGAGTATAAATAACACGTAAATAAAAATACACATGTCCAGTTCTCAAATGATATATGTTATGGAAGGGACATAAACAAATCAAAACTGGACTTTGCGTGATGCAAGGGTGAGTTTCAGTACCAGCTGCTTTTCTCACGGTAAGTTCCAGATATCTCTGCTTCTGTGATGTATGTTCATTTTTATTTATAGCTTGTTAGTTTTGCTAATGAAAACATTTTCGTAAGTTTATTTTTATATTTATGGCGCGTCAATTTGACTTCACCTCGCCTGATGTTAAGCTGAAGGCAAAGTCTCATGAAAGAGGGTCACCATTGCAAACACGTTCAGTGCTACAATGGTGGCGCTCAGCTTGAAGGCCTCATCAGATGCTTTTTCACGCCCCGCTTAAAGGGCCCGGGACTGTAGGAAGTCATAATTACATAAATAATCAAATCTTATTTTGAAATGGAAGTATTCACACTAAAAATTCTTTCGCGATTTCTTTGTATACCAAAATTCCTCCAATACAGTAGTTACAAACTTAAAAATACATAAAAACGTCAATTCTAATAATATAAAAAAAAAATCACGTACATAATGTCGGGGCAAATATACTAACATTTACTTAAAGTTTCAAGATTAAATCTCGTTCGGTCATACCTAATTAAATATTATGAAAGTTTTAGAAAATAAAAGACTATCTACACGGAAAAGCGGATATGAATTAAATTTGAAATTGTGATTGAATAGGGTTGAGTGGTCCGTTGGGAACAAATCAGTTTCTGTAGATTTCCGAAATGGGTTGTATATCATACGCAGATGAAATCCTAGGCAACATTTTTACCTAAAAATTAAACCCTTCAAATTATATTGAAATTAGCCTACTATTGTTTTATTTTTTTATTTATGGCACGTCAATTAGACTTCACCTCGCCTGATGTTAAGCTGAAGGCAAAGTCTCATGAACATGGTCACCATTGCAAACACGTTCAGTGCTACAATTATGCTTGACAGCCTCATCAGATGATTTTTCACGCCACGCGGACTGAAGGAAGAAAGGTAGCCAGTCTATTTTAACTGATTACATTGCTATGTACATAAATGACAATAAAGTCCGTTAAAAATTGTGTGATATCCGCGTAAACGTAATATAATTCAGCCTGTATATTTCAAATATTATTTACCTTACACCACTTACTTCCAATTTACCGTACTATTTGATTCAGTATGTACACAACACGGGGATTACACACAAGCCCTTACTTTGTAGGGGTGAGAATGACACGTCTTGTTGTAGCTAAGAAGCCCTTAAAAACACGGAGTAAATTTAATAGTGTTCTTCACATACAGTGTGAATTGTAGTTTTACATTCGTAGTTAAATTAAGAAGTTTTATATACAGGCTGAAATAATTTAATATCCTACTGGAGTGAAGATTTGTGAAGATGTTTGTTATTTACTGAACAAATCAAACAAAGATTTTTTACAGAAATAGATGAAAAAATGGGATAAATGTTAGATATTTTAGGATATTTTACTCATTGCTATAGTGAAAGTAATAAATAACAAATAATTTTAGTCTGATAAATAAGTTCCTGTGGTTTGTTAGGAAAAAATCAGGTGATTACTTTCCACACCCGTATACCTATTTACTTTGTTCGAGTTTTCATGTCGAAACTATTACGTTACTTTTAGAAAACGACAGTTTTTAATCTACATAAATAACGTTGCTATGTAACTACTGATTACTACAAAATATAATTGCTGATATTTTTCTGCTTCAGTCAATTTTATTTGATAGTCCGTCTATGTATTTTTCTAGGTCCATGTAACTTAGTTATTCCATTTTCGATGCGTGAATGGAGTTGAACCTATGCTTGAGATTTTGTTGGTTTATTTATAAACATGTTTATTAGTCTAATTACAATTTTTTTTTAGTAGCAGAGTAGAGTAAACTGTTTAATTCCATGCAAAATGACAATCTTTGTGATTTTATGTATCTTTGGATCTACTGAACAGGATTTTGAAACTATTTTACCAAAAGTTAACACCGAGAATGGATCAGGAGCTTTGGAAGATAACTGGTACTTTATAATTTCATAACAGCCGTTTTGACAGTATATCGTTTTGAAACGAGCGCCTTTCAAACTAAATAAACCGTTAATCAGAGCAATTATATTTTAACGACCCCTCACAATATTCGACGTAATAACAAAACATACAAAAAGGTAATTACAATCTACAAACTGAAAGCAAAATTCTGATTAACTCACGCAGTAATCACAAAGCCCACATCTTTAAATATCTCGTTCATCTACCAAGGCACTAATGCGGAACATATCAACGTATTTCATCTGTAATCTAAATTAAACTCTAATCTGTTGGACATAAAGTCTTATTTTAATTTCCGTTTGGACGTCTGGCTTTCGTCTGTGATGTTGGTATCTTTGGGAACACGTATAACATTTTATGTGTTAGTCGTAATGTTCTTTAGTTTGGTTTTACGTTCATGTTGTAATGATTGAAGGACTACTGGGGATGTATATTGTCTTTTTTTATTCGGTTACAGAGAAAAAACAGCGCTAGTCGACACAAAGAGATTGGGGAACTCCCTTTGTTCAGTAGAAAAGAACTACAATCAAATTGCTGTTAAAACGGGTTTTTATGCCTAAAAGTTTTTGTAAGTAGATAAAATATCGTAGTAATAAATTTTTTATTCGAAATTGACATCTTTTCTTCTTTTTTATCGCAGCGTTAATAGTTGCATCAGAAGCTTTCCCCCGGTGCTTGAGGTCCACTCATTCTAGTTTAACTTTTGGGTTTGGCTAAACTTAAATTTTTTCCGTGACGCGACTGCCATATTACCTCCCCAACCTATTAGATCCTGTAATAGATTGGGGACAACAGCTGGTCTAGCTTTGCAGTTAGACCAGCTGTTGAACTTTTTAGGGCTCGAACTACTCATAACGACTGCCATAGATGTTCGTATGACAACCGACGGTTTAACGTAACTCTCCGAGGCACGACCAGATCAATGCAAAAATAGTCGTATTCATGCATATCTACTAATATTGGCACAGAGCGGAAATCGAACCTGCGCTTAAGCCACAGAGTCATTGTAATTGACATCTTTTGTCTTTACAAAATAATTGCATACAATTACGTATTACGTATGCCTATGTTGATCCTTACCAAGTTTACTTATCAGCACATATCTTGTCTTGGACCAAGTCGCGGGAGAAACGAGACCCTTTTTTCGTTCTTTTTTTTCGTGCGAATGATCCCTACGGAACCCTCCTTCTCCGCCGGAGGCGGTTGGAGAGGTTATGTCGGACGAGGTGAGGTTATGTTAGAAACGAAACCCTGAGGTATGTGGTATTGTGTTGATATAATATATGATTGACATATTTAGGCTCGTCCGCCATTGTTGCAACCCGTGCTATCCTCAAAAGACAGTGTAAAAACGCGTTCTGCGCGTATAGAGCGTATTTTAAGCACAATTTGGGTCCACAACTCATGCATCACGATTAAACTTAATACATTACACTATAACTTAATTTCAGTGGTAAATCGAAGAGTAATTCCACAATCGACTCGTAGTATTATCAGCTATGAGAAAAATATGTAAATCCTCCACAACTTTACTGCACAATTCATTAGTGAAGTTCGAATTTCAATTTTGTGAAATCGAAATTCTCTAATTACCAGAATTCACTTTTTGCAATCACCACGTTACTTTTTGCAACGTTCGAATAATGATGGAACTATTTTAAATTTGAATAATCTGAAATTTGATAAACTTTTGTTTAAAACAATGCTTAAAGTTGGACACCATTGTTGGTAACGAGTTTCCAACTGTTTGTATTTTATTTTATGTAATAAAACCAATCAGGTATTTCAAAATCTGATCTATCTGCTTTCATCTGAATCATTCAATTTAATCATCTGCCTATCGCTGTCCACTGCTGAAAATCTGTCTGACATAGATCTTCGTATGATAACCGGGACCGACGACTAAACATGCTCTCCGAGGCACGCCCAACCGAACACGTTCAGAGTTTAGATGTCACCCTCATACGGTGCAGAATATTCCATCAAGAATCAAGCGGTTCGGTGAGTCTTTCCTTTCAGACCGTCAAATGGAACGCTACCATTGTAACACTTTACTTGTTTGTAATGGCGACCCTCTCTCCTGATCCTTAAGCTTACCATCAGACGAGTTGAAGTCATATTGATGCGTTCTAAATTAAAAAAAAATTAGTTCAAATTTATTTGCACTGCCAGAGGATCAAAACCGCGCTTTCTACGTAGCAGTCACCTTAACTACCGCCACGCCACTAAGCTGTCCTCCCCTAAGCAACTATTGTGGTTTGAAGGAACCTTTTCAACTCACAAATGACTTGTAAAAAGTATTGAAAACGACTTCAGCCCTTTCTTTGTCGGTACACAGCGATGTGGTCGTTAGCGTCATTAGAAAATACTTGGAGTTGAATAATTACACTTTTTCATTGTCCTAATATACTACAAGATTATTATGTTATGGTACAATAATAATTAAGGGGTTTATAGCAAAATATTTGTTGTGTATTTTTGCGATGCTCTGCTGCATTTCTCATAAAATGAACGACTATTATTATATTTATTTATTTAAATTGAATAATTAGGTGGGTGGGGCCGAAGTCATACATACATATTGCATACTAGCTATAGCCCGCGGCTCCGCCCGTTTGGATTTTTAGATCCCGTTCCCAATGATGACTTCCCCCGTAAGTGTGATGATATATAGCCTATGATACTCAAAAATAATGTGGTCTTCTAGTCTTCTTCTTCCTCGTCTTCTTTCTATTGGTGAAAGATTTTTGAAAATCGTTTCATTAGAGCCAGAGATTAACCCCTTACAACATCACAAACTTTACCCGTTATGATAATAAACACTATATTAATAAATTATATTATAGAATAACAAAAACTGTCGGTATTCGATATAAACAGTCATAATAACAAAAGTTAAAGACCAATTTATTTAAATTTAACCGAATTTTCCACTTGTCTCTTTTACTTCAAACAATAGAGCATGTTTATTAAAAAAATAACGAAACATGTTTCGTGTTTATTAAAAAAATAACAAAACATGTTTCGTGTTTAAAAAAAATACATAAGTATGTGAAAGTTATCGTAACCATTGCATTCACTAGCTACACTACAAATAATAGCTACGTATTCGCTTGTGCAAATACAAAACATTTTTTTTGTCAAAAGCTGCTCACCTGTGTAAAAACAATAGTTATTCGCAACGAGTGTAGCGAATATCAAAACGTATAAACAATAAATAAATATTCACTAGCTGTTGCCCGCGGCACCGCCCGCGTGGATTTACCCCGTTCCCGTTCCTCCATTTCGAGCATTTTCATATTTATTCACCTTTTAAACCTTCTCTGGACTCCCACAAATAATTCAAGACCAAAATTAACTAAGATGCGACTGAACTTCGATATTTTCCGTGAAACGACTGCCATCGGACCTCCACAACCAAATTAGCGATATCAAAGTTTTGTAGTTTGACTGATGATATTTTTTATTATATTTGTATTTGATTAATATTTTCAAAAATAAATTGAAGCTAACAAATATACACTAGTATTTTAAAATAAAATCACTTCATTCTTCCTAGAAAACAAAATGAAATTTGTTTTTCAATTGCTAAAACTGTATGTGGGTACAATAGCAACCACGAACAACTTTTATATAAACACAAACAAAAATTTATGAACGTTGTTCATTACTTGCGGGTAACAAAACAAATATGGTGAAAAGGAAACTCGTATTTCACACAGCGACGGTTCAATACAATTCTGTGTCATTGATGTCTATCCTGACACCTTTAATAGCCCAAACATAGTACTTACCTTTATATATTTTTGTGTAACTTCGCGAAAGAAATTCGATTAGAGTTTTGTTTTCAATGGGTTTATTATACCGTGTCTACGTCTACGCGTTTATGTTTTTGTCCATATTGAAATTCGCTATCTACACTAGATAATGATATAACTAAAAACAACTCTATCTATATATATAAAAATGAATCGCGAAATACGTTGGTAAGCGCATAACTCAAAGACGGCTGAAGCAATGCGAGTAATTCTTTTTTTTTATTTGTTACTTGAACACTACGGAAGGTTTTAATGGAGCAGCGGGAATGGGCTCAGAAGTCCTAGCAGCGGGAACGGGATCAGAAGTCCACGTTGGTGGAGCCGCTGGGAACAGCTAGTATTTGAATATAAATAACAGATGCAAATCAAACTCCGCGCCAAAATGAAAAACAGTTCTGCCAATCTAACAACAATAATAAAAAGTAAATTTTAAATTTGGAACCATAAACAAATTATGCATTCCGGATACTTTTTTTACTGAGTGTTTAAGCGTATCCCGTTTACTTTTTAATATTTTCCGGAATGTACTAACACGTATGTAGTATTTAATCCATCTGTTAATTATATGTAAATATACAACAATTATAGCGTGTGACAACGAAATTAATGTCACTATTTACGTGTTTGAATAATTACCGCGTTTAGTAAAATAGTAATTAGCGTTTCGTGGGGCATGAAGTTCTACTGTGAATATAATGTAGTACTATTAAAAAACCTCGTCACCTGTTTCTCCTTGAATAAACGGTTAGACTACGTTTCAAGGAAATCCATTCAGACAAAATTGCCTGTCATCAGCTTTCAACTGATAAGATATAGACTGATATATATTTATTTATGACTAGCAAACCCGGCGAACTCCGTTTTGCCATGTGAAAAATTATTTTCCCGCTTTTCTGTTGAATTTTTTCCTGAATTTTCTTTGCTATAAGCCTCACGGAGCCCGAGACATTTCCATCGAATGCAAAACCATGGAAATCGGTTCGTGCGTTCTGGAGTTATAGCGTCAGGAAGGAATACCTGACTTATTTTTATATAGTAGATAAAGAGATGAGACAACCAAGCGCTTCGGTGAGTCTTTCCTCTACCGCATCATTAAGTCTTGGAATTCCTTGCCAGCTCACATGTTACCTTCTTCCTACAATCCCGGGTCCTTTAAGCGGGGCGTGAAAAAGCATCTGATGAGGCCGTCAAGCTGAGTGCCACCATTGTAACACTTTACGTGTTTGTAATGGTGACCCGCGTTCCTGAGACTTTGCCTTGAGCTTACCATCAGGCGGGGTGAAGTCAAATTGACGTGTCTCAAATAAAAAAAAGACGCAAACCAGATTTGGAACGGCACTGGGCACTTTATACAGTTGATTAAATAAGCCCCTGATTGGTACCAGCCATAAAAATAGCTCATTGTCAGCAAATAGTTCCCTATGTTGCAGAAAAAAACAAAAGGGAAAGAAAAAAATATTGTCCATATTGACACTTTCTGATTTTACTATTTTTTTACCGACAGTATCTTGCAGATACCGCTCGATAAACTAAATTAAGAAAGGAATAATATATAAAAGAACAGGGTGAATAGGAATCCAAGGGTGAATATAGATAGAATGGTCAATAGAATATTTTAAATAATTTCTTTTACTAGATTTCAAATAAGCCTGTTATTAGATATTTGATGATTCTGTTATTAGAATGAACTAGTTCAAAGTTTCACTTGAAAGATATTGTTAGATAACTACAAAATAATGAAGATTTTATCCCATTTCACCACTGGATCCCTATTCACCCTTTTTTACTGTAGGTACAGAACGTATAGAACTATAAACATGAAGCCGCCAAACTTAATACTAAAATAACGCCATTTTGCTAGCACTCTTTGTCTTCGCCCCACTCTTCGCAAAATGCAAGCGGAATAATAATAAATGAATAATAATTAATATTTTAAGACAATCTGCACAACGCCATCTAGACCCATGGCAAGCATAGCTTAACTAGCTTGTGTTACGGGTGCCCGAATGCGAATAAACATACTCATGCATTTTTTGTAAATACCTATATAATATTACACATAAAAATACCCAGACCAATGCAAATATTCATATTTATGCACACAAATATTTACACTGAGTGAGAATCGAACGTCTTGCGTAACTCGCGTTTACTAACGTCACGCCACGCATCGCTCTATACGTCACCGGTCTGTATAATGCTTTTAGTCTAAGGCTTAGTTGCACCACCTACCTGTTAAAGATAAGGTTTCCGTCAAATTTAACAGTAACAGTAACATTGATTCTAATGGTAGGGCCAAATATGTTGCACCTATGCATTTAGTAGCTCTGCTATAGTTATCTTTTTGACAAAATTTGACGTTTGAGCGTAGCCGGTTACAGTTAGCGTCAAGTTATGACGTGATTTTAACAATTGTCAAATGCTGCAATCAGTTTTATACCTGACTGGTACTTTAACTGCACTGTTAATGTAAAAGTAAGATCGTGCAACCCAGGCTTAGTATACATTCCATAAAAACAAAAATCTGTTAAGCAAAGTTAAGACGTTTTGTTTAACTAGGAAACGGCCGTGTTTCGGTATTTTCGGTAAGTATTGACCTCCATAGCCTCTGGCGGTATCGAAGTTTTGTAGTTGGACAAGTTGTTAGACTTTTAGGGCTTTTTAGAGTGATTTAGTGTACTTTGAGGGACAGGTAACGTAGCCCTAGCGTGTAACTGGGGCTAAGGTTGGCTTACTGCCAATATTATGAACATCTTATAGCCAAGAATTCATCATGATCATCTCCCTGTTCTTATCCTAATTAGTTAGGTTCGGCGCAACATAATCAAACGTCAAAATAACAACATAAACTCACGCCTACTTCCCGTAGGGGTAGGTAGAGGTGCTAGCACCCACATTTCGCCAGTTTATGTTTAGGTCCCAATGTAATAGGTGGCAAGCCTATTGCCATTAAACGGGCACTTATAAACCTGCGATAAATACACACATAACTTTGAAAAGCATCGAAAAGTTATTGGCGTGTGCCATGGTAACCTGGGATAGAACCTGAGACCTCGTCTTAGCAGTCCATTACCCATACCACTAGGCTACCGCTGTTTTTTATATTTATTTATTTAATTATTTATTTTATTAGGTGTACAAACAGTTCACAATCATAGTACAGCAACTTAGATCTATAATAATGTTTTTGACCTAGAATGTGAACCTAAACAGTACACACAGCATGCAATACATTTCGAAGCAGAAACAACGCTACATTAGGAATATAGATTATATAGATTCCAGTTGAAAGACCTTTCAACTAGAATCCATACGCATAAAGAGAAATGCCAGACAATCAAATTTACATTACAGAAGAGCACATCACCAAAAACACAAATCATTGAAAAGCAAAAGAAGAATTTACTGAGTGCAATTTATACCTATTACAATATTCTTACGGAATGAGATGTAGTTAGCGTTGTACAAATCGACACATATATTATATACACGCGGTATAAATAAAAATACAGATAAATAAGTCAGAGAATGCCCAAAGATCTATTGAGATATATGTATCACACGTTCGGAATAAACAAAGTGTTATTCGTTTTTGTTACGATGGTACCTACTACCTCCTACCTTCCACACAATGAGGAGGTAATTTGTCAGTACGCAGTACGCAGCCGCCTGATAAATTACAGAGGAGGAGGTAACAAAACATCTTGATCCCAGTAAATCGATTAGCTTTTTTTGTTCATTACTAACGTAGAATAATAGATAAAGAAGATATCTGTGGTAGTATACACTACACGGTACTGATAAATGAAGATATAGGTTCGATTCCCAATCTCTGTACCTTAATATTTGTGTGCTTGGATAGCACGTTATGACGTCAGCTCTAGTTGGATCAACATCTATGGTAGCCTAGTGGTATGGGTAATGGACTGCTGACATGAGGTCACGGTTTCGATCCTAGGTTTTACCTTGGCACACACCAATGACTGACAATGACCAGACAGTGCAAATGGTCATATACATGCATACAAATATTTGCACAGATCGGGGATTGAACCCGCGTCTCATGCGTAGCAGTCATGTTCACTACCGCTACGCCTCAGAAGTCGTATAACTAATATTAAGTGGTGTGAATGTATTCAATATACCTAAGTCACAAACCCATTGGTAATGAACTCACAATTATTTCTTTCAGGTTTTTTTAATTAAACTTTTTGCACAAAATAAAAAAATAATGTACTAAGGCGGACCTAATGCCATGGGCATTTTCGATCAATCAATTTTAGGGTGATGCAGAGATTTGTCAAGGTAGGTTCTCAAAGTATTATGGTGAAAATTCAATCTAGTATGGTAAAACGGTTAGTTCTAGTTGTATTCAAAACTTACATTGTACAGCCTAAAGTTAGGCCTGGTATTCCTCTATCCTTATTTTGGTAATGTTTAATTGAAAAAAATGAGGGCCTTGCTTCAGCGAAACCTATGGTCGGGCCCTCTCCGTGAGTAGCGGCGCTGCCGTGTAACAAATTACTACACCACGATGGCAACTCAATAATGCCGTCGATTCGACAAAAGAAAAAGTTAAGATAATGAACAACCCTATTTCTCCTTTAGCATCCTCCAATAACCCTACGCAACAAAACTCAAAACTTAAACACAAAAAATGTCTTATTCTCGAAATTTCAGCCGAAACGTAAACATTGTACGCCTCAATGTACACCGCAGTGTATGTACCTCCTAATATTAATCTATCTGCGACTAAATAAGCGTAAATACTGGTAAATATTAGCGGTAACACATTCGCAACTCAAAGTTCTGTTGCCCCTACCATCAGTTTTCATATCATAACAAACATAAAGTCACGCCTATATCCCTGAAGGGGTTGGAAAAGGTGCTAGCACGTGTGTGCGTGTGTAGCCCGCCAATTGCAGTGCTCCGTTCTGTCGATACCTTTACATTACGAATTCGATAGTTTTTCGTGCTAAGACTACTGATGAGGCCGTCACTTCGATTCGTAACTCATACCATTTTAAATAGTTTACTATTTTAAAACTCATTCCAAATTTAAAAAACTAATAAATTCAAAATAAGAATGATAGAAAGGTGTATTCGAAATTCAGTTCTCATTGAATACACACACACACTTAGTAGGGGTGAACATTAAAACACAACATAGTTCGTAACTAGATGTTTGTCAAGGTACAGCTCACACAATGTGATTCACATTAAAATTTAAGGACTGTCTACACTAGTATGTAAGCATTTGTAAATAAGTATTCATTCGAGCGTAATAGCTTGGCTAGTATTTAGATATAAGAATCGTAACATAATAATTGTAAAAAAAAAATAGAGTAGCCAGGGAACGCAATACACCCTGGGTTTGTCGGGATGCGAGACAGCAACAAAAAGCCCAAAGATGGCGTGCGTTTTAAGCAATTCGAATTCGACATAATGTCCTTTGGGTACACGTGGGGATTTTTCGCGAAAAAAGGTAACGTAGACACAGGAGAGGTGGTTTTGTGTTGTCAGTGGGAAGATCGAGAAACCCTGTTTTCCTGTTTTGTCTTTTACACTGATAGAACTATCTTAGTCTTTACCTCCTCCCTCCCCCTCCCTCTCCTCTACTAGGTCGGAAGCACGAGTGTGACGCCCGTGATGTTGTGTTATAAATTGAAACATGTCTACCACGGCTTCTCTTGATTGAAAATTGCTTGAATTGGTCCATTCGTCTTCGAGTTTTGTAACATATTTCCCGATTCATTTTTATTTATATAGATATAAATGATAAATATTAGCCATCTGTCCCGTTCTCACGGTGGCTTATTTTTTATTTTCTTATTACAAAATGTTGTAAAACATACATGTATTGTAACCACGTTTTCCCCATACGCACGAATAATCACAAAACACAAATTCGAGGCCAGATGCAAAGGGTCCCTTATAATATCCTACACATTCACTTTATTAGCTTTGCATTACATTTCACGCTCTGCGGCGCCAACAAATTTCAGTATGTTTGGAAAACACGTATTGTACCAATGTTATAATAATTTTGTATATTATGTTTATTAAATTGTTTCATTTACTTGAGAGTTTAATTCTGCGATGTATAACTTTCGCAATGACGCGAATGCTCTAGAATACATTCGACGATGTGGAATATTTTCGCAATAAAGTGCATTGTGCTGAAATACCTTTAACAAAACGTGAATTGTTGTGACAAGCTTTCGCAATAACATGCATTGCGCTTGAATACATTATACTATGTGTACACCGATATGGAATACTTTCGCACAATAACGTGCAATACAGTGGCAAACATTCGAAATTGTGTGTAAAATACTTTCACACGCGATTCGCGTTCCAAAACTTTAGGGCTACTATTCCTCGCGATTTTGAACTTCGACCTCTTTATAAGACTTATTTATAGATGAGTCATTTTTAAATACTTTCGCACTAATTTGGGCTGCGTTCTAAAACTTTAGAGTTACAATTTCTTGTGAATTTGAACTTCGACCTCTTTATAAGACCTATTTATAGATGACATCCAAAATTTGTAACATCTGATACTCTCCGAGATGTTAATTGGTAGTGCTTGTGCGGCTAAGCACGTAACTAATTTTCTTTGCGATTTAAACTGCATTACACGGAATCGAGTTTCTATTTCCAAAATATTGCTGCAACATTTTCGGTTAGGAATACCCATTTCTTTACAAAGTCTCGATTGGTGGCAATAGGCTCGCCCCTATTACGTGTGACTGAAAATCATAGTTGGCGAAATGTGGATGTTTAATACACCTCTGGCTACCCTTTCGGGGATTACGGACGTAAGCATATGTATGTATATATCCAAAATTTGAGGTCGTATAGGCCATAGAGGGTCGTACAGTCAAAATACAATTCAATAACCCAGTTCTATTGTACCGAAACAAGCCTACCGTCTTACTATAGACTGGAAAGAAACTAATAACGAAAGTGCGTCACTTAGCCATTATAAGCTGCCATATTGCCAGTCATGGTGTTCCAATTACCGGATAGTTTCCTGTACCATCGACGTATCAAGGCCCGCTATGGATCAAAAAGGGCTATTGTGCGTTAGGGGTCGAACCTCAATCGATTGTGGTGGGTTATTAATACAATAAAGGCTATAAAGTTTAGTTTTCATGTTGGTTTGTGTGTTTATTTTAAGTTTTAGTATTGATAAAACAGTGGCGAACATACTGGTATTCTAAAATTCTTCCCTTGGAATAATAGTAGAGAGTAGAGCCGCGGTAGCCTAGTGGTATGGGTAATGAACTGCTGTGACGAGGTCTCGGGTTCAATCCCAGGTTTCAGTTTCAGGCACACACCAATGACTTTTCGATGCTTTTCGAAGTTATGTGTGTATTTATCGCAGTTTCATATGGGGCGATGGTACCATGATTTTGAATGATTCAGACGAGGCTTCGTAGCTCATAGCGTTCCCCCTGTAAGGTGAAGATCGTGGGTTCGAATTCTGTCGAAGTATTCACTTTTTCCTATCTAAATTTAACTAATTTGTATAAAGTTAAGGTACCTAATATTTTTTTAATTAGAGCCATTTGATTGAAAACACAAATAAACATTGTCCTTAGAGATTTGCTGCTGGTAATACTGAAAACAAAATTTCCATGTTTTTTCATCGTTACAAGAGTCATACGCAACTATATTATAGCAAACGAAACCGCAGGCTTTTCTTATATTAGAATAAAAAACCGTTCAAAGACCGAGTCATTGTTATATAGCTGCTTTAAAGTACAAAGAAAAAAGTATGAAAGGGATTCGATCAAGTTTATTGGTTTCAACATTTTGGATAAGGGTTAGTTCAGACCCGTGGGGACGCGGTTTTTGAATGAAATGAAATGTAGAGTTCCACAGTTCCACTTTCATATATATGATACTAAATGACCCGCGCAACTTCGTCTGCGTCACCCCGTTTTTGCAACATTTTTCATTCCTGCTCCACACCTGTTGGCCGTAGCATGATGTTATATACATATAAACCTTCCTCTTTAACCATTCTATCTATTAAAAGAAACCGCATCAAAATCAGTTGAGTAGTTTAAAAGAGTTGAATATACAAAGGGACATAGGGACGGAGAACGCGACTTTGTTTTATACTATGTAGTAATAAGTTGGATATTCAATTCACCTTATTTTACAATTCCTAGTAACAATCCTCATAGTGACAGTGCGTTTGACTTAATAAAATAAAATTGATCGAACACATATTTCTGTAGGCCAATACATACTAAAACTAAGGTCGAACTAAGGCAGGCCATTATTAGCAAATTTATTAATTTTTTGGGATCGAAAACGTACATAAAATAAGTTGTTACGAAGATTTTTAATCAAGCGTCCAGGCTATAAGCTAATGCGAGAACGTAGCCATAAATGAAATGTGAAACTAATATTTTTTGCAGACTGCCAATCAGAATGCTCCGTTCTTTCGAAACCTTTACGTTACGAATGCGATAGGAGTTCATGCTAGTGCTACTGATCTGAATTGACCTTTATACGTATTCATTGTTGCCATGTTGTTATTTCTTTGGAGGTAATGTTTTTATTTCCGTATTTAAAGAATTAGGAACTGTAGAAATAGAAAATTGCGGATGTTTTTTGTGTTGTTCATATTTATATTTATTTATTAACAGCTATCCGTGTGGTGACGGATAAAATAAATAAATAAAAAATAATAATTTTCCAGGACAATCTACACAACGCCATCTAGACCCATTGTAAGCATAGCTTAACTAGTTTGTGTTACGGGTTCTGGAATGCGAATAAACATATTTAATTTTTTTTTTTGTAAATACATACATATTATACATAGAAACACCCAGACCAATGCAGATATTCATATTCATGCGCACAAGTATTTGCACTGAACGGGAATCGAACCCGCGTCTCCAGGATAAAGAATATATTCGGATGAAGAATATTAAACGTTTCCCTAACACCTTTTATAGTACAAACCTATTGTCCTTCACTAATTACATTTCCTTGAAATAATTCCCTCTACAGAGAATGTTCTGCATAAAACCTAACAACCTCTAATAACCTGAAAATTGAACTTGAAATCACGCAAACACGAGTTCAAAATGCCACGGGATCAACGAGGCGGTCTAACACGCGATCAAGTTATGAACTAAATTAATAATATAATATTATACTTGAATCTCATTCATCAAATTTGAAAGGTAAAATATCAAATCCCTAGTCACAGCAGTTACCGGTAAAAGTTCGATGTAACTTTGCGGAATGTCTAATATTAATTGACCTAGGGAACCAAGCGAGCGAGTCTGCGATTCAAAATGGTGACCAATTTTATCAAAATCAGCACAGTACACAGCGTGTTCTTTAGTGTGTGAGTGAGTGAGAGATGGGCGGGCAATTGGGGGAGAGAAAGGAGTAAATTTGGAGTAACGAATTTCAATGATTTTAGCTCAAAAATTAAGGATAATGATTTGTTATATCCGATACTAAAACGCACGCCATCTTTGGGTCTTTAGTTGCCGGAAGTGAGATAGTAGCCCACATAATATCCCTCACACCCCGACAGACCCGGGAACTCTTTCGAGATGACCCCCTTCGGGTGTAGGGTCCCCGTCTAGCCCCCGGGTATGGGAGGGCGCATACGCAACGTTTCCCTGTAATACTACTGGTTTCTATGAACAAATGATGATAATAACAATATCTTCTAGGTAACTCTCTTGCTGCTGAAGTATACGATTACCTACAAGCTCTTTATTCCGCGCACACTCCAGCTGTGGAATGATCTCCCTGCCGTGGTTTTCCTCTACAATATGAGGTCTTTTAAGAAGGGTTGTAGGAGGTAGGACACGACGGTATATCCGTCCCAATGGAGCAGTCCGACTGGGGAAGTACCTCCACCCTACAGAATATCGCCGTTTAATAACCTTGTGTTGTATTTTCGGTGGTGAGTAGGGTAGCCAGAGCTCACTAGAGAGGTTTTGTGTTATCCGTGGGAAAACCAAAGGCTTATCCTACATCTTTTGCGCTGACGACACAGAATGTCTCTGTTCTTACAGGGGTTGCTGCGCGAGTGTTATTCCTCTGGTGTTGTAACCACTTACCATCAGGTGGGCCGCGTGCTTGTCTGCAACCTAAGTTGTTTAAAGAAAAAAAAAGGCTATAAGAAGGTTTCTACAGGGTCGACACCATGAATGTAACGCCTCTGTAGCCTTAGCACGAACTACTATCGAATTCATAAAGTAAAGGTATCGACAGAACGGAGCATTGCGATTAGCGGGCTACACACGCACACAGGTTCACAAGAGGCAGACTGCCAATCACAATGCTCCGTTCTCTCGAAACCTTTACATTACGAATTCGATAGGAGTTCATGCTAGAGCTACTGGTGTTGCAAAGTTCCATAGGCGATAGTAACCATTTTCCATTAGGTGGGCCGTATACTGGTCTGCCACCTAAGTGGTAAAAAAAGAGCAACTATCGGTACCAGCCGAAATTTGTAACGACGCTCCTGTTGGCAAACAACTCCTCATCCCCTCGTTCCTATTATTGATCAACAAAATTGTCCGGTCAACAATGATCGAATAGAAAGGACTCATTGGTTCGGATAAATTGAGCCATTACCGATGGAATGTTTCAAAGGTCAATGCTTATATAAAATAGTAATAATGACCAAGTGATGTCAGTGGACAAATTTAAACATTATGGTACACAAAGTTTTGATTTTGGTTCTCACTATTTTTATTTTATTTTATTCTTTCAGGTAACCTATAGTTAGCGGAGGCGACTCGGACGTCGGAGGTCGCAGAATGACCTCCGTCCCCCATGAGCGCGGGCCTGGGGGTGACGGGTGGAGCCGCCTGTCACCCTAGCAGAAGCAGGCCACGGCGATGGCACAAAATGCCACACCATACCCAGGGGCTAGATGGGGACACCATGGTCCCCACATTTGGGGAAGAGGGTCATCTCAACAGAGATGTCCCCGGGTCTGTCAGGGTGCGAGAGATATGTCTTGTATAATCTCACCTCCGGCAATCAAGGACCCATGGACGGCGTACTTTTTGGTCGGTTCGAGTCCGACATAATCACCTCCATCGGTCTTGGTGGAGATGGTATCCGTGGGGATTCGCGCACGATACAAAAAAAAGAAGGTAACCTATAGTTGGAACATAATAATGTTATATTTCTTGTACATCTGTGGCGATACCAGCGCCATCTAGCAACATCAAGAATACTACTACGACAAAACTATTGTGTCGCACTTCTACTAGTTTTTTATGTTCTGTGGTACCTATATACAGGTTGATTTTATTCATAGCTATATAGGAGCAAACACATCGTGGCGAACTTTTGAAATTGCTTCCACAAATTAAATGTTCTAACTTTCGAGACACTAGTGAGTGCTTCGCGGAGTTCTAAAATAGAGTTTCACGCGCAAATGAACTTTCGAAATTTCCGCATCAGAACTGGGATTACTGTAAACTTACAGTTATTGCTGCATAACGTCATTTGTGGTTACACTTTCGGTGTTATAGTGACGCTTTTCTCAGCACAAACTCCAGAAAGAATGTATTAGGCGGTTGGCATACTGCCCCGCATCTTGTAACTATGGAAAAAATTACGAGTGCCTGGATTTTCAGTTACGCTTGTTTACAGTACAAAGAGAGGTCTACTTAGAAACGATGTAGGGCCACGCACACCCGCACTACTCATAAGGGACACAGTGCCAATCGCCTTGGGATAAAATAAAAGACAACTGAGCCAAACACGTGATTGAAATTCACGAACAGGGGCCCACCATCACCTTTTAAAAGCAATATTATTTCACTGGGACAGAAACCCGTAGCGCAACCCAGATGTCGTTATATCAGTTAGGTGGCCGACAAAAACATGGCCCACCTGATGGGAACTAGTTCCCGTGACCAATGGACGTTTGTACACCCGAGGCGTTGCACTCGTGCTGTCTAACCTGTAGAAATCTTTTAATATCCTTGTTAAAGAACCCCATATTGTAGTTGCTAGGAAAAACCACAGGAGGGAATACATTTCAATTTCACAATTTTTTAGAAATGTTTGCACTGACCAGCAATCGGACTAGTTCCCCTGCGTAGCAGTCGAATATCGAGCGAAAGTCATCATCATTCTCTGAACATTTTCCCAACTCAGTTGGGTCGGCTTTCCAGTCTAACTGTGATGCGGCTGAACTTCGATATTTTCCGTGTAGCGACTGCCATCTGACCTCCACAACCAATGGTCCAATGGCCAATGGTGATATCGAAGTTCCAAGTTAGACTGGTTGGACTTTTGAAGGCTCCAACTACCCGTAACGACTGCCATGTATGTTTGTATGGCAACCGGGACCGACGGCTTACACCAAAATCATAAAAACAAAAACTTAAAATAAGACTGTATAGCAGTTTCATTTTAACCACTATGCAGTATGATCATAACTTAATTCAAACGATTAGTTCAACTTTGGTTCCACGCAATAAGGGGCTATTGTCGAACAATCCTAATTCGCATTATTACCTGCAATAAATTACCGCAATGGTCGGCTGGTAAAGCTATTTAGAAAAGTATTGTACAATTTAAGAAACAACCTGTTTACAACGAAATTTTAAGTACTTGCTAGCCCCTGGAATAAAACGATGACGGTGTATTATATGTTAGGCTTGTCTCTAGGTGTGTTTATGTGTGCGCGGACGTGTGCGTGTGTGTGTGTGTGTGTGTGTGTGTGTGTGTGTGTGTGTGCGTGTGTATGTGTGTGTGTTGCGTGTGTGTGCGTGTGTGTAAGTGTATGTGCTTGTGTTCGCGTGTGAGTGTGTGTCTGTAGCCTTGTAACTCCCGAACGGATGAACCAATTTCAATGCAGATTTATTAGTTCGAAAGGTGAATTAGTCGACAGTGGTTAAAATCACTTGTGGTATGTTTGATTAAAATCTTTATTTAATATTTCATTTTCACAAGTCCCTAGGTGTCAAATGAAAGGACTCGACTAGTAGAATGCTCACTATAACAAATTTTAAATCCAAGATGGCCGCCACCACAAAATAGCGAAATAACTTTTTTATATTTCACTAGTTCACTAAAGATTAATTTAAATAGAATAAAAGAAAACATGTGGGTGTGCTCACCAGTTAGAGGTCCCCCGACACGACAATGATACGCTAGAATTACTTAATTTTCACTTTTGGTAGGTATTTTTTGAAGTTATGTGTGTATTTATCGCAGGTTTCCGCTTTCCATCAGGTGGGCCGTGTGCTTGTCTGCCACCTACGAAATGTGGGTGCTAGCACCTCGGCCTACCGCTTCGGGGACATAGGCGTGAGTTTATGTTATGTTATAATCTCAGCTAAGAGCTGACCGACATAGATCCAATAACTTAGTTTTTCATAACCTCAAAATGCGCCATGAAATTTCTCTGCATCACATACTTGGGTACTAAAAGTCTAGTAAATTATGCTTATAGTGTTGTTACATAATTTACTTTATACATCAACTTTTCGCTAGCTAATGCATGCATTGCAGTGAACCATTATAATAATTTTCATAGCTTTTAGGGTTACATGCGCAAAATTCATACGGACCAATTTTTGCACTAATTCAGTTAAGTCTTGAGGCTTAAATTCAGCAAAACCTTATAACAAAAAATACTAATATTATTCGATTGCCACGATTGAAGGTACCACACCTTCGCTACACCATCACCAGAGATTCCAAATCACATTGGCAGTTGAATCGAATAATATTATATTTTTTGTTATTAGCTTTTCCTGAATTAAATCCTCAAGACTTAACTGAATTGATGCAAAAATTGGTGCACTAATCCTTTTTTAAGCTAGTATTACGTCAAAACATAATTCTCTACCTTGCTACTGATACAATCAAATAAACAAGTCAGTAAAAGACTTCTTCAGATAAAGGTTAAAGGATAAGTGACTTTTCTAAGTTTTTTGGGAAGAATCCAGATGGCCAAGAAACATATACACAATCTGAGTTACACAATTTTATTTCAAAAATTCCTTCTTTCCCCATGACCCCACCAAATTATACTCCCAGTGGTGTCAGAAGGAACCATATTAGTCCCCATGAAATCTTTTCTCGAGCTAGAATTACTTCAAGACATCATTCTGAACGTTGGAACTGATACAATCAAGTATAAAAGGCAGTAAATGACTTTCAAGAACGGAGAAAAATGTATTGTAAGAATATGGCGACTGTGTGTGTAAATGCCCGAACCAGTACTTGGCGCTATGTTTACACGTGCCGAGCAATTGGTCGAGTGCACTGTTTCGCCACTTTATTCGATGCGTGTAATCAAGGTGTAAGGAGCAAGCTTCACAAAGATGACCTATCAAACGTCACCCTGTTCAGTCACCCCTATCATTATCATTTAATGTCTTTTTTTTATACATCTTAGGTGGCAGACAAGCACACGGCCCGCCTGATGGGAACGGTCACCGTGGCCTATGGACGTTTGCAACACCAGAGGCGTCACACACGTGCTGCCTATCCTGTAGAAACCTTCTAATGCCCTTCTTGAAGAACCCCATATTGTACTTTTCCCTTTTCCTATTCTTGACCTATTCGACGTCACCTGTTCAGTCACCCCTATCCTTATCATTTAATGTCTTCACGCAATCCATTCAAAAACATTTATTATTTACTATAAATTTGTACGATAATTGATCGGTAATGACCCAATAAATTACCTATGATTTTGAATTCAAATTGAAGGTTTACGTGACGGAAAACTTTATTTTACAACAACAATGTTTCTCAAAGTGGGTTACGCCTAGTACTATAATATTCAGATAGTGTTATAGACATTATTTGAGTATAAAGTGATAGAGTTTTTCAAAAGCAATTAGTACGCTAACTGTTTCAAAACAATTTAGTTCAAAACAATTTAGTTCCAAAAAAGGGAATGCGCCGAAGGGGCTCGTACCTACTCGCGATCTTTCCCTTGCAGCAGGTTAAAACCATCCCTCATCTAAATTGATTAGATTCAGATTATTTTATCTTAAATCAATGTAAGGTTAGTAAAAAATATTGTTTTTTAATTTATGGCACGTCAATTTGACTTAAGCTGAAGGCAAAGCCTCATGAAAAAGAGTCACCATTGCAAACACGTTCAGTGCTACAATGGTGGCGCACAGCTTGACGGCCTCATCAGATGCTTTTTCACGCCCCGCTTAAGGACCCGGGACTGTAAGGAAGAAGGAAACACGTGCGCTGGCAAGGAATTCCAGGACTTAATGGTGCGGCAAAGTAAAGACTCACCGAACCGCTTGGTTTTAGATGTACTAAATGTACTAAACCGTTGAACCACAGAACTGCATCTAAAGCATTCGAAATTAGCCCCAAGATACAACCAATGTATACAGCAAATACCCGAAACCATGATCACTTTGCCGACTAGTCGGCTATTTTGCAACCGAATAATCGGCTAGTCAACTAGTCGGCCAAAACCATAATGGCACATCTATATAAATAACATTTTTACGCCCGCAAATATGTGCAAACTAGTATCATGAGACTAACATACCCATCGATTCAAGAGAATAAAGTAGACCGGGTCAGCCCAGTCACTTCATAGGAGCAGAATATTCACCTGTGTGACATGATCTATACGAGCTTTGAAACTAGTTTGAGTTGGGAAGGCAGTTAGTTCGAAATACATTCAGTACACATATTTGAATGCATGAATATGGCTATTTGCATTGGTCTGGTCGTGCCTCGGAGAGCACGTCAAGTCATCGGTCTTGGTTGTTATACGAACATCTATGGCAGTTGTTATAACCTGCCGTGTCCACTTTGCCCCCACACTTGCACATTCACTGACCTGAATGAAGTGACGGAAGGTACGATTGATGTCGCTGAGTTTCAGGCTGGACGTATCTAATTTTGTTTATAATTGTTGCCACTGACACGAAGAAGAGAAGAGTCGTTACAAGAAGTTGGAGGCTTAAAAGTTCAACGTCTAGTTTCCGTGGAAAGAGCCAAGATTCGAACTCGAACTTCTCGATAGTAATGCCAATTATTGCAATAAATTAATAAACTTACAGCTTTTTTTTTATCTATGGCACGTCAATTTGACTTCACCTCGCCTGATGTTAAGCTGAAGGCAAAGTCTCATGAAAGAGGGTCACCATTGCAAACCCGTTCAGTGCTACAATGGTGGCGCTCAGTTTGACGGCCTCATCAGATGCTTTTTCACGCCCCGCTTAAAGGACCCGGGACTGTAGAAACAAGCTATTCACCTCCTAATATGCGCCATAGCACCCAATCCCCTAGCTCACGCAATCAATCTATCTCAGCCACCTTTCTCTAAGCTATTTATTTATATTTAATTAAAAAGTTATCACATAACTTACCTAACTCATATAAAAATACATGTCTGGCATAAACGTAGACGCTCAAGGTGGTCCCAAGGCGAAAGCCATCAAAAACTTGCGAAATAACGTTAGAGATTGACACCTATTCCGAACTTTCTCGACATGTAGGTACAGATATTAAGGTAATTGACAGCAGCCCAAAACTATCTACCTACCTTCTGTAGTAATTTTTGGGTAAATATTCTTTTGTAGATACAACCATTGTATTATACAACTTAGGCGGCAGGCCCACCTGATCTTACCCCGTTGTATCAGTAGTCCGATTAAATAGTTCGATGATCGAACTACTGAGACTTTTTCGGCTCAGTAGTCCGATGATGCAGAAGATTTCTAAATCATCGGATTACTGAGACTTTTAGTCCGATTCGACATTACGAAATAAGAAATGAATGGAGTAGTATTAACATTAATTGTTTTGCATTCAATTAATAATATCACAGATTCCAGAATGGAAACCTGAAGATATTCATGTTGACTATGAGAAATCTGCCATAAAAGCGTTGTTGAAAATATTTAAAAATTACAAGAGATGTGTCTTGTATTATCTCACCTCCAGCAACTCTAAGAACTAAAGACAGCATGCGTTTTAGTCAGTTCCAGTCCAACATAACCGCTCTCCCCGGTTCCTATGGGGGTGGTATCCGTGGCGATTTTGCGCACGAGACAAAAGAGGCCCACTAGAGGGAAGGTTGTTACCGTGGCCTATGGACATTGACAACACCGGGGCCGTAACACTCGTACTGCCGATCAACCGAAAAAATCAACTAGGTTTTGTTTCTTTATAAGAAAACTAGCAAACCCGGCGAACTCCGTTTCGCCATGTGAAAAATGATTTTTCCGTTTTTCTGTTGAAATTTTCCTAGAATTTTCTTTGCTATAAACCTCACGGTGCCCGAGACCTTTCCAACGAATGCAAAACCGTGGAAATCGGTTCGTGCGTTCTGGAGTTATAGCGTCAGGAAGGAAAACCCGACTTATTTTTATATAGTAGAGATAAGTTAACTCATATAAGTAGTAGTCTAAACTTAATTACATTAATAATCTATAATATAAGTATAGTAGTAGTATCTGTAATATAAGTAGATCAATTATCTAAAAGCTGTTAACCCTACTAATTGTGTAGTAGCATCACTTCATGCAACTTTATTTTCAAACTGTGCAGGAACTTTTTGAGCCCACCGTACTTGGTACATGCCTACCTGAGAACTTCATTCGAAGTTGATTTGAAAAGACACAACAGTATCACAAAACCTTATTCACATTTGTATCTAAATGGGTTTCGTGAAAAGTTTTATTCGTTTCAACAAATTACAGTGAGTTAGTACCGAGTTTATCGCCTGTTAATATATTTTTTTTATCACAAAACTTTGTTAAGGGCACGGATTTGAATAGCAGTTTCAAAGTGATGAAAATTTATGAAGTGGTATGTTATTAGTCATTTTTAAGTAACTTTATAGAAATTTAATAAGTTTTTTGTACCACTTATGTGACAGATAAGCACACGGCCCACCTGATGGAAAGTGGTTACCGTGGCCTATAGACGTTTGCAACTTCAGGGGCATTAGAGTCGTGCTGCCTACCCTGTAGAAAACTATTAATGTCATTCTTGAAGAACCCCATATTGTAAAAGTGCTTGTAGATAAAAGGTGGGTAGAATTATTTATTTTTCATTTATTTATTTATTAAAGCTTCGTGCACATAAATGTACACAGGTGGACTTAATGTCTTAGGCATACCTACTCTACCAGTCAACCTTTTCATCCATTTGGTGACGGTGAAAGAATGAAAGAAGAGTGTTGGAAGAGGTTGAGAAACGGAAAACGCAGACAAGTATTTGACTTCACCTCACCTGATGGTAAGGCAAGGTCTCAGGAGAGAAAGAGGGTAATCATTATAGACAAGTATGTACAATGTTACAATGGTGGCGCTCAGCTTGACGGCCTGTTCAGATGCTTTTTCACGCCTCACTTAAAGGACCCGGGACTGTAGGAAGAAGGAAACACATGTACTAGTTTCTTAGGTCTAGAACAACACTCAACGATGAAACTTAACTTGAAACTAGTCTTAATACCTAATATACCTGACATACAAAAATCCCTGAAGGAGTAGAAGGAAGTATATTACTATCCACATTTTGCCAATTATAATCTGAGGGGCGAACCTATTGCCGTATGCGTATATTTTGTCATGGGAAGTATTTTTGCTGTTGGATGGACAATAGATAGGGCTATTCTCCACCTTTGTCTAGAATTTAGAACCAATTTTTTGGAGGTAAACGTCTCAGGTAAGACGGTTGCCATTACAGACACGAATAATGTTGAAAATGGTGGCCCTCAGGTTGACGGCCTTATCAGATACTTTTACACATGAATTGGGATTCTAGATTCTATAAATATTTTTTTGTATAAACATGATTTGTGTTATTTGTTTTTTTTTTTATAAACTCACGCCTTTATCCACGAAGGGGTAGACAGGGGTGCTAGCACCCACATTTCACCAGTTTATGTTTAGGTCCCAATGTAATAGGTGGGCGAGCCTAATGCCATAAACCGGGCACTTATAAACCTGCGATAAATACACACATAACTTCGAAAGGCATCGAAAAATCGTTGGTGTGTGCCATGGTAAAACCTGGGATCGAACCCGAGAACTCGTCTCAGCAGTCCATTACCCATACCACTAGGCTACCGCGGTTCTCGGTTATATGGATGTTATTCAATATTCCTTATTATAGTGCCAACGTGTTTTGCCTATACATATGTACCAATATTATATTATTTTTTTATTGTTATTAATAAAAAAAAGGTTCATAGTATCACAAATAGAGCATTTAAATATTAGTCATTAAACATAATCAACAGCATATTGATGTCAATATTTAGGAATTAAATAGTTACAGAAAATGTTAATAAAATAAAGTAAATAATAAATGTGTTTTTATTAAATCTTGTACAAAATACAAAAATTAATGTCAATGTAAAATTGATTCCAATTCGCGTACTCCTTGTGGTACGAAACATTAGATGTTACAAAATCACCCTAATTGAATAAAAGGTATTGGAAATGTTGAAATCTTTAGCAACGAACGACCAATTAAATTAATTCCGGGGTCAGCATTTTATTTTCCAATTGTCGAATAATGAAACGCTAAATAACAAATTAATTAAATGTATTTGGGCAATTAATTGTCAAGTAATCCTTTTAGACACGATTTTTAGTTAACAAGCGTTTATACTTGCATTATCTGGTCCGGTGGAGCAATGAGAGAAAGTGTGGCAGCTATGTGTACAGTCCTAGGTTCAATTCTATATTTATTTGTTAGCGTTTATCCTATACCTCGATAGAGCAGTTAAAGAAAGAACATCTTCAAAAAGGACATAAAGTTAACGCCCCCTGGAGTTGCAAACGTCTATAGGCCACAGTGGTAATTTTCCATCAGGTTGGCCGTGTGCTTGTTTGCCAAATAAATGGTATAAAAAGAGGTATGACTGGAGAGTCAAATATGAGACTGCATTCATACTTACTAATAAGAAGCCATTAAGCTTAGCTGGAGGGATAAGAGGGAATATTAGTAATTTCGGTTCTAATATTATTATAGACATTGACGGTGGGGCTAGTCCACAAATTGCTCAGCAGGCCACAGAGCGAGGTTAGGTACTTATGCTTTTTTTTTCGTCCGAAAAATCCCCACGGATACCCCCCTTTCTCGCCGGAGCCGGTGTTGGAGAGGTTATGTGGGACTCGAACCGACCAAAACGCACGCCATCTTTGGGTCTTTAGTTGCTGGAGGTGAGATAGTAGTCAACATATCCTTCGCACCCTGGCAGACCCGGGGAGTGAGGCTATGCTTGGGGTCTCTTCAAAGGATAAAATTCGCAATGAGGTCATCCGACAAAAAAACTAAAGTTACATACATAGCTCGCAAAATAACCGAGCTGAAGTGGCAGTGGGCAGGCCACATCTGCCGGAGGACCGATGGTCACTGGAACAAACGAGTCCTCGAGTGGAGACCGCGAGAAGGCAAACGGAAGGTAGGACGCCCTTAGCCCGATGGACTGATGACCTGAAAAAGGCGACTGGGACAAACTGGATGCGGAGGGTGGAGGGTAGGGATCAGTGGCGCACATTGGAAGAGGCCTATGTCCAGCAGTGAACTGCGATAGGCTCATTGATTGACGTGTCTGAGACAGAAAGTGGTTTTGAATAAAGTATAAATACGCTACGTAATAATCATAGATAAAAAATGGAGCGTTTTATTTCATAAACGACTATGTCTGTAACGTAATATAAGCTTTTCCTTCTGTCGGATAAGAATTATGAGAACCTATTACATAATTGGAACAATCGCAACAAAAATGAAGGTAAAAAAAATGAGAGTATGGTTCATATAAATGAGAAAAAAAAAATGTCATCATCATCCTTGCCTTAAGCCTGGTCGCATCCAAAGCTGTCACCTCAGAGTCCGGGGTTTGCGTCCCGGCGGAACTTTGATATTTCAAGCGACTACCATCTGGCCTCCACAACCTACAGCCATAGCCAATATCGGAATACTGCAACGTTCGTGACAACCGGGACCGACGGCTTTACGTATCTCCGATACACGACCAGATCAGTTGCAAATAACCATATTCATGCATACAAATATATGCACTGAGCAGGGATCGAACCCGCGATCCCTACTGCCATGCCACACAGGCTCATAAATGAGAGAAAACTACCTACAATAATTGTGCGACAAATGAAAGGTTTGACGAAGCCTAAATAAGAATTCTACTTCGAAATCATTCCTTACATTCTTTTATTTTCTTTTTAACCCAAGCAATGACGTACTTTGAATAGAAAAGGACATAACAAATATCTATAGAAAATGATTTTGTTCCTCTCCATAATTTTACGTGTTCCTTTTTTATATTTTCAATACCTGGCACAAAATTGTCCCTAAAATATTTTGACATAAAAAGAAATAAGCATTCATAAAAGAAATTAGTAAATATTTGTGAAGGAAATTGTGTTTCTTTGAGGAAAACTCAGTATAATTAAGCATTTCAATACAATATACATCATTTAATTAAAGCGAACGTGAGAGGGACCCTACGGAAATGAATCACTTTAGTAAAGAGAAAAATCTGTGAATGCACAATCTTACCTTTTCTAGTCGATCTTAGGTCTTTCAAGGTCTTGTTAACGAAACTTTCACTGTTTTAGTCACAGAAATATATATTTTTATTTTATTAATAAATTAAATGTGACATATTATTTATTTAGACACGATTACGCGAACATTTTACATACGATTCGACGATAAACGCGCGCACGAGCAAATTTCGCGCGTCCGACTGCCTCAAGTGTCGGTCGAAAACTGGCGGCGAGGAAATGATGGAACACCTCTGTTCTTACACTGAAATTTTCAGAACGTCCTAACTCTATACACATAATGATTTAATATGAACTTTGTCTATATTGAAATTAGGTTCCAATTCAGTTATTTCAGAAACAGATATGGGTTGTTAAATATCGAAAATGTTAGCAGGTAACCCATTGTTCAAGTTGAGAAAATTCGATTAATTTCTTATGGTAATAATTAATGGTGGCTTTAGTTATTTATTTATTGAATAAAACAGTTGAAGACTAGACTGATTTTTAAATGTCTTGAACTTTAATACGATTTTTTAATAACCTACCCTATTCTTTTATTATTTACAGTCGCTACCCGCCATCAGTATCAACTTAACAAATTCCAAGTTTTAAAACTTCACGTGAAAAAATGAAAAAAACATATATTTAAAAATTGATAACAATTCCTGCATTTTCTGTATAATTACACGCCTTATCTTCGCCCGTGGTTTAATTCCAAACCCTGTAACTTGGGTTCAATCCCAGGTTTACCATGGCACACACGAATGACTTTTCGATGCTTTTCGATGTTATGTGTGTATTTATCGCAGGTTTATAAGTGCCCGGTTAATGGGAATAGGTTCGCCACCTATTAAATTGGGACCTAAACATAAACTGGCGAAATGTATACCCCTTCGGCGTGAGTTTATGTATATATGTATGTGAAAACACTGAGGCGAAGGTCTCAGATGTGACCAGAACGCTAACGAGGGAACGACTAGGGAGCCTAGCCCCTAGCCAAAATGCATTCGTTCCGAATCTACATTCGTCATCGTTCTGAAAATGTATGGGAGTGACATTTGTTGTCGGAATCGGATCACATGACATTCCGACAACAAATGTCACTCCCATACATTTTCTGAGCGATGACGAATGTAGATTCGGAACGAATGCATTTTGGCTAGGCCCCAGGGATGATTACGACTCCATCACTAGCAAAAGAAATCCTCAGAAGTTGTTAATGTTGAATCTCGTCATGACATTTCATCACTCCTAATTTCAAGTATACCTCGCTCCATATCCTTAATTGTTACATGAACTTTTGTTTCCAACAAGATAAGCTTACGTATCTAATTTGAAACGTTTTCGCACAGTCAGTGGACACAGTAAAGCACTTTACCAATTAAATAATGTTTCGTAGCTATTTCGAGCCTTTTTAAATATTAATTTTTACAGTATTTTAAATGGAATTACGTTATCATTACAGTACCCTTTTATTTTCGTGCAAATAATTCTCACGAATACCCCCACCAGAGTCGGTTTGGGAGGTTATGTCGGACTCGAATCGTCCAAAACGCACGCCGTCTCTGGGTCGTTAGTTGCCGGAGGTGAGATAGTTCCTAACATTACCTACGGCAATATCCAAAGACGGCGTGCGTTTTAGTCGGTTCGAGTCCGACATAACCTCCCAAACCGACTCTGGTGGGGGTATTCGTGAGAAATACTACTAATACTACGTTTCTTAAGTGGGTAGTGCTAAAATTAAGTACACCAGTAAATCTTGGGCAAACGTTTGTGATTTTATACTTCATTTTAGTACTACCACAAAAAGGCAAGTAATTAAGATATTGCTAAGTTAAAAGTAAACCCCGATGGCCAAGTTCGATGGCACAATAGTTAATTATAACTTCATAGATGTGTTCAACGGTCACGAACAACGGTGCAACTTAAATTGAACGAATTAAAGTTTCTTTCCTCGTCAGATAGAATGTTTATCTGAGCGGTGAGTACCCATCTTCCATACCTTTACGACTACATTACGACTTTATAGAAATATAGATACGCGGTAGCCTAGTGGTATGGGTAATGGACTGCTGAGACGAGGTCTCGGGTTCGATTTCAGGTTTTACCATGTCACACACCAATGACTTTTCGATGCTTTTCGAAGTTATGTGTGTATTTATTGCAGGTTTATAAGTGCCCGGTTAATGGCAATAAGCTCACCACCTATTACATTGGGACCTAAACATAAACTGGCGAATTGTGGGTGCTTGCACCTCTGCCTACCCCTTCGGGGATATAGGCATGAGTTTATCTTATGTTATGTTACTCCCTAACTTTTGTAACAAAACTAACCTTATATCACTTACTTTAAAACGGCTGAATGACTGAAAGGGCTCTGATGAAGATTTTCGTCTCGAGGTTAGGAGGTCGGATGACAGTCGTTTTTGTAAAAGCCGTAAGTCATAGCAGGAGGTAACTAACGGTATCTAACGGAGGTAGGACACGACGGTATCTCCCGTCCGAAATGAGCTGTCCAACTGGGGAAGTACCTCCGCCCTATAGAAGACCGCGGTCATAATAACCATCGTGTTGTGTTCCCGCCGGTAAGTAGGGTAGCCAGAGCTCACTGTACCCCTCCTTGCCCTCCCCTTCCTAGCCTCCCCACACCTTCCTAGCTCTCCCCCTTTCCCTTGTAGTTCTGTAGCTCTAGTTTGACGCTTCAAAGACAATAGAGTGTATGTCTGTAACTTTTAGAAGCAAATAAAGCCCTAAATAACATGTTAAACAGTTTACAACACATCGATTTTCCTGTACACTGTCGTTGTCACTTACGTTCTTTTGTCATTCAACATCTTGTTTGGCATTATATAATAAAAAATAAATATTTCTAGCAAAAAAAACACAAAATGTGTCATAAAATTTTAAGTCAGCGAGCGTTATGATCATGATGAATGGCTTTAACCGATCATCTATCAAACTACTTAGGTTTATAGGTCTTGAAAAAATAGACGGGCGTGTCTTAAGCGCCATTTTGATATATTACTATCGGTTTTAAGAGTGGCTGAAAGGGATCATCTTGGTGAGGGAAGTCAACTAGAATTTAACGAGGATTATTGGATTGCAAACCTTTTTGGGCAGTTCTTATGATTTAAGTTTAGATATACTTTTCTGAGAAATGTATAGAATTTTTTTATACCACTTAGGTGACAAACAAGCACGCGGCCCACCTATTGGATAGTGGTTACCGTGGCCTAAGGACGTTTGCAATACCAAGGGTGTCACAATCTTGCCGACCTTATAGAGAAGAGGGGGAAAGGAAGAGGGGGGGAGCAGGTTAAAAGAGTCTCTGTGCTGTCAGTGCAGAAGACAAAGATAGGTTTCTCGGTCTTCCCACTGACAACACAAAACCTTTCCAGTGAGCTTTGACTACACTACTCACCACTGGAAACACAACACAAGGTTATTATTATGCGAGGTATTATGTAGGGTGGAGGTAGGTATTTCCCCAGTCGGACTGCTCAATTAGGACGGGTGACACAGTCAAATCCTACCTCCGTAGGTCTCAAAAGACACTGACATTTTTAAATTCGATTTCGAGAGGAGATTTTATCTCTATTTGCGCTAGTAAAAATATAACTTTATGATCTCATCTACCATTATCATAAAACTTATTTAAAAGTAATAAATAAATAACATTTCACACGCCTTTATGGTAAAACAAAGAGGACATGTCTGTCTGACTATTATCTCAGTTATAACCACTATAACTATTTTGTTTCATGAACACTTAACACCACAGTATACCTTTTATTAACAAATGAGAAGTAAAAAAAAATACAGAGAAAAATCGTTCTGGAGAAATTCGACATAATTTATTTGGAATTAACAATGCACCTGATAAATCTGTTACTTACGAATAAAAAAATGAAAAAACTGCCAATTTGGCGATCGTCCGAATCGATTATGAAATGATGAATGCTTTTGACACAGTGTAAACTTTAACAGTAGAACAATAACAACGCTTTGTTTGTTTTTAATGATAATGAACTAATGAATTTTTATATTAGGTCGTTACACGAACGGGCGTTACGTTATATGAAATCGCCTTTATTTTTGAAGAAATTAAGTCAAATTGACGAGCCATAAATAAAAAAATAAAAATTGGAGGAAACCTAATTTTAAGTTTTAACATTTTTGCATTTTTTTAGGAATGACAGATCCAAATGTTATGATTTTTTTTTGGGTACGAATGAGAACTTTTACAACATTTTTGAAAAGTGACCGTTGTTAAAGAGTAATACGAAAATTATCATCAAAATGGATAGCATTTAGGAAGTACTTACTTTGGGCCTCCAGTTGCCGGAGGTGAGATAGTAGCGAACATATTTCTCTTTCGAGATGACCCCCTTCGGGTGCAGCGGCCACGATGCCTCCGTGTAGCCCCGAGTATGGGGTGGCGCGCTTAGCGCCACTATCGCGGCCTGCTTCTGCTAGGGTGACAGTCGGCTCCACGTGTCACCCCTCATACTACCGCCTGAGCGTGTGTGGGCTAAAATTTTATTGCTTTCATACCTCACAGAGACACTGTTTCTGGTTGCAATATGTGTGAGAATGAACTCCCTGCCTATAACGAGCTATATAGAGATTAATCTCTAGGCTGAGGCCAAAGTGTACTTACATTTTGATTTTATCAATTATTAATATTTTACACCCACCCCAATTCTAAACAAAGATGTCTACTAACATTTCTATTTTGAGACAAATCTTATTGATTAGTTACACAACACGCCTACATATATTCTAAAACCGAAGCAAGAATGTAAATACGAATGGGGTTAGACTTAGCGTTAATACATTTGTGTAAATATACGTAGTGGTAACAGTGGTGAAACTACAGAACTATTTACCATTAGCTGTTGCACGCGGCTCCGCCCACCTGAGCTTTTGATCCCGTTCCCGCTGTTGAGCCTTTTCATATTTATTCACCTTTTAAACCTGCTCTGGGGTTTCACAAATAATTCAAGACCAAAATTAGCCAAATCGGTCCAGTCATTCTCGATTTTTAGCGAGACTAACGAACAGCAATTCATTTTTATATATTTAGATTATTTTGAGTTACAAACCGTTTCGTAAGTTCACACGTTCGTATAAGCCCATTTAAGTCGGTATTGGTCTAGTTTTGCGTCAGTTTTTTATGCTTAGGTAGTAAAATTAACTGCGCCGCGCCTGATGGTAAGTAGAGGCGCGGTTCATAACATGGTGGCCGTCGTAACAGGTGGTGTCCTTGCAACGGCGGTCCCCACCCTGACGGCCTTGACAGTTGTTTTTTCTCGCCCCGCTTGAAGGATCCGAGTATGTAGGATGAAGGGAACACGTGTGCTGGCAGAGCATTCCAGGACTCAATAGTACGACATAGAAAAGAGTCGCCGTACCGCTTGGTTCTTGATGAAACTGTTTAGTTGGTATTTCTCTATACAATGGTAGTTTTATAGTAGCTATGGTAGTTTTCTATACAAGGTTACCTAACATTCGCACGTTTCGACTACGTTTTTAACTCAATGACATAACATAACATAAGCTCACGCCTATATCCCTGAAAGAGTAGGCAGAAGTGCTATCACCCACATTTCGCCAGTTTATGTTTAGGTCCCAATGTAATAGTTGGCGAGCCTATTGCCAGTAACCGGGCACTTATAAACCTGCAATAAATGCACATATAACTTCGAAAAGTATCAAAAAGTCATTGGTGTGTGCCATGGTGTGGAAGATGTTTTTTTTTTAGGTCAAGATATATCCACTTCAGGATCTCATATCGCCCGTAAATTATTTTTCCTTTAATTTTTGTTATATTCTCAACCCTTTATAACAGGTTTCATTCTACTATGATTCTTTTTAGTTTCAAAAATTATCGACCCTAGTCTACAAGCGATCAAGTAGGTACCTACTCGTAATTCGTAATGATAATAAAAATCCAACTGTTGTTCCAAATTTAAAACTTTATGAGAATGGCTTAAAGGATGGATTGATTAATGGACAGATTCATGAATGGATTGATGGAATGATTAATAGATGCGTTAGTGGGTGGATTAATATATCATCATCATTATCTATTTACAATAAAGCATTTGAATTTGAATTTGAATTTGAATTTGAGTTAATCCCGGTCGCATTTGAATATGATAACTCCGAGTCCGGGGTCCACTTATTTCCAGTGTATGTCATGTAGCTTCCACAATCTATATATTGAAATAGCGGATGAAAATGACAATATCGAAGTTCTGTAGTGTTGACCAGTTGTTGAACTATTTTTTTTTATTTATTTATTGTTTGTGGAACATAGGTATTACAGAGATCTTAAAATAATGAATGTAGGTGCACTATGTCCTACCACATACATGGCGTACAAATTAAAATTAAATGTCGTTATGGTTAGTATTGGGACTTAAAGCTATGGTTAGTAGATATCGCTTACAAGATTGGGTCATACTGCTCAAGACAATACATTGCATATAATTTTCAAAGAACATTATGATGCTATGTTAATACATAATGAATAATAAAAGGTTTGTTTTGTATGTCAAAGTAATAGAGTCAGATATGTTATGAATTAACTTTAAGGCTTAGTTAAGTTAAATTTAAGGCTCCAAGGTGTTACAAACACGTAGAGCTAACGGAGGTAGGACACGACGGTATCTCCCGTCCGAAATGAGCTGTCCAACTGGAGAAGTACCTCCGCCCTACAGAAGACCGCGGTCATAATAACCATCGTGTTGTGTTCCCGCCGGTAAATAGGGTAGCCAGAGCTCACTATACCCCTCCTTCCCCTCCCCTTCCTAGCCTCCCCACCCCTTCCCAGCTCTCCCCCTTTCCCTTCAGGGTGGGCAGCGCGTGTGTGACACCCTTAGTGTTGCACACGTTCATAGGCCACGGTGGCCGCTTTCCATCAGGTGGGCCGTGAGCCTGTCTGCCACCTACGTAGTATAATAAAAAAAGAAAAAAAAAGAGTGTTACAATAGCGACGTCAGAGAGTCTCTCTACGACTCAAGACTATGCGACGCTCAACAGAATTTATAACTATTACAACCGATCACATCTTATCGGAATAGTTAATCGGGAAGAACAAATATCCTTCTATTAACCTGTAACAGATAGTAATATTATATTCTTTGAAGTGCCATCAAATCGACAGGTTTATGGACAACTCGCGGCGACTGGCGCCCACATAGTTGAAGTCTGATATTACCGCTTATATTAATATCGATGGAAGTATCTAAAGTTAATATTGGTGTAACTGTTTTTTTTTAATTCAAGGCATGTCAATTTGACTTCACCCCACCTGATGGTAAGCTGAAGCAAAGTCTCATGAAAGAGGGTCACCATTGTAAACACGTACAGTGCTACAATAGTGGCGCTCAGGTTGACGGCCTCATCAGATTTTTTTTCACGCCCCGCATAAAGGACCCGGGTCCTTTGTGCGGGGCGTGAAAAAAAACCTATTGTAGGAAGAAGGATACATGTGCGCTGGTAACACTATTAGAGGGTTAATTAAAATTCTATGAAGCTATGTAGCGGTCCTGACGATGCTTCGTCTAGAAGCGAAACATGTGTTGAGGTTTGTTCTTCGCACTTACCCATACGATATGATTTCTCCTCGGGTAAGAAGTATTTTTACTTGCTTTGAGGACTGCGGTTTGACATTTCTTTATACGATCATAAATTGATATTTTACTATTGCTATCATTGGGACTATTAAACCATGATGGGTTCACGTCCCCCTAATAGATTGTCTTTCAAATCAGTCACACTTGTCGTGTTTCCACGCTGGTTTCCTATGGTCAAGACTCTGCTGGAACAATCCGGAGCAAGTGGTAAGAACGTCACCCTGTAGTAACCTTCTGATGACCTTTTTGAAGAATCCCATATTGTAGTTGCTAGGGAAAACCGTAACAGTTCTTTTCATGCCGCACAGTGTGCCTCGTCTCCAATCGTAATGAATTCCCTCTTTGTGGCTAGCATTGCTATGATAGAAAGTAGGAGTAGACATCATGTCTAACAATTCTTCTGAGCCTAAACCAGCACTACACTGTGTCCAAGGCTACAGTCATCATTCTCTGAACCTTTTCCCAACTCAGTTGGGATCGGCTTTTCAGTCTAACTGAGATGCGGCTGAACTTCGATATTTTGCGTGAAGCGACTGCCATATGACCTCCACAACCAATGGTCTAATGACCAATGGCGATATCAAAGTTCCAAATTAGACTAAGGACTTCAACTACCAGTAACGACTGCCATAGATGTTTGTATGGCAACCGGAACCGACGGCATGCTCTCCGAGGCACGACCAGACCAGTGCATATAGCCATGCATACAACTGTTTGCACTGAGCGGGGATCGAACTCGCGCCCCGTGCGTAGCAGTCGCGTGCACTACCGCCACGCCACGGAGGCTGTCTAAGTAGTCGTAAGCATCATGTCTAACAATTCTTCTGAACCTAAACCAGCACTACACTGTGTCCAAAACTATAGTGTAGTCAAATATTAACAGACCATCAGCTATCGATTCCGTTTGTTCCCACTTGTTCTACTGAACAGTTCTACGGTAGAACTAATGGGATTTTTTTTTCTCACTAGTTCTACGATATTAGATGTAACAAAAGAGTAGAACTAGTGGGAGTCTTTTTTCCCACTTGTTCTACCTGTTCCATCGGGTAGAACTAATGGGAGGTTTTGTTCTCACTAGTACTACGATATTATGTTTAACAAAATAGTAGAACTAGTGGGAGTCTCTCTTCCCACTTGTTCTACCTAAACCGAAAAGTAGTTTTACACAAAGAAATGTGTTACCAAATATGCTAGTTGTGGCTCAATAATAGGTTGTAAGACACTTAGATATTACTGAATAAATTAAAACACACTATTAATTAAATCACACATTGTTTATGTAAAAGAAAATATAAATTGTGATATAAAATTGTCAAATGTTCTACATCTATATCCATATCTTCATATGTGGAGAAAAAAAAAGGTTGAGGAGTACGGAATTTGGCACAGTTAAAGTTTACATGGAGGAGGAGTGCCAAAATATATTATTTTTAACAATATTTTTATGCATTATTATTGAGGAACCTATAAATCTAAGTAGAAGACGGTTTTTGATTGTAGTATTTCTACATTCTTACTTAAACTACCGAATCATTTCTAAAAAGTGCCCGACGCCAATTTCGCTAGTAACTAATTTTAATTGTGCATTTCTTATAAAATCGTCATTGTCAATTTCAATCCTTCGACGTTTTGGTTGTGAACAAGAAGGAAAATTCTAAATTTTATGATTACGAAATGAAGAAATCAATGAATGAACGGTGACGTTCTCCATATACACACCAAATATTAATGAAATCATCTCTCATCCAGTACTTTACTCATACCGTACTAACAATGCTGTTGAAGGATGGCATCACAAAATTAATAACGAAATAAATAAAAATGAAGGAAATATTTTGCAAATATTACACATCCTTTATAATGATTCATTGATTTCTTCATTTCGTAATCATAAAATTTAGAATTTTCCTTCTTGTTCACAACCAAAACGTCGAAGGATTGAAATTGACAATGACGATTTTATAAGAAATGCACAATTAAAATTAGTTACTAGCGAAATTGGCGTCGGGCACTTTTTAGAAATGATTCGGTAGTTTAAGTAAGAATGTAGAAATACTACAATCAAAAACCGTCTTCTACTTAGATTTATAGGTTCCTCAATAATAATGCATAAAAATATTGTTAAAAATAATATATTTTGGCACTCCTCCTCCATGTAAACTTTAACTGTGCCAAATTCCGTACTCCTCAACCTTTTTTTTTCTCCACATATGAAGATATGGATATAGATGTAGAACATTTGACAATTTTATATCACAATTTATATTTTCTTTTACATAAACAATGTGTGATTTAATTAATAGTGTGTTTTAATTTATTCAGTAATATCTAAGTGTCTTACAACCTATTATTGAGCCACAACTAGCATATTTGGTAACACATTTCTTTGTGTAAAACTACTTTTCGGTTTAGGTAGAACAAGTGGGAAGAGAGACTCCCACTAGTTCTACTATTTTGTTAAACATAATATCGTAGTACTAGTGAGAACAAAACCTCCCATTAGTTCTACCCGATGGAACAGGTAGAACAAGTGGGAATAAAGACTCCCACTAGTTCTACTCTTTTGTTACATCTAATATCGTAGAACTAGTGAGAAAAAAAAATCCCATTAGTTCTACCGTAGAACTGTTCAGTAGAACAAGTGGGAACAAACGATCGATTCAGTGAACAACGCTGATGTCGAGTTGAATAAGTCAATTTTCCCTTATTTTGTTTTTCAGCTTAAAATAACAGTTTGGAAAAACCACGAATTGAACGCTGTGTTTTGTAAATGGATAAATATTTTTACAACTGTATTTACATGGCATGTTGGCAAATTTAATGTACGTATATTTTAACATAACATAACATAAACTCACGCCTTTATCCCCGGGATAGGCAGAGGTGCAAGCACTCACAATTCGCCCGTTTATGTTTAGGTCCCAATGTAATAGGTGGCGAGCCTATTGCCACTAACCGGGCACTTATAAACCTGCGTTAAATACACACATAACTTCGAAAGGCATCGAAAAGTCATGGTGAACCTGGGATCGAACCCGAGACCTTCTCTCTGCAGTCCATTACCCATATCCCTAGGCTACCGCGGTTTCACTTATATTTTATTTACAGTTAATTAACTACATACTTCAATATATATCTTTTTAAAATACACGACACGACTTAATTAGGTTTATGGAATCTATAACACTTAATTACATTTAAACATATATTTTTTTTTATAAACCTCATTTCCAGGGGCATATAAGATTATTTCGGACTCGAACTGACTAATATTACATGCCATCTTGACTCTTTTTTCAGATATCGGGGTTTGAGAATGCCTAAGACAAGTTTTTCGTCACAACGCCAACTAGCCCCAATCCGTAAGGGGTTCTAAGATAGTCCTCTCGGAAAGCAAGCAAGACTAAGAAGCATGCATATGTTCAATTTATCTACATTCTTTTTTTTATGGCACGTCAATTTGACTTCATCTCGCCTGATATTAACTTGAAGGCAAAGTCTCATGAAAGAAGGTCACCATTGCAAACACGTACAGTGCTACAATGGTGGCGCTCAGCTTGACGGCCTCATCAGATGCTTTTTCACGCCCCGCTTAAAGGACCCAGGACTTTTTTTTTTTTTTTTATCGTGCGCAAAATCCCCACGGATACCACCTCCACCAAAACCGATGGAGGTGATTATGTTGGACTCGAACCGACCAAAACGCACGCCGTCCATGGGTCCTTGATTGCCGGAGGTGAGATTATACAAGACATATCTCTCGCACCCCGGCAGACCCGGGGACATCTCTGTTGAGATGACCCTCTTCCCCCAATGTGGGGACCATGGTGTCCCCATCTAGCCCCTGGGTATGGGGTGGCATTTTGCGCCATCGCCGTGGCCTGCTTCTGCTAGGGTGACCGGTGGCTCCACCCGTCACCCCCAGGCCCGCGCTCATGGGGGACGGAGGTCATTTTGCGACCCAGGACCCAGGACTGTAGGAAGAAGGAAACACGTGCGCTGGCAAGGAATTCCAGGATTTAATGGTGCGGCAGAGAAAAGACTCACCTTTAATCATTCTATTATAGAGTATATGACACCTAGAGCTTCAGTATAAAATATACAATGTATTTACTCTCAAGAATGTAGAACAATCGGGGTAGTAAAACGCTACTTCAATCAGCTTTTATGGTTTTGTGGGATGATAAACAGAACGGTGTCGTTTTATTCCTATATCAATGTTAAGAATTCAATTCGAGCTAAGCAGCTGATGGTAAAACGATTATTGTTTAATAAAGATTATACATAACAAAGCTAACTTCATATATAAGTGGTCTCTCCCTTATCCTACTAATAATAAACGCACAGTAGAGTTATTTATCGCAGGTTTATAAGAGCCTGGTTAATGGCAATAGGCTCGCCACAAATTAATAGGTGGCGATTTATATAAACTGGCGAAATGTGGGTGCTAGCACCTCTGCCTACCCCTTCGGGGATAAAGGCGTGAGTTTATGTTATGTTATGTTATGTAGAGTTATTTATTCTATCCAGCAAGTGCGAAAAACAAACCCCGACACTTCTTTCGCCTCTGCACAAGGCATCTTCAGGAACGAATATTGCACATACAACAACGACCCATGCTTGTGTTACTGCTACTAAGCTTGTGTTATGAGTTTTAGAATGTGGATAAACATACTTAGATACTTTTTTAATAAATACATACATATTATAAATAGAAACACCCAGACCAATACAAATATTCATATTCATGCACACAAATATTTGCACTGAGCAGTAATCAAACTCGCGCCTCCTGCGTAGCAGTCGTGTTCACCACCACCACGCCACAGAGGCTCTCATTAATATAACGAGTATATTATGAATAATTTTACTAAACAAACTTTTACATATTGCTTGCAAACCCCAGAACATACGACGTAAAGAACAAAAACAAAACAAAGTAGAACATTAAGTAACTTTGCCATGTTCACTCGTATTTGTTTGTAAGTTTGTTAGATTTTGTTTTATGTTCGTAAAGTTGCATTTAGGAATGCAGGTTATTGCGATGTTTTTTTATACATGTACTATGCTTAAATGTTAATGTATACATGTACAGTAGAACTCAAAAGTGCAGTAGCAATCCTACGCAACTATAGCGTCAACATTCTAACGCTACTTGTGACCTTTTTCTTTTAAGACAAGCCAGCGTCGCCTCGTATTGCATAGTAACATTACACACACATATAAGCGCGCCGGCCGCACGCTAAACCATTTTGAGCCTTGATGTGCTAATGCACTTATGAGCTCTGACTGTACTATGCTTAGATGTGTGTATGGATAACTATGAATAGTCGTTCATTAACTTCAATACACCCACACCATCGAGTCACGCGTACCAGCAATGAATACTAAACAAGATACAAGCAATATAAGTAATATAACATCGCAATATACCGCGGTAGCCTAGTGGTATGGGTAATGGACTGCTGAGACGAGGTCTCGAGTTCGATCACAGGTTTACCATGGCACACACCAATGACTTTTCGATGCTTTACAAAGTTATGTGTGTATTTATCACTGGTTTATAAGTGCCCGGTTTATGGCAATAGGCTCGCCACCTATTACATTGGGACCTAAACATAAACTGGCGAAATGTGAGTGCTAGCACCTCTGCCTATCCCTTCGGGGATAAAGGCGTGAGTTTATGTTATGTTATGTTACATTATAATCTAAAACTATTTTTTCCTTATCACTACCATTCCGTTCGCACTCCATGAGCAAATGTTGGAATGTATGTTTGTATGTATTATGATGATTTTTATTTGAATGTACAAACGTTGTACGTGGAAACTAAACCCAGAACTGTCAAATATAAAATATACGATCACGGTATACTGTATTTTGCAGTTACGCGTCTAAATTCATAGGCAGTCAACACACAGGTGTAGTCAAATATGAATGATATACGATGACACAATGTTTGCGAAGCCGACCGTGTAGACCAGGAGCTCAGAGCGTTACAAATGTAACAAATTTTTTCAAAGGAAAAAAACTCTTCGTTATTTAATTATAAAGAGCAATACGTTCACAAATTTGTAAGATTATGGATATTTACAATTTTTTTTATAATATCATGAATATATCCCCGAAGGAATAGGCAGAGGTGCTGTCACCACATTTCGTCAGTTTATGTTTAGGTCCCAATGTAATAGGTGGCGAGCCTATTGCCATAAACCGGGCACTTATAAACCTGCGAAAACTATTATCAATAAAGTAAATATGAATATAAAAATCTAGAAAACTCGAATAATGCAGCGTTACTGTCACCACAGACCTAGCAGTAGCTTTAACACGAAATACTATCGAATTCGTAATGTAAAGGTATCGACAGAACGGAGCATTGCGTTTGGCGGGCTACACACGCACACAGGTTCACAAGAGACAGACTGCCAATCACAATGCTCCGTTCTCTCGAAACTTTTACATTACGAATTCGATAGGAGTTCATGTTAGTGCTACTGGAGTTTTCTCGAGCAATTTCCAAATATTATTTGGATATGAACCTTATTCCATTCAGAAAAAAACTGCGTCGACGTGTTTTCGAATATATTTTAATAGTCACGCGCGTATTCGAGTGCAATCTGCGCGATTGAATTCGAATACGCGCGTTAATCAAATAAGGTTGATATTTTATTGACGCTTTAAAATTATTCAAGCAAACTGTCGCTAGGTCTGTGCTGACGTCAAGAAGTAATAGTTGCCGTTGGATGACGACGATATAAGTTTATTATAGTAGCCTTTCAAAAAAGTTCTATGATCAGCGCTGAATTATCCTATAGCTGAAATGATAGCAATGTTTTATATTTGTCAAAGGATCCAAGTAATTATATTACAAATTAATTTCCAAGAAACTCTTCCAATTAAAATTAACTTGTGTTCGTTTTAAGTACACTTTAATAGCACAATATCCGGGATCCAAACCGCAACCATCACAAATCTATCATGACACTAGGCTAATGTCACTTTAAAACGTTCATTTATTTTCAGTCATCTCCCACACTACATTCATACTATCACGGGGACTTTACAAACATATAAATAACTGATGCACAAGCTCAGAACAATTTTCTGTAAATTGCACAAGTATGTCCCGTGTGGGCACATAACTTGTGGAGGTACTGGTTGGATACTTGTGATGTCACTAAGTTACCTAATGAACTTGAGCTTAATACACGTGTACAACTGTTCTTTTTTTATGGCACGTCAATTTGACTTCACCTCGCCTGATGTTAAGCTGAAGGCAAAGTCTCATGAAAGAAGGTCACCATTGCAAACACGTTCAGTGCTACAATGGTGGCGCTCAGCTTGACGGCCTCATCAGATGCTTTTTCACACTCCGCTTAAAGGACCCGGGACTGTAGGAAGAAGGAAACACGTGCGCCGGCAAGGAGTTCCAGGATTTAAAGGTGCGGCAGAGAAAAGATTTACCGAAACGCTTGGTTCTTGAAGGAATATTCTGTACCGTATGCATGTGACATCTAAGCCCTGCTCGTGTTGTCCTGTGTAGGAAAGGGGAGGGTAGGATTAATTGAAAGAGCTCATCAGAACATTCACCATGGTAGAGACGGTAAAATACTGCCATCGGTTCACAATACTATAGCCCAAACTTAAGATTATTTAGCCACTTAAACATGCAAACGGTAAAGCAAGTTACAATAAATAATATATAATAATTTATAATAATAATAATTTATTTTCATTAATTCAATGGTATTTGTTACATAATTTCTTAATCTATCTATTGCTATTTTTTACACTTAGTGCATACTATCTTAGATATATTATGTATTAATACATATATAATATAAATGAGCTCTACATTTGTAAAAACAATCTTACGTTATCTATAGTTATTTAGCTGTGCTACATAGCCTGTGCCTGAACTAGGTAATCCTGTTTTTCAGGCTTGTGTTGTAATTTTTACATTTTAAATAAACAAATAAATAATTCATAGGTAACTATAAAAGCAACTTGCAAAATAATACACTACTGTACATTTCTGTGCTCCCAGCTCCCGGCTCACATCAAACTTCGTGGAAACCGAATTAATATACCGTGATTGATGTAATACGCCGAGCGTGGAACAAACATAGCCGTAATTAATTCAAAGTGTAGTTTACTTTTGAGCCGAGACTCGATATGGTACAACCCGGTTGTGGTCTACATAGATTTAGAGTACCCTAGATCGTGTACAGTAGAACTCAAAAGTGCAGTAGCAATCGTACGCAACTATAGCGTCAACATTCTAACGCTACTTGTGACCTTTTTGTTTTAAGACAAGCCAGCGTCGCCTCGTATTGCATAGTAACATTACACACACATATAAGCGCGCCGGCCGCACGCTAAACCATTTTGAGCCTTGATGTGCTAAAGCACTTATGAGCTCTGACTGTACATTGAATATTATAAATTATATCCGATTATATATAACCGCGGTAGCCTAGTGGTATGGGTGGTGGACTGCTGTGACGAGGTCTTGGGTTCGATCCCAGGTTTACGATGGCACACACCAATGACTGCGATGCTAAGTGCCCGGTTAATGGCAATAGGCTCGCCACCTAAAATGTGGGTGCCGCCGGCAAATGTGGGTGCTAGCACCTCTTTTTTTTTTTTTTTTTTTTTTTTTATCGTGCGCAAAATCCCCACGGATACCACCCCCACCAAAACCGATGGAGGTGATTATGTCGGACTCGAACCGACCAAAACGCACGCCGTCCATGGGTCCTCGATTGCCGGAGGTGAGATTATACAAGACATATCTCTCGCACCCCGGCAGACCCGGGGTGCGGACAGAGATCTGTTGAGATGACCCTCTTCCCTAAAAGTGGGGACCATGGCGTCCCCATCTAGCCCCTGGGTATGGTGTGGCATTATGTGCCATCGCCGTGGCCTGCTTCTGCTAGGGTGACAGGCGGCTTCACCCGTCACCCCCAGGCCCGCGCTCATGGGGGACGGAGGTCATTCTGCGACTTCCGACGTCCGAGTCGCCTCCGCTCATCGCGGGCAGTGCGGGCCCGGAGCCTTCTTCGGACCCGCTCCGCCTCCTCCTTTTCGAGCATAACTTGCTCGCAGAAGGAGGCGGCGGCTGCCCAAGCACTCGCGCATCGTACCATCGCCGTGAGCAAGGTGGCGAGCGAGACAACTCCCACCCCTAGGGCTGTCACTAGGGCCCGCCTTGGCGTCTCCCACGCCGGGCACTCGGTCAACGTGTGCAGCCCCGAGTCCTCGCTCGCATCACAGTGATGGCACTCGGACGTTGGCTCCTTCTGAATCCGACGCAGGTAATCCCCGAAGCACCCGTGCCCGGTGATCACCTGAGTCAGCCGGTACGAGAGGCTACCGTGTGGCCTCTCTAGCCAGTCCCCCATGATGGGTCTTACCGCCGCTAATACAGCGTGCCCTGCGCGTGATTGCCCAAGTCGTCGTTCCCACTCGGATACCATGTCCCCGTGGAGCTGGGATTTCACGGCCCGGAGCTCACTAGGCTCGGGTTCATGTCCCCGCTCCCGCGCCTCCTTTCGATACCGATATAGCACCGAAAGGGCTCTCGCATCCAGGATCCATGGTATCGATCCGGCGAGGAGACTCGCTGCGTCAAAGGATATCGTACGGTACCCCCTGATGACCCTGATGGCCATCGTGCGCTGCGGGGCGTGCAGTTTCTGCACGTGTCTGGCCTTCAGGGTCTCCGCCCATACTGGGCACCCATATAGGGCCATGGACCGTACGATTCCCGCGTAGAGTCTCCTACAGGAGTCATCCGGCCCCCTCATGTTGGGCAGCAGCCGTGCCAGAGCATTAGCTGTGCTCTTCAATTTGGGGGCCAGACTTCGGAGGTGTTCTCCGAAGTCCCACCGGCCGTCCAATACGAGCCCCAGATACTTCATCTGGGGCTTGATGCCGATGGGGATGTCTCCTACTGTAAGGCTGGATCCCTCTGGTGGCGCGCGCCGAGGCCCATGAAAGAACATGGCCTCGGTTTTATGTAGGGCCACCTCGAGACCCAGCCGCCGGATCCGTTCCACGACTTGGGCAACCGCGGTCGTGGCCTTCAAGGCCGCTTCGCGATGTGTAGCACCGCTCGCCGTCACTAATGTGTCATCCGCATAACACGTGACGGCAGCACCGTCCTCGAGCTCACCGCGAAGCGCCCAGTCGTATCCGATGTTCCACAGGAGCGGCCCCAAGACCGATCCCTGTGGAACACCGCACGACATCTCTCGCCGACCGAGACCGGTCGCAGTTGGGTAGATGACAGCTCTCTCTGTCAAGTACGCCCCGACTATGCGGCGAAGGTAGAGAGGCACTTCGTGATACATGAGCGCCTCCCTAATGCAACTCCAGGGCAAGGTGTTAAACGCATTAGCGATGTCCAAGGACACCGCCAACATCACCTCGCCCCGAGCAACCGCATCCTCCGCCAGAGTCCTCACGCGCATGATGGCATCCACCGTGGAGCGCCTTTGGCGAAAGCCGTATTGGCCATCCGCCAGGTCCGGCCCCACTCTGGAGAGGTGCTCGACGAGGCGCTTCGCGATAACTCTTTCAAAGAGTTTGCATACCTCGTCGAGCAACACTATAGGCCGGTAGGCGGACGGCGAGTCGGCCGGGCGCCCCGCCTTTCGGATGAGAACCAGTTTCCCCGTCTTCCATAAATTTGGAAACTGGCCCCGCTCCAGACATGCGCTGAGGAGCCCTCTCAGTCGGGGCTCGAGAGCCTCGTCGTCACCTAGAGCAAGGACCCACGCTCGGCCTGGAATACCGTCGGGTCCTGGGGCGGTGTTCTTGGCCTTAAGCCTACGCACCGCCAGCTCTAGTTCTACCCAAGTGACCTCGGGCACGTCGTCGTCATCCACGCTGGGTGTCATAAGCGACCTAAGTGGCGGAGTCATCTGCGGTGGAACATGTTCCACCGCTCGTGCTGGGAACAGGGCGCTAACAACTCCTCCGAGCAGCTCCGGCTGTAGACACTGGGTCAACGGTGGGGCCTGGGGGCGAAGCTTGTTTCTTACCATAAGGTAAGGCCGCCCCCATGGATCCCGCTCCAGTGTCTCCAGCAGCTCTTTGTAGGCCGCGGCTTTGGCCCGCTTTATTGCCACTCGGAGGGCCTTCCTGGCCACCCTGTATTGCTCATGAAGCTCCGCCACTCGATGCTCCGTATCTGCGCGGCGGCTACGTCTCCTGCGGAATCTGGTCCACCGGCGGAACGCGATCATGGAGGCCTGCCGTAACCTCGCGATCTCTGCTGACCACCAGTAGACCTGACGCCTCGGACTATAGGGCGGGGCCCTGGGCATAGCCGCGTCGCAGACACGCGTCATAGCTTCCCGGAACCACACCGCCTCGTCATCTACGTCGACAGGCCTGTCCGGCGCATAGGCCCAGGCTTGTAGGGCGGCGGCTTCCAGGAGGCGATCTTTATCCAGTCGCTTAAGCACCCAGCGGGGTTCGCGTGGGTTCCTTATGACCGGCGCGTCGCCGGTGGGGGCGGAGATGTCAAACCGAATGTATCGGTGATCCGACGCAGTCTCCTCCTCCACAACGACACGCCAGTTCTGCACACGCCGCGACAGCGGGGCGCTCGCGAACGAAACGTCCACAATTGAGCTGCCCCTCGCTGTCGCAAACGTGGCGACGGTCTCGCGATTCAAGAGAACTAGACCGAGACCTTCGGCCCAGCTCTCCAGCGCCCTGCCTCGCCCGTTCGTGCGTCGGGAACCCCAGGCCACAGACCAGGCGTTAAAGTCCCCGAGCACAAGAACCGGGTAAGGATAGCAGGCATTGACGACAACGGCTAGCTGATCCAGCGAACGCTGGTAATCAGCTATGCCTCGGTTCGGCGAGAAGTATGCGGCCACGACCGCTATTTCACCCACAAGTGCCGCCACGCAGCCATGCCCTCTTGCAACAACGGCAAGAGGGGGGCTGCCTGCGGCGGCGTTGTGCACCAGTGCCGCCGACCCATCCAGGTCGGTCTCCCAGGCAGGTCCGAGAAACCGGTGGGTGTAAGGGTCGGCGACAGCGGCGACATTAATGGACCACTGTGCCATGCTCTGGAGCAGAAGTGCCTGAGCATCGGCACCGTGGCCCACGTTCACCTGCAGAATGCGGAGTTGAGGATCCATTATGGAACCCCCACCCCCGCACCCCGTCGCGAACTAGAGGTGGAGCGCTGGCCTCGCGGCTTCGGCTCCCCTCCGGTGCAGGCCTTGCTGCCAACCCTATGGTCAGCCGGCTTACCCTCCGCCGCGCATCTGAAACAGTGCGGCGGAGCATCGCAAGTACCGGCCATATGACCGGGTTGGCCACAGCGGAAGCAACGGTCACCAACTGTTACCTCCGCCGTGCACTGCACCCCTACGTGCCCCACCGACAGGCACCTAAAGCACCTGGCCGGTCGGGTCTGCAGGAGCCGTACCTGCACCTTCACCCAGCCTCCAACCGCGAGGCTTCGCCGGTCGGCAGCCTTTTGGGCTGCTGCGATGGGGCAGCCGACAACTGCTACCCCCTGTCCACGACGGCCGAAGCGTATCGCTCCGACCTTAACTGTGTCGGGGGGACAGCCCCCGGCCTCCGCCACTGCGAGCCTAATCTCCTCGGCTGTGACGGAGTCGTCCATGCCCGAAATGCGCAACTCTGCGCACTTGCTGGGCCTGGACACCCGGACGTCGGCTGCATCCAGCGTCTCCCTGAGCCTCGCTGCTAGGGCGTCGGCTTTGGGTCCGCTGTCAGCGCCGGGGATCTCGAACAGTCGGGCTCCCGTCCGTGTCTCCCTGCACACGAGCGGTCCCGAGATGCCGAGCTCCCTCAAGTCTATTGCAGCCCTTGCCTGCTGCACGACCTGAACATACTTCAGGCCCCTCTCCGACGCGTTTGCCGTCATAGCAACGACGACGGCCGTCGTTCGAGGGGCGTGAAGCCTCCTCGGCGCTGATGCCATCGCGGCAGCCTTGGCCCTTCTGGCCTTTTTGGCTGCCTTTTTGCGGGCGTTCCGCCTCTTCTTATTTTCTCCAGCAACCTCCCAGCCTCCTTCCCGTGGGGAGCTAGTGGAGGCAGCTGGAGCCGGGTCCAGGGTCGAGGCTGAGGCCCGGACTGGGGCTGGGGCTGAGTTCAGGGACGTCTTCCCTTTGCCCTTCCCCTTCCCTTTGCCCTTGACCTGGGCCTGAGCTCGCGCATCTGGAGTAGATCGCAGACCACGAGTTAATACCGGCGGTAATGAGATCGCCGCCGCCGTCAGACGGTTAGAGCCCTTCTTGACTGCCGCGGCGTACCCCGACTGTGATGGCGCAAGAGGCGGACGGTGGATAGAGCCCATTATGGACTCGATCCAGCCCCTCATTCGTTCTTCTTGCGCCACCATTCGCTTCTCCAAGGCCGCCACTGCCGCCATACAGGCCACCCAGGGCTCCATTTCTTCTGGCTGCGACGACGGCTGCACCGGCAGCGTGGGTTGCGCCGCATGTATCGGCGGCGTTGTTTGCGCCAGCCTTTCTGGCTGTGCCATTTGCGCCGCCTGCGCCTTTCGTGCTGATGAGCGCGTCAGTCGTCCCTCCGCCGGCGCCGAGTCTCCCATCATCCTCTTAAGGGACTCGTTTTCGGCGGACAGTCGGGCTATCTCCAGTAGCAGCGCCTCAGTCCTGTCCGCCGAGGTGGAGGGTCTTGACGGCTCTGCCGTTTGCTCCGAGGTTAGAAACCAGGGGGAGGGGTCTCGAGACGGGGCCGCCCTTCTGCCACCGCGTGTTAACTTCCGGCCAACCACCATACCACTCACCTTGGATGGTGGGGGGCGCATCAGCTCTTCCACGCTGGTGGTGCTGGATGGCGAGTCATCTTCGAGGGTGAAGTCAAGACTGCGCTTCTTCCTCCTCCTCTTTTTTGCCTTGGCCGGCTTTGTCTGCTGGCCAGGCAGGAGAACCGGGCTGTTTGCCCGACTCGCTTCGCTGGCGGTGCCGAACTTGTCAAACACCGCCGCCGCGATCGACGCGACCTCCGCGTCTTGGCGCTGCGCGACCTCCGCGCAGTCTGTTTCGCTTGGTAAGGGTTTTTGTTTTATTTTATCTACTTCCATATTAATCCCACGAGTGGAGACGATTAATAAACACTTCTCGGGTGACGCTCATTCCGAGAAGCGGGGTACATACTGTGGAGGTCCCCAGGTATCCACAGGTTTTTACGACTTCGCTGTCGGGTTTTATAGACTTGTCCTTGTCACGGGCCGGCCATTTAAGGCAAGCCCCACGCCCTCCGAGATCACAGCTTCCAGAATGTGGCTAGCACTCTGGTCGTTGTTGATCACCCGGAGATTACGTGACGCGGGAGAGCAGCCAACCCTCCCAACTCCAACGGTGGCAGCGAGTGCCTGTCAGCCCCTGCGCAAGCAGTGGGCCGACCCGTCCCTCGATCCCTAATGGATCACAATGTCTCTCCCCTGTCCCCTCTTAAAGCAGAAGAGTACCGGGAGAGACAATTAGCCCTGAAAAGGGCTGTGGGGTGGAAGAGATCCCTTCCCGCGGACCTTGTAGGCCCGCCAACCCACGACCCCCACGTGCAATGGGGTCAGCTGTCGGGTTATTAGTCACCGGCTAACAGGTTCCCAAAGATAGGAATCTATTAACCGTTGTCCAGGGTGCACCAGCCCCCTCGCTTCCGCTCCCCAGGACCGAGGTCCAAAGGGGGAAGTAACGAAGAGGCCAGCGTGGAGGTTACCCGACCTCGCACCCCTGGGTGCTAGCACCTCTGCCTACCCCTTCGGGGATATAGGCGTGATAGTATATGAAAAAAAATATCCGATATAACGGATAAAGAATACTGTCTTCAACCCGTGGAACCCAATCCAAGTATATACTCATTAAGTAACCCATACGTACCGTACCCGTAACATAAAGTTAATAGTAAAATAGTGTGCCCAGTAAACTTCACTCTTTATAATGCACCAAGAGAATATCGCTCTGCATCACCTTTGGTTGACTGGTAGAGAATGCCTATGGCATTAAGTCCGCCTACGTAATATGTACATAAGGTTAAATAAATAAAAAAGAAGCGTGAAAAGGTACGACTTATATACTTACTTATAGACTTATATGTTAGACACGCTGGAATTGACGGTTTACAGTATCTAGTTTATTGTAAATCTGTGGCTACGGAATATATTTAGGAACTGAACAAAATCTACTAAGTTTCATATCGTCTTTCAAGTTCTGTTTTAATAAAGTCAGTGGCGCAAGTGTCGCGTGTGAGATTGTTATTTGAGGTTAAATCAGATAGTATTTTTGAGGATTAGTATTACAAAAAATGATGTAATGGTAGCCTAGTGGTATGGCTAATGGACTGCTGAGGCGAGGTCTCAGGTTCGATACCAGGTTTCACCATGGCACACACCAATGACTTCGATAGTTTTCGAAGTTATGTGTGTATTTATCGCCGGTTTATAAGTGCCCGGTTAATGGCAATAGGCTCGCCACCTATTACATCGGGACCTAAACATAAACTGGCGAAATGTGGGTGCTAGCACCTCTGCCTACCCCTTCGGGGATATAGGCGTAAGTGTTTGTTATGTTATGTTATTACAAAAAAATTCAAGACGATTTAGTTCATGGTATAGCTCAATTGCTTGTTTTTTTACCCATAACTCTAGTAACGCAGTACAGAGTTCATAAGTTTAGATAGATAGATAAATCTTTATTATACAGTAAGCTTCAAAAGTTCCTAGACACCTTAAGATCTATAATCTTTTGACAGCCTAAGTCTAACTTAACCAAAAGTAACATAGACAGCGTTAATAAAATAAATTATAGATGTCTTATTTCTTTATAAGAAAATAAGTTATACTCATGCAAGAAGTATCCCAATCTTAATTACATTAATAAGTAGATCTATTTATTTAGTAGTTTCTAAGTTTAGTAATTGTGTAGTGGCATCACTTCATACAATTTTAGTTTCAAATTAGACTGCTCGCCGACGTCCGATATAATCAATGATCAACTTTTTGTCGGAGAAAAATAGAACGTACTGCTCGCAACAGTGGAACGCCCACGTCCGACAGAAAGTCGATCAGAAATAAAATCGGTGCATCTCGACCGATTCGATTATCGGTTAAAAATGGAACGTTCGGGAATGTATGTGTAAACGCAAACTACTCACCGACAGTCAGCCATATGCAAGGGAAGGACAAGGATGTGTCCCACGATAGCCAAAGACAAAGTGGCGGACGTGTGCGTTGAATCGGTCATAAGAAGTCCTTTAAGCGGGGCGTAAAAAAGCATCTGATGAGGCCGTCAAGCTGAGCGCCACCATTGTAGCACTGAACGTGTTTGCAATTTTGACCCTCTTTCATGAGACTTTGCCTTCAGCTTAACATCAGGCGAGGTAAAGCCAAATTGACGTGCCATAAATAAAAAATAAAAAAAAAGAAAGAATCGGAGGAAATATCAAACCGTTTATCGGTCCTACAAAAAGTCTGACGTGGGCGGGCCAGACATTTTTGGAGCCCACTGTACATATACACACAGGGCAGAACTCACTTAATTAGTTGTACGATATATTTATAGAAACCGAAACATACCATACTTAACGGAGGTAGGACACGACGGTATCTCCCGTCCGAAATGAGCTGTCCAACTGGGGAAGTACCTCCGCCCTACAGTAGACCGCGGTCATAATAACCATCGTGTTGTGTTCCCGCCGGTAAGAAGGGTAGCCAGAGCTCACTATACCCCTCCTTCCCCTCCCCTTCCTAGCCTCCCCACCCCTTCCCAGCTCTCCCCCTTTCCCTTCAGGGTGGGCAGCGCGTATGTGACACCCTTAGTATTGCACGCGTTCATAGGCCACGGTGGCCGCTTTCCATCAGGTGGGCCGTGTGCTTGTCTGCCACCTACGTAGTATAAAAAAAAAAATACATAGCAGGCTCCAATTTCATTTCATTTCCATTGTTCTCTGATTCCGGTTTTCAAACAGAAAAACGAAAATAACAGAGTCGGAATATATATCCGTCGATTTCGAGAACATTTTTCAGCCACCCTTTTTTTAGTACGCACATGTGTCTCGCTATAACATTTCTAGAATTATTTTGTGGGTAGACACCTTTTTTTAGAAACTTTGTTTTTCTAGTTTTACTGTAAGGACAGATGGGTATCATGTTTTCTCAGATTGTAATAAAACATAAAGTGTGATTCACAGATGCAGCTTTTAGATAAGTCTGTGTGGAATTGCAATAATCACTACGTAGTATAAAACAAAGTCGCGTTCTCTGTCACTATATCCCTTTGTATGCAATCTTTAAAACTACGTAACGGATTTAGATGCGATTTATTAAATGATAGAGTGTTTGAAGAGGAAGGTTTATATGTATATGTATAAGATCATGCTGCAACCAATTGGTGCGCAGCAGAAGTGAAAAATGTTGCAAAAACTAACGCAGACGAAGTTATAGTAGTTATATTATATACTGTTTCACTTAATTAGACTAGAAATCTAAAAAAAGCTATGCTAAGTTTCTTGCCGGAGTCTTCTCAGACCGGGGCCGCCTTTCAACCCGGGGGGATTCATTTGCTAAACTACTGAACTTACTGTTAACTTAACTTGACTGTTCAAATCAAATTTAGATCGAAAATATTGCATACTAATTATTTTTTTGTTCATTTTGCCTATTGTTCATTTTCTGTTCATTTTGCCCATTTATATTCCAAAATGTCAAAGATCAACCACAATGTGGTTACACTGGAAAAAACGGACGCCGGACTCCGAAATAATAGCTTCCGAACAGGGTCTATCGCAACAATAAGGCTGTTTAATACAATCCTCACCTTAAAACTTGATCTAGTACAATGTATGATTTTAGATTGACATGGTCATTTACATATTCACTGTTAAATCGTACGGGATATTTACCATGTTTGTTAATTTCTTCGTGTAACCGATATTTCGGCGCTGTTGCAAGCGCCATGATCACGGTGTACTGATGACCGCCGAGCTAGTTGTTATTGAGGCCAACCGTATCGGTCTACCCTCTTTCTTACTCGTTTATTACGCGCGTCACCACTACCACTGTCCGCGTTCTCACATTGCACTCGATCACGACACACAACACTCACTGTATCGGCTCGCACGGTTTTTGGAGATGGCGTTTGTTTGGGTTTTGTGAACTTACGAATCACCGGGTGCCAGACACTCGCCAGTTGAAAACCATCTTCCCGGTTAAAGTTTTTGTGCTTTTTTATTTCAATAGCTTCCTTCACCATTCTGGGTATATAGTGGCGTTCAGTCGACAGAATCTGTGGGTTATGCAACTCGATCCAGTGATTCGTCCCTTCCTCCAATAGATGTTGTGCGATAGCCGATTTCTGTGGCTCGTTGTTTTTGACCGCCCTGATGTGCTCCTTAATCCGGCTTGACACTGTCCGTTTGGTCTGGCCTATATAGGAGCTCCCACAGCTGCAGTCAACCTTGTAAACACCTGGATGTTCCAGTGGAAACCTGTCTTTGGGTGTGCGTAGGTACTGTGACAGCTTTTTGAAAGGAGTGAAGATAGTTTTTACGGCGAATTTGTTTAAAATATTTGCAACCTTATCTGTCACTCCCTTCACGTATGGTAAATACGCAGGTTGTCTTTCAACTTTATAATCCAGGCGTTTAGGTGATGGTGTGCTTCTCGGTGGTATGATCCGCTCCTTGTAACCGTTTCTCCGCAGGACGCCCCTTAAATGTGCAATTTCAGTACCTAAGTGTTCCTCGTCGCATAGGCTATATGCGCGGTTAGTAAGTGACGTCACTACAGAGTTCAGCTGACGCGGATGGTGATGCGAGTCAGCGTGCAAGTATCGGTCAGTGTGAGTGGGCTTTCTATACACCGTATGCCCCAGAGAACCATCTTCTCGAACCTCAACCTTCACATCCAGAAACGCCAACGTTCTTTCCCTTTCCATCTCATAGGTGAACCGGATCTTCCCGTGGATGCTGTTGAGATGTGCCAGGTACTCCTTCACAACACTCTCGTCACCCTCCAGTATACAAAACACGTCATCCACGTACCTCTTCCATAGTTTAACCTCCCGAGGGGCAGTGGCAATTGCACGGCTTTCAAAGTGTTCCATCCAAATGTTGGCTACTACTGGAGCCACTGGGCTGCCCATTGCCACACCGTCTATTTGGAGGTAGTATTCGCCCTGGTATACGAAGTAATTCGTGACTATGCAGTGCTGCACAAGATCAGCATATTCCATAGGGATGTTGTTATCCCTGATAACACCTCTAATGACGTCCATGCAATCCGCTACAGGCACATTTGTAAACAGTGATTCTACGTCAAAACTGACCATCACTTCATTGTCCTTCACATTGTTTACACGTAGAATTTCGATGAAATGACGGGAGTCTTTTACAAAGGATCTTGATTTTCCTATCACTGTCTGCAGTACAGCCGCCACATGTCTTGCCAGATGGTACGTGGGTGAGTCAATTTGACTCACGATTGGACGTAACGGGACGTTTTCCTTGTGAACCTTGGGCAATCCATACAGTCTGGGAGGCTGACAAGTTCTTGGTCTCAATAGGTATGCCGTCATGTCTACGCCAATTGCGTCTCTGCATTTCTCGATCAGGGTCAGTGTGCTACGATTCGTCCGAGCCGTCGGGTTGTACTTCACTTTTTTGTAGGTATTCACATCACTCAATAAATCTCGAACTTTTTGATCGTAATCGGTGACATTCATGACCACTGTCGCATTTCCTTTGTCGGCTTTCAATACCAGAACGCTTTCGTCATCTCGGAGATCCCGTAACGCGGCAAGTTCGGTGGCTGATATGTTCGGCGGTGGTGGTTTCGAATGACGTAAGGTGATAGCGACGTCTTGCCTCAATACCTCCGCCTCAGCAGCCGGAATTTTATTTTGTCGCACTACTTCCTCCACTGTTCCGATTATTTTATCGTAAGGAATATGGTTAGGAGTTGGAGCGAAATTCAACCCTTTCTCTAACACACTCAGCGCCGACTCCGTTAACACTTTGTGAGACAGATTGACCACTGTACCTTTGTTTCCTGTGTTATCACAGTAGAGGGTAGCTGGTTTTTGTTTTTCAATAAGTGCGTTAAATTTTTGCTGTTGTTTCAAAGCACTCAATTCTCGCGAACGTTGTGCTTGTAAGTAAGTAATACGATCACACTTATCGAAATCACTCCGTGTTAACACTGCACTGCACCGCTGATGTACCCGATACAAGTCACACTGAGTTTTATCTAGACGGTATCTGGTGTTACTGATCGACTTGCGCAATAACTTTACACTCGCGTTTCGAAGAATACGCGCGGAACCGTGAATATCGTTGCGAGGTTTTATTTTACAGCAAACGGGTATAACGTCCGCATCCCGGCACTTAACCAAAAATATTAGTGATTCACTTAGACACTCACTCTTTTTCCGCGCGCGTTCTAGATGTTTAATTAGTTTGACACATTCCGGCCCGTACCGGTGCACAATGTATGATTTTAGATTGACATGGTCATTTACATATTCACTGTTAAATCGTACGGGATATTTACCATGTTTGTTAATTTCTTCGTGTAACCGATATTTCGGCGCTGTTGCAAGCGCCATGATCACGGTGTACTGATGACCGCCGAGCTAGTTGTTATTGAGGCCAACCGTATCGGTCTACCCTCTTTCTTACTCGTTTATTACGCGCGTCACCACTACACTACGATAAAATAATCGGAACAGTGGAGGAAGTAGTGCGACAAAATAAAATTCCGGCTGCTGAGGCGGAGGTATTGAGGCAAGACGTCGCTATCACCTTACGTCATTCGAAACCACCACCGCCGAACATATCAGCCACCGAACTTGCCGCGTTACGGGATCTCCGAGATGACGAAAGCGTTCTGGTATTGAAAGCCGACAAAGGAAATGCGACAGTGGTCATGAATGTCACCGATTACGATCAAAAAGTTCGAGATTTATTGAGTGATGTGAATACCTACAAAAAAGTGAAGTACAACCCGACGGCTCGGACGAATCGTAGCACACTGACCCTGATCGAGAAATGCAGAGACGCAATTGGCGTAGACATGACGGCATACCTATTGAGACCAAGAACTTGTCAGCCTCCCAGACTGTATGGATTGCCCAAGGTTCACAAGGAAAACGTCCCGTTACGTCCAATCGTGAGTCAAATTGACTCACCCACGTACCATCTGGCAAGACATGTGGCGGCTGTACTGCAGACAGTGATAGGAAAATCAAGATCCTTTGTAAAAGACTCCCGTCATTTCATCGAAATTCTACGTGTAAACAATGTGAAGGACAATGAAGTGATGGTCAGTTTTGACGTAGAATCACTGTTTACAAATGTGCCTGTAGCGGATTGCATGGACGTCATTAGAGGTGTTATCAGGGATAACAACATCCCTATGGAATATGCTGATCTTGTGCAGCACTGCATAGTCACGAATTACTTCGTATACCAGGGCGAATACTACCTCCAAATAGACGGTGTGGCAATGGGCAGCCCAGTGGCTCCAGTAATAGCCAACATTTGGATGGAACACTTTGAAAGCCGTGCAATTGCCACTGCCCCTCGGGAGGTTAAACTATGGAAGAGGTACGTGGATGACGTGTTTTGTATACTGGAGGGTGACGAGAGTGTTGTGAAGGAGTACCTGGCACATCTCAACAGCATCCACGGGAAGATCCGGTTCACCTATGAGATGGAAAGGGAAAGAACGTTGGCGTTTCTGGATGTGAAGGTTGAGGTTCGAGAAGATGGTTCTCTGGGGCATACGGTGTATAGAAAGCCCACTCACACTGACCGATACTTGCACGCTGACTCGCATCACCATCCGCGTCAGCTGAACTCTGTAGTGACGTCACTTACTAACCGCGCATATAGCCTATGCGACGAGGAACACTTAGGTACTGAAATTGCACATTTAAGGGGCGTCCTGCGGAGAAACGGTTACAAGGAGCGGATCATACCACCGAGAAGCACACCATCACCTAAACGCCTGGATTATAAAGTTGAAAGACAACCTGCGTATTTACCATACGTGAAGGGAGTGACAGATAAGGTTGCAAATATTTTAAACAAATTCGCCGTAAAAACTATCTTCACTCCTTTCAAAAAGCTGTCACAGTACCTACGCACACCCAAAGACAGGTTTCCACTGGAACATCCAGGTGTTTACAAGGTTGACTGCAGCTGTGGGAGCTCCTATATAGGCCAGACCAAACGGACAGTGTCAAGCCGGATTAAGGAGCACATCAGGGCGGTCAAAAACAACGAGCCACAGAAATCGGCTATCGCACAACATCTATTGGAGGAAGGGACGAATCACTGGATCGAGTTGCATAACCCACAGATTCTGTCGACTGAACGCCACTATATACCCAGAATGGTGAAGGAAGCTATTGAAATAAAAAAGCACAAAAACTTTAACCGGGAAGATGGTTTTCAACTGGCGAGTGTCTGGCACCCGGTGATTCGTAAGTTCACAAAACCCAAACAAACGCCATCTCCAAAAACCGTGCGAGCCGATACAGTGAGTGTTGTGTGTCGTGATCGAGTGCAATGTGAGAACGCGGACAGTGGTAGTGGTGACGCGCGTAATAAACGAGTAAGAAAGAGGGTAGACCGATACGGTTGGCCTCAATAACAACTAGCTCGGCGGTCATCAGTACACCGTGATCATGGCGCTTGCAACAGCGCCGAAATATCGGTTACACGAAGAAATTAACAAACATGGTAAATATCCCGTACGATTTAACAGTGAATATGTAAATGACCATGTCAATCTAAAATCATACATTGTGCACCGGTACGGGCCGGAATGTGTCAAACTAATTAAACATCTAGAACGCGCGCGGAAAAAGAGTGAGTGTCTAAGTGAATCACTAATATTTTTGGTTAAGTGCCGGGATGCGGACGTTATACCCGTTTGCTGTAAAATAAAACCTCGCAACGATATTCACGGTTCCGCGCGTATTCTTCGAAACGCGAGTGTAAAGTTATTGCGCAAGTCGATCAGTAACACCAGATACCGTCTAGATAAAACTCAGTGTGACTTGTATCGGGTACATCAGCGGTGCAGTGCAGTGTTAACACGGAGTGATTTCGATAAGTGTGATCGTATTACTTACTTACAAGCACAACGTTCGCGAGAATTGAGTGCTTTGAAACAACAGCAAAAATTTAACGCACTTATTGAAAAACAAAAACCAGCTACCCTCTACTGTGATAACACAGGAAACAAAGGTACAGTGGTCAATCTGTCTCACAAAGTGTTAACGGAGTCGGCGCTGAGTGTGTTAGAGAAAGGGTTGAATTTCGCTCCAACTCCTAACCATATTCCTTACGATAAAATAATCGGAACAGTGGAGGAAGTAGTGCGACAAAATAAAATTCCGGCTGCTGAGGCGGAGGTATTGAGGCAAGACGTCGCTATCACCTTACGTCATTCGAAACCACCACCGCCGAACATATCAGCCACCGAACTTGCCGCGTTACGGGATCTCCGAGATGACGAAAGCGTTCTGGTATTGAAAGCCGACAAAGGAAATGCGACAGTGGTCATGAATGTCACCGATTACGATCAAAAAGTTCGAGATTTATTGAGTGATGTGAATACCTACAAAAAAGTGAAGTACAACCCGACGGCTCGGACGAATCGTAGCACACTGACCCTGATCGAGAAATGCAGAGACGCAATTGGCGTAGACATGACGGCATACCTATTGAGACCAAGAACTTGTCAGCCTCCCAGACTGTATGGATTGCCCAAGGTTCACAAGGAAAACGTCCCGTTACGTCCAATCGTGAGTCAAATTGACTCACCCACGTACCATCTGGCAAGACATGTGGCGGCTGTACTGCAGACAGTGATAGGAAAATCAAGATCCTTTGTAAAAGACTCCCGTCATTTCATCGAAATTCTACGTGTAAACAATGTGAAGGACAATGAAGTGATGGTCAGTTTTGACGTAGAATCACTGTTTACAAATGTGCCTGTAGCGGATTGCATGGACGTCATTAGAGGTGTTATCAGGGATAACAACATCCCTATGGAATATGCTGATCTTGTGCAGCACTGCATAGTCACGAATTACTTCGTATACCAGGGCGAATACTACCTCCAAATAGACGGTGTGGCAATGGGCAGCCCAGTGGCTCCAGTAGTAGCCAACATTTGGATGGAACACTTTGAAAGCCGTGCAATTGCCACTGCCCCTCGGGAGGTTAAACTATGGAAGAGGTACGTGGATGACGTGTTTTGTATACTGGAGGGTGACGAGAGTGTTGTGAAGGAGTACCTGGCACATCTCAACAGCATCCACGGGAAGATCCGGTTCACCTATGAGATGGAAAGGGAAAGAACGTTGGCGTTTCTGGATGTGAAGGTTGAGGTTCGAGAAGATGGTTCTCTGGGGCATACGGTGTATAGAAAGCCCACTCACACTGACCGATACTTGCACGCTGACTCGCATCACCATCCGCGTCAGCTGAACTCTGTAGTGACGTCACTTACTAACCGCGCATATAGCCTATGCGACGAGGAACACTTAGGTACTGAAATTGCACATTTAAGGGGCGTCCTGCGGAGAAACGGTTACAAGGAGCGGATCATACCACCGAGAAGCACACCATCACCTAAACGCCTGGATTATAAAGTTGAAAGACAACCTGCGTATTTACCATACGTGAAGGGAGTGACAGATAAGGTTGCAAATATTTTAAACAAATTCGCCGTAAAAACTATCTTCACTCCTTTCAAAAAGCTGTCACAGTACCTACGCACACCCAAAGACAGGTTTCCACTGGAACATCCAGGTGTTTACAAGGTTGACTGCAGCTGTGGGAGCTCCTATATAGGCCAGACCAAACGGACAGTGTCAAGCCGGATTAAGGAGCACATCAGGGCGGTCAAAAACAACGAGCCACAGAAATCGGCTATCGCACAACATCTATTGGAGGAAGGGACGAATCACTGGATCGAGTTGCATAACCCACAGATTCTGTCGACTGAACGCCACTATATACCCAGAATGGTGAAGGAAGCTATTGAAATAAAAAAGCACAAAAACTTTAACCGGGAAGATGGTTTTCAACTGGCGAGTGTCTGGCACCCGGTGATTCGTAAGTTCACAAAACCCAAACAAACGCCATCTCCAAAAACCGTGCGAGCCGATACAGTGAGTGTTGTGTGTCGTGATCGAGTGCAATGTGAGAACGCGGACAGTGGTAGTGGTGACGCGCGTAATAAACGAGTAAGAAAGAGGGTAGACCGATACGGTTGGCCTCAATAACAACTAGCTCGGCGGTCATCAGTACACCGTGATCATGGCGCTTGCAACAGCGCCGAAATATCGGTTACACGAAGAAATTAACAAACATGGTAAATATCCCGTACGATTTAACATTGATCTAGTACATTAAGGTTTCACCAACAAACATAACACATTACCTTTGCAACAGATTAATTCAGTGGTTTCAGTACAAAGTGTGCCAAAGCTGGTACTGTTTAACATACATTGGTTAGTGAGAACCACGTTCGACTTGACTCCATCTAGCTGCATTACTTAGTAACACGAAACCAAAACACCTCGTCAGAACTTAGTTATGAGTTTTGAGTTTCTCCTGTAAATTCAGTGGCTAACTCAAACCAATGAGTGTGAAAGAGAGCGCGACCTCTTATGTCTCTATTACACTCATGATCATTCAAGGATAACTCTTGCCGCTTGTCCTGTACTTGCTACTGAATTCGTGACCATGGCCTATGAAATACTGAAGATGATTGGATGCTTGACGAACGCATCAGAAGCAAGACAATAATAAATAGTCTCCTGTGGAGTCGACGGCATTTCTACTCCTATCAGAGTGTCAGAATTGGTTTTGAGTTGCCATCGTGGTAGAGTAATTTGTTTCACGGCAGTATCGCTACTCACGGAGAGGGCCCGAGCATAAGATTCGCTCTTTAGGGAGGTTTTTTACGACACTTACTATAGTGAATATAGTGGAGAAGTACAAGTATGTTATCAATTATGTATAACACGTTTTTTCTTCTGTCCCTATGGAAGTGGAAGTAATTATAGACACGTAATTCTCCTGAAAAGAAAACACTACACCAAATTCATAAGTAAACCGTCAGCGTAGGTGAAGTGAATTAAGGAATATGGGGGACTCTTATTAATTTAATTTTTGACTTTACTTATACAGGGTGTAAGAAGAATACTCCCAAAGCCGAAGGCCCCTGATAGTACTCATGGTGCACAACATATTGACACTAAAACAAATTACCAAGCAAACTTTTTTTTATTTTTTTTTATTCTCGGGGAATCGGGGACCTGCAAACTATCTACGGTGTCTGCAGCCCACTGTACAACTATACATAATTCCATTTAACGAAATCGTATCACATAGGACCTAAATAAAAACCGCGGTAGCCTAGTGGTATACGTGGTGGACTGCTGAGACGAGGTCTCGGGTTCGATCCCAGGTTTACCATGGCACACACCAATGACTGCGATGCTTTTCGAAGTTATGTGTATATTTATCGCAGGTTTATAAGTGCCCGGTTGATGGCAATAGGCTCGCCACCTATTACATTGGGACCGAAATAAAAAATGGCAAAATGTGGGGGCTAGCACCTCTGCCCACCCCTTCGGGGATATAGGCGTGATATTATATTATATTATAAGTATCACATAGGTATTATATTCTCATATAGTACTAGTACGCTGGTCCAGACTCTAATCTACATATTTCACGTTCTTGGAGTCAGCTAAAACTACAATAGCGAATCATTAAAAGTTTTAATTAGGTCACATAATTAGGTGCACGTTCAAATTAATAATCACTACATTGTGGTAGTAATAAGTGAGTTATATGTTTGCTTAGAGTTAAGAAAGTTAAGTGACAAGTTAATAGCGATTCAGAAATCTTTATGTTTACTAGCTGACCTACCCCAGCGTCGCCCGTGGCATATTTTGAAACTTCACACCACCGGTTTGGACCCGAAATTATTTGTACTCAAATAATGTATGGGAATCTGCCAGATTCGTTGACACTTATGATCACTGCTCCGCTCCCTTAAGTAGCAGCGCGATGATATATATGATATATATCCTAAAACCTTCGTCGATAAACTGACTATGCAATGCAAAAAGAATATCTAAATTCGAACCATTAGTTCTTGAGTTATGCGCTTACCAACACATTTAGCGATTCATTTTTATATTATAGATTATTTATTGACCCTTGCGCCGGTTTGTGCTTGTGCAAAGACTTTTAACGTTCGCAAAAGGTTAGGGTTTGAAGAATTTACTCTCATGAAAACATAGACGCTTCCATGAGATCATATTAATTGAAATAAGCATTTAAACATGAAGAAATGGTTACCGAAAATTCTAATTCCCACCTCCATCGAAGTCGTTAAGAGTGGTTATGTCAGACTCGAACCGACTAAAACGCACGTCTTCGGGTCTTTGTTTACCGGAGGTAAGATACTACATACTACAGGAGATATCTCTTTTGAGATGGCCCATTCTCCTGGTGTGGGAGCCATGGTGTTCTGATCTTGCTTTTCGGTGTTACCTCTGACAACAGTTATTATTAGTCGCGGTATTCTGTACGGTGAGGTCTTCCCTCGAACTGCTCAATTGTAACGGAAGACACCGTCGCGTCCTACCTCCGCTAGGTGAATCTTCTAAGACTAAGGAGGATTTCTCGGTCTTCCCTCTGACGACAGTTATTATAAGCCGCGGTCTTCTGTAGGGTGAAGTTCTTCTCCAATCGTACTGCTCAATTGTGACGGGAGACACCGTCGCTAGATTAATCTTCTAAAGACTAAGTATGGTTTTTCCGTCTTCCCTCTGACATCGGTTATTATTAGTCGCTGTATTCTGTAGGGTGAAGGTCTTCCACAATCGAACTGCTCCATCGGGATGGGAGATACCATCACTTCCTACCTCTGCTAAGTGAATCTCCTAACTTGTACCATACCCAGCACCTGGGAATCAACACAGTGTAACTTGTATGGCACAGTTAATAATAAATATATTAATTTAACTTGAGGCGACTCTATCGCACTAAGTCTACACCTGCGGCGCTAGGGGGCGACACCTACGTTAATTAGTTTTGGTGTCGCAACTCATTGACTAGATGTTTTTACTTTTAATGTAATAATTCAGGTCGACAACTAGTCTTGGAATATGGGTTCTAGAACATACATGAATAGGTGTGTTTTCGTAAAATATTTTTTTATTTACGATAGGTTTGAAGTCGGAGATGCTAAGTTTGACTACGTGGAAGTTTAGATGCCGTCAGTTATTTTGTTGATAAATTAATTTCTATCAGCTTTTTAGTTGCATTGTATGATAATATTAGTACACAAGACAACAACGATAGCCTGTCTAGTGATATAAGTATTATACAGATCTTTATATTGATTTTGGCAAGCAGAAAAGGTCACCAGTGTTCGACATGTATGTGTGTGTAACAATAACTCGTTTCCTCACTCACACACACCTACACACTTGCAAATTACAATTGATTCAAAACCATTCGTATTTATTTATCTTCAATCATCAGTTTACACTTTCTTCAATAATAAGAATAACTCATAAAATTCTTATTACTACTATATGAACGTGGTTTTTGACATTATATTAGTAAGCCTTTGTGACCCCGGGGTTTACATATACGCTTTTGAAAAGTATCAATATCGTAAGGTTTTGAGTTCGATTCCCAGTCGAATTTTACTTTTTGAACTTTTAATATTTGTATATCTTTATGTTAATTACTTACCTATTAAGGGAATGTTTAGGTAACATCACAAAAGTATCTTTATATTTTAGTTATAATTTTATAGCAACTTAAATCAGTAGTATTTTTATTATTACTGAGCGAGTATTGTTGCACACACATGATTGCATGAATGTTTCTCGTATGTATTGGAATTTATGCTACCCTCATTCTCATGATTAAAATAACATGATAAGTAATTTTAATTTTATCTGTCAACAATTGGATTCGTTGTGCTTTCCACACGGTTAATAACAACTTTTTTATTCATAAAAATGAATCAACAACTTACAACTATTATGAGAGCGCATATTATTACTTTGCATGAGTAAAATATTTCAATACATGAAATATCTCGAAAATTGAACATATCGGTAAGTAGTATTTTCTGCAATTTATTATTATGAAAGTTATTTGATTTTATAATCCTGGATAATCTATTATTTCTTCCAATACTAATAATGAACAAAAATATATAAGTAGATAAATTTTACAGAATTTTAACAAGGAATTTTATTACTTTATTTTCATTACAGATGGAAGCTGTGCAGCGGTGGGTGCGCCGATATGGCGATTCAGGCACCATAGACGGTCTTCAGCCTGGCCCCAAAACCTTTGCCTACACCGATGCGTGTTCTTTGCATAAAGAGGTGGTGGAAAAACATATAGGTAGAAAACCCCTTTATGTCCACCCGTGTTATGACCACCAAACACCATGTTACATTGCAAACAGTAAGGAACCATCTTCGGGCGGCTGGGATCAAATGTAGCAGACCGGCAAGAAAAATTTTGATGTCGGATCTTCATCGTCGAAGTAGGTTAAGTTTTGTCAGGGACTATTTAAATTTTGACTGGTGCAACAATATAGTAATATTTAGTGACGAAAAATGTTTTAAATCAGACAAGGATGGACGCAAAATTTTATGGGGAAAAGCAGGTGAGCGATATTGCCAAAAAATATTCTACCGTGCAGGTCTAGTGGTCATATTACTTTAGGGTACTGGGGTTGGATGTCCTCGATGGGTCCTGGTGGGTTGGTTGAAGTAGGTGCTCTTATTATTATTATCTATGTTTTATTACATTGTAAGTCTGTATTTTAATGGTTTCAATTATACTTAGGTATATATACTCCGGTATAGATAACTTGGAATAATTAAAACCTATATACTTATACCTATATACCTATTATATACTATATACTTATACCTATATACCTATTATATACTATATACTTATACCTATATACTTACTATCTAATATATAGGCAAATTTAAGCAAATAAATGACTATTATTACTATTTATAATAAAAGTTGGAATATGTTGCGCCATTTCTTCGCACTAGTGCCTAGGAACTAAAAGATGTAGGTAATTATGTGGCATCATTTTGAGAAATAAAGAAATTAAACTGTAAATAAGTGAGTGATGTTATTGTTAACGAAATGAGAAGTTATTACATTTTTGCATATAGTATAATTTCTAAACGTTAACATGGTGATTCACTACACTTTAGTTACTGAAAGTTAATTAGTTTACCTGCGTCCATACTTGTCTGATTTAAACATCCAGAAGGATAATATTGAATAACCTATTAATTATATAAAGAATGTTTAATGTATAAACCTAAACGTATTGCACTCGGCTACGCCCGCTTGGATTTCAATTATCCCGCACAATAGTATATGACTATTCTTAGGTCTACTAAATAAATCTGTTTAACTGTTTAGAATTAGTTTAGTTACAAACATTGTGACTCGAGATTTTTTAGATACTTTCTTCTACGACACAACACAACTAAATTATTTATTTACTGAACAATTATATCATTGAAACAATGATGTTGTTTTATTTTCCATATTATTATTATTTTTGAGATTACGGAACACTTAGTATAAAAGTCGTGTTTGTGATATTAAAGAACCATACGGTTCATTAATATCACAAACAAAATAAAGAACTAAAATAAAACTATTAATTAATCAAACCGCCTATATCAATTTAGCTGCGGTTCGAACTTGCAACCTTCGCATTGCCATTACGCCTATAATACCACTCAACTACGTGATCCTGTGCTGTATTGGTGAAATTTACCTTCTCATTCGATGGCAGGAAAATCACTCACTAACACATATTCAATCGTTCACAATTCACTGGCACACATAAACACAAAAACGCACACATATGTGACTTCAAAGAAATGAGTTATTGTTATTGATATTGACTGTTCTCACACATATGTAAAACATACGGGTGCTTCTTCCACTTGACTCAAATCATAAATAGATTGTATTAGATGGTTAGGCTATCATTTTTGTTTTGTGTACATACAGTTATGAAATGATAATATTTACATACAGTTTTAATACAGTTTTTCATATCATTATATACAGTTTTAAAAACAATTTGAAGATTTTAAAACAAAATGCTTTTGTAATATTAACTTACCGATATAGAACTTCAAAATATTTTTGTCTCTTTTAAATTTAGATAAGAAAAGCATACGAAAGACTCAGAGGAGGCTAAGTGGCTCAGCGGTCAGAGCGATCCCCCTGTAAAGGAATGATCGCGGGTTCGATTCCCGTAGAAGCATTCACTTTTTCCTATCTAAATTTGATTTGAACAGTCAGCATACTAATTGCTTTTCAACATTTTCATGTACATCTTTCTCCTTTGTTTGTATTGGTGATGGACTTAAGAAAAAATTGTACAAATTTCAATGCGGTTCTTTTACTTAAAAAGATCTTAGTTAAACTTAAAATCTCATATACAGTGGGCTCCATAAACTACCGGACACCTTAAAATCTATAATATTTGAAAACCTAAGCCTAATTTAACCAAAAATAACATAGACAGCGTTAATACAACAAACAAGATCGATGTCTTGTTTCCTTATAAGAAAATAAGCTTAATTCCATTAATAAGTAGATCTATTATCCAGTAAAGATTCAGACTATTTTTTTTAATTCTTTCTTAACATAACATACCATAAACTCACGCCTGTATCCCCGAAGGGGTAAGCAGAGGTGCTAACACCCACATTTCGCCAGCTTATGTTTAGGTTCCAATTTAACAGGTGGCGAGCCTATTGCCATTAACCGTGCATGCATAAACCTACAATAAATACACACATAACTTCGAAAAGCATCGCAGTAATTGGTGTGTGCCATGGTAAACCTGGGATCGAACCCGAGACCTCGTCTCAGCAGTCCATTACCCATACCACTAGGCTACCGCGGTACTTTATTGTACACAGTGAGATGTTATGTACAAAGGCGAGCTTAACTCATGGTTGACTTCTCTTCCAGCTAGTTAGTAGTAGTTATGTAGTGTCATCACTTCATACAATTTTAGTTTCAAACTGTCCAAGAATATTCTTCTTCTTCTTCTTCTTTTCTTAGATGGCAACACGTCAACCCAATTTAGGGGACAATCTTGCCAGTGTCGAGTTGGGAATTTTCTTATATTTTGTCATAAGTATTGTTGGAATGATTGTTGATGATGATGATGATGATGATGATGATGATGACGATGACGGATGATAGTTGCCCTAGTAAAGTAGTGGAGACTTTACTAGAAGCTTTTCTTAGGGAGATTTTGACATCAGCACGAAAAATCACAATTCACTACAATATTCCACTCTCCTACACTTGTGTGCTTTGTCCAAGCCGTTATGTCTAAAACTCCACCATTTTTACACATAAAAACTCGAATGAACACCAAATTTAGAAAATAAAACACAGCAGCGCTATGACACTTTTCGCGTTCCCGCCAAAAACCCCAAGAATATTCTTAACCCACTATATCTTAGCAATTTTTTTACGAATGTTTTTCCGAACAAAGCCTAGTATTAAGTGAAGAGGGCTAGTATTTAGTGAAAATTCGTTTTCGTGTTGTTTGTTTTTCATTAACACTACAGATAAATCACATTTGCATTGTAGCAATTAATTATCAGTTTTGCAATTTGGAAATGTAATTACGTTTAAATTGGAATTTTGCGATATATTTATGTTGTACGGTTCGTCTGCCATATATAAATACGTGGGTTTTAAAGCTCTTTCTTTTTTTTATACCAGTTAGGTGGCAGACAAGCACACGGTCCACCTGATGGGAAGCGGTCACCGTGGCCTATGGACGTTAGCAACACCAGAGGCGTCCCACACGTGCTGCCTACCCTGTAGAAACCTTCTAATGCCCTTCTTGAAGAACCCCATATTGTAGTCGCTTGGGAAAACCATGGCAGGGAGTTCATTCCACAGCTTGAGCGGGCGCGGGATGGAACTCCTTTCATACCGCACAGTGCGCACTTTTTCATTCAAATATTCATTCTCCATACTGTTCAGTCTGTTATATACCACATTTTGAAGTAGGCGTTATATGGCGGAAATCAATTATACGAAAAATATATTGTGAGGGTGGGGTGGGAATATATGATCTTCTTCTTCTTCTTCGTCTGTCGTATCGACGGCATTTTTGAGTTGCCATCGTGGTGTAGTAATTTGTTTCACGGCAGCGCAGCTACTCACGGAGAGGCATAGGTTTCGCTCTACGAGGGAGTATGAATGTAAAGAGCTCAAGGGAGGTCGGCCCAAGAAAAGATGAATGGATTGTGTGAAAGAAGATATAGCCAAAGAAAAAAGTGTCTCCTCTGACAGGAATATGTGGAGGAGAACGACATAATGCGCCGATCCCAATTAATTGGGACAAGAGAAGGAAAAAGAATATTATGGGGGAGAGGTACCCACCATCACCCACGGTTTAACAATCGCCTAAAAAAAAGAAGACTTCTTACCTGAGGAGATAGGATTTTGTATGTGAAGTATTCCACAAGTGCGAAGAACCGAATATAAAAAAAATTACCAAGTCATCTCAGTAAGAAAAGCTACGTGTTAATCAGCTACGTCGTAGCAGAATAGGACGTAGAAGGTCTACGTACGTAGACCGTCTACGTCGTATACTTATAACTTTGAAGCTTATAAAGGACTACGATAGTCAATATTTGCTACAAGGATGTATATATTATTGTGTCTATTTATACTAGCTTTTTTAAACAGATTATTAATTTATGTATTTGCTATAAGTTTTCTAAAAAAAAAATAGATTAAGAATAAAATAAAACAACGTTCGTAAGTTTGTTACTTATACACTTGAAAATAATCAATATCCGAGTCACGAATCAGCATCGAAACAGTGATATTTTTGTTGCAGATGTAAATAATATTTATAATACTAAGTGTTATCAATTTATGCTACTAATAATTATAATTGTAAGTTTAGTTATTACTAAATCAACCTAAAACCTAAATCTTCATACAAACCATCATCCATAGTAGTCGGTCAGTTTTACCTACCTTTATAAATTTTAATGATAATAAAACCGTACTAACCTTAAGATCGTTCACATGATTTATATGACTAGAAAACATGCAAATAACATACATATATACATATGATTACGCCTGTAATCCCCGAAGGGGTAGGCAGAGGTGTATTTACACCCACATTTCGCCAACTATGAATTTGATCCCACGTAATCGAGCCTATTGCCGCCAATCGGGCACTTGGAACAAAAAAATGGGTACTCCGAAAATAAATTTGTAACCGAAAATGTGGCACCTAAATAATTTGAAAAATGCTTGCTATGCGGTGTAAATCGCAAGGAAATTAATTACGTGCTTAGCCGCACAAGCACTACCATTCAACGTCTTGGAGATTATCAGACGTTAGCATCAGAGATGCAAAATAACAATTCACCTAAAAGCTTGATCAAAACCATAAAAATAAAACTTATCACTGACTTTTCTCTCGAACATTCCGAACGAGGTTTTTCACTAAATGCAACGAAATTCGAGCACATTCGAGATGGCGGAACGGCATTTGTCAGTTCGCCGCGGGGCAGCCCCGTGTTTACATGCAACGGCTCTTGCACCAGATGGGGCTGTTAGCATCTATAATGGGAAAATACATGCGGTTGAAGATTTCGTTGATATTTAGATAAAACCTTTGAGCTTTTATAAAATCTGTAATATTGAGGGAATGATCTTTAGTCCATTACATTTATATATCTACTAGCTGTTGCCCGCGGCTCCACCCGTGTGGACTTCTGATCCCGTTCCCGCTGCTCCATGAGCATTTAGGAGTATGAAAAATAGATGTTGGCCGATTCTCAGACCTACTCAATATGCTCATCAAATTTCATGAGAATCCGTCAAGCCGTTTCGGGGGAGTACCGGAACGAATATTGTGACACGAGAATTTCATATATATAAGATATTGATATTATAAAGCTGCAGAGACTGTTTGTTTGATATAGCCGCGGTAGCATAGTGAACTTCGATATTTTCCATGAAGCTACTACCTCCTGACCTCTACAACCAAGACATACATCTGCACTAAATGTCTCTGGTCTAGCAAATCTCCTCTATACCATGTGATTTAAAATGTCAAATGAATTTATAAAAAAATGTTTCTCGGTTTATATACTCTGTCTCTTTCCCACGCCTAAGTTTTGTGTAACGATACATGTCTTTCGCATATTTTGCCCCTCTAAGTATTACTAATAACTTTATGATTTTATTACAAATCAAGAAATCAAATACAATGTAGTACAATTTGTCATTAATGATAAGAAACTAGTACCTAACTGTTAAACCGTGGGTGATGGTGGGTACCTCTCCCCCATAATATATAATATTCTTTTTCTTTCTCCTGTCCCAATTAATTGGGGTATCCTTCAGTTTACGGATTTGTTTGTTTTACAATACTTCTTATACTCATATTACATACATCATTTTCATTCTCTGAACCTTTTCCCAACTCGGTTGGGGTCGGCTTTCCAGTCCACCTGTGATGTGGCTAAACTTCGATATTTTCCGTGACGCGACTGCCACCTGACCTCCACAACCAATGGTCCAATGACCAATGGCGCGATATATACATTACTCATATTTCAAATGGAAAGTTAACTCGAATATAAGTTACAACAGCACATGCAAATGAACTGTAATCGAAATGGAGCCAATGATTCATGTGCGTACACGCAGGTATTGACAAAAAGCTCGCCGCTATAGGACGACGTGACATCACGATCCTATATGCATTTACATTACGTTATAGAAACATACAGAAGTTAGTTGTGTCAAATTTGTGCGCGTACAAGTGCAGGTACTATACGTTGCAGTTGTTAGATATACACATACATACATATCACATATGATATGTATGTACATCATATCACATATACATAGTACATACATATGTATTATTCTGAGTTCCTTTTGGAAGCACGTTGCCACTGTGTGAAATGTTAGGTGTGTTGTTCTGTGCCAGTTGAAACATCTAAAATTATTATATGTTACTCTGTTATGAAGATTTTGAACGGATAATTTACCGGTCAGTTAATCAGTTATTATTTTCTTCGTGGAGGGAATGGAACTTCCACAAAGTTCCATTCTCATCAATATTGATTTTGAGTTGAACTCACTTTTTTCCTTTCCTTCAGTTTCAGTTCAGTTTTCAGTTTGTTTCCTTCTTCCTACAGTCCCGGGTCCTTTAAGCGGGGCGTGAAAAAGCATCTGATGACGCCGTCAAGCTGAGCGCCACTATTGTAGCACTGTACGTGTTTACAATGGTGACCCTCTCTTGAGACTTTGCCTTCAGCTTAACATCAGGCGCGGTGAGGTCAAAACGTCCCATAAATAAATAAAAAAGAACAAATATTTCTGAGCGTATATTGAAGTCGCGGTCCCAAAGAGCTTGTAAAGACTATTTAACATATATTAACTTGAACTAAATAAATCAAAAATTGCTAGTACCTTCTGCAAAAGCTCGCTAAAATACCGACCCATATGTTTCCATAAGTCTGCGCTGTATCTCGCACAGTTTATGTGCGTACTATAAGCTGCCGGCTGAGCGTAATGTTTCGTAAATCCAACCATTATGTGCCGCTGTTGCTCGGCCGAGTGTACTGACCTGTTGACATGTCATATTGAAATGCTAATGTATTTGTAAACGAACCCGCATAAAAGATAAACGTTACATAATTGATGGAAAGCTTCATATGATACTGAGGTAGCAAATAAACTATGTTTTTTTAGTAGGGTGGTAAATTAAAGTTAGTGACACTGGTGAATGTAACTACATTCCTAGAACTTATATTCTTACAAAATAATGAATATTCTATGAAATATTTTTTGTTTCAATTGTTCAAAAACTTTTGTAGCCCACTGTTCGTTCCCAAAGGTCTAATATATCTCTTCCTAATTTTATCAAAATTGATTCAGTGCTTTAGACGTAACGGACAGAGTTACTTTTGAATTTATAACATTAGTTTTCTTTTTCACCGGAGCCGGACTCGAACCGACTAAAACGCACGCCGTCTTCGGCTCTTCGGTTACCATAGTTCAGATAATAAGAAACATATCGCTCGCACCCTAGCTGACCCGGGGCCATCTTTTTCAAGATGGCGCTCTTCGAATGTGAATACCACGATATCCCCATCTGGCCCCCGGGTATGGGGAGTGTGATTTGTTTCTGCTAGGCTGACAGGCGGCTCCACATTTTACCCCTAGGTCTGTGCTCGTGGAGGACGTAGATTATTCCACGAACTCCGACACCCCTCACTTATATATATATGCTGGCTGTACCGGCCAAGCTTATGGTCCCCACATTAGGGGAAGAGAGTCACCTCAAAAGATATTTCCTTCTGCCGGGATGCGATAGATATGTCTTGTATAATCTCACCTCCGGCAATCAAGGATCCATGGATGGCTTGCGTTTTGGTGGGTTCGAGTCCAATATAATCACCTCTACCGATTTTGGTAGAGGTGGTATCCGTGGGGATTTTGCGTACGATAAAGAAAAGCTAATTTGCAGATTCTGCAAGCATTCCTATCTCGCAGAAGCGCTCACACATGTTTATAATAGTAACTACTGACCCGCGCAACTTCGTCTGCGTCGCCCCGTTTATGCAACATTTTTCATTACTGCTCCGCACCTGTTGGTCGTAGCATGATGTTATATATATATATATAAACCTTCCTCTTTAACCATTCTATCTATTATATATATGGTCTCTTCTCAGGAGATTTAACTACCGAACCAGCGAAAGAATCATTTTCAAATGATTTATTTACTAAGTATTTTATTTATTATAAATTATAATATTTTTGACAAATGTAGGTACATAATTATTGTAAAACTTTGACACTCATAAGTGCTCTTTGTGTGCCTAAACTGAATAAATGAAATTGATTCTTTGATTCTATTAAAAAAGCCGCATCAAAATCCGTTGAGTAGTTTAAAAGATTTAAGCGTACAAAAGGACATAGGGACAGAAAACGCGACTTTGTTTTATACTATGTAGTGACATGGATGAATCATTATTGAAATGTATACAATATGCTCATATTATGTGTACGTCACTAATACACCATGGTTCAGAAGTCTTTCATAGCGCGTTGATGACGTAAGCATTTGATCTAGTCCATTAGGTAAGTGACGCATGATCCTTTAAGGTCTCAGTGAGCAGTCGGACAGAGTCACGTGCGACCGCCTTAATTATTTAACAAACGTAGTGTAGATAACATATAGAGGCGGCATTATTTTTAAATTTATTTAGTTATTTGACAAAGGTACGCTTTCATTCTAACATCATGTCAATGAACCTCTCAGGTACCTCTTAGGTAGCAGACAAGCACGCGGCCAAGCTGATGGAAAGTGGTTACCATGGCCTATGGACGTTTGCAACACCAGGGGCGTCACATTCGTGCTGCCGATCATATAGAGAAGAGGGGGGAAGGGGAAGGAGAAGGGGGGGAGATAGTTTATAGAGTCTCTGTGCTGTCAGTGCAGAAGACAAAGAAAGGTTTCTTGATCTTCCCACTGACAACACAAAACCTCTCCAATGAGGTCTGGCTTGAGCCATCTAAATTTGTAGTTGCAGTTACACATTATCGGTTACATAATTGGAGTAAAAAATAAGAATATAAAAATACATACAAAGCCAAGAAAGAATAAATTAATTGACTAATCGGGAATGTGTGTTCAAAGTGAAGGTGGCGAGGCATTTCTTTCTCATTTTCGACAATATTGGGTCCCAGTTTTACCACCATTGTTAAACCACTGAGATTACATAAAAAGCCATTCAAGTTTATACTTTTTTGTAATACTTTTGAACTTTAAAATTAAATGTATCGCATTGTGAATGAAGCAATGTAATTAACTGTTTTTAACTTAATTTTGAACATAAGGTCTATGTAGATAAACTGGAAAGTCAGTGGCATTTTTTGTAATGTCAATGGTTAACAATTAGTAGAATATGAGAACTGAAACCACATCCACATTATATGCACTTTTGGTCGACTAGTTATGTAATAAATCCGAGTTTACTGTCGTGTTATTTGCGAACGGATTTTGATGATGTTGACATAATTCCATAGGATGTTGCCCGAAAATTTTCACCGGCTCTAAACCTTCCGTACTCTGTGTATCGCTAATGAGTCCAGTTAATGAACAAACATCACAGACAAACGGGTTCGCTAATAATGCTGCATTATTTATTGATTCGCCCGTTTCATTACAAATGGACCTCATTATGAGTAGATTATGCAGTAAGAAGATCATATTGGTACTTCCTCCCCCCCCCCCCCCACCTTTGGAGCCGGAAGTATGGAAGAGAATGACAGGTTCCGCCGACCCCAAGTAACTGGGACAAGGGCAGGGAAATAATGATTGGGAGGCCATTTGACCACCCAATGTGAATTGTGGTCGGCCAACCACTTTTTTTTTATCGTGCGCAAAATCCCCATGGATACCCCTCCCCCCCCCCCACCGGAGCCGGTTGGGTAGGTTATGTCGGGCACGAACCGACTAAAACGCACGCCGTCTTTGGGTCTTTAGTTTCCGGAGGTGAGATAGTAGCGAACATATCCCTCACACCGGCAGATTCGGGGCCCTCTCTTTCAAGGTTACCCCCGTCGGGTGTAGGGACCATGGTGTCCCCGTCTAGCCCCCGGGTAAGGGGAGGCATTGGTGATCATATTGGTGCTGGCACTTATTTGCTTTTGTTTTCGTCCGTCCGTCTCTGGTAAAAAGAGGTTATTATTTTCTTGGTGGTAGGAAACCATCGTGATTGATAATGTATATCATCAATCACGATGGTCCCAATATTGGGAGAGACCCATGTCTAGCAGTAGACTGCGATCGGCAAATTTATTTGTTCATACAAAATCCAAACAGTGACAAAGTAGGTATAGGTACAGGGTGTAAGGAGAACACTCCTGAAGCTGAAGGCCCTGGTAGTAGGGAAAACTGGGGACACTTGATCCCTATGGGAGACAAGGTACACCAATATTTTTAGAATTACTAAGTGTATTAGAGTATTTTTTAGTCTGGCAACACTAAGTAAACATTATTACCCTTAGTGTTACCACATTAAAAATAGTCTAATACGCTTAGTAATTCCAAAAATATTGGTGTACCTTGTCTCCCATAGGGATCAAGTGTCCCCAGTTTCCCCTACCCCTTACACCCTGTATAACTGAAGCTCTTGACTGAAATAATATTGTACCGTACCCTTGAATATGTGTTTTCTATACAGAAAACTAGAGGCTTTGATTCATTAAAAGACCCTCACCATGATATAAGTGGTACAACCTCACCAAACACCCGTATAACAAACTTAAATAAAGTCCATAGTTAACCCTATCACCGCCGATAAAAAACAAACAAACCCTTGAATTCCCAAATGATACTTGGCCAGTATAAAAAACAAATTATCAAAACTGTACACTTTTGGAGTGTTTCCCACTTTACGAAGCGGCCGCGAAGCCTTAAATCTAGTTCACTTAACACAAACTAATATAACTTTTCCGAAGGCTATTGGCGAAAAAATAAAACTTGCTTAAACATGCCCTGTTGACGTATAAATAGGGACTGTAGGGTGTACTTGCATTTGTATTTTCTTAGGACAGTCCTGTTATTAATACCTCAGGGTTTAACGACGACACATCTTCCTTAAGTAAGCCTTCCCGTAGAGCGAAACCTATGGTCGAGGCCTCTCCGTGAGTAGCGGCACTGTCGTGAAGTCAATCACTACACCACTATGGCAACTTAAAAATGCCGTTGAAACGACAGTAGAAGAAATGTGTGTTGACTTATGGCGCCGAGATGTGGCCCCTCATGTGGAGCTCAAGGTCACACAGCGAGCTATGGAAAGAGTTAGGCTCGGAATTAATCTGATTGTAGAAATCTCACGCTGGTTTTCAACTGGAACACAATTTGACAGTGACACACGAACGCCGAACCGTCGCAGCCGAATGTAGAGTGTGAGTGTCCAGTTGTGTGCATGTGTGAATAAAGGTGTGTAGAAGTAATATACATTACTATACGATAATAAATATAATCTTATTTCTTGTTATCATAATCATTTCAGTGTTGAGTCTCAGTCGCACCCTGTCAATATCCCCGACATTTTCTAATCCATTTCCCATAGTCTTGGGTATTTCCTCCGAAGCCAAACTAGCACTTCTTATGTCTTATTTTCCTACCGGTGAAGGCAAGATGATCAGACATTTGTTACCCATCCATGTACTCTCGTAACCTGTCAGTCACCGCAAAACGTAGAAAACATAAATCATGGTTACCCTACACAAATCCCGCAGGATATAAATTGACAGTATAATGTGTTTCGGATAAAATTCCAAGTATCTTGTATGTTTATATAGTGCCTGGTAACTTTACATTACAAAATTACATTACAAAAGTTAGCATTAACCTTGTTTTATCACGGCTTCGGATGGCACGTAAGACGTTGGTTCCAGCTATCAATAGTTAGCTAAGACGGAGGCCTAAATGGTTGAACTAAACAACTCTTTTTTTTTAGGACACGTCAATTTGACTTCACCCCGCCTGATGGTAAGCTCAAGGCAAAGTCTCAGGAACGAGGGTCACTATTACAAACACGTAAAGTGTTACAATGGTAGCACTCAGCTTGACGACCTCATCAGATGTTTTTCACGACTCACTTAAAGGACCCGGGACTGTAGGAAGAAGGAAACACGTGAGCTGGTAAGAAATTCCAAGACTTGATGGTGCGGCAGAGAAAAGACTCACCGAACCGCGTGGTTCTTGATGGAATATTCTGTACCGTATGTGGGTGACATCTTAGCCCTGCACGTGTTGTCCTGTGTAGGAAAGGAGAGGGTGGGATTAATTGGAAGAGCCCATCAGAGCATTCAACATGGTAGAGACGGTAAAATACTGCCAAGGATGCAACATCTCTGTACATCTGCAGAGGCTCAAGAGTATCTGTCAGTGATTGGCCAACCACAACTCAGATTAGGTGGTTAAACGTCTGTCACTCCCAATATAGTCGAAAACCTTTGGGTTGGATCTACTGAGAGGACATCAGCAAGAAACTCAGGTATATTATCTTTATCTTTTATTATTTTTAAAGTTTTTTTTTAATGAATATGTTTGAGAGCAAGATGATTACACTTTTTATCATTAAGATATTCATCTCCTTTATAATAACCTTTTTTCATCAAAGATTTTGTGACATCTAATAAACAGCTTCAACTTATTTACTAGTAAAAGAACCTTATTTCTTAGCCTTAATCATAAAACTCACTACACTCTCAGAATACCGCAGTCGGTTTAACAACACTCTTTCGTGAGGACAAAACTTTTTCAATTTCCCCCACGCTCCTCCGCCGTAAAGTACCATTATCCTTAGCCAATATGGCGTTTCTGGAATCAACTCCATAAGGTGCTTCTTGAGAATTTAATGGGTAATGATATAATGTAAATCTCGATAGCGCCGGTAGCCTAGTGGTATGGGTAATGGACTGTTAAGACGAGGTCTCGGGTTCGATACCAGCTTCTACCATGGCACACACCAATAACTTTTCGATGCTTTTCCAAGTTATGTGTATATTTATAGGCTCACCACCTATTACATTGGGACCTAAACATAAACTGGCGAAACATAGGTGTTAGCACCTTTGCCTATCCCTTCAGGGATATAGGCGTTAGTTTATGTTATGTTATGTTTAGATGTATATTTGTGCTGTAAAAGGTTAAATAAAGCATGCTTCCTTTCTTTTGGCTCTATATTTGCAGTACAGGTTTTCACACATTTATACATACATTACTTGTTAAACTTTGATATGAATGAACTGTTCTATTGAAAAACCACAAGAACAATGAACAATATTATCACATTTAAGCCTTTTTCACTGCATCTCGTCGGAATCATCCCTTAAGAGTGTCCCCCACCTCCCCCATATGCGGCATCTGATGGTAAACATAATGGCTTTTGTTCTGAATAATTGTTTCAAACAATTCGCCTGGATGCTCTGTAGGTAATTTACAAGTTATGCGCTTGACTATCCCCTTACAGAACGATTTAAACATGTTAGTTAGTTTGTTGCATAAAATTATTACAACTAATTAGAGCAATAGTCTTCTCTACCGCGATATCGAATTTAAAATGTCGAATCAATTTAAATATGCACATAATTTTTAGATGCGGTTGAACTTGAAGCGACTGCCTCCACAACCAAATTGGCGATATCGAAGTTCTGTAGTTAGGCTAGTCGGACTTTTGAGGGCTTCAACTACCCGTAACGATAGCCATAGATGTTCGTATAGCAAGTGGCAACCGCGACCGACGGCTTAACGTGCTCTCAGAGTCATGATCAGACCAGTGCAAATAGCCTTATTCATGCGTACAAATATTTGCACTGAGCGGGGATTGAACTAGCGCCTCCTGCGTAACAGTCGCGTTCACTACCGCCACGCCACAGCGGCTGAGCAGAATAATATACCTATAAATGAAATGAAAACAGACATTCCATCACTCATCATATATTTTTAAAATACTTTTACAAATGGTTTATAAAGATATTGTATTCAAAATTTCCCTTAAAATATTTTATTCCCAAATTCCCACAACACTGGGAATGACAAAGTGCTGGCTTCACACAATTTATCAACACGTCACTCATACGCCACGCGGTTGCGACGTTACACTTGTGACGTCACTCATACACACGCACACAGACACACAATAAAAATATTTGGAAGAGTAGCAATGTTGAGTTCATTTAAAATCGGGAATATATTTGTAAATACACTCTGTGGTAGTCTGTAGTGGTATGGGTAGTGGTATGGACTGCTGAGACGAGTTCACGGGTTCGATCCCAGGTTTTACCATGGCACACACCAATGACTTTTCAATGCTTTTCGAAGTTATGTGTATTTATCGCAGGTTTATAAGTGCTCGGTAAATGGCAATAGACTCGCCACCTAATGGTACCTAAACATAAACTGGCGAAATGTGGGTGTAAGCACCTCTGCTTACCCTTTCGGGGATATAGGCGTGAGTTTATGATAAGTTATGTTATAATTATTCAAACATATTCACATACTTTCACACCCGCTCGTCTCATGTATATAGGCCTTTACACAATTCCGATATCGATCCGTCAATCTTTCCTTCCGAACAATTGGAGACAGTTTTTTGGATTGCCCGTCAAGACACAACCCTTTGACCTTGACCTTTATGTGAGGACACTTCTGAGAGAATGAGTTTGTACTTGTGGCTCGGTGTTGTATGATAATGGATAGTATCGTCGAAGCGTCGGTAGCTTAGTGGTTAAGGAGTCGGCCTTACGATCGAGAGGTCCCCGGTTCGAATCCTGGCCATTACACTACCGACGTGAACCCATTTCTAACACAAGCCATTGAGCTTAGCTGGAGGGGTTAACGGGAATATTAGTAACTTCGATTGCTAATATTCCTTTTAAAAAAAAAAGGAAAAAAAAAGTATTCAGACGTGAAAAGGTGTAAGTAACAACGACAGTTTGTTCTAGGACAATCTACACAACGCCACCTAGACCCATGGTAAGCATAGCTTAACTAGCTTGTGTTACGGGTTCTAGAATGCGGATAAACATACTTAAATACATTTTGTTTTGTAAATTATATATAAAAACACCCAGACCAATGCAGATATTCATATTTCGTACATACAAAAATTTGCACTGAGCGGGAATCGAACCCGCACCTTCTGCGTAGCAGTCGCGTTCACTAACGCCACACCACGGAGGTTTATAGGAAAATGACTTAGTTTTAAAGTAGGTATTTTTGATGTCATTTGGCCCATTTGGGACGTTTTCTTTTTAAAGAGAATATTTGTAGGAGGTAGTGTTTTGATTTTCTACCGTCTAAAATATAATATGTCTACATGATTTTTTTTACTATGAATTATCACCTCGACTTCTTATAACAGGTTCTATGTAATAACCACTCACCTTCGTTATATCAAACACAATTAAACAATTAATAGGTAATATTGTAAATAATAAAATAAAAAAAGAATAAAATGAAGTATTATCTCGCATGTATTATAATATATTTATATCAATCAGCCAATCGCAGTCCGAAGCCGACCGCTGTCGACCCCGTAGAAATATAGTCCCGGGTTCTTTAATTTATTACTAACTACTAATTTATTACTAAGGGTAGGCAAAAGCACATAGCACCTCTGCCTACCCTTTCGGGGATAAAGGCGTGAGTTTATGTTTATTTATTACTATTTCAGAACCATCAGCAAAAATTTTCATTCTAATAAACAACTGAGTCTGCTGAATTGATAAAACAATGGCGTCTAAACCTTGCTTTTTCAAAATTTAGGTACAATTTTTTATATGAACATTAAAGCCTTGCGGGAATTCCCCGGGGAAATCATGTTACGGTACTTCAATAATATCAGGCCTTGTGCACATAAGAAATGCAAAACTATGTACTTTATGAATGGATCGCATGTTCCGAAAAAGTATGGTTACGAAATATAAATAAAACTAGCTGACCCGCGCAACTTCGTCGGCGTCACCCCGTTTTTGCAACATTTTTCATTCCTACTCCGCACCTGTTTGTTGTAGCATGATGTTATATACATATAAACCTTTCTCTTTAACCGACAAAAAACGCGACTTTATTTTATACTATGTAGTGATAGTGATGATGATTTGTTATTATAGTGGTAACAATTAAAAGCGCATAATTTTAACAAAAAAACCGCGGTAGCCTAGTGGTATGGGTAATGGACTGCTGAGACGAGGTCTCGGGTTCGATCCCAGGTTTACCATGGCACGCACCAATGACTGCGATGCTTTTCGAAGTTATGTGTGTATTTATCGCAGGTTTATAAGTGCCCGGTTAATGGCAATAGGCTCGCCACCTATTACATTGGGACCTAAATATATACTGGCGAAATGTGGGTGCTAGCACCTCTGCCTACCCTTTCGGGGATATAGGCATGATATTATAAAAAAAAATAACTAACTTAGTTTTTTTTCCGTGCGCAAAATCTAGTCCGTTCTGGCGGACTCGAACCAACTAAAACGCAGGTCGTCTTTGGGTCTTTGATTGCCGGCGGTGATATAGTAAGCAACATAATATCCCTCGCACACCGGCCGACCCAGATCCATTTCTTTCCAGATGGTCCCCTTCGAGTGTGGGGACCACGGTGTTTCCATCTAGCCTCCTGGTATGAGGAGCAGCCTCGTAATCTCATCGGTAATTAAACATTCGTGGCAAAATGTAGGTTTTAATATACCTCTTCTTTTTTTACTTTTTTTAATCGTAATTCCCACGTATTCTCCCACGCCGGAGTTGGTTGGGGAAGTACCTACAATATACCTCTGTCTACCACTTTGAGATTTAACAGAGCACGGCATCTAACTTGGCCAGGTGTAGTAGTTGGGGTAAGTTCGCGCATCGTACACTTAGAGCCACAAAAAGTGCTTGTCATTATTCTATTCATTCACCAGAATGCCATCGTTTATTTTGAATCATGTCTGCTTTACCGCAAAAGAGACCCAAAAATCGTCTCAGATGCGCTGACGGTCCTTGCCAAGTTACGTGCCGATTTCTGTATCTCACAGTCAAACAATGAATGAATGAACTCCCTGCCGTGGTTTTCCCAACCGACTACAATATGGGGTTCTTCAAGAAGGACATTAGAAGGTTTCTACAGGGTACGCAGCACGTGTGTGACGCCTCTGGTGTTGCAAACGTCCATAGGCCACGGTGACCGCTTCCCATCAGGTGGGACGTGTGCTTGTCTGCCACCTAAGTGATCTAAAAAAAAGTCAACGATTACACCTACCAGGCTGCCATAACTCCTAAGAAAGTAATCAAAAGAACTGATTAGGCTATAAATATCAAAGTACACTTATTAAAGACTGAACTGCTAACTGTATGACCCTAATGACCTTGACCTGTAGCTTAACATCATTTTGACCTTTATAAAAGGTTTACATGGAAGAAACTTTTTTATGTAATGGTACAAAGTTTGTTAATAACTAAGCTGCTGTTCAAAATGTGGTATACTCGTATACAGTACCAGATGTTTTTTTTTTTATTAGTTTTGTTTTGTAGTTATGTACAACCACGGCGAAATAAAATCAATAAGTGTTATCGGGATATCGTTATTTACAGTCTAGAGGATATAATGATTATAAATTCATAGATAGCCTAGTGATAGAAACCGCGATAGCCTAGTGGTATGGGTAATGGACTGCTGAGACGGTCGGGGTTCGATCGCGTTTTACCATGGCACACACCATTGACTTTTCGAAGCTTTTCGGAGTTATGTGTGTATTTATCGCAGGTTTATAAGTGCCCGGTTAATGGTGATAGGCTCGCCCACCTATTACATTGGTCCTAAACATAAACTGGCGAAATGTGGGTGCTATCACCTCTGAGTACCCCTTCGGGGATATAGGCGTGAGTCTATGCATGTATTTATATAAAAAAATGTATCCACGTATGTTTATTCATATCTTAGAGCCAACACAAGCTAGTTAAGCTATGCTGACCATAGTCTGTCTAAGTGGCATTGTGTAGATTGTCCTAAATTATTTAAATTTATTTATCAGGCGAGGTGAATTGCCTGATAGTAAGCATAAACGAGTGTCACCATTACAGAGACACTACATTATCACTTCACTGTTAAAACTTTTATAAAATCAAAAATCTTAAACTACTTTATTATTAACCCACGTCGTATAAACCGCTCATGTTATTAAATATCTCGCATACCACCGTCCCGCATATGTTTTTCTTTAATAAAACGGAGGCATACCGCTACCGTCCATATAACACGGGACGAGTTTATGCGAGAGTGCAAAATATGTTCAGATTTACACGAATTTGCATGATCCAATTTGTATGAAATATATTCTTGTATCAGTTTGTATATTGTTATTGATTTCAGTATGATTTTATTCGGTAAGCAGTAACTGGATATGAATATAGCGAGAAAGGATTAAGTGTTAGTCTCCGAAACAGCTGAATCCTATTTCTTTTATAGTTAAGTATAATAATGTTTGTGATATTTGTCTCGTCTTGTTTTATAATAATTATGATAACTACAGCAGAACATATTGTTATGTACTCGCTACTGTCCATCCAAAGTTGCCTGGAAGAGATCGCTTCCAGCGATAAGGCACATTAGAACAATTGGAACTCTCACTACTTTTCCTTGGTGTTTTGTTTGAATTTATTTTTGTTTTGTTTTTGGTGTACAATAAAGAGTTATCTATCTTTCTATCTATTTCGAGGGTTTTATTTCGAGTTTTCTTTTTATTTTCCGTTTCTCGCCTCTTACGACGGCCTTCGGATAAGGTGAAGTGGAGATATTCTTCCCCCATCATGTATGTGACCTTTAAACAAGAATATTATCTAAGACATTTAGAATTCAATCCAGATTCAATCAAATTCTGTGAAACATAAAATGGTCTATAAAAAGTTAAAGAAAGAAATGCTGTACGAAAAATATTATATATTCGAAGGTGGTTTATGGTTCCCTAGGGAATACAAGGTTTGATTAAATGTATGTATCTGCGTATATGTAGAAAAACTGAAATGGTTGGATCATTGTTTAGTTATTTGTCATTTTTAATTCATTACGCTTAAATGGTTTTAGCAAACAGTCCGACTCACCAGTTGGATAATACAATGCATGGGAAAATGACGTATTTAACTATTTTTAAGACAGATCAACCTACCCACCAGTGGGAAGAATTTTCCTGATTTGCTGCAGTGGGAAGGCTACTCCTGATTAGGTGTAACCTTCCAACTAGTGACCAGATTTGCATCAGTGGGAAGGCTACTCCCGATTAGATGTAACCTTCCCACTGGTGGAAATGCTTCGTAGTAAGGTTGGTCCGAGTCGGGATTATTTCGGAAAGGCCTCTGTGGCGTAGCGGTAGTGAACGCGACTGCTACGCAGGAGGGGTTCGATCCCCGCTCAGTGCAAATATTTGTATGCATGAACATGAATATTTGGACTGGTCTGATCGTGCCTCGGAGAGCACCTTAAGTCAACGGTTCCGGTTGTCATACGAACATCTATGGCAGTCGTTACGGTTGGAACCCTAAAAAAGTCCCCTTACCGACTCGTAGTTCCAACACTGGCCTGGCGATATCGCCTAGGCTTATAGGTTATGAAGGATGTATGACATCCGTATTAATCACATAAAACTATTTATAGTTACCGTCAATCGGGGTGAATAGGGATAAAATGGTCAGCTAAATTCTGTAGTTAATTTCTTTCATGCGAAACTTTGGGACTAGTTCATCGTAATAACAAAAAAGAAAGATTTATTATTATTATTACCTATGTCAATATCAAATATCTGATAACAGGCTTATTTGAAATTTAGTAAAAGAAATTATTTAAAATATTCCATTGACCATTGTATTCCTATTCACCCCGCATAGAGGTAAGTACATTACCAAAATTTAATAATAAAATCTATAAATTAAGTCAAATCTATATTTATTTATTTTTTTATCTATGGCACGTCAATTTGACTTCACCTCGCCTGATGTTGAGCTGAAGGCAAAGTCCCATGAAAGAGGGTCACCATTGCAAACACGTTCAGTGCTACAATGGTGGCGCTCAGCTTGACGGCCTCATCAGATGCTTTTTCACGCCCCGCTTAAAGGACCCGGGACTGTAGGAAGAAATATTTATACCCTTCCTTTACCAGCTTTTTTTAAACAAGAATACTAGCAACCGAAATTACTAATATTCCCTATAACTCTTCCCGCTAATGTTCAATGGCTTGTGTGTTGTGCTGACGTCGGTAGTTCAATGACCAGGATTGGAACCCGGGACCTTTGGATCGTAAGGCCGATCTTTAACCACTAAGCAACCAAGACTTTACCAATTATTTATTTATTGCATTCAGTTAAAAAAAATTCAACGCAAATATCAAAAAATCCCCCTTTATTATAACATTATACCCCAAAATTGTAGAAAACGTCTTCTCACTGTCCCTCATAAGTACTCCGATAAAATATGTAGGCTAGACGTTTAGCAGAGTAATATTTCATCGGTTCCCACGGGGCACATAACACTTAGCTTCTCGAAGTAGTTTGTACGGCCGGCACAATTTTAGTGTTCTGATATTTTTTTTTCCTACAATAATACTTTTAACGTAATCGTTCACAAAAAATAACAATGAACCTTATTTTAATAGACAGTGTGTAGGTATTTCATAAAAGTGTGGGTTTAATCAGGCTTAACACATTTTAGAGGCATGTTTTGTATCAATTTTTTTATAATATTATAGCACTTTTTTACTAGTGCTCTGCGGTACTGCTAATGGGTAATGGACTGCTGAGACGAGATCTCGGGTTCGATCCCAGGTTTTTCCATAGTTATGCGTGTATTTATCGCAGGTTTATAAGTGCCCGGTTAATGGCAATAGGCTCGCCACCTATTACATTGGGACCTAAACATAAATTAGCGAAATGTGGGTGATAGCACCTCTGCCTACCCCTTCGGGGATATAGGCGTGAGTTTATGTTATGTTTTTTACTAATATTTTTATTCTAAAACCTTCCAAAATAAGAGAGGCCATTAGTGTACCATGACACGCTAATTGAATAATTCACATTAATAAATCAAAAGCCATATTAGTTGCGAACATTAATTTTAATTCATGACGTCACACCAGAGACCGGTCCATTACCACTTTTCATTTCCTTTCTGCAACATCTGGTATCCTTCATCAGGCTCTTTGTTGGTATTTCTTTCTCAATTCTTGAAAAACTATAACAAAAAAGTTCATTCGATTGAATCTTAAAAAAGAAAATTCGAAACTGACTTTAAATTGAAGGGAAAGTTCGGGTTCACAATCCAATATACAGTTCATGTAAGTACACCAAACCGATCTGAACAGTGTGCTTATTAATTGCTCTAAAAACGTCATCACACCAATGGAAAGAGTTTCCGATCCTGCCCTACCCTTTTTTATCGTGCGAAAAATCCCCACAGACACTTCCCCCACCCCCCTCCCCCGAGGTTATGTCAGACTTGAAACGAATAAAACGCACGCCATCTTTGGGTCTTTAGTTGCCGGAGGTGAGATAATAACCAACATATCACTCGCACCCCGGCATACCTGGGGCCTTCTCTCTCGAGATGAACCCCCTTCGGGTTTAGGAAACACGGTGTCCCCGCCTAGCGCTAAGTTGCGGCCTGCTTCTACTAGGGTGACAGGCGGTTCCACCCGTCACCCCCAGGCTCGCGCTCATGGATGTCTATGCAGGCCCAGTAAAAAAATTCACCCTGTATACTTACCTATAGTAGGACCATACGAAATTCTCTTAAAAAGACCGCTTCTTCGAAAGACGTCGGGACCAACCTTTTTTATTTTTGGAAGCGGTGGTTGAAATCTGCTGCGCCGGAGTTGTTGGTACACTCTGTAAGTAAACCATATTTTTAAGTTTATTATGTTCATGGTAACATAAATAGCAGATACGATATAGATGTAGGCGTAACCTGGCGGAAAAGCATTACAAAAAATATATCTGGGGGGGGGGCAATAGATAGCAGATACGGATGGAGACCGAGAAACTTTGCTTTGTCTTTCACGATGACAGTACAGAAACTTTTTTAAAACTTCACCCTCCCCCCTCCTGCTCCCCTCTACATGGTAGGCAACAGGAATACGACGCCTCTGGTGTTGCAAACGTCCATAGGCCAGCGTAATCACTTAACGTCAGGCGGGCCGTGTGCTTGTCTACCACCTAAGCGGTATAAAAAAAACATCATCATCATTCTCTGAACCTTTTCACAACTCAGTTGAGGTCAGCTTTTCAGTCTAACTATGATGCGGCTGAACTTCGATATTTTCCGTGAAGCGACTGCCATCTGACCTTCATAACCAATGGTACAATGACCTATGGCGATATCGAAGTTCCAAGTTAGACTGGTTGGACTTTTGAGGGCTCCAACTACCCGTAACGACTGCCATAGATGTTTGTATGACAACCGGGACCGACGGCTTAACGTGTTCTCCGAGGCACGATCAGACCAGTGCAAACAGACATATTCATGTCTACAACTTTTTGCACTGAGTGGGGATCGAACCCGCGCCCCGTGCGTAACAGTCACGTGCACTAAAGCTACGCCCTAACGGACTAACGGTATAAAAAAATATATAAAAAAACACATAAACGAGACTCCAAATAAATTGTAAGTTTATCCAGGGTAACTGTATATTCTTTTTAACAAGCTCCCAAATGAAATTAGGGATTTACCTGTGAATATGTAAATTTAATTATGTAACTGAAAGAAAATTGCGGCAAAAAGGCTATTAGAAAATCCAAGGTTATATTTAGATGATAAACAAGTTTGAAAGCAAATTATTATATCTAGACTAAGTACCTAAATGTAATATAAATAAAGCAAAACAAAAAAGAAAAGCCCTCAGAAGTTCTTGCCGGAGTCTACTTAAGCCGCGGCAGTGTTTCGAACCAGTAGTCCATTTGCTAAACTTACCAATACGTAATGCTTTAACTATTATGTGTGTGTGTGTGTGTGGGTGGGTGTATGTGGGAGAGTACTATCTACTCTCATGCTATATCAGACATCAGATAATAAATACATGTTGGATTTCGGTCGTAGTCTCGACGAAAAGAAAATCGCTTTTTGTCGAAACTCGTCCGAAACAGACACCGAAAATTCGGTCGGATAATAATTTGCTTAACCACACGTAACTCGTATTTGTAGCCATTTTTTGCAATGCATGTTGGTTAGCAACACTATGCCTTTAAAACACCTGTATAACACACTTATTTACTATATATAATCAACTAGCTGACCCGCGCAACTTCGTCTGCGTCACCCCGTTTTTGCAACATTTTTCATTCCTGCTCCGCACCGTTGGTCGTAGCATGATGATATATACATATAAACCTTCCTCTTTAACCATTCTAACTATTTAAAAAAACCGCATCAAAATCCGTTGCGTAGTTTTAAAGATTTAAGCGTACAAAGGGACATAGGGACAGAGAACGCGATTTTATTTTATACTATGTAGTGAAGCCTACACCATATAGATATAGAACTTAACATCATGAAACTGAAAGCCTATTTCGCGAATCAAGTTACAAGTCTGTTAGCTCATTGCAAACAGCTAGTAATATAAAAACCAGTGAGTTCGATCCCAGCTTCAATAAAACTTTTTGTATATTCAATCCTTTTTTTATATAGTGTTTTGTTATTTCGTCGTGTCTGCTACCAGACTCGTTAGCTCAGTAGTTTAGAGCGCTGTTCGGTTAAGGGTCGGTCACCCATCTTGTGTTGTTTAGAAACGGCCTTTCAGACAAGAACTGTGGGCCGTTTCGGTATCGGGGCCAAGTCTTGCCGACAGAGGACGGGGGTGCAAATCCTTCACGAGTCAGTTCATTTTTACCATTTACTTTTTGAAAACATTTTTTAAGCTAACTTTATTAAGCTGTTGCCTGATGGATGTCGATTATCGCGTTGTACGATTCTACTTCATTCTCTTCTTGCCTTTCTATACTGAGGACCTCCGTGGTGTGGCGGTAGTGAACGGGACTGCTACGCAGGAGGTGCGGGTTCGATTCCCGCTCAGTGCAAATATTTGTGTGTATGAAAAATGAATATCTGCATTGGTCTGGGTGTTTCTATGTATAATATGTATGAATTTACAAAAAAAAAGTTCTTAAGTATGTTTATCCGCACCCGTACTAGAACCCGTAACACAAGCTTGTAAGCTATGCTTACCATGGGTCTAGGTGGCGTTGTGTAGATTGTCCTAGAATATTACTTCTCCTCGCAGTCATGACAACGGAAATAGTTAGCGATATTAGCGCCAATGATTAGAAATTTACCGGATCTATTGAGATTTATGATTATTGCTCCGTTGAATGATAGCGTGATGATATATAGGCTATGTTACTCCCAAATATTGTAGCTTTTTTAAGGTAAAATCGGTCGGAGAATTATTAAAATCGGTCCAGCAGTTCCGGAGCCTATTCGTTACAAACAAACAAACCATAAAGTCTTTCCTCTTTATAATATTAGTGTAGACTTTTAAAACTTAATAAACTTGAATAGCTTCCCATCAGGTGGGCCGTGTGCTTGCCTGCCACCTAAGTGGTATAAAAAAACCTGACTATTTTTAATGTCTTTTATATTATAGTCTCTTGAGATAGAACTTAAATAGTAATGTAACCATTTACACTGATCTGCCAATGTTTGCGAAGTATTAAGAGATTTTACCCCACTAGACGACTCCTTAGGGTTAAGCCCGCATAAGCTTATAGACAAGGGTCATCCCACAGGACAGCTGCAAATAATTCACTTCTATTATAACAGATAACAATTGATTTTATCCTGAAGTTTTTATATATGGCAATATTAGGTATAAAAGGAATTTGGGAATTGTTATGTGTGCTTAGGTACTTATTTTTATTAAAGTGTAGTGGTAATCTTAGCATAGGAAGGATTTCTAGACTAGTGAACCTGCCTATCGTAGTGTTCTGTTCTCTCGATACCTTTAGAAGTGCTAGCACCCATATTTCGCCTGTTTATGTTTAGGTCCCAATGTAATAGGTGGCGAGCCTATCGCAATTAACCGAGCACTTATAAACCTGCGATAAATACACACATAACTTCGAAAAGCATTGAAAAGTGTGGTTTGGTGTGTGCCATGGTAAAACCTGGGATCGAACCCGAGACCTCGTCTCAGCAGTCCATTACCTATACCACTAGGCTACCGCGGTACATTACTAATTCGATAGATCTTCGTGAGGGCGCCACTGTTCGCCTTTTGAAAGATTCCGTATAATATTTATGTGAATTAAGTATCACTTTATTATTTTTTATCCGACTGCCGAAGAAAGGATAGTAATGTTTTACGAGACTATGTCTATATAAATGCATGTCCACGCCCTACAGCTTGAACGGCTTAACCAATTTTGACATGCGAGGTGTCATTTGATTGGTTGCGATTGTGTGAGTGACATTACCAAAAACAAAATGGTGGATTTTAGCGCTAAAATGAAAACCTTGAAAACTTTTTACTAACTTATTAAGTATGTAAGGTGTTCAAAATGCATAGCCAAAAGTTATATGAATAGAATAAGTAATTAAAAACACGATTAATAAAACCGTTTAAAAATGAAACTCCCCTCCAAGTACAGAAAGTTGAATTCCTAAAATGGTGAATTTGCAAAAAGTTGAATTTGCAGAATGTTGAATCCTAAAAAGTTGAATAAAGTTGAATTCCTAAAATGATGAATTTGCGAAAAGTTGAATCCTAAAAAGATGAATTTACAGATGAATCCCACTATTTCCATAACTCGACTGCTGTTTACAAGACCAAAACTAGTTAGTTAGCAGGCGGTACCCATTTCGCAAATCGTAACCACCGTACACCGTAACCATCGTACCAAAGTACAAATACACTACGTATAACAGTTATAATTACATTTTAGAAGCATAATCCATAACCTTTCAATATCCAGCATAGAATATAAAACAAAAAGTTTTAACCGCAACGCAGCGATGCCCGAGGGTACACGAGCGCCTGTGTTCGAAGTCTGACGATACGGGTTGGTTCCTTTATTTTTAGAGCTCCTTAGAGCTGTCGCGGCTAAAGAGAATGTTTTGCAGATAGTGAATAATGTCGACAAAGGGTTAGAGCTAGGCTATTCAACATTGTATTGCTCTCTTGTATTTCTTTCATGTAACAAAACAAAGATATATTTTCTTTTCTTTTTATGTAAAATATCAGTTATCTCCAATATGTTTGTTTGATTTTAAATTGACATGATCATAATTGTTAGCTTGTATCAAGTCCGTAAGCCCCAATGTGCAATATTACTACACGAGGCCACATAAATACTCTTTGATATTCTGTATTACATTTATAAATTATCTATGGTATATTTTTACCGCCAAAAAAATAAAACACGATCGCCCACTTTTTTTTTCTCCGTGTTGAGTAAATATATTATTATTATTATAAAATTGAAATTAATGTAAAAAGGATTAAATGTGATACCGTAATAATAATATAAGATGATTGAATATAATATTATAAATGTAATGAATGAATAAATATGAATGAAATAAATGAATGAAATAAATATAATGAATAAGGACTCATTGTCATGAGCATGTAAGTAACTATTGTTATCCGTAATACGTAGATATGTACTAGATGAATTAGAAAAAGGAATGGAATAAATATATTCGTTTGTAATTATGATGAAACCCTTATTCTAATTGATTAAATCCTGTACCCATTGCTGACATCGAAGCATAGCAGTTAGACCAGCACTAAAACCTTTTTTTTATTTTTATTTTTATTTTTTTTTATACTACGTAGGTGGCAGACATGCACACGGCCCACCTGTTTAGTAACTCGAGTTAATTAAAAAGGGAAATATTCACTTACACTGATATTCTTTTTGATAATAATAGCGACGCCTCCACCCCGGCCGGGCTTCGCCCCTGCAGGCCGAGGCACACGCCCAACGAGGTACCTCGATTGGGAGTAAGGTTTAGGAGCTGGTTCACTGTCTTCTTCATCATCAGATGCTAGAAGAGAAATACATGTGGAAACTGTGTAGTAGCAAACGGTAAGTGGTAACCTTGAAAAGAAATAACGGCGTGTGCAACAATTATGCGGAGATGGCGACCATATTTAGATACTCACAATGGGTATTTGTATTAGAATTTAAGGTTAGATTGTAAGTTATTATAAGAGTATGTTGAATTGTGCGTATTGCGAAAGAAAGTTAGAAACATTTTTCTTTCTTACTTTCTTTCTTTCTTAGACGGCGGATAAGCACACGGCCCATCTTACAGAAAGTGGTTATCGTAGCCTATGGACATTTGCAACTCGTCACGCTCTGCTGCTAACCCTATAAAGGTTAGGGGGAAAGAGATAGAAGGGTTGAAGTTTAAGAGAGTTTCTGCGCTGTCAGTGCAAAAGACAAAGCAGGGTTTCATACCATAGCATATCAACTAAACCCTTGGTCTTCCTACTGACAACACAAAAACTACCCAATGAGCTCTTGCTATCTTACTCACCGCTGGAAACACAACACAAGGTTATTATTAGCCGCGGTATTCTGTAGATGCACTTCCCCAGTCGGACTGCTCAATTAGGGCGGAAGATATCGTCATGTCATGTGGTATAGGCTAAATGTGGAAGGCTGAGGATCAGACGCTTTAGGGAAGACCTATACCAACCCTCTAAGTATAACCAGTAACATTATGGCTACAATACCTATGGCTACGCTATGGTTCGGTCATGTTGAGAGAATGGATGAAACAAGACTAACGAAACAGGTGTATGAGGCTAGTGTGGATGGCACCGTCGGAAGGGGAAGACCTAGGCGCACATACCTGGACCAAATCGGGGAAATGTTAGAAAAGGGGCAGGTCAAGAGTACCCTAAACCGACGAGCATGCATTAAAAAGGTAATGAGAGTGAATGAAGCGAAAGTAGTATGTCGATCCGTGATCTCTGCCTACCCCTATGGGAAACAGGCATGCTTTTATGTATGTATTTTTTTTTATACTACGTAGGTGACAGACAAGCACACGGCCCACCTGATGGAAAGCGGCCACCGTGGCCTATAAACGTGTGCAACACTAAGGGTGTCACACACGCGCTGCCCACCCTGAAGGGAAAGGGGGAGAGCTGGGAAGGGGTGGGGAGGCTAGGAAGAGGAGGGGTAGGAGGGGTACAGTGAGCTCTAGCTACCCTACTTACCGGCGGGAACACAACATGATGGTTATTATGACCGCGGTCTTCTGTAGGGCGGAGGTACTTCCCCAGTTGGACAGCTCATTTCGGACGGGAGATACCGTCGTGTGCTACCTCCGTATGTATGTATTATAGCTATAACTTACAATCTCTGACGTCATTATGCTTCAAGATGCCAGGTAGTTTATACTTGACCCTGCTCCGACTCCTACTTCTGTAGTCAGAGAGCCCAGAGTCCTCTGGCTCCGACTTGCTGTGGATCTTGCACTTTTTCTTCTTCACATTACTATTGTTATATTTGAGGATACTGTAAATATATAATATGTACATTATATATATATATTTACGCGCCTGTATAGTGGACTCCAAAAGTTTCGGACAAAAATTGTATGAAGTGATGCCACAGCAAAACCTTCTTCTTAGAAGCTACTGGATAATATATCTACTTTTAATGTAATTATGTTTAGGATACTACTTGCATGAGTATTTTCTTACAAAAAAATTAGACATCAATCTAGTCTATTTTATTAACGAAGTTACGATTGTGTATTATGTTAGTTTCGATGCTTTTTGAAGTTATGTGCGTATTTATCGCAGGTTTATAAGTGCCCGGTTAATGGCAATAGGCTCGCCACCTATTACATTGGGACCTAATTAATGTAAACTGGCAAAATGTGGGTGCTAGCAACTCTGCCTACCCCTTCGGGGATAAAAGCGTGAGTTTATGTATGTATGTATGTATCTAAGTTACTTGTGATGGAATTAGACTTAGGCTGTCAAAGAATTGTATAGATCGTTAGTTGCCGCTTTTAAACAGTAATAACTCACGAAAACTTATTTCTTTTCTTTAGATTTTCTGAAGGGACAGAGCTACACGATGTTTCCTCAGTCTCCGAATCTGTGTACATATACTGTGGTTTCCCCATTTTCTTAAATTGAGCCAACTTTAATAATATTTATTCCAACTTCTAATGGTTACATTTTTTATGTTCATCGAAAGTTGAAGAAAAGCAAAAAAAAACTAATTTTGGGCGTTATTTTACCATTTTAGCGAGTTCATGACATTCAAAATTTTGATAATATTTCTTCTCGTTTATGGTTTGCTCCAAAATATTTATAAATCTATGGTTCATCTGGTTTTTAAATGCCAAAGAGTTTTATGTATCGGTTATAACCTACTTAAAATTATTGTCAAACATATCAACCCTTTAATGCCTGTGGAAACCAGTCGAGAATTTGTCGAAGTCAAACCGACCACCCGCCGATGTCACTTCGGACTGTGTGGTCGGGGGTGCTAATGTGCCCTAGAAAGGATATCCTGGAGACTAGGTTCATCCATAAATGAACCTTAAAATGAAGGTCGTAAGATGTTTTTTATGATAGCCCGACATTGGTGACCTCAATGACGTATAATTGGTATTTAAAATCAAAACGATAGTGATAATATTAGGTATTTAACCTTCAAACTATAAAAATTATTTGCCTAACTTGGGTGTTCTACTATAGTAACGGTCAGAATTGCGGTTTTATTCGCATCGAACCCTTTGAAAATTGCTATTCAAAATTATTATTCAAACGAAGTATTTTTCTAACAATGAACTCATTTCATTTAAAACAATAAAGCCCAAATATCAATCATGGACCGCACAACTTCGAATTCAGATTCAAATTCAAAATTTCTTCAAGTTCTAATTTTGAAAAAGGTAACTGTTCTGTATTCAAAATGGATACGCTTTAATTGACGGCGATTCATTTTCGCGGGAGAGTCCGTTATTTTAAAAGGAATTGAATTATTCATTCAATAGGATACTGTGATTATAAGTCTATGGTTTTGTAGCTGGCGCGTAATGCTTTGTTAATTTCACGCTTTTTAGAATTCCGTGTAAAATTGGCACGTTCGTTGAATCTTAATTACTTCAAAATCAATTAATTAAAGCAATGAAGTAGCTTATAAGTAGGCTACCGCCGCTTTAAGTAAATAGTCGGGTATGCTAAAGTGATGGAAACTCCTTTTCTTCCTACATTTTTTTTTGGAGTCGTATTAAGAATTTACTCTATAAGGACCAATCTCGACCTAGTATTGTTAAACAGCTATTTTGCATTATTAAAAAGAACGAGCATTTGAAACTAGACGATATTTTTTACAACATATATGACAAAACAATGAAGATCTACCTATCCATTGAAGGCCTTATTCGGCTTGACTAACCGTAACATATCTACGCGCGTTCGTACCGATGATAGGATAAGATGATGCGCGTTTGTTTATTCACTCGAGACTTGAAGATCCCCAGTTAGTCTTCGCTATTGGTCGAAATTGATTACCAATAGTGTTCTAATTGCGAATGTGTCCTGACGTATTATATATTTTTCTTTTAGAACTGATTTTTTTCCTCATTTCAAATATAGAAAATATAAATGCATTTTCAGAATACAGACTCAGACAGACAGTCATTCACAAAAAGTTCATTAGCTCTATTCATATACCTTTTGCATGCTCAATTTTTGTTTATTGAAATTTGTGTTGTATTGAAATTTATATAATTGTACTAAGTATTTATTGTATTACGAATGTATATGCTTTCACACAATCACACCCAAAATAAACCCATACGGGTTTAATGGGTGTTGTATAAATCATGCAATGTTATTTATCTAGTTTAATAAATAAAATAAAATGAAAAAAACCTAAAAATGTATTGCCAAATCGATATGTACATAATGGTTGAAATATCAACAATATAGTCACTTCAAAACCCATTGTCAAGTAGAATAATTCCTTATATAGAGTATAACTACACAGTTATAATGGGTTAACCAAGCAAATACACATCTACCCTGAAACTCGATTTGCCGCAATCGACAGTCGCCCTAGTCGGTTGGCGTCTAATTTCAATTCAATAGCGGTCTCCGTAGGAATCAATTGGGGGAACCACAATAGATAGCGGAGATATCTCGGTAGGTGTACACTTGAACTAGATCTGAGTAGCTAGAACAGAGGTAAAGCTAATGGCAAACAGCTAAGCGATGCGATAGCGAAGATAGAAAAGGAACATAAGTTTTATTCGTCAATTTTAAGATTGGCTGTGATTTCTCCCATTCTTGATTTACCCGATTTTTTTTACACAACATAACATAACATAAACTCACGCCTATATCCCCGAAGAGGTGGTAGCACCCACATTTCGCCAGTTTATGTATAGGTCCCAATGTGGCAAGCCTATTGCCATTAACTGGGCACTTGTAAACCTGCGATAAATACAATGACATACATAACTTCGAAAAGCATCGAAAAGTCATTGGTGTGTGCCATGGTAAAACCTAAGATCAAACCCGAGACCTCATCTCGGCAGTCCATTATCCATACCACTAGGCTACCGCGGTTTTTTTAAATAGCGTGATAAAATACTATTTCTGAAATCGAAATTTTTCGGAGTGAATCGTAAATCTTTTTTTTGCCCCATCAAGACCCGAACCAAGCCAACTTCACTTGCATGCCAATAGAACTGCTTGCAAACCTTGGTCTTGAGGTTTGGGGGAGGCGGGGTTCAAAGAATTACTACTACTACCAGTGACGTTGTCGTTGATCTTATGACCGGCGCTTCCAACCATTTCAAGGATCCGCCATTTTAACGTACAGTCAGAGCTCATAAGTGCATTAGCACATCAAGGCTCAAAATGGTTTAGCGTGCGGCCGGCGCGCTTATATGTGTGTGTAATGTTACTATGCAATACGAGGCGACGCTGGCTTGTCTTAAAAGAAAAAGGTCACAAGTAGCGTTAGAATGTTGACGCTATAGTTGCGTAGGATTGCTACTGCACTTTTGAGTTCTACTGTACACTCCAAGACACGGTAACACACAGGTCAGTGCAAATAAATATATTCATACATACAAATATATAATACATTGCACTGAGCGAGAATCAAACACGCGCCCCCCACGCAGCAGTTGCAAGCGCTACAGTCGCTCCCATTAATGTTAAAGTAAACCAATCTATAAGGAAACGAGAATTAGGAGAGGGGATCCATCAACTTCCTCTTACTCCTTAGAAACCGCAACTCCAAAAAGTTTAGCTTAAAACAATTAAGTTGCCCGAATCGCCATTAAAATGGTGAAACTTCCCTCAAATTCCAAACAGAATTATGCTAGAAACTTAATAGACTATCATTTAATTTATGAAGAATGGATAGAAATAACTTATTTGAATATTAGTGGAAACAAATTAGATAAACTTGACGATAAGTTATTATAATAACCGCCGGGAATATTTACCATCTGAAATCGGACATTGAAATTAAATAAAGTTGCTTTTCCACGGTACTTGATTTCACGGACGCAAGCGTGATTTCGTAGCCTAAGCACCGCGGAAAGGAACTCGTCTGTGATAATGAAGACACGGTTGTTATAGTAAATGCGTCTGAAAACCCTCGCACCTTGGAAATCCGGCCGTGGAAACCTCTTTGGACGCACCCCAGCTTACACAAGAGGGGTGCAGTCAATTTGACGACCTACATATAAAAACGGAACACCTCCACACCCTCTATCCTGTACTATTATATAATTGTAAAAAGTATGTCCGCGATAGACCCGAAAAGTACTGAATGGATTTCGATGCGGTTTTTTTTGATTGAAGAGTCCAACTTAACTTAAAGCTTACGTTTGTTTGATTGCAATCGGTTAAGTAGAACCAGTAGCCTTTGCACGAGATACTATCGAATTCGTAATGTAAACGTATCGACAGAACGGAGGAGGAGGAGGAGGAATATGGAATTTAAGTTGCACAGATGGAATTTAAGTTGCACAGATGGCGCTTAGGTCGCGATAACCGACAGCCACGCGAGCGGAGTCGCGGGCATAGGCTAGTCTTATATGAGTATATATATTTGGGTCGTCAAATGACCGGACCCCATGATGGTAAGCTCGGTACCACCCAGAGAATGGCAGTCCCGACATGTAGACGACATAAAAATACACTAATCGTATAATGCTATAGGTAACCGACAACCTTTAGAACCCAGGACAGTACATACTGCCTAGATATACTTCCTAGCATATCATTAACTGGTCTACAAGCCCTACATGAGTACACAGTTAAACACTATTAGATATTCGGAATGTAAGCGACCGTCGCACAGTGGCAGATTGGACCCGATCATGCTTCCCAAAAAGGGTTATCGAATTTCTTCCATTGCACTAGCTATAATGATAGCCAACACCATAGCTAGTCATGACCAGGTAAAATTTTTATTCAAGTACCCTCACATTTTTCACCATATTTGTTTGAAAGTCAGAAAGTGGGTGGAAATAGCAATAAATTGTCGATTTCGTTTTGCGTGTTCATCAACATCTCGGAGTTTCGTTTATAAAAAAATTGAAAATGTCTGACATGAATCGTGAAGTGATTGGTAAGTAGTATTTTATTTATAAATTACAAGTGTTATAACATGTTCTGTTATTGAGATATGTACAGTGGAACTCGTGAGATACTCAAATTTTTCTACATCTTCTATGTTTCTTAGTCCGAAACTTACATGTACCCTCTTGTACCCGGGCTGTATTTTATATATATTATAGCCACATTCGTGGTATTTATAAAAATAATAATTACAAACAGCACACTGGTGTACATCATACTTTTTTAAATTTTTTTTCAGAACACATTATTTACCTATCGAAAAAAGAATTTTTTGATGAATGGATGAAACACCCTAAAAATGACAAGAATTCACAGTTATTTGAATATATGATAAGAAAATTTGATTTAAAAGATGCTACTGAGGAGTCGATCAGGCATTTAAAGATGGTGATAGCACGAAATTCCACCAAGTTAAATGAAAAGTGGAAAACGAACGTTTTTTGACTTCCGTAGGTATTGACTGGTTGAACAGTGAAGCCATGGAGCTGTGCTTAAGAAAAGATACTCTTCTTCAACGTCTCTTTGCTGTAAACAACCTGCACTTGTACTTGAGTCAAATTCCTCTGATAAGGCAACGCAGGTAACCGAGCAAGACATTTTAGATTCCACGATCTTCAAAAGAAATCGGTGGGACCTAACTGATGTGCGCGCAAATACAAATATTATACCAAATGTTGACTTTGGTGCTGTTGCTCCTCGGGACCCAAGAATCCAGGAATATGCAAAACTCATTGCTTTGGAGATGGATTTAGTACCGGAACAATTACGTACGGTAACTTGTTCTAAAGTGTTGGATTTTCTCAGGAAAGTTCGTGGTGAAGAGTCTTTGGTAAATGTCAGTTTACCTAGTTTCGAAGAATCTGATTAAGTAACCGGTATGGATAAAAAATATACTATTTAATTTCGATCAATATTGTGTTATTATTTTATCGGCTTGTGTAAATTACCTCAGCCATGCACATAATTAAAAAGAATGTGAAAATAACCATTCTACTGTTATTAAAATCAATAAAATGAATTATGTATCCTACCAGTCTAAACTGACCCCAATGGTCATAGTAAATCTACGTACAGAGAGTTCAAGTTACATAGGTTGTTTATTTTATACAAGGGTTAACTATTTTTTTTAGTTTTTTTCACTAATTATGATAAAACATAAGTCAAGGCATCGTTTACACATAATCCCAAGTCCTAAATAATTTTGTCCACCATGCTTCTATGGGAATCTGCCACTGTGCGTCGCTCGGCCGTTGAGCTATCTATTGACAAAGTGCATTGTAAATTGTGTTGTAGTTCCGGGAATTAGGGTGTATTATCGCAAAACAACCTCACTTTTAAGATAGTAAACCTCCTGATTTGTGAATGAGGAGTGATGCATGACAGTATCTAATATGCTTAGATACTTAGATACTTTCCTAAAAAACGGTCTCTATCTTGTTAACTTAGATAATTTCCAAAGAAACGAAGAGTTTGTTAAATATCTAGTTAAAAAATAAAGATATTATAATTTTCTTATTACAGCTACTGGTGGCGCTGAAACTAAGCTGAAAGGAATGAAAAATTAATTTAATGTCGCAAGATTGTGTCCCTTGTAGACACAGCCATTCAGAGAATAAAATTACTAAGAGCTGGGACCTTACCACCATCTTTTATAAGTAATATTATTCAATCTTACTTTACATTCATCCCTCAGGACACTAGGATCCCATGATACCGCTCCCATAGGATCTACAAAATATTTCTTTAGCCTCCCATAGTCCTTCTTTCCTCCCATGGGATCCTAAAATGATTTTTTTAATCCTCTTGAATCCCAAGAGATCTCTTGATCTTGAATCCCGTGGAGGAACGGGATGTGTTGTCCCTCCAACACGAAGGGAGGATCCTCCGACCAGGCAAGGTGATCACGCCTGGCGGGCCGCAGCCCAACGGTTGTCGTTGGGTATAAAATAGGCGCTGGGTACATGTGGTATCGCCACAAATACAAAGAAAAAAAATAAGAAAAAAATATCTTTTTATTGCGGATCACACATGTATATAAGGATGAAAAAAATCGATAAAGAATAAAAAATACACAATAACTTGCACTACAGAGAACGTAATTTAATTAAATGATTAATTTTAATAATTAAAATTAAATAATATATCCCTTGCATTAGGACGTCAATTCAAAAAGAGTGTGAGAGATTTCGCAAACCGCCTTGGTAGCAAAAAAATACTCAAATCCTCAGACGAGATATATACGATAGTAAAATCGGCCATCTTGTTGAAAATGAGACTTTTACTGGCTTCACTTGTTCAGTCAGCATTTCCTTAATAAACATTCCTTAAAATACCATATCATTCTCTGAATCTTTTCCCAACTCAGTTGGGGTCGGCTTTCCAGTCTAACTGTGATGCGGCTGAACTTCGATATTTTCCGTAAAGCGACTGCCATCTGACCTCCACAACCAATAGTCCAATGACCAATGACGATATCAAAGTTCCAAGTTAGAACGGTTGCACTTTTGAGGGCTCCAACTACCCGTAACGACTGCCATAGATGTTTGTATGGCAACCGGGACCGACGGCTTAACGTGCTCTCCGAGGCACGAATTGTGCTGACTATAATGTTCATTTAATTTTTTTAAACGGGTCCCAAGCGAGGTTAATTGGTGATCCCTGGACTATTCATTAAATAACCTTCTCCTTTACCGAAGTCAGTTAATAAAATTACGTTTCATTAAAAAACCATTAGACAGCAAAGATCTATCAAACAAAATGTAATTCCTTTAGTAATTTAAGTTTCCAAAACCCAAACCCAGGAGATTTGTAGGCGGCGTGGTCCGTCGGACCGGTGCGAATGCCCGAATAAATCTAATAAGCGGTGGACGGGTTATTTATGTTCCACGGTTTGGTGATCGCCTTACAAGTGTTAGGTCGGCAGTGTTGCCAGTTTTGGCGGTTAACGGATTTTGTAGTAATATTTTTGTTCGTTCGAAAATTAAAAATATACATTCTCTAAGCAGTATCCCAACTCGGTTTTGCGTGTGATATAATTCATCATTATCATTATCATTGCAGCCACAGGACGTCCACTGCTGAACATAGGCCTCTCCCATCGACCTCCAATCCGACCGGTTGGAGGGAGGCGATCTGTACCACCCGCGATTTAGACTATGTGTCGCCTCTAATAATAACATAATTAGAGCGATCCAACTGCTGTCAGCTGTTCGCACTTTCTTTTTTGAACTTTAAATTTTCATTGAAACCACTGTTTTATGTTATAAATATATTTCAAGTAGTGGCAACACTGAAGCATATTAATAGTTTTACATGTTTCTTTATTAGATGGTCCAAATTGCAAGCCATATATTTTAGTATTCCGTAAGTGTATTACTATTCTATATATCTTGTAAGGGTAGATGTTTACGGATATTTTATCGCTAATGGGGTAGACAGAAATAGTGCGGTTTGCCTTTACTTTTTGCAATACATAGGTATTACACCAACGAAGGCGAACTATTGCAGACATCAATACTAGATATTGGGTATTGTACTGTGTTAGGAATAGGTTTACGTCGTCGGTACCGTAATGACCCGCCGGATTCGAACCCGGGACCTGTCGATCGTAAAGATTCCTTAACCACTAAGCTACTGTATGATAAAAAAACAATAGAAGTTTATTCCACGGTAGCCTTGTGGTATGGGTAATGGACTGCTGAGACGAGGTCTCGGGTTCGATCCCAACTTTTACCATGGCACACACCAATGACTTTTCGATACTTTTCGAAGTTATGTGTGTATTTATCGCAGGTTTATAAGTGCCCAGTTAATGGCATTATTGCCATTAACTGGGCACTTATAATTTGTAGTTTTATTGGCACCGGCACCTATTATTACATTGGGACCTAAACATAAACTGACGAAATGTGGGTGCTAGCATTAGACAGAGGCCTACCCCTTCGGGGATACAGGCGTGGGCTTATGTTATGTTATGTTACAAATTTATTCGCATTTTTTATCGTTTACTTTTTATATGTATTGTTTGACAAAAACTTATTAAAAAAGCGTATGCAATTACCATGAAAAGATTTACTATCGTAGAAGGGGTTGAATAGGAATCCAGGGGTGGATAGAAATAAAATGGTCATTGGAATGTTTTAAATAATTTCTTTAAAAAAAAATAAGTACGCCCAATAACAGATATTTTGTGTTCCTTTTATTACAATTAACTAGTTCAAATTTTGGTTGAATGAAAGTAACTACATTATTTAGCTGACCATATTATTTCTATTCAGCCTCCGTGACGTATCGGTAGAGCACGCGACTGCTACGCAGGGGGCGCGGGTTCGATCCCCGCTCAGTGCAAAAAGTTGTATGCATGAATATGGCTGTTTGCACTGGTCTGGTCGTGCCTCGGAGAGCATGTTAAGCCGTCGGTCCCGGTTGCCATACAAACATCTATGGCAGTCGTTACGGGTAGTTGGAGCCCTCAAAAGTCTAACCAGTGTAACTTGGAACTTCGATATCGCCATTGGTCATTGGACCATTGGTTGTGGAGGTCAGATGGCAGTCGCTTCACGGAAAATATCGAAGTTCAGCTGCATCACAGTTAGACTGAAAGGCCGACCCCAACTGAGTTGAGAAAAGGTTCAGAGAATGATGAAGGATTATTTCTATTTACCCTTCGATCTCTATTCATCCCGTTTTACCCGGTAACTTTTTAAACTTCATAGTACCCACATAGTGAAGTTTTTTATAGTTCGTATGGAGCATCGAATACTTTATGGCATGGCCCCTCAGTATTCATAACATAACACATCATTGAGGTCCTATAGGACACACACATACTCTCAGAAATAACGTTACCGTTATTGAAATATCTTTTACAGTTATTCTACAATAAATGTACTATAACGTTAAATGGGGGACGAGGGAATTTTCTGGAATTTTCATATTGCTTGAATGTTTCGTCATACTTTTTAATAATGTTTGGGCTGCGGGGTATTTATCATGTACCTAAATATAATTTTATTTTTGCAACAAATTTTACGATAAGGAATGCTGGTATCACTTATTAATTCTAACAGAATTTTAGTGATTAACATAACTTTAATTATTACAGATATCACATAACATAACCTATAGTTCATTTGTTAAGGTAATTAAAAAACGTAAACAATCTTGGCATATCTTTTTATTGTTTTATGTGTATACGTATTTTAAAGACTAATAACCAGTATCGAACCATTAGTTAGTCAGTTAGTTAGCCCAGTTTATTTATTTCTTCAGTTATCTGTCTTAGGGTCAATTTATTTCATCAGTCGGCAAATGACTAATTAATCCAAAAGCCAAAAATTATAATGACAAACATTCCAAAGACTGCGCGCGTATTCTGGCGAAAACGCGCGCATTCCTGCGGCTTCGCTTTAGTTGTAAAGAATTTGACGCTTCAATGCGCTTCGACTCTGTGCTAGTATAAATTGACCCTTACAGTTCGTCGTTCAATATTAAGCGCACCAAAACAGAGAAAACGAGCAAAACCAGTCGTTACAAAACGTACCGCAACTGTAGTGACTGTAGTTAATCAATGATGACTTATAATATAATAATTATAATGTTTAATCAGGACTTCATATTTACAGTACTTATTATTTTAATCTGCAGTTAGATGTTAAATACCTACCTATATTACAGTCACAAGACTACAAATTTTATTAATTTCAGTTGTACCTGTAAAACGGCTGACACCTAAATAGTAAAACAACGTCAGGAGTGAGCCCGCACTCGCATGCAGGCATACCGCTCAATTTACGAACAAGAAACGTACCGTCAGCAAACAAAAAACAATACTTATCAATAGAACCACGGTAGGCTAGTGGTATGCGTAATGGACTGCTGAGACGAGGTCTCAGGTTCGACCCCAAGTTATACATCAATGTCTTTCGATGATTTGCGAAGAGATGTGTGTATTTATCGGAGGTTTATAAGTGCCCGGTTAATGGCAATAGGCTCGCCACCTATTACATTGGGATCTAAACATAAACTGGCGAAATGTGGGTGCTAGCACCTTTGCCTACCGCTTCAGGGATATAGGCGTGAGTTTGTGTTATGTTATGTTATTTATCAATAGAACATTAAGGTACCTACTTAGGAATAATGTTTTTCTATACTATCTTAAACAGTAAAAAAATACACTGCCAGTACGTGCCTAGGTATATTTTAAACAGTCTTTTATTAGGCATTTCGCATAAATTACTGACTAGTTTCAACAAAGGTTTAATTCTGTAGTTTAAGTTGTAAGCTATAGATATTGTTGTCAGCAGTTCTACCTGCGTTTTATGTCGGCTATCCAAATGAAACTTCATACCTATAATGGCAGTTGAATTGGGGTTGCAGCTATGTACATATTGGGTATAAAGTATTAGCTTTAGAACTGATCGAGTTTGTCAAGAATACTTCTGCTTATAGTTCACACTTAGTAAGAAGCATTTTATAGTTTGCTAATGTATATTTTAAAAGGCTACTAAATCTCAGTATCTCCGTATCAAATTTCATCAAAATCATCATCATTATTGTCATCATTATCCTCAAAATCATCATCAAAATTGGTTCAGTGGTTTAGAATTTCGCATAATGTTTAAACCTCAGCACCTACTCAATAGTAGGTTATCTACCTGTATGTAAATTAAACCAATATAATCTTTTTTACCCCAGCTTCGGCTATCAACAAAGGTTGTTATGTCGGACTCGAACCGACCTGAATCGCACGGCCGTCTTAGGTCATAATTGCCGAAGGTGAGATAGCCTTTGGCATATCCCATATTGCCACTATTGTGTTACATTTACTATTACATTTATATATATCTAGTATTATTTTAGTCATAATCATATTAGGGGGTCTGGTTTCGGCTTCACCCGAGAATAAATTCGCAAAATGAATCCCATAACAAACCATGCAGCTTTGAAGCAGGTTGTATAACGTATCATGAACTCAATATACTTAAAACTTTTTGACTTTTCAAGTTTTTTCCTTTCATTATAAAATATTATATTATTATTACTGTTTATTTGCTATCCATACCGTGAAAACTTTGTACGTCGTTGACCCGGTACTAATTCAAATGTACGAACTATGCGCCGCTAGCAATGCAATGCTCTAGTGCGTGCACTATTCGCACAAATTCTACACTTTCTATAGAAAATGTACGCAATAAATTCTAATTTCAACTTATTCACTTATATTAAAAATCAAAAGCTAAGTTATAATAAAAGTTCTTACGGCAATTTTTCTCGTCTACAGTAGATAACCGGGAAATGTTACTAAAATTATCTTTAGAGAGAGCCACCCCTGACATAATAAGGGTATGAAAAATAGTTTACAATTTATTATGTTCTATCGGACCTAACAATCCGGGAAATAGGCGTGAGTTTATGTTATGTTTATTTCGTATTGCCGTATTCCAGGCACGACTATTGTTGACATGAGCTTTGCATCTGAGGCCGAGTCTGGGCTGTATATATCTGTCTGATAATAAACAGCTCTATATCTTAGTCGCCTTGTATGACACCCCATGGCAAGAGATAAGGATAAATAATTCTGCTCTGCCGGGAACCTTTTAGGGCTTTAAGGTTTTACCTTTTTTAACTGTTGTAGATAACCGGTAAGTACAAATCGAACTTGCGCACAAAGGACTACGGACATTTTTTTAGTAAATAGAACGTTTGTGTAACTTTCAACCATAGACAAATTAATAGATCCAAAGAATCCATCCTACCAAGTTATCGAGTTTAAAATGCACGAGAGATTATGTCCGTGCGAGAGATATGTCTTGTATCATCGGGTTTTTCTTCCTAGGGTTTGGCCACGAGGAATTTAGTTTCCTGGTGGCCAAACTGTTATTTATTTGACAAATTTCCACATCACACCTCCGGCAATCAAAGACTCATAGATGGCGTGCGTTTAGTCAGTTCGAGTCCGACAAAATCACCCTCACCGACTTTGGCAGAGGTGGTATCCGTCGGTGATGGTACGATGCGCGAGTGCTTGGGCAGCCGCCGCCTCCTTCTGCGAGCAAGTAATGCTCGAAAAGGAGGAGGCGGAGCGGGTCCGGAGAAGACTCCGGGCCCGCACTGCCCGCGATGAGCGGAGGCGACTCGGACGTCGGAGGTCGCAAAATGACCTCCGTCCCCCATGAGCGCGGGCCTGGGGGTGACGGGTGGAGCCGCCGGTCACCCTAGCAGAAGCAGGCCACGGCGATGGCGCAAAATGCCACCCCATACCCAGGGGCTAGATGGGGACACCATGATCCCCACATTGGGGGAAGAGGGTCATCTCAACAGAGATGTCCTCGGGTCTGCCGGGGTGCGAGCGATATGTCTTGTATAATCTCACCTCCGGCAATCAAGGACCCATGGACGGTGTGCGTTTTGGTCGGTTCGAGTCCGACATAATCACCTCCATCGGTTTTGGTGGAGGTGGTATCCGTGGGGATTTTGCGCCGATAAAAAAAAAAAAGAGGTGGTATCCGCGACGGAAAAAGGGGCAGTGACTTGTGACTTTTCGTGTAGAAAGTTGATAATGGTTTATAAAAAATATATAAAATAGGTTTTGTGAAATATAACTCTACTTATATATACGTATGTCACTCGCACACTTTGTTTTTTTAAGGATAGCTTTATGATTTCTGCTAACTATCTACTGTCTAACTATCAGCTAAGTGTTAGTAATAGGCTTCCGTTTTTACCCTTTGCGTACAAATCCCAAAAAGGCAAGTTTAATTCTCTTCAGTTTATACCTTCCTCGATTAGTACTCTATGCAGAATGGTACATTTTTTGTCAATTTCACGAAAATCCTGATCTCAACCTTATTTCCGTTTGATCATTAATAATCATTAGGTAATCAATAATGTTCCCACAGTCCTCAAATTCAACTTTCCTTATAACAAATAGAAAAAAAGTCATTTATTCGCTAACTCATCAATCAGTGGAGTTAGAAAAAAATAGGAAAAGGTGGAATGAATGTATGAGATATTTTATCGGTGAGTTTCTTATGTGAACACAAACTACCTATACATAGATATACTCTCGAACAGGGCTGGAAGGTAGACGCCGCGAGATCGCGACGCACGTTGTCGCGGCGTCTGCGCTGCGTATACGTTCATCGAATGCCTACGCTGGATGAACGCCAGTGTGAAGGCAGCCTAGCCGAGGCGACTCGGACGTCGGAGGTCGCAGAATGACCTCCATCCCCCATGAGCGCAGGCTTAGGGGTTACGGGTGGAGCCGCCGGTCACCCTAGCAGAAGCATGCCACGGTGAAATGCCACCCCATACCCAGGGGCTAGATGGGGACACCATGGTCCCCACATTGGGGGAAGAGGGTCATCTCAACAGAGATGTCCCCGGGTCTGCTAGGGTGCGAGAGATATGTCTTGTATAATCTCACCTCCGGCAATCAAGGACCCATGGACGGCGTGCGTTTTGGTCGGTTCGAGTCCGACATAATCACCTCCATCGGTTTTGGTGCAGGTGGTATCCGTGGGGATTTTGCGCACGATAAAAAAAAAAGAAAGGTGTGAAGGCAGCCTTAATTTTCTTTCACCGTGGAAAGAAGCTCGTCTGTGAGAATGCAGACACGTTTGTCATAGAACATGCGTCCGTGTCCGCGTAGTCGCTCACCGTGGAAAGTCAATGTAATTTTTTTATATAAGGTAAATATTAATAGGAGATAAAATAATAAGCAGCTGTTTGAATAACCTTATTTATTTTAACATTTAACACATACATACCTAGGTAACATATTTTCAATAATCTCAGCGGTCGATCATTAATGCCGTGAGGTATAATAAGGAGGCTTAGGGCCGGTTTTATACAATCTCATGTGGGAAAGGAGGGATCTCAGCAAACGTTTAAGAAAATATTTTTTTGTTGGCACATCAATTTGACTTCACCTCGCCTGATGTTAATCTGAAGGAAAAGTCTCATGAAAGAGGATCACCATTGCAAACACGTACAGTGATACAATGGTGGCGCTCAGTTTGGCGGCCCCTTCAGATGCTTTGCAGAAGAAGGAAACACGTGCGCCGGTAAGGAATTCCAAGACTTAATGGTGCGGCAGAGAAAAGACTCACAGAACTGTACGTGTTCTCCTGTGTAGGAAAGGAGAGGGTGGGATTAATGGGAAGAGCTTATCAAACATCGAAAATAAGAAAATATAGAAGCGTTATATGTTGGAAATCCATTACAAGAAAATATATTGGGGGAGGGAGGGGAATTCACCATTCAACCACGGTTTAACAATCCAACAGTTGTGAGAAAACTGAAAATAAATTATATGAAAACTGAATTTATATTATAAATATAAATTCAGTTTTCTCGCAACTATATATGCTATTTATGACGAAAAAATGTCATATTTGCCGGGATCACCCTCTCCCACGTGATATGATTATGTATAATACCACATTAATGTAAACATACATACATATAATCACGCCTTTATCCCTGAAGGGTTAGGCAGAGGGGAATTAACGCCCACATTTTACCAATGATAGTATTCAATCCCATGTAATAGAAGCTGAGCCTATTGCCGTATTCCAGGCCTTACTGCAGACTTTTGTGCCATACAACTGAAGCTAAGTCTGGTATATATCTGTATAATTTTAAACAGCTCTAACCCTTAATCGTCTTGTACGACACCGCACGGGAAGGGACGGGGTGGTTCCAATTGTACTCTAATAAATAAAAACTAATATTCTAATATTTTACATAGTATTTAATACCTGCTCGCATCGAACACATTTATCACTATCACCCGTTGCATTATATTTTCTACAACGTAAACACTGACTATTTTTACTCTGTGTCAATTCTATCGCCCACGCTTTGCCGCCATCTTGAACTTCCAAACTGACAGCTGACAGTTCTAAAATTTCACAAAGCACGCTATCACTCATTTTATTAAACGCATTCAAATCATTCAATTTTGAATATAAATGTTTATTCACTACAATATTAGCTGAATACTTTTTTAAGTTTTCATTTTTGGTTATTACACACACATCACGTTTCAATCCTAAAACTATATCCATTATAGTTGTGTTTACATCATTTGAAGTTAAAACTGGAATATTTTCGGTAAAATAAAACGGTTTTTCATATAACGGATGGTATTGCCATACTTCTTCTATTAAATGGGGTAAAATTGGACCTAGAGCTTTACATAAAGACACTAATATGGTATGTGATACTAATTGCGCTGATATTCTTTCATTTGAATCTTTTGAAGCGCAGTATAATCTATCTTTTACACAATGACAGTATAAACCAGAGATTTTATTGCTTATAAAATATAAAATACTCTGAGCTACGTGATTATATCTAAAATTGTTGTAATGTTCGTTTATTTGTTTGACGAATTCTTGGGTTTCTTTGACCATGTAACTGTCGAAGTAGTTTAGATCCGGTTGTTTTATAAAATCCGATTTTGGTAAGTCATTGATGACTCCTAGAAGGTATTTCATGATGTTTCTGATGCGTATCAGCTCCGTTTGACAGTCGTCTAGAAGTATCTTGCTGATTACGATTTGGGAATGCTGTGTGGAGTGACTTGCTACCCACCACCTGTGGATAGTTTTTTAATTTTATCTACTGGTATTCTTACACCACTTAGGTGCCAAACAAGCAGGCCCATCTGATGAAAAGTGGTTACCGTGACCTACGGACGGTTGCAACAACAGGGGCGTCACGCTCATGCGTGAAGGTTAAGTGAGTTTCTGTGCTGTCAGCCAGAGCAGGTCTGTGGGTGACGGGTAGAGTCACCCTGTCACCCTCGCCGAAGCAAAGCGCGCCTCCTCATACCTGGGAGATACATGGGGTCTCCGCGGTTCCCAAACCAGGGGAAAGGAAACATCTCGGAAGAGATGACCTCGCGTTCGAGAGAAATAACTAGTAAAATCTTACCTTCGCTAATCAGAGATCAAAAGACGGCAGGCGTTTTAGTCGGTTCGAGTCCAACATAACCACCCCCACCGACTGCGGTGGGAATGGGGATGTTGTCCAAAGTTGTCGAACTTTTTAGGGAATCTAATGGCCATTGGCTTAATATGTTGTCTGGGGCACGGGACACTTACCTCAAAGTATCAACCCCATAAGCTGGTTGTTTGTTCTTATCCTTCCCGCCCTGTATGATCGTGGTGGGGTCTATCACGTTGCCAATAGACTTCGACATCTTGCGTTTCTTGTCATCCACTACAAAACCGTGGACGAATAGTGACCTAAAACCAGTAATGAGTTTATTAAGGATCAGGGGCCTTTTAACCTCTTAAAAGTAATATTATTTTACTTCAATATTACTTTATTCTTTATTTTTTTTATAATACCACTTAGGTGCGAGAGAAGCACGCCGGCCTGATGGGAAGTGGTTACCGTGGCTTATGGACGTTTGCAACGCCAGGGACTTCACATTCGTGCTACTGACTATATATAGAAGAGGGGGGAGGGGGGGGGGAGAAGGTGAAGAGAATTTCTGTGCTGTCAGTGCAGAAGACAAAGAAGGCTTTCTCGGTCTTCCCACTTCCCACACACAAAACCTCTCCAGTTAGTCGCAAGAATCAAGAGTCCAGAGAGTTAGTGTGTCGCGATAGAGTACAATGTGAAAACGCAGACAGTAGTAGACCGATACGGTTGGCCACAATAACAACTAGCTTGGCGGTCGTCAGTACACCGTGATCATGGCGCTTGTAACAGCGCCAAAACATCGGTTACACAAAAACCAACAAACTTGGCAAATATTCCTTAGACTTTTATAATAATAACGTGCTCTTTAGCCGCACATCAGACTAAAAGTTAAATATTTTTATTTATTCATTCATATCTAATAGGGGATGAGTCTATTGTCGTATCCCAGGTACTATTGTTAACTTGAGTCATGCATATGGAGCTGATTCTGCGCTATATCTGTCTGATGTGACCCTATTGCCGCGTCTACATTTATGTAACATTTTACCGTGACCGTGTCAGAAGTGCGTGTCCATGGCGTATTCAGCTGCGTGATAGCTGGACTTAAATTAAACCATCGATCCACTGGCGGCCGTGTCAGCGCAACTCTAGTTTATGTGCCCATGCTAAGTCCACACTTAACGTTTTATCCTGATGTCACGCTTTCCGGTTCGCTGTTCATGCCACAAATCTGGACGCACCTTTCAAATTCAACACTACTGGGAACCACGCGACGTGCTATTTTTATAGAGTACTTAAATGATTATAAAATATCAAAACTATGGGCCCGGTTTTAACAACTCTGAAAATATATCGACTAGTGCACAATAAAATTAAATTTCGCAACTAACTTATATGGCGCTCTTCCCGTTAAAGCCACAGATGTCAGGAGAGACGCCTGGAACCAGCCAGTGAGTTGGTCCACCCCCTCGGAGTATAGCCTGGCAGTACGGCCCTCTAGCGTGCTCCATGATATGCCAGAATCGAACCATATGTCCATTATATCCTGTGAAAATCACTACATAGTATAAAATAAAGTCGCGTTCTCTGTCCCTATTTGTCTTGTCCCTTTGTATGCTTAAATCTTTAGAAGTACGCATCGGATTTTGATGCGGTTTGTTTCCATAGATAGAATGGTTAAAGAGGAAGGTTTATATGTATATAACATCATACTACGACTAACAGGTGCGGAGCAGGAATGAAAAATGTTGCAAAAACGGGGTGACGCAGACGAAGTCGCGCGAATCAGTTAGTTATTGATAAAATTATATTTTCGTTCGCCATCGTAACCGTATTTCGTAACCGGTTACCTAAGAAGAAATTGTCATTTTATCTCGTTACAAGATACAAATGAAGATGTTTCGGTCTGTTTTCATAAGTTTATGGTATACACGGAATTTTCTCATCGGTTACCTAAGAAAAAATTGTCATCTTATCTCGTACCCAAATTACAAACTGACATTACAATATGATTAATTATTTCCGTTAGTTCGTAAGAATTTTCGCTACGTTCGGTAGATTGCTCCAAACGTTACCCAAAACGTATGTGAAGGAGAACCCCGGTATTTATTTTTTTTATGGGGGATATGCCCAAGTAGCTTAGGTACTTTTTTTCTACGTGCGAAAATCCCCACGGGTACCGCCTCCACCAAAGTAGGTGGAGGTGATTATGTCTGACTCGAACCGACTAAAACGCACGCCGTCTATGGGTCTTTGATTGCCAGAGGTGAGATTATACAAGACATATCTCTCGCACCCCGGCAGACCCAAACACATCTCATTGAGATGGCCTCGTTCACCTAATGTGGGAACCATGGTGTTCCCCTATCCCTAGTACTTTGCACCACAGCCGCGGCCTACTTCTGCTAGGGTGACAGGCGGCTCCGCCCGTCACCCCCAGGCCCGCGCTCACGGAGGACGGAGGTCATTCTACGACCTCCGACGTCCGAGTCGCCTTCGCTCATCGCGAGCTGTGCGGCCCGAAGTAGCTTAGCCCTTTTATGCCCTTAGAGTAGGATACTCTAAGCAGAATATCCATAAAAGGGCAAGGCCCGGGTGCAAGTCCTGCCCAGTATGTTAATGTTTTACTATTTCAATTTATTCCTAGTTGTAAATCTTCTGTACTGTATATCTATACAGAACCCTCACCTGCCCTTTGGTAATAGTTTTTGTATCTAACTGATGCTCTTTGATGACATCATCAGGCAGTAGATCCTTGACGTCACAGGTCCACCACACGTCTGGACCACTAGTCTCTATGAGACTACATAGTCTGTTGATAATACGTCTGAAAAAAAAGATACGATATATTTTCTTTGGTTACGAAAGAAGAACACTATCCGGCTCGAAGGACCAAAAATTAGAAACATAAATTATAACTATGGGTACTAAAAAAAGATACACCGATATTTTCTTGATTGTTCTGCGGTTACGAAAGAAGAACACTATCCGGCTCGAAGGACCAAAAATTATGTAAATAAAATATTACTATGGGTACTATTAGATAAAAGAATGAAAAAACTAAAAAGAAGTACAGTCAATAACTAAAATAGCTTCACATCTATGTCTGTAAAATAACTTTTATCTGATGACCATTTATTTAATCCAGTAAAGAAGAGTGGGAGTATCGAACGTTCACGATTGCTCTCGACTCTTTTTTTTTCTTTCTTTTTTCTTTCTCTTTTATCCTTTTCCACCACGCCGCGCATACCATGGGAACGGTACAGCAAAGACTATAGTAAATTCGGTGTATTTTTTTATAATTTTCGCTAAAAAATATTACAACCGAAATTACTAATATTCCTTCTAACCCTTCCAGCGAAGCTCAGTACTGGCCAGGATTCAAAACCGCAACGTTTCGATCGCAAAGCCAACTCCTTAACCCCTAAGCTACCGACGCTTTCAATTTTCAAAAAAATCTGCAGTACATTTACCATCTACTTCCAGCATACTTACTCGTCTACGATAACATCATCCCCACTATACATAGCTGGTATAGGCACGCCCCAAGCCCTCTGCCGCGATATGCACCAATACGGGCGTTTCTCTAGCTGAGCTCTGAACCCCTGGCGGGACTGCTCGCTGCTAGATGGCGGTAAGATCTCTACTTCTTCAAGAGCTGCCTGAAACCAAAAAAAGGAACCTATATGTAAAGCTATCGTAACAATCTAAATCTCCCCCTTTCCCTTCAGGGTGGGCAGCGCGTGTGTGACTCCTTTAATGTTGCACACGTTCATAGGCCACGGTGGCCGCTTTCCATCAGGTGGGCCGTGTGCTTGTCTGCCACCTACGTAGTATAAAAAAAAAAAAAAACAACATCAACAGCATATAGGGTTAAGGATTTAGCCTTACGATCGATCGGTCCCAGGTTCGAAGTCATTACAGTACCAACGAGAATGAAATCATCAATTTTGCTGGCTTTTGATGCAAAGACTACTGGACATACGCATCTCCTAATGTTGGGATTCTTTGGCCTATTATTTTCACGCAGGTCCAGATTCTTTTATTTCGTGTTTTCAAGCTGTTGGACGTTTTAAAGATCCGAGCCGACGGTATAACGTGCTCTCTGAGGCACGGAAATACCAAGACTATAATATACCTATTTATGTATACAAATATTTGCACTGAGCAAGAATTGAATGCGTAGAAATCACGTTCGCTACCGCCACGAACGTGATTTCCCGCCACAGTGGCTGTAGCGGGTTTTCATTCCACAATAATTGAATCGAGTTAATTTCGTCTTCATTTTATTACCCTCTCCCTCTAAGTCACTTTCCTTACTTATTTGCTACCTTACTTGTAAAAAAGTTACTCACCAATACATTATTGATAACACACTTGTACTTCTCCACAATATTTATTATTGTACCTAACCGGTTTCGCCTTGCTGCATTTTACAAGTAAGGTAGTAAAAATTCAATCATCATCATCACTACATAGGATAAAATAAAGTCGCGTTTTCTGTCCCTATTTTTCTTGTCCCTTTGTATGCTTAAATCTTTAAAACTACGCAACGGATTTTGATGCGGTTTGTTTCAATAGATAGAATGGTTAAAGAGGAAGGTTTATATGTATATAACATCATGCTACAACTAACATGTGCGGAGCAGGAATGAAAAATGTTGCAAAAACGGAGTGACGCAGACGAAGTCGCTATGTATAAGTTCCACCAAGTGCCATAAAACAACAGTATAAATAATCAAAAAAAAAATTACTCACCAATGCTTTTTCCTTCAACGCCGCAGTATCAATAAACCATTGCTGACTAGCCCTGATGATGACCGGCTTCTTCGTCCTCCAGTCTAAAGGGTACGAATGCACGTAGTCCCCGCGGTGAATGACGTCATCTCCGAGACGAGATATGACGGCCTCTTGGCCCTCAGAGAGGACGTATAGACCGTTGAGTTCAGGGTCTAAGTTGAAATAGCAGCCGGATTCGTTGACGTTACATTCCTGTGACAATGTAACGTTGTGGATTTTTAATCGACAAATTATAATATAGTCGATAATATATAATTTTCATAATATAGTCGATATTTTAGTATGGTATCGATATTTCAACTTGAGCGAAATTGTACAGTAGGCTGCAAAAGTGCATGGACATTACAAAAACTAAATCGTTTGCGCCGATATTCAACCTCATCTGTTGACAAAGTAGTAAGGTTCATAAATATATCACTAGATGGCGCCGCGCTACTTTTCAAATGTAAGAAAAACTATCAAAGTAGTTTATTATATACGAAACATCATTTTCACTTCTTTTTCTATATTACCAATTTATACAAACACAAATTAATCATGCATTGAAATAGAATATTACTAGATTTTTTTAGTTTAACTTAATGTTTTAATGTTAGAGTTGTTAATGTGTTAATTTTTGCTACTACTTAGTACTAATAATACGCTTATAGCTAATAAAACCACTGGCGCCATCTAGTTTGTTTATTTATAAACTGGGGTTTGAAAGTTCATAGGATTATCGATCTTAAGCTATCCATGCACTTTTGCAGCCTACCGTACATCACTGGCTCGGGCACTAAACAACGGCTCTGACAAAGTCCCTTTACGAATATGAATCCCACCTGAGATTTACCTACACTACTATTTTTATAAATTCATGTAACGACACTTTGAAAATGGATTATATTGTTATAGATTCAAATCAATTCATTTTATTATTTATCTCATCTCCAGCTAGCCCGCCAAACTAATGAGTAATTTTTATTTTTACCGCAATCTCACTAACTTACCCTACATTAATTATAGTTATAAAAACCCATTAAAAACCTTATTTTGATACAACAAAAAAAATATGCTATTGGAATCAATCACGTAGATTTATTCTCCTAATTGCATTCGAGGCCAAGGGGAACTCGGCGCTCACTGTTTTCCACCACTACTTCGCATGATGTGCGGGCCTGGAGGTGACGGGTGGCGCCGCCTCCTGTCCCCCTAGCAGAAGCAGGCCAGCTGCGACACGCAATGGTCGTCTTGCGCACGGTAGTGAAATAATCTTGATATAAAGACCATTGAAACACATGTCACGACGTAAGCCAAGACTTCTTGGGCCTAACCCTCATACCGGGACCCAGCGCGGCAACTTTGCCAGCCGCTCAACACTCTAGGACTCGTTTGTCCAACTTACCACTGTCATATTATTCTTCAAAGCTATAAGAAAGTCGTCGGGACCGTGCGCAGGCGCCGTGTGCACCAGGCCTGTCCCTTTGCCCTCCGTGACGTGGTCTCCGTCGAGGAATGGGCAACTTTGGTCTATTAACTTATTTCTGTATTTAGTCCCTTGAAGATGGTGTCCTGAAAAGTATTGATATAGAATCAATCAATCAAAGAATCAATTTCGTTTATTCAGTTTAGGCACATAAAGAGCACTTATGAATGTCAAAGTTTTACAATAATTATGTTAGGTACAGGACATTTGTCAAAAATATTATAATTTATAAGAAATAAAATACTTAGTAAATAAATCATTTGAAAATGATTCTTTCGGTGATTCGGTATTAATAAGATTATTGTTTGAAGTATACAGTAAAAAATACAATGTACAACTGACAGGAGAACAATGATTAAATTCAGATTGGAAAAAGTGAATGCTTCGACAGAATGCGAACCCGCGATCTTTCCCTTACAGGGGGAACGCTCGGACCGCTAAGCCACGAAGCCTCGTTTGAACCATTCAAGATTTTCCTATAGGTACAACCATCTTTGGGGCGATGGTGGTAGCTATCTACCGACAATCATCATACGAACTACACACCGACATCTATGGCAGTCGTTACGGGTAGTTGGAGCCCTAAAAGGTCCAACAACAAGTCTAACTGCAGTGTTTCGTCAATAGGTTGTGGATGCCATATGGCAGTCGCAGTCGCCGTTAGACTGAAAAAAGGGGACCTCGGGCTTCGAAGTGACAGCTTCGATCGCGACCGGGATTACCGTAAGAATGATGATAGGACAAGAAATAACTACTCTACTCCAAAAAAGAAAATAGAAAAGAGATCCCTTACCCTCAAATTCAACCACTTTAGTAACCTGCACTCCCAGAATCTTCTCCAGGCCCTCGATAAGTCCACTGCCTACCAGGAACAACTCTTTAGGTCTATTGCTCAATGTAACCAAACTATACGTCATCTGGGAGTTGAAGCAGATTGCACGATTCGCTATCAAAGTCCAAGGAGTGGTCGTCCAGATTATTGCGGAAATGTTACTCCTGGAAAATTAACATAACATAACATAACATAACATAAACACCTATATCCCCGATGGGGTAGGCAGAGGTGCTAGCACCCCGAGCAAGTTATGCTCGAAAAGGAGGAGGGGGAGCGGGTCCGGAGAAGACTCCGGGCCCGCATGAGCGGAGGCGACTCGGACGTCGGAGGTCGCAGAATGACCTCCGTCCCCCATGACCCTGGGGGTGACGGGTGGAGCCGCCGGTCACCCTAGCAGAAGCAGGCCACGGCGATGGCGCAAAATGCCACCCCATACCCAGGGGCTAGATGGGGACACCATGGTCCCCACATTGGGGGAAGAGGGTCATCTCAACGGAGATGACCCTTTGCCGGGGTGCGAGAGATATGTCTTGTATAATCTCACCTCCGGCAATCAAGGACCCATGGACGGCGTGCGTTTTGGTCGGTTCGAGTCCGACATAATCACCTCCATCGGTTTTAGTGGAGGTGGTATTTTACTTTGGTATTGGTGGGGATTTTGCGCACTATAATAAAAATAAAAAAAAATCGGTGCTAGCACCCACATTTTGCCATTTAAAAAAACAGAACAGTCAAAATCTGATTTTTTTTTTTATTTATGGCACGTCAATTTGACTTCACCTCGCCTGATGTCTGATGTTAAGTCGAAGGCAAAGTCTCATGAAAGAGGGTCACCATTGAAATATATGAAGCATAGAAATATATAAAGCCAACATACTCTTTTGTAGCATCCTGTATAACAGACGGCAGATTCTCAAGAGGAAATGTGACATACACCTCTTTGCTTTTGTGATTAGGATCATATTCTAGCTCCGCCTCTGCTAATGCAGTCCTGAAACACAAAAATTCTCACTATCATGTCTGTAGACCAAGTATTGAAGACAATCACATGCCATAAAACGGGGTGAGTATTATAGAAGAGTCTTCTAAATAGGGCTTGAACTAGGTTTTGAGTCTGGGGGTACCTTTATTTTATTATTTTTTATTGTGCCTAAAATCCCCACGGATACCCCCCACCAGAACCGGTGGGGTAGGTTATGTCGGACTCGAAACGACTAAAACGCACGCCGTCTTTGGGTCTTCAGTTGCCGGAGGTGAGGTAGTAGCCAACGTATCCCTCACACTCTGGCAGACCCAGGGCCTTCTCTTCGAGATGACTCCCGTCCCAACCCCACCACCGTACCCCATCAGTTGCACCATGATGAGGTAGTGGAAGGTGCTTACAAGAGCACCGAAATTTAGGTGGAGTATGGAATAAGGGAATTTCAAATAAAATGTAATACCATGATTTATACCTGTTTTCGCAAATAAAGATTGATTATGAAACATTGAGAACTTACTTGGATGATGGAGACCAATATACGGGCTTCAACGCACGGAATATTAACTTAGAATTATACATTCTATAAAACTGATGCAGCTGATTTTGTATATAACCTTTGTTCAATGTTAAATAGGTCTGTTTATCCCAGTCCGCCATTACACCCCATTTTTTAAAAGCTTCTTTTTGTCTTTCTACAGTTTCCAATGCAAATGTTCGAGCAATTTTTCTCACTTTTATAGGGTCTGACGTTTGAGTATCGTTTTTATTCTTTTTTTCTTTTTGTAAAGCTTTTAACTCAATGGGCAGTCCGTGACAGTCCCAGCCAGGGACATAATGTACTCGGTTCCCTTGGAGGACTTGGCTGCGGTTGTTTATGTCTTTGATTATCTAAAAATATTCAAACAATGATGAAAAATTTTTTTTTAAAGATCTTTGGTGTGGTGTTAATGAACGCAGGAGGCACAGCTTCGATCCCAGCTCAGTGTAAATATTTGTATGCATGAAAATGAATTTTTCCATTTGTCTGGTCGTGCCTCAGAGAGCACCTTAAGCTCTCCTGGTTGTCATTTAAGTTTTGACTTAGCAGACTTAGCAGATAATTATCTTACTTTATGTTACATAACATAACATAACGTAAACTCACGCCTGTATCCCCGAAGGGGTGGGTAGAGGTGCTAGCACCTACATTATGTTACATAGAACATCAAAATATTTTATCTAATATATAAAATTCTTGTGTCACAGTTTTCGTTGCCATACTCCTCCGAAACAGCTTGACCGATTCTCATGAAATTTTGTGAGCATATTGAGTAGGTCTGAGAATCGGCCAACATCTATTTTTCGTACCCCTAAATGGAGCAGCGGGAACGGGATCAGAAGTCCACGTGGGCGGAGCCGCGGGCAACAGCTAGTATGCTATAGAATCTTTCTTCTGTATCTGTTGTAAACTATTTTGCTTACAGTACAGAAGGAAAAACTAAAGAAGCAATAGGTATGTTATGGATATTACTAAGTTATAGGATGTACCTTGTTAACAGCATGACCCATATGTAAATCTCCATTGGCATAAGGTGGACCATCGTGAAGAATAAATTCAGGCCCTTTAAGATTATTCCTTTGCCAGTTATAGAGCTCTGTGAATTGTGCAGTCTAAAAACATAAAAATAGGTACTTTGAAAGATGTTTAACGGTTTATAAATAATTTCTAGGGTTGAATGATATTACAAATATTGCAAATAAATACAGTTTAGAGGAGGTGTCATTCATTTACCTTCTGGATTTGTTCTTTTGTTGTGTTACTAGAACGGGAAGGAAAATTTGATTTTGGCGTTAGAATCGTATGAGAATATGTTTTGGTCTTGGGTGCAGCAGTACTTTTTAAGCGAACGCCGTATACACAATTCCATTTTGTAACAATTTTTCTATAATTATGGCTTAAAACATTTGATTTTCTAGTGAATAACATAGTTTGAGGTTAGTTTACTTTGGCAGCTGATTGTCATTTGCTTGACACTTACACTTATCGATATTGATAAAAATACAAGATATTTAAAATACTAAACACCAATTATACATTTACCACTTGACTTTGGCTAAATGGCAATTCTGCTGCAAAAGAAGTCATCTTAAGAAGAAGAAGATCATGAAGATACTAATCCGCAGAAAAGTTTTCGTGATTAAATTAAAACCAGGGCACAGCCTGTTTACTTTTCGAACGCAACCATAGGTAATGGTAATCTACTTACTGAACGCAACCCTTTTTGACGGACGGCACGGCACATTCCCAAAACAACACATGTTTTGTGACACATAAATAACACTATTTCTGCGAATATTCTTTAAAAATCTGTAAAGAAAAGAAATTATAATGGTAAGACAATACCCATAGTAAATTCACCAATGAATAGTACTTAATATTTGCTTTAATAAACTCTTATAACCTAATTTCAGCCTAAAACAAAAAAGAAATTCATAGATCGTAAGAAGGCAGTAACTTTCAACCTCGTCCATCGTTCTCAAAGAGATCCTCTAGCAGCTGATGAAACCGCTCCACAACGTGTTTTGGTACCAGTCAACGTCGATGTACCTCAAAAAAAGAATAAGGAACCTGTGAGTATTTTTTAATGGCAAAACAGTTCTGACAGACTTGTTTAGATTGCCTATAGATATAGCTGTCCGTTTTGACCTGTAGTAAATTTTTTAGCCAGTATCAACTTTTAACATGGCTTCCGAAGCATAGAAGCACTCAAATGCTCCAAAACGGTATGTTTACCACGTTTTATAGGTGTTATAATAATTGTCAGATTTTTTGGCTCTGTTACAAGCCGTATGATCACGGTTGATGCATTGAAGGATTGAAGAACCACCAAGTTAGTTATTATTCGGCAGACCATATCAGTCTACCGTCTGCCACACTCACTAACATGTTACGAATGATATCAAGTTCAGCACATCGCATTATCAAGAAGCTTGTAACTGCACCCGAAAATCGTTGGTGTATACGATATTTCGGTGTTGTTATAAAACATAGTAAATACCCACCCAGAACTAATATACTAGTGATGTAAATGACCTTTTACAGCAAGCGATTACTCATCCAGACAGTATCTCCATCTATAGTCCATTTGTTTAGGTACTTAAAAAAACGTGAACAATCTTAGCGTGTCTTTTTGATATGTTTTGTTTAAAAACTTAGTATAAAAATACTTTTCTACTTAGTAACCCATTTTGAAAACTAAAAACCTGTGTCGAACTACTAATTAGTCAATTAGTTAGTATAGTTTATTTGTTTAACATGTGTTTTTATAAAAAAGTGTGTTTAGCTTTTTTTTTAATTCCTAAACAAATGGGGTTTAGGTAGCTTTAATAACCAATTATTTACTAAACTGAGTACACCTGACCAAGCGAAATATCTTAGTGTGTCATAACTTTATATAAACTAATATAATTACAGGAGCTTACCCCAGAACAGCGACGAGAAGAACAGACAAAGTACGGGATATACTTTGACGATGACTACAATTATCTTCAACATCTCAAAGACACAAGAGAAGTCACACTTGTTGTACAGCCTGTAAGTATTGCGAAAATCACTCACTGCATGCTCCGAGTTGCCCTTCACATATCATCATCATTCCCTGAACCTTTTTCCCAACTCAGTTGGGGTCGGCTTTCCAGTCTAACTGTGATGCATCTGAACTTCGATATTTTCCGTGAAGCGACTGCCATCTGACCTCCACAACGAATGGTCAATGCCCTTCACATAATATGATCTGATTAATCATCCCCATTTTGATTGAGCCATCTACTTTCTTCTTTTTTTTTTAAATAAGACTACAACCGAATAATACTGCAACCTGTCTTCAGTCTTCCGATGCTAATTATAAGATTACCTAAAACATATCCTTCGCACACCCCAGGGCCATTTTATCTCCCTTCAACCTGTCTTCATAATATGTGAACGAGCAACTTTTAATAACATTATTCCTTTAATGTGTTCTAGAAACCAGTCCACAAAAGGAAAGAAAAAGCTGCTACCGAGGAAGGAGAACCACCGTTAATACCGGTGACCGAGTCCCTAACGTTACCAAGTTCAGTGTTTGCTTCAGAGGTTGAAGAAGATGTAGGTCTATTGAACAAGGCTGCTCCACAAGGTGATTGTTTTATTGAATAACTAACTAATACCTGTTCCTTCATCAATGTAGTACTTTAGTCCACAATCTTGTGGCCTGCAACATCTCTACTGATGGTTGGGAGGAGATTGCCCGTCTTAGACCGGAATGGCGTCATACCGTCCGCACTGGTATCGACACTTTTGAACAAAAACGTCTATAAGACCTTGACAAGAAACGCCAAGTACGGAAGACTCGTCCAAAACCCTCCTACTACACATATAACACATCTGGCCAGCTATACTGTCGCCTTGCGATCGTATCTTCAAGTCGAAGTTCGGCTTTGCAAGCCACATTAGAGCCCATCATAGGGGCCAACTAAATATTTAGGAGTCGCCGTCGCCGGATACTGTTAGGACGACATATTATTATATTACTTTAGTCCTATTCCCACGACTAATGGGAACTTTTTGCCTGAATCATTGGTAAACTATGTATTATTCGAGGTGCTAATCAATCATTTATACTGTTGATTGATGGCACTTGGTGGAACTTATTGTTATACATGATTCTACTTCTCTACTATACTATATTTATTATTGTACCTAACCGGTTTCGCCTTGCGGCATTCTCAAAAGTTCACATTGACATAATAATAATACAGTGGAGAAGTACAAATGCGTTATCATATATATTCTAATCTATCCCTGTACCAAATTTCAGCTAGATTTGATCAGCCATTATAATAATATAATAAATAAATAACTTTATTGACATTAAAGATGTACATTGTTAACTAATCTAGGTTACATAGGTTGAGTAATATCTAGAGAAGGCGTATTTTGCTAACATAATTTTAATGATCCCTGTCTCCTAAACTAGGATAAGCTGTGTCTTAGGCGACAGACCTCGGCTATTGAGACATTATTTTATACAGGAACAGTTTGGGTCACTCGAACCAAAAGATTGACGAATTATGTATGGACAATGTATTTTTTTGTCAATGAGTATGAATTAGAGTGTGATTAATTAACAAACATACAAACATCTTCATGAACTTTCATATATATCAACATTCATTGTATTATCTTGCATTTTCAGGTCTACGTCTTGATTTGGACCCTGAGGTGGTAGCCGCACTAGATGAAGATTTTGACTTCGATGACCCAGAGAATCAGCTAGAAGACAATTTTATTGAACTGGCGATGGCTGAAGGTATGCAATATTATCATTTTTGTATAACTTGCTTTAAAATTCTGTATATTTGATGTAATTTTCTTATGACTTAAGACAGAATCAGGTTGGTGCCGCACTGGGCACTAACAAATCTAACTGGATAAACAAACTCGAAACTCCGGGCACGACTAGAGCGTGTGTTGGTGATGCCACCAGCATGATGGGCACCTTTGCATCTGATACGATGAAGCATTGTTTAATAGATTAGACTTAGTTTATTAATTACTACTGACCTGCGCAACTTCGTCTGCGTCATCCCATTTTTGTAACATTTTTCATTCCTGCTCCGCACCTGTTGGTCGTAGCATGATGTTATATACATATAAACCTTCCTCTTTAACCATTCTATCTATAAAAACAAACCGCATCAAAATCCGTTGCATAGTTTTAAAGATTTAAGCATACAAAGGGACATAGGGACAGAGAACGCGACTTTATTTTATACTATGTAGTGATGTAATTTGGCTGTGTAATAATTTTTATTGTCTACTCTCAAAGGCCATGTCTAGTGAACAGCTGTTGGTTAATTAATGAACTGATTGCAGGAGACGATGAGGAACAGGATGAATATGATGGTGATAGCATGTCAAATGGTGATGACTCTGATAAGGCGTTTGCGTCAGATCTGGATTCTGATGATGAGAGCGACTCGCAGGTTTGTTGCATTGCTTATTTTAATTTGAGACACTTTAATTTCACTTCGACTCGCAGGTTTGTTGCACTGCTTATTTTTATCTTAGATGCTTTAATTTCACTTCGACTCGCCTAATGGCAAAAAATCTTGAGAAAGAGGGTCATTATAAATACGTGCAGTGTTACAATGGTGGCACTCGGCTTGACTCATCAGGTGATTTTTTATATTTTTAATTCTTCAATACTGGCACGCCCGAAATCCTGGAAAGGGTAGGCAGAGGTATATTAAACACCCACATTTCGCCAACTTTGAGGGGTGAGCCTATTGCCGCCAATCGGGCACTTTGTACAAAAAATGGGTTTGCCGAAAATAAATTCCTAACCAAAAATGTAGCAGCAACATAAAGAAAAACATTTTGACCCGATTCCTTGCTATGCGGTGTACATCGCAAGGAAATTAATTACGTGCTTAGCCGCACAAGCACTACCAATTAACGTCTTGGAGGGTATCACACTTATATTTATAACTAATTATATTATACTTTAACTAGAGAAGAACATGCGTATAAGATATTTCATAAATTCTAAATTCGACTAATTTCTTAATACTATGAATGTTTCAGGATGGCCGACCAGGCAAAGGTGGCCGTATGCCGTCATGGGAAGCTGGAGACAAAGACGACACCAAATCACGCTTCTCACAGTACTCCATGTCCTCGAGCGTAATACGACGAAACGAGGGGCTCACGTTACTCGATAACAGATTTGAAAAGGTGAGGACAAATCACAATATGTATTTGTAAAGAAATTGTAATTAAAAAGTCAAAAACATGACTGGCAAGCAGTTCGGCGATAACTTTTCTATGTCACATCATTATGTCCAGGGTTGAGGCCTCCCAGTTCAGTCCAAAACTAAACTGGGAGTCTAGACAAAATGCATTCGCTCCGAAGCGAATCCAGGGGCTCTAGCCGAAATGTCATGTGATCCGATTCCGACAATTAATGTCACTCCCATACATTCTCAGACGAATGTAGATTCGAAACGAATGAATTTTGGCTAGAGCCCCACAGCTACATTCGCCACCGCTATGTGCCTCTAGCACGAACCACTTGCCAGAAAGTATTCGTACCGAATTAAGCTACATTTACCAATTATTGACTTCGTGCCACTGTCTAACGTATTATTCCGTTATCGTATCGAAGACTCGAAACCCTTCACATTATGAATTTGATAGTGGTTCGTGCTAGAGGCACTGGCTAGCGATATTCGATTGTCAGACAAAGTTTTATTTAATTTCCAGATGTTCGCTGAGTATGACGACACAGAAGTAGGACCCTTAGACCTGGAGGAGATCGAGGGCTTCATGCCGGAGACGCACGACATGTTACTGCAAGCCGCCGAGCACTTTGAGGAGTCGAAGAGGCGATACCAACTTGACAAGGAGAAAGAAATCGCCAGGTAATTCTGTTTTTATATAATATGTATATTTCAATTTAGATGTGATGAAATAAATGCTCCGACGGGTCTTGAACCCGCGATCACGGAATGCTCTAACCGCTAAGCCATAGAGCCACTTCTTGACCATTTGAAATTCACATTTAATTTTTCCGATCTACTAAATTGATTTGCAACACCATACTTAATTATTATCAAGATAACATATATATAATATAGCATAAACTCACGCCTATATCCCCGAAGGCGTAGGCAGAGGTGCTATTATCCACATTTCGCCAGTTTATGTTTACGTCCTAATCCAATAGGTGGCGAGCCTATTGCCATTAACCGGGCACTTATAAACCTGCGATAACTACACACATAACTTCGAAAAGTCATTGGTGTGTGCCTCGTCTCAGCAGTCCATTACCCATATCACTAAGCTACCGCGTTTTCATTAAGATTTCATTACATTAGTACATTTCTTTGTTTTCTTATACAATCCAAGGGCCTTACCACTTACTTACCTCTCAAAAGTAATATTATTTCAATCTTACTTTACTTTCATAGTTTCATTGTTTTCGTTTTCATTTTAGGGAGTACAGCCCGTATAGAAAGTTCTATAAGTTGACAGATTTCTTTTTATTATTCCAACTAGCTGACTCGCGCAACTTTGTCTGCATCACCCCGTTTTTGCAACATTTTTCACTTCTGCTCCGCACCAGTTGGTTGTAGCCTGATGTTATATACATATAAACCTTCCTCTTCAATCACACTCATCATTCCCTGAACCTTTTTCCCAACTCAGTTGGGGTCGGCTTTCCAGTCTAACTGTGATGCGGCTGAACTTCGATATTTTCCGTGAAGCGACTGCCATCTGACCTCCACAACCAATGGTCTAATGACCAATGGCGATATCGAAGTTCCAAGTTAGGCTGGTTGGACTTTTTGAGGGCTCCAACTACCCGTAACGACTGCCATAGATGTTTGTATGGCAACCGGGACCGACGGCTTAACGTGCTCTCCGAGGCACTTGTAAACCTGCGATAAATACACACATAACTTCGAAAAGCATCGAAAAGTCATTGGTGTGTGCCATGGTAAACCTGGGATCGAACTCGAGACCTCGTCACAGCAGTCCATTACCCATACCACTAGGCTACCGCGGCTTCCTCTTCAATCACACTATCTATTAAAAAACCGCACCAAAATCTGTTGCGTAGTTTTAAAGATTTAAGCATACATAGGGATATAGGGACAGAGAAAACGACTTTGTTATATACTATGTAGTGAAGTAACTTACTTTGCTGTAACTTACAGGATGCAACGGTTACAAGAGATAGCTGAGGAGTCAGATGAGGACGTGGTGATTGTTGAAGTGAAACCTGAAAAGAAATGGGACTGCCAGAGCATACTGTCCACATACTCCAATTTGTATAACCATCCTAAACTTATCGAGGAACCTAAGGTAGAACTTACACTTATCCTACTTCCTGTCTTCATCCTAGCAATAAACCCAGTGATATCCGAAGCTTTTAGTGCTGCTTTTACTAGTCTAATTGCGGGTTGGCGTGAACATCGATAATTTGCGCAAAGCGACTGCCTCTGGCCTCCAAGAGCAATAGGTATAGACAATATTGAAGAATTACACTTTGACCAGTTGTTGAATTTTTAGGGCTTCAACTACCCGTAATGACTGTCATTAGATATTTGTATTATAACCGGAATCTTACAACCGGGCTTAAGGGGATCTCCGAGGCACGACCAGACCAGTACAAATAGCCTTATTCATTCATACAAATATTTGTACTGAGCGGGGATCGAACCCGCTTCTCCTGCGTAGCAGTCGCGTTCACTACCGCCACGCCACAGAGGCTGTCGCCTTTTATTTTTTAACCCAGAATAAAAATCACCAAAATCAGTCCAGCCGTTCTCAAGCTACAAGTGGTGTATCTATAACGATTTTCATTTATATATCACAAATTTTTGACATTTTGAGATTCACCTGTGACTTGACATTGTAGTCTCTAAATTAATAATAATAATAAATAATATATCTATTAATAATAAATAATTATTGTCACTTAAACTTCTTACAGCGAACCTTGACCTAATTCACAACATCTAATATTATATGTAACAAAAAAAAACAATAAATTAATACAGAACAATAAAAAAAAAATAAGAACATATAAATTTATTCAACAGAAACCAAAGAAAATTAAAATCAGTGCGAAGACCGGCCTCCCAAAGGACACTCTAGGCAATGATAACAAACTGACTACCAGGTCCCTAGCCAAGTTCAACGCGATGCAAGGGGAGAGTGACTCCTGCAGTTCTGAGGACGGCAAGAGCTGCCCCAACTCTGTTCTGTCGACACTCAGTGTGCTGTCTATAAGGTAATATAACTTTTCTTATGTGCTTATAATAAGACCCCCGTGGCGCAAGTTAACCTCACGATTGACTGTGTAATATCTGCACCCAATGCCAACCCACCACGTCAAGGGGCCCACTGAAGGATCGACAATTCCCTTTTTTTTTTTTTGACACCACTTAGGTGGCAGACAAGCACACGGCCTTCACCCCCCCCCCTCTCTCTCTCTCTCTGTGTGATGCCCTCGGTGTTGCAAATGACCATAGGCCAGGCTAACTTTCACCAGGTTTTCGAACATTTTCGGGGTCCCCAACAACCCACAATGTAATGAATTAAATCTTTATTTATTTAATTATGTTAAAACGGTCACTCACCTGTACTAAAACTGAACTGGGGGTCCAGACATAATAAATTCGCTCCGAAGCGAATCCACAGCTACATTCGTCACCGCTCTGTGCCTCTAGCACGAACCACTTGCGAGAGAGTATTCGTATCGAATTCAATAGCATTCATTTACATTAGGATGACGTCACCATCGAGTTACTTGTGAGTTCTCCGAAGCTAGGATTATTGACTTCGTGCAACCGTCTAACGTGTAACTCCGTTATCGTATCGAGGGCTCGAAACCTTCACATTACGAATTCGATAGTGTTCGTGCTAGAGGCACTGCCTAGCGATATTCGATTGTCAGACAAAGTTTGGATCACATGACATTCCGACAACTTATGTCACTTCCAGACATTTTCGATCTTTCTATTGACGATGTAGCCAATAGAAATGCATTGTGTCTAGGCTCCCTGGATCCATAACTAGCAATTAGCTGGTAGTCGTTTTTTAGAATGGAATGGAATATAATGTTCAATGTATGGAATTGACATGTATTTAGACATTTATGACAGGCGTGAACGAATTTCAATCCCAGAATTCAAAATTCAAAGTTTAAATATGTATTTTATTTCTCGCAACTCATACATTGTTATATCTTTCATATTTATGATGGCACATATTGAAACGAAGGCAATATACAGTTGATCTTTTACAAATTGTCCTTGTGCAACCGAGAAGATAATTAGGTCTACAATATTAATAATGATAACAATATCACTGCATGCATACCAATATTGATCAATCTATTCTATTTCATTCTACAAAACGCTTGCCCCTTGTCTAGGACCCTTAGCTGGTATTACTTACCCTTGCAATGTACTAACTCTTTACCACTTAGCCCTTCGATTTGACCAACTAGTCTACTAACCTAATTGTTTGAATATTCCAGACCAAAAGATGAATCTGCCGAAGATAAAAAAGAACGGAAACGGCTACTAAAAGAGTACAGAAGGGAGAGGAGGATAGAGAAGAAAGCAAACAAAGAAGCATTTAAAGAAGAGAAGAAGAGACAGGAGAAGATTATGATGAACAATAGAAATAACGTTCAGGGGAACAGAATATTGTGAAAATTGTATATAGAAATATTATTATAGGTATAAGTTCATATATTAATCAGCCTATCATTGTCCACAGCTGGACATAGCTCTCTACAAATATGCATCATTACCCCTGATCCTTAGCTTTTCCCATCTAGTCCCCACTCCCACCATTTTATAAGTTCATATATTAATCAGCCTATCACTGTCCACAACTGGACATAGCTCTCTACAAATATGCATCATTACCCCTGATCCTTAGCTTTTCCCATCTAGTCCCCACTCCCACCATTTTCAGGTCAGCAGTCCATCTGTCTGGGGGGGGGGGACGTCCCACCTTCCGTTTACCTTAGCGGCCCTTCGATCACGATCACGGAGGTAGGGCATATCCCCCATCCTAATAGAGCAGTCCGACTGACATAGTACATCCGCCCTACAGAAAACCGCGGCTAATAATAACCTTGTGTTGAGTTTCCGGTGGTGAGTAGGGTAGCCAGAGCTCACTGGACAGGAATTGTGTTGTTAGTGGAAAGACCGAGAAACTCTTATTTGTCTTTTGCACTGACAGTATACCGCTCTATATGGTCGGTAGCACGGAAGTGACGCCCCTGGTGTTGTAAACATCCATAGGCCACGGTAACCACTTTCCATAAGGTAACTCTAATGCACCTACAGAAGATTTACATCAAAATAATAAAACAACAACATAAGATAACACGAAATATATTGCATCTATAAAACTCATTTTACATACTCATTCATTTAAAATATATTTTATATTTACACTTACAAGTAAAACTGAGATTGAAATATTGTATAACATAATTTACTGTAAAATAGGAATGTGACATTTACATTCCGGTGTTGCCACCCTTTTGATGGTGTGGCCAACATTTTTAATTACTACCATTATGGTAGTATTGTATTATTGCATATTTTTTTATGGTATGTTCATCACAGTCTAAGTAAGCGTCAGTCCCTCGTAGCCTAGACCTTCAGGGTCAGGGCACTCCATCCTGTTCTTGAGATGGTGCAGCGTGTTATGGAAGTGCTTAGTGATTTGCTCCACTTCTTCGGATTGATCAAGATTGGCTAACTCTTCCCGGATTTTTTGTATTACCTGTCGAAGAACATTTTAGTAATTATTTATCAATACGTATTTGAAAATATAAGATGATAAATTAATTACTGACACTATAGTTCATTGCCGCGGTAGCCTAGTGGTATGGGTAATGGACTGCTGAGACGAGGTCTCGAGTTCGATCCCAGGTTTACCATGGCACACACCAATGACTTTTCGATGCTTTTCGAAGTTATGTGTGTATTTATCGCAGGTTTGTAAGTGCCTCGGAGAGCACGTTAAGCCGTCGGTCCCGGTTGCCATACAAACATCTATATAGTTACGGGTAGTTGGAGCCCTCAAAAGTCCAACCAGCCTAGCTTGGAACTTCGATATCGCCATTGGTCATTAGACCATTGGTTGTGGAGGTCAGATGGCAGTCGCTTCACGTAAAATATCGAAGTTCAGCCGCATCACAGTTAGACTGGAAAGCCGACCCCAACTGAGTTGGGAAAAAGGTTCAGGGAATGATGACTATAGTTCATTTGTTTAAGTATTTAATGTACGCGACGTGGCGACGTTAAACTTTACAAAATAGGTAAGATAGTTATTGATTAAAATCGATTAGCCCGTGCGCCAGGGGTGGACAAAGATAATGTTTTGGTATTAATAGTGACGTTGTCCACCAGAGGTGGCTACAGTAAATATTTATAAAAAGTTAAACCCCTGGTGGACATAGAAACAACTTTTCAAAATATGTTGCTCTGTCCCCCACTGGTGGACAGCAGAACACATTTTCATAATTTGTCTCTCTGTCCACCAGTGGCTGCCAAATTGGTGGTGGACACCGGGCATAATCCGTATTAGTAAATCCGTCTAGCTCCACTGACCCACTACAGTGGAGACATCAGTACTTGAAAGCCCTCGTAGCCCCACTGGTGGAGATGGGGAGAGGGGCCACGTCGCGTCTCTGTGTGAACTGACAAAAGCGGACCCTGGACTCCCGAGATGACAGTTTCGTATGCGACCGGATTTGACGCAAGGATGATGATGACTGGTGACGGGGGGTTTTGGCGGGAACGCGAAAAGTGTCATAGCGCTGCTGTGTTTTATTTTCTAAATTTGGTGTTCATTCGAGTTTTTATGTGTAAAAATGGTGGAGTTTTAGACATAACGGCTTGGACAAAGCACACATGTGTAGGAGAGTGGAATATTGTAGTGAATTGTGATTTTTCGTGCTGATGTCCAAATCTCCCTAAGAAAAGCTTCTAGTAAAGTCTCCACTACTTTACTAGGGCAACTATCATCCGCCATCGTCATCATCGTCATCATCATCATCGTCATCATCATCATCATCATCATCATCATCATCATCATCATCATCATCATCATCATCATCATCATCATCAACAACAATCATTCCAACAATACTTATGACAAAATATAAGAAAATTCCCAACTCGACACTGGCAAGATTGTCCCCTAAATTGGGTTGACGTGTTGCCATCTAAGAAAAGAAGAAGAAGAAGACTGGTGACGGTGACGGTGTACTCACGGCTTCGATGAGGTTGGTGGTGAGGCTGGCGTTGCCGCGCTCCCGCAGCAGCGCGTAGCGGCCCAGCAGCTCGGCCAGCAGCTGCGCCTGCACGCCGCCGTCCATGCACTGCTGCGCCACGCGCGCCGCCTTCTTCAGGCAGTCCAGGCCTCGGGACGCGTCGTTTAGAGCCCACTAAGGGATTTATTTATTTATTTATTTAATCATTCATTGCATATATGGGTTACAGAGTAGTTGTTATAGGCAGTGGATACAGTTTCACCATATATCACCAATAGGCATGCAATTTTGGTATTAGAACATTGTCACATCATTACAAATAGTCATTTCAAGGGAGATGGACACAATGTTATAGTCACTACATAGTATAAAACAAAGTCGCGTTCTCTGTCCCTATGTCCCTTTGTATGCTTAAATCTTTAAACGGATTTTGATACGGTTTTTTTTTTAATAGATAGAATGGCACATTGTCCAACTCGTCTCTACCCAATAATATCCATTTCCATTTCATGATGTAATTCCTTGGTGTACAATAAAGACATATTCTAGAACAATCTACACAACGTCACCTAGACCCATGGTAAGTATAGCTTGACTAGCTTGTGTTATGGTTCTAGAATGCGGATACTTAGATATTTTTATACATCACTATCACTACATAGTATAAAATAAAGTCGCGTTTTCTGTCCCTATATCCCTTTGTATGCTTAAATCTTTAAATCTTTTCATACGGTTTTTTTTAGATAGAATGGTTAAAGAAGAAGGTTTATATGTATATAACATCATGCTACGACCAACAAGTGCGGAGCAGGAATGAAAAATGTTGCAAAAACAGGGTGACGCAGACGAAGTTGCGCGGGTCAGCTAGTTAAAGATAAAACAGTTTTTAAATTTGAAAAAGTGAATGCTTTGACGAGATTCGAACTCGCGATCTTTCCTTTACTTTCGTTGGGGCGATGGTACGAGTTGTCTACCGACATCATACGAAATATCGGTCACAATGAATGATTATTTGTACTGTTGATTGATGGCACTTAGTGGAACTCACTGTTACACATAATTGATAACACACCTGTACTTCTCCACTGTATTATACAGTGTACAATAGTGGAGAAGTACAAGTACAATGTATAATACAGTGGGGAAGTACAAGTGTGTTTTCATTATGTATAACAATAAAATTAAATGATGTTACAATATCTTTTGCAAATTTGCCGATTTAAATTTGATTTGCAACAGTTAGCATACTAATTGTTCTAAAACTTCATTATATAGAATAATGCTGCGTTAAGCCTCTCTGGGAGAGTCAGCGGCAAGCGGCGGGGTAGCGCAAGCGATACGGGATTGTTTCTTCTCTTTCTCTCTTATTACCAAATAAGAGAGTCTTTCTCTCTTATTACCAAATAAGAGAGTCTTTCTCTCTTATTACCAAATAAGAGAGTCTTTCTCTCTTATTACCAAATAAGAGAGAAAGAGACGAAATTTATCCCCTCTCTCTCTTTCACTTGCTTGATTTATTCTCATCCGCTGGTGCTGCCACACCGCTTGCTGCTGATTTAGTGTCGGAGGCCATAACCAATGTAATGATAAGTTTAGTATCGTGTGCACTCGCCTGTTTCCCGTCCTTGGGCGCCTTCCAGAACAGGTGAGCGCAGAGCGCGACGGCGCGGCTCTGGTCGGGCTTCTTCAGCAGCTTGCTCGCCGCCAGCGCACACTGCGTGCGCATCGGCTCCGCGTTCTCCGCGCCTGAGGGGATCACCGGACACGGTCACCATCTAACCCTTACCGTCTTAGGGTTCAACACACGGTCACCACGGAGTCTAAACGTCTTAGGGTTCAACGCACGGTCACCACGGGGTCTAACCGTCTGAGGGTTCGACGCACGGTCACACCACTGTATTCTAGAATACTAGGTACACATTAATAAAATGAAATAAAATTAAATTTATTCCTTATAAATGATCACATGCATTGTACACAGTTTAGTAAATAAGTTTACATATCACTACTGCAATAAAGTGGATAGCAAGCTACTTTCCTAGATAGGCTACAAATACCCTGTGTTAAAGATAAGCAGAACATTGAAATAGGATGTTAAAGTCGAAAACAGTAGAATAATAAAATAATGAATAAATAGCGATATAATTCATTTTAATGATATTATTAAAATTCAGAATACATTCGAGGTAGGTGGAGAGGAATATATAACAATAACACCCACAGTTCAACAAATTTTATTCAGTCCCTCGTTATAGAGGATAAACCTATTGAGCTGTATTGTTGATTCGACCCACACCTGGGACTGAGTTTGGGCTTATTTGTTGCTTGCACAATACCTTTAGCGAAAATTCATAGTAATTAAACATAGTATAATACATCCACTCCAATAAAAATACTGTTTAACCCAATTTGACCTATAATACTAGTAACCTAATGGTCTGATCCACATTATGAAAGTCACAAAGTAAGATGAAATAATCTTTAGCAAGATGGTAGAAGCCTCGCTGATTAGTAAATTTATTTACTCACTTATTATTATTATTTTTTTACAAAATACCCGATCGGTGCCAACAGGCTCACCCATAAGAGGCGCCTATTGCCGCCTACATGGGACCGAAAATCATAGTGGGCGAAATGTGGGTGTTTAATACACCTCTGCCTACCCCTTCGGGGATTACGACAAAACCACTTCAACCCCCGCACGCTCCAGCTATTGAATAAACACCCTCCCTATTGTATTTTTTTCCACGCAACTACAATGTGGAGTTCCCTCGAGATCAGCAACGCGAATGTGACGCTTCTTGTATTACACAGGTCCATATGACATGGTAACCACCTTCCTTTGGATGATAAACAAGCCTGGAAATGAGCTGTTCACTCAACTTGCTACTCAGCTAAAATTTTGTATCTAGACTAAGTAAATTATTGTAAATAGACCAAAAAAAAGAAAAGCCCGCTGAGTTTCTTGCCGGAGTCTTCTCAGGTCGGGGCCGCGTTTCGAACCGGTGGTCCATTTGCATTTGATAAAATATTGTTGTTATTGACGTTTTGTAGGTGCCGTTTACTGGTCTATGTAGAATAAATGATTTTTGATTTGATTTGATTTGATTCCATCAGGTCGGTAGAAAAAGTCCAGTAGAAAACCAGTGAAATTAATAGCTTACCGAAGCAATTGATCTGTTCAAACGTAGCTATGATGAGTGTGATGGCTGCCAACTGCGCTTTGCTATCAGATATCTCGTCTTCGTACAGTGAGAACGCTTGTGACAGGAACTCGTATGCGATGGTCTCGTGGTTCGCGAAACCAATCTCACTGATTGCGAGGGCTCCTTGAAGATATAATCTGAAAATGAAACGCATATGCTACTAGATTCAGTAGAGTAATAGGCGCTGGTTCGATCTCCATTAACCAGACACAATAAGGCCTGATGTCATTAGACACTTATCCAGGCTCCGAAATCGTGGGAAAAATGAATAGTGTAACAAAATATCTCATAAATGATATTTTAAGAGTAGTAAATAAGAAATACCTATATACATTAATATTACAAGCGTAAATATACTTATAAACGCCCTCATTACCGCGTTATCGAAATTAAAATGTCAGTTGCAATGACTTGAGTTTAAACGTTGACGTTACTGCAATATTTATTTCTGTCAAAGTTGATAATGGTTTATAACACTATATATAACACAAACTAACACCATATTTTGTACCCATGTTTAGCGAAATAAATGATTCTCATTCTGATTCTGAAAAAATGATTCACTGTTCGTATGTTATGTCACTTTCTCACGCCTAGGTATTGTTTACAGATACGTATGTTACTCGCACTCTTTATAGAAATACCTTAAAGGCAACTCAGCAAGTTCAGCTTTAACCAGCATACTGATAGTCTGGTGGCAAAACTGGAAGATCTTCTGACATTTCTTCTCCCACATTTCATCCTGAAATTTAAAAGATTCATTATAATCATGTTCATAAATATGACAATATGACAATACAATACGACAATATAGCACTGAATACAATGGTTGGTGAAATTATTTATTTATTTTATTTATTGTATTTATTGTATTCATTTTATTTATTTTATTTATTTTATTTTATTTGGAAAACAAAAAATATGAGTGGTAATTGATCTCTGCTTACCCCGAAAAGAAATATGCATGTATGTATAATAGTTTGGAAGCGCTGATGGCCAGTTGCGCTCAATTTTAGGTAAACGATCAGTGAGTTAAGCTTCCTAAGCGTGATAATCATTTGGATGGGTGACCACTAAGTGGTATTTCCTTCATCTGAGTGCTTCCGTCCTTCAGAAATGATGCTGATAACGCAGAGTAGAATGTAAGGTGTTCTTTTTTTACCAAGCGCAAAATTCCCAGATGCCAAGTCCAGCAAAGCATCTGATGAGGCAGTCAAGCTGAGCGCCACCATTGTAGCACTGAACGGGTTTGCAATGGTGACCCGCCTACATAAGACTTTCAAGAAGAAGAATCAATCAAAGAATCAATTTCGTTTATTCAGTTAATGTCAAAGTTTTACAATAATTATGTACCTACATTTGTCAAAAATATTATAATTTATATTAAATAAAATACTTAGTGAATAAATCATTTGAAAATGATTCTTTCGCTGGTTCGGTAGTTAAATCTCCTGAGAAGAGACCAGTAAGAAACTCAGGTACATTATCGTTATCCTTTATTTTCTTTTTAATTAGTTCTGTTTATTTATAATATTAATAAGTTATGGGTGCAAGAGCAAGAGATTATTATGACCATGCATTTTTATCATCAAGATATTCGTCTACTTTGCCTGCAGCTTAACATCAGGCGAGGTGAAGTCATGGCGTCAGGTCGGTGGAGGTGATTAGGGTGTGGTTACCTGGTCCTTGAGCTCATGGTACAGGAAGGCGAGCCTGTAGGCGTGGAACAGTATGGGCGGGAAGCTGTGCTGTATGCGCCTCGCGCCACCGCCCTGCAGCGCCTTGCGGGCCGCGCTCAGTATCAAGTACTGCAGGTCCGCTGAGTCGGACTTGAAGTGATGTATAAGTCTGAAAACATATTTTTATATCATTCATGTGACAGACAGCTTCTGTAGTGTGGCGATAGTGAACATGGCTGCTACGCTAGAGGCGCGGGTTCTATCCCCGTTCAGTGCAAATATTTGTAAGCATGAATATGAATATTTGCATTGTGGTTGTCATAGGAACATCTATGGCAGTCGTTACAGGAGAAATGAGTGATGTAACCCATATAGAAGGATTGATCACCCCCCTCTGGAAGTAGGTGTCAGACAAGCACACGGCCCACCTCGTTACCTAGGCCTATGGACATGGAGACGTCACACTCGTGCTACCAAGGCAGGGTTCAGGTTAAGAGTTTCTGTACAGTCAGTCTCTGTCCCTATATCCTTAAATCTTTATAACTAAATAATAATCTTTAAAATATGTATGTTTAAATCTTTAAAACTACGCAACGGATTTTGATGCTGGTTTTTATAATAGATAGAGTGAATGAAGAGGAAGGTTTATATGTATATAACATCATGCTACAACCAACTGGTGCGGACCAGAAGGGAAAAATGTTGCAAAAATGGGGTGACGCACACGAAGTTGCGCGGGTCAGCTAGTAGAAGACAAAGCAGGGTTTCATACCATCACATATCAGTGTCAACTTTAAGCCCTAGGTCTACCTACAGAGCACACAAAACTTCTCCAGTGGGCTACCGAAACTTCGGTCTACCACTTTTTATCGAAAACGGTCTGGTTAGTAAAAACACAGAATATATACCTTGCCAGCAAGCCCTGCTCCTCCATGAAGTCCTCAACATCTGGTTCCGCAGAAGGCTGATCCGGTTGGTCTTTCACTAATACGTCCAACATTGTCAGCACAGACTCCACCTGACAGAAAAATGGGATATTTTAAACATGATTACTCTTCCACCATCTTGGGTCTACAGCCTGCACGTGGTGCCCTCTGCCGACCAACCAACGAAGCTCTGGCTACCTGGCAACCCGCACTGGATCAGCGTGGAGCACTGTCCAAAAACCAAGATGTCGGTGTGAAACCGCTTCCAACCGATCGGATTAGAGTGGAAATGGGCAGGCCTATGTTCAGCAGTGGTCATCCTATGGCTGAAAATGACTCTTAACACAGTTTCATCAATCAATTAACCTTTCGAAGTTCACTGCTGAACATAGACTTCTCCCAATATTGAGAGCCTTACTATTTTCACCAGATAGGTTGACTCTGGGCTTTATTTCGAGTTTTCCTTCTCTAGTACAAACAGTTCCATGCAAAGTGTAAACTAATTATTCCACGGTTTCACCTATATGGAATTTCGAAGCAGTCCTCACAACCCATGAGTACCAATTCCAAGAATAAAAACCCTATATATTAGACTACACTTTCACACCTGAACGGGGTCATCCAAAAAGATATGACCCCAGGTCTGCCGGGGTACGAGGTATATGTTGGCTACTATCTCACCTCCAGCAGCTAAGGACCCAAAGACGGCGTACGTATTAGTAAATTGTCATAGAGAGGAATGCCTATCCGCACCCCTCAAAGCAAGTAATTAGACTTCTTACTCGAGAAGACATTATTTCGAGTGAAATATTCCATAAGTGCAAAGAACAAACCTTGACACATGTTTCTTCTCTACACGAGACACAAGACAGTTCTTAAGAACCACTGGAACTGGGAAAGTGATGGGTTCCCCTTCCTCCCCAAATATATTACCTACGAATAATTTCAAAATTCACTCACATCCTCAGGCGTAGATATCAAACAATCAGTATCCAGTACATCATTGATCAAGTGCACAGCTATCATGATCCGTCCAGGGTGATTGAGATGCTTGATCAGCGACGAGTAGTTCTGTAGTTTGATCAATGTCAATATATTCTTGTAGTGGTCTGCGGGTAGCTTGAGGATCTTCATCAGTTCTTTGAATACTGGTGTGTTGTGTTCTAAATGAGTTTTACCGCTGAAACAAGAAGATAAGCAATTTATTGCTGGTATGCAGAGGTACACCAGATGGCAAATTTAGATAGGAAAAAGTGATTGCTTCGGAGGGATTCGAGCCCGCGATCTTTTCTTTACAAGGGGAATGCGAAATTCTCCTATATCATTTCAGATAATGGTTATATAGGAGAATTTCGAATGATTCAGACGAGGATATGTGGCTTAGCGGTCAGAGCATTCTGTTACGGTTGACGCCTGTACACTTTCCGGCACACCATGCATTCCCTCCTTGCATAGTCAGACCTTTCCATCCTACTGGGGCCGTGCTCTACCATTTGAATTCAGTCTCATCCCGACCTCTACGCTAGACGGCTCTCCTAACCAAACTCCTAATTTCATTTTTTTTAAAAGCGTTTAATTCGAGACTCGTAACAGTTCGAATTCTGTCGAAGCATTCTCTTGCTCCTATCTAAATTTGATTTGAACAGTCAGAATACTAATTGCTTATTTAAATTTTCTGCATACACCAGATGTGTTTAGGGCACCTTAAATAGATTCCGGGAGGCCTAAGTCGAAGAGTGGACGCTGGGCTCTAAGACTTCAAGCTTTGGAGGTCAGGTCCGGTAGAACTGGGACTAACAATGTGATGATGATATGAAGCCGATGGTGATATAAATCAATGATATCATTCATCATCAACCGGGTCAAAAAAATAATCCAAATTTATTGCGGTTAGGAATTGCTGCAATATTTCGGTTAGGAATTTATTTTCGGTATTCCCATTTTTTGTAAAAAAATAAAGTGCCCGATTGGCGGCAATAGGCTCGCCTCCAATTACGTGGTACCGAAAATCGCAGTTGGCGAAATGTTTATTTTTTTTTATAATATCACGCCTATATCCCCGAAGGGGTAGGCAGAGGTGCTAGCACCCACATTTCGCCAGTTTCGCAGTCATTGGTGTGTGCCATGGTAAACCTGGAATCGAACCCGAGACCTCGTCTCAGCAGTCCATTACCACTACCACTTGGCTACTCGCGGGTGTTTAATACGGAGGTGTATTAATCGGGGAGTACGGGCGTGAGCATAACTTTTTTTTTTTTTTTTTTTTATATATATGTATAAAATATATGTATGTTAAGTGATATAAAAATAACTTCAGTTACCTGGCTGCGTGTATTTCGATGCAAATCTTATCAGTGTGTGCGAGCACTCTGTCCACATAGTTCAGTTTATCTGGGTGACACCGCTGAGCCAGCTTCAGCAAGGCTAGCTGGAGACTCAGCATATCTTCCGGGGGCATGTCCGTTCGACTCTGGAACAATAGGACGTATTGTTAACCCACATTTCAGCATGTTATATATGGGGAGTTAGGGGAAAGCTCCTGAAAACAAAAACAGGGAATACCTACTACTGACCAGTTTTACAAGATAAATAAATATTTTCCAATCTACATAACGCTCTTAGACCCATGGTAAGCATAGTTTACCTAGCTTGTGTTATCGGTTCTATGTTCGGTGACCGGTTACTGTTAGTGTCAAGTTATGACGTGATTTTAACAATTGTAAATGGTGCACCCTGTTTTATACCTGAACGGTACTTTAACTGCACTGTTAATGTTGAAGTAAGGTAGTGGTTACCCCAAACTCGAGAATTACAAGCACCTGCGATAAAGAGGATTAGTAACCTTGATAGAGAGGACTATCCATCCGCTAACGTAGGGGTCAGGGTGGGGTTGTTATAAAAGATCCAATAGGGTGGAAGCTCCAGAGCACGCACCCCAACAAGATAAGATAAGAAGGTGATGCAACCTAGCCATGGTGTTGTACATATTGCAACTTGATGAATGATGATGATTGATGGAGGTAGGACACGACGGTATATCCGTCTCAATCAAGCAGTCCGACTGGGGAAGTACCTCCACCCTACAGAATATCGCTGTTTAATAACCTTGTGTTGTGTTTTCGGTGGTGAGTAGGGTAGCCAGAGCTCACTAGAGAGGTTTTGCGTTGTCCGTGGGAAAACCAAAGACTTATCCTACATCTTTTGAGCTGACGACACAGAATGTCTCTGTTCTTATAGGGGTTGCGGCACGAGTGTTGTTCTTCTGGTGTTACACTCGCCCATAGGGCACGGTAACCACTTACCATCAGGTGGGCCGCGTGCTTGTCTGCGACATATCTGAAGTTGTATATAAAAAAAATAAAACTAGTCAAATACATATTTTAAACCGTGGTGAAAACGCGAGCTTGGTAGAATCACGAACACAACAGAATCTATCTATATATTACCTGTGTAATGGCGGCCACTTGGTCTGAGAACACTTCGAACAGCTGCACCTCCTGTTCCTTGCCATCTTCAAGGACCACACTCAAGTTTACGTTGCCTTCGTTTCTCTGTACAACAAAAAACAACATGAAAAACATACATATTATGCTCACGCCCGTAATCCCCGAAGTGAGAGGTGTAATTAAACACTCACACTTCGTCAACTATGACTTGCGGTCCCGCGTAATATGCGAGCCTATTGCCGCCAATCGGGCTGATATACCAATGGGTATACCAAAAATAAAAATAAATTCCTAACCGAAAATGTAGCAGCTAAATAAATTTATAAACAAAAAAATACCCGATTCCTTGCTATGCAGTGTTAATAGCAAGGAAATTGATTACGTGCTCAGCCGCACAAGCACTACCGAATAAGTTTTTAGAGAGTAATAGGCGGTCATTATATATACTGTAAGTATATAAAAAAAGGTAAGGGATCGGGTCCTATGGCGCACTTTGAGAGATTCCTATATTCAGCAGTGGCGCGGGGTTTCTATAAACCGATTCCTGCCGGCTTGCTCTGCGACGGAAAGCCGTGATAAACATGCTTAAATTTATACTCTGGTGGCTCTAGGAAGATATTTCCCACTCAAAATTCAAAAATTCAGACCATTAAACGGCACTTACAAAACGTCAAAATTAAATTGTTATAAGTTATGTATACCTGGCTGTAGGTGGCGAGTCTTTCAATAAGTGCTATGATGATATTCTTAATATTAACTCCTGGCTGCAGCTCTGCGCAAGACTTCAGGAACGGCTGCAGATTCGCCAAGTGGAACTCATCTGGGAAGACCTATGAGGAAAACAAAAACAATATTTAATTACGAAACAAATAATCATGAAAACAAGCTCCGTTTCCGCCGATATGTAAACACCACCGAACAAGTATAGTCACCGGCATATTTTATATATATGATCTATGATACCAATCATATCACAAAATGTATTCAAAATGCACAGTACACGTTTTTGAGGAATTTTTGAACATCTCAATAAACACATAACATAAAATAACAAACTCGCACGCCTGTATCCCCGAAGGGGTAGGCAGAGGTGTTAGCTTTTCGCCCGAAAAACACTTTTCACCACCAACTTTTCGCCCGTTTATGTTTAGGTCCCAATGTAATAGTTGGCGAGTCAATTGCCATCAACCGTGCACTTATAAACCTGCAATAAATACACACATAACTTCGAAAAGCATCGAAAAGTCATTGGTGTATGCCATGGTGAAACCTGGGATCGAACCCGAGACCTCGTCTCAGCAGTCCATTACCCATATCTCAATATTGCTGGAAAAACTCAAAACTAGTACAAAATAAAGACATACCTGTATAATACACTCCATAAGATATTCTTGTGCTATCGCGTCTCTGCAGCTGACCACCTGTTCCAGAATTCCAGGCAGTACCAGCCGACGGTAATCATCCACGGTCACTGACTCCAGTTGTGACAAACGCACCAAATTGGTACCAACTAAAATGCGAAGCTCTGAACGCTCGCGTTCACGACGTTCCTTGTCTCTGAAAATGGATGTGGTACTATATTTAGTTTAAAAAAAATTATACTATATTTTTCACAGAATGGAATGAAGACGATGACTTTTGTGGTTCAGCTTGGAACACAAAAAACAAGTAGAAGTGTGATGTAGTTGGTACACATATAAAATTACTTTTGGTTGTTATAGTTTGGGTCCTTTAAGCAGGGCGTGAAAAAGCATCTGATGAGGCTGTCAAGCTGAGCGCCACCATTGTAGCACTTTACGTGTTCATAATGGTGACCTTCGTACCTGAGACTTTGCCTTGAGCTTACCGTCAGGACGTGTGAATGAAAAAAAAGGTGCCATGAAGAAAAATAACTACAAAATTACCGTCCTAAATAAAAAAAAATTAAAAAGTTGCCATGAACAAAAATAACTACAAAATTACCTTTGATTGTTTCAGTTGCCATAAAGAAAAATTAGTACAAAATTTACCTTGAGTGTCCCTGATGCTGCATCCTGACCCATAACTTGTTCATTTCTGCAAAATTCATCAGCACAAAGTCGATAGCATCTTTTACCTGTAAAATTATAAAATTACATAATAATTTCTTTCAGAGAGAGACTGACTTCGATTTGAGGCCGGGTAAAATCGGCTTTTTTTAAAACACTTTCTAGTTTTTTTTTAAAAAGGTGGTATTAACTACTCTATAAAGGTATCGTACCATAAAACTCACTGACTCACTGTCAATTTGCTTTCCGAAACGACTCAAGTTCTGACTAGAGGCGTCTTGTCTATACAAAAACTGGATACTGTACTTCTATATATATATATATCTTTTATATCTTCTAGCTATCGGGTTTGATTCCTGAGCCGGACACGGTAGATGAGCTAAGCTAACGATAAAAAACATTTTCGTATCTGTGGGGCTTTCCGCACAAGTTACAGGGGAGGTTGGTTTTTGCCCCGAATACCAGCGCTCCATGCACCACAGCTTTTTAACAAAATTTATAGGTATTTTTTTTTTATACTACGTAGGTGGCAGACAAGCACACGGCCCACCTGATGGAAAGCGGCCACCGTGACCTATGAACGTGTGCAACACTAAGGGTGTCACACACGCGCTGCCCACCCTGAAAGGAAAGGGGGAGAGCTGGGAAGGGGTGGGGAGACTAGGAAGGGGAGGGGAAGGAGGGGTATAGTGAGCTCTGGCTACCCTACTTACCGGCGGGAACACAACACGATGGTTATTATGACCGCGGTCTTCTGTAGGGCGGAGGTACTTCCCCAGTTGGACAGCTCATTTCGGACGGGAGATATCGTCGTGTCCTACCTCCGTTAATAAAATAAAAGGTATACTGTGAAAAGACTCACTGTGCCTTCATTCTCGTTCTGCGGCTCCGAAGTATCCGGCAGCACGTTCCTGGTACACTGCAGCAGATAGTTCCTCAGGAAAAGACCACGCAACGGGTGCTGCACACCTCGGCACATCTCCACTAAATCCTGTAATATTGTTGTGTTCTGAAAAAGAATTCGCAGTCGCAGCCCCAGAGTTTGAAACACGTGCTGTCGGCGACATGATTTTTTATATCACTTAGGTGGTAGACAAGGACACGGCCCTCCTTTTTTTATCGTGGGTAAAATCCCCACGGATACCACCTCTGCCAAAACCGGTGGAGGTGATTATGTTGGACTCGAACCGACCAAAACGCACGCCGTCCATGGGTCCCTGATATCTCTCGCACCCCGGCAGACCCGGGGACATCTCTTTTGAGATGACCCTCTTCCCCTAATGTGGGGACCATGGTGTCTCCATCTAGACCCTGGGTATGGGGTGGCACTTTGCTTCGCCGCCGTGACCTGCTTCTACCAGTGTGATATGCGGCTCCACCCGTCACCCCCAGGCCCGCGCTCAGGGAGGACGGAGGTCATTCTGCGAGCAGGACACGGCCCTCTTAATGGAAAGTAGTCACCGTGTCCTATGGATGTTTGCAACACCAGAGGCGTCACATTCATGCTGTTGACGCTGTAGAAACCTTCTAATGCCCTTCTTGAATAACCCCATATTGTAGTCGCTAGGAAAAACTACAGCAGCGAGTTCATTCCACAGCTTAAGCGTGCGCCGAATAATGTTCCTTTCATACCGCACAGTGCGCACCGTTTCCGGTCGTAATGTGTGAGGATGAACTTCCTGCCTGTGGCGAATCCTATATAATATAGTATCCAATATAAATCTTTAGGGTAAACTAGACACTATTTCCCCAATTATGGGGAAAATATTTTTTGTGCTGGTATACTTAATTTTAGTACTACCCACATATGATAGATTGTTAATTAGTGTAACACTTAGGAATTGTAATGTTCATAACTGTCAATATAAACCTTTGAGAATGCCGCAAAGCGAAACAGGTTAGGTTATATATTAGTGGAGAAGTACAAGTGTGTTATCAATAATGTATGACAGTGTTGATGTATATTTTAGGTGCTTCACTCACATTTTTTTTTTTTTATGCTACGTAGGTGGCAGACAAGCACACGGCCCACCTGATGGAAAGCGGCCACCGTGGCCTATGAACGTGTGCAACACTAAGGGTGTCACACACGCGCTGCCCACCCTGAAGGGAAAGGGGGAGAGCTGGGAAGGGGTGGGGAGGCTAAGAAGGGGAGGGGAAGGAGGGGTATAGTGAACTCTGGCTACCCTACTTACCGGCGGGAACACAACACGATGGTTATTATGACCGCGGTCTTCTGTAGGGCGGAGGTACTTCCCCAGTTGGACAGCTCATTTCGGACGGGAGATACCGACTTGTCCTACCTCCGTTAATTACGGATAGATACGTCCGTATTTTTCTCTAGGTCCATGATAATTACCTTGAGTAAATCTCTCCTGAGATTAGTATTCGTCTTGATATACACAAGCCCTACAGTGATTAGCAAGTACAGTCTCGGAACAATGTTGCCAGCATACTGGACCAGCTCGTACAAGTCCGCTACTTTGCGACCTTTCTGGAACTCCTCGAGGAGATACAGCTCGAGGTGACGGAGCTCATCTGTTATTGCCATATCTGGTGGGAGAGTTAAGGATCTCTGTTTTTAGAATAATGACAGATGACAATGTAACGAGAGTAAAAAGTTTATGTTTGTCCGCGATGGACGCAAAAACTACTGAACGGATTTCGATGCGGCTTTTTTTTTTGAAGGGGGTTTATTCCAACTTAAAATTTTACCTCTGTTTGATTGCAATAGGTTAAGTAGAACCAGAGTTATGATTAGTAATATAAAATTTAAGTTGCACAGATGGCGATTAGGTCGCGATAACCGACAGCCACGCGGGCGGAGCCGCGGGCATAGGCTAGTATATCATGTAAGTGGTTACCAAGGCATTTGGAAGTTTCTGATGCTCTTATTCAAGAACCCCATATTGTAGTCACTTGGGAGAAACATTATGTAAAAACTCGTAGAGACTAAAACCGATTGCCGTGTTGGATCTGATGCCCTTCTTCAAGAACCTCATAGCATAGTCACTTGGGAGAAACATTATGTAAGACTCGTACCGACTAAAACTGCACGCCGTGGTTCAAATATCGGTGACTAAAACACCCAGATTCTGAAAGGCTGTTCAACGCTAAAATTAACTAATCAGCTGTTAAACCTCTTGTCAAGTAGCAATTGGGTTGCTAGAAGCATGTTTAAATAGTATAATTTGATAATCGTGTCAGTTAACAAAGTTGACAAAATTAAACTATTTAAACTTAGTTCTAGGAACCCAATTGCTACTTGATAAGAGATTTAACAGCTGATTAGTTAATTTTAGCGTTAATCAGCCTTTCGGAAAGTGGGTGTAAGTATTCCCGCGAGAGAAATCTATGTCATGCTAGATCAAACACTGACAGTAATATGATACATCTAATCATTGCATAGATACAATGTATGTATTATGTACCTTGCTCTGTGAAATTGGAATAGTAAAACTTACACTTGAATCAAACTCACCAGTTTAGCCAACCATCTGTTATACAAGTGAAAGTAAGATAAACATTTGAGGAGAGCCTCTGTGGCGTGACGGTAGTGAAGACAGCTGCTACGCAGAAGGCGCGAGTTCGATCCCCGCTCAGTGCAAATATTTGTATGCATGAATATGAATATTTGCATTGGTCTGGTCGTGCTTCAGAGAACATGTTAAGCCGTCGGTCCGGGTTGCCGTTTTGTTGGAAAGAGCGTCACCATTACAGACACGTAGTGATACAATGGTAGCGCTCAGCTTAACCGATTTGTTGTGGATGGCATGGATGTGTGTCATTTGAAATTGATGATAACTCCTTCAATTAAGTTTTATGGAAGTTTTACTTGAAACCAAACTATCTTCATTTTCACGTATATTAAAGCTCATATATAGCCTTTGTTTGTCTGGAGTTTGTAATATTTTTTAGAAATAAGGGGCTCCAACCTTTCTGAAAGTTGAAGTATTTGATATTAAATCATCATTATGATAATAAATTATAAATGTATTACAGAAAAGTGGCTCATGGCCTAATCAGATGCTTTTTCACACCCCCCTTGACCCTTTTTTAAAGGATGTTTTTATTTTTGATTTTTGAAAGGATACACAGCTCATAGTAGCTTTTTGGTGAGAGTAAAGAGGTCCTCAACTCTCCGAGCATAGTCGAAGCATGCTTCAGAGCATCCATCAGCTTGGACTTGTCGAGGCATCTTTTCATTTGGAATGCCTGAAACAAAATTAAAAAGATAATAGAGGATATAGATATGATTCAAATGGCACACAATTTTTTTTTTATTTAATGCTCTTTTAGATTTATGTGTTAATGTATTTTTAATACATTACATTAAATGCAAAATGAGAGGGAAATACAAATGAGATGTGTACTGAAAATTTCCTAAAGCAATTGGTATTCTTCTTTTTCTTTAAGTGGTGGAATGGATTTAGGCACTTCCACGGAGGACCGAACTATATAGATGACGGAGATGTAACAGTTAGATTTCTCTATACAAAAATGCGTGGCCAGTTGCGGGTGTGAAGGGAGACGCGCGGGGACATGTAATCACACCCCTCCACCCGCGTGTTTGTACCCCTCTGTTTAAACCCCTCCTACTTCCAAGAAATCCATCTACCAGAACATAGCGAAACTGGAAACAAACGTGACATGCAATTTTCATTGTAGTTTGACTACTGGCCACTAAGCGCTACAAAGCATTCTAGAACTATCTATGTTATGAATGTTTATTTCCTTAAACTTATCTCGGAGGAAGATTCTTGGGCCCAAATTATAAATTACTCGCTCAGCCCATTTTTGAAGAATAAATATTGCATTTAGAAGTAAATATAGAAGCTATAATAATAAACAACACTTATTTTAAATAGGGGTATTGTTTTTGAAAATTGGAACATCTGTTGGTATAAGGGCAAACCATTTAGTTTCTCTACATGGTTTAGTCATAGCCCGGTAGATGGCCTAGTTAACTTTATTTAAAATTTAAAATTTCAGTTAAATTAACTATTTATAAATAAAACGACATTATTGAAATCATTATTGAACTAAGACAAAATGACTGTGGTGAAAATTTCACAGTATGCATTGAGTATTATTACAACTACGATACATGAAAGACAAGATTACTTACATCTATTCTCCACTAGATGGTTCTATTAGGGTATTTTTTTTATAAAAATTAAAATATAAATCCAGGGGACTTACAGATGAAATGCTACACCATCAGTATGTTTAGACAGTTTTCCTGTACAATTTTTACACCCTGACACCACACACTTCATGACGGAACACGATGAAAACTATTTTATTCTGCAATTTTTTTAAGAAAAATGACATCCGTACCCAATGCCGTGACACGAGAACTGATGAGTGACGTCAGAGCCTAAACTTCGTCCCTTTCTAACATTACCGCGCCCGTTCGTCTCGATTGAATTCTTATGACTCAATTGCCTTTGCAACAACTCCGCTTACTTCAATTCTCCATGGGCACTTCGCTCACCCCCTACAGGGGCGGGGGGCGAGCTTTGTGTGGGACTCCTGACCTTTACCGGGGACCAGACTACCCACTAAACCACCATAGTGTCCGTTTTTTATGTTTTTTGGTATCCTGTTATATTTTAATTAGTATCCTGGTATGTCCTTTATTAATTAAAAAACAACATGTAAAAATTTTAAAATAGGTTTTCAGAAGTTGAAGAATTTAAGCTTAGATCCAATAGAATTTTTTATTATTGGAATTGCAAAATTGGGAGTTCTCTAATCATAATGTCAATTTTGTCACAGGGACAACAGCCATTTGACACCCGGGTTGATGATAGCATGCTTATCACTTACAATGCAAGACAAAAACTAACATTTTATGTGAAATAATCTGGCCAAAGTTCTACAAGTACATACTATATCTGTGAATGTAAATTAATATTGTACAGTTGTACTGTGTATGTTTTAAAGAATCAATTTTTTTTTAATAAGGACCTGTACTTTAATAAAAAAAAATTATTCTTAGATAGGCACACAATTTAATTTGTTATTTATTATATTGAAAAATACAATTGCCCACCATACTATACTAAATACAGTTATTATTTTAAAATCCATATTATGTGCTCAAACTGAATAAGAAATAAAGATGATATAACTTTACATAAAAGAAATATATTGTCAATTAATGTTAAAAAAAAACAGAAAACCTTTAATGAATAATATATTCTTTTTTGATATTATACAGAGAAACCTTAATTCATTACACAGGTATTGTATAATGCATCAGTTATTCTATGTTGTTATTGTAGTTAATATAAGTAGCCTTGTTCACTACCCAAACTATTAAAAAAAATATCACAGAATATACTACGAACATTTTTTATTGATACTAGTAGGTATTAAATCCAATAAGAAACAGCAACATTGATATCAAACTAACATAAATTGAACAATTAATTTCAATTGATTACTTACCTGAACTTTGACGACATTCAAGGCTTCGTCCAGGAGTTTCTCCTGCTCCTCCACTGGGGAAGCCTGATTCGTCATTTGTGCCTAAAAACATAAATAGAGATAAGTGTCCACACTGAGAGATGAAAAAGATAAGTTACAAAACCTACTAACACTCGACCATATATACAAAAATGGGTGATCAACGCGCTCCATATGGACTGTTAATATGCAAATCGAAGATGGAACATATCGCAACGCACCTGTGTTGTGTACTGAGGACAAACGAAGCCAGCGATAACGTTTTTCAAGGAAAGTTTAATAAAATTCTCTTATTGCTACAGCGTAAGTGGTTTGACAGCGGCTTCACAATTTGATGAATTTGACAACTTTTTTGTAGTGTTGCTGTACTGCAAAAGTTGTAGCCTGTTGTAGCCACATTCCACAGACTATTGAATTACATCAATAATACTATAATACGCATTAGGTTCTTCTTATTACATATAAAGAATCAATTTTGATGATAATAACATATTGACCATTAATGGGTAATATGATAACAGCTATTTTTAGGGTGATACGAGACCATATTGTGACTCTGTTTGACCCTTTCTGTTGTGATGGTTAAGATAACAAGAACCAACACTTGAATCCATCAATCAATCCTCAATAAATACTGAGTACTGAGTACAAAATGAGTTCTGTGGTCCGAGATGTCATTTAACTTTTTAAATAAATTGTCAACGTCATTGTCATTTGTCATTATTTGTTATCTATTGAGCAAGCGAGTCAGCTATAGGCGATAAAAACTGTATAAAACAAGAAGATGGATAATAAACCATCTTTAAGTCAATATTTCGGTGATAAGGAAGTGCCTCCCGCCTCCCAATTTTTCGATGAAATTGGGACATCTCCCTCTGATATGATACAGAGTATTTATTTAGGCGAAACTGAAGGTGTCACATTTATCACATTTTTATTTAAATATCTTAATAAAGATGCATATTTTAATGATGATTTGAGTAGTAAATGAATGTTTTTATGTTGTTCAGGCAATCAAACAACTACATCAAATCTTTTTCCAACAAATATGAGTGCCTCATTCACACAACATAAGATGACAGATGAATTAACGTTTTCTAATGTTGTACCCACTGTGAGCACATCAGCATCGGTCCCGGCCGCAAGTCTGCCAGATCCTTCAACGTTTTTTGATACTATTGGTCCTGAACCACAAATAGTGCCATCAAAAAGTGGGCTCACTCACCCTGCGATACTAACTGAAGCCATGGATGGATTGAGTATCAAGGTAAGCTGTAATCCAGTGGTTTTTAATGTAGCCTACAGGGTTAGCAAGCTAAAGTGGCGGTGGGCGGGACATGTAGCAAGAAGTACAGATGGCCGTTGGAGCTGAAAGGTTTTTGAATGGAGACCGCATACCGGTAAACAAAGCGGAGGATTGCCTGCAGCGAGGGTACCCATTGGATGCAGACCACCACCAACCGGTCAGATTGGAAGTCAATGGGGGAGGCCTATGTTCATCAGTTGACGTCCTATGGCTGAAATGATGATAATTTTTTTATTGACACAAAATATACAAGTCAACCTACAGCAATCCAGTACATAAGTATTCCCTGGTCCCCAAACTAGTGTCAGCCGTATTTCAGGACTAGTCCTTTCACTAATTTCACAGCTAATTCATGCAAAATGGCCAAAAAAAGAAATTGTATTGACAAGTTAATATTAATAAAAGTGATATTTTAGAATCAACCTGTAGATAAAGAAGCTGACCGACGTAGAGATGCCTGGATACCTAACGATGAAGCTAAGAAGACACTCATGAAGGTGAGTTAACACTAATAAAGATGGCAGTCTACCTGATCTGAGCAATTTCCCAACTTAGTTGTAGTTTTAAATCCAATTATGAAAACTATCTTCTATGAAGTGACAGCAATCTGACCTCTTCCAGACTAGAATATCGAAGTTCTGTAGCAAGACTAAGTTGTGTATACTATCTGCAGCATGGACGGGTCTGAATGTGTTAATGACATTTAACTGTCCTAAAGCTGTCTTAAATCTTAACCATAAATCTTTGTAACCTGGGCCTCCATTCTACTAATTGTCAACTATTGTCAAGGAACTGAGAGCAAAAAAAATGTCATGTAATTTTGGACTCTACTTCTACACATTTAAAGTTCAAAATGAAATGGCATTTGTAGAGGGAATGAAATGTTTGTAATAAACTGTTTTTTATTTAATTTTGAACTTTATTTTAATGTTAATAAAGACGAAAATTCTAAATTTTAGTCGTGTGACTATCAATGGAGGCCCTGATATTGTAAGCCTTCTAATTTGATATAATATAATTTGTTATTAACAGGCACAATCATCACCCAAAGGTTCATTCTTTCCCGAGAGAGAAGTACTGACCATGCCGGGACTTGTTCTTGAAGATGAACTGGTAAATATTGTACTTTATCAACATCATCTGACAAACTTTAATGACTTTGGCAGCATCAGTAAAAGTCCAGCTAATATTTTTTAACTATCAAAAGTGATGTTCTTTGAAATAAAAATGAACAAAGGTTGTTTATGCTTGAACTACTGCAGTGGAACAAAAAAAAAATATTTTGGAATTTCAAATTTATGCAAAGTACAAAGAGGTCAATAGGGTTCTAGTTTATAGCGACTAAAAACCTGCATCGAACCATTAGTTACTCAGTTAGTTAACCTAGTTTATTTGTTTAATGTATATTTTTATAAAAAGTTGCCACAAGATTGTTTACCTTTTTTTAACTACCTAAACAAATGGATTATAGTCATTATCACTCCCTTCCCTTAATATGTTTTTTTTTTTATTATTTATGGCACGTCAATTTGACTTCACCTCGCCCGATGTTAAGCTGAAGGCAAAGTCTCATGAAAGAGGGTCACCATTGCAAACACGTTCAGTGCTACAATGGTGGCGCTCAGCTTGACGGCCTCATCAGATGATTTTTCTCGCCCCGCTTAAAGGACCCGGGACTGTAGGAAGTAGGAAACACATGTTAACTTGAATGTATTCCATAGGCCGATGCTCTACAAGAAGTTGCAGTAAAATATTTGGGAGTTACTTCTGCCGGTAGTCGGGGTATAGTAAGAGCCGAACATGTGAGCCGTGACGAGGCAGGTCTGAGGGAACTCCTGCGTACGGGTTACCTGCGTGCTGCTATCAACCTAACAGCTGTACTCCTCACTGCTGCGGGGCAAGGTACTCACTACATAGTATAAAACAAAGTCGCTTTCTCTGTCCCTATATCCCTATGTATGCTTAAATCTTTAAAACCAAGCAACGGATTTTGATGCGGTTTTTTTAATAGATAGAGAAAGGTTTATATGTATATAACATCATGCTACAATCAACTGGTGCGGAACAGAAGTGTAAAATGTAGCAAAAACAAGGTGATGCAGATGAAGTTGCGCGGGTCAGCTGGTACTGGTATATAACTTGTATGTTCTGATGTACTAATTTATACAGACCTTCATACAATTTCGTATATAGAGTCCTTATTTAACCTGTTAAGATGTGAACTTAAACTTCTTGTACAAGTGATAAAAATAAAAATTAAATCATAAAATAAAAATCAAAATTATGAAAACTGTTACAATCTGTTCACTATTGACATTAAGAAAAATATTAATGTACCCACATATTTTTTTCAAACTACCCACATATTTTTCGAACTACCCACATATATTTTTTTTCGTAGTACCCACCTAATTTTTGTAACAACTTTACGCGGTAGCTCGATAGATGTCGTGATTCGGTTGTAATACGGGCTATCGAAGTTTTCTCACTGTTATTATAACATTGTGTGAACAGAGATGACGTCTACATGGTTACAATGATGATAATATACAATTAATTATTTTGTCTTGGAAGAGGCCGCAATTCGTCGACGGTTGCGGCCTTGTTAAAGAAATACACCAAATAATGAATAAATACTTACACTCAATAAATAGTGAAACCGTCAATAAAGGGATGCTTCTTTGTCATGGAGTAACTATTTATTAATCTGTGGTCGTGACACTCGCGATTAAACTTCGATATTTTCCGTGAAGCGGCTGCCATGTGACCTCCACAACTCATTGGTGATATCAAAGAATTGTAGTTTAAATACTACTACTATTTGCACTGGTCTGGTCATTTCTGAGAGCACGTTAAGCCGTCAGTCCCGGTTGCCATACAAACATCTATGGCAGTCGTTACGGGTAGTTGGAGCCCTCAAAAAGTCCAAAAACTTGGAACTTCGATATCGCCATTGGTCATTGGACCAATGGTTGTGGAGGTCAAATGGCAGTCGCTTTACCGAAAATATCGAAGTTCAGCCGCATCACAGAAAACCGACCCCAACTGAGTTGGGAAAAGGTTCAGAGAATTATTGGCCTTTTTAACTCCGTTCTCAGGTGTGGGACGTATGCACCGCCCCACTAAGCACACTCCAAGGTCCCTCCAGCTGTGGTTGACCCGCTTCGCTGTCATGTCGAGACTCAAACTCTATGACACGCTGGCAAAGGAAGCTGAACCGTTTGGGGATTTCAGTAAACCGGATATGTTTTATGAGGTAAGTGAAAATTTTTCTACGTTTTTCTACATAATGCTATTTACAGACGCACAGTAAACACGACTGGTATTTCTCCTTTTTCTACATTTACATAACATTTTACTGTGACCGTGTCAGAAGAGCGTGTCAGTCGCGTATTCGACTGCGTAATAGCTGAGCTTAAACGAAACCATCGATCGACTGGTGGCCGTGTCAGCACAACTCTAGTTTATGTGCCACAAGTTGTTACGTCCACACTCAACGTCTTGTCTTGATGTCACGCTGTCCGCTGTTCATGTCACAAATCTGGACGCACCTTAGAATGCGGATAAACATACATACTTAGGTACATTTTTTTGTGTACTTACAACAAACATACATACATACATATGCTCACCCGTAATGAGAGAATGTGGCAAGGTGAAACCGATCTATTGCAAAGTAATCTCTATTTTGAACGGTTAAGGTGTGTTTTCATTTTGTAGTACGTATAGTTTTAGCTAATTGGTCATTGAAGACTTAATTACGACCAATCAAAACAATTGTTTACTAGTAATGCGACGTATTATTTACGGTTGTATATGCGAGTTTGGCGACATCGGTTCTGCTACAAATCTGTCAAATCACATTTTGTATAATTTGTTTCTTTCTTTACAAAATTTCAAATTCTTTTCAGGGTAATTGTATACGCTTTTTTAATAAGCTCCCTAATGAAATTTGCCTATCAATAAGTTCAAAAATTTAGTTAAAAAAAGTTCATTATAAAATCCATGATTATTTGGATGATAAACAAGCCTGGAAATGAGCTGTTCACTCAACTTGCTACTTAGCAAATTTTTGTATCTAGACTAAGTAAATTATTGTAAATAGACCAAAAAAAAAAGAAAAGCCCGCTGAGTTTCTGGCCGGAGTCTTCTCAGGTCGGGGGCGCGTTTCGAACCGGCGTGGTCCATTTCCTCACTAATCTATATAAAATATTGTTGATATTGACGTTTTGTAAGTGTGCCTCGGAGAGCACGTTAAGCCGTCGGTCCCGGTTGGCATACAAACATCTATGGCAGTCGTTACGGGTAGTTGGAGCTCTCAAAACTTGGAACTTCGATATCGCCATTGGTCATTAGACCATTGGTTGTGGAGGTCATATGGCAGTCGCTTCACGGAAAATATAGAAGTTCAGCCGCATCACAGTTAAACTGGAAAGCCGATCCCAACTGAGTTGGGAAAAGGTTCAGGGAATGACTATGATTGACGTTTTGTAAGTACCATTTAATGGTCTATACAGAATAAATGATTTTCTATTTTGATTCTGTTTTATGCATATTACAGTTTTACCCGGAAAGTTACGAGAATCGAACAGGGAGTCTGGTTCCATTCTCTCTGAGGCTACTCGTCGCTGAGTTACCTCAGCACCTCGGCAAGCCAGAGGAAGCGCTTGATAGACTGTACGCGATGTTCGGTGATATACAGACGGTAATTGGAATATTTTTGTGATACCGTATTACCCGTAAAACGGGCCACCATTGTAACACTGTACGGGTTTGAAATGATGACACTCTTTCCTGAGACTTTGCCTTCAGCTTACCATCAGGCGAGGCGAAGTCAAATTGACGTGTCCTAAATAAAAAAAAATCTGCTTCAAGCGTTACGGTAGTGTATTCGGCTGTCATTGAGCTTAGTAGCTGGGGATCGAGGGAATATTAGTAATTAGGGTTGTATTTAAACTGCGATTCTTTGATAAAACCAATGAGTTGTGGAGGTCAGATGGCAATCGCTTCACGGAAAATATCGAAGTTTAGCCGCGACGAAGAAGCATCGAAGGTAATTGGAATATTTTTGTGATACCGTATTACCCGTAAAACGGGGTGAATAGAGATCGAAGGGTGAATAGAAATAAAATGGTCAGCTAAATTCTGTAGTTATTTTCTTTCAAACGAAAATTTGGACTAGTTCATTGTAATAATAGAATCACGAAACATCTGGTATTCGGCTTGGTTAAAATTTATTAAAAATATTCTACTGACCATTTTATTTCTATCCACCCCCTGGATCCCTATTCACCCCGATTTACTGTACTAGCTTTCTTGTCACGAGGGTAAGATACAACTCTAAAATCTTTAGGGTTTTGACGCACTTACGGGGTTGGGAGGTCAGTAGGTAATCGCTCACATAAAAACTGAACCTTAAAAGTAAGAGAAAAAGTCAGCGAAGTCCCTATTTTTTCAGAAATTCCCTTAGATACCCGCCCAGCAGGGCGAGTTATGTCGGACTCGGGCTGACTAAAACCGCGCGTTTTCTGTCTAAATGGTTGTGATGTTACAGAATTTTTTTTTTACACACACCGATGGTAAGCCTCGGACTTCAGATGTAATTGAGAACGCCGAGATGATGATGATAATGATGATCATGATGATAGTACTTATTCGCGCGTTATATAATACTAGCTGACTCCGTCTGCGTCACCCCGTTTTTGCAACAATTTTCACTTCTGCTCCGCACCAGTTGGTTCTAGCATGATGTTATACACATAAAAACCTTCCTCTTCAATCACTCTATCTATTAAAGAAACCGCATCAAAATCTGTTGCGTAGTTTCAAAGATTTAAGCATACATAGAGATATAGGGACAGAGAAAGCGACTTTGTTTTATACTATGTAGTAATTCGGGTTTTATTTTTCATACAGATGCTGTCAAACCTGAACGAAGGTAAATCAGAAGATGGTACCACCACGATCACGGAACAGGACAAGACTGAATCCACCAGATTGTGGGTAGGCAGAGAGACTAGAGTGCTGCATTCCATCGTCAACTGTGCTATTGTTATGAAGGTATTGTACTTTAAACTATTATTAATTGTGAGAAAACCACGGAGGACCGAACTATATAGATGACGGAGATGTAACAGTTAGATTTCTCTATACAAAAATGCGTGGCCGGTTGCGGGTGTGAAGGGAGACGCGCGGGGACATGTAATCACACCCCTCCACCCGCGTGTTTGTACCCCTCTGTTTAAACCCCTCCTAATTCCAAGAAATCCATCTACCAGAACATAGCGAAACTGGAAACAAACGTGACATGCAATTTTCATTGTAGTTTGACTACTGGCCACTAAGCGCTACAAAGAATTCTAGAACTATCTATGTTATGAATGTTTATTCCCTAAACTTATCTCGGAGGAAGATTCTTGGGCCTAAATTATAAATTACTCGCTCAGCCCATTTTTGAAGAATAAATATTGCATTTAGAAGTAAATATAGAAGTGATCTCGCTATAATAATAAACAACACTTATTTTAAATAGGGGTATTGTTTTTGAAAATTGGAACATCTGTTGGTATAAGGGCAAATCATTTAGTTTCTCTACATGGTTTAGTCATAGCCCGGTAGATGGCCTAGTTAACTTTATTTAAAATTTAAAATTTCAGTTAAATTAACTATTTATAAATAAAACGACATTTTTGAAATCATTAATGAACTAAGACAAAATGATTGTGGTGAAAATTTCACAGTATGCATTGAGTATTATTACAACTACGATACATGAAAGACAAGATTACTTACATCTATTCTCCACTAGATGGTTCTATTAGGGTATTTTTTTTATAAAAATTAAAATATAAATCCAGGGGACTTACAGATGAAATGTTACACCATCAGTATGTTTAGACAGTTTTCCTGTACAATTTTTACACCCTGACACCACACACTTCATGACGGAACACGATGAAAACTATTTTATTCTGCAATTTTTTTAAGAAAAATGACATCCGTACCCAATGCCGTGACACGAGAACTGATGAGTGACGTCAGAGCCTAAACTTCGTCCCTTTCTAACATTACCCCGCCCGTTCGACTCGACTGAAATCTTATGACTCAATTGCCTTTGCAACAACTCCGCTTACTTCAATTCTCCATGGAGAAAACCCGCGAAAAGGGCTTAGATGTCACCCACATCCAAACTGTGGCTGGTACAAATAATTCCATCAAGAACCAAGCGGTTCAGCGACTCTTTTCTATGTCGCAACATTAAGTCCTGGAATGCTCTGCCAGCATACGTGTTTCCTTCATCCTACAGTCTCGGGGCGTAAAAAAACAACTATCGAGGCTGTCTTGCAGAGACAGCACTTATAACGGAGGCCACCATGTTCTGAACTGCGTCTCTGCTTACCATTAGGCGTGATGTAGTCAATTTGACGACGAAAGTATAAAAAAGAATTGATGAATATGGCTATTTGCACTGATATGGTCGTGTCTCGGAGAGCACGTTAAGCCATAGATCCCGGTTGTCATACGAACATCTATGGCCGATTGCCATAAATGTTCGAATTGGCTTAAGGGTAGTTGGAGCCCTCAAAAGTCCCGACGAGCCTAACTACAGAACTACGATATCGCCAATTTGGTTGTGAAGGTCCGATGGCAGTCGCTTCACGGAAAATATCAAAAATTCTCAAAATTCAAAAATCATTTATTCTGTATAGACCATTAAACGGCACTTACAAAACGTCAATATCAACAATATTTTATAAAGTGGCCAAATGGACCACCGGGTGGAAGTTCAATCACATCTTAGTTCAACTAAAAAACCGAGCACAACAGAGTTGTGAATAGGCTCAGAAATGCGGCTATCATGTCCCCAGGACTACCGGCTGGCCTCCCGCGTCCTGTCGCAGCTGCAGGCGGGCGCGAGCGCGCCGGGCCCGCGTCGCGCGCTGAGCTCTGCGCAGTGCCGCGTGTGGTTGCTGGGCGGACACGTGCGCGCCGCCGCCGCCTGCCTCGAGCGGGCCAAGGAGGCGCGCCACCACATGTCAGTATACCCCACTACAGTTTTAACTCACGCCTATATTATAGAAACATTTTAGTCCTACTTTCTCACTCCATCCTAAGGTTGCCTGTGAAATTGCCGCAGAGCGATAAGGCTGCCAATTGTATTTACCATATCTCTGTGCTGTATAATTTCATCCTTGGTGTACAATAAAGACATGTTATTATTATTATTATTAAGTGGGACGAGGGCAAGGAGATGATGATCTCTACCACCCCGGCAGACTGTTCTTGTGTGTGGAATGGTGACCCTCTTTCATAAGACTTTGCCTTCAACTTAACATCAGGCGAGGTGAAGTCAAGTTGACGTGCCATATAAAAAAATACTGTGCATTACTAGTAAATCATTGCATTGATTGGTCGTACCTATTTATATACTACCTTTAATGCCATATTAGCTCAAATCATACGTACTACTAAACTTAAACACACTACTCTATTTAAAGTAAAAATAAAAACAAGTTTAAACTTACAACTGATAAAAAAAACCAACAATGGATAACTGGATACAGGCAACTAACAGTTGTCTCAACTGCCTGCCTGCTAATAAATAATAATATAATATAATAAGTATTAGTAACTATATTGCACCACCTTTTTTTAACCGTTCCAAATAGCGTTCACTTAAGTATTTATGGCGTTTCATACTTTGAATTGAACAAGCTTGAATATTTACGAAAACGTATGTTAAATCACACACACATTCACAGTTAATAAGTGTAGTTTGTGCTTATTCGTTTTAATTGGAAGCTGGTTCAAAAACAGTAAAGAGCCCGGTTTTGGGAGAATAATTACTTTTCTTAATTGGTAACGAGTTTCGAAAACAGATTGTTTATTCCTATTTGGAAATCAGTTTCAGAAGAAGAAATATTATTCTTATTTAGAAACTAGTTTCAAAACGTGGTTTCGTACGTGGCCGAAGGGCTTCAGCTTGCTAACCCGATAACTATAGTTACAATGAAACTCTAATTATTTGTTTCCAGCTGTCCGACGCCCGATGTCCGCGAGTTCGTTGACCTCGGTCTGATCGACATCGCGCTCGGCAAGTACCAAGAGGCATACAATAATTTCGCCAGAGCAGCCGACCAGGAACCCACTAATATTATGGTAATTTATTTATTACTAGCTGTTGCCCGCGGCTCCGCCCGCGTGGATATCGATTATCGCGTTGTTCGCCACTACTCGATTCTCTACTTGCCTCTCTATACTACTTCTCCTTGGTGTCATGACAACGGAAATAGGTGATATTAGCGCCAATGTATATAAATCTACCTGCTCTTTGGATGGTAGCGTGATTATTTATTTACACCTAGATATTGTAGCTTTCTATAGGTGAAAGAATTATTGAAACCGGGCCAGTAGTTTCGGAGCCTATTCGTTACAAACCAACAAACAAATCTTTCCTCTTTATATTATTAGTGTAGAAAAGTGACAGATTACACCGGTCAACAAAAAAAAAATTTTTTTTTGCGCATGGGTTTTACCTTATATAAACAAATCTATATAAAAAATTGCGATTACAGAATGAAAATATTTGCTTTTTAAGAAGTTATAGCATTTTTAATTTTCACGCCTTTAATGTCGGTCTTTGCGCGCTATCGTTGTCGAAGAGAGGTTAGAGGGTGGGGGGCAGTGTTTCTTGCGTCGCTCGTTGTGTACAGTAGTATGTGTTTGCATATTACACAGCAATGGGGAGAAAATGCCTTGTTTTCTTGCAAACCATAGAGCTGAAAATTATGACAAGCTGATCACTGACATGATTATAACTTGGTTCATTAAAGAAAGGATTCTAAAATGGCGGAGCTTATCACTTCCTCTCGCTCGCACACTAGTACTGTCTATACTCACTCACGCGCGTACCGTCAACACAAAAGAAATATTGATCTTTATTTTTTCCACGCTGTGCTCTTGACGCGATGCATTAAGAAAAGGATTCTTAAATATCGGCTTGTACTTGCGTTGACAGATAGTACAGCTAGCAAATAAAATTTCTTTATTCTTTATATTAACCAACATCATGATCTTTCATGATCCTCCTTATAGAATATGATATACGTTGCTTTTTCAGGATGAAAGGACTCAATAGGCGTTTAAAAAGACTCTATGTGTAAAAGTAGGTACTGTTTCTGTCACGTGTCTTTCTAATTTTTTACATTCACGCGGGCGAAGCCGCCGGCCGCAACTAGTTAGAAATTATTACGACCCGGTCTTGTTTTTATTATTTTTCTGAAGGAAGAGCAAGGGGAACGCTTCCATCAAGATATAATGGAATTTGAAAGACGTTACCAAGGCCAGTATACCGAATGGGGGACTATATTTGGGGGTTAATAAGAGAAACTTCTACTGAACATGAAAGGAAAAGTAAAACTGTTCATTTATAAACGTTTGGACTTTATTTCAAAATTTCTATTGTAAGAATGAACCATAAATGGATGTTTGGTAACTTTTAATAAATCATCTCTATGTCTATTTTTTATGTATTTTCATTTATTTGAATTTTCCGTTTTTCACACATAAAAACAAATTCTGAACTATTTTTTGTTATTTTTCTTATTTCTAGGTATATAAGGAATAAAAATTAGGTATGTTTAACCCGTGCGCAAAAATGTTGTAGACCGGTGTTATAGGAACCGAGAAACCTATTTATATAAACCATTATAAACTTTGATAGGAATAAATCTTGTAATGATGTCAATGTTTCTACATTTAAATCTTTAAAGTCACAAGTTACCACCACTGACATTTCAAATTCGGTAATGAAGGAGTCTGTATTTATAATTACGCTTGCAATATTCTTGTCTATGATACATACATACATATAATCACACCTTTATCCCAGAATTAACACCCACATTTCACCAATCATTATATTCGGTGCTTATTGCCGTATTTTGGGATCTTAACTCGAGATTTTATTTTTATTTATTACAGGTAGCAAACAACCTATCAGTATGCCTACTATACATGGGTCGTCTGAAGGAAGCGATCGCCGTGCTTCAAAAGGCCATCAATTCGGATCCTGAACGAGGCTTGAATGAGTCCCTTCTTATAAACCTTTGTACACTATACGAGTTGGAATCCTCTAAAACCAACGAGAAGAAATTAAACTTGCTCAGAATGCTTTGTAAATATAAAAGTGATACTATACCTAATGTTCTAGAATGTTTAAAATTAAGTTAGAAGTTATAGGTATAGATTCCTTTCGGCGTAGAACGGCCTCCGCGAAATACTTACATTAGATGCAGCCTGCCTCCAATCGGTCAGATTGGGGAGCGATTGGAGGCAACTTAACACCTTACTTTTACTTAACACCGGGGTAGCGTAGTGGTATGGGTAATGAACTGCTGAGACGAGGTCTCGGGTTCGATCCCAGGTTAACCATGGCACACACCAATGATTTTTCGATGCTTTTCAAAGTTATGTTTGTATTTATCGCAGGTTTATAAGTGCCCCATTAATGGCAATAGACTCGCCACCTATTACATTGGGACCTAAACATAAACTTGTGAAATGTGGGTGCTAGCACCTCTGCCTACCCTTTCGGGAATATAGGCGTGAGTTTATGTTATGTTTGTTATGTTTACGATCATAGCTGCATTGTGAGGGGCTCGAGTTTAAATGGAGTAGAAATAGAGCTAGAAATAAAAAATTGTGTAAATTCTCCATTATAGTAGTAAGCCACTATAATCGATAGTGCTGTGCGCTAACTAATTTATTGTTATTAATACTAGTAATTGAATTTATGTTACTATTAAGTGTATAAATGGATTTTCTGTTTAAAAAAAATATGATAGGTATATGCTAAAATATACTGTTAAGCCACAATTTTTTTTCCCTTAAACCATACTAATTACCTTGTTCCTTTTACATGCCATAAATAAATATTTTATTGCAATACTACATACTTATGCCTAAGTATTTTATTGCAATTTGGATTGATGTAAGCAGTGGAGTGCGATTCCGTACATAGAACACGTAACTACCAATCCCCGTGGTCGAACATCGAGGGTTTGTGTAATACACACATTTTTAACACTTTAGGAAGATGTGATTGTTGGTTGAATATCTTCCCAGAGGAAGTACTTTAGTTTTAGTACAATACTTATCTATGAAGGGAGGACCAGAGGGAATGGGTGAAATGGCATATCACCCGCCCGGTAAGGCCCTTGTTTCTTACGTTATAATTAAAATTCAATTTAAACGAAACTCGAGTTTGACATCTCAACAACCAATCAGCAGCTCTCAAATAGTAAGCAATATGGCGGATGCCGGGGACTTTTTTTTTTTTTTTTTATCGTGCGCAAAATCCCCACGGATACCACCCCCACCAAAACCGATGGAGGTGATTATGTCGGACTCGAACCGAAACTGGTTGAAGTATTAGTTGACAAAATTCTAAGAACGAACTCTTCTACTTTTTAAGAGGAAATGAAACTTTTTAAATCAATTTTTACACGTCATATCGGATTCCCTTATTTAATATGTGAAACCAGAATACAAATATTTCGTCCTAACTGTTATACTGGTTTTGTACTTTTTAACTGGCAGCCCTGGTAGTCTGTGTACGTTACCGAAACGTTACGAATACCCTTTACCTATATAAATATAAAAGAATATTTAATGGAATCCCTATGTAATACAGCAAAATATGGTATAGCATCATTGATTTCGGGATGTCCCCCATTGTTAAGCTGATTCACCTTGAACCAGATTTGAGGAATTTCTGGGCACTTATTGTGTGCCATTTAAATTCTAAGTAATTATTTGAAAAAAAAATAATAATTTCAATATCGTGGTTTTATACTAACGAGTGTTTTTTTTAATATTTTATTATAATTTAAAGCATATTTAAAGCAACTTATACGTGTTGCCAGAATTAAATAATAAGTTTTTAATAAAAAATGACAATAGGTACAAAATATGTATTGTAAAATAACATTAAGTAATTCATTACTAATACTGCTCAATGCTTTATTGAAGAATTCAGATTTATATTTATTTGTGGTACAGATAACTTGGTGGATACAAATAATTAACAAACAAACCTTGATCGAATGATTCAAAATTCGTCTACCAAATTATACATTTTTCTTTGAAATTATACTACTTGCTAAACAAACCTATAGCTAAAATAAATGAAAATAGTAAAATATTTAATAAAACCCTTAAACAGTGAAAACATTTTATTTCGTAATAATATTAGGCTCTATAAGCTTTTTATCAGCGCTATTTTAGTCACTCGTATAAAAAAGTCAACTTAAAACAGCACGCTGCCAACCATAGATTAATATATATAGTAGAGATAGATGGGCAAGTCGTGTTTCAGAAATTATATAAAGAAACCTACGCCATCTAGGTCACAGCCCGACGAACTAGCTAGTAGTATTTGTACGTAGGGTACTTTTTATATTGGCGTATAGATGTCGATTACCTTCTTCGTAACCGCAGGTAATGCACCTTCTTTTTTAGAAAGAAATGTAACTATTTTCAGCGGCACAATATTATTTTTGTTCACAACAATATTAATTACAGGAAAACAGTTACACAAATTTTCTAAAAAAAAAATGTTCATATCCAAAGTTACAAAAATGCAATCGTACATCATGGCCTTCTCAGAGGGGTGGTGGAGGCCTCAAAAAATACCACAATTAACATTAAAAATATGTATATTAAAACAATAACTTCAAAATACAAATAAAAATATTTTCGATCTTATTTAGTAACTAATTTAATACAAAAATATCTGAAATTATTAGAACTTATAAATACTTAAGAAAGATAATTAGAAGAAATCCAAATAGAAAATTTCAAACAATAATCATTTTTATAGATAATTTTATATTAAAAAAAATCACAAATGTCACAAAATGTGTCACACATTTATTCATGAACGTAAAAAATAATCAAATATTACAGCCATAAATATATCTTAGGGATAACAATAACTGCAAAATAAAAATAATTATATTTACATTACCCATGTATGATTTTATGTAATCTTAACACTTAATACATATGATAATACCCTATTAACACTAATTACTACTACGCGTAAAACTAATCTAAAATTAAGGGATAAGCAAGTAGATGTGATTCGTGTTTATGAACCAAGTTAGAAAATAGGTCATAATTCGTTGTATTAGATTTATACAAAATAATTTATTTATTTTATTAGATTCACCAACAGTTATATACAATAATACAATTCATAAGTTTCACAGATTCGTTGTTTACAGCTAATTGCATAACTAATTATAGGTGAATACAGTATGCATTAACAACTGACAATAACAATGATGATGCACGTATGAACATCAAAAATAAATTAAACCATATTTACTATCACAATTACTACCCAATTGATAGGGATTACAATAATTTAACCAATTAATTTTATTACGTATATAAGTTAGTAATGACCTATTTATTCATTAATGTAATGAAATATAGAATAAAACTAATATATAAAAAATAAACTAAAATTAGAGAGTAAATAGAATACTTATTAATTAATCTTACTCAACAAGTTGGAACATTGCAAAAAACAATCATTATAACTATAAGTTTTATTAGAAAATTCGAAATTTTTCATTTACAAGTCACAAAGCAATACATTTATGAACGATAGAAATAAGTTAAATCTACTGTTTGTACATTTTTCCAGATTCACATGGTAGATTTAAATAGCAAGCAATACATAAAACATTATAATATAATACTATAAGTAATTATACTGTAAAAGTATTACAAAAGTAGGCAACATACGTGTTATTTATCATGCGTTTCTACTAATTTATCCTTATTGCCAGTTTTAAAACTATTATTATACTGCTCGTTTGCTTCTTTGACAAGCATGCAGATTTTTATACTCTCTAAGGTATAAATGAACATTGCATTAAGAATTAGTTAAAGCAATGTATTTATAATAATGCAACTTTATGTACTGACCGTAATGTAGACTGTAGGTACATATTTTCAAAAAGAAAGTAATATATTTTTGCTTTTGCCCTATCGCTACATAATAGCTTCTCATTACAAAGTTTCATTTTTAAATCATAATTAGCAATAAAAGCTTACAGTACAATGCTAATGCGATTACATGCTGTATATAACAGCGAATTTACATTGATTAAATTCTATTACATTCATATAGATTTTGTTGTGAATACATTAAATTTATAGAATAAAAGTACAATTAATACAGTTCGTCATAGGTATTTAAAAATGAAATAATAAAAATGACAAATTACAAAATTAAAAACATAAAGGAATCAATTGAACATTAGTCATAATAATAGTATATTTTTACAGTTCGTCAAATTATAAAAAATATTTGAAAAAAAAAATTAATAATATTATAAAGAGGAAAAATTTGTATTTTTGTGTGTATGTTTGTAATGAAAAAACTCAAAACCTACTGTTCTGATTTCAAAAATTCTTTCACCATTGTAAAGCTACATTTACTCTGAGTAATATAACATATCATCATCATGCTACCATGCAAGAGAGCGGAGCAATGTTCATCTCAATAAATCCTGTAGATTCCCAATACATGGGCGCTAATATAGTTAACATGACAGTGGCAAACGAGAGTAAATTTGACAAAGTTTTATCAAATATCACACAGTAGAAAGAAAGCGCAGGTGTAGATTGTAGCTCTGTTGTGTAGTTGTTAGGTTGATCAATATTCAGATTATTTTCCAGCTTCAGTTCAAAGTAGAACAAACAATAATTAAAAATTATGTTGTGTCACCATATTTCTGGAAAATAAAAGAAAAATATTTGTAAAGCATTATAAAGTGTGTGAAACATTAAGAATAAGTAGAGGAGTGGTTGCCTGAATATACTAATATCATTATATAATGTTAATAAAATTAATTTCAATTCAATTAACATTAATGTAATGATAAACAGTTGATGTGGAATATATGTATGTAGGAATAAATATTTATTTTCTACAACGAATTCCGTTGGAATAAGTATTAAAATATTCTAAGTCTTTCCCCTACTCAGTTGTGTCAGCTTTCCGGTGATGTCCCGTGACATTCCTGGTGTTGCACATGTCTATAGGCCATGGTAACCGTTTACCATCAGGCGTACCGTGTACTTGTCTACCACTTTAGCAGTATAAAAGGAAGGTAAAAATGACTGGCATCTGACCTCCTCAATCAATTAGCGATTTATAGCACCATGGTCATTATAGCGCCTTGGTCATTATAGCACCATGGTTTTTATAGCACCATGGTCATTTCTCCCCGAAAGGATATCCTGGATCTGTAGTAGACTAGTTCTTCTTTTGAGGACTCTTAACACCCATAATGATGTTCGTAGTTCGTATGACAACAGTAACTAAAAGTTTATCATGCTCTTTGAGGCACGGAAACACTTAGATCAAATAGACATCGAACAAGTGTTCCCTGCATAGCAGTCATTTAACATAACATAAGCTCACGCCTATATCCCCGAAGGGGTAGGCGGAGATGCATGCACCCACATTTCGCCAGTTTATGTTTAGGTCCCAATGTAATAGGTGGCCAACCTATTGCCATTAACCGGCGATAAATACACACATAACTTCGAAAAGCATCGAAAAGTCATTGTTGTGTGCCATGGAAAAACCTGGGAGGAACCCGAGACCTCGTCTCAGCAGCCCATTACCCATAGCACGAGGCTACCGCGGCTACGTTAACATTTTATGAGCAGTCGTGCTCATGTGAAGTTAAAGTTTGTAAAGATGATGCGTAAACAGGTGAACTGGTTGGGTGATAATTTACACATCTCCAGATTTAACTTGGAAACTTTTTAACTTGTTAATGTGTTCCATTGGGTTAATAGTTTGGGCAAATTGCTTGTTTGCGGACAAAGCCGCTTGCAAAAATAAACCACAAATGCCATTGTATTAATAAAATATGTTACCTGTGTATTCTCATTGTGACACCACTTTCTTCCCTATTAAATTTCATTTGTAAATTTTGTGTTTTATATGATCGTTTCACTGATGGAGTCAAAAGGCTGAACGGATCAAACAATAATAAAACATCAGCTGTATCACGATATTTGTCTGGTTGTTTTTCTTCCTTTCCTCTGAAAAAAGAAGAAACAATATTTTAACAATATTATTCATACATTCACTCTGGGGTGGCAGAGGTAATATTATTTTAAACAACAAAGTAATTCGTTTATTTTGTTATTTTTTATTAGGATTTCATTTCAAGATTCCTCGCATTCCCGAAGTGCTATTATTCTTGTCCGTAAGATAGGATTATGGTTTGGCCGGATGGAAGTATGCTTTAAGATCAGAAAGGCCTAAATTATTTTATTTTATAATTTCTTCATAAGTATGCATCAAACTCATTTCCCCATCACTTTGAGGTAGAGTACTTGGCGTTAGTATCCCTCAGGGATTTTCTTATATATAGACAGTGCCAATAGTTTGTCATCTAAATTAAAGCTTCTCTCTACCTCGATGTTTTTTACTGTGCTGTGTCAAAATGTCTGCAAAATAAGGCCTATAGAATATCACAGCAACTAATAAACTTGTGATACGTATTGGGTGAGTGAGTAGGGTCAGAGTAGCCAGAACTAACTGGAGAGTTTTTGTTGTCAGTGGGAAGACCGAGTTTAATTGATACTACTATGTGATGGTTTGAAACACTAATTTGTCTTCTGAACTGACAGCATAGCATCTCTCTTCACAGGTAGCATGAGAACCCCGGGGGATGCAAACATTCATAGGTCACGGTTACTACTTTCCATGAGGTGGGCCGTGTGCTTGTGTACCATCAAAGTGGTAAAAAACAGAATGAATTAATGGGTCGTTGTAAGCCTTCTCGTAGAGCGCAGCCTATACTCGGGTCCTCTCCGTGAGTAGCGACCAACCAAAACCAATTACTACACCATGATGGCAAGACGAAAATGCCGTCGATTCGACCGAAGAATGGGTCTGAAAGGAACTGTACCTGAATCAGCTTGTTGTAATTGATCTCTCATAACTTCGGCTCCTGCAACATTGCTTTCCCAGTGATGCTGTGCTGCAGATGTCGAAGGAAGGAGAGTCTCAGGAATTCTTGTTTTTTTCTCTAGTGGCACCATATTCCTGCATACGGATGTAGTCTCAAAGCCTGGTGTTGAAGTAGAATGAACATTTTCCTCGGTTATTTGGTGTTCATAACCTGAAGATAAAAAAAATATTAAGTTATAAAAATTCTTACGGCGGCCATATCTAATTGCAAAAGTAAAATATTACTTAATTTTAACTTTGATTAGCACTCGCACCTCAATCGGTTTTCGGATGTACATTTAACATATTTTCTGACCTATAAAAGTACTCTGATACTGAAGCTGGCTCACACTGTTTTAGTATTATTGATGTCTGCAAAGGTGACCGTAATCCATTCTAAGCTACTATGACACTCGTACTTGAAGCGAAGCGTGAAAAAGCATCTGATTAGGCCGTCAAGCGGAACGCCCCCATTATAGTTCTATATGTGTTTGTAATGGTGACCTTCTTTCCTGAGACTTGTTTTCAGCTTACAATCAGGCGAGGTGAAGTCAAATTGAGGAGCCATAATTTTTTTTTGTTATTCGAGAGGGTATGTCACTGCAACTGTTACTTATAATACAAAATGACAAACATTAATTTGTTTTACAATATTTCTATAGTGTGATGCCCCTGGTGGTGCAACCGTCCATAGGCCACGGAGACCACTTTCCATAAGGTAGGCCGTACGCATGTGTGCTACCCGAGTGGTTTAAAAAATAATAATAAATAGAACAGAAAAGACCTTTACCAGAATAATTGTGTTCTAACCGAATTCTCTTAACTTCGGCTCCTGCAACAGGGCATTCCAAGTGATGCTGCGCTGCAGATATTGAAAGAAGGAGAGTCACAGCGAGCGGTGTAGATGTAGAAGGAAAATAAGCCTCCTTTTCTTGCTGGTCATGAGCTGAAGATAAAAAAATTAATTCCATAAGTAACTAATAATGGCATCAAATGGGTGCACTAAGAGTCAAGAGTAGTAGCTAATGCTAATAAGAGTCAAGAGTAGTAGGTAGTTAGTAGAAGAGAGTTACATAGACGGGCGCTGAGGATCGTCTACAATTCCATACTTGCAGGAAATGTTAGATTTTATTGCACTGCTCACCACAGACAGGGAGTTCATTCTCACACATTACGACCGGAAACTGTGTACATCGGATGGTATGAAAGGAACTAAGAAGGGATAGCACGCTCAAGTTGTGGAACTGTGGTTACCCGCTACTGTGGTTTTTCAAAGTGACTACAATGTGGGGTTATTCAAGGGCATTAGAAGGTTTCTACAAGGTCGGTAACTCGAATGTGATGTCTCTGATGTTGCAAACGTCAGTTTCACACTTTCTATCAGGTGGGTGTAGGTACTTGTCTGCCACTTTAGAGGTATAAAAAAAGGTGCTAGGACATGACATTATCTCCCGTCCTAATTGAGCTGGGGAAGTACCTCCACCATAGAGAATGCCGCGGCTAATAATTAACTGGTTGTTTCTAGCGGTGAGCTCACTGGAGAGGCTGTTTGTTGTCAGAGGGAAGACCGAGAAACTCTTCTTTGTCTTCTGCACTGACAGCACAGAGGCTCTCTTTACGGTCTTCCCTCCCCTCTATACGGTCAGCAGCTCGAATGTGACGCCCCTGCTGCCATGCTGTAGCAAACATTCATATGCCACGGTAACCATTTTCCAACAGGCGGGTCGCGCATGTCTACCACCTAAGTGGTATAAAAAAGTGTATCTTGTATTGGTTTTCAATAGATAGTTCAATTTTCTCACATTAAACCTACAGGGTTATTTTAAATTTGTTCTGAATATGTCCTGATGGAGATAATTAAGAAAAATGATTAATTGATTGAAGAATTAATTTATAAATGACAACACTACAGTGAGCTCAGTAAAAGAAAATAATGATTTACCTGGTAGTAGTAGTTCTGGTACAGCTAATTTACAAACAAGATTCTTTGGGTACAAATAAAGAGCCCTGAAGTGCTTGCGGCATACTCTTAGATTGTTGTAAACATGATTTGTATCCAGTTGATGTATATTATCATCAATATGGGAAATCCATGTCATATAACGTTCAGGATTCAATGTAAAATTAAGAAAATGGTGAAGAGTAACACCTAAAATGAGAAGAAATAACATTTAAATGAAATAACTCAACACCTAAAAGAAGGTTTAACATTTTTATTATGGAGCAGTTAAACAAAGCAGTTTAAAGCTACTTGCAAAGATATGTAGTGGCCTAGAGTCATTCCGTATGCTGAGTTAGTATTATGTCACTGTGGCATGCACTGAGGGTTCAGCTTTGAAGCACCAATGACTCACCTCCTTTCTCCGGGGGGAGTAATCAGCAAGATTCCGCCTCACTCACCCAGAGTACAATCAACATTACTCTTATATTACATTATGGTTACTCTTATATTAAAATGACATTCTAAAGTACACTATGATAAATACTTAGTAGTACCTACTATTATAAAAATATATAAATATAAATTATAAATAAATATATGTTCAATTACAGTGGACCTCACTAGTTCCTGGACACCTTAAGATCTATAATCCTTTGACAGTCTTAAGTCTAATTGAACCAAAAGTAGTATAGTTATGTGGCGTTAATAAAATATACTAGATCAATGTCTTGTTTCTTTAGAAGAAACTATTGCTATTGTTGGGATTGTTAAACCGGGAATGAGTTGTGGGTTCCCCTCCCACCATCAATATATATTTATTTACTTTTTTACCTTATTACTAAACTATAACTATAAACTAAATACTAATCAAACTCTCATGCAAGTAGTATCCCAAACTTAGTTATATTAATATGTAGATCTATTATCCAGGAGTTTTCAAGACTATAATATAGTAGTTGTGTAGTGGCATCACTTCATACAATTTTTGTACGAACTGTCCAGACTTTTAAAGGCCTACTGTATATAGGTACATACATATTCAAAGCCCCGAAGGAGTAGATACTGTTGATAGGAATTAATCAAAAGTGAAAAAGTGCAAATACATTCGAATATAATTCGAATGTACCGGCAGCCATTTTCTTATAAGGTGAAAATTTTTATACAAATATATTGTTTCATTTCACTAATATATAAACATTTTACGTCGCAGTCTTGGTTATCGAACTCCTCGAAATGATTAAGCCACTGTTTTAGTACTGGAAGATCGCAGGGTACTTTATGTTGTTAAAACCATTATTAGATCTAGGTAAGAGCACAGCGGCACATTCTGTGTTTGCGTAATAAATTAAAAAAACTTACCATCATCTTTCGTCACTAGACAGCCAGGGACACACACAACACTTATTTCTAGACATTTTAATCTTTGAAATTCAGGGTAAGTACCTTGGTCTAAACTCCAATGTAGGAGGATCACGTCAAACCACTTGAGGGATTACTTTTCGATGTTTTTATTCGTTAGATTTATCTATGACACGGAGCGGCAAGGTGAACTCAACGTGAATATTAGATGAATTCAAGAAATGAACATGAAAAAGTACAACTAAATTCGAATTTAATTCAAATGTACCGGCAGCCATTTTCTTTTATGGTGAAAATTTAATTTTTTTTTTCTTTGACTTTGACGAAAGTGACACTATGACTTTGGATTCTACTATTGTTTCACATTATCATAATGAATTCTGACAAAATATGCATAAAAACAATATTTTTGGATCCCAGAAATTTAAATGATGATATCGTTAATTAAATATCACATATTAAATATTATAATTTAATGGATATGGTGCTAATTTTACTACCATACATTTTTTTATTGTATAATGACAACATTGACAAAATCAATTTTAAAAAAAGTTTATAAGGATGTGTATCCATGGCCGTAAAATAAATAAATTAAAAGTAAAAAAATTAAAAAATTGAAATATAGTTCGCGCCCTGAACCCAGATGCCGCTGTATGTCATGAAATAAAATTTAAAAAAAAAATGTAGGTGACTCGCATGGGTATGCTGCCAACCATAGATAACAGAGGGAGGAAGTTTGTGAATGATCGATTTTACGCCGGGCTCCTGAACTTCTCAACGACATTTTTCTTTGTTTGCCGTTACGCGCGTGGACAATATTAACTTTAGCCGTGAGCCCGCGCTTACATTGATAAAATGGCGAACATGTTTCGCGCGGTGACGGTGTCGGCTGTGAGCGGCGAAGGCGCGCTCACGCCGCGCTTCAATTTCCCTACAAACGTAAACGTGGATTACGACCCGCAGGGGTTGAGTGTAAAAGTGATTCGTGCAGACCCGGTGCTGGCCCAAGAGGTGCTCGAGTTCCCCGTCCATTGCCAGAGCGAGTGCTCGCGAGTTGCTGGTCAATCGTACATATTCACGATTGACAATGAAACTTTGTTCTTCAAGTTCGCGTCTGACGCCGACTGTCAGGGCTTCCACCTGCTGGTCACGAAAACGAAAGCGGGCAGGTCCTCGTCCGTATTCACCGTGCGCACAGAAGACTCGTCGGCAATGCAATATTTTCAATTCTACGGGTATCTGAGTCAGCAGCAAAACATGATGCAGGACTATGTGAGAACAAGTACATATCAGCGCGCCATACTGTCTAACATCAATGACTTCAAGAACAAAGTGGTGCTGGACGTAGGAGCGGGCTCAGGTATTCTGTCATTTTTTGCTGCCCAAGCAGGTGCACGTAAAGTTTACGCGGTAGAAGCCAGTAACATGGCGCATCACGCGCAAGCGTTGGTGAGAGCCAACGGCCTGCATGACCGGATCACGGTCGTTGCCGGGAAAATTGAAGAAATCGAGCTACCTGAGACAGTAGATGTTATAATCTCTGAGCCTATGGGCTATATGTTGTACAATGAACGTATGTTAGAAACATATCTCCATGCGAAAAAATGGTTGAAACCTAACGGTAACATGTACCCAACAAGAGGAGACCTTCACATAGCCCCGTTCACTGATGATGCTTTGTTTATGGAGCAATACAACAAAGCCAACTTCTGGTATCAGACATGTTTCCATGGGGTCGATTTGAGTGCATTACGCACTGCAGCTATGAAGGAATACTTTAGACAGCCTATTGTAGATACATTTGACATTCGTATTTGCATGTCAAGGTCGGAAAGACATGTAGTTGACTTCTTAAATGCACATGAAACAGACTTGCATAGAATTGAAATACCATTTAGGTTTGAACTTACACAATCAGGTACATGCCATGGTTTGGCATTCTGGTTTGATGTGTTATTTGCTGGTGCTACGCAGCATATATGGCTCTCCACAGCTCCCACCGAGCCCCTTACACACTGGTACCAAGTTCGCTGCTTGTTAGAGACACCAATCTTTGCTAAACAGGGTCAGGCACTGACTGGACGTGTGCTACTCCTAGCAAACAAGCGTCAAAGTTACGATGTTACTATGGATATCAATCTGGAAGGTACAAATGTATCATCATCAAATACTTTGGATTTGAAGAATCCTTACTTCAGGTACACAGGAGCACCGGCGGCCCCTCCTCCTGGGGTCAACAACACTTCTCCGAGTGAAACATATTGGAACTCGGTTGAATCAAATGTCTCTCTGACCAATGGCCAAGGTGTGATGCTAACTGACGCTTCTCAGCAGTACTGCTCCACACCAGACCAAACGATTTCATATGGTGCACACCCCAATATGATCAAGACAGTGATGTTGCAAGAGGAGTTCATCAAGAGGATCGGAATAAGTCAAAATGGGGACATATAATCCGCAAAGTCGCGCCGTGCGCGCCTTAGGGCAATAAGAAACCGCCGTGATCGGTTGTGAACTATCTTCCGTTCAGACTTTGTAGTGTGTAAGTGGACTTATTTATTATAATACTACATCACAGTGACACAATCATGTAACTAGAGACTACTGGCCTTGTAAATTAAGTAAAAAGTGGTAATCAAGAGCAATAAGAGACACCTTGTCGGTGAAATGATTAGTTTGGCGGTGTTGACGACGCTTATTAGTGTTGTTGGTACACATAACGAGGGTGGGAAATGTGAAATTTGATGTAAATATTCTATAGGTGGGATGCATAACGGTGTAATTGGCCGGAGGCAATCCTCGAGCTTGGCAGCTCAGCGGCTACACTGTACGATTAATATAGTCCAAGTACACTTAGGGTAAGCTATAAGTGCTGAATTTAATGATAATGCTTATCATTGTCAATACTCATTTATCATTATTGGAGTCGGCTCAATGATTAGTTATTTAGACAGCCAGTTCATCCAGTCCATGATACATTATGTCTGCCAGTCAACACTAGTTTGTGATTAAAAAAAAATTACTTCCTTCTAATATTTTTATACACTGCACCTTAGCCATAGAATGTGTATAAACTTATTTTTGTAAATATAGTGTAAAATTAAATCATACATTTTCTTTAGCTTCACATCTTCAATAATCAGTATTTTATAACTTATGAATGCTATGAATTTATATATTATATGTAAATCTAAGGCTTGGCATCTAGCGATGGCATTGTGTGGTATATTCTGAAAGATTTTCAAATATGCGAATACTAAAGTCTCTTAAAAAAAAACTAGTTTCTGAAAAGTTATGGTTCAAACCTATTATCTTTGTTGGCTACAAAATGTAATTATGGGTATAAAAGTAGACTAACACCCTTAAGGAAACTTCTACTCATATATTCCCTTAATTGATTAAATATTAAAATTATTGACATGTGAAATAAAATAAAAATCATTTAATTAGATATACCTACAAAAACTTTATATATAATATATCTGTGTTCTAACTACTCTGATTGATGATACAAGACTTATTTTCAAATCTCAACATGCTAAAATATAATTTTGGATCCAGAGCCATCTTTACCTAGGGCCCCTGCGGCCCTAGGCACACAAGACTTTAGAGGCCCTTTTGGAAAGCTTATAGTATAATTTTTTTCTTAAGATGATGTGTGACAAATTGTCTCTCTTTCGTGGGGCCCCTTGAGGCGGTGGGCCCTAGGCATGTGCCCCGAGTGCCCAATGGTAAAGAAGGCATTATTTGGATCAATGGATATCAGGTATTAAGTATAATAGATTCGGAGAGTGATTTACTTTTTAGTAAAGACATTGGTGCTTTATATATCTGCACAAACAATAGTTCAGACAACATGACTACCTCATGATTTGGCAGACAATTGTATCTCTGAAAGTGCTAGACTTATTGTGAGCAATGTGAAACTTATATAAACACCTAAGTTATCGAACTACCGGCCGAAATTAAGCTTTAGTATTGCTCACATGAACCTTAACTGGTTAGAAATCTAATTACATGACAATTGTGTATATTAAAGATCATATTTAATTGCCATAACTTTGATTGTAAGTGGAATGATATATTTTGTAAACATGCAAAGTAATTTCAAACTAGAAAATGTTCTGAAGTATTTATAACAACATTTACTCATTCATTAGAGATTACTTGGATGATATCCAAGACTGTCTTTCAGTTGGACAGTTTTTGTTAAAGACTCCTTCACACATAAGTCACACAACACATGTTGCAGCGTCTGCACTGCATATAATATGTTCATCACACGCTTATGTTGAATAATGAGGTTTTTTCAAGTGTGAAGAGGCCTTAGGAGAATTCAATGGATTTTGTTGTGCAACTCTTATTTAGACTGATATAAGTTTTAATGTCAATATTGATAGTTGGCACAATAAGCATATTACAAACATGTTTTCAAAGCATCATTCATTCTGTTTGCAATCAAATTGTAAAATTACTTCATATTAGATGTACTGGCAACCATTTGTGTCAGCATCATTGTGGACGGGGTGCAAAAAAGCAAAAAACCCGGTGCTGTAAATCTAGCAACCCTATTTTTTGTTTCAATGTGATGATCAGTGAAAGATACGTTAATTTAGTTTGTTAGTATTAGTGGAGAAGCCAATAATTACTGATTTATTTAAAGCAAGATATATAAAAACGCCATTATGGCATACCACCCCGTCCCAAATCATTGGCGTTTCATCCCAGTAACACTTGCCATTTTAACAAATATCACTTTTATGTTGCACCTCATAGAGTCTATATTTCTTTGACTGCTTGGTGTTAAGTCTACATTCTACAACTACTATGGCATCAACACTAAATCTACAAGCCAGAAATGAAAATTTAATTGAGCGAAGTAGAAAAAAATATTATTTCAAACACACAATATATTTTAATATCTATCTATTTAATCATTTAGACACAATATATACTGGAAGTAAATAGATAATTATAAGTTATATGTCTACAAGTGATGGCTTGATATGCAGACATAATATTTAAAATGGATTTTAAGGTTGTCTTGTAGGTTTACGTTTGAATTTAAACTGACATGAGTCAATATATTTTTCTTGAGGGCACAACTTCAACCTTCAATAATTCAAGAAATATCTTTCTAAACATACAAACATCGTATTGCATTTGTAAGGCCGCCTGCTACCTCACACAGGTACTCATATAGGGTCCACTATATTGAGGAAATAGCATGTAGCGAATTTCTTTTGTATAATTTCCTTAAAAATTTGCAAAAAAATACAAACATTTGGGGTGGTCTAAATACAGATGTTACAAATTGATCATGTCCTTTACGACCTATGAGCCCAGGGCACTGTTTATTTATAGATATCATTTGATATGTCGTCATCCACTGCCAGATATTAAGTCCGTGATATTAGCTATAATTAAAAGTTTTTTCAGTGTGATTATGTTTTCAACGTAATAAGGATAATTATAATTATTTCATGCATAGAAATTGCATTACATGCCAGTGAGTCCTCCATGTGTATATACGGAAAATTGTACTACATGGATGAGTAATTAACTCAAGTATATGCAAAACTTTCCGTCCTGGCTTTTATGAATACCAAGGACATTATATGAAACTAGTCTTTTTTAATAAGCACTGAAATTATCTATAGCCCCTAACTATAAAACGACTTCTTCCGATCCAATGAAAAATTTGGTAAGCATCCCATGTGAGAATCAAAACAGTTAGTTTAAAACGAATATGTAATTAAATTTTCATTTCTAGCAACACTTCTAGGACATGTAAATAAGAACAATTATTGTAACATGTATGTTTCATTTTTTTTTTCAATTAACATCATCATGGTTGTGTATATATGCATTAGGACATACTGTAATAGGACTGTTTTATGTAACAGTATTCAATTTCGGTTTGAAATTAAATTTGTCAATTTTGTGCATGAAGCGTAACATACTATGCGTTTCAAATTAGTTGATAACTGTCATAACGACATTTTGATTCCCGTTGCTAACTTGGTTTTATTTATTAATTAGGAAAACTATTATTATAGTTATTAAAAAAATTTTATGTACTTAGTGAAAAGAAAATAAACATTGAGTTTTGTCAGTCATAGCATAGATACCATACACATATGAACCTATCCAACATGGAAATTTTGTACGATGTACAATGTTTATGAGTACGGAGTGTAGTTGTCACAATCTGATTATCTTCTCATTTGAAACGCATAATTGTATTTTAATTCTTTGCGTATGTGATATTGAGGAATAAAGTTATTTTTGTATTTTTTCTGTGGCATGTTATGTGACAATCTATATTATAAGATTCATCGGACTTGGAGATGTAAGAGATATCAATTTTTACTCAAAGAGTTAAAATACTACGGTTAGGATGTAATTTTTGAATGACTGGGCTATTAAGATTAGAAAAAAAATTTGCGCTTGCATACTTAGTTGGCTACTCGAATGGTATACATATTTTTTTATTGAAATGACTCCTTATATACATGTATATAATTATGTATTATGCAGTGTGGGTTAAGTGTCACAAAAATATTATTTTAAGTTCTAATTCAGTGATTAAAGTACCAACAAAATTTAAAAAAAAACCAGTGATATCGTAATAACCAGTTTTTCAAAAATTTCCTGAAATACATTATTCTAATTTTATACCAGAAATCTTATGTATTTAAGAGTAGCCTGTATGACGTGTAGAACAATTTAGTTTTTTTTTTTTGGACAACATAGTTAATTATGTTTTGGATATTGTTCCTATGTTCATTACGAAAGCGCACCAGTGGGAAAATTCCCATTAAAACTGTTCTTCCATTTACCTGACTAGTTCACTAAGGTATGGCAACATTCGGCTAATTTGCTCCATCATCATTGTAATATATGCTGCAGTAGTAAATATAGTATTACTATTGAAATTTTACTCATTTTCTTATGGTGCGCCTTTGTGGTGTATGAAAGTGGGTGCAGAATAGGAGAATTACGTGATCTTTAGTAGTAAGACGTCTTCAGAATCGGTGGTTTCGCCTACAGGGCCTTTGTAATGTATGGCCAGGACGTGGCCTATAGGCGGTACACTGGCCTGCATGTTTAACTTTAAAATTGGATATTAGCTTTTATTGTGCTAGATAGTATTTAAAATTTATAAAAATAATTGTCTGTAATTGTGGCTTTGGGGAATAAAGCGTAGGATATCATTATGGACTCAAATGATTTAGATAAGTACGGTGATCTTGTATTAAAATTTGCTTGATACGTTTTCAGCACTATAGTGATGTCTAAGTGTAGTATTACGCACACACGTATTATTTTTTTTCATATTTACTTTTTGCATACACTAAAAAAAATATCTGCGTAAACGGTATTGATATCTACAGAAAATACGGAAGACAATCAGAACAAAATTCGTATCGGCTTGATATCGCAAGTAGCGCAATTTTTATTTGCCCAAAATTCTGCGTATTCCTGCACGACTTCCAGTGTTATGAGCAAACCGTTTCTGACATTTGACAGATAGAAATTAGATCGAGACTTACAAGAATTACCTTCTTTGTTTGACTCTTGTACTTTCACGTCTCTTCGAAATTAGAACAGTAAAATAATAAATATACAGAATATGTACATAAAATATTAACGACCAAAAACTGAGTTGATGGCGTAGGCATTGAGATCGCCAAGAAACACAAAAAAAAAAAAAGAATTACCTTCTGATTTTGCTTGCGTTATTTTTTAATGTGTGCGGTAACTGCCTTTTTAGCACCGTTTTCACTAGCCGTATCTATCCCATTTTAATACAAGATCTGTGGATAAGTATGTCAACCAGTAAAGTCTTAGATGGAATAATAGCAATAATTAATATGTAAGTTTAGATACACGCGGGGTGATATACAAGCAAAGCTAGTCGTTTCTAATAGGCCTCTTGTGTAATGGCCTCCGAAGTTCTGTCTAGGCCACGGCCTGGATCTTTCTTTTTCACAGCACGTCCACGTATAATGTAGCAACAAATCAAAATGAAATTGTACTCCCTAATTTTATTACGATGACAGTAAATATTATCAAAATAAAAAAAAGTTTGGACGGCATTTTCGGTAATTATATCAAATAATTCTAATCTATAATTTGGTTTGATTTCACTCATTATCCTATCCCTTTACTTTCACCACCATCCTTGCTTGTTCGCGGACAGCTTTTTCCAGTCTAACTGCGTCACGGAAAACTGATATTTTCCGTGAAGCGACTGCCATCTGACCACCACCTATAGGCGTCGCGATATCGAAGAAGGTACTGCAGTTAAACCAGTTTTTGGACTTTTTAGGGCTCGCAACTACCCGTAACGACTGCCACAGATGTTCCTATGACAACCAGCACCGACGGCTTCCGAGGCACGACCGGCCATATTCATGCATATAAATATTTGCACTAAGCGGGGATCGAACCCGCGCCTGCAGCGTTATAGACGCGTTCACTACCGCCACGCCACCGAGGACGGAATTTTCCTATCTCTTTATAGCTAAAAGCAAAACCAATTGATTATAAACACTAAAAAAACGAAAGTTATGGACTTAGGTATTTGATTGCTTTCCTTTAGGGTAGGCAGATAAAAGCCAGACATTGATAGATCTCCTAAACAATTATGCCGATTTGGGTGGCAGTTGATCGAGTGAAAGTCAACTGGACCAAAATTATATGACTTGATCATAATGTGAATCTTCTCATCCTTAGTCTTTTCCCAACTCAGTCGGTCTGCAGTCTCTAACCACGGTACGGCTCATCTTCAATATTTTCGGTCAAGTAAGAAGAAACTTCCATTTGACCTACAGAACAAAAAATAGGTCACGGTAACCACTTTCAATCAGGTGGACCGTGTGCTTGTCGGTCACCTAAGTTGTATAGAAAAATATATAAATTCAAACGGGTCAGTGCACATTGGGGAGGTGAATAATAAGATTTAAAAAATAAACTGATTCAAAATAATATTTATTTACTAAAAGTAATTTAACATTTATTTTTTCTTAAATTTCTTTTGTAATTGTAACAGAGGTGCATTTTTACTTTTTCTCTTCTCCCTCTTCAATTGACCGGATTCTATTGCCTTTTTCATTACCTGCAAATAGAAAATCTATTTTAGTAACGCTAATATTTGTGATGCGCTTTGGAAGTTTCATCCTTAAGGCGGAAATATAGTTGCGTAAGGTTGACTTGGACAATCAACATCCAATATCTTCAAAACCAAGGCGTCACAAATTCGAAACTAGGTTGACGTGCGTCACATTTTCGTCACTGGAAGATGCGATACTTACCAAGCCGTAATTTGGGCGCAAGGTTCTGAGGTTAATGGTGCATCAGTCTGCCATAGCCAATCGTTTACTTTTGAGTTAAGCGTCGGTCAAATGATGGCCGCTAGTGATACGAAAACGTTCTTACCTGTAACGCATTCTCTTCAGTGTTAATTAACGCATTGGGGTCGTTAAGCGTGGGGTACTTGAAGGAGAACCCTTTAGGGTACATGGGGCGGGACAGCATCGTGTCCAGTTGCCGTCTCTTGGCCTTCAGCGCTTTGTCGATAGACGTGTCGATTTGAGTTACTGGGCTGGTAATTGGTGTTAAGGATTTTATAGTATACTAGCTGACCCGGCAAAAGTTGTTTTGCCTTATAAATTTTAAGGGTGAACAACCCTTATCACTAAGGGGTATGAAAAATAGATGTTGGCCGATTCTCAGACCTACTCAATATGCTCACAAAATTTCATGAGAATCGGTCAAGCCGTTTCGGAGGAGTACGGGAACGAACATTGTGACACGAGAATTTTATACATATACTAGCTGATGCCCGCGGCTCCGCCCGCGTGGACTTCTGATCGCGTTCCCGCTGCTCCATGAGCATATAGGGGTATGAAAAATAGATGTTGGCCGATTCTCAGACCTACTCAATATGCTCACAAAATTTCATGAGAATCGGTCAAGCTGTTTCGGAGGAGTACGGGAACGAACATTGTGACACGAGAATTTTATATATATATCTACAGGGTGCTACGGAAACGCTTCTAAAGCCGAAGACAATGTAATAATCTGGGTATACCTACTATAAAATTTACATAAAAAATCAATTTATTTTTACTCTCTTTTGTACCCGTAATTATAAACCTGCGACGAATACACACATAACTTCGAAAAGCATCGAAAAGTCATTGGTGTGTGCCATGTAAAGCCTGGGATCGAACCCCGTCTCAGCAGTCCATTACCCATACCACTAGAACCGTGATTATATATGTATGTATGTATTTTTAAAAGGATACACATCATCGTCATCAATAATAATGTCCATTTCTCTGGCGGCCCGCTCCCTCCACCCCACCGCTTGTGCGGATCTCCGCTTCTTGAGGTCTAAAGCGTCCAGCTCGCGCGCTACGGACACCAGTTCCTTGAGTGGTGCCAGGATCTGAGGGTCTATCGGGAACGTCGGCAGTTCTGTGGCTGTGAAGGCAATCATAAAGTTAATCTTAGAGGAATACGATTGACATACGGATTTTTACACAAAACCTATAACTTCATTTGATTAGGTACTTCAAAAAACTAGTGTCAACTTTATGTAAAACACATGTTAAAACAAATAAATTAGACTAGTCAGTTAGTGACTAACAAAGTGGTTTGTACCGGTTTTTAGTCTTTAAAATGCGTTACTAAGCGGAAAAGTATTTTTATACTGTGTTTTTAAACAAAACATATACACATATATAAAACACACCAAGATTGTTTACGTTTATTTAAATGCCTAAACAAATGGACTATAGAGATAGTGTCAGAATTTATAAACCATTATCAACTTTGACAGAAATAGATATGGCAGACGTCAATGTTTCTATACTAAAACTCACAAGTCACTACCACAGACATTTTGAATTCGTTTACGCGGTAATGGAAGGAGTCGCTGTGTCTATTTACACTGGTAATATAATGTCTATGGAGGAAATAAGAAGTTTAACTTCTGCTTTATATAATAATGACTTTTTAATGAAAATTATTACATGAAATTTTCAGGCAGTTAACAAAAGTTAGGATAAACTTTCAAATAGATTTAAAATTTTAAAAAGAGAATGTCTAGACAGGACTTGAACCCGTGATCAATTCCTAACAGGGAGAATGCTCTGACTACTAGAGCTAATGCTCTAGAGGTAGCCCAGTAGCTCAATTGACCAGAACATTTTCCCTGTAAGAGATTTGTGTCGCGGGTTAAAATCCCGCCTGGACACTCACTTTTTCCAATTTGAAATCGACAATTGTTGGTGTGTGAACGCCTGATGAGTTCATGATACCTATATATTGTCTATAACTTTACTCTCTCCCGGCGCGCAGTGACACGGTACAAATACAAATTGTATTTTTTCGACCTTCTTTTGTCAGTTTGACAGTTAAGAAATAGAATTCCTAACCACCACACTAGTGTGACAGGGTGGTGTGATGGTCAGTCTGGACCCTTTGCTATTCTTTATTGCTTCACTATCACTACATAGTATAAAATAAAGTCGCGTTCTCTGTCCCTATTTTTCTTGTCCCTTTGTATGCCTAAATCTTCAAAACTATGCAACGGATTTTGATGCGGTTTGTTTTAATAGATAGAATGGTTGAAGAGGAAGGTTTATATGTATATAAAATCATGCTACAACAAACAGGTGCGGAGCAGGAATGAAAAATGTTGCAAAAACGGGGTGACGCAGACGAAGTTGCGCGGGTCAGCTAGTGATATCTATAATATTGTCTATTACTTTACGTCAGGGCTCTCTCTTGCTCTACAATTTGCTATTCTTTATTGTTTGATTAAATATATTAAACCCAGTTATAATAATAATCAAGTGCTTTATTTAAATACAACAACAATGCCCACTTACTTTTATTCAGCGTCCTACACAGCTTCGCGTATAGATAAGCCTCTGTTGGCTCCATCATCAGAATAGTCAGTCCTTCTCTCGTAGCTCGAGCAGTCCGCCCACTGCGGTGTACATAGTTCTCTCCCGTGCGAGGCACTTGGTAATGTATGACGTGTTCCACATGGGGTATATCCAGACCCCGGGCTGCGACATCAGTGGCTATTAGGACCCCATGTGGGTCATCGCGGAACCTAAATAACATATCATAACATAACATAAACTCACCTCTGCCTACCCTTTCGGGGATATAGCCCCGAAGGGGTAGGCAGAGGTGCTGGCACCCACATTTCGCCAGTTTATGTTTAGGTCCCAATGTAATAGGTGGCGAGCCTATTTCCATCAACCGGGCACTTATAAACCTGCGCTAAATACACACATAACTTCGAAAAGCATCGAAAAGTCATTGGTGTGTGCAATGGTAAAATCTGGTATCGAACCCGAGACCTCGTCTCAGCAGTCCATTACCAATACCAGTAGGCTACATGTACATTGTACATGTCGCTAATAAAGAATAATATATGTCTAATCAAACAAGTTGTCGGAAGTACCTAATTGCTATGACTTCTTTAGTGAAAGATTAGTGGAGCGATAGCTCGGAAAAAAGGGAAAATTGTCACTTACCTTTCCAGGTTCTTCAACCTTTGCCTCTGTGGCATATTAGCGTGCAATGGCAGAGGACGGCACTTCAGAAGAGTCAATAGTTGCGCTAATCTGTAGAAAACATAATTATTCTTGATATTGTTAACTCATTCGAATGTTTCATCTTTTGCACTGACAGCACAGAAACTTACTTAACCTTCAACCCTCCCCCCTCTTTTTTATCTGCGAAATATCTCTAAGAATATCCCCCCTTCGCCCCTGCCAGAGCCGGTTGAGGAGGTTACGTCGGACTTGAACCGACTAAAACGCACACCCCTCCCCTCTACAGCAGCATGAGCGTCACACCCCTAGTATTGCAAACGTCCATAGGACACGGCAACCACTTACCGTCACGTGAGTCGTGTGCTTGTCTGCTAGTGGTGTAAAAAAGTGTTAATCAAATATGGCGCCATACTTCTCAATATTTTTTATTGTTTTTGGTACACTACTAGTGCATGAATTGTTTATTTTATTGCTAAATAAATAATTAAAGAAAATAAATTAAAACCAAAATAAAAATAATATTAGTAAATAAATATATAAATATTCTAGAATAATCTACACAACACCTTCCAGACCCATGGTCAGCATACTAGCTTGTGTTATGGGTTCTAGAATGTGGATAAACTTACTTAGACATTTTTTTTTGTAAATACATACAAAATAAAAATAGAAACACGCAGACCATAACAAATATTCATATTCATACACACAAACATTTGCACTGAGCGGGAAACAAACCCGCGCAGTAGTCGCATTCACTACCGCCATGCCACGAAAGTCGTCAAAATAGGATGGATTACCTTCTAACACTACCAATAGAGTTACAGAACACAATGGTTCTGCCGGGATGCCTGTTCAGGATGTAGTACAGATAAGCGTCCTTGTGTTCCAGCGCACACGCTATACGGGACTCGGTTAATGTTTCTGCTGTACCTGTGGGAATAAATAGGGTGTCAGATAAAATATACTGTTTACACAAAGTCACACAAAAAAACAAATTGACAGTAAATGAAATAAATGAAATTAAATGAAAATAAATGAAAATAAATGAAAATAAATGAAATTAAATGTAAATAAATGAAGATGAAGAATTAACTTAAATGTAAGTAATTAAATGGAGAGAAGGTCTATATTGGAAACTATCGAAAACAGAAGAGGAAAAGATGATGGGTCACCTGATGAGACACGACCTGTTTCTAACAAAAATCATAGAAGGGAAAGTAGAAGGAAAGAGAGGAAGAGGTAGGCCAAGAGGAACGTTTATGGCACAGATAAAGGAAAGATACAAGTTGTGTCGTATCAGGAGGTCAAGGGGTTGGCGGGGGACAGAGAGGAGAGAGGAGTGGCGATCACTCCACCGACAAGAGCATAGCTCTTAAGTTTAGAGAGAGAAATGAAATTAAATGAAATCAATTAAGAATAAATGAAATGAAATGAAACTAAATGTAATTATTAAAATGTATTAGCATGAGCAGTATAACCTAATTTAATGTAATTTAGGTACTACAGTTGCGCCACACTATGATGGCCGTTTTGACACGACTTGATTTTGCTCGTTGATGTTATATACATATAAACCTTCCTCTTTTCATTCTATCTATTAAAATAAACCGCATCGAAATCCGTTGCGTAGTTTTGAAGATTTAAGCATACAAAGGGACATAGGGACAGAAAACGCGACTTTGTTTTATATGTAGTGATGATATTTTACCCAAGTTTTGTGTAGTGATGTCCACGACCTTCGGCTCAGTCATGCCAATCATGTTGATCAGTTTGTTCACCTTTTGCTGTGGCGTCATTTTCTCGATCTTGCGGTTAATTATTTTACCGCGTTTTGTTACCTGCAAAATATATAATTATATTGTATCTGATTGCATGCCAATTTTATGGAGAAATGAACTTGGACAAGACATTGTACTATATTTTATAACACGCAAAAATCGCGGTAGCCTAGTGCTATGGGTAATGGACTGCTGAGACGAGGTTTCGGGTTCGATCCCAGGTTTTACCATGGCACACACTTTTCGATGCTTGTCGAAGTTATCTGTGTATTTATCGCAGGTTTATAAGTGCCCGGTTAATGGCAATAGGCTCGCCACCTATTACATTGGGACTTACAAATAAACTGGCGAATAGTGAGTGCCAGCACCTCTCTCTCCCTTCCTCCCTTCAGGGATATAGGCGTGAGTTTATTTTGTGTTATGTTTATTTACTTTTTACTAATATTCTTTTTTTAGAAAAGAAAGATTATTAAGCAACCAAAATTATTAATGTTTCCTTTAACCCCTCCAGCTAAGCTAAATGGCTTGTGTTAGAAGTGGGTTCACATCGGTAGTGTAATGGTCAGAATTCGAACCCGGGTCCCGGTCCCGGGTAGATGTCCCTGGAGCTAGAGCTTAGCTTAATGGTTAGAGGAAACATTATTAATTTCGGTAGCTTAATATTTTTTCTTTTCTAAACAATCTTTATAAGAAAAATAATGTCGTACTTTAGTCAAAGAGAAATTTTTAAAGTACAATTGCAATTCAAAATGTCTGTTCGTTTAATCTTAACAGCATCAACGCTCAAAAAAAATTCTATGATGGAAGGTGCTTGGAAGATTAATACGACTTTCAATATGCCGTACACCGTACATAAAAAGCACCAATAAATATAGACCCCTACCTTCTTCCCTTTCATATGGCTAGGCAGGTCATGCACCATGGTCAGCGTGGCCGAGAACACGAAGTTCTGCCTCGCAGCCCTCTTGGCTTCATCCACATTCAGTCGCTCCAGTAAAGGATAGAGCTCATCAAAGTGACCGCGTTCTACCATACGGTCGGTCTCGTCTATCGCAAGGAACCTGGAAAGAACAGAAGTTTAATCCATAGGCCGACGACCTCCGTGGCGTGGCGGTCTTGAACGCAACTACTACGCAGGGGGCGTGGGTTCGATTCCCGTTCAGTGCAAATATTTGTGTGCATGAATATGAATATTTGCATTGGTCTGGGTGTTTCTATGTATAATATGTATGTATTTACAAAAAAAAGTATCTAAGTATGTTTATCCGCATTCTAGAACCCATAACACAAGCTAGTTAAACTATGCTTATCATGGGTTCTAGATGTCGTTGTGTAGATTGTCCTAGAATATTTTATTTCTTTAATTATTTATTTATAGGATAGGCAGAGGTGCTAGCACCCACATTTCGCCAGTTTATGTTTAGTTCCCAATGTAATAGGTGGCGAGCCTATTGTCATTAACCGGGCACTTATAAACCTGCGATAAATACACACATAACTTCGAAAATCATCGAAAAGTCATTGGTGTGTGCTATGGTATAACCTGGGATCGAACCGGAAACCTCGTCTCAGCAGTCCATTACCCATACCACTAGGCTACCGCGGTTACAGTACACACGAAGTAAATTTTTTTTTTATTTATGGCACGTCAATTTCACTTCACTTCGCCAGATGTTAAGCTGAATGCAGTTTCATGAAAGAGGGTCACCATTGCAAACACGTTCAGTGCTACAAAGGTGGCGCTTAGCTTGACGGCCTCATCAGATGCTTTTTCACGCCCCGCTTAAAGGACCCGGGATTGTAGGAAGAAGGAAACACGTGAGCTGGTAAGGAATTCCAGGACTTAATGGTACGGCAGAGAAAAGACTCACGGAACCGGTGACTCACCGAACTTTAACGGAGGTAGGACACGTCGGTATCTCCCGTCCGAAATGAGCTGTCCAACTGGGGAAGTACCTCCGCCCTACAGAAGACCGCGGTCATAATAACCATCGTGTTGTGTTCCCGCCGGTAAGTAGGGTAGCCAGAGCTCACTATACCTCTCCTTCCCCTCCCCTTCCTAGCCTCCCCACCCCTTCCCAGCTCTCCCCCTTTCCCTTCAGGGTGGGCAGCGCGTGTGTGACACCCTTAGTGTTGCACACGTTCATAGGCCACGGTGGCCGCTTTCCATCAGGTGGGCCGTGTGCTTGTCTGCCACCTACGTAGTATAAAAAAAAAAGAAAAAAAGCTACTAAATACTCTGGTGCAACACATTTATCCAAACCATTAGAATCAATGTTACTGTTACTGTTAAATTTGAGGGAAACCTTAACTTTAACAGGTAGTTGGAGCAACTAAGCCTCAGTTTCTTACTTGACCGTGTCCAGCTGCTGCAGGTGCGGTTGCCCTTGGCCAATAAGCTCCCACAACCTTCCAGGAGTAGCCACGACGATCTCAGGCCCTGAGCGGAGCACCCTCTCTTGTTTGACTGCTGCCATGCCTCCGACTATTGTGGCTATTCTTATACCTGATGGCGAAAAATGGATTTAATAGATACATATATACATACATATGCTTACGCCTGTAATCCCCGAAGGGGTAGGCAGAGGTGTGATTAAACATCCATATTTCGCCATACCATGGGTCTAGGTGACATGTGTAGATTGTCCTAGAATATTTATTTATTTATATTGTTATAGACTGATTATTTTTCGATAATAAAGAAAAGTGGTGATTATAATCTATTAATAACATACCTGTATATTTAGCAACACCTATCAGATGTCTGCTGATCTGTATCGCGAGCTCCCTCGTCGGCGTGATGATAAGCGCGTACAGAGGCTTGCCAGTTTTCACTGACACGTGACCAGGTATCTCTACATCATCCACTACTTTGACACAGCCTATTCCTGCAAAATCACATGTTAACTTGTAATTTATACTATAGTAACGGCACGCTATCATGGCCGTTTTGACACGACTGGTTTTGCTCGTTTTCTATTTGTTAAAAACTTGTAGAAGAACACAATTACCTACACGTAACTATATTCAACGGGAACAGTTGCCCTGTAGGCCTAAGTTCCTATAGGTAATATGCCGGTATATTTGGGCTATCGAATGGTAATAGAACTGGAATTTGTTCCGTATTATTTTCAGAATAAATGATGGTTGAAACCAAACCTCCAGCCAGAGGGATTTTTTTTGTTATGAATTTGATCACGCTGAAATGTAGTTCTACAATTAGGGCTATGCTGCCTTACATTATGATTTTGATAGTTTTTCGTGCTAAGGGCACAATGCAAATAGTTATATGCATAAACAAAATATCTTTTTGCATTGTTCTGTCTGCCTCAATGATGCTAAGCCATCAGTCCTGGTTGTTATACGAACATCTATGGCAGTTTTATGGGTGGAACATAGTAGGACTGATAATCTGTTTGGTATATTATACATATAGTGTTCCCGCTGGAACGAGTAGTTCTACTAAGCTACCGTGTTGTATTATTTAATTTTTATTTTAAGAAAAATCCATGAGAAGAGTCTTACCTTGTTCATTTTCATCCACTTCAGAATTTTCATCATTATCATCATTATCTTTTTCCACATCACTATCCTCACTATCTTCACTCTCCTCATCATTGTCTAATTCCTCATCAACTTCTCCATCAATATCACTTTCTTCTTCTCCAATTTCATCATCTGATTTATCATCGTTTTCATCATCATTGCTTGTCTCAGCTAAATCATCAGAATCCAACATATCAGATAAATGTATATAATTTTCATCACTGTCACTATCATTCCCTTCATCAGCAGAAGTTTCTCTTTTTCTGACGGGTACAACAATTTCTTCTATATAATCATCATCACTATTTTCTTCTTCAACTGCTTCTGGCTCGTTATCATTTCCCTTATTACTCTCTTCTCCACTGCTATAACCATCTTCAGAAGACTCTTTAGGTGGTTCTACTTTCTTGTTCCTTTTATTTGTGTTTTGACTTTTCCAGTCTTTTCTTTTCTTGTTTTTATCATCAACTTTCGCATTAATTTCCTTCTTTTTAGCCGAGCCTTTTTTATAAGGTATGTCATAAACATCTAAACCTTTTAGTTCCGCTTTTTCTTTCAGTTTTAATATACCAGAGAGGATTGGAAGGCCAAATGCTAAAGTTTTACCACTGCCAGTTTCAGCTGCTCCCAGGATATCTCTACGACCTGCAAAATATAGTGGTAAGCAAAGGAAAAGAAAATAGACTTATAAATATACATAGACAGTTTTTGGAGGCGTGGATTTGTTCCCGACGTTGTGCAAACATTTGTATGCATAAATATGAAAATTCGAATTGGTCCTGTCTTAAGTCATCGGCACCGGTTGTCATAGGAACGTCTATTGCAGTTGTTACAGGGGAAATGGGTGAACTGGTTCATACAGAAAGCTTCACCACCGCTTCTGTCAACGGAATCCCCACTGGAAGTAGTAACAAACATTCACCCTAGCAGATGGCATATTACTTACCATGTATCGCAGCAGGTAACGATAACTGTTGTATCTTCGTAGGTTGTTTGAACCCCAACTCCGTCAAAGCTTTCATGATAGGCTCTTGCAATTTGAACTCGGCCCACGTTAACATGTCCTCTGGTGTCAAATCGGTACCTGATTGTGGGAGGTCACCTAATTTCGGTTTATTTTTCTTCGCTTCCTCTTTTCTGGCAATGTTTAATTTCTTTTTATTTTTTACATCATTTGTTTGTTTATTTTTTATTGATTTTACATTTGCATTACTCGTAATGTTTTTTTCTTCTGTACTGATTGCATTATCATTATTTGACATATTTGTAAGGGATGGTGCAACCGTACAACATGATTCCACAACAAAACCGTTACTTAATTTAATCTTTTTATGAGGTACCTCCTTCTGGGCTATCGTTGCTTCTGCTTTCTTGATCTTTCTTTTTTCTTTTCTTGCTTTTACTTTTTCTTTCCATTCTTTTAGTTTGTTCTGAAGCAGAAATATAGTCTTAGATAGATAACAGACACATACAAGGTGGATTTTAAGCTATATATAAATATTCTAGGTGTCTAGACTCAAAAAAAGTGCACTCTGTAATTTTAGTACACAGTTATGTTATATTTTTAAAAGTATTAGTAACCGTAATAACTAGTATTTCCGTTAACATGGCTGAAGTGTATTCTGCATTCAGCCATGTACATATCCTTTACATTCAATTACCCGCAAACCTTTTAATTCTATGTAAAAATAAGTACATTACCAAAAATAATTTTCTTACTTAACTGTAACTCGCACTACTTGTCCTTGGTGTTTTCTTGTATTTATTTTTTGTTTGGTTTTAGGTGTACAATAAAGAGTAATGGTAATCTATCTATCTATAATTGCGTAGTGTGTAAGTTTAGACCTACCGATAATCTATATGATTATTATAAAGAGAGATTGTAAGCAAAAATCTCTGGACGTACTGAACCAATTTTGAAAATCCTTTCACGAAATGAAAGCCTCATTATCTGCGACATAGTCCATATATTATCATACTATTAGCCACGGGAGTGGAGCAGTAATCATAAATACCAATAATCCGGTAGACTCCCAAACATTTTATAAAGACGACAAAATTAGGTGTATATTTACGTGTTAAAGAAAGTCATGTATCACGCGGGTAGAGTCGTAGGCAATAGCTAGTACAACATAAACACAATACAGAATAAAAACTTACCTTTTTGGAACGTTTGCCTTCTTTATCCAAACTGTAATCCGTACATTCTTCTAATCCCACAAACCCCTGAAATTTATCTGACATCGATACTGGAAAGCCTTCTAATGCGACTGATTCCCATTTCATATCGTTTAGCCTTTTACTCATTGTAATATCTTGAATTTATAACTTTTAAAGTTTCAATAATCGTGTTATTTTGACATAAACATAACCAAACATAACCTATACGTAATACAATGTGATTTTGACATATTTTTTTTTAATATGTTTAGTTTACAATGTAATATGGCGCTAAGACCTTTAGATTGGTACCTTAAAAGGCTAAAGCCAGATTCATTAAGCGGTTTGGGCATATTTGAGGAACAACTTTCTCCTTTGACAATGATTTAGTAAGATTAAGTATAGAATTTTATTACCTCCAAGCTCTTTACCAATTTGGCTGAAAATGTTGCAAGATTTTGGTTTTGACGTTCATAAGTGTTACTTTCTGTCTGTCTGTTTGAATGATTGGTGGTTTGATTGCTAGTAATGTAGAATGCAGAAATAAAAAGCTCAGCTATTATAGGAGTATATTTCCCAAAAACGGCACGGAAACGACCACAGAAATGGAGGGCCGGTCCCCATCTTCGGACATGGAATCTTCAGGCTCCAGCCACGAAGAGAGCTCGGCCGCAGCTGTACACTAGCAGATCTTCATAGTCTTTCATAGTCGCAAGACTCACAAGTAACATGTTTGTGTTTCAATGTAGAATGCTTGTTGCTTGGGCCTCTAAAATTTTTGAATATGGTTTTAACAAACAAAATACAAAATTGTTCCTTTCACAATGAACTTGTCTAAAGCTGCTTAAATAAAATTAGTAAATAGTTATGAATGGAAAAAAACTCTAGATAACTATTAATTGGCAAATATGGTTAAATTATGAAATGCGCGATAAGACATTTAGCTGCAAGGGACAGTCGGGTAATTGAGAACGACGTGTGCCTATTACTGTGATCGCTATTATTAGATATTTAATCCTTAAACCGGGTAACATTTAGACCCGGATGATGAAGACACCTTTGGCTATCAGTGCTATCACACACATTATACAAGTGCCTTTTCTATCCATGTCGAGGTGGTTACGGGATTTACCCTAACCACCTCTCAAGTTTCAAGATGCCAGTCTCGGGTATGGGTATCACGGGGTCCCCTATCTTGCCGTAGTTCCTCATAGAAATCTCGATCTTCGAAAGATTTAATTACGTGTACCTAATTACACGATTCCTTAAGCCCCATTCTCTATTATAGGATAAATAGAAATAGCCAACCGCGGTAGCCTAGTGGTCTGGGTAATGGACACCTGAGACGAGGTCTCGGATTCGATCCCAGGTTACCATGGCACACACCAATGACTTTTCGATGCTTTTCGAAGTTATGTGTGTACTTATCGCAGGTTTATAAGTGCCCGGTTAATGGCAATAGGCTCGCCACCTATTACATTGGGACCTAAACATAAACTGGCGAAATGTGGGTGCTAGCACCTCTGTCTACCTCTTTGGGGATATAGGCGTGAGTTTATGTTATGTTATGTTATGTTAGAAATAGCAGAGACTTTGGTTTCATTAAACTTTTTGACTGTTGTTTTCGTGACATATCTACTGAACAATAATACAACACGGTACAAAGCAATGCCTGAGTTTAAATTTATTTATTTTTTCCATTAGGTGTAACTTTCCAATTAGCCCACTTTACGCTAATTAATTATTTTTAATTAATTTAATTTTATAAGTTATAGTTATAAATAGTTAAAGTTAAGACTTGTAGATTGATTTAATTTTCTTCCTATGGTTTCGTGAAACCAGCTGTAAATCTAACAATATATTTTTTCTTCTTTCTTCCATAGAGCCAAGTAGTTACTCAGTTCAATTTGTTCATTGCATTTATAGTTCATCTTTTGAGTCGTTCCCAGCTGTAATAGGTACATCAAGTGAGTTGCTCTTTATAACATTTGCATAGTATCGGGCGGAGGCGCGCGGCGTGCGAGGTCGTTTCGGGTCTGAAAAATCGACTTCGTATAGACCGAATTTGAATCTGGAATATTATAAGATCGGTTAATAGAAATATAATAATAATAATCGCATCTTATCTAGGTACTTATCTACTATATATAAATAAGTCGGGTTTTCCTTCCTGACGCTATAACACCGGAACGCACTAACCGATTTCCACGGTTTTGCATTTGTTGGAAAGGTCTCGGGCTCCGTGAGGTTTATAGCAAAGAAAACTCAGAAAAAATTTGTGTTCAGTTGTGATTGACATAGGTAGACGTATCAGACGTATTGGATCAATGTCTTTTTCCATAGCAAACAGAGATCACATCTTTTCAAATAGGTATAGATAATATTTTTATATTTACGCACCGATATCCATGCATCCATTCAAAATTGTCAAGCAAAGACCAGGCTGTGTAGTGCGTTAATTTGATATTATCTTCTTTTATTGCCAACAGGAGCTGCAACAGTATAAAAATAAACGGTTTAGTGCTAATTTTCACATTACCTAGTTAGTAATACTATTACATGTTACAGGCAATTTCAGCATAAATGTGACTTAACTGAAAATTAAATACTTTATATATGGGTCCATATTGACTCACCTAAAGTTCTTTATCCGAAATTGTTCTTCCTAACGATTTGTAATCCGAATAATCACTCCTCCTAAAATTTTTCATCCTAAAGTTTTTATTCATACTATTTGTAGTGCTACCGTCGATGTTCATAACAGTCATGTTTCCGAAAATTGTTATCAATAAAATCGTTAAAATACAATATTAAAGCTACTACTGTTTTTTATCCTAACGTTTTTATCCCTAAACATAATTACCATACTATCACTCATAGGTACTTAGAAACAAACATTTATCTACCAAATGTAATAAAAATATAATGTCGGTAGAATTATATTTTATTTATAGTTTTAATTATTTTTTTTTGGTTATTTGTTACATACTTAATACTATTAATTAGAAAACTGTTTAGAATGATTAAAGGTTGTTTCACTGATTGTTTGGCTTAAATGAATGAAAATCATAAAATACGACTGATTTACGGTTATGTTTATGACCTTTTTCGTTTTCGATTCGTTTCTGGCGTTGTTTGGTCACAATTCTAACCTAACCTAAACCAAGAACTATAAATATGACCGATTCGTTTCTGGAACTTGGCTGAATGACCGCAGCGAGATTGTACGTGTAAATAACTAAAACTGTAAAAGTTACGCAAAATTAATGTAAATAATACTGATTATTATTAATAAAAATAAATCTAAACAAAAAAGGTATGACTTTCAATAATAGTGTAAAAGATGGTTATGTTGACAAAATATAGGAAAAGAAATAATAGTATAATAGATGTTTATTGCTACCGACATTATGAAGTTGTATGATTCGGAATTAAAACATTAGAGACAGAGTAGTTATACTTTGTAAAATATAGCTTAGGCTTGTTGAAAATATATCGATACATCGATATATCGATATTATTTTTTCTAAACATCGATATTTTTGAGCGATATTTAATTCTTCGATACATCGATGTATCGATATTAAATTCCAGGTATCGAAAAGGTATAAAAAACGATATTTATTATGATATAAAAGTTCTGAAAGGAAAGCTTTTCAACTAAAACTTTTAGGGAACGTATGCTTTTATATAGAATGCCTGCTGTTGCACCGGCAATGTTTGAAATAAATACATTTACGTCTGTATTTGCAAAATTTCTATTAATCTTTTTCTATTTCTAAATCGTTATAAAAACATTACCTTGAGCTTACTTCTAACCTAATCTATCCAAGCCAAATACATTACATTACAAATTACATTAGACACTGCGCCTCAATTTGGATACATATAGATTAGAAGGCGTGGTGGAAACGGAGCTCCTGCGTTAGCCTTCGTAGTTGTTTTTTTTGTAACCACCATTTATTTATATTAAAGCCCGCTGAGTTTCTTGCCGGAGTCTTCTCAGGCCGGGGCCGCGATTCAAACAGATGGTCTGTTTGTTGATATTGACAAATTTTGTAATGCCATTTAATCACTATCACTACATAGTATAAAAATAAGTCGCGTTTTCTGTCCCTATTTTTCTTGTCCCTTTGTATGCTTAAATCTTTAGAACTACGAAGAACGGATTTTGATGCGGTTTGTTTCAATAGATAGAATGTTTATAGAGGAAGGTTTATATGTATATAACATCATGCTACGATTAACAGGTGCGGAGCAGGAATGAAAAATGTTGCAAAAACGGGGTGACGCAGACGAAGTCGCGCGGGTCAGCTAGAGGTCTATACAGAATAAATGTTTTTTAAATTTTGAATTTTGAATTATGTTTCTTGATAACATTTCAAATTTCTATTACTGGCTGCGCAATGGGCATTCTATTAGGCAGGCTTAGAAAACCGGTTTATACACATTGCCGGTAATATTTATGTATATAAAAATAAAATTAGCATTCAGAGTGCCATTATTCTTTGGTAAATCATAGCGATATATCGATATATCGATATTTTTTTATAAAAATATCAATATCGATATTGATATATTTTTTTAATATCGATACAATATATATCGATACTTTTTTGCATTTCCGACATCCCTACTCCCGTCCCAGAGTGTCCTAGGCTTGTTGAAAAAATATCGATACATCGATATATCGATATTATTTTTTCTAAACATCGATATTTTTGAGCGATATTTAATTCTTCGATACATCGATGTATCGATATTAAATTCCAGGTATCGAAAACGTATAAAAAACGATATTTATTTTGATAAAAAAGTCCTGAAAGGAAAGCTTTTCAACTAACACTTTTAGGCAACGTATGCTTTTATATAGAATGCCTGCTGTTGCAACGGCAATGTTTGAAATAAATACATTCACGTCTGTATTTGCGAATGGCTTTGCGGAAATCCAATTTCTACATCGTTATATAAATATTACCTTGAACTTACTTCTAACCTAATCTATCCAAGCCAAATTACGCGGTGTGGACACTGCGCCTCAATTTGGATAGATATAGATTAGAAAGCGAAGGTGGAAACGGAGCTCCTGCATTATCCTTCGTGGTAGTTTTTTTTTTCGTAACCACCATTTATTTATATTAAAGTCCGCTATGTTTCTTGCCGGATTCTTCTCAGGCCGGGGCCGCGATTCGAACCGGTGGTCCATTTGCTCACTAATTTATAAAATATTGTTGTTATTGACAAATTTTGTAATGCCGTTTGGTTTACACAGAATAAATGTTTTTTTTTTATTTTTAACTTTGAATTATGTTTCTTGATAACATTTCTTACATTACTGGCTGTGCAATGGGCATTCTATATATTGCTTAGACATTTATAGAAAACCGGTTTATACACATTGCCGGTAATATATACGTATATAAAAATAAAAATAAAATTAATATTCAAAGTGCCATTATTCTCTGGCAAATCATAGCGATATATCGATATATCGATATTTTATTATAAAAATATCAATATCGATATTGATATATTTTTTAAATATCGATACAAATATATATCGATACTTTATTCCATTTCCGACATCCCTAATATAGCTTGGGTCCTATGACAGATGTCAAAATGAGGTTCATAGGGATGTCCGAAATTCGATGAAAATATCGATACTACCAGTTATTATTGATGCATGTTACATATAATTAGGTTTAATTTAATTGTATGTATATATTTAATTGTAATGAGAACGGAATATACGTAGCATACAAGGCGTAGGCACTCGTACTGATGAGAATGAGTGGAGTGGATCAGTGGAAATTCATATCAAACAACATGTTGGCGTGTGTATCTTATGCCTATATCATGGCCCAAGAGCCAAACGCGGCGTGTCTTCTTACAAAATCCAAAAACAGGTTCAGGGCGTTAATGGATTGAATGTAAGATTTTATTTACTCAATATTATTTAGGACCAAGTATATTGAAATATAAATATTATTATGATATTAAAATACCTAAGCAATAAGATTAAATTCTAATTATTTTTTTCTTATATTAATAATTATTAATGGATAGTTCATAGTATGTGGTCACGATGATTCATCGTCCATCACTAATTAGCTCGGTATGCCCATAAAGTATGACATTGACAACTACTACAGTCAATAATAGAAAATTCAAGACTTCATGTGCGGGATTTCACTGACAGCTGTCATAGGACCCAAGCTACATTTTACAAAGTATAGGAATTGTGATTGTTAGGATGAAAAATGTTAGGAAGAACATTTTCGGAGTTCCGATTTTCGGAGTTGAAATTTTAGGTGAACTTTGGCGCACCCTTTATATATATATATATATATTGATGTTAAAATTATTAAAAACTAGCTGACCCGGCAAACGTTGTTTTGCCTTATAAATTTTTATTAAGGGTGGACAACCCTTATCACTAAGGGGTATGAAAAATAGATGTTAGCCGATTCTCAGACCTACTCAATATGCCTACAAAATTTCATGAGAATCGGTCAAGCCGTCTCGGAGGAGTACGGGAACGAACATTGTGACACGAGAATTTTATAATAAGACTAGCTGTTGCCCGCGGCTCCGCCCGCGTGGACTTCTGATCCCGATACCGCTGCTCCATTCCGAGCATTTAGGGGTATGAAAAATAGATGTTGGCTGATTCTCATAGATACCGGATAAGCACAAAAAAAATCATCAAAATCGGTCAAGCCGTTTCGGAGGAGTACGGGAACGAACATTGTGACACGAGAATTTTGTATAATATAAGATAATACTTCTAATTAATTTATTCATTCCTCTAAGTTACAAAGTAACACTTATGAACGTCATAAAAACAATCGCCTGCACGGCATTGCGGCGTAGAATCATATTATTTTGAAGATATGTATGAGAATGATAATAAATGCTGAATAAGAACCTGCTTCAAGTGAGCTTGCATATAGTCTATTCTCTCTTGATCATCCAGGCCACCTCGAGTAGGACATCCATTCTCAGTGATGAGGAACTTCATATCTCCATACTGTTCTTTTAACCAGACCAGAAGGTGTCGAATGCCTTTGGGGTTGACCTGAAATAGCATGACTTTTTTATAATTTCACGCCTATATCCCCGAAGGGGTAGGCAGAGGTGCTAGCACCCACATTACGCCAGTTTATATGTAGGTCCCAATGTGTGTCCCAATATGTGGCAAGCCTATTGCCATTAACCGGGCACTTTTAAACCTGCGATAAATACACACATAACTTCGAAAAGCATAGGAGTCATTGGTGTGTGCCATGGTAAACCTGGGATCGAACCCGAGACCTCGTCTCAGCAGTCCATTACCCATACCACTAGGCTACCGCGGTTTGCATGATAATAATTACCATCAAAAAATGTATGCGCTATGCGGTCTTTGATTTGGTACGTTAGGACAAACAGTGAAAGCAATTCAAATCGTACCTTTAATAAAGGCCACACGGTTCCAGGCCATTCCGGACGAAGTCCCGTCGCGGCATTCAAAACAGGAACATCTTTGAGAGGCCATGGTCCCAATTGTTCACCTTCCTTTGCCTTTCGCACCGTACGGCTTGTATAATAATTCATCGCATAAAAGTCATAAGTCCCTGCAGAAGAAGATAATATAGTATTATATCTTATGATTTCTGGTCACGACGGACTGATTTTGATTGAAGAAAAATATTACATAGCTACCTCTCACTAGTTCAATTTCTTCTTGAGTAAAAGCAGGTAATATAGACTTTGTGTATTTATTCTTCTTGCTGTGTTCTTTCATAATCTTCTCTATAGCCGGTGGCCAACCTCCCTCTTTTGAAAATATGGGATGAGAGAATCTGCCAGCCTGAAATTATATCATCATACTCTGAACCTTTTCCCAATCTAATTGAGGTGGCCTTTCTAGTCTAATTAAGATGCTTCTGCCGATATCATCCGTGAACTGACATATTACGCTTAAGACATGAAGAAAAGAAAGGAATTAGAAGGTTCATTGAGTGTCAGCAGCGCGAATGTGACACCCCTAATGTTGCACACGTCTATAGGCCATGGCATTATGTCCACCTAAGTGGTATATCTTACTCCATACCCACTTTCTACTGCAACGAAGACCTAAAAACAATAGTAATATCACATACACAGTACTGTAGAGCTAGTTCTGCTAACTCTGCGTCGTCTTCAGTCTCGGGCTCAAACCACAGTATTTGATTCACTATTGATACTTCACCTGTCAAAGAAATAAATATCAATTTAGCAGCCATAACGAAATCAAATCAAGACTCAAATGTGACGTTCATAAGAGTTACTTTGTTGAAACTTGAACTTAATAATTGTTAAATTGTTGAAGTACCTACATGATGTTACATTGTATATATTTTTAAATCATAAGTGTTACTTTTTTGGCGTTCATAAGTGTAACTTTGTAACCTCAATGAAGAATAAAGAAATATGATTTGATACTATTTAATTAAAACATATGAAAATTAAGGCACATACAAAATCTAATATAATATGAAAATCAGTGCCACGTTTCGTTGTTAATTTTATAACTCACTAGCTGACACGCGCGACTTCGTCTGCGTCACCCCGTTATAACCTTCCTCTTTAACCATTCTATCTATTGAAATAAACCGCATCAAAATCCGTTGCGTAGTTCTAAAGATTTAAGCATACTCGTACAAAGGGACAAGAAAAATAGGGACAGAAAACGCGTCTTTATTTTATACTATGTAGTTTTATAACTTAAGATCGGGCTTACCTATCCAAAACAAATGTTCAGGCTTTGTTCGAACTATTTAGTAGATGATTTATGTGAAGTTTGCAGAAAAACGGTCGAGCGGTTTAAACATACCACGAGCGAAGTTGGGGCGGGTCAGTTAGTAGGTATATTATGAAAATACAGTACTCACCATGGTATTTAGCTCTAAATTCTTCATCGTAAACTCTATAAGCTTTAGCATGAGCCATTAAAATGAATTTATTACACAAGTAGGAAGCATCCGGCCCGTGAATCCCTGGTGCCATAACGCCAAGATTATATGCCGCGTCACACACAACAAATGGTTCATTGATGGTAAACCATATCTTTACTCTGTCACCGAATAGACTGAAGGCTACCTTCGCGTAGTCAGCAAACCAATCGGCGATCAACGGATTAGTCCAGCCACCTGGAGAAGGGATAAATACAATTAGATGCTCTCGACAGGTTGCAGCGACGTGCGGTCCGCGTTATTGGGAGTCCTGATGTCACAAATACCCTCGAACCTTTGCAGATGCGTAGAGATGTTGCGTCCCTGGCAGTATTTTACCGTCTCTACCATGGTTAATGTTCTGATGAGCTCTTCCAATTAATCCCACCCTCCCCTTTCCTACACAGGACAACACGTGCAGGGCTTAGTGTCACTCGCATACGGTACAGAATATTCCATCAAGAACCAAGCGTTTCGGTGAGTCTTTTCTCTGCCGAACCATTAAGTCCTGGAATTTCTTGCCGGCGCACGTGTTTCCTTCTTCCTTCAGCCCCGGGTCCTTTAAGCGGGGCGTGAAAAAGCATCTGATGAGGCCGTCAAGCTGAGCGCCACCATTGTAGCACTGAACGTGTTTGCAATGGTGACTCTCTTTTAACATCAGGCGAGGTGAAGTCAAATTGACGTGCCATAAATAAAAAAAAAATAAAATAAAAATCGTGCTCTCTATTCAATATCCATTCTTCTTCTATCAAGTCGATGGCATTATCAGTCCTATCAGAGTGGCAGAATTGGTTTTGAGTTGCCATCGTGGTAGGTATAGTAATTTGTCGGTAGCGCCGCTACTCACGGAGAGCGCCCGAGCATAGGTATTTAGTTGCCGGAGGTGATATAGTATACAACATATCCCTCGCACCCCGACAGACCGGGGCCCTCTCTTTCGAGATGCCCCTTTCGGGTGTAGGGACCACGGTGTATCCGTCTAGCCCCCGGGTATGCGGAGGCGCATTTTTGCGCTGCCGTCGCGGCTTGTTTCTGCTAGGGTGACAGGCGGCTCCACCCGTCACCCCCAGGCCAGCCATGTTGAACGGAGGTCATTCTGCGACCCGACTAGGGCCCCAGGTAGGACTTCATACCTTTCATTGTGTTGTTTCAAGTATATGTATAAGTGTGAGAAGGAGACGGCGGCGCCTAGATGGACGGGGGTCGGCTAGATGGGGACACCGTGGTTCCTACAACCGACGGGGGTCATCTCGAAGAGAAGGCCCCGGGACTACCGGGTGCGAGCTATATGTTGCCTACTACCTCTCCTCCGGCAACTAAATACCCAAAGACGGCGTGCGTTTTAGTCGGTTCGAGTCCAACACCTACCCAACCGGCTCTGGTGGGGGATATCCGTGGGGATTTTTCGCACGATTAAAGATAAAATGTATTTTAATAAGTGTACTACTCACCATAATTCTGCAAAGATTGTGGAAGATCCCAATGGTACAAAGTGATCACAGGTTCAATGCCTTTCGCCAGTAAGCCGTCGATCAGTTTGTTGTAGTACCTCTTGCCGTCATCGCTGATGCGGTTGGGGAAACCCGTTGGGAGTAGACGAGGCCATGATATTGAGAATCTAGAAAAACAACTTCATATTAGAAACGGTTTTGAAGAACTCTGGACTTGAGTTTTGGTTCTGACTGAGAATTTACATAATTATTTTGTCAACCGCGGTAGCCTAGTGGTATGGGTAATGGACTGCTGAGACGAGGTCTCGGGTTCTATACCAGGTTTTACCATGGTAGACACCAATGACTTTTCGATGCTTTTCGAAGTTATGTGTGTATTATCGCAGGTTTATAAGTGCCCAGTTAATAGCAATAGCTCGCCACCTATTCCATTGGGACCTAAACATAAACTGGCGAAATGTAGGTGCTAGCACCTCTGCCTACACCTTCGGGGATATAGGCGTGAGTTTATGTTATGTTATTTTGTAATTAGGTACCATAGGAAAAGTTTCAGGGGTGACAGGTATTCTATACTAAATTCATCCGTGTAGTTAAATAAGTAAAATGATAATGATAGCGAACGCATATCTGCGTCAGTGAATATCACTCATCATCATTTATCGCAGGTTTATAAGTGCCCGGTTAATGGCAATAGGCTCGCCACCTATTACATTGGGACCTAAACATAAACTGACGATATGTGGGTGCTAGCAACTCTGCCTACTCCTTCGAGGATATAGGCGTGAGTTTATGTTTTGTTAGATTCCCCTGTCCGGACCCCGGACTCCAAGGCGAAGGCTTCGGAAGCGGCCGAGACTAACGTTAGGATAATGATGATGATGATGATGGTGATTTACCTGTAATAATGTAGTCCAAGCTCTGCTGCTTTCTCAATGTCAGCCTCGTACTGATGGTAAGAATCACACGCCACATCGCCGTTGGAATGGTCTGATATAATCTGTGAATTGCTGTGTGCATATCTGTCCCAGATGCTCTCTCCTTTGTCTAGAAGAGAAGATAATCACTCTACTCTCAGAATACAGAAGAAAGACTCATTCTTATTCAACCAATAGAGATCAACGTTAATAAGAGTCTACCCCGGATGGGAATACCCGTTCCGGGGTAGGTAAAGGTGACTAATAATTTAAAATAATGGTGTAAATGAAACTCAAATGTCTGCGCTATTGGTGGAGTAAACGGTACATACTTTTTTACTTCATTTCATTTGCACTATTGATTGTGAGGGACATCTGATACTCTCCAAGACGTTAATTGGTAGTGCTTGTGCGGCTAAGCTAAGCTTGCGATTTACACCGCATAACAAGGAATCGGGTCACAATAGTTTTTTCCAAATTTATTTGGCTGCAACATTTTTGGTTAGGAATTTATTTTCGGTATATCCATTTTTTACAAAATGCCCAATTGGCGGCAATAGGCTCGCCCCCTATTACGTCGGAGCGGAAATCATAGTTAGCGAAATGTGGGTGTTTAACACACCTCTGCCTACCCCTTTGGGAATTACGGGCGTGTGCATATGTATGTTTGTATTGAGATGGCCAATAGTGCAAAATGAAACCAAATCGAATTAACACCTCGTTGTTAAAACAACCGTCTGCTAAGTATTATTCTTCTTCTTGCTAGATCAGAACTCACCGCTGACGTTCCAGGCACCTTCTATTTGATAAGAAGAAGTAGCAGATCCGAACTTGAACCCTGGAGGGAAGGTCCAGTCTTCTGTACACCAACACGCGCTCAGGTAGGCGCTGTAACAGACGCATGAACCTTCTTTAAAATATGTATAAGGTCTCTCAAATTTGATTCCCTCTTTTTATAGGAATCTGTAGTCAAAGGGTAAAAACGTAATCTTAGACTTATATACTTATACTAGCTGACCCGCGCGACTTCGTCTGCGTCACCCTGTTTTTGCAACATTTTTCGTTCCTGCTCCGCACCTGTTAGTCGTAGCATAATGTTATATACATATAAACCTTCCTCTTTAACCATTCTATCTATTGAAATAAACCGCATCAAAATCCGTTGCGTAGTTCTAAAGATTTAAGCATACAAAGGGTCAAGAAAAATAGGGACAGAGAACGCGACTTTATTTTATACTATGTAGTGATATACTTTATACTTAGACTCTAGTGTTCGTCTCTACAGGGCACGCCGTAGTAACGGCGGTAAGACCCATCATGGGGCACTGGCTAGAGAGGCCACACGGTAGCCTCTCATACCGGCTGACGCAGGTTATCACCGGGCATAAATGCTTTGGGGATTACCTGCATCGGATTTAGAAGGAGTCAACGTCCGAGTGCTATCACTGTGATTCGAGCGAGGACTTGGGGCGGCATACGCTGATAGGGTGCCCGGCGTTACGCGCGATTAAAAAAATGTGTCTGTCTATCTGTCACCAAGTTGTATATCATGAACTTTGATAGCAATACAGTTGTCAATAGCTGATGTGTTTCTATTCAAATGATTTATTTACTCTATTTTGAGCTTAGTACCTAGGTGTTTAACATTAGACAGATATAAACACCTACTGTCACTGTCAACGAATGCATAGTTCAAGTCAGCAATAGTGCCGGAAATACGGCAATAAGCCCCTTCTTTAGTGGGACGCAGTAAAATTGTGGAAAAGGAATGTGTGGAGAGATTTGGGGGAGGGCTTACGCCGTAGAGGCAATTATTGATGATGATGATGATGATGACCTTATAATATATAATATTTGTACGTATGCAATATAAATAAAGGCTTTTTTATTTTTATTTATTCTATAATAAAATTACTAATTAATATGGGCGACAATGGGCTCGCCCCCTATTATGTGGAACCGAAAATCATAGTTGGCGAAATGTGGGTTTTTTATACCACTTAGTTTGCAGACAAGGACATGGCCCACCTGATGGGAAGCGGTCACCGTGGCCTATAGACGTTCGCAACACCAGGGGCGTCACTCACGTGCTGCCTACCCTGTAGAAACCTTCCTCTTGAAGAACCCGATATTGTAGTCGCTTGGGTGTTTAATACAGCTCTGCTTACCCCTTCGGGGATTACGGACGTGAGCATATGCATGTACGTATTTATGTTAAATACTTTAGGGCAGTATAAATAGGACAAATAGACAGTATAATTATATAATTAGATAAGAGCGAGTAATGATAAGTGTGTACATCATAGTAATCAGTATTTATTGTGACTTGCAAGCGAATGGAAGGTGGTCTTGTTATCATAATCTAAATATCACTACATACCTAGTATAAAATAAAGTCGCTTTCTCTGTCCCTATCCCTATGTCCCTTTGTATGCTTAAATCTTTAAAACTGCGCAACGGATTTTAATGCGGTTTGTTTTAATAGATAGAACGGTTAAAGAGGAAGGTTTATATGTGTATAACATCATGCTACAACCAACAGGTACGGAGCCGGAATGAAAAATGCTACAAAAACGGTGTGACGCAGACGAAGTTGCGCGGGTCAGATAGTAATAAATAAAGTACAATATGCACTGCATTCGTAAATAATATGTCTATAAACAACTGCACGAAATTGATATTGTACACGTAACCGATAATCAGTGAACCGTAGCACGAAAACCATTGAATTCGTAATATAAAGGTATTGAGAGAGCGAAGCATTCACAGAGAGCAGAGTGGAGAAGTATAAAATAAGCCGCCTGTCTCTGCTGCTGCCGTCGTCGCCTTCTTCTGTAACCAAGTATGCTGACCAGCCAATAAGCCGTCCGAAATGAGCTGTCCAACTGGGGAGGTACCTCCGCCCTACAGAAGACCGCGGTCATAATAACCATCGTGTTGTGTTCCCGCCGGTAAGTAGGGTAGCCAGAGCTCACTATACCCCTCCTTCCCCTCCCCTTCCTAGCCTACCCACCCCTTCCCAGCTCTCCCCCTTTCCCTTCAGAGTGGGCAGTGCGTGTGTGACACCCTTAGTGTTGCACACGTTCATAGGCCACGGTGGCCGCTTTCCATCAGGTGGGCCGTGTGCTTGTCTGCCACCTAGGTAGTATAAACTGGAGGCGCCTTGGGCTGAATGACTTCCATCCTCCATGACCGCAGGCGACCTCCATTCTCATCCAGAGGTCATTCAGCTCAACCACCCTCAGGGGTGTTGACGCAAAGTGCACCTCTCCAAACCCGGGGACGAGACGGGTCACCGTTGTCCCTACACCCGACGAGGGTCATCTCGAAAGAGACGGTGGCCCCGGGTCTGCCGGGGTGCAAGGGATATGTTGACTATACTATCTCACCTCCGGCAACTAAAGACCCAAAGATGGCGTGCGTTTTAGTCGGCTCGAGTCCGACATAGCCTCGCCAACCGACGCAAGAAAAAAAAGTCTGAGGCTGACAGGTGAAGCCACCTGACCAGTCACCCTACCAGTGCCTCGATTCTACTAATTGTCAAGCATTGTCAAGGAGCTGAGATTACAAAAAATTACATTCAAATTTGGACTCTACTTTTACACAGCTAAAGTTCAAAATTAAATGGCATTGTGTAGAGTGAATGAAACGATGCGATGTAACAAACTCTTTTTCATTACTTTTTATTAAACCGAAGAGAGTGGTTATCTCGGACACTATCAGGCTAAAACACCGTCTTTCAGTCTTCGGTTACCGGAGATGAGATAATATAAGATATATCTCTCGCACCTTAACCGACTCGTGTACCCAGCCAGTGAAATCGCAGTTAACCGGTGAGCCGTATAACTAGTAGTTACGTTTTTTTTTAATCTATGGCACGTCAATATGACTTCACCTCGCCTGATGTTGAGCTGAAGGCAAAGTCTCATGAAAGAGGGTCACCATTGCAAACACGTTTAAATCGTGAACAACACAGGTAATAAAAGTACACATAATAACATTATTATCACTATAAGATAAGAAAAACACTCTCACCCGAGCGCGACCACTCGATACAAAAACATATTGATAACTGAAATAGAACTAATAATCTACAGAACTCGGCTAAACCCTAATCAAGAATCAACAATAATTATCTCGTAATGGTGTTTACTTTACTTAATAAATCGATAAATTAATATGGCCGACTACTATTAACTTCCATTGTCGCGTCTACATTTTTTACGTACTGTGTGTGTTCTATGGTACTACTACGGCTTGTGTTCAGAAGAATTGTTTGACATGATGCCCACACCTACTTTCTATCATCGCACCGCTCGCCATAGAGAGGGAGTTCATCCTCACACACTACGACCGGAAACGGTGCGCACTGTGCGGTATGAAAGGAGTTTCATCCCGCGCACGCTCAAGCTGTGGAATGAACTCCCTGCTGTAGTTTTCCCAAGCGACTACAATATGGGGTTCTTCAAGAAGGACATTAGAAGGTTTCTACAGGGTAGACAGCACGTGTGTGACGCCTCTGGTGTTGCAAGGTGGGTCGTGTGCTTGTCTGCCACCTAAGTGGTATAAAAAAACTTAATAATTTACCGTGACCGTGTCAGAAGTGCGTGCCCGTCGCGTATTCAGTAAGGTGATAGCTGAGCTTAAATAAAACCTTCGATCGACTGGTGGCTGTGTCAGCACAACTCTAGTTTGTGTGCCATGTGTCACAAGAGATTACGACCACACTCAAAGTCATGTCTGAATGTCACCGTGTCCGGTCCACTGTTCATGTCACAAATCTGGACGCACCTTTAAAATACTAGACAAGGTGTTTTTTTTAGGACACGTTAATATGACTTCACGTCGTCTGTTGGGAAACTGAAGATAAAGGTTTTTTTAAGGATACCACTTCCACCAGAGACGGTGCAGGTGATTATGTCGGACTCGGACCGACTAAAACGCACGCCGTGTATGGCTCCTTGATTGTCAGAGGTGAGATTATTCCTAGATATATCTCTCACACCATGGAAGATCCGCGGACATCTCTTTTGAGATGACTCCCTTCCCCTAATGTGGGAACCATGGTGTCCCCATCTAGCCCTCCCCCGTATGGAGAGACGCACTTGCCCTGCCGCCGCTTTTCTGCTAGGGTGACAGGCAGTTCCACCCGTCACACAAATATTTGCACTGAGCGGGAATTGAACCCGCACCTCCTGCGTAGCAGCCGCGTTCACTACCGCCACGCCACGGTGGTCGTCACATGTAAGGTATAGGGCATAAAATACACTCATTCAAATAGTCCGACAAGGGAAACAGGTAGTAATAGGGTTCCGTCTGTACCGTTAGGGTTCAATACACAGAAAAATATCACTAGTTCATTATGAAATAAGTTAATAATTTATTTAATTAAAAAATAAGATTTAAATCATCGTAGACCGTCCGTAGCGTTCTACTCCTGACTACGCTGGTGTAGAAACGGGCTGATTCCCGTGGAGTGCGGGTTCGATTCGGGGATTTGAAGTTCACTGCGTATAGTCCAAATTTTAAACTGAAAATATAAAAAAAGTTATGAAACAGTTTGAGTTAATTTTGTTTTTATATTTGAACTAGCTGTTGCCCGCGGCTCCGCCCGCGTTGACTTCTGATCCCGTTCCCGCTACTCCATTCTGAGCATTTTCATATTCGTTCAGCTTTTCAACCTTGTCTTGACTTCGACGAATAATTCAAGACTAAAACTAGCCAAATCGGTCCAGCCGTTCTCGAGTTTTAGCGAGACTAACGAACAGCAATTCCTTTTATACATGTATATGTATAGATTGAGCAATAGGCCCTATTATGTAGGATGGAAAGGTATGATTGAGCAATTTTGAATGTACTCTTCTCTCTCTTTCTCTTTCTCCTTTCTCTTTGTCACTAAGGAGATTAAGGGTATCCTACCACCATACCATCTTCGGTACCTAAGTATTATCTGATGAGTTGAAGGTCTATAGGTCTTTGATACCTAAAAACATTCGGTGTTCTCTTCAGCCGTTAGCCAACAGTTGCTCTCATAAAAGTCTTACAAACATAAACAACAGACGGTTCCTGTTTGGACATGAAAGAATCTTAATACAACCGGGAACATCATCATTCTCTGAACCTTTTCCCAACTCAGTTGGGGTCTGCTTTCCAGTCTAACTGTGATGCGGCTAAACTTCGATATTTTCCGTGAAGCGACTGCCATCTGACCTCCACAACCAATGGTCCAATGACCAATGGCGATATCGAAGTTCCAAGTTAGACTGGTTGGACTTTTGAGGGCTCCAACTACCCGTAACGACTGCCATAGATGTTTGTATGGCACCGACGGCTTAACGTGCTCTCCGAGGCACGACCAGACCAGTGCAAACAGCCATATTCATGCATACAACTTTTCACACTGAGCGGGGATCGAACCCGCGCCCCGTGCGTAGCAGTCGCGTGCACTACCGCCACGCCACGGAGGCTGTCTGTGCTGTTAATACAACCGGGAACAATGGGAGATGATTATGGAGAATAAACTTACCTATAACCACTGAGCCATTCAAAGTTATCCATCATTGTCCAGGCTATATAGCCTGTAACTGGAACACCATCTTCAATCGCCAGCAGGACCTGAAGACCATCAGAATACCATTTAACTACATAGAAGATTCCTCCATATTCATTCACACAAGTGAGTTCGATTACCACGCCTCATAAATAAATAAATATTCTAGGACAATCTTCACAACGTCATCTAGACCCATAGTAAGCATAGGTTAACTAGCTTGTTGATTGGTTCTAGAATGCGGATAAACATACTTAGATATTTTTTTTGTATATATTTATTATATAACATAACATAACATAAACTCACGCCTTTATCCCTGAAGGGGTAGGCAGAGGTGCTAGCACCCACATTTCGCCAGTTTATGTTTTAGGTCCCAATGTAACAGGTGGCGAGCCTATTGCCATTAACCGGGCACTTGTAAACCTGCGATAAATACACACATAACTTCGAAAAGCATCGAAAAGTCATTGGTGTGTGCCATGGTAACCTGGGATCGAACATCGTCTCAGCAGTCCATTACCCATACCACTAGGCTACCGCTATTATATATATATTTATTTATTTAAACTGGCAAAATGTGGGTGCTAGCACCTCTGACTACCCCTTCGGGGATAGGTATAGGCGTGATATTATAAAAAAAATATGTTTATTATGTATGGAAACACCTAGAGCAATACAAATATTCATATTCATGCACATAAATATTTCTACTGAACGGGAATCGAACCCGGCGACTGGTTTATTATCATGGTAATGTTAGTCAGGGTGGGGATGGCCGATTTTTTTTTGTTAATACATATATTATACATAGAAACACCCAGACCAATGTAGATATTCGTATTAAAGCACACAAATATTTGCACTGAGCGGAAATCGAACACGCGCCTCCTGCGTAGCAGTTGCATTCACTATCGCCACGGAGATCGTCATGGAACTACAGAGACAAAACATTCGTTCCATGGAACTATTGTGATGAACTAGTGAGAATCTTTCAATACTTTAGACGGCTTATAGTGTATAGAGCGTTTTAAAGCTACACATGGTACCAGGATTCGTTTCCCGCTCAGTATTATTTTATAACTCGAACCGACCAGAACCGCACGTCGTTTCGGGTTTTCAGATAGAAGGGTATAGGGTTGTCTAAAACATATCCCTTTCTTCCTGCTGACTTAGACTATATCCGGTTTAGTGATGGGTCTCTAGGGTGTGGGAACTACAGAGTCCTCATCTTGCCGCGTATCCTGGCTTCTGCTAGAGTAACAGGTGCCTTTACCTGTTATCCCCAGGTCTATTCTCATGAAGGACTACCTGCTATAGTTTTTCTAAGGGACTACAATATGGGGTTCTTCAAGAATGCCATTCTTGATTGAAGGTTTCTACAGAGTAGGCAACACAAGTGTAATGCCCCTGGTATTGCAAACCGCTATAGGTCACGGTGACCACTTTCCTTCAGGTGGTCCGTGTGCTTGTCTGCCACCTAAGTAGTATAAAAAAGGACGGAGGTCGTTGAATCACCTCCGGTCTAAGTCCCTTCAGTGTATTCTTGTATGAATACATGTATGTATGTATGTATGTATGTATCCTTCCATGCCGGTACTGTACCTGTTCCAAATAGTCCCTGAAGTACTCCAAACGGTCAGTGTCGATGACGCTGGGGTCTACAGACATGAAGCCGTTCTCTGTGATGATAATCTCTTTCGGGTTATATTTGTTTTTGAGCCAGTTGAGCTGGTTCCGTAGACCTTGAGGGTATATCTGAAATAACAGTCAATATTAATAGTTAAAACTAATGAATTATGATATCCAGGGCAGCCTCTATGTCCGTGACATTGTAGACAAAATGCACGAACGTCGCTCCTGTCTAACCCCTGTGTCGTTTGTTCCCAACGGACCACTCAATCCATCCACCGAGGTGGTCAGTTAGGAATTTCATGCCTATCAAACCACCTTAGTGTTCACATGGGTGGTCATTTAGGAAAAAGGGGGGTAAGAAATGTCTGGCCATGTCGCTTCTGCCGGGCCACAGGCCGGCCCCAGGTATGAGGGGTAGACCCAAGAAGTCCTTGGCGTCGTGAAGAATGACATGTGTGCCAATGGGCTTACCATGATGAATGCATAAGGCCGTGCGATGTGGATGAGAATAAGTCGAAAAAAGGACCCCGGACTGCGACGTGAAAGCTTCGGTCATCTCAATTGAGAGGTCCCACGGATACCAATCCCACCGAAACCGGTGAGAGAGATTATGTCGGATTCGAACCGACTAAAACGCACGCCGTCTATGGGTCTTTGATTGCCGGAGGTGAGATAATACAGTACATATCTCTCGCACTTCGGCGTAAGCGGGGACATCTCTTATGATGACCCCCTTCCCCTAATGAGGGAACCATGGGGTTCCCATCTAGCCTCTGAATAGGGGCAGGCGCACTTTGCGCTGCCGCCGTGGCATGCTTCTGTTAGGGTGACATGGGACTATACCTGTCTCCCCATGGCCCAAGGGCCCCGGGTCTGCCGGGGTGCAAGGGATATGTTGGTTACTATCTCACTTCCAGCAACTAAAGGTCCAAGACGGCTTGTGTTTTTCCGACGACCCTTCCCAACATGCTCCGCCGGATCCGTGGGGAATTATTGGCACGGTAAAAAAAGGAGTACGATAAAATAACCGCGGTTGCCTAGTGGTATGGGTAATGGACTGCTGAGACGGAGTCTCTGATTCAATCCCAGGTTTTACCATGGCACACACCAATGACTTTACGATGCTTTTCGAAGTTATATGTGTATTTATCGCAGATTTATAAGTGCCCGATTAATTGCAATAGGTTCGCCATTTGGACCTGGACATAAACTGGCGAAATGTGGGTGCTAGCACCTTTGCCTACTCCTTCGAGGATATAGGCGCGAATTTATGTTATGTTATGTTAAAAAAGGGGCACTAAAGTCGTGCTACCGACTCTGTAGAAGTAGATAGTAAGTATATTTGATGAATAGTATAGTTTACTTACGGAGTACCAGTACACATCAGTTGGTTTCCAGTTGGGATGGCTCTCGAGCTTGACGTTGATCTCGTCGAAGATCGTGAGAGGCCGCTCGTCCAACTTGTCTCCTGGTTTAATCTTACTGATCAGTCTCGTGGTGTAGTGGTTCAGTCCGTAGAAATCGTAGGAACCTGGAAATAACAAGACAATTAGTCAAATTTTGGCGCAGTTTTGATAACATAATCGTATGAATGTATTAGTTGAAAAAAAAACATGGCACGTCAATGTGACTTCACCTCGCGTGATGTTAAGCTAAAGGCAAAGTCTCATGAAAGAGGGTCACCATAGCAAACACGTTCAGTGCTACAATGGTGGCGCTCAGCTGGACGGCCTCATCAGATGCTCCGCTTTTTTACGCCCCGCTTAAAGAACAGGGACTGTAGGAAGAAGGAAACACGTGCGCCGGCAAGGAATTCCAGGACTTAATGGTGCGGCAGAGAAAAGTTTTGACAAACTGAGCTGAATGGAGATATCTTGAGCATTGGGGATAGGTAGTACGAGTGTTAACGCCCCTGGTGTTGCAAACGTCTATAGGCCACGGTGACCACTCTCCATCAGGTGCGACGTGTGCTTGTCTGTCACCTTTAAGAGTTACAGATATAAAAAAACGAAATTCTCCTACCTCTCACTAGTTCTATTTCCTCTGGAGTAAAGGGAGGTAGCCTTGGATAAGGGTAGCCCTCGTTTCTGCCATTCTCCAGTAGAATTTTCTCCAGTTTCTTTGGCCAGCCTCCTTCTTTGGAGAAAATGGGATGAGCGTAGCGGCCTTCCTAAAAAATATTACCATGAAAAGTTTGAGAGGTCAGTTTTCTTATAGAGCTTTCTTAACCTTCTTTTATACACGGTGTAAAGGGATAATGCAAGTCTGTATTTTTTCCTACTGTTTTATTTGGCTTTTCTAACACGATGGGGAGTGACTAAGACCAATTAAATGCTACAAATAATATTTCAAAAAAATTACTAAATCCGTCTGATCTTGGAGAGTCCAAGTCGTTAATTGGTAGTGCTTGTGCGGCTAAGTATGTAATAAAGGAGACTGAAATGATTTCATACAATCTTGGGCCCAGGGTGTAAGAAGATGAAAGTGGTGTCAATTAATAGCTTATATATATTATCAACCTTTTACTGAATATTCTGCGGATTTTGTCAGTCTGAGAACAGAGATATAAGATATTATGTAAAAGTGACATTATGTTACAATCTTTAACCAACAGCTGATTCCTGAAGTGCAAAATGTGTTCTTTTGACTTACTACTAGAAAATGTTAGAAAAATCATATGAACTTCAAGCTATAGGTAGGTAACAGGTGAAAAGATAGGGAAAGGATGTCTAAAATAAAATAAAAAATCATTTAATATATTGTTTTATTCGCCTTATATTATAATTAAAATGTCGTCTAGAATATGAGCGCAGCAGTCTATAGATCGTTTCCCTACAATACAATTCAGTACCAGTAACGCATTACTATAGCCTCCCTTCTTCTACGAGAGCCGTCGACTAAAATATTAATAAAATAAGTTTTATTAATCTTCAGCTACATTAAACAATACATAATTAACTGTTCCGTATTAGGGTAATAAAACATTGTTTGATAAATAAATAATTCTTTGCCATAACTGTAAACAATCTCCATAGGCCTTCTAAATATATATCCTTTTTTCGGTATTGGACAGATTCGTGGATTGGACAGTTTCTTGAATACGGCAGATTCGCTACTCGGCAGATTCGCTACTCGACAGATTCGTGGATTTGACGGATTAGCTATACGACAGAAGTACAGGTGTAAAGAAAATAAAAAACAATAAAGTAACGCACTTTTAATTAGAGACAGAAATGTTAACGTCTTTATTCGTTTTAAATACAAAATTTAATTTGCACAACCGTTTTAAGCAATCAACTTCGTTTTATTCTGCAATGCTGCGTTGACAATTTCGTTTATTTGACTATTTTTTGCATCAGTTTTGCATTACGCAGCTTCCCCTTACAATGAAGTTGTTCTTTTTGATATAATAATCGCAGTAGCCTAGTGGTACGGGTAATGGACTGCTGAGACAAGATCTCGGGTTCGATCCCAGGTTTACCATGGCACACACCAATGACTTTTCGATGCCTTTCGAAGTTATGTTGTGTGTATTTATCGCAGGTTTATAAGTGCCCGGTTAATGGCAATAGGCTCGCCACCTATTACGTTGGGACCTAAACATAAACTGGCGAAATGTGGGAATAATAAATAAAATAATTGAATAATTTCTTTTTTTAAGTTGACGTACCTAGATATAAGCTAAATGACAATGACTGACAAGTGGCCTGCTAGATAATTGAGTCCATAATTATGCAAGGAGCTTACATACTTAAACATTATCATTATTTAGGACTTAACGGTAACGCGTTACCGTTTTTGTGCGCAACTGTTCCTTTTCTGTCGTATAGCTAATCCGTCGAATCCTAGAACCTGACCAATCCACGAATCTGTCGAGTATCGAATCTGCCGAATTCACGAAACTGTCCAATCCACGAATCTGTCCAATACCGAAAAAGGGATATATATGTATGTATTTTACACCTGCCAGGATGGTAGCTGGTTAGATGAGGTTGTATTTACTCACAGACTGAGGTGCAAGCCATTGCCGGATCACTGACAGAATTGTTTCATCGTGTAAGGGTGGTCTACCCAGTGTATTGCAATGAGCAGTGGATATCCCACAATTCACACAGAAATCCATAGTTTCAATAATATCCAATTCACAAGCCGGCGGTAAAATCCAAAATAACAATCAAAATTAAATCAAGTCAAACGTGTGAGCGATCTTCGGTGTTCAACGTAGTATAAGGTAGGCAGGGTCAGAATCCGTAAAATACAAATCAGTGATCGTAAAAAATTACAAATAATCGGGAAAGCAATCAAAACGCATTGGAAAATACGAAACTAGAGATGAAGTGAATATATTAATATTAGTTAAAAGATTACTTTCAAGATTCAGGTATTAGTAATCCGACCGACTATGATATGGTAATATTGCTGATATCAGTAATATTTCAGATCTTGTTTACTGTCTGACATGGTCGTGTAATATCATTCTGTTTTCGATTGGTGAATATTAGTCTATGGAATGGATTAGTGTGTGATGTATTCGCTCGGATCGTATTAACTTCGTTGCTGATTGGTTGCTGACTGAGAATAAATATTCACTACTTGGTACCATTTTTATAAACAATAATTTGAAACTTGCCATCGCAAACCATGTTGGTTAGACTATTCTTATACACAGACATAACTTGTATTCTAAGTATCAAGCAAGTCTTATATTGGAAGCCGAGGGCAACAGCTACTAGAAACTAATTTACTTACTTACAAAAAGAAACACAACTGGTCCTAAATACTATAAGAAAAATGTGCCACCGACTTCAAGTAGGTACTGTAACTATGTTTGTTATTATTATTATTCCAGTCCTCAATCACGATGTGTTAAAGTATGCTGTACCTACTATCATACATAAATCAAAATCATTATTAAAAATATATCAATCTTTCATATCTTCAGCGATAATAATAGGTACCTACCTAATCAGTCTATTCAGCGCAAGAAGATTTACCTATATTTATTAGTGCAATAATATGTCAATATTAATACGATCATAGATCACCGCGGTATTTGACGATTGGTTGTCGGTAAAATATTACTAATATTCAAATATTAGTTAAGATATTATAATATCATGAAACTAATATATTAAAATTAGCTAATACCAACGAATATCGGTACTAACCCATCTCTACACGAAACGAATGAGCAAACAAAACGGCAACTGTCAGTGTCAATGCTATTATTATATTTTTATTTTTTTACTGTCATGCCAGTGACAGCCTAAAAATATAAGAGAGATTTGAATCGATATTAAATCGATAATCTTTAATATTGATTTTTCAGTAATTAATTGATATTTGGTTTAATAATATGACTGTAATTATATGCACTATATTGCATGTAAGTATAATAGTGCATTTAATTACTTTGAGTTAATTATTTACTGCAAATGTGTAATCGATTACTTAATCGATAATCTACCGAAAACTATTTTCTCATATTTCTCCGCTTCCAGACTGAGAATTGAGGTGATTTTTCATATTCTAAGACACAAAAATATGACTGATTTTTTAGATCATATCTCAACTTATTCCATTTTGGGCCCACCGATTTCCGTCTCCTTTCCTTGCGATTTACACCGATTAAGGAATCGGGTCAAAAATGTTCAACATTTTCGGTTAGTGATTTATTTTCGGCATACCTATTTTCTTTTCAAAGTGCCCGATTGGCGTCAATAGGCTCGCCCCTATTCCGTGGGATCGAAAATCATAGTTGGCGGAATTTGGGTGTTTAATACACCTTTGCTCACCCCTTTGAGGATTACGGGCGTGAGTATATGCTACATAAATTTGGAAAAAAAAATTCGACTGATCTTTGCTATACAGTATAAATCGCAAGGAAATTGATTACAAGCTTAGCCACAATACATAAGCACTACCAATTAACGTCTTGGAAAGTATCAGACGGATGGTTCTTTTTAAACAGCATTAAGTAGGTATTTAGAGACCAAAAGAAGGGTGATTCTAGGTATGGTACTGGAGGGAATACCTATCCCTTTTACAAAATGCATATTGAACGTAATATAACGTACCCAGTATTCGATGGCTAATTCGGTCACTTCTACATCATCAGGCGTCGCTGGTTCAAACCAGAAGAAAAGAGTTGTCAGAGACACCTTGCCTGTAAAAATAAATACCGGGTAAAACTGGGTGAATAGAGATCGAAGGGTGAAATAGAGATCGAAGGGTGAATTGAGATCGAAGGGTGAATTGAGATCGAAGGGTGAATAGAAGTAAAATGTTTTGCTAAATCTTGTAGTTATATTCTTTCAAGCGAAAATTTGGACTAGCTCATTGTGATATCAGAATCATCAAATATCTGGTAATGAGTTTAATTAAAATTTTGTGATAAAATTTATTATAAATATTCCATTGACCATTTTATTTTCTATCCACCCCTGGATCTCTATTCACCCCGTTTTACAGTATATAAAAATAATTAACGAAAAATATCAAATAGTATGCTAAAGTTATTTGTTACAGTAAAATGAATATAGTGACGAAGAAACAATATCATTACCCCATTTCATCCGAAGGGTATTTGTAAAGCCGCGTCAACATTCACGCAATGCTTCACCGTGACCGTGTCAGAAGTGCGTGTCCGTCGCGTATTCAGTAACGTGATAGCTGAGCTTGAATGAAACCATCGATCGACTGGTGGCCGTGTCAGCACAACTCTAGTTTGTGTGCCCATGTGCCACAAGTTGTTATGTTCACACTCAAAGAGTCTTGATGCCACGATGTCTGGTCAGCTGTTTGTGTCACAAGGACGGACCTTAAGAGGCGTTATCGAAAAATTACGAAACAGAACTCGAAATAAACATGTTACGGCGAGTTGAAACCCTAAAAAGTCCAACGACTAGATTAACTGCAGTACTTCGATTTCACCTATACCTATAGGTTGTGAATGCCAGATAGCAGTCGCTATACGGAATATATCCAAGCCGATAGTTTTTATATAACTCAAAAATGTCTTCGATACTAACCATGATATTTAGGTTTGTACATTTCATCGTACAACCTATACACCTTTGCATGTGCTATTAGAACATTTTTGTTGCAAATATATCTGCCAACTTTCATGTCGTCAAAGTAAGGAGCAGCCATCTCGCCGTAAGCAAAGTCACAGATCCCAAAAGGCTCGTTGAGTGTTAGAAATATTTTTACTCTGTCAGCGTAGAGCGAAAAGACCACATTAGCGTAATCGGTGAACCAGTCAGCGATGAGGGGGTTAGCCCAACCACCTGAAAATGACGATAAATGGTTACTTTTTATAGGATTACAACGGGTCAGGCATATAGTTTTTTAAATTATTATAGACACTTTATGGTGTGTATTTTTTAGCGATTTCGATATCGATAGAAATAGTATTATTCCATTCCCTATTTATTGCATAAATCAACATGATACAATTATAACATTATGTCTACATTTTCATAAAGTCAAAATGACAGTCCAATCAAGTCTATTCCATTAACCCGCCCCTTACATGGTGCAAAGGTTCCCATGACGCTGGCGGAATTGCCCCGTTGAATAGCTATGGCCAATTCCCTATTTTGAACCTCAATAACCCGATTTCGCTATATAATTTCCCGAAGTCTATTCTGCATAATCGGTTGTTTTAGGTGTGAAAGCGTAAGAGACGAACAGAGATTATAGAATACAGTAAGTGGTTACCAAGATCTTGTAAAGACTGCGGCAGGTCACAGTGGTACAAGGTCATGACGGGCTGGATGCCTTTCTCCAGTAGCCCGTCGATTAGATTGTTGTAGTACCTCTTGCCATCTTCGCTGATGACGTTAGGGAAACCAGTGGGAAGTAGACGAGTCCAGGAGAGGGAAAATCTGAAATATATGAAGATTAAATAAGGTTGATGAGCATTTTAATTAAAGTATTACACTACTGTTGGTTAAAGAATTGACTTAGGCCTTTGTTTCTCTAAAAGACCGGCAGTTCATAAGCCGAGTTTCTAAAAAGAAAGACAAATAAAAATAATATATGTCTCTATTGTCGGCCACGGTAGCCTAGTGGTTTGGGTAATGGACTGCTGAGTATTGGGTAATGGTCTCGGGTTCGATCCCAGGTTTACCATGGCACACACCAATGACTTTTCGATGCTTTTCGAAGTTATGTGTGTATTTATCGCAGGTTTATAAGCGCCCGGTTAATGGCAATAGGCTCGCCACCTATTACAGTGGAACTTAAACATAAACTGGGGAAATGTGGGTGCTAGCACCTCTGCCTACCCCTTCGGGGATAAAGACGTTAGTTTATGTTATGCTATGTTATGATGTCTTAATTGTACACCATGATATGAAAATGTGACGTAAATGTAGACGCGGCATTAGAAGCATACCCTAAAACACTGGTATCAGAAGAACACTATTACCTGTACATATTGACTCCTATCTCTTCCATTATCTCGATATCTCTTCTCCATAGGTGGTAGGAGTCACAAGCCACATCAGCATTACTCCTATCCGCAATCACCTCTGGTCGCGTTTGTATCATGCGATCCCAAATGTTTTCTCCCCTGTCTGGAAAAGAGAATACAACATAACATAACACTATAAACACGCCTATATCCCCTGAAGGGGTAGGCAGAGGTGCTATCACCCACATTTCGCCAGTTTATGCTTAGGTACCAATGTAATAGATGGCGAGCCAATTGCCATTAACCGGGCACTTTAAACCTGCGATAAATACACACATAACTTCGAAAAACATCGAAAAGTTATTGGTGTGTGCCGAGGTAAACCTGGGATCGAATACGAGACCTAGTCTCAGCAGTCTATTACCCATATCACTAATCTACCGCTACAATATTAATTTAATACAATCATGCTTAAGAACAAATTGTAGGTCGACCGTGGCTGAATTATGAGTGGGGGAGGGGGATATGAGATCCGGATTTAACTGCTTATGACTGACTGCGGATATCCTATGAAGTTCATAGCACACTTGGCATCATATATCATCAAACGCAAATAGTTCCTAACCCTCTGTCCTGAGAATCCCTTCCACATACTATTAGGCGAGGTAAAATCAAATTGACGTGTCCGTAAAAAATATTGACACGAGCGAAGAAAAATTACAAATAGTTCTATATCACTAACGTTCCAATCGAATCGAATACTACCAAAATCATTAATTAAATGACGGCGCAAACTTCAACTGGATTATATAGAATTTGGTCATAACAGCATTACTTTTGTGTATGTAGCCTGGGATATGTTGGCTACTATCTCACCTCCGGCAACTTGAGACTCAAATAGGGCCTGTTTTAGTCGGGTCAAGTCCGATATAACCTCTCCCACGGATGCCCCGTCCAACCCAGTAGGGTTGGACGGGGCATCCGTGTGGAGACAGATGACTCCACTTGTCTACCCCAGGTTTGCCCTCATGGAAGGTGGAGAACCGCCTTAATTAGGGATCGACAGGCAGGGCACGTTGCACCCAGAGCCATCTTTACCTATGGCAGGGGCCCTAGGCATTTAACGTTAGGCAGATATTCCGAGGTCCACTTTTTTTTCGAACATTCAGATGCATGACTTGAGTTTGCAATAGTGTCCGAAATACGGCAATAGGCTAACCCCTTACGTGGAACAGAATATAATGGTTATTAAAATGTGGGTGTTAATTCATCTCTGCCTAACCCGGAGGGAAATAAGCGTGAGTATTTGTACAATATGTATGTGTGTACAATTGATATCATACCACTTTCATTTCGGCCACCTTCCACCTGATACGCAGCTGAAGCCACACCGAAATCGAACCATTCTGGGAATTTGTATATTTTAGCGCGCGAGCTGCATAGCAGGACACTGAAAATAATGAATGAGATTAATTGATTCATCATCATCATTATCATCATCATCATCATCATCATCATCATCATCATCATCATCATCATCATCATCATCATCATCATCATCTGCATGCGTCTATTCCAAATTATTTGCAGTCACAGAACTCATTCTTCCATGAGTAGTCAAATTTTCTTTAAAAGAACAAGATTAAAAAAAATATATTTCAAAAATGTCTCTTGGCGAAAACGCCGGTGGAATCGCTTAGTAAAGTATGGGATTGACATAAATCTGTATTTTTTTATTTTAATTAGGGCATGTCGGCATGACTACGAATACTTCACTACATAGTATAAAATAAAGTCGCGTTCTCTGTCCCTATGTCCCTTTGTATGCTTAAATCTTTAAAACTACGCAACGGATTTCGGTCAATAGATAGAGTGATTAAAGATGAAGGTTTATATGTATATAACATCATGCTACGACCAACTGGTGCGGAGCAGAAGTGAAAAATGTTGCAAAAACGGGGTGACGCAGACGAAGTTGCGAGGTCAGCTAATATTTAATAAAATATGAATCATTGTGATTAGGAATATTTAATTACCCACATTTTTATTATTAAAATCACGGGCGGCAGTGTCAATAATCAAGCAAGTAATCCATAGCAAATTGAAAACGGTTCGCTTCAACGCGATTCTATAAATAGAATATCACTTTGATTAAAGGCCCTGGGCACCAACCATTTGCGAGAGATAATGTTATAATAATATCTCTTCTCCAGCAATCAAAGACGGATAGACGGCGTGCGTTTTGGTCGGTTCGAGTCCGACATAAAAAACACCCCCACCGATGACTTTGGTGAAGTTGGTACCGGTGGGGATGTAGCGCAAGGAAAAAAGGGGACCAACCTTTACTAACGGTTTGATTAACCACAGATAATCATTAAATACCATAGATACGGTCGAGGCTATTGATTTTTTTTAAATACCATAGATAGAGAAGATGGTTGGCGTTTGTAATCTGCCTATTTTTTTTTTACTTTTTAAACAGTCTCAATAGACTGTTTTTCTTTTTATCTTAACAATGTATGTAAGCGTGTTGACATTATGGTTGTAAATGTTAGATAATACTAACGTTTTAAATAGATAAAATGAAGATAGTATCTACCTAGTCATAACAAGATCACCTGACAAAGATTAAGGTTTAACTCATACGACTAGGAATGGTGAATAATAAGAGCGCTTTTCGTTGTTATTCATGATTCTATTCTATACTAGGTGTCCATGATATATTAGTAAGTAGGTATTCCTCTTGGTTTTTTTACTTATTATTTGACTTCCCCTCGCCTGATGGTAAGCTGAAGGCAAAGTCTCAGGAAAGAGGATCATCAGTACAAACACGTACAATATTACAATGCTCAGCTTGACGGCTTCTTCAGATGATTGGCCTTCGGCTTCGGGAGTGTTCCTCTTACAGTTTACACCCTATATAGGTAACATATGTTAGTAACTAATAACTTAAATGTCCACTACGGTCATTATTTTCCCGTTGATCGTTTTACTTTATCTAGTGCTTTTTATTACAAATAAATATTACTAGGTTAGTGATACTGAAGGCCTGTGACCGCAAACCCACTTAATCAATTAATCAAATATTATTCAAATATATTATTCAAATATCAAATAAATTAATCACTTAATCAAATATTATTCAAATAAATAAATAGTCAATTATTGACTATTCATTTCTGTTAAAACGGGGGTGAATAGGGATAAAATGGTCAATAGAATATTTTAAATAATTTCTTTCACTAGATTTCTAATAATCAGATACTTGATGATTGTGTTATTACAATCTTGAAAGAAATATCTATCCCTGGATCCCTATTCACACCGTTTGACGATAAATCTTTTCATCCACTATACACAATGCCATTTAATTCTGAACTTTAACTGTTTAAAGTAGAGTCCAAAATCAAATGGCATTTTTGTAATCTCAGTTACTTAAACAATGGTTGACAATTAGTAGTAACGAGGCCCAGATTGCGGGAAACAGCTTTGCTTTATATACTATACTAGATGACCCGCGCAACTTCGTCTGCGTCACCCCGTTTCTGTTATATTTTTCACTTCTGCACCGCACCAATTCGTTGCAGCATGATGTTATATATACATATAAACCTTCCTCTTTAATCACTCTATCTATTAAAAAAACCGCATCAAAGTCCGTTGCGTAGTTTTAAAGATTTAAGCATACGAAGGGACATAGGGACAGAAAACGTGACTTTGTTTTATACTATGTAGTGATATAAACAATTCATTAATTTCTATTGACGTTATATTTTATATTCAAGATAAAAAAGAATATTATTATTTAACTATACTTACATATTTAAACTCATGCAAACAATTTTATTCATAGTTAATTGTTAAGATATTAAGTAATATTAAGATAATCCTACGTCAAATAAGCTTGTTGACGTCAAAATGGATCATGAATCATCTTGATATAACAAACTATTTAATAGATGCGACATAGCTGTGGAATGAACTCCTTTTTTTACAGTGCGTAAAATCCCCACGGATACCCCCCGCCAGAACCGGTTGGGGAGGCTATGTCGGACTCGAACCAACTAAAACGCACGCCGTCTTTGGGTCCTTTGTTGCCGGAGGTGAGATAGTTACCAACATATCCCTCGCACCCCGGCAGACCCCGGCCATTTCTTTCGAGATAACGGCCTTCAGGTGTAGGGGCCACGGTGTCCCAGTCTAACCCCCGAAAGTGAGGCGCCTTTTTGCGGCCATATAGAGGAGAGGGGGAAGGGGAAGGGGGGAGTGGAGAAGGTATGATGCATGATGCATCGTAACGTGACTAAGGAACTTAGTAAAGCGAAGATCGTCTGTTACATCCTGTAGGGATGTTAAAGAAATGCTCCCGAAGGAAAGGCACTTGGACTCCGATTCTACTAATTGTAAACCACTGTTAAGCCCTTGAGATTACAAAAAGTGGCATAAAATTTTCGCAACTGCGAGGTTCGAGGCGAACTAACTAAACCGACTCAGTTTTCAATTACCGGGTTATAAGGTTATCCAATAACGCAATTCCCCCGCACCCCGATTGACCTCGGACCATCTATCATGACAATTTTTCGTCCCTTCCTATCCCGAGGAGGACCTTATCACTCTGTACCCATATACCTACGGTAATTGAAATATCACATGTTAAACGTTGTTACATACAATAAAATTGGATGTAGTTGGAAAGCCCTGGAAGGACTTTTTGAAGTTAACTCGAGCGCGTTTTAGGTGCACGAGAACGTTCAGCCAGTTTGAGCGCAGTGTTTATCGAATTCTTTAAGATTATTCTTCTAGATGGCTTTTTTATAGCATTTATCATACCTTTATTATAGCCGGGCAACTCTGTAAATAGGTACATACATACATATATATGTTCACGCCCTTAATCCCAAAGGGATAGGTGTATTAAACACCCTCATTTCGCCAACTATGATTTTTGGTCCCACGTAATAGGGAGCGAGCCTATTGCCGCCAATTGGGCACTTTGTAAAAGAATGGGTATGTCGAAAATAAATTCCTAACCGCAAGGGTGGAACAGCGGTCAACAGCTAATAATGTCACGTAAATACTGAAAATGGAAAAAATATTGAACCTATCATCTGGTCTATCAATTCTAATAAGTTTCCAAGATGCTCGATTAGGTAACTAACAGTTCAACATGCTCGCCTCCCCTACTAATGTAGTTGTATACTTCCTTTCCTCCAAAGATAATAAACCTGTCTTGATTAAACTTTAATCTATAGTGCAGCATAAACAAACTTATTTGCTGTGAATGAACCTATATGTCGTCATAAGAGCGCTATTACATCGCGTCAGTGCGTCAGTACAAAATAAATTCGCTACCCGGACTGTCTGTCTGTCTGTCTGTCTGTTCTATATTTTTTTTTTATTTATGGCACGTCAATTTGACTTCAGCTCGCCTGATGTTAAGCTGAAGGCAAAGTCTCATGAAAGAGGGTCACCATTGCAAACACGTTCAGTGCTACAATGGTGGCGCTCAGCTTGACGGCCTCATCAGATGCTTTTTCACGCCCCGCTTAAAGGACCCGGGACTGTAGGAAGAAGGAAACACGTGCGCCGGCAAGGAATTCCAGGACTTAATGGTGGAATATACTTATATCTTTAAAACTACGCAACGGATTTTGATGCGGTATTTTAATAGATCATACAGGGTATCCCAGAACTCAACGTCAAGCCAAAATGGGATTGATTTTTCTCATGATCTTTACAATCAATCCTGTCGCCCCGTTTCGGCTTGACGTTCAGTTCTGGGACACCCTTTATACTTACATAATGAACTAGCTGGGACCGGATAACCTCCTATACGAGTTAAACCTTTGAATGGCTACTACCTCACCTTCGGCAACTGAAGACCCAAAGACGGCGTGCGTTTTAGTCGGTTCGAGTCCGACATAACCTACCCAACCTACTCCGGTGGGGGGGTATCCGTGGGGATTTTTCGCACGATAAAAATAAAGGGTACTAATAACGCAGCCTTTTGATCTAAACCCAGGTGACACGCTTATTACGGTATTTGCGTGAAGGGGTAACCCTTCCATTTGACTTGGTCTTGGAGGGGCTACCTCCACGAAAGGGTTTTTTTCACCATGCACACAAATATCTGCACTGAGCGGGAATCGAACCCACGCCTCCTGCGAGCAGTCGCGTTCACTGCGCCACAGAGGTCGATGATTGACAACTACACGGTCCACTTGATGGAAGATGGTTACCGTAAGCAATAAAATAACGATTTGTATTTTTTATATCGTTTAACTGGCGTTCCATAGTGTTAGCAAAACAAAATAAAGCAAAATCTTCATGAAAAAAACATCAACTCTCATTGTGGCGCCATTTTTTTTTTTCGCTGTGACCTTTTTTTATGATATTATTGTTTCATTTAACTTTATTGATACAATGAAGAGTATACCTATAATGTAAATAAAAAAATAACAAAAATGGTCAAATCGTATTTTTTATGTCAATATGTAGTGTACCGAGTACTACCAGATGATTTCGGCATTGAGAGTTTTTACCACCACGGTAACTACTTTCCTACAGATGGGCCGTGTGCTTGTCTGCCACCGAAGTGGTATCAGAAAAAAAGGTAGACTTCATACAGAATTTTTTTTGATAAATTGAAAATGAGATTTATTCCACTCTCTGAGTCTATTCCCAACTTAGTTGGAGTCGGCTATCTAGTCTAACTAAGATGCGGCTGAACCTCGATATTTTCCGTGAATCGACTGCCATCGTTACTCCACAACCAAATTGGCGATATCGAAGTTCTGTAGTTAGGCAAGTCGGACTTTTTGACGGACGAAAATGAGACTGATTGTAGTTAGGTAATTATAATGCCGTATTGGGGCAACCTGTTATGATAGTTAGTTCAGGAAAATAAATAAATGAAGTAAAATAAAAGGTAATTCAAAGTATATAGGTACGACATTTTCCTAGAATTTCAATCACACAGCAAATAACGGGAGGGACCCTGCACTCCGTGTTTACCTTGGCCTCGAAAGCAATCAGGAAAACATGTCTACATAATGATAATGACGACAGCAAATCTTATATATAAAATTCTCGTGTCACAATGTTCGTTCCCGTACCTACTCCTCCGAAACGGCTTGACCGATTCTCAGGAAATTTTGTGAGCATATTGAGTAGGTCTGAGAATCGGCCAACATCTATTTTTCATACCCCTAAATGCTCGGAATGGAGCAGCGGGAACGGGATCAGAAGTCCACGCGGGCGAAGCCGCGGGCAATAGCTAGTAATAATATAAACTTATAGTAAGTATATATGTAAGCCGCGGTAGCCTAGTGGTATGGGTAATGGACTGCTGAGACGAGGTCTCGGGTTCAATCCCAGGTTTTACCATGGCACACACCAATGACTTTTCGATGCTTTTCGAAGTTATATGTGTATTTATCGCAGGTTTATAAGCAGAGATGTACAAAATACTTTTCGAAAAGTATTTAAATACTAAATGCAAATACTTTTTTAATATAGTATTTCAAATACAAGATACAAAATACTTTTGACTTTTGTATTTAAATACTAAATACAAAATATGTATTTTCAAAATACTTTATTGAAATAAAATACTTTATGGTAAAATTACTGGTTTTCTTTATTCATTAAAGATTTTAAAATCACAAGCTCTTCAAAAAGAGCATCTGACATGTTGCGTCTGTGTGGACGCATAATCATACCGGTTTTTTATAAATATATTTTTCTATTCCTGTATTTTTATTTGTCATTTACATTTATTCGCATTTGGTCGGATTAGCAAATTATACATTCATAATCACTTAAATACGAATCGTTAAAATAATGTCTTATAGCCTACACGGCATATTGTTTAAATACAATTTGTTTTGGCATTTTTTTTAAGACATTTCGAGCGAACAACACAGAAATAATGAAATAGCTGCCAACACTGCAAAACGTAACAGTGACTTTGAGAATACTCAAGAGGGGTCCCTCATATATTATTGGTCAGGTTTTATATGCATTTTGTTTCATCTGTCATTTTGCGCATAGAAGCTGCTGCGCCACTAGTGGGCATTTTTTGTTTTTACTGAATCGCGGAATGCTTCAGAAAAATGAAGCTAAGAATAAAAAAGTATTTTGTATTTTACAAAGCATTTTACAAATACAAAATACGTCTCGAATAGTATTTCAAATAAAATACAAAATACTTTTTAAAAAAAGTACTTAAGTACAAAATCCAAAATACGTATTTTGTATTTTGTATTTGTATTTTAAATACAAGTATTTCAAATATGTCACAACTCTGTTTATAAGTGCCTGGTTAGTGGCAATAGGCTCGTCACCTATTAATACCGAACCGATCTAAACATAAACTGGCGAAATGTGGGTGCTAGCACCTCTGCCTACCCCTTCGGGGATAAAGGCGCGAGTTCATGTTATGTTATGTCATTTGTAAAATATTTGATATAAAAAAACAACATTAATTTTATGTGTTATATTATTATTTACTAATAAAAATTTGGTATTATTTACTTAAAAAAACTTGACTAATATACACTAATACATTATATACACTACACACGCGAAAACGTCCTTCCCGTGACTATTATCTATCTACCTATTATCTAGCTATACTATTATATAATTGTAAATAGTTTACGTTTGTCCGTGATGGACGCAAAAACTACTGAACGGATTTCGATGCAGCGGTTTTTTTAGGGGTTTAGTCCAATTTAAAATCTTACGTTTGTTTGATTGCAATCGGTAAAGTAGAACCAGATTTATGGATAGTAATATAGAATTTAAGATGCATAGGTGACGCTTAGGTCGCGATAACCAACAGCCACGCGGGTGGAACCGCGGTCATAGGCTAGTTTTTATATATAAATAAAGTAAATAATCTGCATTGTAATAGTCCGCATATACAAAAAAAGTTGACAACATAAATAGAATCATATAACTTAACCAGTTTTCAATGAACCTATATTATTTTTGCATTCAATATAATATATTGGTATTGTATAAACCTATGGTACCTACTTATATTATTGTATTTAAAATAAAATTTACCTAATAATAATAATAATAACCCTAACCCGTACCCAAAGCCGGTAGGCCACTATTTTTCATATTTTCAAATAGATGTTTTTTATAGGTATATATAAATATAATTATATAGTTATATAAAGATATAACGTAGTAATATATCTATAGGAACTAATTATTCAACTAAATAATTTATATAAATTAGTTGTATTAATTTATTTTTTTATATTAAATTTCATTTTAATATAAAACATCTATTTAATTAAAAATTTAATTGATCACTGATTAATAATAAATTTATTTATTTTATTTTTATTTTATTTTTTATAAATGCTACAGAAACAAACATCAGATTACTATGACTTAGATTCTACAATAGATCTGAATAATGAATAATAATAATAATAATTGAAAGTTAATTACACATCAAAACTTCTCTTGAATCGGTGGTTCAAGTCAATATTATTGTATACTTATACATGTATTATATTAATACATATCTAATAAAATAAATTAATCACTTACGCAAACACGACAACACTCATAAAATTCATTTTCACAACTAATGTACACTTATTAAATGCTTGTACAAGATGTGTGTTATCGTAATAATGACGTAGATTGCATGTAATTATTCATAAACATGTAGGTACACTTTGTTTAATACATTTGTCTTTTACGCGAATGTCACGGAAAACTGCACAGCATACCTGTTTGATGTTCCTATTAGTACAATCGTTAGATTCGCCATAAAACTCATGTATCGTTTAACGAGAAACGTCAATGCCTTTCAACGCGATATTGCGTTAATTATTAACGCGGTAATTTGAATGGTTACACTTGAAAGATCAATGTAAATGCGTATTTTTGCTAAAAAATTGCTATATGCATCATCATCATTTCAGCCATAAGATAGATAGATAGATAGATAGATTCATTTATTTGTCAGAATATTGTATAAAAGTTGTTGTAAAATAGTTACATGTCCATAATATTCTGCTGTCTCCAGCGTACAAATATTGAGATAGAGGATTTTAAATTATGTCAGTATATAAATTAATAAGATAAAAAAAAACAATTAAAAATGTCAAATTGCAAAAATTATACATGTCAAGATTCAAATTAAATGAAATTATAATATTTGTAGTAGGCATGTCAATCATCAATCATCATAAATTCATCAATTCAACCAAATTAAATCATTATTCATTCAAATCATCATTCAGGTATTCTGTTACATTATAATACGCTTTTTGAACTAACATATTTTTAAAGACGTCCACTGCTGAACATAGGCCTCCCCCATTGACCTCCAATCCGACCGGTTGGAGGCGGTCTGCATCCAATGGGTACCCGTGACTTTGTCGTCCGCCCATCTCGCAGGAGGCCGTCCCACGCTTCGTCTACCGGTACGCGGTCTCCATTCGAGACATTCTTAAAGCAATAAAAACATGGAATTTGAAAAATACTTTCTTTTATTCCTATTACTTCATTTTTTTGTTATCCAAACCAGTTTATACGTTCTTTTTTATCAAAAAAAGTTGGCAACCCTAGTCGTGCGACTCGTGCGCAATTCAGTAGCACTAGCATGAACTCCTATCGAATTCGTAATGTAAAGATTTCGAGAGAACGGAGCATTGTGATTGGCAGTCGGCCTCTTGTGAACCTTTGTGCATGTGTAGCCCGCCAACCGCAATGCTCCGTTCTGTCGATACCTTTACATTACGAATTCGATAGTATTTATTAATTATTATTGTTAACAAAAAAACTGGTTAAGTGCGTGTTGGATTCACGCACTTTAGAATTGCTAATTATATTATGTGTGACAGTGTGGAAAAAAGGTGGAATTTTCATCAAATCCACTTATAACTTAACTATATACAGTTTTAACTTGTGTTATTTATTAAACGGGTTCAAAAACGTATAAGTAATTTTTACGTTTATTTATAGATATATATTTCACTTTAATGTGATCGGAGTGTCTGTCACATTAAATTTTAATTAAACTTGCATATTATATAAAATAAATTATTTTATTTGTCCGTTTGTGTTTTTGTCTATTTGTTCCGGGTAAACTCTGAAGTGACTAGGCCAATTTTGACAGTATTTTTACTGTACCTATTTTTTTCTTTCAATCAAACAATATTTATCAACGGTAGATATCATCATCGCATGCTTTGGGATCATAAGATCGAAAAGAATATTTGAAATTTTAAAACTAATAAATCGGTGTGGGAACCACAGTAGTGGGCGCGCATGTCTAGGCAGATAAAAACATGAGAAATAAAATAATCGTCATAGATTATAGTTTCTTTTAATACCAGATACAGAGCTATTATAAACGAATTAGTACATTGTTCGTTACATGATATGTATATAGTATATACATTAATGGTCCATTAGATTTATGGCTGATACTCTCCAAGACGTTAATTGGTTGTGCTTGTGCGGCTAAGCACATAATTAATTTCCATGCGATTTACACCGCAAAGCAAGGAATTGGGCCAATTTTTTCCAAATTTACTTAGCTGCTACATTTTCGGTTAAGAATTTATTTTCAACATTCTTTTACAAAGTGCCCGATTGGCGGCAATAGGCTCGCCCCCTATTACGTGGGACCGAAAATCATATTTGGCGAAATGTGGGTGTTTAATACACAGCTGCCCACCCCTTCGGGGATTACGGGCGTGAGCATATTATGTATGTATGTATTTTCTGTAGGTGCATTTATCCAAAGTGCCCTGATTCCACTAACCCTGACACCCTGACCGCGCAGACGAGTGGTCGGCCCTCTCGCTAAATGGTGCGTATAATATAATCAAGCAATGGTGCCGTGGTCGTCACAATTATCTGAAATGTGATTATACTGTCAGTTTGTCTGTTAAATTTAGATATTTATTTCGCTTTGATATGAAATAACTTTGACACCAAAGAAAGAAAGCAAGAAAGATAGAAAGAAAGAAAGAAAGAACGAAAGAAAGAAAGAAGGAAAGAAAGGAAGAAAGAACGAGAGAGAAAGAAAGAAAGGAAGAAAGAAAGAAAGAAAGAAAGAGAGAGAGAGAGAGAGAGAAAGACAGAAAGAAAGAACGAAAGAAACGTTTATTTCCAAGATTGTTATTGATTGATTAATTAATCAGGATTCTATTTGAGTTGAGCCCGCGGTCATTAGCTAGTATCGCGCAAGGTTGTGAATTTTAGAGCTGATATACCTAATATAATACGAGGAGAATAGAAAGACGTTTTGTTGTGTGTAAATTAAAGAAAAACAAAAAACCCGACTGCCTAAAAACTAATTTTAAAAATTACGTGAAAAAATAACTTAAATAAGAACTAAAAAGAAAGAAATAAGCCCAGTAGTTAAGATTTCATACAATACTCACAGTCGGGGCCCCTTAGGAAGATGTGATTGGTAAAATTTAAATGGGCCCCGACTGTGAGTATTGTATGAAATCTTAACTACTGGGCTTGTTTCTTTCTTTTTAGTTCTTATTTAAGTTATTTTTCACGTAATTTTTAAAATTAGTTTTTAGGCAGTCGGGTTTTTTGTTTTTCTTTAAATTACTTTTTTATTTTATACTTTTTAGTTACGATTCATTTAAAATTTATTTTTTTATCAAAATATTAATTTTGTTTGTATATCGTTTATCCTTGAAGTAAGAAAATTAGCGAGAATTAATGTTTTGTTAAACAACTTTAAATCGTTATATATCCTAAACTATTAGTTAAAATGAAAAATGGTAAAAAGAACCTAAATATGATTTTAAAATATCTATTCAACGACACCCCACTTGACATAGTTCATCGAAATTTTTTTTTTTCATTTTGACAATATGGCGTCTGGTGGTCGCTGTGGTGAATTTTGATTGCTGTCATGTCTTTAGTGACACTCGCAAGGTTAAGACGAATCGATTGACGTAAGAATCATCAAAATCGGTCTATGCGTTTAGCCTCTAGAACGCCACATAGAAACAAACATACATACATACATACATACATACATACATACATAGACTGATAAACACAATACTCTCCTTTGCGTCGCGCAGTCGGGTAAAAAGGATCACACACATCGCGGTGACTGCTTCGCATGCGACCGAGACTAACACAATTATGATGATGATGCTGATTAACCGCATTTATTTTAAGCCAATCGACCGGCCTAAAATGATTGATAAAATATATTTTATACGAGTGAAACCGCAGCGCCTATTTAGTGAATAAAAACTTGACGTCACCAAGATAATCCAAGCCTCGACCATAATATCTAGGTACTTAATTAATTATGTGGTGAATTAACATGTACTACATACCTAAATAATTTAGTACTCATCAAATTGAAAATGTATTTTATTTACATAATGACGTCTTTGTTTAATACTAGCTGTTGCCTGCAGTTCCACCTGCATGGATTTATTCGATAGTCTTACAGCTTTTGATTTACATAATATTATTATATACCATGTAGCAAGTTAACTACATTAGCCCCTCATAATTTATTTTATACTATTTGACCCGCGCAACTTCATCTGCGTCACCTCGTTTTTGCAACATTTTTCACTTCTGCTCCGCACCAGTTGGTTGTGGCATGATGGTATATACATATAAACCTTCCTCTTTAATCACTACATCTATTAAAAAAAACCGCATCGAAATCCGTTGCGTAGTTTTAAAGATTTAAGCATACAAAGAGACATTAGGACATAGGGGTATAAGGACAGAGAACGCGACTTTGTTTTATACTATGTAGTAATAGGCGTGGCGGAACGTGACTGCTACGCTCAGGAGGCGTGTGTTTGGTGCAAATATTCCACTCCGCTTAGTGCAAATATTTGTATGCATGAATATGGCTAATTGCACTAGTCTGGTCGTGCCTCGGAGAGCCCGTTAAGCCGTCGGTCCCTGCCATACGAACATCTACGGCAGTCGTTACGGGTAGTTGGAGCCCTCAAAAGTCTGACTAGTCTAAATGCAGAACTTCGGTATCGTCAATTTGCTTGTGGAGGTCCGATGGCAGTCGCTTCACGTAAAATATCGAAGTTCAGCAGCATCTTAGTTAGACTAGAAAGCCGACCACAAATGATTTGGGAATGGGCTCACAGTGAATATTAACCATAGAAAATAAAGAAGTTGAATTAGGCGGGGTACTTGTGTCATTGCTGTGCATTTTTACGCAACGAAAGATACATTCGGCAATATGAATCTTATGAAAAGTTTTTAAAGTTTTAAATAACTTACCTAGGATTCACTGACATGCGTCTTTTTGGTAAATATTCAAGCTTGTTCGATTCTTATTATTTAACGTCATAAAAACTTTTTTTTATCTATAGCATAGTAATCTCTATTTTGAACAGCAAAGGTGTGTTTTTGTTTTTTAGTAGACTAGCTGACCCGCGCAACTTCGTCTGCGTCATCCCGTTTTTGCAACATTTTTCATTCCTGCTTCGCACCTGTTAGTCGTAGTATGATGTTATATACATATAAACCTTCCTCTTTAATCATTCTATCTATTGAAACAAACCGCATCAAAATCCGTTGCGTAGTTCTAAAGATTTAAGCATACAAAGGGACAAGAAAAATAGGGACAGAAAACGCGACTTTATTTTATACTATGTAGTGATGATGATGATGATAGTTTGTTTGGGTGTTCATTGTTTGATTGTTCATCATTTTATTCTGTACTAGCTGTTGCCCGCGGCTACGCCCGCGTGGATATCGATTATCGCGTTGTACGACTCTACTCGATTCACTACTTGCCTATCTATACTAGTTTTCCTTGCTGTCATGACAACGGAAATTGTTAGCGATATTAGCGCCAATGTATAGAAATTTACCGGATCAATTGAGATTTATGATTATTACTCCGCTCCCTTGTATGGTAGCGTGGCGATATATAGCCTATGTTACTCCTAGATATTGTAGCCTTTTAGAGGTAAAAGAATTGTTTAAATCGGCCCAGTACTTTTTGAGCCTATTCATTACAAACATACAAAAATAGGTACAAATCTTTCCTCTTTATAATATTAGTATAGATAGACCATTAAACGTTACTTAAAAAAGGCAATATCAAATGATGGCATTCTTGTGAATGAATAGAATAATGACAAGCACTTTTTGCGATGCACGAACTTACCCCAACTACTACAAAACCTTGCCAAGTTAGATCAAATGAAAAAGTGGTACCGTTTCTCCTTTGTCCGACTGTACATATTCATGCAAACTATGAGGAAAATTAAGTTGTTTATTAAGTAGTTCAATAATAAAACAATTCTTGTTAATCTAATAATGACCTTTTCATGTGTTCATTAAGACAATGAACACATTTTAAAATTATTATAAAAAATCATTGCGTACGTAATAAGTGTGAGAATGCCCCTTTAATGTTAATTGTTAATGTTTTATTCATATCATTGCGTTATTAATTTATATGTAGAAATAAGTATATGTACTCCAACTGCGTATTAATTGTATCATCATTCTCTGAACCTTTTCCCAACTCAGTTGGGGTCGATTTTCCAGTCTAACTGTGATGCGGCTGAACTTCGACATTTTACGTGAAGCGACTGCCATCTGACCTCCACAACCAATGGTTCAATGGCGATATAGAAGAGTCAAGTTAGACTGGTTGGACTTTTGAGGACTCCAACTACCCGTAACGACTGCCATAGATGTTTGTATGGCAACTGGAACCGACGGCTTAACGTGCTCTCCGAGACACGATCAGACCAGTGCAAACAGCCATATTCCTGCATACAAGTTTTTGCACTGAGCGGGGTTCGAACCCGCGCCCCGTGCACTACCGCCACGTCACGGAGGCATGGAGGTGTTATTAATTGTATATCTGTAAGAAATTATATTAGGTTTGTTAACAATATATGAAGAAAATAAACCAACGTCCGAGTGCCATCACTGTGATGCGAGCGAGGACTCGGGGCTGCACACGCTGACCGGGAGCCCGGCGTGGGAGACGCCAAGGCGGGTCCTAGTGGCGCCACCTGTCACCCTAGCAGAAGCAGACCACGGCGGCAGCGCAAAATGCGCCACCCTATACCCGGGGCCTTGACGGGGACGCCGTGGTCCCTACACTGTCATGTGATCCGATTCCGACAACAAATGTCACTCCCATACATTTTCAGAGCGATGACGAATGTAGATTCGGAACGAATGCATTTTGGCTAGAGCTCCAGGTCTGCCGAGGTGCGAGAAATATGTTCGCTACTATCTCACCTCCAGTAACAAGAGCCAAGGACGCCGTGCGTTTTAGTCGCTTAGAGTCTGAAATAACCTCACTCACCAGCTCCGGTAATAAAAAAGGGTCTTTTAAGCGGGGTGTGAAAAAGCATCTGATCTGAGTGCCACCATTTCACACCTCTTTCCTGAGACTGCCTTCAGCTTATTATCAGGCAGGGTGAAGTGAAATGGACGTGCCCTAAATAAAAAAAATAAAAACAAATAAAACCAACTGTCCTCTTGGTGTTGGGGTTCAGTTCTCATGTCAAGACTCAAGAGTGGGTATAATATAAGGGTACCTCATTTCCAATTATTAGGTATTTTTTAGGTGCCTTCTTTCGATATTTATGTGATTTCGATACGTGACGTTTTTAAATCGGACTACCCGTAAGCTGCGTTGGAACTTCGTACCAAGAATTATTACATACTAGCTGTTGCCTGGACTTCTGATCCCGTTCCCGCTGCTCCATTCCGAGACCTTTTAAACCTTGTCTCGACTTCCACGAATAATTCAAGACCAAAATTAGCCGAATCGGTCCAGGGGTGCTAGCCAAAATGCATTCGTTCCGAATCTACATTCGTCATCGCTCTGAAAATGTATGGGAGTGACATTTGTTGTCGGAATTGGATCACATGACATTTCGACAACAATGTCATTCCCATACATTTTCAGAGCGATGACGAATGTAGCTTCGGAGTGATTGCATTTTGGCTAGGTCGTCAGCCCCGTTCTCGAGTTTTAGCGAGACTAACGAACAACAATTCATTTTTATATAAGTATATATAGACAGTAAAAAAAACACTAAATGCACACTTAATAAGATTACAACATATAATTTACTTAGCCGTACTGTAATAATTATGTCTGTTATGTACATACTAATTGAGTAAAATAAACATCTTTTATATTATCTACTTAATTTAAAAAGATTTAAAATGCTAAATAATCTGTAGTATGGGTTTTACCATGGCATGGCACACACCATTGACTGCGATGCTTTTCGAAGTTATGTGTGTATTTATCGCAGGTTTATAAGTGCCCAGTTAATGACAATAGGCTCGCTACCTATTACATTGGGACCTAAACATAAACTGACGAAATGTGGGTGCTAGCAAGTCTGCCTACCCCTTCGGGGATAAAGGCGTAAGTTTATGTTATGTCTTAATTACAAAAAAGTATACAATAATGTATGTATAGTGGGCTCCAAAAGTTCCTGGACACCTTAAGATTTATAATCTTTTGACGGGCTAATTGTAACTTTTAAACTATCGCGGCGTTTACTCATAGTGTTTATAAGTTACGGGACTTCACGCGATATATTTTCGAACACTTACTTTTGTCGTGATTTCGGGTGCGTTGCAGCACCCGTGGTCACGACTTGACTGGCTTGCGAGCGTCGCGCGGTGTGCAGGAAACATTTTTTGTGTGCCTACCCTCCATTACTTTCATATTGAATGTAAGGCTGGCGACACACCACACTCACTATGTCAGTTTTAGACGGCATCGGTGGCACTGTGTTTTTAGGTTTCACTATTTTAATCACTGGATTCCAGGTCCCGGATGATTTGAATCCATCTTCCCTATTGAAATTTTTATATTTTTTAATTTCAATAGCTTCACGCACAATCCGTGGATAGTAGTGGCGCTCAGTGGAGAGGACTTTGGGTTGATGAAGTTCAATCGAGTGATTGGTGCCCGATTCGAGGTGTTCTGCAACTGCCGATTTGTTAAACTGACGGTTTTTCACAGCTGCGATATGTTCTTTGACTCTCTCCGCAATGGTACGCTTGGTTTGGCCTATGTAGGAACTACCGCAGCTGCAATCTACTTTGTAGACACCCGGTGTTTGCAGAGGTATGACGTCCTTCGGTGTTCTCACGTACTTCGCTACTTTGGTGGACGGTTTAAATATGGTCTTGATGGAAAGCTTCCGTAAACAAGATCCGATCTTATCCGTTATCCCTTTCACATACGGCATGAACGCCGGTTGGCGGTCAACACCCGGCAGCATCATCCTCGGTGCACGTCGCGGCTTTCTAGAACTCGTAACATACCCATTCATTTTAAGCACCTCCTGAACGTGGTCTAACTCCTGCTGTAGGTGCTCAGGGTCACACAAAGCATTAGCTCGCTAGGTGAGAGTCGAGCTTACTGAGTTCAAATGAAGTGGGTGATGATGCGAGGAGGCGTGTTGGTATCTATCTGTGTGAGTGGGTTTTCGGTACACAGTATGGGCCAAGGAGCCGTCGGTTCTTACCATTAACTTGATGTCTAGGAAGGACAATGTTCTGTTGTTCTCAATCTGATACGTAAACTGTGTCTTCACATGTAATGAGTTAAGATACTCAGTAAAGCAGACCACCTGCTCTCTGTTGCCTTTAAATATACAGAATATGTCATCTACATACCTTTTCCATAGCCTGATCTGGGTGTGCGCGTTCTGAGCTACCACTTCTTCAATATGTTCCATCCAAATATTTGCCACGACCGGTGCCAAAGGGCTGCCCATAGCAACGCCGTTAATCTGGAGGTAGTGTTGGCCATGGTAAAGGAAGTAGTTCCCTTCGAGGCAACTCTGTAATAGTGTCGCATAACTATCCGGTAGACCATTATCCTTCAACTTGGTTTCGATAATCCGTAGACAGTCTTGTAAAGGAACATTGGTAAATAATGACTCAACATCAAAACTTACCAATAATTCATCCGGTTCCAGCCTAATGTCTTGGATTATGTCCACAAAATGGCGAGAATCTTTGACAAAGGACGGTGTTTTCCCCACTAATGGCTGTATTGCTTTAGCAATGTGTTTTGCTAGATCGTAGGTTGGCGAGTCAATTTGACTTACGATTGGTCGCCGTGGTACATTAGGTTTATGCACTTTCGGCAAGCCGTATAGTTTAGGTGGTTGTGTGATTTTAGGGCGGTGCAATTTTTCGAACTCGTCCTTCGTGAAATCCTTTTCGTGCTCCTTGATCAAATTGCGTATTTTACGTGTTACTCTTGCCGTGGGAAATATATCGCGTGAAGTCCTGTAACTTATAAACACTATGGGCTAATTGTAATTTAATCAAAAGTAACATAGATAGCGTTAATAATATAAAACTATCGATATCTTGTTTCTTTAACAAAATATAAGTAAACTTATGCAAGTAGTATCCTAAACTTAATTACATTATTAAGTAGGTCCTCTGTGGCGTAGTGGTAGTGAACGCGACTGCTACGCAGGAGACGCGGGTTTGATCTCCGCTCAGTACGAATATTTGTTATTTGGACTGGTCAGTTCGTGCCTTGGAGAGCATGTTAAGCTTGGTTGCCATAAGAACCTCTATGGCAGTCCTTAGGGGTAGTTGAAGCCCTCAAAAGTCCGACTAGCCTAACTACCTACAGAACTTCGATGTCACCAATTTAGTTGTGGAGGTCCGTTGGCAGTCGCTTCACGGAAAATATCTTAGTTAGACTGGAAAGCCGACCCCAACTGAGTTGGAAATAGGCTCTGAGAATGATGAAGTTTTATCCAGTAGCTTATAAGACTAGTAGTTGTGTAGTGGCATCAATTCTTACAAAAACAAATTCTAATTATCCAGGGTCTTTTGTACCCCACTTTTACTTGTCTAATTCCTTCTTTTTTCTATGTCAGCATTCCATGCACGTCATTGGTACCCTGATGGTATGGTCCATCATTCAAATTATCTACGGTGTGAAGCGTTCGACTCTTGGTGACACTGGCATAAAAGTGTGCAGATTCCCGAGGAGTGCGGGTTCGATTTGGACAGTTGAAATCCACAGCATATAAACCGAATTGCGCACTGAAAAAAAAAGAATGTCTCTTAATATCCGATTAATGTTATTAATGTTGATAGAGGTTATACCCGGGGGCTAGATGGGGACGCCTTGGTCTCTATATCCGAAGGGGTCATCTCGGAAGAGAGGGCTCTCGAAGGAGAGTCGGTTCGAGTCCGACATAACCTCTCTCATCGGCTCCATTGGGATTGGTATCCGTGGGGATATCGTGCACGGGAAAAAAAGGCACTGAGGTTTGAATGAGGTAGAATTCATACATCGTGCAACTACGTATTCATACAACCACAAAGTTTTGACCTTATCATAAGTTTTGGGACATGTACTTGTCTGCCACATTAGTGGTATAAAATAAAAACTTCTACGGCCTGAGAGTCATACAAAATTTAAATGTAATAGATTTATAAATGAGGTCCAAAGGTTGATATCGTCATACGACCTCAAAGCTTGGATTCTATCAAGAAAACATTCATACGACCCTGGTTTTAAACCAGTTTGTAGAAGAGGTCCTAAGGTTGAGGTTATGCAGGTAACTTGGCCCTTTGAGCCACTGCATCAAAAACCTGACTGACTTGTTTAGGCGTGATGAGGAAGTGTGCCCCACCACGTTGTAACCATATTTACATAACATAACATAACATAAACTCACGCCTTTATCCCCGAAGGGGTAGGCAGAGATGCTAGCACCCGCATTTCGCCAGTTTATATTTAGGTCCCAATGTAATAGGTGGCGAGCCTATTGCTATTAACCGGGCACTTATAAACCTGCGATAAATACACACATAACTTCGACATAACTTTTCTTTTTCAATAATACTTATTAAAACGAAAAAGCTTTGATTTTATGTACTCTAAAAGTATAGGGTGCAAGGGAAACACTCCCGAAACCGATGTCCAAAGAATCAAAGAATAAATTTTGTTTATTCAGTTTAAGCACATAAAGAGTACTTATGAATGTCAAAGTTTTACAATAATTAATGTACCTATATTTGTTAAAAATATTATACACATAATTTGTAATAAATAAATAATTGGTAAATAAATCATTTGAAAATGACTATTTCGCTGGTTCGATAGTTAAATCTCCTGAGAAGAGACGAGCAAGAAACTCAAGCACCTAATAGTACCTACTCGCAGAATGACCTCCGTCCCCCATGAGCGCGGGCCTGGGGGTCACGGGTGGAGCCGCCGGACACCCTAGCAGAAGCAGGCCACGGCGATGGCGCAAAGTGCCACCCCATACCCAGGGGCTAGATGAGGACACCATGGTCCCCACATTAGGGGAAGAGGGTCATCTCAACAGAGATGTCCCCGGGTCTGCCGGGGTGCGAGAGATATGTCTTGTATAATCTCACCTCCGGAAATCAGGGACCCAAGGACGGCGTGCGTTTTGGTCGGTTCGAGTCCGACCTAATCACCTTCATCGGTTTTGGTGGAGGTGGTATCCGTGGGAATTTTGCGCACGATAAAATAAAATAAAAGACATCTAGTAGTAAGTACTCCTGGTACACAACATATTTAGTACTAATGTAATGTGGAAAATATTATGACAATAAGAACAACGAAACAAATAGACAAACCTATATCCAGCCAACCACTCAAAGTTATCCAACATCGACCATGCCGCGTACCCGGTCACAGGGATGCCATCTTCAATTGCCAACAGGAGCTGAAAACAAGGATTTCAATCAAACATGCTCCAAACATCTATACTATTACCAACCGACCTCCGTGGCGTGGCGGTAGTGAACGCGGCTGCTACGCAGGAGGTGCGGGTTCGATTCCCGCTCAGTGCAAATATTTGTGTGTATGAAATATGAATATCTGCATTGGTCTGGGTGTTTCTATGAATAATATGTATGTATTTAAGTATGTTTATCCGCATTCTAGAACCCTTAACACAAGCTAGCTAAGCTATGCTTACTATGGGTCTAGGTGGCGTTGTCTAGAATATAATTGTAAAAAGTTTATGTTTGTCCGCGATGGACGCAAATAGTACCTACTGAACGAATTTCGATGCGGTTTTTTTTGTTTGAAGAGTTTGGTCCAACCAAAAATCATACGTTTGTTTGACTGCAATCGGTTAAGTAGAACCAGAGTTACGAGTATGATTAGTAATATAGAATTTAAGTTGCCCAGATGGCGCTTTGGTCGCGATAACCGACAGCCACGCGGGCGGAGCCGCGGGCATAAGCTAGTTTATTAGGAATATTATGAAAGCGCCTGGCAGAAAAATGTTTGAATGCGCCTGACAAAAAAGAAATAGCAATGAATGATTCGAGATTATTACTTTATTCTTTCGTGTCAATATTCCACCAATGTTCAGACCACTCTAGAAAAGAACCTTGCCTTGCCATGTCGACTGCATCGTCAGTGGTTCCATTCAGGTCGTCTTTAGTGCAGGAGAAAGGGCATAAGGGGCACGGAACTAAGTGCGTCATGGACTGCACGGGGGCACCGCAGTCACATGCGGCTAGGCCCGGGTCTCGCATTCCCCTCCTGCATAGATTTTGCCTCAACCGACCGACCAGTGTGCGAAGACGGTTGAGAGACCGCCATACCGGCCATGGGTAGTTGTGCCCGGGAGCTAGTATCTCCTTTTTTTTTATCGTGCGAAAAATCCTCACGGATACCCCCCCACCGGAGCCGGTTGGGAAGGTTATGTCGGACTCGAACCGACTAAAACGCACGCCGTCTTTGAGTCTTCAGTTGCCGGAGGTGAGGTTGTAGCCAACATATCCCTCGCACCCCGGCAGACCCGGGGCCTTCTCTTCGAGATGACCCCCGTCGGGGGGAGCTAGTATCTGCTGGGGAGGTAGGAAGTCAGAGGGTGGTGGCAGTTCCTCTTTCTATAGGGACACTCTCATCGCAACAGGGAGTTCGTGTGCGGCATTCGTGTTTTTAATTAAAGCTTTTACGACTCTTCAATCGGGCTCCAGGAAGTCGATGGGGGAAGCTTATCTTCAGCAGTGGACGTCCTATTCCTGAAATGAAGATGATGAAGATGATTTTACCTGTTCTAAGTGACCACTTAGAAACATCACACGCTTGGAGTCAACGAGCCCAGGGTCCAGTGTGGCCAAGCCATTCTCTACGATAATAATCTCTTTGACATCATAGTTTGAGTGCAGCCAGTGTAATTGGCGCCGGAGACCTTCAGGGTATACCTAGAATATAATCAAATTACGAATTTTATGACTCATGAATATCAATATTATGTTCAACTATTCAGTAGTTAATAGGAAACCGCAGACTAAAGTTATATTTCAGACCAAAACCATTTCGTTTATCGTTTATCGATATAAACCAAAACCATACTTAACGCAAACTAAAATAAAAATTAACATTCAAAGTAATGTAAAATTCATTAATCGTGACTTAATATAGACGTATCTATTTATACATACGTACATTATGCTCACGCCCGTAATCCTCGAGGGGTAGGCAGATGTGTATTAAACACACACTACACTAACTATGATTATCGGTCTCACGAACAGGGGGCAAACCTATTGCCGCCATTCGAGCACTTTGAAAATGGGTAACTATGCCGAAAATAAATTACTAACCGAAAATGTAGCAGCTAAATAAACTTGGAAAAAATTTTTTGACCCGATTCTTTCTTATGTAAATCGTAATTTACGTATAAAATTAATTTACGTATCTATTTCTAAAATGTCTAAATTAAATAAACATAATTAATAAAACTCCTGAAGGCCTCATTAGAAAGCTAAAGGTTACACAGCGAGTTACGGAAAGGGCTATGCTCGGATTTTCTCTAAGAGATCGAATCTGAAACGAGGACGTCGATGATTGAAAGTTGCCGACATAGTTCACCAGGTTAGCAAGCTGAAGTAGTAGTAGCAAGACATGAGGTGGCAGTAGCAACAGATGGCTGTAGGAGCAGAAAGGTTCTCGAATGGATACCACGTATTTGTAGACGAGGTGTGAGACGGTCCCCCGCAAAGTGGACAGACGATATAGTCAAAGTCGCGGTTACCCGTTAGATGCTACCACCTCCAATCCATCAGTGGCGGAGGCCTACGTCCAGCAGTGACGTCCTATAGCTAAAATGATGATGAAATAAGAATAATCTCACCGATAACCAGTCTAAATCAGAGGTCTTCCATGAAGGATCACTTTCCAAAACCGCGTTAATTTCCTCCAAACCATAGGAAGGCCAGTCCCCTGGTTTTTCCCCTGGCTTCGCCTCACGAACCAGTCGTGTAGTGTAATGATTCAAGCCGTAGAAATCGTATGTACCTGAAAATATTAGGCTGATAACTATTACAGTAGATACTTAAGTAATTTTGAGGGATATGCCAGAGGAGACCAGGGCACCCACGCCAACTAATGGCCCAAGACGGTCGTGCGGCTTTATTAGTCCAACATAACTACCCTTGCTAACTTTTGGGTATAGGTATTCCTGCACTGTCAAATTAATGCATTTGATTCATTACATTCAAAGCTTGCACTTGGAAACGCTTCACTGTGGAAACTGGGTCAACTTTTTTTTTATTTCTTTTTATGGCACGTCAATTTGACTTCACCTTGCCTGATGTTAAGCTGAAGTCTCATGAAAGAGGGTCACCATTGCAAACACGTTCAGTGCTACAATAGTGGCGCTCAGCTTGACGGCCTCATCAGATGCTTTTTTACGCCCCACTTAAAGGACCCGGGACTGTAGGAAGAAGGAAACACGTGCGCTGGCAAGGAATTCCAGGATTGATTGACTTTTGCAGAACCTGAAAAATAACCCCAAGAGTCTGTGCTAAAGTCTCTTTTATCATGCAGATAAACCGACTTGGGCCACGCAGATCCTTACACCCTCATTATCCAGATATGAGACAAATATACCTCTAACCAGTTCAATTTCGTCAGCAGTAAAAGGTGGTAGCCTAGGTTGAGTATAACCCTCACTTTTGCTGCGTTCCAATAAAAATTGCTCCAGCTTCTTCGGCCATCCACCATCTTTGGAAAAAATTGGATAAGAATACCGTCCTTCCTGTAAAAACAACATTTTAAGTTTATTCAATCAATAAATTTTATCAAATGTGCCAAGTTATGAAAAAGAACCTCGTACCCAGAATTCGATAGCAAGTTCAGTTATATCCACATCATCAGGTGTAGCTGGTTCAAACCACATAAAAATATTTGTAAGCGACACTTTACCTGAAACAAAAACATAACATGTAGCAACTTGTCAAATATTTGTTTTAAACTCTGGTGAAAACGAGAGGTAAGATTTTTTTTTATACCGCTTAGGTGGCACAAGCACACGGCCCACCTGATGGGAAGCGGTCACCGTGGCCTATGGACGTTTGCAACACCAGAGGCGTCACACACGTGCTGCCTACCCTGTAGAAACCTTGTAATGCCCTTCTTGAAGAACCCCATATTTAAGTCGCTTGGGAAAACCACGGCAGGGAGTTCATTCCAAAGCTTCAGCGTGCACTGGAATGAATGAATACTTACCATGATATCTAGACTTAAATAACTCATCATAGACCCTGTAGGCTTTTGCATGAGCCATCAGAACATTCTTATTGCAAAGGTACTTCCCAATCTTCGGGTCATCGATATATGGAGCTGCATTTCTCTGATATCCATTATCACAAATTCCGATGGGCTCGTTGAGTGTCAACCAGATTGGAACTCGATCAGCATATAGAGTGAAGACTACGTTCGCGTAGTCAGCGAACCAGTCGGCGATGAGAGGGTTTGCCCAGCCTCCTGGAATAGTTAACTGGTTGAATTCATAATTTTGGTTTCCAGTGGACTAAAGGCCACTACATCTCTTCTGGTGTGGTAGATGATGTTTCCCATCAGACAGTGAACATACAGTCCATGACAAAATTCCCGCTTGACGGCACATTTGGGACCGCAAAGTATAGTTGACAAAATGTGAGTGTTATTACACCACTGCTTACACTTTCGGGGATATATTTGTTTACCTATGTATTTATAAATTTAACATGCGATTCATGGCATTTTATATCGAAACCTGGAAGAGGTAGATTTTATTTGTAATTGTACTGCTCCGGAGGGAAACAACCAAGACAACCTCACGGCAAGCTTGGGACCGTTGGCGAAATGTGGGTGTTATTATACCTCTGCCTACCCCTTCGGGAATATATTTATTTACTTATGTATGTATGAATTCACTAAGTGATTCAGTGCATATTATATTGAAGCCTTGATAACGCTAAAATGTTTCTTCATGACTAACGGACGAGACTCTGGAAATTAAGGTCAGATGGAAGTTCTGTTATTCCCGTAAAAACCACGATAAGTCACATCACGACCAGAAAATATATTAGGAAACCAGGGCTCCAAAATCCAAGGCTGATTCCGATTTCTATTATAAGAAATCGGAATCAGCAGATACCTTCCTCCTTGCGTTAATCCTGGCAACATTTGCGATCTTCATCTCGGAGTTCAAGAACCGCATTTTCCCAATTTAATCCAGTTGATAAAAAAACTATCTGAAAAGACTTACCAAGGTCTTGCAAAGACTGAGGCAGATCAAAATGGTACAACGTGATGATTGGCTGAATGCCTTTCTCCAGAAGACCGTCAATCAGATTGTTATAGTATCTTTTACCATCTTCACTTATAACGTTGGGAAAACCAGATGGAAGTAGACGAGGCCATGATATTGAGAATCTGGAAACATATTGACGAACTGTTGACGTTCGGAGTACGTCGCTCCCCCCAAGAGAGAGGACAGACGACATAGAGTTGTGGGTACCCGTTGGATGCAGACCGCCTCCAACCGGTCCGATTGGAGGTCAATGGGAGCCTATGTCTCAGAACAGACAGACAGACCGGTTTGTACTGTGTTTATGTCCAGTAGTGGACCTCCTATGGCTGAAATGATATTGGGTGAGGTCGTCAACCTCCGTAGAGAGGCGGTAGTGAACGTGACTGCTACGCAGGAACGCCTCCTGCGTAGCGGTCGCTGGGTTCGATTCCCGTTCAGTAGAAATATTTATGTGCATGAATATGAATGTTTTTATTGCTCTGGGTGTTTCTATGTATAAAATGTTATGTATTTACAAAAAAAAATACCTAAGTATGTTTATCCGCATTCAAGAACCCATAACACAAGCTAGTTTAACTATGCTTACCATGGTTTTAAGTGACGTTGTGTAGATTGTGTTAGAATATTTATTGTATTAGTGGTGGGTGCTCCCCTCCCCCAATATATTTTCTTACCTATACGTATCTAACCCCAGTTCCTCGGCCACCTCGATGTCTCGGCGCCACAAGTGGTAGGAGTCACACGCCACATCGGCGTTACTACCATCTAACACCAGCTCGGGCTGACTATGTATAAGATGGTCCCAAATACTTGCACTTTTGTCTGAAACAGAATAAAAAAATTTCTAGGACACTTTACTTAGTCTAAGGTACCCAAACTTAAAGTAAGCAATATTTAATATGGTCTATTAAGAAAGAAAGGCAACAATTGAAATTAAATGTGTGAAAAGTCCTGACACAAAGATACCTCGCAAAAGAACAAAATAAATAATTCAAGCATTGTCCTGTTGGGGGTCCTCTAACACACGCACACACACACACACACACACACACACACACACACACACACACACACACACACACACACACACACACACACACACGCACATAGAGTCAGATGGGCAGACAACAACAAAATGGTGGGTGTGTTGGACTGAATGCGGCGGATTGACGCATACTGGGACAGGCCTACGTCCAGCGGTGGACTGAGATAAGGTGATTGATTGATACTTTTATATACTATAGTATACTATGGTTATAATTCTCTTAAGAAAACAATAAGCATACACTTACCACTAACATTCCAAGCTCCTTCTACTTGGTGCGCAGCAGTGCCCGCCCCGAACTTGAACCCTTCCGGGAACTTGTATTCCGCAGCATATGAGCCGCATAGCAGCACACTGAGAAATTAGGAGAGACTACAATTATTTCGTCATTCGTCGTCACCTGGGTCACCATTGCACCCATCGAAACCGCTACTGTTGCCCCCACCGAGACCGCTACTGTCGCTACTGTTGCACTCACCGAGACCGCTACTATTGCACCCACCGAGACCGCTACGATTGCCCCCACCGAGACCGCTATTATTGCACCCACCGAGACCACTACTATTGCACCCATCGAGACCGCTACTATTGCCCCCACCGAGACCGCTACTATTGCCCCCATCGAGACCGCTACGATTGCCCCCACCGAGACCGCTATTATTGCACCCACCGAGACCGCTACTATTGCACCCATCGAGACCGCTACTATTGCCCCCACCAAGACCGCTACTATTGCACCCATCGAGACCGCTACTATTGCCCCCACCGAGACCGCTACTATTGCACCCATCGAGACCGCTACTATTGCCCCCACCGAGACCGCTACTATTGCCCCCACCGAGACCGCTACTATTGCCCCCACCGAGACCGCTACTATTGCCCTCACCGAGACCGCTACTATTGCCCCCACTGAGACCGCTACTATTGCCCCCACCGAGACCGCTACTATTGCCCCCACCGAGACCGCTACTATTGCCCCCACCGAGACCGCTACTATTGCCCTCACCGAGACCGCTACTATTGCCCCCACCGAGACCGCTACTATTGCCCCCACCGAGACCGCTACTATTGCACCCATCGAGACCGCTACTATTGCCCCCACCGAGACCGCTACTATTGCACCCATCGAGACCGCTACTATTGCCCCCACCGAGACCGCTACTATTGCCCCCACCGAGACCGCTACTATTGCCCCCACCGAGATCGCCGTAGTTGCGCGTGTGCCCTTGTGTTTATATTTATTTATTTGTAAATTATCTAGTTATGCAATTATCAAATTACTACAACTCACCTATAGTATATTTGCAAAATATATTGTAAAATACAGTTTATGTAAATTATAGTGTAAATTCCAAATAACATGCATAATTTTGAAATTTGTACGCTAGTAAATGTTTTGCTCATTAAATTAACCGCCTTCAAAAAAAGAGGTTGTATATTCGACTTAAATATAGAACCCTCTGCAGCAGAAGGACATATTCGCGAAATCCCATGATCCATCTGACCTCCACAACCAATGGTGCAATGACCAATTGCGATATCAAAGTTCCAAGTTAGAATGGTTGGACTTTTGAGGGCTCCAACTACCCGTAACCACTGCCATAGATGTTTGTATGGCAACCGGGACCGACGGCTTAACGTGCTCTTTGAGGCACGACCAGACCAGTGCAAACAGCCATATTCATGCATACAACTTTTTACACTGAGCGGGGATCGAACTCGCGCCCCGTGCGTATCAGTTATACTACATATATAATGTTTATTTTATGTGGTGATAATATAATGTGAAACTATTCACTTACCTTATGACTGCGCAGGTATAGCTCATTCTGTTGACTGATGATAAACTGTGGCTGTATATTATATCAGATAAGTATATAACAACACTTTATATACCAACTATTGACTAATAGTACTTGCCACACATACAGGCATATATCTTGAATTCAAAACGTGCTCAAACATAATGTAATCTAAAACCGACTAGACAAAATCTCCAGTAGCACGAAATACTATCGAATTCGTAATGTAAAGGTATCGACAGAACGGAGCTTTGTGTTTGGCGGGCTACACACGCACAGATCACACCACATATACGCATCAGCTCAATCGCTGCTAGTGCGTTTTACATAAATAATAATAATAATATGTCCAGTAAGCGTTATTGGATGTATTTTAGGGACTCAATTATTTATTTATATTTTATCTATGGCACGTCAATTTGACTTCACCTCGCCTGATGTTAAGCTAAAGGCAAAGTCTCATGAAAGAGGGTCACCATTGCAAACACGTTCCGTGCTACAATGGTGGCGCTCAGCTTGACGGCCTCATCAGATGCTTTTTCACGCCCCGCTTAAAGGACCCGGGACTGTAGGAAGAAGGAAACCACACTTACCAATTAAAGATGGTTTAATAAATCAATTCACGTGCATCAAAGCTTCGTTTTCCTCGATACCTACTTGGGTCCAAGGTATATGCTCAAGGTATAATTATTACACTAGTAACTCGTGATGGGAACGTATAAAAATGCCATGAGGTAAAACCGGTCAAGTTTATTGATTATAAAGGTGTAGTAGTGATTTAATTGTAAGACAATTAAGAACAAGTTGGTAACGGAAATAGAACATTATATTCATATATTTATAGTAAGTAGGTAGTATGTTTGTTTTAGTGCGGAAACCGTTGATGGTTGCGATAAAAAAAAATATAGATGGAATGTGTAGATAAAAGTAATACCATAGTTGCGCTATTTCACTCATTCTTATTGTCTTCGCCGCACGATTCGCACGAGTGCGAGCTAAATGGTGGTTTATACTACTTAGTACTTAGGTGGCAGATAAGCACGGCCCACCTGATGGAAAGTAACCGTGGCCTATGGATGTTTGCAACACCAGTAGCGTTAGCGCTGTTCACTCAACTTGCTACAAGCTTCAGTTTCTAGACTAAGTAAATGATTGTAAATAGACCAAAAAAAAAGGAAAACCCGCTGAGCTTTTTACCGGAGTATTCTCAGGCCGGGGTCTCGTTTCGAACCGGTGGTCCATTTGCTCACTAATTTATAAAATATTGTTGATATTGACGTTTTGTAAGTTCCGTTTAATAGTCTTTACCTGAATAAATGATTTTTGAATTTTGGATACGTGGCAGAGAGGAGGGATGTAAGTGCAGAAGACAAAGGAGGTTCTCGGTCTTCCCTCTGACAACACAAAACTTTTTAGTGAGTGCTTCTCTACGCGCTGCCGGAAACACACGGTTGGAGGTACTTCCCCAGTCGAATAACTACATTCGGACGGGGGATACCGTCATGTCTTACTTTCGCTACTAACCTAGCAGTAGGTAGGATATAGCAGTCGTGGCACAGGACCTAGGTCTACCACACAAAGTGCCTATAGCCCATTTGTTTAGGTACTTAAATAAACTTAAACGATCTTAGTGTGTCTTTTTATAATGTTTTATTAAAAACTCTGTATAAAAATATTTTTCTGCTTAATAACGCATTTTGAAGATTAAAAACCTGTGTCGAACCATTAGGTAGTCAGTTAGTTAGTCTAAGTTATCTGTTTTACACATGTTTTTATAAAAAGTTGCCACAAGATTGTTTACTTTTATTCAAGTACCTAGACAAATGGAGTATAGTGGCAGAAAAGGAATTACCTATTAAACACCTTGAATCTAGAGATATCTTAGCTGTTGGTAACCAATTATTATCTTTATTACTGGCTGTGACAACTTAGGTTATAATTTTTACTCAATTATCTTTATGAGTGTGTATAAATTCTAAAATAATTGTTAGTTATAACAGCATACATACATACCTACATATGCTCGATAATCCTCGAAAGGGTAGGCAGAGGTGTATTAAACAGCCACATTTTGCCAAACTATGATTTTTGATCCCTATTGACGCCAATTGGGCACTTTGTATCAAAAATAGGTACGCTGAAAATAAATTCCTAATCGAAAATGTTGCAGCTGAATAAATTTGGAAAAAAAATTAGACCTGATTCCTTACTATGCGGTGTAAATTGCAAGTATATTAATTACGTGCTTAGCCGCACAAGCACTAGGTACCAATAACGTCTTGGAGAGTATCAGCCGATTATAATAGTATAATAGAAGTTTATGATCTTTAATCTTGCTATCGGAACTGCACCGATAATCCGCTGATAGGCTGAATGATAACGTTTATGGTTTCTGTTAAGCTCTCGTACCTACAGGTGTTTTATAGTAAAAAAAACATAAAAAAAAATACTTATGTTCTTCGTGTCACTCTCATAAAAACGTAGATCCAAGGGAGTGATTATTTTGTGGAGATATAATATGCATCTAGCGCCATCTAGCTCATTCTAACTGAACTTTTAAGAAACTATTGGTCCTGCATGGCGCTATGAAAGTAAGAACATAACAGGTTGAAGACCTTTGTTTTCAGGCATTACAGTAGGGTGAGGCAAAGAGCAGCCCAATTTGATGCATAGTTCCTTCTCGAAGTTGTTTCTCCGAGCTGTATAACTTGCCCCAGGGTCTACCTGGGGCAAGTTGAACAACCTCAAGTAACGCCCCTTCGATGGCAATGGGTCTCGGTGCGACATATTCAGTGAATATAACCTTGGTTTTGTCCAAGTTCACACCAATGACAACGCGTTGAGAGGCGTTGAGAGGTTGACTATGCAGCACTTCGTCCAGCTGCTCCAGCGACTCCGCACCCTTGAGGATGTTGTGCGCGAACTAAGGTGTGGGATGTACTAAACGTTTATATGTATACTCCCCACGCGACGGTCCAATCGAAGTCTTAAAGACGTCCCCCAATGTTTTATCTGAAAACTACAACATATAAACTCACGCCTTTATCCTCGAAGGAGTAGGCATAGGTGCTAGCACCCACATTTCGCCAGTTTATGTTTAAGTCCCAATGTAATAGGTGGCGAGCCTATTGCCATTAACCGGGCACTTATAAACCTGCGATAAATACACACATAACTTTGAAAAGCATCGAAGTCATTGGTGTGTGCCATTGTAAACCTGGGATCGAACCCGAGACCTCGGCTCAGCAGTCCATTACCACTAGGCTACCGCGGCATATGAAAACTATTCAGGTGAATAGTTTTTGAGATATAACTTTCCCTGTCTTGTCCACGCTGGAGGCTTCACCTTCTGGTCTTGGAGCTGGACGGATATCGTGGTGTCATATAATCATTTCAGTACTTTGATGTATCGCCAATCGACACTGTACGAATGCAGGGCAACCAGAACGGCCCAGGTTTTGATGGAGTTCACTTCACGAGAACTTCGCTTTCGCGATGCAGGATCCAGAGTGTCGTAGTAGTTACTCTTGTTGTCGCTAGATGGCGCTGGGCACATGTGGTATCGCCACAATAGTTTTACGGTTCGTAAATTCTGTCACTTCTTACGTCTAGTTCTAAAAAAAAGATAACTCTTCCTTTGTTGGGTTCTTTTGCACCAAACTCGACCCAACAACAATTTAATATTAATACTCATTTAAATAAAATAAAAAAATTAACACTTTGTTACTGTAATTTATTATAATAATTTAATTTAAATTAACAATAGATCTATGGTCCATTTTATTTAGGTACTTAAATAAACGTAAACAATCTTGGTGTGCATTTTTAATATGTAACATAACATAACATAAACTCACGCCTGTATCCCTGAAGAGGTAGGCAGAGGTGCTAGCACCCACATTCGCCAGTTTATGTTTAGGTCCCAATGTAATAGGTGGCGAGCCTATTGCCATTAACCGAGCACTTATAAACCTGCGATAAATACACACATAACTTCGAAAAGCATCGTAAAGTCATTGGCGTGTGCCATGGTAGAACCTCAAATCGAACCCGAGACATAAAATTATTGTAACACCTTGATTTTGTACCATATTCATGCAAATAAATTAACTTGAACTTGAACTTGAACTTAACATCGTCTCAGCAGTCCATTACCCATACCACTAGGCTATCGCGGTACTTTTTAATATGTTTTGTTTAAAAACTCAGTACAAAAATATTTTTCTGCTTAGAAACGCATTGTAAAGACTAAAAACTGGTATCGAACCAATAGTTAGTCAGTTAGTTAGCATGGTGTGTTCGTTTAACATGTGTTTTTATAAAAAGTTGTCACAAGAGTCAAGATTGTTTACCTATATTTAAGTACTAAAACAAATGGAGTATAATTAATTTAATTATCGCGGCGTGTATAATGTCCGACTTCTGGTCAAATTGGCATAGAAGTGGGCTGATTTTCGGGGAGTGCGGGTTCGATTCGGATGGTTGAAGTCGACTGCATATAGTCCGTACTTTACACTGAAAAATAAAACGATTAATATTATTCAAATATCCAGTGAATAGATCGCTATTAAACAAATTGGTATGCCAATTTGACTTCACCTCGCCTGATGTTAAGCTGAAGGCAAAGTCTCATGAAAGAGGACCAGATGCTTTTTCACGTCCCGCTTAAAGGACCCGGGACTGTAGGAAGAAGGAAACACGTGCGCCGGCAAGGAATTCCAGGACTTAATGGTGCGGCAGAGTAAAGACTTACGTTAAATAAACGTAAAGAATCTTCGTATAAATAAATAAATAAATATTGTAGGCCAATCTACAAAACGCCACCTAGACTCATGGTAAGCATATCGTAACTAGCTTGTATTATGGGTTCTAGAATGCGGATAAACATACTTAGATACTTTGAGCTTTACTGATATGATGGAGAGTAAACCATGTGGAAAAAAAACGATATTGATGATACTGGGGCCTTCGGCTTCGGGAGTGTTCCCCTTACATAATTAAATAACGTACCTATATCCAGCAAGCCATTCAAAATTGTCCATCATTGTCCAGGCGGTGTACCCTGTCACAGGGATACCATCGTTTATCGCTAATGCAACCTAGAAATAAGAAGTAATGTTATTTATTTTATTTACATATTTATTTTTTACATGGAAAACTTACAGCTAAGATAATATCTGCATAAGCATCTGAAAGCCAATTAAGAGTGTTCACTTCTAGTTTTATTATCACTGCATAGTATAAAATAAAGTCGCGTTCTCTGTCCCTATTTTTCTTGTCCCTTTGTATGCTTAAATCTTCAAAAGTATGCAACGGATTTTGATGCGGTTTTTTTTAATAGATAGAATGATTAAAGAGGAAGGTTTATATGCATATAACATCATGCTACAACAAACAGGGGCGGAGCAGGAATGAAAAATGTTGCAAAAACGGGGTGACGCAGACGAAGTTGCGCGGGTCAGCTAAATTAAAATGACCAAATTCCGAAATGTCCAACTCAACAATGGTGTTCCTATCTAACACCCTCCCCCCCTCAATTTGGGGAGGCGCACCTTACGCCAACCTCCGCCGTGGTTTCTGAACTATTTACTACTAGCTGTTGCCCGCGGCTCCGCCCGCGTGGACTTCTGATCCCGTTCCCGTTGCTCCATTCCGAGCATTTTCATATTTGTTCACCTTTTAAACCTTGTCTGGACTTCCACGAATAATTCAAGACCAAAATTAGCCAAATTGGTCCAGTTTCATGTTATGTCGTGACAACGGAAAACGGGTTTCATTTTTATATATATAGTTGATAGTGGTCAACGGGTATTCACAAGAAAAATCTCTAAATATTCAAAAAGTACGTACCTGTTCTAAATGATCTCTGATGTACTCCGTTCGAGCAGTATCATTTAGACTGGGGTCGAAAGTCATCAAACCGTTCTCCAGAATAATGATCTCCTTTACATCGTAACTAGCGTTCAGCCAATGGAGTTGCTTGTAAAGACCTTCAGGATATATCTAAAAACACAAACATTTATGTTTAATCAGAACCAAACATTGTCAATAAGTTTTATTTCTGTAGCCTTAGCACGAAATACTATCGAATTCGTAATGTAAAGGTATCGACAGAACGGAGCATTGCGATTGGCGGGCTACACACGCACACAGGTTCACAAGAGGCAGACTGCCAATCACAAAGCTCCGTTCTCTCGAAACCTTTACATTACGAATTCGATAGGAGTTCATGCTAGTGCTACTGGAGGTAGGACGCGACGATATCTTCAGTCCCAATTGAGGGACCTCCACCCTATAGAATACCGCGACTAGTTAACCTTGTGTTGTGATTCCGGCGATGAGTAGGTAAACTTTGACAACCATCTCATCAAGAAGGGCGTTAGAAGGTTTCTATAGGGTCAGCACGAGTGTGACGCCCCTAGTGTTGCAAATATCCATAGGCCATTTTTCCCAGGCGACTACAATATGGGGTTCTTCAAGAAGGGCATTAGGAGGTTTCTACAGGGTAGGTGTGTGACGCCTCTGGTGTTGCAAACGTCCATAGGCCACGGTGACCGCTTTCCATCAGGTGGGCCGTGTGCTTGTCTGCCACCTAAGTGGTATAAAAAAAAAGGCCACGGTCACCGCTTTTCATCAGGGCTCCGTAAAGTATTGTTCTGCAGGCTTTTCATAAACTGTTTTAAGAGTATTTGGTTTTTGAATAATTCCAATCCATTTATAGGCAAAATATATAAATACGTTACCGGGAACCAATCCAAATCGGACGACTTCCACGAAGGGTCGCTGACCATATTCATGTGGAGTTCCTCTGACCCATAGAGAAGCCAAGGACTTTGTTTTTCTCCCGGCTTCACTTTGTGGATCAATCGCGTCAAGTAATAATTCAGACCGTAGTAATCGTATGTGCCTGAAATTTAACAAATAATTCAATTTATCTATATATGTGTGTGTGTGTGTGAGAGAGAGAGAGAGAGAGAAAGAGATCTCATCTCTATCTTAGAGTGGAGGATCCTGCCACCATGCTTGAGGTCTAAGATAACCTCAACAACAAGTGGGTGGGCTCTCCCGAAGAACGGACGAAGCTCTGGCACAGACTGTCCACTCAGGGTTGGCAGGTCAATGGCAGTCGTTCCCCAAAGAACTGATGCACCAATCAAAACAATGAACAGACTTCGAGCTCCAATGAAATAGATGATAATTTTTGGGTGCAGACATGGTGCACGTGTGCTACATCAAGGGTGACGCACTCTGCTGTCAAACCCCATGGTCTTTTTGTTGAACACCATATTGTAATTGCTTGGAAAAAGTTCCAGGAATTTCATTCCACAGTTTGCGCGGGATGAAGTTCCTTTCATACCGCACAGTGCGCACCGTTTCCTGTCGTGATGTGTGAGGATGAACTCCCTGCCTGTAGCCAGCAGCGGGATGATAGAAATCACATAGGCATAATGGGTTTTATATCGACCAATTCTTCTGAAGACAATCCATTGTACAGGTAATAAAACACATAAGTGAGGCAAGTTCCTCCTGAGGTTGTGAGGTTCCACACCGTTGAATTGTCGATGAGAGAGATAAGCGACCGTCTTTGTATCGAAAGGGTCAAGCTGGTGTGCAGGAGCACGGGCAACTCGACGGGGGTCATCTCGAAGAGAAGGCCCCGGGTCTGCCGGGGTGCGAGGGATATGTTGGCTACTACCTCACCTGAAGACCCAAAGACGGCGTGCGTTTTAGTCGGTTCGAGTCCGATATAACCTACCCAACCGGCTCCGGTGTGGGGGGGGGGGAGGGGGATCCGTGGGTATTTTTCGCACGTTAATAAATGAAAAAAAAGGAGCACGGGCAGACATAGTACACGACCCAACAGATGGGAAGTGATTACCGTGTCGTTACTTTCGTTCCACTTAAGACTACAAAACAGCTTTAAAGGCAAAACTGTACCTCTTATCAGTTCTATTTCTTCAGGAGTGAAAGGAGGTAGCCTGGCATATGGGTAATCTTCTTTTACTGCATTCTCATTTAGTAGTGCTTCCAGGTCTTTGGGCCAGCCACCTTCCTTGGAAAATATGGCGTGTGTATAGCGACCTGTCTAAAAGACAAAACATAGGTAATAGTCTGTTATCATTCTCTGAACCTTTTCCCAACTTAGTTGGAGTCGGCTTTCCAGTCTAACTGTGATGCGGCTGAATTTGGATATTCTCCGTGAAGCGACTGCCATCTGACTTCCACAACCAATGATCCAATGACCAATTTCGATATCGAAGTTCTAAGTTAGACTGGTTGGACTTTTGAGGACTCCAACTACCCGTAACGACTGCTATAGATGTTTGTATGGCAACCGGGACCGAAGGCTTAACGTGCTCTCCGAGGCACGACCAGACCAGTGCAAACAGCCATATTCATGCATACAACTTTTTGCACTGAGCGGGGATTGAACCCGCGCCCCGTGCGTAGCAGTCGCCTCCGTGGCGTGGCGGTAGTGTACGTGACTGCTACGCACGGGGGAGGTAAAAGTCTGTTGTATTCCTGGATATCAGATGTTGTTACTGATAATATACATGTGTCACGCTGTAGTAGCTGACTCCGCTGCCCTTCTATGCGTCTGTTGTTTTTTTTATTTATGGCACGTCAATTTGACCTCGCCTGATGTTAAGCTGAAGGAATTCATGAAAGAGGGTCACCATTGCAAACACGTTCAGTGCTACAATGGTGGCGCTCAGCTTGACGGTCATCATCAGATGCTTTTTCACGCCCCGCTTAAAGGACCCGGGACTGTATAAGGAATTCCAGTACTTAATGGTGCGGCAGAGAAAAAGAAGTCATTTAGATTCATTCACACTTACTTACCCAAAATTCGATGGACAACTCCGTCAACTTCACATCTTCAGGCGTCTCAGGTTCAAACCAGAAGAACAGAGTTGTCACAGACACCTTTCCTGCCAAACATTGTTTACAGTGGTTAAGAATTAGGGAGGCCACACACTATACCAGCAAATATTTTTCTTGACAAATTTACTAAGCATCAAGTTGATAACTAATAATGATGCAGTGACGTTAATGTTTCCAAGCCACTTCCAGATTTTTTGAACGTGCGATCAATGCTCTTCCACCGGAGCAGGTTGGGTAGGTTATGTCGGACTCTAACCGACTAAAACACACGCCCTTTTAGGTCTTTAGTAGTAGTAGGAGGTGAGATAGTACTCGCACTCCAGCAGACCCGGGGCTCTCTCTTTCGAGATCTGTCGGGTGAAGGGATGACGGTGTCCCCATCTAGCCTCCGGGAATGGGATGGCGCACTTTTCACTGCCACCGCGCCCAGTTTCAGCTAGGGTGACAGGCGGCTCCACCCGTCACCCCCAGGCTCGTGCTCATGGAGGACGGAGGTTAACAAGTCATTGTCACTAACATTTTAAATTCTGTTTCGCGGTAATGTAGGAGTCTGTGGGTCTATTTACGTTAGTAATATTAATGTTATATGTGTGTTATAATATGAATTATTATTTATAAGATGACTAATTTATTGGATTGTTATTTAATGGATAATTAGAATATTTAATTGAATAATATATTGGATTATTATCTTATTGGACTATTATAAACTGTTGATTGATTAATTCATTAGGATTATTATGTTTAAATGCTGATGGTAATTTGATTAATAATAATTTGTTGAGCTCATAGAATAGCTTATTTTAATTTATATTGTATTGTTCATACGTAAATACCTACTCAATACTTTAAAATTATATTATATTTCCAATCCGACACAATGTAAAAATTGATAAATAAATAAATAAATATATGTCTATGACTATAACTCACCAAAAAACTTCGGTTTATATAACTCATCGTATAACCTGTATGCCTTCGCATGCGCTATCAGCACATTCTTATTGCACAGATACCTTCCAGTCATAAAGTCTTCGATATAAGGTGCTGTGAATCTATGGTAGCCTCCGTCACAGATACTGATTGGCTCGTTGATGGTCACCCAAATCTTCACGCGGTCTGCGTACAAGGAGAATACGACTTCTGCGTAATCGGCGAACCAGTCAGCGATTAGGGGGTTAGCCCAGCCTCCTGGAATATATATATGTTTTTAATTAATTAAAAGGTAAGCTAAGCAAATGTTTTTGGGTCCTATAACCTTTCCATTTAAGCTAAAGTGCTGGGGTAGAATGTGTTTGCGTCGGTAATGTAAGGAGTTGTGTTTCCGGCGGTGATCGCGTCCGACATAACCTCCCCACCCGGCTCAGGTTGATGTGGAGATTTTCGCACGATAAAAAAACTAGCCAGAGCTGATGTTGCAAACGTCCAAAGACCACGTCCATCATGTAGGCCTTGTGTGCTTGTCTGCCTGCCACCTAATGTCAGAGGCTACCTCATCCGCGGCAAATAATGGCTGACCGTCCGTTTTGGTCGGTTCAAGTCCGATATTATCACCAGGGCAGACTTCGGAAAGGGGGTATTCGTGGGGATTGCCGCACGGGGGAAAAATAGCCTATTTCACGGTACACGGTATTTGCTGCATGCCTGTGCAGTTGTCGTACGCGGTTGATTACGGAATCAAAACTTAGGTCGCGAGAATAGCGACGCCCTGGCGCGCTGTTAGTTTGATATAACCTATGATTGGTAAAATTGAGCTCGTCCACCAACCACCGTTACATCCTCAAAAATCAGTCATCAGATCACCTTGCCTGGTCGGAGGACCCTCCCTTCGTGTTGGAGAGACATCACATCCCGTTCCTCCACACCCTGGTAAATATAGTAGAACTAACCTAGATCTTGCAAAGCCTGTGGTAGATCGAAGTGGTACAAGGTGACAACTGGTTCAATGCCTTTCTCCAGTAGACCATTAATCAGGTCATTGTAGTACCGCTTGCCGTCTTCGCTGATAATATTGGCGAAACCAGTTGGAAGTAGACGCGGCCAGGATATTGAAAACCTGAAATTTTTGCAATGAGTCTGTTACTATTGGCTGTCAGTAGACCAGAAGACCTTTGCCTTTTTTTTGTGCACGAAATCTCCACGGATACCAATCCCACCGGAGCCGATGAGAGAGGTTATGTCGGACTCGAACTGACTAGAACGCACGTCATCTTTGGGTCTTTAGTTGCCAGAGTTGAGATAATATGACCTTAACAATACCTGAGTAGTGTTTTTATTTAACAACTGCTAGGGTGGGCTGCAGACAGAAAATAATAAGTAGATCTAATCGATCATGAAGGTCATTAGCGTAGCGGTGGTACCAGCAGCGCGTTTCACGGCTAAGTCAGAAATCACAGGTTCGATTCCAAGGTGAAAGTTTCAGATGCACCTGGAACTTACGCCAATAAGATAATGAGATTACTAGTGTGGCGATACCACATGTACTCAGCGCCATCTAGCGACAGCAAGACTAACTACTACGTCACTACGGATCCTGCATCGCGAAAGTGAAGTTCTCGCGCTGGTACAATATACATACAACACCCAACGACAACCATTGGGCCGCGGCCCGCCAGGCGTGATCACCTTGCCTGGTCGGAGGATCCTCCCTTTGGAGGGACATTACTGGTACCTGTACATGTTCAATCCCAACTCCTCAGCTATCTCAATATCTCGTCGCCACTGGTGGTAGGAGTCGCACGCCACGTCGGCGGTGCTGCCATCCATTACCAGATCCGGCTGCGCATGTATCAAATGATCCCAGATGCTTTCACTCTTGTCTGAAAAATGTTATCAAATTCTAATAGGCTTATTATTTTCAGAGTTCGTTTATGGTACCTTCCTGAAAATAAGTAATGTACGGACGGAGGTAGGACATGGAAGGTCGGACTGCTGCATTAGGACGGGTATCTCCCGTCCTAATGGAGCAGTCCCACTGGGGAAGTACCTCCGCCCTACAGAATACCGCGGCTAATAATAACCTTGTGTTCTGTTTCCGGCAGTGAATAGCATAACCAGAGCTCACTGGAGAGGTTTTGTGCTGTCAGTGGGAAGACCGAGAAACTTCTTTGACTTCTGCACTGACAGCACAGAGACTCTCTTAAACTTCTCTCTTCCCCCCCCCTTCCCCTTCCCCGCTCTTTTCTATATGGTTGGTAGCACGGTGACGCCCCTGTGTTGTCTGTAACACGTCTGCGTCCATAGGAACTAATTATATTCTAAATGATTGTACTGATTAGCCGATTGTGCCCGATTGGCGGCAATAGGCTCGCCCCCTATTACGTGGTACCGAAAACAATAGTTAGCGAAATGTGGATGTTTAATACACCTCTGCCTACCCCTTCGGGGATTACGGGCGTGAGCATATGTATGTATGTATGTATGTATTTATTGTACTGACCACTGACGTTCCAAGCACCTTCCACCTGGTAAGCAGCAGACGAAGCCCCGAACTTGAACCATTCTGGGAACTGGTACTTAGCAGTTCGAGAGCCGCATATCAGCACACTGAAAACATCAATGGAAAATTTATTAATTCTCACTCTCGATGAGTATGATGTTTTGAAGAAAATATAATAATAAACTCATGCCTATATCCCCGAAGGGGTAGGCAGAGGTGCTAGCACCCACATTTCGCCAGTTTATGCTTAGGTCCCAATGTAATAGGTGGCGAGCCTATTGCCATTAACCGGGCACTTATACCTACACCTGCGATAAATATACTCATAGTGTTTATAATATTCGGGACTTCACGCGATATATTTTTTGAACACTTACTTTTGCCGACGTTTCGGGTGCGTTGCAGCACCCGTGGTCACGACTTGACTGGCCTGCGAGCGTCGCGCGGTGTGCAGGAAACATTTTTTGTGTGCCAACCCTCCATTACTTTTATGTTGAATGTAAGGCTGGCGACACACCACACTCACTGTGTCAGTTTTAGATGGCATATCGGCAGCACTGTGTTTTTGGGTTTCACTATTTGTATATCGCGTGAAGTCCCGAAAATTATAAACACTATGAGTAAACGCCGCGATAGTTTAAAAAATATACACATAACTTCGAAAAGCATCGAAAGTCATTGGTGTGTGCCATGGTAAACCTGGTATCGAACTCGAGACCTCGTTTTCTCGTTTTCTGACCCATACCACTAGGCTACCGCGGTATATTCAAGGATACTACAGCCGGGGGAAATACAGTACCTACGTATATAGATAAGCGTGCACGTCACATTAGTACACAAAGGGCTTATTACAAGAAACACGTTACACTTTTACACCGCGCCAATGTTATCCTAACCACATGAATACGTAAACTATTATCGTTTTCCTCTTGTAAAATACATTGAACATTTATTTATATTGCAGTTTATTTTAATAATAATAATGATACATTTTTTTATGTGTTTAAAAATATATTCAATATGTATGAAAATGGAATAAAGAAAAATAATAATCCGTGGCGTGGCGGTAGTGCACGCAACTGCTACGCTCGGGGCGCGGGTTCGATTCCCGCTCAGTGCAAAAGGTTGTATGCATGAATATGGCTGTTTGCACTGGTCTGGTCGTGCCTCGGAGAGCACGTTAAGCCGTCGGTCCCGGTTGCCATACAAACATCTATGGCAGTCGTTATGGGTAGTTGGAGCCCTCAAAAGTCCAACCAGTCTAACTTGGAACTTCGATATCGCCATTGGTCATTAGACCATTGGTTGTGGAGGTCAGATGGCAGTCGCTTCACGGAAAATATCGAAATTCAGCCGCATCACAGTTAGACTGGAAAGCCGACCCCAACTGAGTTGGGAAAAAGGTTCAGAGAATGATGATGATAAATAATAATAATACCTACAACAGTCAGCATACTAATTGTTTTCCAAAATTTTCTGCACGTGATGTTATGTAATAGTTTGAATTTTTGGTTTTTATGGAGAACTGGAACGGGATCATAAGCCCACGTCAGCGGAGTCGCGGGCAACAGATAGTCACTACATAGTATAAAACAAAGTCGCGTTTTCTGTCCCTATTTTTCATGTCCCTTTGTATGCTTAAATGTTTAAAAGTACGCAACGGATTTTGATGCGGTTTTTTAATAGATAGAATGGTTAAAGAGGTAGGTTTATATGTATATAACATCATGCTACGACCAGATGCGGAGCAGGAATGAAAAATGTTGCAAAAACGGGGTGACGCAGACGAAGTTGCGCGGGTCAGCTAGTCTACTATATAAAAATAAGCCGGGTTTTCCTTCCTGACGCTATAACTCCAGAACGCACGAACTAATTTCCACGGTTTTGCATTCGTTGGAAAGGTCTCGGGCTCCGTGAGGTTTATAGCAAAGAAAACTCAGGAAAAAAAAAATTATTCATCTTTTAATCACCAAACGAAATGTTACATAAAACGAAGCCATCTGATTGCAAAACGGAGTTCGCCGGGTTTGCTAGTTATTTATAAAAATCTTAGCACAATCAACTCATTTAAGGTATATTTAATTACTAAAGAATAAAGATAATTTTTCTGTTAAATAAATATTAATTTGTACACAACAAACTAAGGAAACTTGAACAAGATAAACAGATTTATAAGTAGTTTGATAAGATGTCAATGAAATAGCCTTACACATACACATATATAAATATATATGATGACGACCTCCATGGCGTAGCGGTAGTGAACGCGACTGCTACGCAGGAGGCGCGGGTTCGATTCCCGCTCAGTGCAAATATGAATATCTGCATTGGTCTGGGTGTTTTTATGTATAATATGTATGTATTTACAAAAGAAAATGTATCTATGTATGTTTATCCGCATTCTAGAACCCGTAACACAAGCTAGTTAAACTATGCTTACCATGGGTCTAGGTGACGTTGTGTAGATTGTCCTAGAATGTTTAATGTTAGAGAAAACTAGTTTCGCCTACATTTAGTATTACTGCTCCAACAGTAGTGGTCTCTACTTGTTCATTCGAGTGTCAAGACTTCAAGATGCAACCATCAAAGACTTCCAGCATCTTTTTAAATGCCAATTAGGTGGCAGATAAACACAATGCCCACCTGGTGGAAAGTGGTTATCATGGTCAATGGATGGTGTCACACTCCCCGGGGGCGACGTAAAGAAAAGTGCGCCTCCCCATATCCAGGGGTTAAATGGGTAAACACGATGGTTTTCATGTTAAGCTACTGAACGTAACGGAGGTAGGACACGACGGTATCTCCCGTCCGAAATAAGCTGTCCAACTGGGGAAGTACCTCCGCCCTACAGAAGACCGCGGTCATAATAACCATCGTATTGTGTTCCCGCCGGTAAGTAGAGTAGCCAGAGCTCACTATACCCGTCCTTCCCCTCCCCTTCCTAGCCTCCCCACCCCTTCCCAGCTCTCCCCCTTTCCCTTCAGGGTGGGCAGCGCGTGTGTGACACCCTTAGGTGGCCGCTTTGCATCAGGTGGGCCGTGTGCTTGTCTGCCACCTACGTAGTATAAAAAAAAAAACTGAAACTATCGTGTCGCATTTCTACTAGTTTTTTTCTGTTCTGTGGTTTTAAGCATAACAATATTTACATTACATATTATAGGGTTATAAACAAAACTACAGTACTTACCTTGATTTTTTATTATTTATGATTAAGTATGTTAAGTCCGTATGATAATATCTATTTACGTAATATTGTAATTAATTTCTGTTAATATAATTTTGGTAGTTATTTGTGTAGAACGCACCTAGGTACTTATATATTTCAAGGTAGGTACCGCACTGGCAGTCAACCGGGGTTCTAGGGGAAATACTTACTTATATGAGCCCTGGCATATGACGAAGTTAAGATTATTGAGGGGATTTCCGTTCAAAAATGGTACCACTCCGTTTTCCTCAATTATTATCATGCAAAAAAGATCTCAAACAGTAAATTCTTCACACAAAAAAATCATACAATAAGTACTTACAGTCGGGGCCCATTCAAATTTTACCAATCAAATCTGCCCAAGGGGCCCCGACTGTGAGTATTGTAAGCATTTTAAACTACTGGGCTTGTTGTTTATTTCTTTTTAGTTTTTAATTAATTAATTTTTTCATGTAATTTTTTAAATTAGTTTTTACGCAACCGGGTTTTTTGTTTTTCTTTAACTTATTTTTTACTTGCTTTGAGGGGTGAGTTTGGCATTCCTTCCATGACATAAGCAACAATTTGTTATTTTTATCGTTGGTCTATGAAAGGTAATGGCAAAAATTAAACAACCTTAACCTTATATAAAATCAACATACCACGCGGACCAAGGATTGGGGGTCAACCGCCACTTGACCTATTCAATCTGGAATCTACTCTGACTATTGCACCATCAGCTTCTAATATTATTGATGACATAAGGGTACAAACAAAAACATACATACATACATACATAGACTGATAAACACAATACCCTCCTTTGCGTCGCGCAGTCGGGTAAAAAGGATAATATACTAATATTATGAAGCTTAAGAGTTTATGTGATTGAAGATTTTTTTCAATCCAAGCCAGTAATTTATGAAATTAACTCATAAATTACTGGTTTGAATTGAAAAAATCTTTTAGTATTGGATAGACCAGTTATCGAGGAAGGTAAGTTAAGGCTATAGGTATAACATCACTGTACTATCTAAGGGAATAAATCATATAAGTACATAGGTATTATTATGCTATGGGTATGTTATTTGAAAAATACAGGCGCCATAAGTATACCACGGGCAAAGCCGGGGTGGGTCGGTTAGTAATATAACCCTTTATCTAGATTTCGCCTAGGTGAAATCCCTATCATAATGATTAACGCAATATCACCACGTTTCCCTACACCCTACACCCATTCTTTTTTTTTATACCACTTAGGTGGCAGACAAGCACACGGCCCACCTGATGGGAGGCGGTCACCGTGGCCTATGAACGTTTGCAACACCAGAGGCGTCACACATGTGCTGCCCACCCAGTAGAAACCTTCTAATGCCCTTCTTGAAGAACCCCATATTGTAGTAGCTTGGGAAAACCACGGGAGTTCATCCCACAGCTTGAGCGTGCGCGGGATGAAACTTTACCCACGAATACCGATATTTAAATGCTAAGGTCTCCAAAATCTAAAAATACCATTAAGTATATTGTATATGACTTCAAGGTTACTAAAAACTCGTTCTACGAGTATTAGTTACACCATATATGATAATATATCTCCATGGAATGTATCAATCGTTTTATATGATAGGTCATTGACCGTGTTATGATATAACATACACGAAGTACCTAGATTATAAATCCTAAATCTTAGATCTGACAGTATTAGGTACTTAATGATTGTGCGGAATATTCTTTATTTATAAGAAGATAAGTAAACTCATGCAGTAAGTTTTAACTTAATTACATTGGTAAGTAGATCTATTATCCAGTAGCTTCTAACGCCGCGTCTACATTTAAGTAACATTTTACCGTGACCGTGTCAGAAGTGCGTGTCCGTCGTGAATTCAGCTGCGTGATACCGGTAGGCTTAGCACGAAATACTATCGAATTCGTAATGCAAAGGTATCGACAGAAAGTTGTTACGTCCACACTCAACGTCATGTATTGTCTTGATGACACGCTGTCTTATTCATGTCACAAATCTGGACGCACCTTAAGACTAGTAGTTGTGTAATGACATCACTTCATTTTTTTTTAATAGTCCAGGAATTGTGTTGTGTGTGTGTCGAATGAACAGGTTACACGTAATTAGAATTATTTGTACCAAATTTTATCGTGTAGGTACCTATAGCAAGTAGGTACGGTCACCTGCAATAATATGTATACACTTTGGAACCTTGTCACAATATTAAACGACAAGACAACATTATAACATGAAACGGTAAAATTCGACAAGTTAAATGTGAAAAAGATACATATTATTGGAGGATAAAAAAATAATGACAAAATAATATCTATAAGATTAAATTCAAATTTCATTACTCATGTTGACAAAAAATATAATTACGCACAAAATTTTCGTTCAAGGTTTAGGTGACTCGTGTTAGGTGTAATACCGCTGTGTGATTCATGACTTATTCATTCAATTTTCCTCACAAGAGCAGCCTAGTCAGTCATTTTTTGTACCACCTCGTCTCAACAAACACGAACTGTTGTAGGTATACCTTCGACCTTATTATTTTTATCTATTAACGAGCTGCCCCGCGCAACTCCATCTGCGTCACCCCGTTTTCGCAACATTTTTCACTTTTACTCCACGCCAGTTGGTTGTAGCATGATGTTATACATATAAACATTCCTCTTCAATCACTCTATCTATTAACAAAACTACATCAAAATCCGTTGCGTAGTTTTAAAGATTTAAGCACACCCTTTGTGTGCTTAAATCTTTTTTTATAGGGACAGATAAAGCGATTTCATTTTATACTATGTAGTGATAGGTAATCTCATTTTTCTTCTTTTCAACATTTTTAAGGAATTTTATGGGATAGCCGCGGTAGCATCGAACCCGCGCCCCGTGCGTAGCAGTCGCGTGCACTACCACGGACCACCACGAAAAGATTACATACCTAAATTGTATTTTATTTATCATATGACTTATACGATGACGAATATTATGTTTGTTGTCCCTAATAAAATAATAAAATCATAGCTGGGTATTAAACCCAGGTTTCGCTAACCATAGGTAGGTACTATGGTTATCATGCAACGTGAAATATTAAATAACTTATGGTAAGCTGAAGGCAAAGTCTCAGGAAAGAAGGTCACCATTACAAACTCTAGCTAAACTAGACAACTAGAATTCTCACGACAATAACAATTACTTGTAATAGGTCCCATTGATAACGTAAGTCATGGCCAAGATTGGAACTTAGAACCTTTTGATCTGAATAATAATATCAACTCCCTAAAGCCCGTAGACTCTTGCATAATACACATGATATGACATTTTAGATCTGATTTATTTGACATAATATTTTTTTAAATTCGCGGGCCTTATTTGAAATTATATCTCCTGGTAAATAAATAGTAACAGTATGAATTAACCAACTTAAAGCTTATATTTATGTACTTGCCAGTTAAGTAAATACACATACACACACAAACACATGTTTAATGTTTACAAACACATAAAAACATAATAAAACACAGTCAAACACTCACCTAAACACAACAGCGTACACACACTTCATTCTCACGACTGAAGTGACGTTTGAAGGTTGACTGACGTTTTGCGTAATGCGTACAGTCAACAACAAAAGTTGCTCAACACTAACAAAGAAGGTTGCATATCAAAATTCCGAAGTTTGAAATACTGAAAATTATTTTTTTTTTCACTGAAACTGCGGTTATTTTTTATGTAGGTAGAGACTTTGGCCATATGCGTTTTACCTACTCATATGATATATATCTATGCTGAGGAATGCTGTGTCCACCAATCCAGCTCAATTTGACTTAGATACATTGGTCTTAAAAAGGCTTAGGCAGGAGCGCAGCGTAATAGAGCTCCGCATGGTTAATGCGTTTACTTTTTATAACACCACCTCAAAAAAAAAGAATCACAACAACCATCAAAAAATTTATAATTTTCGAAATATTCAACTTTCGATATTTTAAACTTTTGGACAAATACAGGGTGTAAGGGGAACACACACTCCGACACACTGGACTACCAGGGGGTACTAACTCATGGTTCACTACATATTGGCACTAAAAAGAATTATGGCAACTGGCAAAGAAAAATGGCATTTTTTTTCGTTTTTTTAACGTTGAACTTGCGTCATTCACTCTCCATCGTTTTACTCAGTTTCACCGATACGATGGAGTGTAAAGAATGCGAAGATCATCATCATCATCATCATCAACAATCATTCCAACTATACTTATCACAAAATAAAAGGAAATTCCTAACTCGACACTGGCAAGATTGTCCCCTAAATTGGGTTGATATGTTGCCATCTATGAAAAAAAAGAAGAAGAAAGAATGCGAAAAAAAATTTAGAAAAAAATAGCTTCGCCGTAATTTTTTTTAATGCCAATATGTTGTGTACCAGGAGTACTACTAACCAAGGACCTTCGGCTTCAGGAGTGTTTTCCTTACATCCTGTAGAGGTAACTTGGGGATATTGAACTGCCACCTTTCTTCGGTCTTATGAATACCAGTATTAAGAATTTCTGGATTTTAATAATGTAACCAAGGAGAAACCAATACAATTTTATTGTAGGAAGTTATAATTACACAGCACCAGAGTCCTCGATGTTTTCTGATCATTGGAATTCCCATCACTGATATTAATTCACGGGAATTCCCAGATTGTTTTGTATGTTAATAATCGCAATACTAGTGTTGCTAGGCCAAATAAAGAATTTAAAAATCTCGTGATCCCGTGCCCGCAATCTAAATACATACATACATATGCTCACGCCTGTAAACCCGAAAAGGATAGGCAGAGGTGTCTTAAACACCCACATTTCGACAACTATGATTTTCGGCCCCTCGTAATAGGGGGCGAGCCTTTTGCCTTCAATCGGGCACTTTGTAATGAATGGGTATGTCGGAAACTAATTTCTAACCGAAAATGTAACAGGTAAATAAATTCGATCAAAAACTGACCCGTTTCCTTGCTATGGTACGGTGTAAAATAGCAAGGAAATTAATTAAGTGCTTAGCCGCACAAGCACATACCTACATAATATCAGACGAAATCTAAATAGTATTTCTATGTCTTATTCCAGATTAAAATATATATCCCTGTGCCAAATATATCCCATTCAGACGTTACATGGTGATGAACATCTTCATAAACTTTCAAATCTACACTAACATTATAACGATAGGGGAAATTTACATTTTTTTGTGTGTGTATGTTTGTTATGAATGAACTCCTTTTGAGTTGTCTGTGTCAATTTAAAAAATCGTTTCACAAATTGGAATTCGACAAATCGAACAAATTGTTAACTGTTAAGATGCTTTTGTTGCTAACTGTACCGATTATTTTATCTACTATATAAAAATAAGTCGGGTTTTCCTTCCTGACGCTATAACTCCAGAACGCACGAACCGATTTCCACGGTTTTGCATTCGTTGGACATTTCCAAAGAGACATTTCTCGGGCTCCATGAGGTTTATAGCAAAGAAAATGCAGGATAAATTTCAACAGAAAAGCGGGAAAAACATTTTTCACTTGGCGAAACGGAGTTCGCCGGGTTTGCTAGTTCCTCATATAATATTCAAGATAATTACCAAAATTAGATTAAAAGAAAGTTATGCCAAAAAGGCATCATATAAAATCCAAATTTATTTGAATGATAAACAAGCCTGGCAATGAGCTGTTCACTTAACTTGCTACTCAAGATAATTATTGTATCTAGACTAAGTACTTACCTCTTTTTTTTATAGTGTGAAATAGCCCCACATATAGCCCCCGCCAGAACCGATAAGTACTTACCTGATGTTTGTAAATAGACAAAAAAACCTTTTAGTCTCTTGCCGAAGTCTTCTCTGACCGGGACCAAGTTCCGAACCGCGCGGTGCGGAGGTTCATTTCATTTGCTAAACTACCCTACAATACCCACATTTTTAATTTTCACGTGTTGTAAGCAGCAGTGCAATTCTCTAAGTAAACATCGTTGGGCTCGACGATGAACTCGACGTAGAGTACAACCTATAATTGACGATTAGAGAACTGTACTGCTGTTCTAGGCTGTGCCTACATCGAGTTCAGCGTAGAACTCCACGCAGAATGGTTAGAGAATTGCATTACTGCAGTTCTAGGTTGGTAGCGTCAGTTCTAGGCTGTGCTCGTTGTTGAGTTCGTCGACGAGCTTGACGATGTATGCTTAGAGAATTGCACCGCAGGGCCTTTACCAATGCCGGGAGCCCCGGGCACATTAAAATTTGGGGGCCCCTGTTTGTTTTTTTATACCGTTTAGGTGGCAGACAAGATCACGGCCCACCTCATGGATTGGTGATCGTGGCCTATTGTAACACTTGGCCGTTTTTAACAACGAGGGCGTAGACCGCCGACGAATTTAACTTCAAATTAATAGCACATACATAATTAAACTACTTTTCAGTCACTTTTTCTGTGAGAAAAGTGTTCTTAAGTTGGTGTGCGAGAAATTGTCGCTCCATCCGTGGGCCCTCCTGAAGCGGTGGGCCCTGGGCACGTGCCCCGAGTGCCTCTATGGTATGACGACCTCCGTGGCGTGGCGGTAGTGAACGCGACTGCTACGCAGGAGGCGTGGGTTCGATTCCCGCTCACTGCAAATATTTGTGTGCATGAATATAAATATTTGCATTGGTCTGGATGTTTCTATGTATAATATTTATAGTATAGTATTTACAAAAAAAAGTATCTATGCATGAGAACTAGAACCGTAACACAAGCTAGTTAAACTATGCTTACCATGTATCTAGGTGGCGTTGTGTAGATTGTCCTAGAATATTTATTTATTTATTTATTAATGGCTGCTCTCTACAGACAGACACAAATAATGTATGATTTTCAAATTTTGAATTGAGAATTGAGATGAGAAAATTCATATTTCGAATTGTAATTGTAATTGTCCCATGATCACATATATCACAGCTAATAAAGCTGTCTTCAAAATTACGACTGATCGGATAATACAGTCTGCTCTGATTGGAAAAAAGGCGCCCGAACTTGAAATCCGTTTGTTGGGCATAATTATTATGACCTCATGCATTGTAACCAAACCATAACGCGATTCAAACAAACTGAGTACGACACCATCTATTGAGCACTATAGTAAAAAATAAATGATTGAAATGATTGATTGACTCCTACTGATCGAAGGACAAGGCTGAGAGGTATACCTACTCTCCTCTCTGAATTAGGAAGGTAGACCGCACTCGCTTCAATTAAGCAAGTTATCTCAAAATACCCGAACTATGATGAATTATTGGAATTACTTATGAAAAAAAAAGTCTAGTTTTTTTTCTGTACTGTGGTGTTACTATTTACGCAGAATGGGCTCGCTACTTATTTAATATAAATTATAAGGGTACGTCACCCAGACCCATGGTAAGCATAGCTTAACTTGCTTGTGTTACGTGTTCTAGAATGCGGATAAACATACATAGATATTTGTTTTTCTAAATACATACATATTACACATAGAAACACCCAGATCAATGCAGATATTCATATTTAAGCACACAAATATTTACAGTGAGCGGGATCGAACCCGCGCCTCCTGCGTAGCACCACCACCACCACTCCTGATACACAAAATATTGACATGAAAAAATATTACGGCAAAGCAATTAATGTTTTTTTTTTATTATTTTATTTTTCGCATTGTTTACTCTCCATCGTATCAGTACTTAGTTAAATGAAACAAAAATCAAAAACAGCACGTTAATTTGACTTCATCATTACTTCAATAGTTGGACAATACTTGTAATTAGGGCAATTCTTAGTCATGATATTCCCGCACTTTGTGACTTCGTTCATGTCTGTTTACGTCACAGACACTAATTGTGGCCATTCGTGGTATTATAAATAATATAATCTATTGTAAAACGTTCTTAAGTTGGTGTGCGAGAAATTGTAGCTCCATCGGTGGGCCCCCTTGAAGCGTAGGGCCCTGGGCACGTGCCCCGAGTGCCTCTATAGTAAAGACGGGATTGGTTGTAAGTGTCGATGGACGACCTCCGTGGAGTGGCGGTAGTGAACGCGACTGCTACGCAGGCGCGGGTTCGATTTCGGCTCACTGCAAATATTTGTGTGCATGAATATAAATATTTGCATTGGTCTGAGTGTTTCTATGTATAATATGTTTGTATTTACAAAAAAAAAGTATCTAAATATGTTTAACTGCATTCTAGAACCGTACCACAAGCTAGTTAAACTATGCTTACCATGGGGCATAGATCTAGGTGGCGTTGTGTAGATTGTACTAGAATATTTATTTATTTATTCATTTATGGCTGCTCTCTACTGACAGGCTGAAATAATGTATGATTTTCAAATTTTTAATTGAGAATTGAGTTGAGAATTGTACCTAACTGTCGCAAAATCACATAACACAGCCAAAAAAGCTGTCTTCAAAATTACGACTGATCGGATGACACAGTCTCTCGATTGGATAGAACTTTAAACCGAAGATGAAGTCCGTATGTTGGGCATAATTATTATGAACTCATGCATTGTAACCAAACCATAACGCGATTCAAATAAACTGAGTACAACACCATCTATTGAGCACTATAGGAAAAAATAGTAAAGGTATTTACGTGTCCTAGATGAGAAAATGAAAGGCTAGAAATGCATGGTGCCACGCTAGTATGACTTTGAGTAATTAATTAAGTATACTATAGCTACATAATAAATCCTATAGTTTTTTTTTTATTATTTACTAGCTGATCCGCGCAACTTCGTCTGCGGCACCCCGTTTTTACGACATTTTTCATTCCTGCTCCGCACTTGTTGGTCGTAGCTTGATGTTATATACCTACATATAAACCTTTAACCATTACTTCTATTAAAAAAAACTGCATCAATATCCGTTGCGTAGCTTAAGCATAAAGATTTAAGCGTACAAAGGGACAGAGAATGCGACTTTATTTTATACTAGCTGTTGCCCGCGGCTTCGCCCGCGTGGATATTGGTTATCGCGACCAAACCTACCATATTTATGTCCTTTCCCAAGGTCTAGTCTACCCTTTCATCATCAGTCATCATTCTCTGAACCTTTTTCCAACTCTGTTGTGATCGGTCTTCCAGTCTAACTGTGATGCGGCTGAACTTCGATATTTTCCCTGAAGCCAAGCGGTTCGGTTCGGTGAGTCTTCCCTCTGCCGCACCATTAAGTCTTGGATTTCCTTACCAGCGCACGTGTTTCCTTCTTCCTACAGTCCCGCGTCCTTTAAGCGGGGCTTAAAAAAGCATCTGATGAGGCCGTCAAGGTGAGCGCCACTATTGTAATACTCTACGTGTTTGTAATGGTGACCCTATTTCCGGAGACTTTGCCTTCAACTTACCATCAGGCGAGTTGAAGTCAAATTGACGTGCCATAAATAAATAAAAACATCCATAGAATAGGCCGCGGTAACCACTTTCTATCAGGTGGGTGTGCTTTATTCAACCTAAGTGGTATAAAAAGTTATACGAAATCAAGTAGGTCATGTTTAGAGTACTTAAAGTACTGGTATGATATTATTACGTGCGCCTTTTTTTACGCCAGATCATTTTCCTTGTTAAATGTTAAGTCTGTAAACAATGTAATGTAGGCAGTTCAGTTGAACAATGATGAATGATGTCAATGACAGTACCGATATCTATTTCACATTTCACAAATTAAAAGTCGTTTAAAAAATAGACAGGTCTTATATAGTCCCGTATGTAACGAAACCATACCTTGAATTTAAATCGATCTACGCCATCTATTGTTGCGCCATGTACTAAATAATTGAATAACATATTTTAATTTCATAATTAATTACGTATTTTTTTACAACATATTTGTACTATACGTAAAAATCATTTTTTTTTATTCACATACTTGACTGGACGTAATAAGACAAATATCATCTATAAGAATAAAACAGCGCCCTCTATATCTTTCCTAATATTTCGTTTAACATCATTAATGCTCACAACTCCGGTTCTATTGAACCGATTGCGATGAAACAAGATTTTAAGTCTGACCAAGCCCCTTCTAACAAAAAAAACCGCATCAAAATCCGTTCAGTAGTTTTTGCGTCCATCGCGGACAAACAGACAAACAGACAGGAAATGAAAAATAAATATTTTCGTGTTCAGTTCACTTAACATATCCCAAGTATTTTTTTTTAAATATCTCCAATGTACAGACACGACCGCTTTACAATTATATAATTATTTTATACATTGTAGTGATGACACGTTGGTTTGACTTCATCATTTCACTTCAATAGTTGAACAATAGGTACTTGTAATTAGAGCAATTCTTACTCATAATATTCCCGCACTAGTTCATGTCTGTTTACGTCACAGACACTAATCGTTCGTGGTCATTCGTGGTATAATAAATACCTAATTAATTGTAAAAGGAGCATACCTAATTCGTCTCACCACAAAATTAATCACATTACAACGTTCACAAGAGTGACTCAAATGTTACATACAGGACGTTACAAGAGACTCAAATGTTACATGGTACACACCAATGACTTTTCGATGCTTTTCGAAGTTATGTGTGTATTTATCGCAGGTTTATATGTGCCCGGTTAATGGCAATAGGCTCGCGACCTATTACATTGGGACCTAAAAATATAAACGGGAGAAATGTGGGTGCTAGCACCTCTGCCTACCCCTTCGGGGAAATAGGCGTTAGTTTGTAAAAAAAAATATTTTTCACTTTTAACACACTGAACACTAGCGAAACAGAAAACAAAAATGAAAAATCTGCCGTGCCGTAATTTTTTAATGCCAATGTTGTGTTGTGTACCAGGAGCACTATCAGGGGCCTTCGGCGCTGGGAGTGTTCCCCTTACACCCTGTATATATCCTACAAAGCATGCGGTAGGCATATTCCCATAGAGGAAGTACATATATTATATTCGAAATTAAAAAGGTACAAGACACCGATAACACATTTAATCATTATTCGGTCCTCCGTGGAAAACACCGACATACCGAAATGCCGAACATCTTCTTCTTCTTCTTCTTCTTTTATGTAAGTGGCTCCATCGTTCACCGATGATTTTGCCAATGTCAAAGTGTTTGATAGTTCATCAGTTCTGAAACTATTGCTCGGTTTTACAATGAGAGAGCTTCATGTTTGATTCCTCCTGACTGCGTTACCGACAACAAGGTTGAGAGTAAATATTGTAATTTTGTTCAAAACTAATAAAAAATATTAAAAAAATAGGTACCTAGCGGCTTATTAGGCTTGTTTACTGAAAACGGTATCAATATATATATATACCTAAATATAGTTAAGACTAAGAGTTAAGACTTTTACATAGAGTTAAGTTAATGTTAGTACACAATATAGGGTAGGGAAGAAAGGATGATTAGGAACATAAATCCTGCCTATAATTTAATCTTGTTCATTGTAATAAATTTGCTTAAAGATTTTACATACGGAGTGTAAACTAAAGTTAATAAAAAATTTAGATTAATAGGACGTGGAATTGTTCTTGGAAGAAGATCGTACATTTGGACAATCAATCTCGGACAAGAAAAAAAAATATGTTCCAGGGTGCCCTCTTCGAGGCCGCACTCACACAGAGAGTGGTCACGAACACGGATCTTGGCTAAAAAGACTGGTGTGCACACGAAACCCAGGCGAAGGCGAACTATTGCAGATGTAGCCAACTTATTAACTTTGTTTTGTTTGAAAAACCAAGGTTTTGACGGGATAATGGGTTGCAGCGAACCATAAAATTTGCCTTTAGTGAGTCTTGTTACCTGCCACAAATCATTCCAGGCCTCATCTAGCGACCGGCTAGCCGAGGAATGAAGGTCCCTGACAAACAAAAAATTATACGAAGGGATACCAGAGTGCACGGCCATCTTTGCATGTGAATCTGCTGTTTCATTACCAGCTATACCAGAGTGAGCAGGGATCCATGCAAGTGCAACTTCAATTCCGGACTCATGACACCTGTGTAGCGTTTTCTTAATCTCCAGAGTGATTGGGAAATTATATCTTGACTTAAACGGATTTTTTAGGAGATCCTTCAGGCAACTTAGGGAGTCAGACAGTACTAAAGATTTGTTTAATTTGTGAGATTCCACGTATCTTACTGCTTCTAAAAGAGCAATTGCCTCACCGGTAAAATTTGAACTAAATGAAGGGCTTTTAATGCTAAGAATAATTCTAAATTTCGGAATCCAGACTGCAGATCCAACTGGGACATCTGATGACAATTTTGAAGCGTCTGTGTAAACCGTGACCCATTCCGCCCAATGATTATTTATAATATTAAGGAAAGTTTGGTTCGCATTAGGACACTGCTTGCTTACGCCCAGATCCAGAATGACTCTAGGCGCGAAAATCAAAGATTGGAAGTCATTAATGAAAAGTGGATTGATGGGAGATTGGAAGGGAGAAATGCCGAAGGAGTTTAATTTAGCAAAGGAGTTTAAGAGCAGAGGGGGAGATTTATGCTCCCAATAATTTGAATTAGTTACTAGGAGGGAAAGTTCCCGGAGTATAGGAAGGAGAGGATGACTACTAAGTTGAGCTGCAGAGAAAAGGAATCTGTCAGAGAGAAATTGTCTTCGAAGGTGTAGAGGGGGCTCTAAACATTCCACCTGGAGAGCATTTAAAGGAGAGCATTTCATTGCACCAGTTATAATCCGCAGACACTTTGACTGGATCTTTTCCAGGCTGTATATAGCTATTTTGTTACATGGCTCTAGTAAGAATGTACCGTAATCAAAGTGACTACGGACTATAGCATTGTATAGAAGTTTTAGGCAGAAGGGGTGGGAGCCCCACCGAACACCTGTAAGAGCTCGCAGAACGTTCACGCCCTTTTCACTCTTATCTATAACGTGGTTCAGGTGAGGAATACCAGTCAGTTTAGAGTCCAGGATCAGACCTAGAAACATAACCTGATTCTTAATAGGGATTGGTTCATTAGCAATGGATATGTAAATGAAGGGAGGGCTGCGTTTACGGGTAAAGACAACTGCATTGCATTTCGGAATACTGAGAGTCAAGAAATGATTTTCCATCCAGTCATTCAAGTAACTAAGGGCTGTGTTTATATTAGAGGAAGCAGTAGAGAAGGAAGAGGAGGATGAATAAAGAGCAACGTCATCGGCATACTGCAGAACTTTGCAGAATGAATTGACAGAAAGTTCCAGGTCATATGTGTAGATGTTGTAAAGGATTGGGCTGAGGACTGATCCCTGAGGAAGGCCTTTCCACACGGTTTGAGGAGGGAGGTGGATACCCTGGTATCGGACATATATAGAACGGCACATTAATAAATTACAGATGATTTGAACCAGTCTCCATGGAACACTCAGCTGGAGTAGTTTTTGTTTAAGGAGCGGAAGGTGGACATTATCATAAGCCGATGCGATATCAAGAAAGACTGCTATAACATGCTCATTCCGAGAGAAAGCTGTGCGAATTTCGGAGGTAAAGATACTAAGGCTATCCAGAGTACCCCTACCCTTCCTAAAGCCGAACTGGCTACCAGCTATCACTTGTCTATTTTCTAGTATCCATTCCAGTCTGTTTTTTATGAGGATTTCCATGATTTTAGCCAAAACCGAGGAGAGCGCGATAGGACGATAAGAAGAAGAGGCTTGGGGATCTTTACCAGGTTTAAGAATGGGAATAATGATTTGATTTTTCCAAGAATCTGGGATGATCCCAGAATAAAGGATTGAATTGAAAATATTAAGAAGAATAATTTTGGCCTGGTCTGATGATTTAATGAGAAAGGAGTATGGAATACCGTCTATGCCAGGTGAGGAGTCATGAAGGTTGGCCAATGCACAAGAGAGTTCGTCGAAGGAAAAATGATTGTTCATGATATTTTGAGGAGAAGAAGAATCATGGGAATATTCGGTATTAGAAAGACAGGAATACTCAGGAACAAAAGGAGGAGCTAGGGAAGATAGGAAATCATGTAAAAAAGAATGAGGAAGGTTGCAAGTAAGGTTAGAGTCTTCTATACCTCGTCTAAAGGCTTTAAATTTCTTCCAAACAAGTGAGAGGGGGGTGCGGGGAGATATAGATTCACAAAATTTCTGCCAACTCAAGGCTTTCTTTTCGGATAATAGTCTTGCGGTCTGCGCAGCCGTTTTTTTGAAATGCAGGTAGTCGGTCATGGAAAAGGACGTTGCAAATATATTTTCTGCTTCTTTACGCCTCCGAACACTTTCTGAGCATTCAGCATCCCACCAAGGAGGAGAAGGAGTTGTTAAGTGAGATCTTTTCTTGAGAGGAAAAGAGAAATTAGCAGCTGCATTAATAGCAGAGATAAAGTTATTGTACGAGGAGAGGAGGTTAGAGGAGTTTACTTGTGGAAAATTAGACAATTCCTTATCTAACTGGCAAGTATATTGTTCCCAATTTGCATCTATCAGACGATATTTGAGAAGAGGTTCAAAAGGTGGACGGATTATGTGATTAAAGTTAGGGGAACGGAAGTATGACTTACTTCATACTCGGGAAATGATCACTACCTAGTGAATTTGGAAGAGGAGACCACGATAAAAGAGATGCTAGGTGAATAGACGAGATTGTAAGGTCTGGGATACTAATATGTTGAGAAGGAGGAACTCGCCGAGTCGGAGAACCATCATTGAGGACACACAAGTCTCGATCATCCAAAATATCTAGAAAATGGGAGGAAAGAGAATCAGTATAGTGGCAGCCAAATAGCGTGTGGTGTAAGTTAAAATCGCCTAATAAAATCATGGGGGAGGGTATTCGGGTTAGGATTGAATTTAGTTCAGAGATGATATTTCGGTTAGGGTGTGGAATATAAATAGAGACAAATGATACATCTAGGGCTCTGACAGCAACAATATGAAGTCCAGAATCATGATCTGGAACTTGGATTTGAGAGAATGGGGTGTGTCTGTTCACTAACAAGGCACAGCCCGCCCGACCATCGCTTCTATCATCCCGCAAGCATGAGAAACCAGAGATCCTAAAAATGGATCCAGGCTTCAACCATGTTTCCGAAATGGCAAAGACAATGGGATTATATTGATTAATCAGGTTAATAACATCATGTTTATGACGGCGAAGACTTTTAGTGTTCCATTGCAGGAGATGAAAAGGCATAGCTGCTGTTGTTTTTAGTGAGAACTGAAAGTAGTTGTTCTACAAGAACTGAAACATCGTACGGTAGAGCATCAGACATTTTGGTAAGTATGTTAATCAAAGAGCAAAGTAGGAGTTCTACAAGATTATCATTAGGAGTTGGTAAAGGGGTGCTTTCAGTTGGAGGGTTAAGGCAACAACCATTAGGTTGCAATGTTGAAGGTGTCTGGGTTAATAGTTCCTGGGCGTGGGAGTCATAAGATTTACCTAAAGTGGGTTTAGGACGAACAGGAAGGAGAACAGTTTTTCTATAAGATTTAGATGGGGAAGGGGATGGGGACAAGACAGGGGAGATCGTGGTAGGTAGCAGTGGACTTGTTTGGGAGATTGGAAGTGGTTCTCTTACCCTGGTAGTGGCTTCTGCATATGTGTTTTTGTATGTTTGGGGAACCCGGGAAGAAGCTGAGCTGTAGCTTATATTTTCCTCAGCCATTAAAGTTTTTATGGCCCGTTGTCTAGCATGTTCAGGGCACTTAGAGTCCGTTGCGAAGTGGGAATTTTTGCAAAACAAACAGTTTATATTAGCAGAGGAGCAAGAATCTCCTTCATGAGATTGACCACATCTGAAACAATTCGCCCTCGACCTACATTGCGCTGCAATGTGACCAAATAGGCAACATTTCCTACACTGTATAGTAGGTAGTTGATAGATAGTAACAGGGAGGGAGGCATTGAAACAAAAGACTCTTTCAGGGAGGGTTTGATCCAAGAAAGTCAGCACAACACATCTTGAGGGTACCCATTTTATCAAATCCTCAGATCTACTTTTAACATTCAGGCGTCTGGCCCTCACTACTTGTCCGCAGTTTAGAGGAGTATTTATATTTTCCACAAGTTCCTCTAGGGTCCAATCTGTGGGAATATCCCTCACTACACCCATACGGTACACTAAAAAGTTTGGGATTTTGGCAACATAATTGTTTTTTTTAAGAATATCTGCGTTGACAAAGTTGTTCGCCGACTCGGCAGACTGAAATAAAACATTAATTTTATTACGGCCTATTTTGGTGATCCCACCCTCTTTAATGCCAGTAATATTATGCTTATGTAAGAATTGGGCAAATTTGAGAGTTTTTATGGGAGGAGCAGGAGAATTCTCATTTTCAGTTTGAGAAACATATACCGCGAACGGTCCCTTGTCTACCCTCGTGTACTGGTTGTTGGAATCAGTATCAAAACCCGGTTTGGAGTACACCGATTGAATCGATTCAGCCGGGGAACGCAGTTTTTTCACTTCGGCTTCAACGGACGGAATTGGGTTTGCCAGACGCTTAACACCTTTGGCGGATGATTTATCCGGAGGTAAACCACCACCCCCATCGGGAGGTCTGTCGACGCTCATTTAGAAAAAAAAGGCACCACAAACTTACTCGTATGTATTTTACCACCACCACGACAACACAGTCCCTTCTTTTCAGTAAGCAAGTACAAAAAAACTTAAAAGAACCACGATTATAACCTAAAAAGCTCTCAACCAAGCGCCCCGAAATCTTCCTTGTTTGTCGAATTGACAGTACACTTCGCCGAACATCAGGCATAAGACAAATCTGAAACGTGCTTGTCTGACACCTGTCATTTTTGACGTCTTTGACGTTTTGTTCATAATATCCGTAATATCGAGCTGGAACTTCAACCAAGCATCTGTTCTTTTATTATCAAATAGAAAAGTTTTTATATCAGTAATTATACAACGAAATAAATCCATATGTTTATAATTAAACACATTAAAACGAGAAAGCAGCCTTACACATTTTTGCCAACATAATTTAATCGTAGCATTTAAATTGTTAATGGTTATAGTGCTTGTGTAAAAATGTCGAAAATTAAGAAATTGACGGGCTCATTCCGCTATACGCAATGGGACCCTTGCTTGATCGTTTCCCAGATAGTGGCCATGCAGTCTGTGTTATACTGCAGTTTATGTCTGATCATCGCGGTGATGCAGGACTTGACCGGGTCGACAAGAACTCTGGACCATATCTTTGAATATCATGTGAGTTGACTCATCTTATTTTAGCTGAGCTGACAACTTTGTTTATTTACTTATGCGTCTCTCATGCTGTCATGCGTCACACTCATAGGTATAACTTTCGCTAAATGTGTAAAAGTTATGAAGTTATAATTAAATTACAATATTTTAATTGAATACTTAGGCTTGAATACTGTAGCTGTTCAATTTGTGAGTTGAGTTTTAGAGTTTTATAGATTACATATAGTTATTGTGTTATCGTAGTTAATGAATATATTGATAAAACAATCTATATTTAACTTTTTATTCTATCTGGGTTTAACTTAGATTGATTTACTTTAACATATGGGATGTTATAGTGAATACTATTTCAAAGTATTCAATTATTGTAGTACTGAACATGTTCGCTATGGTGACCCTCTCTCATGAGACTTTGCCTTCAGCTTAACATCAGGCGAGGTGAAGTCAAATTGAAGTGCCAAAGTAATTAGTATACTATTCAATTCAGAACGGAAAGGGACTGTTTGTTAATTCAATTTTGATGGACTGTAATAGGCTATTTCATCGAGTGTTGTACAATTTACTAGCTGACCTGTGTAACTTCATCAGTTTCACCCCGTGTTTGCAACATTTTTCACTTCTGCTCCGCACCAGTTGGTTGTAGCATGATGTTATATACATACAAACCTTCAATCACTCTATCTCTTAAAAAAACCACATTCAAAATTCGTTGCATATTTTGAAGATTTAAGCATACAAAGTATAAGAACATAGGGATATAGGGACAGAGAACACAACTTTGTTTTCATACTATGTAGTGATTTTCACTCGCAAGGAAAACTTTATTTGTTTTTCATAATACTAGGGGTGTCCAAGTTAATCCAATTAAAAGAATTTATGACATGTGAAAGTAAATGGGAGTAGCATAACTGTTAAATATTATTATAATTGACATTCAGAATCCAGATGACATTCCTAATTATTTTGTTATGAGTAAGTTACCAGATTCTATAAATTTATGCAATTAAGAAAGATATCTATGTAATTATAAGAACTGAAAATTGTACCAGTTATCAAAAATTTGCATGCTGCAGTCTGCGGCTAAACATGCTGTGCTTTAACATAATATTGTAAGATCCATGTTACCATGTTTAAAGGCAAATAAATTATTCTTATTTTTATTCTTATTCTAAGTCACTACATAGTATAAAACAAAGTCGCGTTCTCTGTCCCTATATCCCTTTGTATGCTTAAATCTTTAAAACTACTCAACGTATTTTGATGCAGTTTTTTTTAATAGATAGAATGGTTACCGAGGAAGGATTATATGTATATAACATCATGCTACAACCAACAGGTGTGGAGCAGGAATGAAAGATGTTGCAAAAATGGGGTGACGCAGACGAAGTTGCGCGGGTCAGCTAGTATATTATACAACTAGAAACAAAATCCCTCCCCATCGATCTCTACTGCAACTGTACCCAATTTAATTTGTGATTTATTCACAGGAGATACACGTGCGTGACAGTGAAGGTAGATCGGTTATCTTCGCATTTGTGTTGAATGCGATCATTGGTGCCTTCATCCTGTGGACCATAGTCGGGAGGACTAAATTGTGCTTGGACTTCAGGTGAGTTTTATTACAGGTGGTCCGAAAATATGCTATGTGCAGTTCCTATTTTTGGGCTATTTCTTGATGATAGTATAAGGTGCCACAGTGGTGGATGAGCTGAAATCTACCAATCATAGGTTCATCATCATCAGTGCAAAAAGTTGTATGCATGAATATGACTGTTTGCACTTCGAAGTTTTTTATGAAAACTAGCTAAAGAAGTTTTTACTTAAAACAACATGAAAATAAATAAGACTATTGTCTTATTTAATACTAGCTGGCCCGCGCAACTTCGTCTGCGTCACCCCGTTTTTGCAACATTTTTCATTCCTGCTCCGTACCTGTTGGTCGTAGCATGATGTTATATACATATAAACCTTCCTCTTTAACCATTCTATCTATTAAAACCGCATCAAATCATATACAAGGGACATACTTAGGGACAGAGAATGCGACTTTATTTTATACTATGTAGTGATACTTACTTTTAAATTTTGGTGTTACAGCTGCACATACCACGGGATCCACCTCCTAGCTTGCTGGCTATACAACGGCTCATTCCCCACCACATTCTCGTGGTGGGCGCTCTCAGTATCTTGCGCCTGCATCACCTGTGTGGCTGGTGAGTTCCTATGTCTCCGGACAGAGCTGCAAGCCATACCCCTAGGCAACATTGGCGCCAAGGTTGACTTATGAAACTGACAACACCGACACATACTGCCGAAAACATCATTGGATTTCAAAAAGACGAACGACGAATTTTAGTGACGACTTCGTTGATAATGACGAAGATGGACTTTTAAATGGAAACATTGTAAAACGTTTTCGAAAAAGGTTATGCCAAATTATGAGTGACTATTAGTATGGGCAGTGATATTTATGTTATATTACTAAACTGGCTGTACAAAAATGCGATGTATGTTTATGAAAATAAACGCCAAAATTCAGGGCACTTGGAACCCTAACTATTAACTATAAAATACAGATATCAAACAGGGCCCCGATTCGATTAATTGTTAACCATAGTCACACGACTGAGTTTACAAAAAATGCCATGGAATTTTCAGCTTTATTTACGTAACGATTAAGTTCAAAATTAAATGATAAAGAGTTCGTTTCACTATACACACAGCCATTTAACTTTGGACTTTGTGTGTAGTGGTAGGGTCTAAAATTAAATGGCACTATTTGTAATCTCAATTGACAATTAGTAAAGTCGAGGCCCGGGGGGCCTAGCCAAAATGCATTCGTTCCGAATCTACATTCGTCATCGCTCTGAAAATGTATGGACTTTTTTGTCGGAATGTCATGTGATCCGATTCCGAATCTACATTCGGAACGAATGCATTTTGGCTAGGCCCCTTGTTAGATACCGCATGTCAATGACCCTATAAATTTAGTAAATAAATGCTATCCATATAGGTACTACTGCGATATCAATTACTTTTTGAGTGATATGACAGAACTTATACTTTCTTCTCGCTCGTACTCACGGATTAGTGCATGTTCCGTTTCACTCGTGCTCAATGTGAGCGAGTCCGACTAAATCCGCCTGGTATAGGCAATGCCTTATGTTTGAATCTGGTGTGCCCTAGAGATTGTAGTATCTACACTGTAGGCGAACACTAACTCTGTGATGCAATGAAACTACAGGCTTGTATAACAATGCCTTTTAATATTTTATCAAAGTTAAATCGTAATCGGTTGAAGAGAATAAATAAAACTTAACATACATGCTTACCGAACTAAGCTGGCTAGACATGCATCGATTCCACCAAGACTGTCTGTCAGTGCACAGCCCACAGGAGACGTCTATCACTCCTATGAAATTCCCATAAACAAAATTTAAAAAGTAAAGGTTTTGACTGAAGTCATTTTTATTCGAATTCTTAAGTTTGTTATTTGTTGTAATCATCGTATATTTTTGGCGCTGACTGTACTAATAGCTAAACGGTATGGGAGCTGTAACTCAGTGCTCGGACACACGGTGTGTACACAAATTTGCAATGCGTTGACGCAAAAATCTATTGAGAAAAACTGCTTTGCGAATTCATATCGTATTTTTGTGTACATGTGTTTGTGTACAACCTCTTACTTGGACACTTATGTAAAAATTAAATTTATAGTGGCATTCGCTCTGCCTTTTCTAATGTCAAAGTACAACAACAGTGAAACTTACAGGTCAGTGCTGGGCCACACTTGCAAATTTTACCGAATCGTAATTATAAAGCAATAAACTTGCCTAAACTCGCCGCGAAATGGACCTAGAAGAAATGAACTGTCAAATTTCTGCCTAATATATTTCATGCTTCGTATTTGTATTATTTTAAAAGCAACTGTGGCCGGACTTTCAATTCTCACTGCATTTATACCTATAGTTGTACATGAGGAGAATCGTTTCGTAGAATGTAATGGAACAGATTGATCAATGTATGGGAATATGGGAATGACATTCGTTCACGCCTGTCATAAATGTCAAAATACCTGTCAAACCCATACATTATACATTATATTCTATTCCATTCTACAAAACGACTACCAACGAATTGCAAGTGTTAAACCTCCAGAGGGCCTAGACAAAATGCATTCGCTCCGAAGCTACCTTCGCCATAACTCTGAAAATGTATGGGAGTGACATTTGTTGTCGGAATGTCATGTGATCCGATTCCGACAACAAATGTCACTCCCATACATTTTCAGAGCGATGACGAATGTAGATTCGGAACGAATGCATTTTGGCTAGAGCCCCTGGATATTTTATATATCAATAATTAAGCCGACATGTTCAATGTTTACTGGCAAATGGTATTTCTTATATTATAAACATATTATGTTACTGTAAATAATTGTGATGCAAAATGAGGCGAATATTTATTGTTTGTAATTAGTGTAAATAAATATTTCTAATTATATAGTGATGCATTTTTATTTATCATCTAGAATGGGTAACTGCAAAATTAGCTGAAGGATTCCGTTGTTCACCTCTGGAAAACGTGGTGAAATAATATGTATGTATTTACAAAAGAAAATGTAGGTATAGGTATGTTTATCCACATTATAGAACCCGCAACACAAGCTAGTTAAGCTAAATTCTGCATAAATAGTAACACAACAGTACGGTAAGCTGCAAAAGTAAATCGATAGCTTAAGATCGATAATCCTATGAACTTTCAAACCCGTTTATAAAAATATAAACTAGATGGCGCCAGTTATTTTACTAACTATAAGCGTATTAACTTACTGTACCGTCATTCGAAGCCTAAATAATGAGAGTGGCAACACTGTTTTTCGGATCTGTGGCTAAATAGTGTGTCATTTGACTAATTTTCATCCCCCCCTCGTGTAGTTTTAGTGCTCTCCGCCAGGGGGCGAGGTGTGCTGCATAGCACACCGCCATTTTTCAATCATTGGTGATTCGTTTTTCGATCTGTGCAGACGCATTGTGCACAATAAGCAATCGCGTGTAAAGTGTGTCGATATAAGGCTAACCAACAAAACGTGAGTACCCTCATCAATTGTACTTTAACACGTTCCGGGACACTCGGTTTTTGTCAAAGTTTTAAATATGACACCATAAATTCGCATACATTTTATCATACCGTCTATAAACGTACTACCATATTACGTATTCTTGTAATTTTTTGAAACAACAATACCGGCCATAGACGGTAACGCCTGAGGGAGGAACGTCATACTATTACTAACAATGGCAATGTAATATGACAGTGCGGCTACAGACGGTACCGTCTATAGGCGGTCTGTCATTTTACATACATATGAAAAGGCTTATTATAACGGACCGTCTACAGGCGCTAGCCTGTGAGCGGTATGTCATAATTAAGTTTGGTTTTATGTATCCTAAGGCAATAACGGCGTTAGGCGGAACCGCCTTTAGACGTATTGTCATTCCACATAGACCGGTTGATAACCTTATTGACAATACGGAAATAGGCTTACCGCCTAGAGGAGGTTTGTCATGATATAGGTATTTCTGAAATTGTTATATGACACTGACGTTATAGCCATAATGTACCTTCTTAAGTTTTCTTATAATACCACCTACACTAAACGGGTAAGAAAATAATAAACACAGCTAAATCAATCTTTTGTTTTAATCATCTTTAACAGTAGTCTTTAGTTTTCTTTCATTTAGATCCTTTAACTTATTTTAAATTAAGTAACATTTTTTTAAAAGGTAAAGTTATTTAACTTTTACCTTATAAAAAATACATGAAATAAAGTAAATTCCGAACTTACATTAATTTATAGAAACGAATCAGTCTTATGTTTTAATCATATTTGACAGTAATTAGTCTTTAGTTTTCTTTAATATTGAGATCCGCTAACTTAAAATAACTTTTCGTTAAAAAACAAAATGTAGAAAATAAATTAATTCAAAACTTAAAATCGGATAGTTGAAGTTAAAAAATTATTGCCGATCAGAATTAGAAATATTATGACAGGTTTCAAAGCGTTCTGGACAAAGTGGAGGAGATTTGGGGCACCCGCTGCATCGGTAGCTTGTCTCTCTTCTCCATTTTGGTTCCTGACTAAGGCAAACTCTACAGTTTAGAAAAGAATACTTCTTTTTGGATTTTTTTTATGGCACGTCAATTGACTTCACCTCGCCTGATGTTAAGCTGAAGGCAAAGTCTCATGAAAGAGGGTCACCATTGCACACATGTTCAGTGCTACAATGGTGGCGCTCAGCTTGACGGCCTCATCAGATGCTTTTTCACGCCCCGCTTAAAGGACCCGGGTCTGTAGGAAGAAGGAAACACGTGCGCCGGCAAGGAATTCCAGGACTTAATGGTGCGGCAGAGAAAAGACTCACCGAAACACTTGGTTCTTGATGGAATATTCTGTACCGTATGCGAATGACATCTAAGCCCTGCACGTGTTGTCCTGTGTAGGAAAGGGGAGGGTGGGATTAATTAGAAGAGCTCATCAGAATATTCACCATGGTAGAGACGGTAAAATACTGCCAGGGACGCAACATCTCTCCGCATCTGCAAAGGCTCGAGGGTATTTGTGACCTCAGGACTCCCAATAATGCGGACCGCAAGTCGCTTCAACCTGTCGAGAGCATCTAATAAGTACTTTGCGGAGCCATCCCAGAGATGCGAGCACTATTCCACGCAGGAGCGAATTTGTGTCTTATAAAGAAGACACCGCTGCTCCGGCGTGAAAAAACGTCTCACCCTGTTCAGAACTCCGAGTTTACGCGAAGCTGTTTTGATGATGCTCTCGATATAGTTCTTGGTGTTCAGTTTGCAGCGCACGTCCATACCGAGTATATTGAGGTTGTCCTGTAATGGCAGTGGTGTGCTCTGAAGAGTGGGAGGAGGAAGGAAAGGAAATGTCTATGCTGTAAACGCGCATGCCTGCGTCTTCTTGGCATTGAACTCGACCAGGTTCTCAGATCCCCATTGGGAAATGTGATTGAGGATCCGGTCAAGCCCAGTGACCAGAAGTTCCCGTGAACAGTGCTATCGTCTGCATAGCAGTGGATGTTGCCGGTGGACAGCATGTCATTGATATGCAGAAGAAAGGCGCTGTAATGCGAATTGGCCAATGACCACCGTCCATTGTCGACGTCGAGGTGCTTTGTTCAGGTTCAAGAGCTCTTGGTAGATACCTCTTCCATATGTCAACAGAGACAAGTTCTTTCCCAACAACATCATCACTAATTTTCATTAAACTTCACTACTGTCGTCATCACCATCTGGGATATAATTTGTATCGGAGCCGAGCTCACCATCTACATCACTGTAAGGGTCGTGGTGGCTTTCGTTCAAGTCGTCTTCGACAGCAAATAGTTTAGACGCCATCTGTAAAACAATATCATGCAAGTATCCACTATAGAATCAGTTAATTCGAAGCAAAAATGTTAGGTAAATAGCATTTGAACAGTATGTTTATGTTTAGTAATTTATTACTTATACGACGGAAAAACAGTACTAATGTATAATACTATACACATGTTATTCGAATTAAGTTAGGTTAATAAGTAAAATAAGCTTTATTTACCTTTTTTTTGCTGCCAAAAATGTCAAACCAAACCCAGCGAAGCAACGACCTCCCGGCGTTGCACACGCTGTGACACTAAATTATGAACGCGTTGTATCTTGTACGGTAGGTCTACGGCTGTCGACGGTGTGTACATATTGTTTTGGTACATGAGCTGTTGTATGAGTGTGTTGAAAAAGAACTCGACAAGAGTTTACTGTGTCACATACGAACGATCGAAGTCGCGTGATGTGACACTAAACCACGTGCTTCCTAGATATGTTATGGGAAAGCTACGACTATCGACGGTTTGCCAAATATAATGAAATGAAGTTCACCGCCCTTAGCCGTACTGTCACGCAGCGAGATACCGAGGTAGCGTCGACAAGCGGTCTGTCCCGGAATGTGTTAAGTTTTTGTGATATATAACGGTGTTACCGTTTGATTTTTTTAGTTAAATATGAGCTCTAAAAGTTCGAGTAGTAACGATGACTGTTCATCATCGTCAAATAGTTCTGAATCTCAACCCGTAACTGCAAATGTACGCCAGGCGTCTAAGAAAAGAAAGGCCGCGGCCCAAACTGTCCCTAGTAATTCGAAACGGCATAAAAAATCAGATGAGCTTCGCAAGCTCACGGAACAAGTAAATAACATTGAGAATTTATTATCTCGTGGCATGTGGCCCCAATCGGCGTTTTACAGCCAATCTTCCATGCCCTATCCAGTAAATAGCGATGATGAGGTCAGTTTAAATATTAGTAACGAATTATTTTCTGAAAATGGTTGCAACAATGAGCCTAAAACGGCGCAAGCTGATTCGGGTGTCAATTTCTCTATTAACACAGTTTTAAAGGAACCCGCTCTGCCTAAATCATCTATAGTTCATTTAGAATTGCTAAATAAGGTCCAACATTTAGATACTCCCGAGTGGCGCGATGTACGTTACTCGGAAGTTCAAAAAGTGTATTCTACTACCCCCGGGTTTGTTGAACTAGAATGTAACGAAGAAATCAAACCCTTTGACAAATATACTAATTTTTGTGTAACTGAGCGCAGTTACGCCGCTATAACACAGGCTCTGTTGAATCAGAAAGACGCCGCGCAGGCTGGTTTTGAGGCACTGCTCAGTTGGGCCTCGGCTAACCCCAAAGATTTATCCCCATCTACTATTAAAGATAAATTAAATGATATTTTTATTGAGGGTAGTTACAATAAAGTATCAAACCATTTATTACAACTTGCGTGTGGTCATCGTGCAGATACGATTGAACAAAGGCGAGATGCTATATTAAGATCTGTCAAAGATAAATATTTGCGTTCTAAGTTACGGAATATACCACCGACTACTTCATTTTTATTTAACAAAGAGGCTTTTTCTACTGCAATTGAAAAAGCCGGCGGTGTGAGTAAAGCTTTCTGGCCTGTTCGAAACTCATCTCAGAAATCGAGCTGGACAGCTGCGCAAGCTGGACCCTCAAATTCAAAGACACCCGCGCAGGGTTTTCAACTTCAAGGTCCAAAAGGACAATATAGTAGGTTCCCGCAGAGCCACCCAATGCAAAACATATATCCTATGCAGTTTGGATACCAGCCCTTCTATGCTCCCCCAGGGGGCCCGGCATTTAATAATCCTTACCCCTCGCAGGGAAATAATTACCAAGGTCACTTAAACAGACGGTTTGCGCAAAACCATAAATCGAGACCAGAATACTCTACAAGGAATAACCAACAAAGGTCTAACCTTGATGATAGCGCATTTAAAAATCAATCAAAACATAATACTAAAAATTTTCGTTCCAAGCGAAAGTTCTGACTCGGACACGTTTGTTGCGGGTCGTTTAGCAACTTATGCACATGTGTGGAAAAATCTTGGCGCCCCAGGGCCAATATTGAAAATAATTCAGGGTTACAGAATCCCATTCAAGCACAAGCCTGCTCTTTGTATGCCACGGTCCTTGCCCCACAAATGCCAGACCCGCAACTCGCCTCAAATGGAGGACGCTATAAAAACTATGATAAAAGCAAGTGTCCTAGAGGACGCACCTGCATCCCCCAGCTTCGTATCCCCGATGTTTTTGACGCCCAAAAGCGATGGGAGCATGAGGCCCATAGTCAACCTGCGTATGCTGAACAGATACGTGATCGTATCCAAATTCCGGTTGATAAATATGCAAAGAATACCGAACTTTCTACAACCTTACGATTACCTTGCAAAAATAGATTTGTCTCATGCATACTTCCACGTGCCGGTAGCCCCTGCTCACAGGACATTTTTAAGAGTGATTGTCGGTCAAAGATTGCTGCAAATGACATGTCTACCCTTTGGCCTTGCAACAGCGCCACATGTCTTGGCAATGTTAAGCAACTGGGTCGCGCAGATCCTAAGAGAAAAAGGCATAAGAGTGGTGACATATTTGGACGACTACTTATTGGCCAACCAGAACAAGGAAATATTAACAAATCAACTTCAATACACGGTAAAGCTGTTACAAGATCTGGGCTGGCTACTAAACGTCAAAAAGTCCATCCTAATCCCGCAAAAGTCAATAGAGTTCCTAGGAATATGCTGGGACCCTTGGTTGGGACTCAAATGGCTTCCTGTCAAAAAGTGCTTAAGCATAGAGACCAAGGCCCAAGCGATCCTGTCCAGGCAAACGGCTCACTTAAAGGAAATTCAAAGCTTGATCGGCCTGGTAAACTTCGCAAGTTTCGTAGTACCTCGCGGTCGATTAAATCAAAGAGAACTTCTGCGCTTTTGCAATTACCTTTTGAAGGCGCATTCTTGTCGCCGATTAAGAGTCCCAAGCGAGGTCATACAAGAACTAAAATGGTGGATAAAGAACAGGAATGTGCGTTCTCATCTCCACCAATTACCGGCCAATCACTTTCTGACGACCGATGCATCGGGAATAGCGTGGGGAGCCCGAGTCGACAACCAAGAGCTTTATGGCATTTGGTCTCCCCAAGAAATAAGACTGCATTCCAATGTGAAAGAAATGCTCGCAGTGCTTTACGCTCTAAGAGGTCAATGTCGGTACCTAGCAAACTCTTCGGTCATGCTTCAGAGCGACAACAGAACAGTTGTGTCATATCTGAAGAAAGAAGGAGGTTCGAAATCTCAACACTTAATGAATCTGACACGCGACATACTAACTATTCTGGACACATATCATATAAACCTGGCTGTTTATCACCTACCAGGGACATTGAACAGCGAAGCAGATCGCCTGTCCCGATTTCAACTAGCACCGGAATGGCACTTGTTACCAGAAATAACCAGCATAATCTTCAAGAAGTGGGGCACTCCTCACATAGACTTAATGGCGTCCAAGACAGCTCATGTAGTGCCACGTTATGTGAGCTTGGACCAGAACGATATGAATGCCGAATTCCACGACACCTTCAGCCAGAAATGGAACTACCCTCTTGCATGGGTGTTCCCACCACCGTTCCTTGTTCCAAAAGCATTAGCTCACCTAAACGAGGCCAAGGGCATATACTTGATTGTGGTTCCAATATGGGAAAAAGTGTTTTGGAGACTAGATCTAAAGAATCGATCCCTTGCACCTCCTTTCACCGTGCATCGCCTCCACCAAGTACTAGTGGACACGTCGACCGGGCTGCCTCCACCGAAAGCCCACGAGATGACTCTTCAAGTCTGGAAATGTGGGGGTGGACATCGCAGTTGACTGATTGGACTCCCGAACAGAAGCAACTTATTAAGTCAGGCTGGCGAGGCTCTTCGCTTAAAACGTACCAACAAGCATGGCGAAAATGGTCGCAATGGTGCTCAGGCAACAATATCGATAGCCCTTATAATCCGAGTGGTTCGCAACTAGCCCGATTCTTAATAGACTTGTTCCAAAAAGAGAATTTAGCATACAGTACTATTTTAGTCTATAAGTCGGCAATATCTACTCTTTGCAATCCTGATTTATCAGAAAGACTGAGTTCCCACATTCTAGTTAAGAAAGTTCTGGCATCAATAGCAAATCAGAGACCCAAACAAATTACTAAACCCCCTATCTGGGATGTTGACAAATTAACAGAGTGGTTACAAAATACAAATCCCGATTGTGATAATTTATATCAATGTTCTAAGCGAGCAGCTACCTTACTGCTACTTTGTTCAGGACGCCGAGTCCACGATCTAACACTGCTAGCAGTAGACGATAATCACTGCTTAGTCTCAGATAACAGCATTGTCTTTTGGCCTATGTTTGGATCGAAGACTGACAATGTTGACGTTCGACAATCAGGCTGGCGACTAACTTGTAACACTGATCAAGTTACAATTGACCCAGTATTTTGGGTAAAGTGCGTTATTCAGTTGTCTTCTGTAAGACGCGCCCAATGCTGTAGCAATAACCTGTTCATTACGGCTTGCGGCGAACCAAAACCGGCCTCTCGCACCGTCATCGCAGGTTGGGTGAAACGCCTCCTGAATGAAGCTGGCATCAAAGCAAGCGCCGGAAGCATCAGGCCCGCAGTGGCATCCAAAAGTTGGATCTCCAACAGCCCACTCGATGACATCTTATCACGAGGTAATTGGCGCTCTAAAGACACCTTTCAGAAATATTATTGTCGTGAAGTCATACCTTACCAGAATCAAACTAATGTGGTATCTGCTATGTTTTCTCCCATAGCGAATTAGACTATTACACAACAAAAAGAAGTTTATTACTTTTATATTAGTTATTAATACAAAAATTGTGTTGTAAATTGTTAATAAAAATCTTCCCCTCATTATTGTGAACTTTATGTAAATAATAATATATACATCGAGAACATTTATTTCTCTTGTTAAAAGAAATGATAACAAAAATGTTATGAAGATATAATTTAAGTACAATAATAATTAAGTTTGTCGTAGCTGATTTCTGTTACATGAGTATAAAGTCCAATTAGTAACATAAAGTAATAATATAATAATAAATAAAACAAATGTTGTTATTATAAAATGTACATTGCTTGGTTTCTTATTCTGATTCTAGAAATGAATAAATAGCATCTATTTACCTTACTTCTGGTATTTTATTCATACCCCCTATACTTTTATTGCAATGATAAAACATAATCCTTAACATAATAATCTTTATTTTCGTTTCTTGCCTCCCAAACAAAGCTCATAGGTAGAAAGTAGCATCCTTAGGCTCATGCCTACAACACCTTAATGATTACCATAAGCATAGGTTAAAAATACCTTTGCGTTCTGGTTACCTATATTATGTGGGTATAAAATTAGTAGAATTACCCAACCGTCTCCACCAGGCGATATCAAACAGCTCTCATTATTTAGGCTTCGAATGACGGTACAGTAAGTTAATATCAGCGTTTTACCTCACAATAAAACGCTTATTAACTACTTACCTCATTCGAAGCCTACTTTAACATCTGCCTGGAAAATTCGTACCAATGATTGAAAAATGGCGGTGTGCTATGCAGCACACCTCGCCCCCTGGCGGAGAGCACTAAAACTACACGAGGGGGGGATGAAAATTAGTCAAATGACACACTATTTAGCCACAGATCCGAAAAACAGTGTTGCCACTCTCATTATTTAGGCTTCGAATGAGGTAAGTAGTTAATAAGCGTTTTATTTTGAGGTAAAACGCTGATATTAAGTAGTAGTAAAAATTATGTGATTAAATTAACTCAAGGATAATAGAAATAGGAATGATGCTAGCGAACGAACAAACAAGCAAGTCACTCGAGTTTAAGCAGCTATTAAATAAACTGAACTACCCACGTAGTTCATTTAATTATAAATTAAGTTCACCTCTAAGATTAAAACATGAAGTTGAATTTTAAAAAAAATATAGTAAGTATTCTATTTAACGCATGATTTATTAGTGTTTGTATAAATTGATAATATACAAAAAGAAGTAAAAATGATGTTTCGTATAGGTATATAAGTAATAAACTACTTTGATAGTTTTTCTTATATTTGAAAAGTAGCGCGGCGCTATCTAGTGAGATATTTGTGAATCATTTTACAGATGGCGTTGGGAATGTCCATGCACTTTTGCAGCCTACTGTACATAATAAAAACTAGACTTATTTTTTGTTTTTCATGAGTAATCCAACAATTCATCATAGTTCGGGTATTTTGAGATAACTTGCTTGAATGAAGCGAGTGCAGTCTACCTTCCTAATTCAGAGAGGAGAGTAGGTATACCTCTCAGCCTTGTCCTTCGATCAGTAGGAGTCAATCAATCATTTCAATTGTTTATTTTTTACTATAGTGCTCAATAGATGGTGTCGTACTCAGTTTGTTTGAATCGCGTTATGGTTTGGTTACAATGCATGAGGTTAAAATAATTATGCCCAACAAACTCCAAGAGGCTTAGAATTTGGGCGCCGTTAAAACTAGAGACTGTATTATCCGATCAGTCGTAATTTTGAAGACAGTTTTATAAGTTGTGTTATGTGATTATGCGACAATTACAATTCGAAATTCAAAATTTTGTAAATCGTACATTAAGTACATTTTGTCGGTCTGTCTGTAGAGATCAATCATTAATAAATAAATAAATATTCTAGGACAATGTACACAACGCCACCTAGATCCATCTTGTGTTACGGGTTCTAGAATGCGGTTAAACATACTTAGGTACATTTTTTTTGTAAATACATACATATTATACATAGAAACACCCGGACCAGTGCAAAAATTTATATTCATGCACACAAATATTTGCAGTGAGCGGGAATCGAACCCACACCTCCTGCGTACCAGTCGCGTTCACTACCGCCACGCCACGGAGGTCGTCCAACGACACTTACAACCAATCCCGTCTTTACCATAGAGGCACTCGGGGCACGTGCCCAGGGCCCTACGGCTACGCCTCAAGGGGGCCCACCGATGGAGCGACAATTTCTCGCACACCAACTTGAGAATACTTTTCTTCCAGTATATAAAGTTTCAGTACTTATAAATAAAAAAATAATTTAAAGGAAACCAAAAATTTTAAAAATTACGTGAGAAAATTAATTAAACAAAAACTAAAAAGAAAAAAACAAGCCCAGTAGTTTAAAATTAATACAATACTCACAGTCGGGGGTTCGGGGCCCATTGGGAAGATTTGATTGGTAAAATTTGAATGGACCAAAATTTAATTTATACTTTTTAGATAAGATTCATTAAAAGTTATTTTTTTACCAAAAATATTTTTGTTAGTAGGTACATCGTTTATACTTGAAATATAAACTTAAATCAATAAGTAAGAAAATTAGCGACAATGAATGTTTTGTTAAACAACTTTAAATCGTTATATATCACAAACTATTATTTAAAATGAAAAATGATAAAAGAAACCTAAAAATGATTTTAAAATACCTATTCAACGACACCCCACTTGACATAGTTCATCGACGTTTTTTTTCTCATTTTGACAATATGGCGTCTGATTGTCGCTGTGGTGAATTTTGATTACTGTCATGTCTTTAGTGACACTCGCAAGGTCAAGACTAATCGATTGACGTAAGAATTATCAAAATCGGCCTACGCGTTTGGTCTCTAGAACGCCACATAGAAACAAACATACACACATACATACATAGACAGATAAACACAATACCTTCCTTTGCGTCGCGCAGTCGGGTAAAAAGTATACATATATTTGTACTGTTTCTAAGTAAAAGGTATATTGAAACAAAAGTCTATTCACACTAATTTTAATATTACATTAATAAGAAACAATAAAAACATCGTGTCGCAACATAATTTATAAAATATATCACAAATGTTGTACGGATAGCGTAGATTCATAAAATCACTTACAATTGCGTGCTCTATACATTATGCCTTACATGAATTGCAATGGCGGACACATTTTACAAATAGCTTAATGACCATACAGTCTAAAACAATGTTAAAAAGCGGAATGAAGTTCGATTAGCTTCCAAAGTTTGGAGAGCACGTTAAAAGTCAATCCCAGCTGTCAATCAAGCAACACGTGGGACCGAAAATCATAGTTGGCGAAATGTGGGTGTACTTATACCTAAACCACCACTGCCTACCCCTTCGGGGATTAACATGATGAAGAGGTGAATTAGCGTTGCTAAACGGTATAAAACATAATAAAACTATGATAATATGTAAACGGGAATTAACGCGATCACGTTAATTCCCGTTTACATATTATTATCATAATCATGGAACGCGAAAGTTTAAAAGTTAATATAATAAAACTAATTTCAACTCCCGACATTCCCGAAGCCGATGGTAGTAAGTACCTAAGTACACTACCAGGGGGCTGCTTCGGAAGCGTTTCCCTAGCTTCTATTATTTACTCTGCTATATGCTAATCTGTCCGCTATTGCTATCAGTACTATACGTATTGTGCTCTAGCACTTAAAAACTGGAGTGCGTGTCTTTTAAGCTATTATAATTTATATTCATCACAACAGTTACATAGTATACCCCTAACTCCAAAATAGATTTATTTTTGTCACAAAAATAATATCCTTCAAAATATTTATAAACGCGTTATTATAACGTTATTAGTATGCTAATATAAAATCGTTATTTAACGGTAACGATAACGCATAAAAATACTGTAAAACTGACAGTAAAAAAACAAATAACTATTAAAATTATATAATAATATCAAAATATACAGAATATGAATAAGCAGATAACTGCATTAGACATTTTTTTAAATATTTAATCAATCAACACGGGCCTAATTAAAAGCTATCTATATTCAACTAATTTTCAGACGAAATAACACAATACGTTTCAAATGAGTTAATAACTGTTAATTACTTAATAAATAAAACTATTATTATAATTACTAAAATATGTTTTGTACTTAATGAAAAGAAAATAAACATTAAGTCGTTGTCACTCGTTGTTACATGGAAATTTTGTTGTTAGCTGTACAATTTTGGCGAGTACAGAGTGAAGTTTCCACGTTATCTTCTCATTTGAAACGCATAGTACATGTAAATATACGCTAAAGTAGACACCTCAAGTAAATTCGTATACAAATTTACTTTTCACTAATATACTAGCATCTAGACGTTTTTTTTTGCAAACAACAACGTAACGTAAAACGTAATATTTGTGGTGTTCTTTTAACATATACAAGTACACTGATACTGTAAATTATTATTGTGAGTACAGTATCAGATCATTCCAATATTCATATGATTTTTATTCGTAATTTATATTTTCCGACACAATAACGAAAACTAAAGAACTGTTACCAGCAAAAAACAATCTAACTGCTTACATAGTAAGGCTTTACTTAGCATATCAACAAATGAGTGATTTAGGCTCTTTTAGAAAGAGAAAAGTATATTAGCGCGTGTTATACACAATGAACTATGGTTGTAATACTGTTTGAATAAAGTGGGTTTTAGACTACGTCACTGCTATAAAATTAAACATAATTATTTGTTCCACATACGCAATTATTTTAACAAGAATTGTGTTGCACTATACTTGTATGTAATAATAATAAATGTCTTTATTGTGCACTAAGGACATAAGAAGAAGAAATTATACAGTTTATGTAATTATATAATTGGCGGTCATATAGCCATGTGGTAATATCTTATACGCAACATGGGATGGAGAGAAAAAATTTTCAAAGCAGTCAGCATAAATAGTAATACAGATAATTACACACGTTTTCATTAACAAAGATATACTGAGATGTGTATACACATCTTCTTTGCTAACAGTTCATACGTTTGGACAGCCGAGTTTCAACTAAGTTTGCACTCGGTCACAGGGCAAAGCTGGATTATAAACATGGAATAAACGTGTTAGTTCAATTCAAGAACTCGGTTTAGGTAACAGCTTTGCATTGATGAAATCCAGTATGAGTAATAAATAAAGATAATTGTATATTATCTAATTTATACATAATATTAAAAATAACCGTTACTATTAAATAGCGTTGAAATAACATTAGGCAAATAACAGTTTAAATAGCATGCTATTTATTATTAAAAAACATTAGGTCCATTAAAAACAGTGACAAAATAATACCCATCTTTGGTAGCTATTTTTTTTTAAATATTTGACATAAATATACAAATAAATAAATCTATTTCGTTAATTCTTATCATAATTAATCGTTTATAGACGGTAACGTTGCTTAGAACTGTTGTGTATAACCAATAGAACATAATTTAAAACTGCATCACGTTAGGTCAGCACAGAAAAAGAGGAGTGCAGCGGTGAGGATTTTAATAAGGCACACGAAAATCAACTTTATTCACACTTGAATAAAGAGCATATTTGCTTGAACCTGATAAACCTAGACGTGCGAGCTGTTTGTCAGGTTCATGCAACTATGTGCTTTCTTCCTATAACATTATAGTAGATTTTCGAGTGCGTTAATAAAATTCTTTCCACTGCCGCCCCAAGGCATTTTTTTTACTAGGCAGGAAGAATTGTTCCTTCCGCGAACTAGATGAAGCCGCAGGGGTATTTGGAGCTCTCACCATACTAAAACAGCCTGCTGTGTGCCATACACTCCGAGGTCAATACTTAGAATTTTATCAGAGGTAGGACATGCATGACGGTCCTGATTGAACAGTCCGACTGGGGAAGTACCTTCGACCTACAGAATACAGCGGCTAATAATAACCTTGTGTTGTGTTTCCGTTTCCGGCGCTGAGTAGCCAGAGCTCACTGGAGAGGTTTTATGTTGTCAGTGAGAAAACCAAGAAACTTTGCTTTGTCTTTTGCACTGACAGCACAGAAACTTTCTAACTACACCCTTCTTCCCCTTTACATGGTCGGCAGCAAGTGTACAGACTGTTCGGTTTTGACCACTCTATAGAAATATAATTGCGCTGTGCGAGCGAGAGAGTGCTGTACAAAACTGGAGCTAACCGATTTTAGTAGAACTGTCTCTTTTCTTCACAACTACATGTAAAAGAAAAAAAGTTATTGTACAGTCAGCAGCAAATAGATAGCGACATTCAAGGCTGTCAAATAGTTAGATACAGCCAAAGTGGTCAATAACATCGATACAGCCAAAGTGGTCAATTTATTGAGTGCACCCAGCCTGTCCAAATATATCGATACACCATGTTGTCAAATACATTGATACACGCTAGCCGCCATTATTATAGCTACAGGCAAAGCGTCAATAGTAACCAAACACCCAAAGTGGTCAAACATATCGATACACATAAATAAAATGACCTATGCATATTACAAGCAATACGGTGTCACGTTCAGTGACATTTCTTCTATATTTAAATGTAATAAAAAATAATTTTGCAAAGAGTTTTTGACTTATCAATATAAAATTTATTTATTGTAACGCTAAACATTTCCCGTGACTTGGTTCAAGTACCTATTAGTACGTGTGTGTTTGTTACTCTTCTAAAATAAAATCGCCGGACAGATTTGAATGTAGTTTTGTAACGAAGTAGTAACATAAGCTATCTTTATTTTGATCCACGTGAGTGAAGAAGAAGACGACTTCATTCGCTTGGATAACTAATAACCTATACGTTAAATTAATAATTTAAAAACATTTCTATGTTCCGTTCCAATTTAATTTGTTATTTTAAGGTTCAATTTTCAAAAGGCAATTCTATCGCTAATAAAAAAGATAGCGACACAAACAGTCAGTTTATTTCATTTTATATATATGTGATATTATGTGAAATAATATGTCAAAATTGGTATTAATATTTTGAGATATTATTTGAATCTATTAAACTAAAAACAAAACACATGGCAATGACGTCACGCACGAAATAACAAAGATAGTTACATACAAAGTTTTAAAGGAAAGAAAGAGATAGACGCCTTTCACCATAATCTCAGACAACTGTCATCGTTGTTACTTCCCAGTTACTAATTTAATTTGAGCTCTATGCTCATTAGTTAAGGTGTAATTGTGTAGTTGTACCGATGTTTATGGCAAAGATGTTGCTTAGTTACATATGGTGATTTGGCTGTCATCATATAACTGGCACCCTAGTAGAGCCGATATAATTGGTGACATGCGCGTTCCGTTACTTTTGACGAATAAAATGTCTCTATCTATGAGAGCGTCTCGGGTGTATCGATAGTTTTGACCACTTTGGCTGTCTCTAACTATTTGATAGCCTTGAATGTATCTATCTATTTGCTGCTGACTGTACCTATTGTAATGTCTATTGGTTGTACATACCAGTATTTTTACATATAACTATAATATTTACAGGATATACATACATCAAAGTTATTATCGGAGCAGTGAAGGCATTTAGCGGTGTAATTTGTGATATTATGAAGGCAAAATGCCATAGGGTGCAAGCGACATTGAATGTTCAAAGAGATATGAACTCTAACGACTTCATAAACAGTATATTGACAAGTGATTTTTGTGTTTACTATCATTGGTGCTTGGGCTCTTATGGTAGCCAGTATGCTTGCGCAAATGTATGTTGGAATATACTTGTGCAAATTTCAATAATGTGTACTTGCAAAAGACTAGGCTTACGCAATTATTCTATGTGTATGGCCACCATTAAACGTCAGTTACACATGGTGTGTTTTATATTAAGCAGTATGTTTGCTATACAGTAGTATCATTCAATAAATCAATCAATGACTTTTGACACAGACGAAGTTTTAGGTCGAAAACGACCTAATCCAAAAAAAAACAATTCTTCGATTTTTTTCATCATGATATAAAAATTACCTCATCGATTAGTAACAAAATATTCTTCATATAAGTCTAGAACGAGGTAGAACCATTAAGTACATGGGTCTTTTTCTTTCCCAATTAAATTTCGGCTCTATCATCGTGTATGTTGAAAACGGGCAGTTTTTATTTATTTTTGCGGTGAGACGTCACACACAAAGAGATACCACTCAAGTTATATTTAATAGTTTTTTTCGATGTAAATAGTGACTCTACAATTTGATTTGAAGTCATTATTTTTTTTATTAAGTCGTTTTCGTCCTAGACATTATCACTACATAGTAATCCCTTCCCGCTGTCTGTCCCTACGTATTTTAAATCTTCAAAATAACGCAACGAATTTTGATGCGGTTTATAAACAGATATAGTGATTCAGGATGTAATATAAAATCATCCAACAGGTGCGGAACAGGAATTAAAAATTATGTAAAAACGGAGGACATCGGTTGTCACGCAGACGAAGTTGCGCGGGTTAGTTATAATATAAACCAGGTTTTATTTTGGAACATTACACAGAAAACAACAAAGGATTTGTAATTTTTTTACTAAGTATTTCCAATATGGCGTGGACCACGTTTAGAGACAATGTCATAATTACGCCATTATTTTAGTCAAAGTGACTAAACATTAATATAATACAGACACAAGTTACCATAAGCTCGTAAATACGAAAAAGGGCGTTTATATTCAATACCTACATGTATACCTACGCTAGCTAGCTGATTATTATCTACATTATTAATAAATAACTAGAGCCTACATTATTAGCGATTTCGCAAATATTTAATAAGACTTTCAAAAATAAGTTACTTCTGTTAGTGGCGAACAGTCGTTTTCTTTTTATTTATGGCACGTCAATTTAACTTCACCTCGCCTGATGTTAAGCTGAAGGCAAAGTCTCATGAAAGAAGGTCACCATTGCAAACACGTACAGTGTTACAATGGTGGCGTTCAGATTGACGGCCTCATCAGATACTTTTTTACGCTTCGCTTAAAGGACCCTGGACTGTAGGAAGAAGGAAACACGTGCGCCGGTAAGGAATTCCAGGACTTAATGGTGCAGCAGAGGCAAGACTCACCGAACCGCTTGGTTCTTGATGGAATATTTTGCATTGTACGAGGGTGACATGACATCTAAGCCTGGCACGTGTCAACTTACCACACCAAGTGCGTTTTAGTCGGTTCGAGTCCGACATAACCACCTCCACCGACTATGGCGGATGAGTTATATGTGGGGATTTTGCACGTGAAAAAAGGCCATCTCATTAAAAGGGTGTCGTAAGAGGCGACTAACGGAATTGCAGATAATATATAGAATGTACCAATCCAAGCCTGCGTGGAAGCAGTAGGCCAAAGACTCTCAGCATTGGGAGAGGTATATGTCCAGCAGTGGCCTGCGATTGGACAGATTGGAAGTTGTCTAATAAAACCCACTGATCTTAATAAGGTTTTCTTGTCTATCGACGTCATTCGCCACTACATACTGTATCCTAAATTTACATCTAAAATGAAGCATAATATCACTTAATTCAAACGCTTAATTCATATGAAAATCGCTCAAAATAAGGCGTTCAAAGTTACATTACTTGACTAAGATTTTTACATATTTTTTCACCAAAAAATTTACTTAAAATATGCCTACTGCGTATATGTAGATATATACATATATATTTCAATAAATATGTGATTGACAAAGAAATATTTTTATTTTTTCGCTTTGATATGTATTTGCAAATAAGGTCTTTTATTAGTTATGATAAAAGATAACAATAAAAATCTTTTCTGTCTGTCTGTCTGTCTACCTGCCTGTCAACGGGCCTTGATTGTTTGACAGGTGAAATTTTCACAGATAATGTATTTCTGTTGCTTTTGTAACAACAAATACTAAGAATAGAATAAAAATAATATTTGAGGGTATTCCCATACAACAAACATGAGTTTAAGGGGATAGAGGGTGGAGGGTTATAATTTGGGTAGAGAGAGTATAATTTAGGCCACCCTATCTCTTCCCATGCGGTCGTACAAGGCGACTAAGGGATAGAGCTGTTTAACAGATATTTAGAGGCCAGACTCAGCATCATATGCATGGCTGGAGTCAATAATAATGCCCCGAATACGGCAATAGGCTCATCCCTTGTTACGTGGGACCTATTACAATGATTGGTGAAATTGGGGATAAAGGTGTGAATATATTGAATGTATATAGATATTGGTAACCCTTTTTGCGCGATCGCAACTAGTGTTTCGCCTGATTTTTGAATCTATGGTCATTAAAATTACATTTCACTGTTATCTTTTATCTAACTGTTAAGCTTTAATAATCTCCAATCTTCGTTAGTATTACATTTAGATAGGGGTGCGCCCAGTTTTGGCCATACCATAAGAGTTAGTAACAGTATAATATTCACAACAGTTAAGAGTATTTTAAAGGAAGACTAGGCCTATTTAAGGCAGGGATGTACTGATTATATTATTAAAATTATTAATTGTAAATATTACAGGATTAATATTATAGTTGCGGTATGATGGCCGTTTTGACACGACTGGTTAAGGAGTCAGCCTTACGATCGAGAGGTCCCGGGTTCGAATCCTGGCCATTACACTACCGACGTGAACTCACTCCTAACACAAGTCTTTGAGCTAAGCTGGAGGGGTTAAAGGGAATATTAGTAACTTCGGTTGCTAATATTCTTTTTTTTTATAAAAAAATAATAATTTAAATCGGTCGAATAATACTCCAATATTATTTGACCAACCTAAAAAAATCTGAAAAAAAAAATCCTATAGGAAATTTATTATCAATCAATAACATAGGTCATTTTTAATTCCGACATTTTCGCTGAATCGGGTTTTTGAGAGGGAAATCACGGGGCAATAGTAGTGTTCAGTACGACCCAAACCTAATGGTTTCATAGTAATCTATGAAAGCTCTAAGAAGCTTTTAATACTATTCAAATAATTGATCACTGACCTTACGTAGAATGGAATACTCTGTATGAGGTAGATGACTAGTTAAACAACTATTAGGTACGATTTACGTCACATGAGCGTCAGGACGCAGCGGAACAAAAAATGACGCGAGTACCGACACAGCGGGCTTTCATGTGACGCGCGTCCAAACCCACCGGAACGTCATATGACGCGCGTCCGGACGCAGCGAGACAAAATATGACGCGCGTCAGGACGCAGCAGAACAAAAAATGACGCGCGAACTGACACAGCGGGCTTTCATATGACGCGTGTCCGAACGCACCGGAACGTCATATGACGCCGTCCAGACGCAGCGAGACAAAATGTGACGCGCGTCCGGACGCAGCGGAAAGCTTTAAATCGTTTGCTGCCTCGTGCATTTTGCATGAAATATTATTTTCACTGTTTGTGCGATACATACGCTCTTATGCATGTACTGAGGCAACCGCGGAACGCTGAGCAGTCGATAGATGTTTTTAAAATTTTCACAGGATTTTTATCGCAGTTGTCACGAGCTGAACATTACTGAGTAAGGGTTCGAAGATTTTTGCGACATATTCTATTGTGATGACTGTATGCGCGTGTATACGCTCCGTTGCCCCCTGGCTTAACGCGATATAAATCATACCTGGGGTCTAGACAAGTGGCAATGCTTTTGTAGAATGGAATAACATATCGGAATGACATTTATTCACGCCTGTCATATATGTCATGAACGTCAAAATACGTGTCAACCCGATACATTGAGTTTTATATTCTTTTCCATTCTAGAAAACGACTGCCAACGAATTGGCACTTGTCTAGGCCCGCTTATCGTTGTTCGTTTTGTGCTTAGAATTGTAAGATGAGACAGACGGACTGTTAGGGCAGCGCTAGTGTAACTTCTAGTGGATTCTTCAAACTATTTATTATTTTATGGACGATTGCAACACTAAAGTATTGCAAGATTTAAAAAAAGTAGTCGCTTTATGGAAAATATCGAAGTTCAGTCGCATAATAGTTAGACTACATAACTGACCGACCCCAATTGATTTGGGAGATGGTTCAAAGAATGATAATTAAAAAAAAACTTATTAGTAGGGCCTATTATCGTCATAACTCACAAGAGAGTAACAACATTTACTAGACCAGCTATCCAGGACAAGCCTAGATAGCTCAAATAGGAGAGTATTCACACTAGAAAGTTATGACGATAATAGGCCCTATATATATTAGTAGGGCCTATTATCGTCATAACTCACAAGAGAGTAACAACATTTACTAGACCAGCTATCCAGGACAAGTCTAGATAGCTCAAATAGAGAGTATTCACACTAGAAAGAGACTATTGTAAGTTCAAGTACTGTTCTGGATCTTCCAATTTAAAAAAAATATATTTTGAATCTATTCGTTTCCAAACATTCCAAATTTAAAAGGGATTAGACTCACGTCACACTAGCGCCACCGTTTTTTATAGTAACTAAAATATTATACCTTCTCAATTTCATAAGTTAAGTTGTATGTTCAAAAATTTTCGCGTACAGAAGGCGACATCGATGAAAAATTTAATTCCTAGACTGTTTCTGTTGTGAGCCTACACATAATACCAATTAAAGCATCGCAATGCTTATATGATTACTTACTAATCGAATCGAATACATACTAACATTCCAATTTCGAACAAATATTTGTGAGTAAAGATAATAGCTATTTGTATTATTTTATTGAATACCGGTGACGGAGAATATCTGTGTGTTGACGAAGAAAGAATATCACCACCGTATCTTATCCGAAGGGTGTCGTCAGAGGAGACTAACAGAAGAATACGTGGACGATATCACTGAAGGAAAACTCGAAATAAGTCCTGTACCAAACCGTCTCTCTAGCGTCGAAACAGTAGACCATTGCCTCCCAATATTGTGAGAGGCCTATGTCCAGCAGTTAATTACAATAGGCTAATTGATAGATTGATTCAATATGTATTATGTAAAAAAATAACTAAAAAATTTAAAACATCCCCGACAAAAAAATACCTCGAAAACGTAAAAAAATTAATCATTCAAGCGTTGTCGTGTCGGGGACCTCTTACTGGTAAATGATAAATGATCCAAGGTCTCCCGTAAAAAAGCCGGAAAGCGACTCTGGATTCTGAGGTGAAAGCTTCGGATGCGACCGGGACTAATACTAGGATGATAATGATGAGTCTGTCAAAACCTCTCTCACCGGCTCGAGTGGGTTTGGTAATCGTGGGGATTTCGCGCACGAAAAAAAAATTGATTTACTGATAAAAAACTGGTTTTCACAAATATTTGTTCGAATTACTCCCTCACTCCCGTCTAATAACGCCCTGTACATTATCTCTCTTTTTTTACAAAGCAGTCGCCTTCACCACTAACTTATTCTAAGTCCTGTCAGGACATAATTACTTGTATTATACATGTATTGAGTTCAAACAAGTTGAAAACAATTTAAAAACAAAAAAATATATATTGGGCGAGGTAGGACGACCCACGGTTTAACAATTCCAACGATAACAATAGCAAATTATTACTAATTGTCATAGAATGGAATGTCAAACCGCACCCATCAAAGCAAGTAAAAGACTTCTTACCCGAGGGGAGATGTTGTTGTATGTGCAATATTCCGCAAGTGCGAAGGACAAACCTCGACACGTGTTTCGCCTCTACACGAGTCCCCCTCTCTCCCCCAATATATTAATTTCTTGTAATAGATTTCCAGGTAACCCCTACATCTAGGTACATCGTAATTTAAAAACACATTTGCGTTCAGACACGTTAGCAACATATTGCAACTTGTCAAATAAAAAAAAAATAGATGTTAGTTTCAATTTTAAAACTTTGAGAATTCAATCAAACGATATTCTAATTTAGTGTGTACCGACAGCAAAATTATATGCTAAAGCAACTAACGATTAGGGATGAAACGATGTGATGGGATATGACAGTTCCAAATTAACATTCTACCCTTACAAAAATCTGTGGTTCCCGGTAAAGCTGAATTGGGCCACCCCATCCCTTTACCTAGCCTAGTGGTATTTGTAATGGACTGTTGAGACGAGGTCTCGGGTTCGATCCCTGGTTTTACCATGGCACACGCCAATGACTTTTCGATGCTTTTCGAAGTTACGTGTGTATTTATCGCAGGTTTATAAGTGTCCGGTTAATGGCAATAGGCTCGCGACCTATTATATTGGGACCTAAACATAAAATGGCGAAATGTGGGACGGCCATACAAAAGCATATTTTAACACTACTAACAACCAGTTCCCGAAAGGCTGATCAACGCCTAAATTAACTAATCAACTGTTAAATCTCTTGTCAAGTAGCAATTGGGTTGCTACTTGCTAGAAGCATGATTAAATAGTTTAATTTGATCATCGTGTCAGTTAACATAGCAACTGTCAAATTTACATGGAAATTCGTATGGCAACCACTATTTATATTTCATAAATATAAAGAATAATAATAATAATATTTTATTTTATATATTTATATTTTCGCCTGATCATCGTTTCAGAAACCCAAATTGATTTGACATCCTTGTTAAATTAATAACAGTGTTAGTTGATTAATGATTTGACGGGCCTTTCAGAAACCGGGTCCTTTAAGCGGGGCGTGAAAAAGCATCTGATGAGGCCGTCAAGCTGAGCGCCACCATTGTAGCACTGAACGTGTTTGCAATGGTGACCGTCTTTCATGAGACTTTACCTTCAGCTTAACATCAGGCGAGGTTAAGTCAAATTGACGTGCCATAAATTAAAAAAAAAGGCGTCGTATCCCAGCACATCTTCCCAAGTTAGTTGCCATATATAGTACTTATACATCTAGGGCGCGAAGTGTCGGTACCAAAGGAAGCACCCGTAGAAGGTCGGTAGTTCTTAGGGGGACGATTCGTCATCCACCTCTTTAATCACAGTATCGGACTCCCACCTGATGCGCTCGGCGATTAGACTTTGGAGTTCCTGGAAAAATAAGATATTATTTACTTCTTCTTCTTCTCCTTTTTTTTGTACAAACAAGCACGCGGCCCACCTGATGGTAAGTGGTTACCGTGGCCTATGGGCGAGTGTAACACCAGAGGAATAACACTCGTGCCGCAACCCCTGTAAGGACAGAGACAATCTGTGTCGTCAGCAAAAAAGATGTAGGATTCTGTCGAATCGATGGCATTTTTGAGTTGCCATGGTGGTGTAGTAATTTGTTTCACGGCCGCTACTCACGGAGAGGGTCCGAGCATAGGTTTGGTTCTGCGGGAAGGCTTACTACTTCCCTTTTACTTACTAGGTTTTATTAACGATTCCACTTGCGTCGAACTTGAGCTCGTGACTTTCTTTAAGATAGTAGCGTGATGATATATAGCTCATGGCACTAGCAGATAATGTGGTTATCAATTGGTGAAAACATTTTTCAAACACTATAAATGTACCTAGTTGTGGAGGCCAAGAACGCTAGACAAGTGTCAATCGTTTTGTAGAATGGAAAATAATAGGTTGATCAATGTATGTGATTGACATTCGTTCACGACTGTCATAAATGTCAGAAACGTCAAAATACGTGTCAATCACATACTTTGAACGTTATTTTCTATTCCATTGTAAAAATTGACTACCAATTGCCAATTGTCTAGGCCCCCAGATGACAGTAGCTTCACAGAAACTATCGAAGTACAGCCGCGGCTCGGGCGAAGTGTGAACTAAAAAAAGTGGATCCCGGACTCTCAGGTGACAGCTTCGAATGCAACCGAAATAAACGCAGGATGATGATGATGATGATGATGATTATGATGTTGATGATGATGATGACCTTGATAGGTTGCAATTTTAAAATAATGAACAATTAAATACCAATGACATGGTTGTTAAAACATGCATGGAATAGCTCGCCCATAGTCAGTACAAGTTTATATAATTTATTAAAATATTAATACAATTTTCATGCACCCACGTGTCTCCTTCAGATATGAGAAGAAGGGATGATGACAAGGTCGTCCGATTCTACCCGACACTTCTTCGTCTGTTAGCCTCTAAGCTAAGACGTTAATTGGTAGTGCTTGTGCGGCTAAGCACGTAATTAATTTCCATGCAATTTCCACCGCATAGCAAGGATTTTTATTTATTTATTTATTTATTTAAGAAAATTAGCAATGCATTATACAGGGTGGAATTTTGTAATGCCACCTGAAGGGAAAGTACTCTTAATACTGCAGATAGAAAATTTTACTCAAAGGAAACATTCCTTTATTTTTGAAAAGAAACAAAACTGCATTCAACGATTTTTAAAAATTCGCTTGCCGCACCCGGTAATCGAACCGACTAAAATCTGTAAAAGTTGCACCCTGTACTTTTATTGCATTGATCGTTAGGGTCAGTTATAAGGAAGAAATCTCTCTAACAAACTTCATAAATAAAATGAAAGGAAAACAATGAAATCCTAAATTATTTACAAAAAAATGGTAAACTAATTAATTAATTGCTTGATACAAACATTTAGGATCAAAATCAAAGTTGTATTGCTGAAGAGTTTGCCGTCGCTTTTTGAAACTACCCGTATTCTTGAAATTTTTCTACTATTATTTTCAGTACAAACCGAGTTGGAACCTGTCGGTCTCGATATCTCTCTCAATGCCACCAATAGTAATTTGTCATTTTAATGGATAAAATACGTCAGTGATAATAATTATTTATTAATAACATAATTAAATAGATGGATCTTTGAGTAAAAGTGCTTTGACTTGACCCATGGTACTATTATTTTAAGATTTCATTGTTTTCCTTTCATTTAATTTATGAAGTTTGTTAGAGAGATTTCCTCCTTATAATTGACCCTAACGATCTATGTAATAAAAGTACAGGGTGCAACTTTTACAGTTTTTAGTCGGTTCGATTACCGGGTGCGGCAAGCGAATTTTTAAAAATCGTTGAATGCAGTTTTGTTTCTTTTCAAAAATAAAGGAATGTTTCCTTTGAGTAAAATTTTCTATCTGCAGTATTAAGAGTACTTTCCCTTCAGGTGGCATTACAAAATTCCACCCTGTATAATATATAGCCTATGCCCGCGGCTCCGTCCGCGTGGTTGTCGGTCATCGCGACCTAAGCGCCATCTGTGCAACTTAAATTTTATATTGCTAATCATAACTCTGGTTCAACTTCACTGATTGCAATCAAACAAATGTAAAATATCAAATTGAACCAAATCCCTTCAAACAAAAAAAACTGCATTCTTGCGTCCATCGCGGACAAACATAAACTTTTTACAATTATTTAATAGTATAGATAGATAGATAAATTGGTCACTTTTTATTCATCATTACTATTGCATTTTTTGTCATAATGCACACTCGGCAAAGGAGAAAAGTTATAACTTATTTGTCGAGTGTACAAAACTTTTGAATGTATAACATTATGATACAATAATTGCAAATATTCATTATAAATATTGTACAGACCATACATGCATGTTTAACATTGTGTACTTACTACAGGATACTAATAAACTTTGCCGTTAGTTCCAAAATCTGCCGTTAGCGGTGTTTGCATCACTATTTTACATATTTGGTTTACCTAACACAACATATAAAATATTAGTCACTTTCTACGGAGTTAAGAATGTAAAGAAAGAAAGATAGCTTCGTGGAAAGAAAGAAAAAACAATCAGAGCCGTCTTTACCTATATCAGGGGCCCTGGGCAGTGCCGTCTTTATCTAGGCCGGGGGTCCTGGGTACACAACAATTTGGGGCCCCTGGGCACACTAGAATTTGGGGGCCCTGGGCACACAAGAATTTGGGGGCTTTGGGCACACAAAAATTTGGGGCCCTGGGAATTTGGGAGCCCTGGGCACACTAGAATTTGGGGGTCCGGGGCACACAAGAACTTAGGGGCCCTGTGCACACAAGAATTTGGGGGCCTCTTTAGTTTTTATACCGTTTAGGTGGCAGACAAGCTCCTGGCTCACGTGATAGCTTGGTTACCATGGCCTATGGTCGTTTGTAACACTGAAGGCGTAAACTATCGACAAACTTGTCTTCAAAATAACAGCACAAAATCAACTCTTCAATCACTTTTCTGTGAGAAAAGTGTTCTTAAGTTAGTGTGCGAGAAATTGTCGCTCCTTCGGTGCCCCCCCCTGAAGCGGTGGGCCCTGGGCACGTGCTCCGAGAGCCTCTATGGTAATGACGGCATTGGCCCTGGGCGCAAGGATTTGAGGGCCCTTTTGGATAGTTTAGAGTTTTTAGATTTTTCTTAAGTTGATGTGCGAGAAATTGTCCTTTTTTCGGTAGGGGGGCTCCCTAAGGCAGAGGGCCCCGGGCACGTGCCCTAAGTGCCCCTATGGTAAAGACAGCATTGGAAACAAAAGTAAGATATTACAGATCAAACAAATTTTAATAAGCTTAATACAATTTAAAAGCAAAAATCATGCTTGATATGTTATTTAAGTAATCATAACATAGCGGAAATTCATTACAAGAAAATATATTGGGGGACGCTTGCGGAATATTGCACATATAAAATTGTGTGTCGGGTAATAAGTCTTTTACTTGCTTTCGTGGGGTACGGTTTAGCATTCCTTTCTATGACAATAAGCAATATTTTGCGATTGCTATCGTTGGGATTGTTAAATCGTGGATGAGTGGTAGGTTCCACTCTATCCCCCAATATATTTTTAATAGCCATGCTAAGTTTTTCTATAGATTTAGATCGGAAATAGTGAACCTCCAAGACGGGAATTGTACGTATGAATATAGGTAGATAAATATATGGGACAATCTAAAACGACGATACAGTGTTAGGAAAGGTTACTGAAGGCAAATCTATTTTTTTTTATTCTGTATAGATTCACCAAACGGAACTTATAAAACGTCAATATCAACAATATTTTATAAGTTAGTGAGCAAATGGACCACCAGTGGTTCGAGACGCGGCCGCGTCTTTAGAAGACAAGAGGACTCCGGATAGAAACTCAGCGGGCTTTTTTTTGTCTATCTACAAACATTCACTTAGTCTAGATACAAAATTTTGATTGATACTAATTAAACAATACAAAAAATAAAAAAATATATTACCGTTACTTTTTAAAACAATTTCCCCAAAAAACCAAATTTAAAAAAATGTGCCTTTAGTTTAGGCTGTTAAAGGATTATAGATCTTAATGTGTTCAGGAACTTTTAGGAGACGTATCGCCATTTCAATTCCCGTCTCGAATATTCACATTTCCGATCATAATGTAAAACAAATATACAATGATTTTTTAATATATATATATATATATATATATATAGTCACATACCTCGGGTTTGTTCAATATAATGATTCTGTTCTCAAGTTTAGGGGCGAGTTCACACGACTGTTGCTCTAGATCATCCAGGGACGCTCGGCGAGTTAGCCTGGAATGAATAAACCTTAGGGTACGATATAGATAAAGGTGTTAACTGGTGGAAATTCATTACAAGAAATCATATAAGCCCCGCAAGTTGATATTGCGACGGAACCTTGTCAAAATAACAGCTACGTGACGTCATTCGCTGCATAAAAGGACAGATAGCAAAAAAAATTGGTGATAAAAAGTAAATAAGCTAGGTTTATGGGTTTATATGTATTTTATAATTTTATTAATTACAATGTTTAAAGTCTTTATACCTCACCATATTTTGACAAATAAACTTTCATTTCATTTAATTTTGACAAATTTAAAGGAACGAGTATTTTTTATTACTACTTTACCAGTCTAACTGCTGATTTATCTTAACTTCGATATTTTCTGTACGCTTAAGGGCGCCAACAACAAAACAACAAAAGGCTCTAACAAATAGATCGATGCGCGTAAGCAGTAAGCACGTAGGCGCAGGCTTGCCTTGCGAACGGTACTGACGATGCGACGACGACTACGTCACAAAGATGGCCGCCAATCGCAATATCAACTTGCGGGGCTTATATATTAGGGTAGCCTAGTGGTGGCAAAAAAATACAATTATAGCCGAAATAGTGAATTGAATTAATGAAGGACTCCAGACTGATTTCATTGATTGTTTGGACACAATTAAGAGGGTGTTTGGTCATATAAAATAATAATATTATGTTCCTATCTAGTTATAAGCAGAACAAATGGACTACTGAGACGAGGTCTCGGGTTCGATCCCAGGTTTTACCATGGTGCACACCAATGACTTTTCGAAGTTATGTGTGTATTTATTGTAGGTTTATAAGTGTCCCGTTAATGGCAATAGGGTCGCCACCTATTATATTGGGACTTATACATAAACTGGCGAAATGTGGGTGCTAGCACCTCTGGCTACCCCTTCGGGGATATAGGCGTGAGTTTATTATGTTACGTTATATATTGGGGGAGGGAAGGGCACAGGCACCACGTGATGGAACGTGGTTACCGTGGCCTATGGACGTTTGCAACACCAGGGGCCTCACATTCGTGCTGCCGACCATATAGGGGAAGTGGTAAGAAGGTTAAGAGAGTCTCTGTGCTGTCAATGCAGAAGACAAGAAGGGTTTTTTTTATTTATGGCACGTCAATTAGCCTTTATCTCGCCTGATGTTAAGCTGAAGGCAAAGTCTCATGAAAGAGGGTCACCATTACAAACACGTTCACTGCTACAATGGTGGCGCTCAGCTTGACGGCCTCATCAGATGCTTTTTCACGCCCCGCTTAAAGGACCCGGGATTGTTTCTTTGTGTTCCCACTGACAACATAAAACCTCTCAGGTGAGCTCTAGATACCCTACTCACCGCCGAACACGCAACACAAGGTTATTATTAGTATATTATATATGGCGGAGGTACTTCCCCAGTCGGACTGCTCAATTAGAACGGGCGATACCGTCATGTCCTACCTCCGTCAAACTACCATTGATGACATATGTCCAAGATATGTGCCCTTTTTTATCGTGCGAAAAATCCCCACGGATATCTCCCCCACCGGAGCCGGTTGGGGAGGTTATGTCGGACTCGAACCGACTAAAACGCTCATAAGATATGTGCCCTGAGGATAAGTTTTTTTTTATACTACGTAGGTGGCAGACAAGCACACGGCTCACCTGATGGAAAGCGGCCACCGTGGCCTATGAACGTGTGCAACACTAAGGGTGTCACACACGCGCTGCCCACCCTGGACAGAAAGGGGGAGAGCCGGGAAGGGGTGGGGAGGCTAGGAAGGGGAGGGGAAGGAGGGGTACAGTGAGCTCTGGCTACCCTACTTACAGGCGGGAACACAACACGATGGTTATTATGACCGCGGTCTTCTGTAGGGCGGAGGTAATTCCCCAGTTGGACAGCTCAATTGGAACGGGAGATATCGTCATGTCCTACCTCCGTCAAACTACCATTGATGACTTATGTCGAAGATGATGTGCCCTTTTTTATCGTGGCAAAAATCCTCACGGATCTCCCTCACCGGACTCGGTTGGGGAGGTTATATCGGACTCGAACCGACTAAAACGCACTCATCCACTCATAAGGAATGTGTCCTGAGGATAAGTATGTCTGGTAAGTTACCTATGGTGTCCGCTATGTGAGGAAGGCTCTACGGCGGCAGAGGAAGCTCTGCGGAGTGGAGGTGGACCGTCCAGCTCGCTGCCGTCCAGCATCTTCACTAGACTGTGCCTGGAAGGAACACATCATATAACGTTAAACCGGTATTACGATTGAGGGATTATTTATACTTCACTATTAAATCGATCGGGATATTTACCATGTTTGTTAATTTCTTCGCGTAACCAACAAACATGGTAAATATCCCGATCGATTTAATAATGAATTTGTAAATGACCATGTCAATCTAAAATCATACATTATTTATACTGTTGATTGATGGCACTTGATGGAACTTGGTGGAACCAGAATAGTCTAATCCATCATAAGGTTGTCTGCTAGAGACTTTTTTTATACCACTTAGGTGGCAGACAAGCACACGGTCCACCTGATGGGAAGCGGTCACCGTGGCCTATGGACGTTAGCAACACCAGAGGCGTCACACATGTGCTGCCTGCCCTGTAGAAACCTTCTAATACCCTTCTTGAAGAACCTGAGACTTAGTTGACATCACTACATAGTATAAAACAAAGTCGCTTTCTCTGTCCCCTTAAATCTTTAAAACTACGCAACGGATTTTGATGCGGTTTTTTTATATAGCGAAAGCTAGGATGATTGACTCCCTCCGTTATCGTATCGAAGACTCAAAACCTTCACGTTACGAATTCGATAGGGGTTCGTGGTAGAGGCACTGACAAAGTTTGGATCACATGACATTCCGACAACTAATGTCACTTCCATACATTTTCGACCTTTCTATTGACAATGTAGCCAATAGAAATAAATTTTAGCACATTGGGCTCAAGATATATACCGGAAACTATACTCATATATTATGTATGTAACTTACCTCCTACTTAACGTAACAAGCGACTGCCTGTGCTTGCTCGGCCGGGACTTCCCCGTCCGCACGTTGATGGCAGCGAAGTGATTCTGGATGGCCATGCCGATCTCAGGACACATGTCTTCTGGGATCTGGAATATTTACTAATTATTATTATCCAGGTTTCTTCAATTGGGGTGGTTTATAAGTTTATAAGTGCCCGGTTAATGGCAATAGGCTCGCCACCAATTGGGACCTAAATATAACTATTTATACTGTTGATTGATGGCACTTGGTGGAATTTGTTGTTACAAATATTGAGAACTCACTTGTACTTTTCCACAGTATTTTTATTTTTTAATAGACCTGACCGGTTTCGCCTTACGGCATCCTCAAAGGTTTACGATAACATACGTAATACTTCATATCATCAATCAATCATAATATCTAAATATAAACTGGCGAAATGTGGGTGCTAGCACCTCTGCCTACCTGTCTGCCTAAAAAAAGGTGTCAACGATTATCATTGTAACACTATCGGAATCTACCCTCCTGCAAAAACAATTTGTTGGTCGTCGTTTTTGAGAATGGAATAGAATACATTAATCAAGGTATGGGATGGACATTCGTTCACGCCTTTCATTAACATCTAAAGACGTGTCAGTTCCATTTCATTCTACAAAAAAATTAACAAAGAGGCGCGGGGTCGATTCCAGCTCATTGCAAATATGGTTATTGGTTATTTGCACTGCACTGGTCTGTTCGTACCTCGGAAAGCACGTTAAGCCGTGGTTGTTATACAAACATCTATGGCAGTCGTTGAGCCCCAAAACTTCAACAACTGGTCTAACCGTAATACTTCAGGCCAGATGGTAGTCGATTCATGGATAATATCGAGGTTCAGCCGCGACGCCCGGCGGACCCCGGAGACCCGCTTAACTAGCGTGTGTTATGGGTTCTAGAATGCGTATAAACATACTTATACTCCATTATTTAAGTACTTAAATAGAGGTAAATCATTTTGTGGCATTTTTTTCATAAAAATACATGATAAATAAATAAACTAGACTAACTAACTGATTCGACACAGGTTTATCTATAGTCTTCAAAATGCGTTTAAGCAAAATAATTTTATACATTGTTTTTAAACAAAACTTATTAAAAACACACAGTAAAATTATTTAAGTACATAAACAAATGGAATATAAACACATTTTTTTTGTAAATACATACATATTATACATAGAAACACCTAAACCAAGGTTATATACAAGCACACAAATATTTGCACTAAGCGGGAATCGAACCCGCACCTTCTGCGTAGCAGTCGCGTTCATGATGACTGCTTAAGCTTATACTTACAAGTATTTTACACTTGGGCAGCATGCTGAACCCGTCGTTGCCATTCCGAAGGTATTGTTTGACCGCCAGTCTGTACTTCTGTTCTCGCTGAATGTACTCGTCTCCTATCTTCACAACTTGTTCAGCGATCCTCTCGCCAGGAGGCTTTGAGGGGTCGAAGGCAAATGATACTCCGGCCACCTGAACAGGTAACAGAGAAGATTATATCAAAAAGATATATATTGGGGGAGGGAGGAGGGCCCACCGCTCACCCGCGGTTCAACACTCCAACAATATATATTGGAATGTCAAACCACCCTCCTCAAAGTAAGAAAAACAAAAAATCTTACCAGAGAGATGTTTTACCATGCAGTATTCCGCTAATACGAAGGACTTAAACTTCGACACGTGTTTCGCCTCTACACGAGGCATCTTCATACCGGCAACACACAACATTGGATGTTTCATCGAACGATGAAATAATATAAAAGCGCCAGATACTCGCAGCTCGGCTCATTTGCTTGAGTCCTCCTGAAGATGCCTCGTGTAGAAGCGAAACACGTGTCGAAGTTTAAGTCCTTCGCACTAGCGGAATACTGCATGGTACAACATCTCCTCTCTGGTTACATTTTTTGTTTTTCTTACTTTGAAGAGGGTGGTTTGACATTCCAATATTATATTGTTGGAGTGTTGAACCGCGGGTGAGCGGTGGGCCCTCCTCCCTCCCCCAATATATATCTTTTTGTAATGGATTTCCGCCAGGTAACGCCTAGATCTATATCGTAGATTATATCAAGTTTTTGTACTGCGAAACCTCTGTCGGATACAGCTCAGGAGATGTTTGTTTTTGTTTATTTGTTTTTTTTTTAAAAGAATATTAGTAACCGAAGTTATTAATATTCCCGTTAACCCCTCCAGCTAAGCTCAATGGCTTGTGTTAGGAGTGGGTTCACGTCGGTAGTGTATTGGCCAGGATTAGAACCCGGAACCTCTTGATCGTAAGGCCGACTCCTTAACCACTAAGCTACCGACGCTTCAATCAATCAAAAGATGTATTTACTGTATAATGAATATCTGGCATCTGTATATCTTGTACATATAAAACTATTTATAGTTTATATAAAAAGTGGCATAGTCATGTGTGGCTAAGCTCCTTAAATAAAGATTAAACAAAAAGTTTTTGTATGGTATCGTGTACTGAACGTGTTTGTAATGGTGACCCTCTTTCTGAGCCTTTGCCTTTAGCCAATTAGGCAATTAGGCAATCAAATTGATGTGTTCTGTTTTTTTTTTATTTATGGCACGTCAATTTTACTTCATCTCGCCTGATGTTAAGCTGAAGAAATAAAAATGAGATAATTCTATTCAATTGCATATTGTATTTAATTATCTCATTTTTATTTTACATAACACATGTCTCACCTAAAAGAAAAGTAATAAATTTATGGTCAATTCAAAAAGTTATTAAGCATTTGAATGTGGGCTTGCCACATATAAACCGGTTGATTTTATAGTCGTTTCGGAAAAAAAGATTTTGGCCACAATTTCGATAGTAAAATCGTAAGGAAGTCCTAATTTGGCGAAAAAAAATTTTTTTTTACTCGTCCCATACATTTTTCTGTTCACCTGTACATTATTGCCATACAAAAAGTATTTTTTTTTTTCAAAATTAAAACTTCCAGTCGATTTTGCTACCGAAACTGTGTGTGAAACCAAATATTCTTTTTCCGAAACCACTATGAAATCACCGTGTATATAGAAAGATAGATAAGACATGTGTCACCAAAAAGAAAAGTAATAAATAAATGGTCTATTCAAAAACTTATTAAACATGTGGGCTCGCCACATATGTCTCCTGACTGGTATATGTGGTACATCTTGCTAATTAACAGAAATATTACCTGACCCGGGCAGCTAATATAAAACCTCATATTCAACAGTTAAATTCACTGCCCCAGCGCTTTTGCTGCAAAAAGAAAAGTTTTTTATCTTACCTGAGGGAACCGTCCTTCTAAGCTTGGATATTTGCTGACGGCGTTCTCGAGGACCTGCAGTATGACGTCACCGGTAGCTTCCACCACGACAAGGGGATCTCGCATGGGGATGATGGTTGATAGGTCTCGCAGAGTGAAGTCCCCAGCGGGATGGACCTATTTAACGAGAGGGTATTTAATCTTTAATAGTAGTTTCAAGAGTAAGGTCTCCGAAGACGCAATTCAGGTGGCAGTACACATGAGAGCGGGCCTGGGGGTGACGGGTGGAGCCACCTGTCACCCTAGCAGGAGCAGGCCACGGCAGCGGTGCAAAGTGCTCCACCCCATACCCGGGGTTAGGCGGGGACACCGTGGTCCCTACCAGAGATGTACAAAATACTTTTCGAAAAGTATTTAAATACAAAATGCAAATACTTTTTTAATATAGTATTTCAAATACAAGATACAAAATACTTTTGACTTTTGTATTTAAATACTAAATACAAAATATGTATTTTCAAAATACTTTATTGAAATATAAAATACTTTATGGTAAAATTACTGGTTTTCAGAATTTTTGATCTTCTATTTTTTTAAAATCTTCAAAAAGAGCATCTGACATGTTGCGTCTGTGTGGACGCATAATCATACTGGTTTTTTATAAATATATTTTTCTATTTCTGTATTTTTATTTGTCATTTATACATTCATAATCACTTAAATACGAATCGTTAAAATAATGTCTTATAGCCTACACGGCATATTGTTTAAATACAATTTGTTTTGGCATTTTTTTAAAGACATTTCGAGCGAACAACACAGTAATAATGAAATAGCTGTCAACACTGCAAAACGTAACACTGACTTTGAGAATTGTCAAGAGGGGTCAGGTTTTATATGCATTATTCTTTTGCCCCCTAAAATCCAACCACACGTCCTGATCGTCTACCTGATCTCGTGGGGGGCGGACACACGGAAACGAATTTACTGGCGTGGCTAACGTGGCTCTGGAAGACTTTTTTAAAACTTGAAACTTGACATTGGCGTCTCACCATTAATTTTATAAAAGTTTACATTTACTAGAGACTGGCAAAATTGCGGCTATCCTGCTGCAGAAGCCATTTTAAGAAAAGAAGAAGAAGTATATGCATTTTGTTTCATCTCTCATTTTGCGCATAGAAGCTGCTGCGCCACTAGCGGGCATTTTTTGTTTTTACTGAATCGCGGAATGCTTCAGAAAAATGAAGCTAAGAATAAAAAAGTATTTTGTATTTTACAAAGCATTTTACAAATACAAAATACGTCTCGAATAGTATTTCAAATAAAATACAAAATACTTTTTAAAAAAAGTACTTAAGTACAAAATCCAAAATACGTATTTTGTATTTTGTATTTGTATTTTAAATACAAGTATTTCAAATATGTCACAACTCTGGTCCCTACACTCGAAAGCGGTCATCGCGAAAGAGAGGGCCTAAAGATGACGTGCGTTTAAGTCGGTACGAGTCCGACATAACTTCCCTAACCATGAACAGCGTCTGTGGCGTGGCGGTAGTGAACACGACTGCTATGCGGGCGGCGCGGGTTCGATCCCCGCTCAGTGCAAATATTTGTATGCATGAATATGGCTATTAGCGCTGGTCTGGTCGCGTCTCTGAGAGCGCAAACGTACGAACATCTATGGCAGTCGCTACGGGTAGTTGTAGTTATAGCCCTCAAAAGTCCGACATGCCTAACTCCAGAACTTTGATATTCCAACATATCCCAAGTACCTATATCCATAGTATTACATAGTTGTAAAAAGTCTATGTTTGCCCGCGATGGAGGCAAAAACTACTGAACCGATTTCGATGCCGTTTTTTGTTTAAAGGGGTTTGGTCCAACTTTAAATCTTACGTTTGTTTGATTGCAATCGGTTAAGTAGAACCAGAGTTTTGATTAGTAATACCTACAGAATTTAAGTTGCACAGATGGCGCTTAGGTCGCGATAACCGACAGCCACGCGGGCGGATCCGCGGGCATAGGCTAGTTTTTTATAAATCTCCAATGTACAAACACGACCACTGTACAATCATACAACATAACATAAACTCACGCCTATATCCCCGAAGGGATAGGCAGAGGTGCTAACATCCACATTTCGCCAGTTTATGTTTAGGTCCCAATGTATAGTATAGGTGGCGAGCCTATTGTTATTAACCGGGCACTTATAAACCTGCGATAAATACGGGTCCATATTGACTCACCTAAAGTTCTTTATCCGAAATTGTTCTTCCTAACGATTTGTAATCCGAATGATCACTCCTCCTAAAATTTTTCATCCTAAAGTTTTTATTCATACTATTTGTAGTGCTACCGTCGATGTTCATAACACTCATGTTTCCGAAAATTGTTATCAATAAAATCGTTAACATACAATATTAAAGCTCCTACTGTTTTTTATCCTAACGTTTTTATCCCTAAACATAATTACCATAATATTGTCACTCATACTTAGAAAGAAACATTTATCTACCAAATGTAATAAAAATATATGTGGGTAGAATTATATTTTATTTATAGTTTTAATTTTTTTTTTAGTTATTTGTTGTTACATACTTATTACTATTAATTAGGAAACTGTTCAGAATGATTAAAGGTTGTTTCACTGATTTTTTGGCTTAAATGAATGAAAATCATAAAATACGACTGATTTACGGTTATGTTTATGACCTTTTTCGTTTTCGATTCGTTTCTGGCACTTCGCCGGCCGCTACCGCGGCACGCTCGCTTCGCTCGCTCGGCTCGTGCGTTGTGTGGTCACAATTCTAACCTAACCTAAACCAAGAACTATAAATATGTCCGATTCGTTTCTGGAACTTGGCTGAATGACCGCAGCGAGATTGTACCTACGTGTAAATAACTAAAACCGTAAAAGTTACGCAAAATTAATAAAAATAATACTGATTATTATTGAAAAAAAAATCTAAACAAAAAAAGGTATGACTTTCAATAATAGTGTAAAAGATGGTTATGTTGACACAATATAGGAAAAGAAATAATAGTATAAAAGATGTTTATTGCTACCGACATTATGAAGTTGTATGATTCGGAATTAAAACATTAGAGACAGAGTAGTTAGGAATGGTGATTGTTAGGATGAAAAATGTTAGGAAGAACATTTTCGGAGTTCCAATTTTCGGAGTTGAAATTTTAGGTGAACTTTGGCGCACCCGATAAATACACATAACTTCGAAACGCATCGAAAAATGATTGTCCATGGTAAAACCCGGGATCGAACCCGAGACCTCGTTTCAGCAGTCCATTACCCATACCACTAGGCTACCGTGGCTTTATATAATACTACAGATAAATATTCGATGTTAAACTAACCTGATCAGATCTAAACGTGCCAGAGTTTACCAACACTAAATCAGCGCCAGTTGCCGCCAACAGCACATCGCACACCCAGTTGCCGAGATTACACTCCTCTCTCCTAATGCAGGCGAATCGTCCCTCCAGGGGCACACAGATCTTGCCTAGGATCTCGTCCATCTTGCCTTCTATCATCGCTGAAAGAAGGAAACATTTTGAATTAGGCATTATTGACCCCCTACGATTCAGCAGAAAGATGGCCGCTAAGGATCGTCGATAATTCCATAACATACCATAATATAAACTCACGCCTATATCCCTGAAGGGGAAGGTGGAGGTACTAGCTCCCACATTTCGTCAGTTTATGTTTAGGTCCCAATGTAATAGGTGGCGAGCCTATTGCCATTAACCGGGCACTAATAAACCTGCGATAAATACACACATAACTACGAAAAGCATCGAAAAGTCATTGTTGTGTGCCATGGTAAACCTGGGATCGACCTCGTCTTAGCAGTTCATTACCCATACCACTAGGTTACCGCGGCTATTATATACCTATTATATAATTTACATACTACATACATACAATGATATGCTCACGCCTCTAGTCCCCGAAGGGTAGGCAGAGGTGTATTAAACATCCACATATCGCCAATTATGATTTTCGGTCCCACGTAATAGGGGTCGAGCATATTGCCGCCTTTAAAAAAAAATGGGTATGCCCAAAATCAATACCTCACCGAAAATGTTGCAGCCCAAATTATATATAAATTAACTAGCTGACCCGCGCAACTTCGTCAGCGTTTTATAGCGTCAACAACACGTGGTAATTATGCTGTTAAAATGTAGCTTATATGACACGTTCGTAGATTTACCATAGCAGCGCCATCTATTGATTACTTACTCAACCCAGTCGAAAGGTATCGACATCTGTTAGAATCATTTAGAGTTAACAGATAATTGTGACTGTCAAATAATAACAGACAAATAATTAGCAATAAATTAAAATTGCGACTATAATTTGAGATTTAAACTATCCTATCTCTCAAGTTGGATCGAACTGCACATGGAGTGCGAATTTTATTATAATCGGTTGAGTGGTTTAGGAGTCAATTGAGGACAAACATTGTGACACGAGATTTATATATATTAAGATTTATTAAAGCACACATAATTGCCTCCACAAACCTCACATACTACACATTTATTAAATAACTATCAAAAGTACATTATTTATTTGACATTTGGATACGGTATGAAGTTTCTATTAAAGTCTATATAACATGCACATCACTGCCAATACCAGCTCAACCCCATAATAAAATACTTACAAGAATACTTGTCAGTCTTCGCCTTGAGGGTTAAGTCCTCCGCGAAGGAACTGTTCACGGCCACCTCCGATATGTCCACCTCACTCGTCTCGCCGGTGAAACTGATCCGGATCTTACTGAATTGTCTGAAGTCTGTGCCGGATTTCACGATAAATCTGTTATTTATCTGTGGAAAAAAGGAGTTTTATTTAACGTGCAACTTAAATTCTATATTACTTATCAAAAATATGGTTCTACTTAACCGATTGCAATCAACCAAACGTAAGATTTTAAGTTGCACTAAACCTTCAAATAAAAAAAACCACATCGAAATCCGTTCAGTAGTTTTTGCGTCCATCGCGGACAAACAAACTTTTCGATGCTTTTCAAAGTTATGTGTATATTTATCACAAGTTTGAGATTGCCCGGTAAATATTACATTGGGACTTAAAACATAAACTGGCGAAATGTGGGTGGTAGCACCTCTGCTACTTCTTCCGGGATATAGGCGTGAGTTTATGTTTATGTATGTTGTACATTGATCATTTTATCACTATTCACCCCTGGATCCCTATTCACCCTTGGATCCCTATTCACCCCGTGTTACTATAACTATTGTAATACTCACGTCCAATACTTCATACACGTGGTCATGTCCGCCCAATATCAGGTCTATATCAGAGCACCCTTCCGCTAATTTTATGTCGTTTGGTGTCCGCATATGCGTCAGCGCTATTACGAATTCACAACCCTGAAATAAAAAAAAACTGATGCAGATTTTTTTTCATTTAAGGCATTTCAATTTGACTTCACCCCGCCTAAAGGTATGGTAAGGCAAAGTCTCAGGAAAGAGGGTCACCATTACAAACGCGTAGTGTTACAATGGTGGACAAGCACCTGATGGAATATGGTTACCATGGCCTATGGACGTTTGCAAGACCAGGAGCGTCACACTCGTACTGCCGACCATATAGAGAAGAGGGAGGATAGGAATCGGGGAGGGAAGAAGGTTAAGAGAGTCCCTGTGCTGTCAGTTGCCTTATTTTATATTATTTGTTAACTACACCAATCAACATATTGTTATTGTTATGTCACGCTACTGTCCATCCCAAGGTTGCCTGGAAGAGATCGCTTCCAGCGATAAGGCCGCCCATTGTACATTAGAACAACTGTAATGCTCACTACTTGTCCCTGGTGTTCTCTTATATTTATTTTTTGTTTTGTTTTTGGTGTACAATAAAGAGTAATCTATCTATCTATCTAAGGCAAAGAAGGATTTCTCGGTATTCCTACTGACAACACAAAACTTCTTCAGTGAGCTCTGGTTACCCTGTTTACCGGGGTGAAACACAACACATTAATATTAGCCGTGGTATTCTGTAGACCGGTACTTCCCCAATAGGACTGCTCAATTAGGACGGGAGATACCGTCATGCCCTACCATTTGAAACAGTTAGCATATTATTTGTTTAAGAAAACTCACTTCTTGTTTCAACTGTGACGCTAGCTTAGAGCCAGCTTGTACGAAGTCTATAAATGTCACTTCTTCAGGGTTTATTGTGGCCAAGGTTTCTAACCATTCCTGTAAATATATAGGGTTTATGATTATCGTAAAGTCTATATAATACACACACTAATATTATAAAGAGGAAAAATTTGTATTTTTGTATGTGCGTATGTGTGCGTATGGGTGTATATTTTGTAATGATTAAACTCAAAACCTACTGTGCTGATTTCAAAAATTCTTTCACCATTGGATAATTACATTCACCCTGAGAAACATATGGTATATTTATTTACTCAAAATTCAAAATTTAAAAATCATTTATTCTGTATCGATCACTAAACGGCACTTACAAAACGTCAATATCAACAAAATTTTATAATTAGTACAATTTTACAAATTAGTGAGCAAATGGACCACCGTGCACCGGTTCGAAACGCGGCCCCGGCCTGAGAAGACTCCGGCAAGTAATTCAGAAGAAATTTGTTCATTCCCATCCATCCATCCTTCCATCCATCCATCCATCCATCCATCCATCCATCCATCCATCCATCCATACATCCATACATCCATCCATACATCCATACATCCATACATCCATACATCCATCCATCCATGCGCGATAGCGGACATCCACGCGAGCGAGCAACAACTAGTACCTAGTAAAACTAAATATTACCTGTTCAACCAGACCAATAAACCCGATCTTGTGTCCATTACAGAGCAGCGCATGTGTGATTTTGCCGTCCCCTAGTGGCCGGCCAGTCTCGTTGTCTATAACGTTGGACATTAACCAGGGGAAATTGCACTGGGCAACCAGCCCAGATAAAACTTCCAGGCCAAAATCTGCAACAGAAATAATTTCGAAAATTAAAAATTTTTTCATTTACTTTGGTGGCAGCTCAAAGCCTTTTTTATCGTGCGAAAAATCCCCACGGATACACCCCAATGGAGCCGGTTGGGTAAGGTTATGTCGGACTCGAACCGACTATAACGCACGCCGTCTTTGGGTCTTCAGTTGCCGAAGGTGAGGTTGTAGATCACACAGCCTATTGTTGGACAGTGAAATAATTTCACATGGGTATATGGGTTCGATTTTTTCAATTTTAAGCTAACGAATTCTTTTATTCCCACGCGGAAATCCCTACAGTCACTCCTCGGATTCGAAACCATTAAGCTTAGCTGGAAGGGTTAGAGGGAATATTTTTAATTTTGGTTACTAATATTCTTTAAAAATATTAAGTCTAAAAGTACTTTCTTGTAGAGTGGGTTCCAAAAGTTCCTGGACAGTTTGAAACTAAAATTGTATGAAGTGATGCCACTACATAACTACTAGTCTTAGAAGATACTGTATAATTGATCTACGTATTAATGTAATTAAGTTTAGAATACTAATTGCATGAGTTTACTTATTTAGTTTTAAAGAAACCAGACATCGATCTAATTTATTGTATTAACGCTATCTATGTTACTTTGGTTAATTTCAGTTAGGCTGGGTTGCACCATCTTACTTTAACATAAACAGTGCAGTTAAAGTACCGGTCAGGTATAAAACAGGTTGCAGCATTTGACAATTGTTACAATGATGTCATAACTTGACGCTAACTGAACCGGCCACGCTCGGCCAGTTACTGTTAATTGTTAACTTCAAATTCTATAAAAAAGATCTACTAAAACACTGGTGCAACACATTTAGAAGAAACCATTAGAATCAATGTTACTGTTAATGTTAAATTTGACGTAAACGCGTACTTTAACAGGTAGTTGGTGCAACTAAGGCTTAGACTTAGATTGTCAAAGGATTATAGATCTTAAGGTGTTCAGGAACTTATGGAGCCTTTTTTTATTTTTATTTATGGCACGTCAATTAAACTTCACCTCGCCTGATGTTAAGTCTCATGAAAGAGGGTCACCATTGCAAACACGTTCAGAGCTACAATGATGGCGCTCAGCTTGACGGCCTCATCAGATGCTTTTTCACGCCCAGGACCCAGGACTGTAGGAAGAAGGAAACACGTGCGCCGGTAAGGAATTCCAGGACTTAATGGTGCGGCAAATAAATAGTGATTTATTGGTCAACGAATTTCATTACAAGTATTGCGTGACCGGGGGGTCGGCCTTGAAGTCCGGTGTGTGACAACGGGGTTAGACAACTGTTATCACTGCTGTGTACTGTCTACTGCGTTATCTCAAAGTTTATCGACCTTTATAAAGTGTCCATTTCGTTTTGATAATTTTTGATTTAGAAAAAAGTATGAAATTGCGCAAGGATCTAAGGGGAATTTCTGTGATATATTTTTAAACTGGCAGTTGCTTGTGGCTTCACCCGTGTGAAATGTTAACTATACAGGGTGTTAGAGTAACGATACCGTAAACAAACAAAACGGGTACCTAATGTTGATCAGTTTAAAAAAATTAATACTATTACTTATAAAAATTTTTTATTGCAATATTTTTTTTGTAGGTTTCATAACTTTTAAACCCTTTAAATAGTATTATTTAATGTGAATTAGGCTATTAAAAGGGTTTGAAAATCATGGTATCTACAAAAAAAATATTGTTATCAAAAAAGTACAGCCCAATTTTGTTAAAACGGTCAGCCATTTTAACAAAATTGGGCCAGACCACTACAAATATTCATATTCATGCACACAAATATTCACACATTCACACGCATCCTGAGTAGCAGTTGCGTTCACTACCGCCACGTCACAGAGGTCGTTAAACATATTAGACATATTCGTACGACCCACTACTGTGGGAATGAGGTTAAGTGTAATGTTTACTGGTTAATTTAAGAAGAAATATTTTTTAAGAAATTTCTAGGCATAGGTATATGCTTACTTTTTTAAATCAATTTAAAATTGGAACAAGTGAAGTGTTATCTTGATATTCACTTGTTCGAATTTCAAATCTATATAAAAAAGTGAAACCTCGTCTAGACATTAATTTGTTCCTATTTCAAATCGATTTTGAAAAAGTGAAGTCTCATGTAGACATACACTTGTTCCAAATTCAAACCGATTTTTAAAAAAGTTACCATATTAAAGACTTTTTTTTAATTAAATTGGTTGAGTAAACAAAAATCTATGTTTAAAAATGATTGAAAAAGCGTTGATTATTTCCGAAAGGTTCTAGGACTGTTAGTAGATGACTTCACAACGTCACCACCAAGACGTAAAGTAGAATTCGAATACTGTTAGCCGTGGTCTAGTCAATACTGTAGATGATTGCCCCCTTCGGGTGTGGGGACTACGGTGTCCCCATCTAACCCCCAGGTAACAGCCCTGCTTCTGCTAGGCCGTTACCCCGAGAATGGAGGTCATTCTGCGACCTCCGATCGACGTCCGAGTCGCCTCCGCTAATCATAAATATGGTTATGATTATGATACAGTCTTCTGCTAGGCGGAGTTCCCCAGTTACTGAACGGATCTCTCAGATCCCATGGATTTGAGATAGGTACCCGAATAAACGCGCCTATATTAATTCTCTTAAAACTCTGGGCGGGACACTATTTGAATATCAGACGTTATAAGGGTGCGTCCCGCACGACATGAGTGTTGGACGTTATGCGTGTTAGACGATGTTATGTTATGTATGCCTTACTGAAACCATTGGTAAAAAATAGAGGGTAGTGTAAATTGAATATTATTATGAATGCATTCCAAGACAATTTACACAACGCTATCTAAGGTGGCTCTTACCCATGGTAAGCATAGTTTAACTAGCTTGTGTTATGGGTTCTAGAATGCGGATAAACATACTTTTTTTTTGTAAATACATACATATTATACATACAGCAGACTAATGCTAATAGTCATATTCATGCATACAAATATTTGCACAAAGCGGGAATCGAACCCGCGTCTCCTGCAATCGCGTTCACTACCGCCCTGCCACGGATGGCGTCCTTACCCAATATGTTATAATTCATAGATTAAAATTATGATTGGTCAATTTCATGATTGGACATTTTTAAGGTTAGTCAATTTATATGGTGGGACATTTTTATGATTAGTCAATTTCTATCGTTGGAAAATTTTAGGCTAAACGTCATTTTTCATAATTGGACAAGTCTTGTAAATGTTCCAAATATTTAAACGAACATTACCGTTAGCTTAAACAATACATTGCGAGTAATGAATAACGATTGACTTTCACTCACCGAAGTCGTGGTTTCCGAATACGGCGCATTGTGTTCCGATTTCATTCAGCACCGGTACCATTTGCTCACCTTTCGTGAATGTACTCACTGGAACAGATTAAAAAGGATATAATATTTTTTATATGCCACCGGCAGGGAGTTCATTCTCACACATTACGACTGGAAACGGTGCGCAATGTGCGGTATGAAAGGAGCTTCATTCTGCGCACGCTCAAGCTGTGGAATGAACTACCTGCTGTGGTGGTTCAATATGGGGTTCTTCAAAAAGGGTATTATCAACGGTTGTATGTGTGAGTTTGGTGACATCGATTTCACTGCTAAAACTATCGTGTCGCATTTCTGTTAATTTTTTCTGTTCTGTGGTGTAAAAATACCTATTCAACAAAAAAAAAATCCTTCAACCCCCAATTTTATTAAAATTAAATGTTAATCATTCAAACCTATAAAGTTACAAAAACTGTCATTGAACTTTCGACTTTATAAACACAGGATCAAAGTTCAAAATTCAATGAAAAAGAGTTAACTATGTTGTTTCATTCAATTTACACGGTGGCATTCCAATATAGGCTTTAATGACATGGCAATAAAGTTTAAAATTCGTTAAAATACGATATCTGCTGACACTGGCTGGTAGTTGCTACCGTTAAAAGTTAAAATATTTCGTTCAGTAAATACTTACACATGCTCGGCGAGAAGACATCGCCACTGAACAGTACCAAAGGGTTCAGATGCTGTAGCGACTTCACTGCAGTACTAAACCTTAATGCACCTCCCACTGGTTCCGTGTCTGCGGGCACACAAATGTGATTACATCAACATTTTCAAGACCTTTAGGGCAAAGAAAGACAACTTCACCTGCAAGCCGGTAACACTTGCAAGCCGGTACACTTGCAAGCCGGTAACACTTGCAAGCCGGTACACTTGCAAGCCGGTACACTTGCAAGCCGATACACTTACAAGCCGGTGCATCTGCTGACTGACGGACGAGCTTTTGGGTTGGGTTGGGGTGTGGCAGCTGCTCCCATAAAAGTCATAAGTCAAACGTAAAGCAGGAGAACGAGTAAACTGCAACTGGGAATTACCTTAAAATGTTATGTATGACTATAGTTTTTATCACTCGTTTGGCGAATCTAAAAATACATTTTCTGCTATTTACAATGAAAAAACTGTTTTCCAGTGCAAGTTGGCAATATGCCCGAATAAAAAATAAACTAGCAAGTTCGCTGAACTTAAAAAAAAACATACGGACAAAAAGATTAAGACGATAAACTAAACGTTTTTTGTCACACTTAGGACTGTCATTTGCATACTGAGCACGTTTAGTTTAATAGGTCGGCCATTTTTAACTGATTGCCACCGTACTAATGACTTTTATATTTTTAAATATAGCTTTGCACTATGCGTGATTCTATGGGTCATAAACAGATACCGATAGTGACACCTCAAACCGGCCCTGTCTCCTGCACCACCACGCAGACAGCATTACGCTTCTTATTCCTCTATCGAATTGATAACATTTTTGAGTTGCCATCGTAATGTAGTAATTAGTTTCACGGCAGCGCCCCTACTCACGGAGAGGGCCCGAGCATAGGTTTCGCTCTTCGGAAAGACTATGCTTAGAGGCGGCCATTATTCTACACAGTCCAGGTGAATGTGTGTGTGTGTGTGTGTGTGTGATATAGCGTAAACGAATGGTTATTTTTAATTGTCTAAAGTATGTATTTAATCTATCAATTAGCATCTATTGAGCAATTCAATTCAATATCAATTATACTCGTACATTGGCAGCCTTTGGCCGACTGTTCCCACGTTGGCCAGACGGTTCGGTACAGGATTTTATTTCGAGTTTTCCTTCTCTCGCAGTGATACCGCCTGCGTATTTTTCCGTTTGTCGTCTCTTTCGACCCTCCGGATAACATGGGTGGTAATATTATTTTTCCATCACTACAAGAATAAATGAATGTATAATACTAAGAAACAACCAGTATAAAACAACTTACTTGTGGTCTGTTCGATGTTATACACATCATTAAAGTGTATTATAAACACGTCGTTGTCCATCCCTCGACCAGCCAACTGGCTGACAGCGCGCCGGCCAACTTGTCGGACTTCTAACGACGCCTGTCAACGTCAAATTGACATTAGTATGACATATACTATGACAACAGCTTAGCTAGTATAGAGTCCACCTCGTATAAATTGACTAGTATAAACGGAAACGAGTCTCCTCTCTCCCCACCAACCGCCTACACACACATTCACATCATGGTGGTGGAGAAACTACCAAGGCCTTACACGAGTATTAACTTTTAAGATGCGTTTACATTCCACCAGAGATGGGCAAGTCCAGCTAAGCGATGCGAGGATACGTAGCGAGGTTGTGGAACGGTGAGGGTGTTCATTGGCGATGTGCCAGGCCGCCTCGTTCCGCTTAGCTGAGTCGTTGCTACTGAGCTAGGTAAACGAAGTGATTCTATTGATTCTTAACAAACATAGCCCTGGTTACGTATCCTCACAACATATCTCTGGTGAAAACGCAGCGTTAGGAATAGCAAACAAGCCCTCGATTTTAGATTCAAAAGCATTTTTGTTAAACAGAATCGAAGTGGCAATTAAATGCATGCAAATTCCTGATAGAAAAGCCACTATGTTATGGATAGCCGGTTTTGTGAAATGGACTGCAGGAAACAGGATAACCCTCACCGATCCACAACCTTGCTATTATTATCACGCTACAGCAAATTTTCTATCAGCGCAGCAGCTAGATTTTATATCAACAATTTAGGCATTATCACTAAAGCTTTCCCAGCACTTACGAACATTGATTCCACATTTATAGTTCAAATTCTAAATATTTACTACTGTCTAAATATTATACAGAGTACCTATTAGAGAAAAGTTCCCGAAGACGGAGACACACGGTCACGGTAGTACTCTGGGTACACTACATATTGGCAAAAAAAAATACTATTTGGCATTTTTTTTTCATAGCTTTTAGTTAACATTATTTACACTCCATCGTGTTGGTAAAGCTAAATGAAACAAAAATTTCCTAAAAAACAGGATGGCCCGCCAATTACGACACGTAATTGTTGTTTTACCGTTTAAATAACAATTTACTCATCGTATCAGTAAAGCTAAATAGAACAATAATTTCATAAATAAAATCTACTCGCATTGCTGTCTTTTTATGAAATTATCGTTTCATTTAGCCTTACTAACACGATGGCGTGTTTATTAGTAGTATTAAAAATGAAAAAAATATACCATATCGTAATTTTTTATGCCAATATGTAGTGTACTAGGAGTACTACCAGCGTCCTTCGACTTCAGAAGCGTGTCTGTAACATGCTATATGTACTAAATAAATGTATAACAATAGTATCTTCAAGCCAGAAAAAAACTTTACATAAGCAAGATAAATCCTACTCTCATCCACTATGCTCCCAAGTGATTTTTTCATGCAATTTTGTAAAGAAACTAAATAAAATAAGTCACTATATAGGCTGTGCAAGATTATCATTAAGTACAACGAAGTTTTCTTATGAAAATCCTACTCACTTCAACACACGAAAATACAGAACAATTTTCTATCGACTAAATACACTTTCTTAATCGAATTATCCAAGACAAGTGGGGATTTCCCTGTTAATAAATTTCTTGAGAAGATCAAATAATAAGAAACAAACGTGCTATTTTAAGTAGAATCAAACGGAACAGTGAACAGAACAGAACGGAACAGTGTTAAAGACAAAGGAGAACCGCTGTTCACCTTTGACGTCCAAAATGGCGGAAATGACCATTATTTATCAGAAGCAACTCTGTAAGTGGATAATGGTATGATATTTTGACTTCGACACCGACGCACAGTACTCCATTCAGAATTAATCTAATTGATATGACATCTTGTATTGTTTTCACTTGCTTGTCATTGCCGACTTAGTGAGTTAAGAAATAATTTTGATTGCCCCCTAAAGTCCAGCCACCTTTCTTTTACAAGACCTTGAGGTTATGATTGGCGCGGGTTACGAAGTTTTTGACATGTTATACAGTCTAATTATTGCAGGATATTGCAGTTTGGGGTTATGTTGTGGAGTTGAATTTATTTTTGAATATCCAGAGGCAATTTTTGAGTAAGTCAGTGTTTGGTCCTATAGGGGTTCGGCCCAATAGGACGAATCACAGAAATTAAAAATAATTAGAGTTTTCCTTCAGTGATTCGTCCTATTGATTTTTTTTCTTTCATTTTATACAAAATTTGTATGAAGTAACGTCAGCAAGTAAAATGCTGCTTAAAATAATATTGCAGAGGGGTAATAAGATTAGTATTATTTTACTTGCGACTGGTGTCGCAATTTCAAAGTGCGATATACCTAAGTCTTCTCTGTTTGTCTTGTGTTTTAATACACTATAATGTTTACATCTATTATTGAGTATAGACGATTTATACCTATCAAATTTAAAATAAAAAATTATATTTATGCCATAGAATTAGGAGACGTAATTGATAGTAATTAAAATAATTAATATATATATTTGCCCAATTGCCCAATTGAGCAGTCCGACTGAGGAAGTACCTTCGCCCTACAGAATATAACCGCGTGTTGTGTTCCCGGTGGTGAGTAGGGTAGCCAGAACCCACTGGAGAGTTTTTGTGCTGTCAGTAAGAAGACGAAAGGCTTGTCCTGCATTGTCTCCTACACTGACGGCACAGAAACCCTCTGTAATTACAGGGTCGGCAGCGCCAGTGTAACTCCCCTGGTGTTACACACGTACATAGGCCACGGTAACCACTTTCCATCAGGTGGGCCGTGTGCATGTCTGCCACCTAAGTGATATCAAAAAAATCTTAAATGATCATTTCTCCTTAATCAATGTAAAATCATCATTCCTCCGCAATCAAATCAAAGTAAAAGGTTAAGGGTTAACCATTATTACTATATTTATAACTACTCTTAATTTTGATTTGCAAATTATGTTGACAAGATCAAAATTGTATTTTATCCAAAGGGTTGGTTGAAATGTTGAAAATGTGTTCGTATATCGACGCGAGCGCAGCGGAGGTGAAGCCGGGTGGAGCGCGGGGCTCCACCCGTCTACACTTCCCCTCCATGCGAGGGAGACAGTGCCTTGGGAAAGTTTGCGATCTCAGTCGACAAGTCTCTCAGTCCCCTTATTTTATTAAAGTAATCACCATTGTCTTGTCGACCATACTAAAAACTTAGATATCTCTAAAATTAAATCGATGGGACGAATCAACGAATGAAAATTATTATATTATGGAAAAGTATTGTTTCGTCCCATGGGCCGAAATTATCACAGGACGAACCACTGAACTACTCAGTACAATTTCTCTTCTATTACGTTGGTAAATTACATTATTTTTGTCTAAATTTTAGATTTTTCTTCCATTGTGTTGGTACCTTTAATTTTTGTCTGAACTTACTAACGCAATAAAAGAAAAAAGTTTGTCTCTGGATATTTGAAACGTATTTCACCTTCACAACACAATATTCCAGGTAGCAGTACTTAGACATATAGTTAGAACAATTTCCAGTACATCTGAATCCGTTCCCAAGTCACTTAGCGCCAATATAGACGAGAGCCGGGAAGTGAGGAGATCGTACGGGAGGCAAGGTGAAGGTTATTTCAATATAAACACAGTCACAATCTGACTTAATGGATCTTTTCGAGGATTAGAGAAATTTTGACTATTTGCATCAAAGAAATTTGTGTGAAAAGCCTAAAGCCTAAAAAAGCCTACTTCCGCACTTATAATATTAGTATGAATAGCTTTTATCACATAGCTGCTTTAAAAGTGTGGGCGTATTGAAATATTGAGCATCTGTATTAGCGATGTAAAAACTAAATTAACAAAAAATCGAACCGACTTTTGTACGTGCCAAGACGGTTCTGTAATAATTATGTCCTTTTTTGTTTGTTCTATTGATAAATATTTTTTTCTAACTAACATTCTTGGACTATAAACTATGTACCTACTTGTAAACTTTATTATTTGCGTCACTAAAACCAGTTGGTTGTACTAACATGATATTTTAATATTACAATAAAATATTTTAAAATATCGCGTTTTAAGTACCTATAGACAAAAAATTCTATGTACCTACGTGCCTATTTATTACTATTATTTATTTTTCAGCAATCAAAAAAGCCGCGGTAGCCTACTGGTAGGTAATGGACTGCTGAAACGATGTCTCGGGTTCGATCCCAGGTTACCATGGCACACACCAATGACTTTTCGATACTTTTCGAAGTTATGTGTGTATTTATCGCAGGCTTATAAGTGCCCGGTTAATGGCAATAAGCTCGCCATCTATTACATTGGGACCTAAACATAAACTGGCGAAATGTGGGTGCTAGCACCTCTGCCTACCCCTTCGGGGATAAAGGCGTGAGTTTATGTTATGTTATGTTATGTTCAGCAGCTTTTTAATTTCTATTTCGTTTATTTTATAAAAATATATTTTTTATAATTTCCACAAATAATATGGTAATAAATATTTTCTACCTATTTTATTATAAAGTTAACAGGCTTAACACGTTATTGTCATATTCATGCACTAAACTAAAACAATACTACATTTCATGCCATGCTTATTTGACATTTATGACACTTCATGCAACTGAGAAGCTCTAAAGTCACAATATTAAATAATAAATACCCACCAAGTAATGTTTTAAAACACAATAAATATATTAAATTAAACACATCACAGTACACAAGTTGATTTTTCTTTTAATACGGTAACTATAGTAACAGAAACACATCTATAATAAAAATTGTAGCAAACCTACAAGCTTTATTCTAGCATAATGCGTAATGCGTACACTTCAAAAAACGAAGATGAACGAACCGAACGGACAAATGAGAATGAATAGAGTGAACGTCACGGCGAACGTGAACGAAACCAAATGAAATGACGTTCGTTCACATTCAGTCGTAACTGTTCGAATTAGAATTCACAGGCGTTGTTTTGGTCGGAATGTTCAGACTACAGATTTCTAGAGAAATTCTATTCGCGCCAACATTTTCACTTGCAGTGTCATACAATGATGATGAATGATAATCATATAATAATTTTATCTGCCAAGTCTAGCAGAATTAGGGTAACTTCAATTAGGGATGAAGATGTCCGTCTACCAGGGTGTGAGATATATGTCTTGTATAATCTCACCTCCAGCAATGAAAGATCCATAGACGGCGTGCGTTTTAGTCGGTTCGAGTACGACATTATCACCTACACCGCCTTGGCGTGGTGGTATCCGTGGGGCTTTTGCGCATAATAAAAAAAAGATGAAAGAAAATATTCTTAAAAATTATATTTATATCTGAGACAACATTATCGTTCGTCTATTATGATTTTCGACCCCACGCCTTAAAAGGCTCCGTATTGCCATTAAGTGGGCACTTTGTTATGACCTGTCATGACAAAGAAGTGCGTGCTATGACGCTATGATATATTTACTATCGGATAGAGAATAGATCCATCCCATAGTCGCCTTTCTACAGAACCCACAGGAAGAGATGAGGTGGCTTGTCAAACATAGTACCCTACTTTTTATGCTTCACCACTGTTGGGTAGGGTAAAATATTAGCAGTCGTCTTGTACTAAATATACGTCGAATCAAAAGGCTCATGAAGCGAGAAAGCCAACGGAAATGACCTAATTAGCTCGAAATGGAATAGTGAATTGTTACGTGGGCAAAGTTGACCTAGGTCAAAATTATTACAAGAAAACGAGGCAAACCATTTGTAGGAAGAAGGTTTTTTGTAGAGAGAATGTATTTGAAGTTTAGTTTTGAAAACTGCTAAGGTGTTTTAGGGTCCCATCAAATCGAAAGCCAGTGGGGGTGAGCATGTGCGACTCGGACGTCGGAGGTCGCAGAATGACCTCCGTCCTCCATGAGCGCGGGTCTGGGGGTGACGGGTGGAGCCGCCTGTCACTCTAGCAGAAGCAGGCCGCGGCGGCGGCGCAAAATGCGCCTCCCTATACCCGGGGGCTAGTTGGGGACACCGTGGTCCCTACACCCGACGGGGGTCATCTCGAAGAGAAGGCCTCGGGTCTGACGGGGTGCGAGGGATATGTTGGTTACAACCTCACCTCCGGCAACTGAAGACCCAAAGACGGCGTGCGTTTTAGTCGGTTCGAGTCCGACATAACCTTCCCAACCGGCTCCGGTGGGGGGTATCCGTGGGGATTTTCGCACTATAAAAAAAATAAAAAGTGGGGGTGAGTATGTCGGCTTCAAACCAACTGTGGCATATACCTCACGCCCCGGATGACCCAGTGCCATCGAAGGGTTTTCAGGTGTGGGACTACGGTGTTCCCATCACTAACCGGATAGTGAGAGGTACGCATTGCCGTGCTGCCGCGACCTGTATTTGCTAGGGTGACGGGCACCACCTATCACCTATCACTCATAGACAACGTAGGCCATTCTGTAACTTCCGATGCCGGAGTCGCCTCCGCTCGTCATCGGCTGTGCGGGCCGACCGGAGTCCCTCCAAACTCGCTTTGCCGCCTCCTCGACTAAAATTGATATCAGAAGGATGCGGCGCCAGTCGGAATTCGGAATTATCGCTGATTGACGAGTGAGAGTCTCGGGTTAGGCACCGCGCCTGATGGATAAGACGGACTTTCTCGTTCTCACCATATTTCGTATGAAACGTCTTAGAGTCGACTGGCAAGTGACTTTCTTCCGACGAATATGTATTTCGAAAGATTTTTCGATATATAGACCGTATAATCAACGACCTTTTAGGATGGACTTTTGTGTTTTTGCGAAATATTATATACCACTGGCTTTGGCGGAAGTAAAAAAACCATTTAACGCACCGATAGATAAACAGAATTACTTCCGCATTATTAGTGCATAATTCAAAATTCAAACTTTGAATTTTTTGAATTTCAAACATCATTTATTCTGTACAGACTTAGCCGGCTTTTTTGTTTTCTTTTTATTAGACTTTATGCACAAGTATCTACTTACAAAGGCGGACTTAATGCCATAGATATTCTCTACCAGTCAACCAAAGGTGGCGCAGAGAAGGACTCAGTAGGTGCATTTATAAAAGCAATAAAAATGATCCGTAAACAGAAAACTATGTATGTAAAGAGATTGGGGTTTTTTTTTGTTTTTTTAGGATAGTTTTTTTGGTCTATTTACAAATATTTACTTAATCTAAAAACAGTAATTTATTCGAGTAGCAATTTGTGTAAACATATACGAATTCATGATGAAAATGATCAACCACAAAAATTATTTTCATCATGAATTGGAGAAAACAATTTTCCACAATTTTTTAAATTATCTTGATCTAATCTCAGTGCTAACAAGTCTAACAGCCATTAAACAAATATTCGTACAATGTAAAACAGTAGATGCGTATGTTATTTTAAAACTAAAACCTCCAAATCAAAATTAAAACTATAAATTTGAAATTGGAATGCAGTTTCTGATCAGTAATCTGTGTCCAAATTTTTCACATTTGCCTGTTCTTTTTTGATCTTCTCTTGTCTTTTTGAATGAAGCTACGAGTCTCACCTCAACAGCAGTCATTTAAAGGTAAAAATAAATCCTCACACAAAAATAATACTTGGCGCACACATTTTTATCCCGAAATAGAGCCATCATAGCATAGACTAACGATAATGTTCTGTCTCAGATCTAAATATAATTTTGGAGAATATTTTCTTTGCGTAGTTTTATGTTCGTTGAAAATTAGGAATCCTCTTGAGTAACATTATATTATATGTATTCCGCCTACTCCTTTTTAATATAGATATGAGTGTATGTCAAAATGGGTAGCATAGTAGTGCTCATGCTCACTAATGACCTGAAAATGAGAAGACCTCAATGTGACTGAAAAATACTTCCAATACCAGAGATGTTCTGATCAGTGGAGTCTCAAGGTGCGTCCAGATTTGTGACATGAACAGTTGACCGGGCAGCGTGGCATCAAGACATGACTTTGAGTGTGGACGTAACTTGTAGCACATGGCACACAAACTAGATTCGAACTGACATGGCCGCCTGGTTTCATTTAAGATCAGCTATCAGATTATTTATACGGTGGATTGATGGCACTTGGTGGAACTTATTGTTGACAGACAGAACTGTCAATGTGAACCTTTGAAAATGCCCCATGACGAAACCGGTTAGGCACAAAAATAAATACAGTGGAGAAGCACAAGTGTGTTATCAATATCAATCATCAGCTATCACGCAGCTGAATACGCGACGGACTCGCACTTCTGAAACGGTCCCAATGAAATATTTCGTAAATGTAGACGCGGCATAAGAGGACTCTCATAAATAATAAAAATGCAGTCGTACTTGAAATCATTAAACCTATAAAGGACAGCCATTTATATAACATACAACCAATAGGTGTTGCCTGCGACTCCGCCCGCGTATCGTCTGTAATCGCGATCAAATATACCTAGTCTATGCATTTTCCGATGTCTAGATTAGACCTTCTCCACCATGAGCGGATCTGGGCATCATGGATGCAGTAGTCTGTCAGTATAGCAGAAGCAGGTCTAGGGGGCGGGGCAAAACGGGTATCACGGGTGTAGCAGTCTGTCAGTATAGCAGAAGAAGGTCGCGGGGCCGGGGCAAAACGGGTATCTATCATATCTGGTGACAAGATGGAGACATAGTGATTCCACCACCAGAAAATTAAGAATAAGATTTGATGTCTTCTTTCACCTCACCTCTTGACTATTAAACACGTAAAAACGGCGTGCGTTGTAGTCGGTTCGAGTCCATAACTACTTCCGCCGGCTTTAGCGGAAATAAAAAAATAATTTGACCTTGTACGCACCGACAGATAGACACAATTACTTTCGCATTTATAATATTAGTACATAATTCAAAATTCAATTTTTTTTTGTATAGGCTTCACCGGGTTTTTTTTTGTCTATTTACATATATTTACTTAGTCTAGACACAGTAATGAGTAGCAATTTGAATGAACATATACTATTATTATTATTATTATTATATAAACAGGCAGGCAGTTGAAACAACTGATAATGCCCGTATCCTGCTTATGCCCACTAGTGTTTACTTTTGGTTCAGGTGTTGGTCCAATCTATTTTTAAATTGGTTTATGTTCTGGGCTGTCACAACATCATGTGGTAGCTTATTCCACTCTCTCACTACCCTATTAGTTATAAAGTTTTTGTGTGGATTGTTATGCGAGAAGCTGGTGGATAGTCTTAGATGGTGGCCTCTGAGGTGGTTATTATTGTTGCGTGTGAACAATTTGTCAAAGTCTTCAATGTCGTAATGTCCACTTAAGATCTTGAAAGTCTCTATCATGTCACCTCTGTCTCTGCGTGCTTTTAGAGTTGTAATTTTTAAAACTTCCAAGCGTTCCTCATAGGATTTCTGTTTCAATGAACGTGGTATTTTGGTGAAGCTACGTTGTACCTTCTCCAGAAGTTCAATATCCTACGAATTTGTGGTTAATCATTTGGATAACGAATAGGTGGAAACAATTTTCCACCATTTTTAAATCTAATAAAAATTAAATTAAAAGTAACCGCGGTAGACTAGTGGTATGGGTAATGGACTTCTGAGACGAGGTCTCGAGTTCAATCCCAGGTTTATCATGGCACACACCAATGACTTTCGATGCTTTTCGAAGTTATGTGTGTATTTATCGCAGGTTTATAAGTGCCCGGTTAATGGCAATAGGCGCGCCACCTATTACATTGGGACCTAAACATAAACTGGCGAAAATGTGGGTGCTAGCACCTCTGCCTACCCCTTCGGGGATAAAGGCGTGAGTTTAAGTTATGTTTAAAATTATCTTGATCTAATCTCAGTGCTAACAAGTCTAACATCCATTAAACAAATATTATTATAATGTAAAACAGTAGGTGCGTATGTTATTTCAACGCTAAAACCTCTGTTTCAGCAATTAGCACCTAAGGCTAATTGCCGTTATGTGAGAATATGACCATGAATGATAATTGAGAACATACAACTATATTATGCGTGTGAAAATTAGACATTTAGATAGGTAAATGTATAGAAATTGTCTACTGGACTGTACACAAAATTATTCAATACTAGCTGACCCGCGCGTCACCCCATTTTTGCAACATTTTTCATTCCTGCTCCGCACCTGTTAGTCGTAGCATGATGTTATATACATATAAACCTTCCTCTTTAACCATTCTATCTATTGAAACAATCCGCATCAAAATCCGTTACGTAGTTGTGAACATTTAAGCATACAAAGGGACAAGAAAAATAGGGACAGAAAACGCGACTTTATTTTCTACTATGTAGTGATTCATTTACGGATACTAAGCTACTCATTTTGCTTTACACGTTTGTACCTACTGCTAATTAAGCCAGCTGATTATAACTAGAATCATTACTTGTACTGGCTCCCTTGATTCAGGCATTAACTGCAAAGTATTTAAATGAATTAGCACTAAAATAAGTAGCTCGCCTAAAAGACAGTGCAACTTTGCATGCGGAGTCATACAGGGCGACTAAGGTATAGACTGTTTAACATCAGGATATATACAGCCCAGATTCAGCCTCAGATGTATGGCTCATGTACTATAGTGCCCGGAATAAGGGTTCATCCGCTATTATGTGGGACGGAATACAATGGTTGGTGAAATGTGGGTGTTAATTTTTGAAAGAACGGTTCTTCAGGCTGTGTACACTAAGTAAATGATTGTAAGTGAACCCAAAAAAAAAGAAAAGCCCGCTGAGTTTCTTGCCGGAGGTCCATTTGCTCACAAATTTATAAAATATTGTTGATATTGACGTTGTGTAAGTGCCGTTTAATGATCTATACAGAATAAATGATGTTTGAATTTTGAATTTTTGGCAATCCTCTGAAAACATTACTTTCATCAAAATAATTGCAATTAGATATGACCTCAGTGTAGCAATAAATAAAAAATAAAATTAGCAACAGAACTAGCTAATTGTATTGCCTCGAAGCTATGCAACGTTAATAAGGTCATTGAATTATACAAATATACGAAAATGCATAAAAAATAATTAATAAATTATCTAGGTACAAAAATGTGTTATAACGAAACTGATGCGTGTCTCTTTCTTAAAAAACTTCCCTTTTTTTATCGTGCGAAAAATCCCCACTGATACCCCCCGCCAGAACCGCTTGGGGAGGTTATGCCGGACTCGAACCGACCAAAACGCACGCCGTCTTTGGGTCCCCAGTTGCCGGAGGTGAGATAGTAACCAACATATCCCTCGCCCCCCGGCCGCGGGGCAGACCCCGGCCATCTCTTTCGAGATAACCGCCTTCAGGTGTAGGGACCACGTTGTCCCACCCCCGAAATTCACACTCTGTGCCCATTCGTCCCCTCAAACAATATACTGGGACACCCACAGGTATCTTGTTTTCAATTACGAAAATTCCCCTTGACTATTGGTGGAGTCATGGGGACAAAATAATTCCCGTTGACGGTCAACAGTTTGTAACTTACATAGAGTAGTTAAAACGTATAGTTAGGGAACATCGTTGTTTTATATTAAATATGTAATTATTGATACTTCACTATCGCCTTGGCCTGTCTGTAATGTGTGTAAATAAAACATAACATAACATAAACTCACGCCTATATCCTCGAAGGGGTAGGCTGAGGTGCTAGCACCCACATATACCTACCTATAGCCTATTGCCATTAACTGGGCACTTATAAACCAGCGATAAATACATACACACATAACTTCGAACAGCATCGAAAAGTCATTGGTATGTGCCATGGTAAAACCTGGGATCGAACTCGAGACCTCGTCTCAGCAGTCCATTACGCATACCACTAGGCCACCGCTGTTACATAAATAAATCGTGGGAACCACACGATTACGCGCTGGAAGCCAGAAAATTGGGAGGTTGAACCCGGTGAATTGGTGGTGACCGGAAGTATTACTTGGTATATAAAATATAAAGTTTTGAATCAATCCAATGTTTAAAAGCTTAAAAATCGAGTGCAAAGATTCCTTTATTTATAACTAGCTGACCCGCGCAACTTCGTCTGCGTCACCCCGTTTTTGCAACATTTTCCATTCCTGCTCCGCACCTGTTAGTCGTAGCATGATGTTATATACATATAAACCTTCCTCTTTAACCATTCTATCTATTAAAACAAACCGCATCAAAATCCGTTGCATAGTTTTGAAGATTTAAGCATACAAAGGGACAAGAAAAATAAGGACAGAAATTTATACTATGTAGGTACTTTATTTTATACTATGTAGTGATGATGGAAGCTTATAAAACCGTGACAACACTGGTAATGATTACTGAAAGTCACTGTCCGAGGAGACACGACACGGAATAATATTCAAGTAATATAAGTTCATGGCCATGGTAGACTGATAGGCATAGCTGTGATGTAATTGGACAATTATGACGCCATTACTGGAAGCTCGTCGAAAGGAATGGCACTAATAATTGCCCAAGCTTTATTATTTTCGAACTTACTGACGTCAATATTAAGTTATATTAAATTTGCTGTAGATTTTTTATTCTTTTTGATAGGCGTAGATTGTTTGATGGATTTAAAAGAAGCAGATCAGTTATTCCTTATTTGCTTTCTTACAAAATAGGAAATCAAAGAAAATGCAGTAATTGAACAAAACAAAAAGAAATATTTTACCATTCTATTATATTATATTACTTCTATAGTGTGTTTTAACTAAGGAGTTTGTGGAATGCGTATACAACTATTTAGTTGACTGTGGAATGCAATTACAAACTATGGATATGGAAGGAATAACAATGCTCTAATCATGCGTGATCTAGACAAACTAGCCAAACCAAAACCGTGCCTGTTTGAGCCATCCAACCACGGATCTGACGCCGTCGGTCACTTCTCCAGGGACGTCAACGCTGGTCGATTCAATCAGAGAGCTCCACTTCGAGCGCAGAGCCGCTTGCGCCGCAAACGACGCCATTGCACGATTACGCACTATAATCATTGTGTCACTTATACACAGTCACATTGCTTTTTACACTTTATTTTTATATATATCACAAGTCTCTATCTATATATAACATTAAAAAGAGATATTATGTAACATCTAGTTTTTGAAAAAAGAGTCCAAATAAGATCAGTTTGTTTTAGTTTTGTATAGCGTTCTTTCTATCGCACTGAAATTTTGATACCTATACAGAGTAGTTAAAACTGGGACCGATTTTATTAACTACTAACAAATTTCATTAACGACTCAGCTTCTGGCCATGGCTAGTGCAACCTGGTCGAAATGTCAAGCAAATCAAAAGGTAAATTATTGTATTTACCACATGATAGTGTTAATTGCCGGGGTTCGTTAACCATATATATTAACCATTGTCAAGTCATTGAGATTACAAATAAATGTCACTGAATTTCATGTGAGACGTCTATCTTATAACTCTTCGACTTATACCTTAAAACTATAATAAAGTCCAAAATTCAATGACATTATTTGATATCTTAGTGGCATGATATGATTGCCAATTAGTGAAACGGGCTTCTGTTTAAGTGTGAATATCACGATTAAAATTTCGAAGAGTGGTTTTAGCTACTTTACAAAGATATCAGCCGTTGATGCGTTGTGCGATGAAACTGATGCTTTATAAATTTGAAGCAAACCGATCTTAGACAGTCTCTCATTCTTTTTCTCGGGTCAATCCAGGGAATTGTAAAAATAATCGCACCCCCTTCGGGCATCCCCGCATTAGTTACCGATACATTAATATAATGTATAAATGATATTACATATTCCATCCTCTCATAATTTTAAAACATGGCGCGTAGTGGTCGGATACACTGTCCGCATAATAATGAAGAAAGAAAAATCAAATCGAAAATCTTAGATTTTTCTTCGAGCAGACCAATCCTAACTTATAACATTTCTATAAAAATTAATATTTGATGTGCAACAACTGACGCGCAACACTAGTACGTCTATATTTGACAACGTTGCGCAATATGCCCAAAGTTGCGAGGTGATTATTTCTTTGACGATTGACGATCATGACAGAAAACATTGTTTGAAGAAGTTGAGATAGTTGTGCAACGTGGTACAACAATGTTGCGCAACATGCCGCGCAACTATGTTGCCATGTGGGTACTAGACTTAAAACATCTCCACATCAACAAATATTTAGAAAAGTATCGAAAAAATGTACCTACTGATAAAATTAATATATGCGCCACACTATTTTAGTGAATCGTTACACAGATAACATATATAAATACAGATAATGCAGGTCAATAGCATGATAAATTGTCCATTATACTTTTTAATTGGAAACTTCCGTAATGAGCAATGGTCTATTTATCACTGCTCATTACAGAAGCAGTAAGGATTACCTTTCTACTTGTGTTTTAACATAGTGGTATTATGAGATACAGCCTGCAGAAATACGGACATTTCTGTGCAGTGCTGCAAATAGAATTCTATGGGTAACCTTTTGGTTATCAATTATGGATTGTAAGGAAGTTTAAAATAGATTCAAAATTAGTGTAGTGAGGCAGTAGATCTAAGTCTTCATAGCTGTTAGTTATCATTTTTGGAAAAAGAAATAAATAATGAGTTTAAGTTCAATTTTGTTAGTTGCTTTTAATTTCTTCAATCAATCAATGGTTTTAATTGGTTAACGTATTATTGATTTTTATTGATTGGATTTATAAATACCATACCAACCGCATTATAGAGACCATAATACAAGCTAATTCAGTTATACTGATTCGGGGACTGCAGTTTTTTTAACTGCGTTATGGCAGAACCTTCTTATTTTCCATGAACCAATTGCCATGTGATATCTACAATGAATAGGTATAGGCCATATCGAAGAATTGCAGCTAGACCAGTTCTTGAACTTTTTAGGACTCCAACTACCCGTAACAACTGCTATAGATGTTTGTATGACAACTGGGACCAACAGCTTAATATGCTCTTCGAGGCACAAGCAGACCAGTGCAAATAACAATATTTATTACAATTACATATTATTAGTTTTAGGCTCATAAATAGTATATTATGTAACAAATTGAAAGATAGTCAGAACTCTATTTCTTAAGGATTCTATTCTGATTTATTTAGTATTATTTACAATGAGTATAAAATTTTAGTTTTTTTTTCATCAGCCATGGTCACAAGGAGACTGGTGTAATTAATAGGATGATACCACAAAATCACACCTTCACTCCTTATATTATATTAATGGTATAAGTACCTATATACATTAGTATTGCCATAAATATTTTAATTTTAATTACAAATCTACTTTAGTACTGTCCTCATCCAAGGATTTTGCAATGATGCATATTTATAGCCCATATCTAGGTACAAATCACAACTACAAGGACATTACATTTTATCCTGCTGTCTTATTCAGAATAATTTATAGTTACAAGGCACATATATAGAAATTTATATTGAATTTGCTACACAAAAGGGTAATAATTGCACAATTATTTTTTGTTTTCATTCAATCTAAGACTAAAGTAACACCACTATAAAGCCCAGTTCCGCATTCCATTATTGAAATTATAGCGTAAAGCACAAAAACCATCACCATTCAAATATTACACTTATTTTTTTTTTAATATTTATTTAAATGCTATAGCACAGTTGGGCACTCACAAACTGGATGTTTTAAGATATTGCACTAGGAATGATATTGATGCCTGAGCTAGGTCAAGGCGTCGAAATATCTATTTTCGTTCACTACTATCGGCCTTATATGCAAGTGACATTTTAATTTAATTTTATGAAAACAAAATAAACATTTATTATGATCAGAGATTCTAGACTCACTGGTAGACTTTAAAAAAATATTTGTTGTGTATTCCTTTTCTTCTAATGCACATTATAACTCGGAAAAACAAATAATCATAAATATGCAGTACAGCTACTTACCTAACAGAATGATAGTCCAATAAATGATAGTTATCGTTTTTCTTGATTTAAAATATTTTTTATGTCACTATTTATTAATATCTTTCAATAAACATGAGTTCCTTATATTTATTATAAATGAATATTCAATTCACACCCACAAACGGAATTCCGCGGTCGAATTGCGGACTGTCATATTGACATTAGATTTGTCAAATTCGATCGACTAAACTCAGCTGTCTCTTCACGTTTCTCGTTACGCAATATAATCAACATTCTGACATTTGTAACAAATATTTAACAAATTGTGCATGGTTTTCCAAAAAAAGATACAATCCACTGCACATAGAGAAAAAGCACACAGAAGTAAAATCATATAACAGTTATGTTGTATTATTTCTTTTCAGTAAATTATTGAAATTTTTTAGTCATTGAACTAAAAAATTCATCACCAGTAAACATCACACTTTCAAACCGAATATGAAATATATTCATCACTTTGCATGCTTCTATATTCTTCATCTTCAATACCTACTTTAGGTACTTACTGGATTTTAATTTTATATGAAATTTAAATGTTCTAGGAGATCACCGAAATGACAAGTAGCGACATCTATTGCTTATAAGCCACATTTTGCCCTTGCATGGTACCGACCGCCACCGACCTCTGTCGCGTGGCGGTAGTATGCAAAGGTCACGATTGATTCCCGCGCTAGTGCAAAAATATTATCACTTATGAATACTATGTCAGTTTGCATTGGACTTGTATTTACCATTTGCCAGGTTAAGTTCAACTACTTGTTTTAAAGCTGATAGTGTAATGGCCAGAACTCGGGTGGGATGGGAGTCGGAAATTCGTTAATAATGACAATTGAAATACGTACTTTTTACTTAAACAGTTATATTTTTACGTAGGTGTACTTTACAAAATCAAAACACAAAGGTAGATGATATAGATAGAAAAAAGACAACATTCAAGACAGAACTTGAACCTACTAGTCCTCTAAAGGGGAAAGTTCTGACCTACTGAGCTACATGAACACGAGTTGAATTAATGTTTCAAATTCTACCTTCACGTGTGTCCCCATCTTGAATGTCAACTCCTTCCGATCTAAATCTATAGTAAAAGTTAACATAGATACCTACTAATTACTTTAAAAAAATATTTTCTCTTCAAAGGATATATTTTATTATTTAAATATATAAATATAATCATCTTCATCTATCCTGTAAATGTATATGCATATTCAGTATTATTCGTATCTAACCAATCAATAAGTTTTCTATTATACCACATGAAAGTTCCTTTTAGTTTTGGTGAAGCATCCAAAATTAGATACAATACAACCTTCGCAGCTTCATCGGGTTCCATCTCCCCTCCACCTTTCGCCATATCAGTTTTTATATGTCCTGGATGAACAGCATTTATCGATATATTCTCGTATTTCCTCTGCTGTACTTTAGTTAAAGCAGTTAAGGCTATTTTTGATACTCTGTGTTCAGCATGTTTACCATCATCGAAAAAATCGTTTTTATTAAACGTACCATTTTTAACACTTTCCAAATATTCATCAACAAATTCATTAATTTGTTCAGTAGTTAAATCCGGATCCGTTAATGTTTTAATCCATTTTTTGTTCTTTAAATTCGCAAGATGGCCGCATGCGCTCGAAATGTTGACAACCCTAGCGCCATCTCTTAGCAGTGGATATAAATATTTCTCAATTGTCAACAAGCTCTTGTAGTTGATATCAATATTCCGCTTAGCGGCTTCGTAAGTTGGATAAACTTGATCCCATTCGAGTATAGCAGCGTTATTTACTAAAATATCAAAAGCACCGTGTTTTTCTTTAATAAAATCAGCGAATTCTTTGACACTGTTGCTGTCACTGACGTCCAGTTTATGGAAAATGGGCTTCAATCCAAGTTCGTTCAATGTTTTCACGGCTTCTCGTCCTCTGGTTTCGTCTCTTGCTGTCAAATAAACGATGCCATCGATGTTTTGACACAATCCTTTCACAACTGCAAGACCTAAGCCTTTATTTGCACCGGTGACAACTGCAATTTTGGTGGCCATCTTGTTTACTGACATGTGTATCACATGCGAATGCGAGCGGAACTAACTGAAGTTGAGTACATAGATTAATATATATAGTAGAGAGTTGAGTAATTTTATTGACTTTGCGGCGGCGGCGGCGCGCGGCGCGGTGCACTACTCGAGGCTTGTTACGTTTAGTATCTAGGAGGTGGTCGGTAGGCAATGATTACATAGTCTTATGTAGTTATTATAGATAGCCGTATTTTCTTAATTGCAGAACGTAATTATTGTTTAAATGTCCATTATCTAAGTACCTACCTACTATGTATTGCACTAGTTGGTCCGCGCAGCTTCGTCTGTGTCACAACAAGATGTTTCCCATTTTATGGCTAGTCGTAGCATAGGTATTGATTCCTCTTGAATCAATCTAGTTAATAAAAAAACTACGTAGATTTAAAGATCTAAACATAGGTACACACGGACATACAGCGGTAAGCGTCTTTTTAAGACAAACATACGTAATTATCACGCCTTTATACCCGAAGGGTTAGCAGAGGTGAATTATCAGTACTTACCTATTTAACATACAGTTTCAATCATGGTAATGATGAAGGTATTCATTCAACATACAGTAGCCGCGGTGGCCAAGTGGTATGGGTAATGGACTGCTTAGACGAGGTCTCGGGTTCGATCCCAGGGCACACACCAATGACTTTAAGATGCTTTTTGAAGTTATGTGTGTATTTTATCGCAGGTTTATAAGTGCTCGGTTAATGGCAATAGACTCGCCATCTATACATTGGGACCTAAACAAAAACTGGCGACATGTGGGTGCTACCCCTCTGCTCTGCCTACCCCTTCGGGGATATAGGCGTGAGTTTATGTTATGTTATGTTCAATCATTGAATATTTTTGTCCCACGTAATATGAGGTGAGCCTATTGACGTATTCCGGGCGCTGAGTCTGGGCTGTAATATTTGGCTGATGTTAAACAGTAAATAAGTCGCCTTGTACGACACCTCATGGAAAGAGCAGGCCCAAATTATACTATGCCAGTTACCACGCCGTTGTTTTAAGCTATGTACGTTGACGTTTTATGACGTTGTGTTGGTAGATTGTCCTACAATATCTATTTAACTTTACTAGCTGTTGCCCGCGGCTTCACCCGCGTGGACTTCTTACCCCGTTCCCGTTCTTCCATTTCGAGCATTTTCATATTTATTACACCTTTTAAACCTTCTCTGGACTACCACAAATAATTCAAGACCAAAATTAGCCAAATCGGTTCAGCCGTTCTCGAGTTTTAGCGAGACTAACGAACGACAATAATTCATTCTTATAATATATACCTGAAGATTATTTGTTTCTGTAAGAGCTGTGGTCGTCTTGAAATATATTTGAAATTAAATTAAATTTGTAAAACTACAACTACTAACATTAACTCTAAGAATTATGTTTACTAACAACGTGGACCATTGTCTTGATAAATAAATAATAATAATAAAAAAAAATAAAAAATGTAGATAATATTAATGTCAAGTGCTTATAATGGATACAAAAGTACTATTATTATTAATCTTCTTCATTACCAAATACCGTGACTGGCTAGATCAGGAAGTCGATCGTACCAATCAACAAGTTTTCTATTACACCACATAAAACTCCCCTTAAGATTCGAGGGAGCTTCTAAAATTAAGTACAAAATGATTTCAGCGGCCTCATCAGCATCTATTTCTCCACCGCCGTGAGCCATATCAGTTTTTATATGACCTGGATGAACAGCATTTATCGACATATTCTTATATTTCTTCTGTTGTACCATAGATAAGGCAGTAAACGCTATTTTTGATACTCTATACTCAGCATGTTTGCCGCCATCCGCGAAATTATTCTTATCAAATGTTCCATTTTTGACACTTTCCAAATATTCCTCGACAAATTCATTGATTTCTTCAGTTGTTAAAGCTGAATTTCTCAATATATCAATCCACTTTTTATTCTTTAAGTTAGAAAGATGAGCACATGGGCTTGATACGTTCACTATTTTAGCATCTTCTCGTAGTAATGGAAACAAATGCTCTTCAACAATTACTAAACCTTTATAATTAATATCAATACTCCTTTTAGCTACCTCGTAATTTGGATAAACTTCATCCCATTCTAAAATGGCAGCATTATTCACTATCACATCAATAGCACCATATTTTTCTTTAACAAAATCTGCAAACTTTTTAACACTATCATTGTCACTTATATCCAGTTGATGAAATACAGGTTTCAATCCAATTTCATTCAGTAATTTAACAGCTTCAAGACCTTTATTTTCGTCTCTTGCAGTTAAACAAATAGTTCCGTTCCATTTTTGGCACAACCCTTTCACTACAGCAAATCCTAGACCTTTATTAGCGCCAGTGACAACCGCAAGTCTGTTAGACATTTTGTTTTGTAATATAATGTTATTGTTCTCATGGCCTTTATATATCGAATAATTTCAACGATAGTGCAGAATAGATAACAATGCACTAATTAAAAGTTTATTAGTTTACGCTCAATTATGTAACATTTATCGATGTTTATATAGGCGACCGGTATAATTTGTTGTTTTCTACTAGATGTATAGGTAAATGCATAAGTTGTGGACACAAAGAGTGACAGTTTGGATTGTCTTTTGAGAATAGCTTAGGGTGCTATAGCGGTGGAGGAGCTCAAATCTAAAATGCTGCGTCTGTATTTTACTATAATCGTATCAAAAGTGAGTGTCCGTCGCATAGGTATTCAACTGTATGACAGCTGAGCATAAATGAAACTATCGATCGACTGGTGGCCGTGACAGTACAACTGTAGTTTGTATGCCCCTGTGCCACAAGTTATTATGTCCACACTCAACGTCTCTCGAAGCCACGCTGTCCGCTCCGCTGATCATGTCACAAATCTGGACGCAACAATACCCGTGCGACAGGGCATGTTGCTCTGACTACCGTATCGCATTTCTACTAGTTTTTTCTGTTCCGTGGTCAAACCACTGAGATCAAAAAAATACCATTGCTTTTAAAGTGCACTTAACTACTGTGTTGTTAGAGGCTAAAATTAAACGACGAAACGATGTAATGAACTCGCTCTTTTTAATTTAATTTTGAACTTTTTCTATGAAGTTGATAAAGCTGAAAATTCAATGGCAGTTTTTGTAATTTCAGTGCTTTGTTAACAACATAGAAAACATTTACACATTATTCCGCGGTTAACAATAACGTTGTATAATGATTTATTTAGATGTACTATTTGAAAGTCATAAATTTAAACATGGAATAATTATTGGAAGGGGAATGCAAGAGAGGCTTCGGGCCGACCTCTACTGTTCCTTCCTCAGCTGCAATTTGCTGTAGGCAGCAGCGTCTACCGTACATAAGACAGGCGCTGACGTCATCGTAGCCTATCGTCCAAGCACCCAATAACATTGTACCCTACCCTAGAATCGAGTTCAGGGTCTCACAATAGCATAAACTCAACTTATGACTCACGATTAATGTCATTGCCCTTTTTTATATATAAGGAAAAATAGAATTCACAAAAACGGACTCTTTTATTGAGGAAACATTTTATTCAGTACCTATTTAACAGCAACGGGCTTCACATGTTAATTGTCTTACATAAAAGGAAATTAGTTCGGCACGTATTTATTGGATCACTACACAGTAAGGTTAGATTGGATCGTGGATTAAATAAACGGGAAAGGATAATTTTCTTGTATATTTTTTTATCGTGCGCAAAATTCCTATAGATACCGCCAAAATGGTGGTTATGTCGGTCGGCCATGGGTCCTTGATTGCCGAAGGTGAGATTATACAAGACATATCTCTCGCACCCCGGCAGACCCAGGGACATCTCTTTTGAGAAGACCACCTTCCCCTAATGTGGGTAAGAGGGTCTCGAAATAGATGGCGCTCACTGTTGTGTTAACATTCGGCTCTGTGTTAAATAAAGTTTTAAAATAAATATTACAAATTTCCACGTGATCAATCACCGTAAAAAGTATTATGTAATGACAATAAACCTGTCATATCGTTTGCAGTAAAAGTAGTTGATTGAAATGATAAATAATTTCAAGTTTAACATCGGGAATAAACAAAAACATTATACCTAAATAAAGAAGAAACACAATAAATCATTACATAAACGATGGAACTATAATAATGAACAATACAATAATAGCATAATAACAGTGCAATAATAGTGAATACAGTGCAAATAACTATTAAATCAAATAAAAACTCAAATATTGAATTTGGCGAACCGTTTCTTTTTCTTCTATCTTCTTAAAATGGCTTCTGCAACGGAATCTTCTTCTTTTTTTCTTAGATGGCAACATATCAACCCAATTTAGGGTACAATCTTGCCAGTGTCGAGTTAGGAATTTCCTTTTATTTTGTGATAAGTATAGTTGGAATTATTGTTGTTGTTGATGATGATGATGATGACGATGACGGATGATAGTTGCCCTAGTAAAGTAGTGGGGACTTTTCTAGAAGCTTTTCTTAGGGAGATTTTGACACCAACACGAAAAATCACAATTCACTAGAATATTCCACTTTCCTACACTTGTGTGCTTTGTCCAAGCCGTTATGCCTAAAACTCCACCATTTTTACACATAAAAACTCGAATGCACACCAAATTTAGAAAATAAAACACTGCAGCGCTATGACACTTTTCGCGTTCCCGCCAAAACTCCTTCTGCAACGGAATTGTTATTTTATTAAAAAAAATCTTTGACGTTTCTTGTGCGTCCAGAAACCTGTATCGAATTCAAAATTCATTGAGTAATAATTTTTGTTTTTTGCATTCATGGTTCATACTTATAGTACGTTTTTTTTAAAATAATTCTGACCACACGCAGGTAAAACAACATTATTATTCCAATCTCGTCTTCATAGTACGCTGACTAATTCTTCGTGCGTGCTTGCGTTATTTACTTCCAGATTTGACTATTAATTAAACATGATGTCGAGGTTAGATACGGGAAATAACATTATATTATTTATACCAGTTAGGTTAGGCTACCGCCCTAGTGGCATGGGTAATGAACTGCTGAGACGAGGTCTCGGGTTCGATCCCAGGTTTTACCATGGCACATCAATGACTTTTCGATGTTTTTCGAAGTTATGTGTGTATTTATCGCAGGTTTATGAGTGCCTGGTTAATGGCAATAGGCTTGCCACCTATTACATTGGGAACTAAACATAAACTGGCGAAATGTGGGTGCTAGCACCCCTGCCTACCCCTTCGGGGATATAGGCGTGAGTTTATGTTATGTTACCAGTTAGGTGGCATACAAGCACGCGGTCCACCTGATGGAAACTGATTACCGTGGCCTATGGACGTGTACAATACCTGGGGCGTTAAAGCCGCGCTGCAGACCCTGTAGAAATCTTCTAATACCCTTCTTGAAGAACCCCATATTGTAATCGCTTGGAAAAACAGCAGGGAGTTCAATCCACAGCTTGAGCGTGCGCGGGATGAAGTTCCTTTCATACCGCACAGTGCGCACCGTTTTCGGATGAACTCCCTGCCTATGCTTATTTTTTAATATTAACTGCCGGTGTTCATTAACCATATTTACTTATTAAGAGGCTATCACTGTGTACTATAAAAAGATAAACCGTGAATTAAAGAATAATGTTATCGTACAAGAATAAACAACAGATAGCTAATAGCGTATTAATATTAACTTCTTTTAAGTTTGTATTGTCAATTTTTTCTTACTACGCAGGAGGCGTGGGTTCGATCTCCGTTTAGTGCAAATATTTGTATGCGTGAATATGGCTATTTGCACTAGTCTGGTCGTGCCATTGAGAGCACGTTAAGCCGTCGTCGGTCCCAGTTGCTATACGAACATCTATGGCAGTGGTTACGGGTAGTAGAAACCCTCAAAAGTACGACTAGCCTAACTACAAAACTTCGATATCGCCAATTTAGTTGTGGAGGTCCGATGGCAGTCGCTTCACGGAAAGTATCAATGTTTAGCTGCATCTTAGACTATAAAGCCGACCCCAACTGTTGCAGTTCAGAGAATCATCATTCCCTGAACCTTTTTTCCCAACTCAGTTGGGTTCGGCTTTCCAGTCTAACTGTGATGCGGCTGAACTTCGATATTTTCCGTGAAGCGACTGCCATCTGACCTCCACAACCAATGGTCTAATGACCAATGGCGATATCGAAATTCCAAGTTAGGCTGGTTGGACTTTTGAGGGCTCCAACTACCCGTAACGACTGCCATAGATGTTTGTATGGCAACCGGGACCGACGGCTTAACGTGGTCTCCGAGGCACTTATAAACCTGCGATAAATACACACATAACTTCGAAAAGCATCGAAAAGTCATTGGTGTGTGCCATGGTAAACCTGGGATCGAACTCGAGACCTCGTCTCAGCAGTCCATTACCCATACCACTAGGCTACCGCGGCTTCCTCCTGTTGTTGTTCGGCTGTTGCAGTTCAGAGAATGATGAGATTAATGAAGAAGGAAAGAAATATTCGCAAGACAAGATGAAGTAATATCTATTGATGAATGATGAACGCGAACTGGTTTTAATTTTCTATCTATAGATTACTTGAAACTGCTGTGAATTTAAATAATGAAAAATGTGATAATAATAATAATGAAAAAAAATAATCAGTCCACACATACATAAATTTATTAAATTATAGATATAATATTTTATATATAATTTAAACGAAGGTAAGACTGTATCCCCCATCCTTATTTGAGCAGTCCGACTGGGTAAGTATCTCCGCCCTACCGATTACGGCGGCTAATAATAGCCTTGTGTTGTGTCCGAGTCTTTCCGAGTCAAAAATATTCAAATTTCATTTGTAGACATTACAGATTTATGTCAATCTCATAGTTTACTAAACGATTCCACTGGCATTTTCGCCAATAGAATGTCATTTTGTCTCGAGTCCGTAGTAAGAAAAGTTGATAAAGAAAAGTGATGTACTAACCATTATAATAATGTTGAAATAAACACAATAAAAGTACAATGGAAGATACTTAAAAATTTAAACGCAAGAGCTTAAAACTTTGTATTAATGATTCCTTTATACATCCCTAGAGTGCAATATCTAAGTTCATAAATCTAGTAAACAAAGTTTCTTTTCCTTATGCTGCGTCTACATTTACGTAACATTTTACCGTGACCGTGTCAGAAGTGCGTGTTCATCACGTATTCAATAGCCTTAGCACGAAATACTTTCGAATTCGAAATGTAAAGGTATCGACAGAACGGAGCATTGCGATTGGTGGGTTACACACGCACACAGGTTCACAAGAGGCAGACTGCCAATCACAATGCTCCGTTCTCTCGAAACTTGCTACTTTAATGAAACGATTGGTCGAGTGGTGGCCGTGTCAGCATGACCCTAGTTTGTGTGGCCAAGTGCTACAAGTAGTTACAGCCACACTCACTATTGATGCCAAGCTGTTCGGTTCGCTGTGCATGTCACAAATCTGGACGCACCTTAGGTAATACAGTAGACATTTTTTTTACTGTACCTAAGTATCTTTACATGTATAAAATAAAATTTGTTCATCTGTTTGTAGGTAATATTAAAAGATTGTTTAAATTTTTGTTGCATTTATATGCCTATATTTTTAACTGGAGGTCTGGACAAGTGGGAATCGTTTGTAGTAGGAATAGAGCAGTTTGATCAATGTATGGGATTGACATTCGTTCACGCCTGTCATGAATGTCATAAACGTCAAAATATGTGTCAATCTCATACATTGAACATTATATTCTATTCCATGCTACAAAACGACTGCTAACGAATTACCACTTGTCTAGGCCCCCTGTTTGAGTTGGCCAATCTCTGTAACGACTGTGTCGATTTTGATGTAACTATTAAGGGTATTTTTTCATTGTATATACTAGTCCTTTAAGAACCGTGACTTAGCTTAGCTGGAGGGGTTATGTTATGATCAGCAAAGGGTTTAGTAAGTTCGGCAAATTATATCATTTTTTAAAATTTTTTTTTCGTTAAAGAAAATGTGCTGAAGTAATTGAATATCTGTGAACCGGTGAATCCGTGAGACTCAGCTAGTATTTAATAATTCCGCCTCTACCGGTTGAAAGTAAATTAAAAGTTTTGTTCACAAAGGGGTTTATAACCCCAACACTAAGTTTGGGATGGGTTACACTGAGTAATTAAGACTTTGGACGCTAAGGAATTACTCATTAGTTATAGCGACTTAAGGGCTAAGTATGTCCTTTGAGAAGCGGTGTAAGGGTTAAGGGCTTAAACAGTTTTTAATAACGGTAAATCTTTTTGCTAGGGATAGTAAGATTAAAAAAATATATCGTGTATAGGTACGAACGTATTACATAATAATATGACTTTAGATTGCGTCACTTATTCTACATAACTCATTGTTTTTTTGTTTGTTTGTTTGTAACAAATAGTCTCCGAAACTACTGAACCGATTTAAATAATTCTTCCACTAATCTAAAGCTACAATATCTAAGAGTAACATAGGCTATATAGTGTATAATCGCTATCATCCAAGGGAGTGGAGCAATATTCATAAATCTCAATAGATCCGGTAGATTTCTTTACATTGGCGCTAATATCGATAACAATTTCCGTTTTCATGACGACAATTCGGTAGGATGTACTAGAGAGAGACAACACTAAAAATGACGGACAGAAAAGTTACAGAAAATAAGGGAAAGTACAGAAAAGAAACGAAGTAGTATAGAGGTCAAAAACTACTGTGCCGATTTCCAAAACTCTTTCACCATTTTAAAACTACATTCATACTAAATAACATTAGCTATATTGCACTCATTGAGGTCATAAGGACTGAAGTTACAGACATAGCTCGCAGAATAACCAAGCTAAAGTGGCAGTGGGCTGGCCACATCGGCCGGAGGACCGATGGTCGCTGGAGCAAACGAGTCCTCGAGTGGAGACCGCGAGAAGGCAAACGGAAGGTAGGATGCCCCCTATAGCTGGGACAGACTGAATGCGGAAGGCGGAGGATAGGGAGCAGTGGAGCACATTGGGAGAGGCCTATGTCCAGCAGTGGACTGCGAAAGGCTGATTGATTGATATATTGCATTGCGCGATAACCGACATCCACGCGGGCTAAGCCGCGGCCCACAGCTAGCACCTACTATATAATATATAGATAGACTAGCTGTTGCCCGCGGCTCCGCCCGCGTGGGTGTCGATTATCGCGTTGTACGACTCTACTCGATTCACTACTTGCCTCTCCATACTACTTTTCCTTGCTGTCGGTATTAGCGCCAATGTATAGATATTTACCGGATCAATTGAGATTTATGATTATTACTCCGCTCCCTTGTATGGTAGCGTGATGATAATAGCCTATGTTACTCCTAGATATTGTAGCCTTTTAGAGGTGAAAGAATTTTTTAAATCGGCCCAGTACGTTTTGAGCCTATTCATTACAAACATACAAACATACAAAAATAGGTACAAATCTTTCCTCTTTATAATATTAGTATAGATTTCCGTGCTATTATTTTACTCCAAAAAATGAAGAAATAAGAAGTATAAAATATTGACATGAATTGATGGCAGACCCGTTTTCAACGGCTCGTGAAAATATATATATTTTTTGCTGAAACGTGACACATTTCGTAAAATAAGTGGAGTTAACTGGACAATATCAACACTGACTGTAGGTAGGTAGGTACTGAGTACATCGGGCTACATGTCTACGTAATAGCAATTCATTTTGTATGTCTACTTTTAGAGGTCCACTGTGAAATTTTTATTCCATGGCTACTTTTGGATCATCATTCCCTGAACCTTTTTCCCAACTCAGTTGGGGTCGGCTTTCCAGTCTAACTGTGATGCGGCTGAACTTCGATATTTTCCGTGAAGCGACTGCCATCTGACCTCCACAACCAATGGTCTAATGACCAATGGCGATATCGAAGTTCCAAGTTAGGTTTTAAATTCTGAATGTTTCGACATCTTGAAAGGGCGTGTTAAGGAAGCGAATCGAGAGCCTCTCGTGACATCTCGTCGTGTAAGAGACGAGGGGAGAAGGTTAAGAGAGTCTCTGTGCTGTCAGTGCAGAAGACAAAGAAGGGTTTCTCGGTCTTCCCACTGACAACACTGACTGACAACACAAAATCTATCCTGTACACTGTTGTATTTCCGGAAATACAACACAAGGTTATTATTAGCCGTGGTATTCTGTAGGGCGGAGATACTTCCCCAGTCGGACTGTTCAATTAGGACGGGAAATACCGTCATGTCACCTCCTATAAGAATTTCTCGACATTTTACTAAATGTAACCACAGATTAATAGGTATCTAAATAGTTACTAGGTACGTAAAATAGTTGCTGTAATTACTGGGGGATCCCGACGGATCATTCCACTTGGAACCATAGTCTAGAATCATTTTGGTTCCAGTAGTTAATGAACATATTTTACCTAGGTAAATATTTAATTACCTATATTAAACCAAAGTTTAAGATTTCTTTCCGAACTTACAAAACGTCAAAACTAATAGTATATTATAGGCAGACCGCCTCCAACCGATCGATCGAGGTCAATGGTGGAGGCCTATATTCAGCAGTGGACGTCCTATGGCTCAAATGATAATGATGATGAGGTTAGTTTAGTAAATGCACCACCGGGGGAGACTCCGGCAAGAAACTCAGCGAACTCATCTTTTTGTTCGGTCTATTTCTAAACATCTAGGTACGGTCACCTGCAATAATATTTGTATACATATTTTGTAAGTAAGTGTATACTTTGGAACCTTGTCACAATAATAAATGACAAGTCAACATTATGACATGCAACGGTAAAATTCGACAAGTTTAATGTGAAAAAGTTCTAAAGCATGTACATATTATTGAAGGTGACTGTACTTAGTCTAGATACGATAATTATTATCTTGAGCAGCAAGTTGAGTGAACAGCTCATTTCCAGGCTTGTTTATAATCTGAATAATCTGGGATTTCCTTTCTCTCTTAGAAGTTCTATAAATTTCAAATTCAATTTTTATACAGAACCGCCAACAGAATACATTTTAAATCATCCAATTTGGTTGGTAATCCTGACGGTCCCCCGACATTTGGCTGTATAGATTAAAACCGGTGTCCATAATGAATGCAAAATGTTTTCATTTCAGCGCGTGTCGCGTCGTGTTCTGTGTCGAAGTGTGTCTTCGGGGAGTACCCTGAGTTAAAGAATGAATAAGGATTGAACTGTTTTTTAGCGGAAGGTGCTTTCGTGTATAAAAACCGCGGTAGCCTAGTGGTATGGGTAATGGACTGCTGAGACGAGGTCTCGGGTTCGATCCCAGGTTTCACCATGGCACACACCAATTACTTTTCGAATGTGTATTTATCGCAGCTTTACAAGTGCCCGGTTAATAGCAATAGGTTCGCCGCCATTGGGACCTAAAAACATAAACTGGCGAATTGTGGGTGCTAGCACCTTTGCCTACCCCTTCAGGGATATAGGCGTGAGTTTATGTTGTTATGTTATGTTCTAAAACTGTATCATTGAATTTTTGTTAAATCAATATTTCTAGCCAGGAATAGAATGGATGATTTTGAAAAAGATAATCACATTAGCTAATAAGGAATGAATTGTGTAACCTATGTAGATGTTATTATTCTATTCAGCCGGAGCTGTAGTGAACAGCTAAAAGGTGTAAATAAACCAATCTCAATTTATAACCACAGTGAACCACAGAGAGGGTTAAAACATATCTGACTCTAATTTTCTTTGTACTTTTCTAACAAAAAAAATATAGGTTCACGGCAGACGGGTGAAAAGTGACCTGAGATTAAAATGCCTTAGACACCATTTTAAATGTAATCTTTAATGAAGGGATTAATTTAGGGTTAACAGATAAATTGAATCAGAGATGCTTTTAACCCTCTCTATGGCTCATTGCGGTTTTCGAACCATATATATATTATTTGTGGTATTCCTGGGAATGTAATATTGAGGACGTGTAATATTTCCACCACTGGCAACATTAATTTTAATGGTTTTGATACTTTTGATTATTTATTTGTATTATATTACGGTCATTTAGTCTCGAATATTTTTATTCTTCAAAACAATCGTTTCGTGGCACTTATTTATACTGTTGATTGCTGACACTTGGTGGTTATTTTTAGGTATACGTTATTTATAACACACTTGTTCGTCTCCACTATATTTATTATTGTATCTAACCGGTTTCGCCTTGCGGTACTCTTCAATCAAATAAATATGCATTGAAACATTCCAATTCCTAAACACTATGCTATTTAATTATCTCTTATATGTAGGTAGAACCAACTATTGGGTAATCTGAGTGGTAAGTAGTAGTTAATTTCAGTATACCAGCATAAAGCTTTTCCCCATTTTTTGGGAAAAAAAGTAAATTACCTTAAAGAATTTTATTTTGAAATTATTATAAAGCGCAAGCATATTGTGACGTGTGTGGCTACCATATCATTATGCTCATTTGTTGTCTCTTTGATCTATCTATAAGTGTTAATTTTTTTATTACAAATTAAAAAATCAAACGAATTTTTTTTATCCTTCTTTTATTATTATCAAAGTTCCTAAGCTACAAAATGATCATCAGAATTAATACTCGAAGCAAATTTTTTATAAATCTCATCTTCTTTCAATCCATCTTTTCCTTTGAAATAAGGAAACTCATTATTAGTGGCCAAGTAATAAACTCCAGGCCTATCAAACTTAGCTTCGAGCCCTAAATAGTTAGTTCCAGAACCATTGAAGCATTGAGCGAACCTGGCTTCCTGAACTGAATCACACTTCACCGCTACAAACTTCTTTGGATGCTCTAACGCTTGCCACCAGTATATCAACGCTCTTACATGACTACACACTATTAAACAAGGTATGTAAGGTATATCGCTAGGCTGGAATTCTCCTCCATTAACATAAATATCTATATGACCTAAACTATCTGCTATACCGATACCATCTATGTTAGTGTGTATAACATCAACTTTTTCAGCATCAGTTTTGTACAATTTGTGTTCTGAATCTAAATTTCTGAAGCATATTCCTACAGGATCTAGGCCTGTTAATCTTCCAACTTTTCTTCCCGTGGCTTTGTAGAAGTATTTGGCTGCGTGGGCAGCTACGTGGGCTCCTAGACTGGGTCCCACCAATTCAATATCTTCAGATTTTAGTCCGTATTCCGTTAGTTTAACTAGGAATTCACCAATTTTCTCTCCTACGAGTTTAACTAAACGCACTGATCTGGAAACAAATAAAACTGTAATTTAATCAACCAAGATTTAATTAATCACGACTTTCGTGGCGTGGCTGTAGTGAACGCGGCTGTTACACAGGAGGTGTGGAGTTTGATTCCCACTCAGTGCAAATATTTGTGCGCATGAATATGAATATTTGCATTAGTCTGGGTGTTTCTATGTATAATATGTATGTATTTACAAAAAAAAGTATCTATACTTCATTTGTTTAGGTACTTAAATAAAGGTAACAAGTAGTATTTTATTAAGTAGGTAGAGTTCAAGGAATAAATAAAAAAAAGAATTATTTGAATTTGTCCAGCCGTCTTCGAGTTTTGCGCTTACCAATATATTTTGCGATTCATTTTAATATATATAGATTATTAACGGTTTTGTGTGTGAGTTTGGCGACATCAGTTCCGCTACTGAAATTATCGTGTCACATTTCTATTAGTAATGCTTGAGAAAGTCCTACAATATTTATAAAGAAGAAACCGGGATTTTCCTATCATTATTGTGTTAACATTTGATAAATAAATATTCTACGACAATCTACACAACACATGGTAAGCATAGTTTAACTAGCTTGTATTATGGGTTCTAGAATACGGATAAACATACTTACCTAGATACTTTTTTTATAAATACATAGGTACATATTATAAATAGAAACACCCAGACCAAAGCAAATATTCATATTCATGCGCACAAATATTTGTATTGAGCGGGAATCGAACCCACGCCTCCTGCGTGGCGTAGCGTTCACCACCACCACGCCACGATGTTCGTGATTTCTGTTAGTCCATTATCTCGATGTAAACAATTGTCATTTAGCATTAATTACAAATGTTGTATTGTCATGCGATGCACAACACGGAAGCCATGACAACGCATGCAGTCATTGTAATAACTAATTAAACAATTGCTCATACAATTACCATAATTGTATTTATTTATAACTAGCTGACCCGCGTAACTTCGTCTGCGTCACCCAGTTTTTCCAACATTTTTTATTTTTGCTCCCCACCAGTTGGTTGTAGCATGATGTTATATATATGTAAACCTTCCTCTTTAATCATTCTATCTATTAAAAAAAACCGCATCAAAATCCGTTGCGTAGTTTTAAAGATTTAAGCATACAAAGGGACATAAAGACAGAAAAATAGGGACAGAGAACGCGACTTTAATTTATACCAGCTGATCCGCGCAACTTCGTCTGCGTCACCCCGTTTTTGCAACATTTTTCACTTCTGGTTCCGCACCAGTTAGTTGTAGCATGATGTTATATACATATAAACCTTCCTCTTTAAACATTCTATCTATTAAAAAACCGCATCAAAATCCGTTAGTTTTAAAGATTTAAGCATACAAAGGGACATAAGGACATGAAAAATAGGGACAGAGAACGCGACTTTGTTTTATACTATGTAGTGACTAGCTAATGCACGCAGTTTTACCCGCGTGAATGTCGGTTATCGATTCATTTTTATTCTTGTACAGGTTGTTAGAGAAACGCCCTTGAATCTGAAGATAATGGTACTACTTCGGGTACACTACCAACCATACAGGGTCATCATTCTCTGAACCTTTTTCCCAACTCCGTTGGGTTCGGCTTTCCAGTCTAACTGTGATGCGGCTGAACTTCGATGTTTTCCTTGAAGCGACTGCTATCTGACCTCCATAACCAATGGTCCAATGACCAATGGCGATATCGAAGTTCCAAGTTACACTGGTTGGACTTTTGAGGGCTCCAACTACCCGTAACGACTGGCATAGATGTTTGTATGGCAACCATACAGGGTACCAAATCATATTTTTATGCCAATATTTTGTGTCCCATAACACCAATTAGGTCGTCAAATTGTTTGTACCTCAACTGATGGTAAGCAGGGGTACAGTCAAGCACGTGTTAAAAAAATATTTTTTACTAAATATTTATCTTCAATGTACGGATAAGACTATTTTACATTTTTATAATAGGTACATATATAAATCGTAATCGACTGTATCATGATGGAGTTTAGCGTGATGGATAATATAACCATACAATTATAATACATCTAGCGGAATAATTACGATAATTAAATTAAGTGATTTAGTTGCAGCTAATGTACTAAAAAAAATGTATATAAAAAGAAAAAAAAAGGAGAGTAACATTGGTGCTGCCGACCATATAGAAAAGAGGGGAGAAAGGGAAGGGGGGAGGGTAGAAGGTTAAGAGAGTCTCTGTACTGAAGACAAAGAAGGGTTTCTCGGAATTCCCACTGACAACACAAAACCTCTCCAGTGATCTCTGGCTACTCTACTCACCGTCGGACACACAACACAAGGTTATTATTAGTCACTGTATTGTGTGAGTACTTCTCCAGTCGGACTGCTCAATTAGGACGGGAGATACTGTCATGTCCTACCATACCTGTACCTGTCCATATCATACATTTTACGTGTAATTAAATATCATAACATAACATAAACTCACGCCTTTATCCCCAAAGGGGTAGGCAGAGGTGCATTTGCACCCACATTTCGCCAGTTTATGTTTAAGTCCCAATGTAATAAATAGGTGGCGAGCCTATTGATTATGATGATAAATTAAATATCTTACTTTGGAAAAACATAGTTAAAGATGGCGGCGGAATCCGACACGAATACATTGTACCCTCTCTTGGAGTAAGTGGTGGCGATGGCCCGCGAGTGCGTCAACGAAGAACTGTCTAGGTAGCCCACGGCATACAGCACTGTTTTCTTACTCTTAAAATCTGGAAGAAAAGATTCAAAATCATAACATAATATAAACTCACGCCTATATCCCCGAATGCTAGCACCCACATTTCGCCAGTTTATGTTTGAGTCCCAATGTAATAGGTGGCGAGCCTATTGCCATTAACCGGGCACTTATAAACTTGCAATAAAACACACATAACTTCGAAAACCATCGAAGTGATTGGTGTGTGCCATGGCATAACCTGGGATCGAAACTGAGACCTCGTCTCAGAAGTCCCATACCACTAGGCTACCGCGGTTAATTAACCTGGGATCGAACTCAAGACCTCGTCTCAGCAGTCCATTAGCTATACCACTAGGCTACCGCGGTTAATTGACCTGGGATAGAACCCAAGATCTCGTCTCAGCAGTCCATTACCCATACCACTAGGCTACCGCGGTTAATTGACCTGGGATAGAACCCAAGACCTCGTCTCAGCAGTCCATTAGCTATACCACTAGGCTACCGCGGTTAATTGACCTGGGATAGAACCCAAGATCTCGTCTCAGCAGTCCATTACCCATACCACTAGGCTACCGCGGTTAATTGACCTGGGATAGAACCCAAGACCTCGTCTCAGTAGTCCATTACCCATGCCACTAGGCTACCGCGGTTAATTAACCTGGGATCGAACCCGAGACCTCGCCTCAGCAGTCCATTACCCATACCACTAGGCTACCGCGGGTCAACGCCAAATTACGTCAACGCCTCTTCTTCGGGTGACCAGTAGCCGCCTGTCACCCTAGCAGAAGCAGGCCGCGATGGCAGCACAAAATACGCCTCCCCATACCTGGGGGCTACACTGGGACACCGTGGTTCCTACACCTGAAGGGGATTATCTCTAAAAAGATGATCCTGGGTCTAATGGGGTGCCAGATATGTTGGTTATTATTAAGGAAAAGGTGAATTCTCTTCGATGGGATAGATTTGGCGGATTTATCAATGCACAATGTTTAAAAATTACTATAACATCATTCATTGTGACCGATAGTTTGCATGTTTGTCGCTAGATGGCTCTCACCATCGTAACAAAAATGGTTGTATCGGAGAATTTCGAATGATTGCATAAGGGTATTTTAAGAAACGGTTATTTTAGCATACGGATGTTTTGGGAAACTTTTTTCTTGGTATAAGGATGCTATGAGAAACGTCTCTAATAGAACGGATGTTTTGGGAACGGGTGTATTGGGAAACGGATGGCATGTTCCGAAAGGATTCAGACGCCGCTTCGTGGCTTAGCGGTCAGACCGTTACCCTGTAAAGGAAAGATCGCGGGTTCGAATCCCTTCGAAGCATTTACTTTGTCCTATCTTAGTTTGATTCACTTACCTATACTTTTATCTCTTTCTACCGCTTTGTGTGCAGTTTCGATTTGAAACTTTTCCTGTGTAACTTTACCGGTTTTTGTAACCCGATGTATGGCGATTTGGATTTCCTGCATCATCTGGGGACTGATGGTCACATTTTTCAATACACCTGGACCTAAAACCACACATAAAATAATTTAATTGAAAAATATTATCTAACTCAATCATCCTTCTCATTCTCTGAGCCTATTCTCAACTCAGTTGGGATCGGTTTTCTAGTCTAACTAAGATGCGGCTGAACTTCGATATTTGCCGTGAAGCGACTGTCATCGGACCTATACAACCAAATTGGCGATATCGAAGTTCTGTAGTTAATCTATTCGGACTTTTCAGGCCTCCAACTACCCGTAACGACTGCCATAGATGTTCATATGGCAACCGAGACACGACCAGACCAGAGCAAATAGCTATATTCATGCATACAAATACTTGAACTGAGCGGGGATCGAACCTGCGCCTCCTGCGTAGCAATCGCGTTCACTACCGCCACACCACGGAGGCTGTCTAACGTATCATCTTACTGTTATTCTAAAAAAGTAGTGTTACGTTACAATTTGTTTATTTCATCCTTTCATCATTCCACCTTCGCGTTGTCGTTTGTTACATTCGAGGCACAGATTTTAGATCGCGAGTTTCACTTATTATAATTTTTTTTATACAATTTAGGTCGCAGACAAGCACGCGGCCCACCTGATGGTAAGTGGTTACCGTGACCTATGGGTGAGTGTAACACCAGAGGAATAACACTCGTGCCGCAACCCCTGTAAGAACAGAGACAGTCGTCAGCGCAAAAGATGTAGGATAAGCCTTTGGTTTTCTCACTGTCAACAAAGTTAAATTGACGTGCCATAAATATAAAATTAAAAAAAACACATGGTTATTAAACGGCGATATTGTAGGGTGGAGGTACTTCCCCAGTCGAACTGCTCGATTGGGACGAATATACCGTCGTGTCCTACCTCCCGTGGAAGAATTAAAGACTCAACAAACTTGAGGAACCCGGGTTTATACGGGTACGGGTTTTATACTGGAACCAGGGACCAGATTGACCTTTACTAATTAGACTCCCCGTGCGGTTTCTGGATGCGTTTCTTTTTATACAAAACTAGACAAGTTAGCAGCCTAGTTCTGGTACTATTTACTTATTTGTTCGATTCCCGCTCTGTGCAAATATTTGTGTGCATGAATATAAATATCTGCATTGGTCAGGGTGTTTCGATACCTATATATATTTTTTTACAAACAAAAAAAAATCTAAGTTTGTTTATCCGCATTCTAGAACCCATAACACAAGCTAGTTAAACTAGGTGTAGGTGTCGTTGTGTAGATTGTCCTAGAATATTTTACTTAAAAAGGCGAACTTAACTCAAATTTGAGTTTTCTTCCAGCAAACTCGGGAATGCACAAAGGAAATTAAATGCAAAGAGAGTCAAGTATTGTGTACATAGAACCGATAACATATGGGCAAGCAACATGTTGTGAAGGATTAAAATCACAACTGACTTACAGTTAGGTACAAGTCCAGCTGGATACCCAAACTCAGGGCGGGGTCCATAAGTGCTGGGCCTCCCAGCACGTACAACAGAAAACATCAACGCCACCGCCACGGCGATTTTAAACATCTTCGACATGGTTCTGTAATAGAAAAGATGCTAAACTTAGCAGGCATAATCATCATCATCATCATTTCAGTCACCGGACGTCCTCTGCTGAACATAGGCCTCCCCCATCGACCTCCAATCCGACCGGTTGGAGGCGGTCTGCATCCAATGGGTACCCGCGACTTTGACTATATCGTCCGTCCACCTCGCAGGAGGCCGTCCCACGTTTCGTCTACCGGTACGCGGTCTCCATTCGAGAACCTTCCGGCTCCAACGGCCATCTGTTCTTCTTGCAGGCATGATATACAGGAAATTTTGAAAGAATAAGGTTAAAAAAGAAATTGCTCTGGTATCTATTGTTTCATTACACTATAAAAATTATAAAATAAAAATATTAATAAAAAATAACATTTAGGTATTACTGCGCAAAATAATTTATTAATAGAAGATTTTTTTTATTTTAGTGATTTATTTAAGTATTTTTCTAAACAACTTAGAATGGCCCATCCGATGAAATGTGGTTACCGTGGTTCAAGGACGTTAATTGACGCGTCATACTAGTACCACGGTAATACTATACATTATAATAGTATTACCGTGCTAGTACTGTATGTATTAAGTTCGATATATTTCGCAGATTCCCTGCATGCAACTTGTTTACATTAGAAGAAGCGTAGGTAGGTCGTGAGAATATTGTAATGTTATTACTAATTGTTATTTTTAAAACATAATAGTGTTTACAATATAATTTCGGGGTATAAAAATGTCAAATTCAGTTAATTGTTTAGAAGCTATTTTGTTTTATAAAAGTATTTACGAACCTTTTACACCTTAGAAAAATGTTACTTGAAATACACCAAAAACACGTTATTTTCTTAATAATTATTTATCTAATTTAACCATAACTTTAATATTATTTATAACCAAATAGTGGACTAATGTATATGACATTTGAATCTATACTAAGTAGTGACCATGTCTTGATTGCGAAAAAAATAATAATTTAATTGGTAAGGTCATAATGCGCTTGTAAAATTACAGCCAAGTCCAAAGGCCTTGTTGAATTTGCATTAGTTTTACATATATCACAACTAATGAATAATAGAAGGTAAGTGTTACCCCTCAAAATAGTAAAACTAAAATGAATCGTACATGAAGCTCATACTTGGAATCTAATTTTACAAATTATATTAAAATTACTCGATTCTGTCAATTTTATTCGAGAATTGGATGATTTTTAGCGGTATACAGACTAAGCCGGTGACCAAGAACGTTTGTTTTTCCACGAGTAAGTACCTCTTTAATATTTGAATACCTATCCTTATTACAATAAATGACTACTACTCTTATGAATGATAATAAACTTTAATAATTACTGTTTCATGTTGTTTAATACTAACATTTAAAGCTATCAATGTATAAACATAAATACATTTATGCGTATTCTAATACCTACAGCAAATTTCCTCAAAATATTTTCAAAGCCATCGAAATTCCCAACTTGGTGTGTCCTCTACCGTGCACACTGACCTTAACCGATAGATATATATTAATATTAATACGTAAATAAGTTTGCATACTAATTTGTGACGTATATTTGATTACCAAATATCTGTGATGTAATATTATTGCTACTTTGATTGAAGTTCAAATATCGATAGCCTCCGTTGTGTGGCCGTAGTGAACGCGACCACTATGCAAGATATTTGATTCGTTGGGATTGGGGAACATCTCGGGTGAATGGTGGGTTCCGCTCTCTCCCTCAATATATTTTCTTGTAATGGATTTCCGGCATGTAACACCTACTTCGATATCTTATCTTGTACAGTGTGTTTATTTATAGTTCCGTTACCATAACAGAAAGAAAGAAAGAAAGCATTTATTTATGAAACACCCAATGCACAAAGATCTTTACATCAGTTAATTGGTCTTGTAATTATTACCGTACATCGAGCGATCATAAATGGGCCACCATCTCAGCATATAAATGCTTCGCATACCATGGTATACGAAGCGATGGTTTTCAGATGGCACCCCTAATAGCCAGTGCCGGATTAAGCCAGCGCGGGGCCCGTAGCACACTCTGTCAAGGGGCCCTTGGGTTGCATTTGGTTCTCATATAAATGACAAAAATAAAGTTTTCTGGATTTAATAACACTCAATGTTTTTTTTAAATCACATTTTTCTTTCAATATTTTATTGTTAATTATATTTAATCTATCGCGTTCCATGTTGTAGCTACAATAATGTCAACGTGAATTAACACGATCATGGACGGTATAGGTACATACATACCTTTGAATCGTCTCATCTCATTTGCTTGACGTTTCGACCAGGTTACATCTATCAGCCTGAGTCAGCCCCTGATTACGACCCGGCCGGTGCCAATTTCAAAGGTATGTATGCACTCATAACTAGGAGCGCGGGGCCCCCAAATGCGCGGGGCCCGTAGCACTCGCTAGTCAGTCGCTACTAGTGCTATATGGCTAATCCGCCACTGCTAATAGCTCCGTCGTCCCGCAAAGCGACTTATTACGCGTAAAAAAAGAATAAAGAAAATATCAAAAATCAAAACAAAACAAAATACCAGAGTGATAAACAATAAAACCAAGGAGAAGTAGTAGGTATAGAGAGGCAAGTAGAGAATCGAGTACAGTTGTATGATACGCGGGGGTCACGCGGGCAGAGCCGCGCGTAACAGCAAGTATCAGATAAACTCATACCCAAATAAACATGGTATATACCGCTGAGCTGAGTTTATAAGAAAAAAGTTGTATTATGACTTGTCAATCTGAAATTATACATACACATACACATACACTAGCTGACCCGCCCCAGCTTCGCCCGTGGTAGGTAGGTTTAAACCGCTCGACCGATTCTCTGCAAACTTCATATAAACCATCTACCTACTAAATATTCCAAACAAAGCCTGAACATCTTGAGTTATAAAAGTGGCATTGATTTTTATATATTAGATTTTATGTGTAAATTGGTAAGTACCTACCTATTATAAATTATGTATTTATAAATTAAATTGTACTCGTCAAGGTATAAAAAAATATAAAAGAGGCAATGGTTGTGACTGACTTTTTAATTATTAGATACTTTGTTGGAATTTTTCTTTGACAGCTATTAAAAGCGCCCGCCATCTTTGTTTTGTGTAAAATAAAAATTAATGAGCACCGTTGAGGGAAACAATTTATTTCTGGCTATTTTCCTATTAATCTATTATATCGTTCTATAAGTCACTTTGTAATAAGAATAGTAAATAAATAATTATTCTAGAACAATCTTCACAACGTCACCTAGACCATGGTAAGTACCTATAGTTTAACTAGCTTGTGTTATGGGTTCTAGAGGATAAAGATACTTACCTAAATTCATTTTTTTTTTCGTAAATAAATACATACATATTAAACATAGAAACACTCAGATCAACACAAATATTCATATTTATGCGCTCAAATATTTGAACGAAGCGAGAATCGAATCCCATTACATTCAAATACGATCGAATCCGGTGACGTTGTGTGATTGTCCTAGAATATTTATTATTTATTTTTTATCCCGGGAAAAGGTTCGCATCGGGTAGCGAAAGCAGGACCAAAAGTCCACGCAAGTCAAAACTAGTGGTGATGACACGTGGCGAATTGTGAAGGGCTCGTTGTTATGTTGTAACGGAGTAGAAATACTAGCAAGGTCTGTCTAAGGATGGGTGACCATAATTAATACAGTGAGACCTTCGGATTACATTCATCATCATTACATACCTTTTTTTATCGGCCTTCATGGGTATTTTTTTTTGCTGGAGGTGAGATATTACAAGACATCTCTCGCACTGTTATACGAGACCCTAAGCCCGCCGGTTATATGAGAGAATTCTTTTTTCAATAGAAAAATAAGCCAGAAAGTAAGCGATCCTTGTAAAGTTTATAGCCTGCAACTGAACAGTTTGAATACAACTTTATACTTTTTGTGCATTCCTCGAGTGCACTTCCCAACGGCGCTTCCCAACTTGTACTTCCCATAAATCTTTCATAAAACTTCCGGTTCTTCACAGAAAACTCTTCTGTGATAGCTTATAAAATAGTATTTGACGGTAGGAAACAAACTAAAAGTCTGTCAAAATTTATCGATAACTTTTATGAAATATGAAGACGGGGTTTGTAACAAAAAATGGGTATGCCGAAAATAAATTCTTAACCGATAATGTAGCAGCTAAATAAAATAAAAAATTGACTCGATGCCTTGCTATGCGGTGTAACTCGCAATTAAATTAATTTATATGAGGTACAGTATATTAAAAAAAACCATAATGATTATAATAATATGTTAATAAATAGAATTCAAAATAAAATACGTCATGGAATTCCTGCGCGTCGCATGCCTCTTGTGGAAGTGTTCCCAGAACTCTGGTAGCATTGCCACGTTGTATGCAATGCTAATTCTTTATCCAAAAAATAAGTTAGTCTTCTGACCCTTGTTTTTCCCCGTGTCGGACTCGAATTGATCAGCGAAGGCCCACTCTGTTGTGGGATAACGGTGTCCACATCCTTCCCCAGATAGGGAGGTGCGCGCATCACGCTGCCGCCATGGCCTGCTCCTCCTAGGATGACTGGCGGCTCCACCTGTTATCACTTCTGCTCCCCCCAGTTGGTTGTAGCATGATGTTATATACATATAAACATTCCTCTTTAATCATTCTATCTATTAAAAAAATCGCATCGAAATCCGTTGCGTAGTTTTAAAGATTTAAGCATACATAGGGATATAGGGACAGAGAAAGCGACTTTGTTTTATACTATGTAGTGATGATGATTCTTGGGTGGTATTCAATTAACGATTCCGAACTCATAAATATGTCTCTTGGAATGCCATTTATTGTCCATGTATTTTCTTTACGTATTTTCATTGTAAATTTATTCACAAGAAATGTAAAAACTAGTTGTTTATTGAAAGAAAAGAGTATTTATTTATTTGCAATACGTTTTGGCGTTGCACGGAGAAATATTATGAACCGATTACAGCGATTAATATCATCAAATGCATGGGCAAAATGTACCTACATTAAGGGGGTGCATAAAACGAACAAAAATGCTGGTAGGACATGACCGTCCTAATTGAGCAGTCCGACTGGGGAAGTACCTCCGCTCTACAGAATACCGTTGCTAATAATAACCTTGTGTTGTGTTACCAGCGGTGAATAGCGTAACCAGAGCTCACTGGAGAGGTATTGTGTTATCAGTGGGAAGAACGGAAAACCCTTCTTTGTCTTCTGCACTGACAGCAGAGAGACTCTCTTAACCTTCTCCTCTACATCCCTTCCCAACCTCTTCTCTTTATGGTTGGCAGCTCGAATGTGAGGCCCCTGGTTTTGCAAACGTCCATAGGCCACGGTAACCACTTTCTATCAGGTGGGTCCCGTCCTTGTCTGCCGCCTAAGAGGTATTAAAAAAGATGATTTCCTAAATTCTCTAAGTTTCCTAAATTCCATCTCGCTGCCACATCCAAATTGATTCAGTGGTTTAGGCATTATGGATATAGATAGCCTTACTTTCGCGTCTATATTAGAAATAATTCAAATCATTCCGCTCCGCTTAATAAATGTAAACGTAGACTTAGTGACGAACATGAATATCAACGACGCCTATATGTATAAAAACAAAAAAAAACTTAATTCACAAAATGCACAACACGGGAGGTGAATATCTTATGATTTAAAAGGACACTTGCTACCTAATGGACCAGTTTTTGTACCTACAAATAATTTAAAATCATCGCCCGGCTCTTGACCTAAGTATCTGAGAAGTTTTTGCACTGAGAGGTACTGCCAGTGGAAACTGCATAGTAATTCAAACAGTTTAATGACATTTTAAAGCAATTATATATGTTGAATATTCTGATCGATTTAAATAGAAATGAAGAATAAAACAATGATTGATTGTAGATGAAGGAAGTAAGGAACATTATTTGATTTGCTGATAGTTCATAAAAAAAATGTGTTTTTTATGCTTAAGTCGTCAAATTGTCTGCACCACGCCTGATGGTAAGCAGTGGTGTTACAGGTGCTGTCCCCACTACGGCGGTCCCCACCCTGGCGTCTTCGACAGTAGTTTTTTCACGCCCCGCTTAAAGGACCCGAGACTGTAGGATGAAGAAAACACGCGTGCTGGTAAAGCATTCCAGGACTTAATGGTGTGACATAGATGGATGATGGAGGTAGGATGGAGTGTAGGTGGAGACATTTCAAGTAAAGGATGACACGCATACGATGTATATAAGGGAGAGAAGGAAAACTCGAAATACCAACCCAGGGTTCTTATTATAAACGTTCACGTCTCTCAAATATCTATGTACTTACACCCAACTGCCCGAGACTTTTATCTCCAAATACTTCGCTCCATCCCATGGTTGTCTGTAATGTAAGAGATTGCCACAAAGCGATAAGGTCGCCCATTGTATATACGCAACAAATTGTATTTTATTTTCCATGATTTCACAATTCTAGTAATTGTATTTTTCATGTCATGATGTAACTCCTTGGTGTACAATAAAGACATTATATTATTACATATATAAACTCATAAACCCTACCCCTTCTGTCCTACCCCTACCCCTTCTGCCCTACCCTGTGCCTACCCCTTCGGGGATATAGGCGTGAGCCGGGGTAGGCAGAGGTGCTAGCACCCACATTTCGCCACTTCGCCAGTTTATGTTTAGGTCCCAATGTAATAGGTGGCCAGACTATTCCCATTGACCGGTCACTCATAAACCTGCGTTAAATACACACATAACTTCGAAAAGCATCGAAAAGTCATTGGTGTGTGCCTTGGTGAAACCTGGGATCGAAACCGAGTCCACGTCTCAGCAGTTCATTACCAATACCACTAGGCTACCGCGGTACAGATGGGTTGGTATAGGGTTATATTTCGTGATTTCCTTCTCTCGCAGTGATATCGTCTACGTATTTTTCCATTTGTCGTCTCTTGCGTCCTTTTGTATAAGATGGGGTGGTGATATGTTTTCTCTGTCACTAACATAGTGGTATAAAAACATAATTCCCAATGATACAAACAATAGCAAGATACAGTTTGATAAACATGAGTAATTATATCATTATTCAACTGTGATTCACAATGAAATCTGAGAACTGAACGGAATATTAAGTATGAAAATATTTCCTTTACGCCTGAAGAAATCGAGTGTCGTTTACACAGAAAGCTTTTTGCTGTAATACTACTACATACTAAAGGATATTTTTATTTAAGCCGCAAACTTAACTTTAAGTAAATATATACGGGGTGTTAGAAGTTTGTCGTGTGTGTTTGTGTGTGTGTGTGTACGTCTGTGCGTGTGTGTGTGTGAATGCGTATGTGCGTGCGTACTTTGATCGTTTCTTGAATTGTATGTTTTTGAAAACATGGCGGAGTACTTTCCCATTTAGCGGTCCCCCGACACGACAACGCTTGAATTATTTATTTATTACTTTTTCGTGGTATTTTTTGTGTCAGGGGTTTTGAATTTTTTTTTTATTATTCTATACCTACTAGCTATTCGTCTTTTTCATGTATGACACGTCAAAATAACTTCAACTCACCTAATGGTAAGCTGTTGGCAAAGTCTCAGGAAAGAGGGCCATCATCATTACAGATACCAACAATTTTATAATGATGGCGCTCAGCTCTTGACACTAATGGTGGTGTGATGGGGATAAATTGATTCCCCTTGACACTAGCGGTAGTATCATAAATACAGAATACCACTCTTGAGACTACCAGTAGTGTTGTGCACTGTATAATTGTCTTTCCCCACCTGTTCAAATTCTTGAATGGCACAATAATTCTTCCAGTTATTGACTCATTTATTTCTCTCTTCACAAGGTCTTCTTAATCTACCTTAACAACTAGGCCGATTTTACTGATTACCAGCGTGACAATCTCTTTACTTAATAAAATTTACGAACCTTAACAACAAAATAACGGTAATTACACGTTTTGGTACTATTTCTATTTCTATTTCTAGCTCTTAGGCCGCAGTGCGCCTTAAGGAGCAGTCTAATTTATTAGTTTTATTTTACGTTTTTCTATTTACATTTATGCCGCAATGCGGATCAAGGAACAACATTCTAATTCTTACGAATATCTCACAGCTATATTAGCTATATTTATACACTTAGACCGAGGTTCAGCGTACTGGACAAGTAGTATCATTGTGTAGTGTCACGAGGTAGTCTCCGACTGCCTCACCAGATGCTTCTCCACACCCCCGCTCACACAATTATTAATTTTGTATGCATGAATGAATATGTGCGAAGGATTATTTCAAGGTCTCCTTAGTTTGAGGTCATTTTAGTTCAGTAACGTTTAACTTTTAAGATAAATAACGAAGTGGATGTTTTGCTCTCTGTGGCTAGATACCCTTTGAATATACATAGTACAGTATAGCACTGTGTAAAATGTCCTAGATTTTATAATTATTTAATATCCGCGAGCGAGGTCTCAGATTTACATTTACTGGGTGTCCGATGTGAGAGACGCCGTCCTAGTGCGATGTGCGAGCGCTTGGACTACCACCGCCTCTTCTTTGTAAAGCTAAAGAAGGAAACGGTGGAACGAGTTCGGAGAAGCTTCAGGGCCCGCACGACCATTACAAGAAAATATTTCGGAAGAGGGAGCGTGATGTTTCGTCTAGAAGCGAAACACGTGTCGAGGTTTGTTCTTCGCCCTTGTGGATTATTGAACACAAGACAATATCTCCTCGAGTAAGAAGTCTTTACTTGCTTTGACATTCTATGACAATTACTGATATTTTTCTATTACTATCATTGGTATTGTTGACCCGTGTGTAACCCAACATAGTTTCTAACACTATACAGCTCAACGAAATTCCTATTGTTTCAATTGAAAGTAAAATAAACACACTGTATATTTCGACACGCTCACAGGATTGACAGTATTGACTGAATAATGCAACATAGTCTAAGTCAACCGGAGTCTTTTATCCTAGAAAAACATACGGCCCCCGAGGGAAATTCGGGGAAACAAAATTTTGCCAGAAAAGCTGCGGTAAATAGCTGTATTTATCTGTATGTGATGTGGTTTTGAGTCATTTTAGTCTACTGTACTGTATAACTGGTATTTAATTCTTGGAATCAAATACTGGTGACTGTACTTATTTAAAAATCGAATGTCATTTACCATTCCACGAAATTTTCAAAATTTTATTTGACATGTCCGTGTTTACATAACGTTTACTTACCGCGATTTTTATCAACATAGACTACAAGGCTCTATACATTGATTCATAAAAAAAAATTAAGGCCGCAGTTTTATTTTGTATCTTTTGCCTGGGAGTTACGATAGACCAACATTTTGATATCAAACCTGACTAAAATGAATGTAGTAAAAGGATCCGTACTTATCTTAAAAACATTAAGATTTGAGACATGTAGGTACTATTACTTGAAAATCTTAAACAAGTTTACTATGTATCTTTGTCAATCATAGACTGCATATCGTTTTGGGGTAGAGCACGGCAAACTTATGTCATTCGGCTGGAGATCACCCAGCGATGTATTATTAATCTCTGTATCTTCAATGGTGACAATACTTGCAGTTCTTTCAAAAATTCATACTGTACTCAGAACCTAATTTCTCTTCTTGTAACTTAGGACGGATTTCAGGTTGGACGGATCTCATGTTGGATGAATTCCATTTCGGGCGAGTTCCACATTGGACGGAAACAGTTCTGTTATTACGAGTAGCTCGTGAGAACAGGATATTCTTAGCTAGTATTTCATGTTATTCAATATCAAGTAATTAGTAATCGATTTATTACCGTGTCTAGTCAATTGAATTGACAAGTAATGAATATAATAATTACCATCCGCATCAGTAATGAATCATCAGCGCAAATATTTGTATGTATGAATATTTGCATTGGTCTGGGTGTTTCTATGTATAATAAATAATAAAGCATAATATATCATAAACTCACGCCTATATCCCCGAAGGGGTAGGCAGAGGTGCTAGCACCCACAATTCGCCAGTTTATGTTTAGGTCCCAATGTCATTTCAAAGGGAATTTCAAAGGAGAGGAAGGGTTAAAGGTTAAGAGAGTTTCTGTGCTGTCAGTGCAGAAGACAAAGCAGGGTTTCATACTTAGCAGAGTTAATTTAAGCCCTCTGTTTTCCCACTGACAGCACAAAACCTATCCAGTCTGCCTCTGGCTACCCTGCTCACCAGCGAGAACACAACACAAGGTTATTAACCGCGGTATTCTATAGGGCGAAGGTACTTCCCCTGTAGAATAACTCAATTAGGACGGGAGGTACCTTTGTTACAATTTTGCGCTTAAATTATTGAGTCGATTTCGATGAAATTTGGTGCAAAGGTCCTTCTTCCTTTCATGGTTAGGTTAGGTTAGGTCAGATAGCAATCGCTCGAAAAAGCAGAGATACCATTTACAACCATACGCGAATTCAGATAAATATAAGGTTTGAACGAAACTATAAAAATTTAATAAGGAATTTTAATGATGATAATGATTTTATTATAATGATAGTAAAAAACCAAGCACATTTGAGTACCCTTCAGTACCTGAGCAATCATTACACGACTCTTAATAATGGTAGAAAAACGATTGGTCGTAATGATTGACGGTATTATTTCAAAGTCACTGATGACCACTTATAAGTATTAATACTGATGATTTAATAAATATTAATACAAAAGGAAGAGATGATAATTTGTTTCATTTTAGGGTACCGTACTTCCGACTTTAAAACCCGTCTCTGACTGCCACGGGTATAAAGTTATCTTTAGAAAAGCAGAGTGCGAGTGACATACACTAGGTACCTTTATAGAAAAACATCGTGTGAGAAAGTGTCATAGTATGAACCTTGAAACGTTATTTTATAAACCAATATCAACTTTGACAGAAATAGATATAAGAAAATTGGAGAGGGAAGGGAATAATAATCCAAACGATGGCAATGGCAAAATACCACAAATTGTCATAGAAAAGAATGAAAAACCACACCCCTCAACATAACATAAACTCACTTCTATATCCCCGAATATATATAATAAAAAATAAAAAAAAATATATATTGAATATATAATTTTATTTTGTCTATTCTATATATAGTCTATATTAGTTCTATCTTTATGTATAGTCTATGGTCACTCTGTATCTATGTTGTCTGTGTTCAACATCTTGAATAAAGTTATATTTTTGTGCATAAGAAGAAAATCTCAATTTAATAATAGAATCCCAAACCTTAATAGGTTATGGGCCCAGGAAATCTCTTGAAATTGAAGATCAAAGTAGAAAACAAAAATATTTCGTTGAAATACTTTGTCCTGAATATTGGTCAAAAGTTATAACATTCAAAAAAAATGGACACGCGATCAATGAGTGTAGAAAAATTCGATGGAAGTAATTTCCGGCAGTGGAAATTCCAAATTAAATGTGCTCTAAAAGCCAAAGGCATTGATATCAGTATGCCGAAGCCAGAAGTAGACAATTCTACGTGGTTAAAAAATGATGGAATGGCAATGTTCATCATTACATCCAACATGGATTTGAAGCAAATAACCCTAATAGAAAATTGTGAAACGGCAAATGAAATAATGTTGAAACTAGAATCAGTTTACGAACAAAAAAGTGAATTGAACAAAATGATAATACAAGAGAGGTTTTATCAATACAAAATGTCACCCAGTGACACAATCGCTCAACATATTTCAAAAGTTGAAAATTTAGCCAAGCAATTGTATGAAAGTGGCGAAATTGTAAGTGATACAGCCATCATGACAAAAATACTTGGTACTCTCCCTCCCAAGTATAGGACACTTCGTCAAGCATGGTTGTCGTTAGATCCGTCAAGGCAAACTATTATTAATTTGACTGCTCGTTTACTAGATGAAGAAGCAAGCTTAACTTGTGAAGAAGAGCAAGAAACAGCCTTGTTAGTGAGTAATTCCAAAAGCAAAAGGCAACCTAAACAAAATGAGCGCAGTGGTGATGGCCCGAAACAAAACATAAGTACTAAACATCGCTTCGAATGCTACAATTGTGGGAAAAGAGGACATTTCGCAAACGAATGTCGTGCTCCAAAGAAAAATGCAAGAAAGCCTAATAATAATAATAATATGCTTGCATTCAATATTGAAGAAAAGGATACACGAGTGTATACCGATGACAACATTTGGATTTTGGATAGTGGTGCCTCAGCGCATATAACCTATAGAAAAGACATATTCATGGAACTAGAAGAATGCAATCAGAAGTCGTTGACCCTGGGTAATGATCAATTGGTTGAAGTATGTGGAATTGGTAAAATAATGATAGAAAGGTATGTCAATGGACAACGGCATTCCAGTATATTGAGTGATGTACTATACGTTCCAACTTTACGAAGAAATTTATTTTCTGAGGGTGTTATAATGCGTAAAGGTTACTCACTTGTCAAGAAAGGTAATACTGCATTAATTTACTTGAACAAAGAAGTGGTAATGAGTGCACAAATCAAGACAAATAATTTATATGAATTGAATATTGAAACTGTAGTTCCTGCGAAATGTAACCTAGTGCATGATAGTATCGATATCAAGAAATGGCATGAAAGACTAGGGCATATAAATTTGAAAGAAATTAAAAACATGAGCATGAACAATGTGGTTGAAGGTTTAAAGATTAAAGGTAACACTGAAGAAAAATACACCTGTGAAGCATGCGCTTATGGTAAGCAGCATCGTCTACCATTTCAGAAATCTTCAAGAAGCGAAATACAGCCAGGTGATCTGGTGTACAGTGATGTATGCGGCCCGATGAGTCACACATCAGTGCGAGGTATGCGATATTTTCTATTATTCAAAGATGCTAAGACAAGTTACAGGCATGTGTATTTTATGAGGAATAAGAGTGATGTATTAGAATATTTTAAAATCTATAATGCTATGATTAAGAACAAATACATGCACAGTGTGAAGATTTTACACACTGATAATGGGCGAGAATATATAAATACTGCATTTGAAGAGTATATAAAAAAGGAAGGCATAATGCATGAGTGCACAGCACCCTACACTCCTGAACAAAATGGTCGTGCAGAGAGGGATTTGCGAACCATAGTTGAGAGTGCTCGTTCGATGCTATATGCTAGAGATGTGCCATTATACTTGTGGGCGGAAGCTATTAATACAGCAGTGTATTTACTCAACAGGACATCGTCAAGTCAATCTTCCGATAAAACACCTTTAGAATTATGGACCGGTGTGAAGCCCCAGTTAAGTCATGTGCGGGTGTTTGGTAGTGTAGGATATGTACATATTCCTGATCAGTTAAGAAAGAAATTAGATAAAAAAAGTGAAATGATGATATTGGTGGGATATGATAACAACAATTATAGAATGTACAATACCAAAAATAAACAAATAAAAATATCAAGAAATGTGATTTTTGATGAGGATAAAGCCCCAGAAATGAAGAAAAATATTTCAAAAATCTTCATAGACGAAGAAAGCACAAGCACTGAAGACAATGATACTAAGGAAAATAGACAAGAAAGTGAAAGAAATCACAGTGATGCTATATCAATGGAAGATTCCGCTGAAAGTCTGCACAGTTGTCAGGATGACGATGATTCCACCTTCAAACTATCTCAGGAGATAGAAGAACCAGAAGTAAGACATATTAATTTAAGACCCCGACATAATAGAAATTATGAAGCAAATTTTGTGGAATTCATGATACCATCTACGTATGAAGAAGCGATGAAGGATCCTAAAAGGGATCAGTGGGCCAAAGCTGTGAGTGAAGAACTTGAAGCACATGAAGAAAATAAGACCTGGACACCAGTAAAAAGAACTGACCAAAGAACTATATCAACAAAATGGGTTTTTGCAATAAAGAGAGATGAGAATGGAAAGGTCACAAGATACAAAGCTCGCTTATGTGCACGTGGATTCAAGCAACTAAAAGGCGTTGATTATGAAGAAATATTTTCTCCAACTATACGATATGATTCCATAAGAATCATTCTTTCTCTTGCAGCTAAATACAATTATGAAATCCAACAATTTGATGTAAAAACAGCTTTTCTCAATGGTGATCTTGATGAAGACATACATCTGGAGGTACCCGAGGGTGTGTCCGTGAGTAAAGATTATATCTTAAAATTAAATAAAGCCTTATACGGTTTGAAACAAGCCTCTAGATGTTGGAATAGAAAATTTACAAATTTTCTAAAAGAATATGGTTTTGTACAATCTCAGGCAGAAAACTGTATTTATATAGGAGACTTCAATGGCATCAAAGTTTACTTATTAATTTTTGTAGATGACTGTCTTGTGGTTTCCCCAAATAAGAATCAAATTAAAGAAATTATAATACATCTAAAAGAAGCCTTCAAAATTAAGGAATTGAATTTAACTTACTTTGTGGGCATGCAAATAAAAAAGGAAAATAATTGCATTATTATTCATCAAAGAGAATATATTGAGCAAATCATAGCCAGATTTAATATGGGGGATGCGAATTCTGTAAAAACCCCATCTGATGTAAATGTAATTATCTCAAAGAATTTAGATGAAGAGATTGTAAATTTTCCATATAGGGAACTAATAGGTTCACTGTTATTTTTATGTGTAGTCTCACGGCCAGATATTAGTTTTATAGTAAACTTACTAAGTAGATATGTAAACAGTCCGAAACAACAACATGTAAATGCTGCTAAAAGAGTAATAAGGTATTTGATTGATACAAAGGATTTATGTATTGTATATAGTGAGAGCAGCAGTCTTACAGGATATTCTGATTCAGACTTTGCCAGTGATATAGACACAAGAAGGTCTACAACGGGATACATATTTTTGTTAAATGGAGGACCCATTACATGGTCCAGTCAAAAACAAAAGACTATTGCCCTCTCTACTACTGAAGCAGAGTTTGTAGCTGCCAGTGAGTCTGTTAAAGAAATTATATGGTTAAGACAATTGTTATCAGACTTAGGTGAAGTGTATGATTCTGTTTTGTTACAAATAGATAACCAAAGTGCAATAAGGCTGATAAATAATCCCATCTTCCATAAAAGGACTAAACATATTGATGTTAAATATAATTTTATAAGAGAAAAGGTTGAGGAGGGCATAATAAAAATTAAATATGTATCCAGTTCCAATCAGTTAGCAGACATCTTAACTAAATCATTGCCAACTCAAACATTTATATTTTTGAGAGATCATTTGTTGTCTAAAGAAGATACAGGGTGTGGAAAATAAAATTATAGAGAGGGTATTGAATATATAATTTTATTTTGTCTATTCTATATATAGTCTATATTAGTTCTATCTTTATGTATAGTCTATGGTCACTCTGTATCTATGTTGTCTGTGTTCAACATCTTGAATAAAGTTATATTTTTGTGCATAAGAAGAAAATCTCAATTTAATAATAGAATCCCAAACCTTAATAATATATATATATATATATATATATATATATATATAATGAAATATATATATAATAAAAAAAAAAAAAAAAAAAAAAAAAATCAGAGTTAATTTAAGCCCTCTGTTTTCCCACTGACAGCACAAAACCTATCCAGTCTGCCTCTGGCTACCCTGCTCACCAGCGAGAACACAACACAAAAAAAAAAAAAAAAAAAAAAAAAAAAAAAAAAAAAAAAAAAAAAAAATTAAAAAAAAATTTCTGCATTTAAATTCCAAATTTAATGTATGGTACCTAGACGACGGGACCATAGGTGGAGATGTAGAGACAGTTTTACAAGATTTGACTTTTATTAAAAGTGAATTTAAATTAATTGGTTTAGAACTAAATGACAACAAATGTGAGATTTTCTTAAATGATGTTTCGGACAAAATTCCTATTATTTCTAAATTTAATTCTTTAGCTCCTAATATCAAAATTATCGAAAAAGATTCTCTACGCCTCCTCGGGTCCCCAATCCTAGAAGATGCCTACACCTCTTTCATAGAGGAAAAAATTCAAAATTTTAATAACATTTCAGATCGCTTACTCAAAATTAATATCCATTCGGCTTTCACTATGCTTCGGTACTTCCTTTTTGTTCCAAAATTCACCCATGCTCTCAGATCCACCCCATTTTGGAAACATCAAACAATTTTGGAAAAAATAGACAAAATTATGCAAAATACTCTCATCAAAATTTTAAATGTGTCTTTGGATGACCGAGCTTCACTACAAGCGTCTCTGCCAATTCGCTTAGGTGGGCTCGGTATTCGCAAAATTTCAGACATTAGCTTACCAGCGTTTCTGTCCTCGGTCCACAGTACGGAAGAGTTAACTAGGAAAATTCTTGCACCTACACTAGTTAATTCTGAAGTATTGTGTAAGACCGATGCAGTTAACGCTTGGAAAATTGCATGTCCAAACACCGATCTTCCAGGGAACCTTTTCTCACAGCGTCAGTGGGACGGGCCGCTCTGTAGCTTAGTAAGACAAAATCTAATAAATACATGTTTTAATGCTACTGAGCGTGCTCGTTTACTGGCTGTCGGAGTGTGGGAATCGGGTCTTTGGCTACAAGCACTTCCGTCGTCTAACGTAGGGACTATGTTAGACGACACTACCTTTCGCATCGCAACCTGCCTCCGTTTAGGTGCGCCGTGTGTTTCTCCGCATCAATGCCGCTGTGGAGAAGCCGTTGACCGACTCGGACACCATGGTTTATCGTGCTGCAGAAGCGCTGGGCGAATCCCACGGCACGCCAGCCTCAATGACATTATCCGCCGTGCTCTTGCCACCGCCGGTGTGCCAGCTGTGCTTGAACCAAACGGATTGGCGCGCGACGATGGCAAGAGACCGGACGGTATGTCTTTAATGCCATGGAAAATGGGTAGGACTTTAGTGTGGGACGCTACTTGTGTCGACACCATTGCTCCTACCCATTTACCTGGCACGGCTGGCTGTGCCGGTGCCGCCGCTGCTTCTGCAGAGACTCTTAAACGGCGCAAATACTCCAATCTCATTGGAGACTACGAATTTGTGCCGTTTGGAGTCGAAACGTTTGGATCATGGGGTCCGAGCGCCCGTAATCTCTTCAGAGAGATTGCGAAGCGCATGGTCGACGCTTCTCGTGACCAGAGGGCTGGCCTCTTTTTAGGACAGAGAATAAGCATTGCCATACAACGTGGCAATGCTGCCAGTCTTCTGGGAACCTTACCACAAGAGGCATGCGATGCGGAGGAATTTCACGACGCGTTTTAATTTAAGTCTTTTTTGTTATTATTCTTTATTTTAGTTTTAATTTTATTACAATAATTAGTTTATTTGTATATAGTTATTAATATTCTATCCCATGTTAAAACAATTGTATATATGTTAGTTCAAATAACTAATTATTGTAATATGATATTTTAAATCATTACAATATATAATATATATATTTATTTATTTATTATTTATATTATTATATTATATCTATTCTTATATATATATAGAGGGTATATCTATATTATTAGCACCCACATTTTTCTCCAGTTTATATTTAGGTCACAATGTTAATGTCATTAACCGGGCACTTAGAAACCTGCGATAAATACACACATAACTTCGATAAGCATCGAAAGAAAGATATTCAAAATTTAATATTCAAGTATCATTTATTCTGACCACTAAAATTTCATTAGGGAGCTTGTTAAAAAGCCCTGAAAAGAATTTGAAATTTGTGGAGCCGACTATCACAGACAACGATATTATGTTTCTGTCTGGTATTTACGTTGTATCTATCACAAACTCTTGGAAATTTTGTAATATTTTTCCTAATATACATCAAGTTTTCTTTGTTATGTTATGTTATGTTATGTGTATGTTATGTGAGACTACAGTAAGATTATTTATTTCCTTGGAGACTTATATTATTATAGTTATCATTCTTACGTTAAACGCTGAAAAATGTCACAATTAATTATCGCAATTAGCGTCAAACCATTTAAGCATTTGTTATTGTGATATGCTTCGTTTGTTAATTAAACAATAAACCTTTTGACTTCCTATTCACCTTGAATCATGAAATTTAGACTAGGTTATTTACTTGTGGATATTAAAATCGTGAAAACAAAATATTTAGGACAGTTTCTATTTGAAAAAATCTTTTCGCCTGACATCGAAACTGCTGGTTCCTAACTAGTTGAGACAGAAGAAAAAATGATTTTCGTTGGAAACCAGTTTCAACCCGTGAATTATGTTATCATTCTCAGTTGTTAACCGCGACATCCAGCATCGCGCATAATATCTAAACTATCCGAAAGTACCTCTTTGGTCCTGTAGACTATAACCAGCCGACAATTAGAACGCTTCAAACGATACCTTATTTGTCCAGTTCTAATAAATAGTTGAGGAGGTATGAGGTAACAGATGTCTCTGTATACATACATAGGCTGTCAAAATCATAATCCTCTTTTATCTTTGTCGTAGTCGGCATAACAAGCCTTGCATAGCGGGGAATTCAGTTGTGTATGGAACCCTCAGTGCGTGAGGTCTACTCGCACCTGACTAGTTTTTTGATACTTATGATAAATAATCAAATTTGGACAAATATTGAATCACCTTTTATTGATAATAATCATTATAACTAGGTATATAAGTTTGTTTACTTTCCACTTGAAAATGTAACAAGATAATGATATTAACGATTATTGTTTCTTAAACAAAGAAAAAACTATTCATGAGTGTATTAAAGGAGTATCTATATTTTGTTCACCATCGTTGTCAGTAAGGCGCTGAGCGAAAGGACTCTTACTCAGAGGGTCGACACAGGTTCCGCTACTGTACCCCCGCATCCCAAGACATGTGCCTACTTTACCTTTAGAATAATCCACCCTTTTTTTATAGTGCGAAAAATCCCCACGGATACTCCCCGCCAGAACCAGTAGGGAGGTTATGTCGGACTCGAACCGACTAAAACGCACGTCGTCTTTGAGTCCTTAGATTTGAATTATTATATTGGTCATTTTTTTTTAAAGTTTTACTGAATGATTGTTTACCTGATTATTTGACGAACTGTAGAATGTAACTAAGTAATTTTAATTTTAATGTGTTTATAATGCAATTTAATGTAATGCCTAATGTAATCTACAGCATATAAGCGCCTTGGTGTATACTGTAAGTTTATATTGCTAACAATAACAATAAATAAATAAATAAAGTTTCGGAAGTGAGATTGAAACCAACATAATATCCCTTGCACCCCGGCAGACACCGGCCATCTCTTTCGAGATAACCACCTTCAGGTGTAGGGACTATGGTGTCCCAGTCTAACCCCAGAATGTGGGGAGGTGCATCCACCACCGCCTGCTTATGCTAGGGGACAGGCGGCCAAGAATAATCCGCCCTTTATTAAACATTCTTTATCAAAGAGCCTGTACAAAATAATATGGCAAAAAACACTTTCCGTCACTTTTTCTTAACCTAGAATTTGAAATTGTTTTGCTGTTAACTTGGCTCAGTGATTTGGTTCCTTACCTCGAAAGTTTTCCAGGAATTTTCCAGGTAAATCTATAAAATTAACGATTCCAAAACTCCCGGAAAACTTTTTAGGTAAAATTATCACATAGATTGTCTGTACAAGGGCGCGTTTAGTTTTCTGGGGGCGAAACTTGCGAAAGTTATAATAGACCTATTCTAATTTATCCATCTGTGGGGTGACGGAGAAAGAATATCATCACAAGAATAAGCCCTTATGATCCGAACGCTGTCGTGTGAGGTGACAAAAAAGCACTAACGATATCACTGTGAGAGAAGAAAAACTAGAAATAAAATTCTGTACCAACGTGGGAACAGTAGGCCAAAGTGTCCCAATATTGGGACAGGCCTTTGTCTAGTAGCGGACAAAGTAAGTAGGTATAGATACGTTTAAAATTTGTAACATTTAATTCAAAATTTGTAGATAGGTATTATGAGTGTGACGCCCTTGATGTGCAAACGTCCATAGGTCACGGTGACCGCTCTCCATCAGGTGGGACGTGTGCCTGTCTGCCAGCTAAGTGGTATTAAAAAAAACTAATTAGCATTAATTGTTAATTTTTTTTATTTATCACTCCCGTACTCCCAGAACTGCGATATTTTTTTCTGAGCGACGTGCCTTATTTTACATAAATACCTACTCCTTTTTGTCTATTCTTGTTGCATGATAGAAAAAAAACGAAAAACTATTTTTTTAATAATCAGGTTTGTTACGGAATATTCAAAACAGTTTATACTGTTTTGAGTTTAATCGTCGTATTCTTTTGAGTGACTTAAGTACTTAACTCATTAAAGTCTGTTTAACTTCAACATTTCGAAGCGCTCAAAGGTCGAGTTCAAAGACTTCGTAACATATAAACATACCTACTAAATGAAGTAAATAAAAGCGTGTTAAAAATAGATCAGTATCGATATATAAAACTATTGCATCTCACATTCGTTTAAATACAACTCGTGTGTTGTCCTTAAACTTGGAACACAAACACTAGTGGCGGGCTCGCGTGAATGCGTGTCGCGTACAAACTGCACGTCCCGCCATTGTGATGTTCTTATTTTAAAAACGCGATCGCCATATATTTGAATTAAAAATATAACACAGTGCTCTTAAAAAAATAATTTTGCATTCAAATAAAGAATGAGGACGCTACGCTATGATGCTATTGTAGAAAAAAGTTGAAATTATTTTCATTTTTTGACGTGACATAATGTTTCGATTATTATTCTCATATTATTATTGTGAAATAGTTTGTTTGTGTCTGTGAATTCAATCCTGTCATATATACGGAGTGAATTATTGAGATTTGAATTGAAAAGAAAAGAATTTAAGGTACGTATGTGATCTACCTACAATCGTAATACAGATTACATTTTGATTTGTTTATAAATTTTCTGACAGATCAAATTCATATTAATGCGTTATATCTTACATAATATTTTTTCTAAGTTACTATATAATAAATTTTATAGTTACCTCTGAGGTAAGATTGTTACTAAGGTAGGCGGTATTCTTGAGTAAAGGTTTTTGATAGTCTTTCAGGGTAGGAATGCATCCTGGCAAGGAGATCGAAGACTTTAATTAGTTTTTTTCTACTTCACATTGAGTTTTCGTTAGTAAGTAATTTAAATATGGCTACTGCTAATAAATAAATGTTAAAGAAAGTAAAAGTCGATAATAATCTTCTTCGGTTATCGAATTCACGGCTAGTTTACTCTCAAATATCTCAAAACACAGTCACTGTAATTCGACACAATTTCAGACTTTATTGCGATGTTATTGAAGTTCAAAATTAAATGAATAACAGTTCATTACATTTTCATTCACTATACAAATTGCCATTTAAAATCTGTCTTTAAGAGTGCATCAGTAAAGTCTGAAATTTAATGACATTTTTTTGAATTGGCTGTGGTTTGGCAATATTGTTGATTAATTACTAGAATCGGAGTCCTGGATAAGATCCCCTGGTGTACAAGCCAGTAGTAGGTAGGTTTGGGTTTTAACACAATGCCAAATTCATACCGCAGCGCGCAAATCTACGTCACTTGTGAGAAACCCGAGCTATGAATAGGTTGTTCACGAATTTGAGTGGTTTTTTATGAATATCAAGGAGTTTTATTTATAATTGCACAGACTTTATTCATGCAATTACTTTTTATTGTTTGTGTATCAAAAACTCCACAAAGTGATGGGTGGACTGTGGTGTAATGGCCAGGATTCGAACCCCCGAGAGGTCCCCTCTCGATCTTAAGGCCGACTCATTAACCACTAAAACGGAGGTAGGACACGACGGTATCTCCCGTCCGAAATAAGCTGTCCAACTGGGGAAGTACCTCCGCCCTACAGAAGACCGCGGTCATAATAACCATCGTGTTGAGTTCCCGCCGGTAAGTAGGGTAGCCAGAGCTCACTGTACCCCTCCTTCCCCTCCCCTTCCTAGCCTCCCCACCCCTTCCCAGCTCTCCCCCTTTCCCTTCAGAGTGGGCAGCGCGTGTGTGACACCCTTAGTGTTGCACACGTTCATAGACCACGGTGGCCGCTTTCCATCAGGTGGGCCGTGTGCTTGTCTGCCACCTACGTACCACAAAGTGATGGGTGGACTGTGGTGTAATGGCCAGGATTCGAACCCGGGACCTCTCGATCTTAAGGCCGACTCATTAACCACTAAGCTACCAACGCTTCAATTTACGTGGTTGTTACTTTGTATACGATCTCAAGTACCTTGTTATTATGGCAAACCTTGTTATGGCAATAACTTCAAACGTATCAAGCGGCGATTGAATAGGTACGATTGAATACTACATAGTATAAAACAAAGTCGCGTTCTCTCTTCCTATATCCCCATGTCCGTATGTCCCTTTGTATGCTTAAATGTTTAGAACTACGCCACGGATTTTGATGCGGTTTTCTCAATAGATAGACTAATTAAAGAGGAAGGTTTATATGTATATAACGTCATGCTACAACCAACTGTTGTGGAGCAGAAGTGAAAAATGTTGCAAAAATGGGGTGACGCAGACAAAGTTGCGCGGGTCTGCTAGTACATAATATAACAGTATGGCATGTTAAGAGGACATTTATATCTCTCATACAATAATTTAAGATGAAGTAACTATACGGACACCAATCAAAGTCATGGCCGTGGGTATTTTATTTAGAAATAGACCTATTAATAAAAATAAGCGTGTTGCATTGAGATTAATTACTTGTAATAACACGAAAATATTTGTAGTATATCATTTATGTGCAGGAAACTGCCTATTTTTATAAAGTAGAGGCCATAGCACCTAATAGTGCAAATACCAACACTATGAAGTAACAAATGTGTATAAAAGTGCATTTACATTTGAGTTTTTTCTACTGATGGAAAGTGGTTACCGGGGCCTTTGGACGTTTGCAGTACCAGAGGCTTCCTATTCGTGCTGTTGACCATATAGATGGGAGGGGAGGGGGAAGGGTGAAGTTGAAAAGAGTTTCTGCATTTCTTCTTCTGTTGCATCGATGGCATTTTTGAGTTGCCATCGTTGTGTAGTAATTGATTTCACGGCAGCGCCGCTACTCACGGAGAAGGCCCGAGCATAGGCTTCACTCTTCGGGAAGGCTTACTAGATCCCTTACGTTTTATCTTTTGCACTGTAACTGTAATGTACTGTAAGTGCAGAAGATAAAACAGGTTTTTACGGTCCTCCAACTGACAACACAAATCCTATCCAGTACCCTATTCACTACCCGAAACAGATGTAATAAATTAGTAATATAATGTAAAAAATTAATGTTATAGAGAGTAATATATAAAATACTTCTGTAGAATATATTTTAGAGTCAAAACAGATTTCACTAATGATGGTAATTGTGAATATAATATCTTTTTTACATAACATAAATTAACATAACATAAACTCACGCTGATATCCTCGAAGGGGTAGACAGAGGTGCTAGCACCCATAGGTATTTCTCTGGTTTATGTTTTAGGTCTCAATGTAATAGGTGGCGAGCCTATTGCCATTAATCGGGCACTTGTAAACCTGCGAAAAATCTTTTATTGTTTTTTGAGTTTATACTTTATTAGCACTGATGTCTGTGGTTTACCTCGGGTGCAATTTTGATCACGCAATCCATGGAAACCTATTCTCGGGATGAAAAAATAAAAAAATAAATTGCCTATAGGTATATTATTACGGACTTAGTTCAGTCAGATACTTTCCGCCGTTAGAGTGTGATTGGATAACAAACACCCATACATCTTTACAAATTTTCACATTGATAATATTAGTAGGATAATATTAGTAGGATAATATTAGTCTATATTAGTAGGAAGTAGAATACACGAGGCTCATGACGTCTTTAGAGGTCAAGTCAATCACATATTGCAATCGATCTGCTGAGTCGGCACTTGCTGATTGACGGTAATGATATTTATTCTTCGATACCGACAGACAGACAGGCAAAATGTTATATTTTGTTACGTAACAATCAAGGCATGAGTTTTCCTCGTCTCGACTTTTATAATAAAAACGGACAACCGTTTTTACAATTTATCATAGCATGCAATTATCGGTGTAGGCGGGTATACATCATCATTGTCAATTAGCGCTATCACTGGTTACTTACGAGGCCTTTCACATCGGACCTAGGGTCCTTCCCTATTATTGGTTGACCTAACATGTTATTTCTGATAAAGTTCTCCATTAAATATCCCAGCGATGATAGGATAGCATACGCCAGAGCCTGTCTATCATCTGTCAATGAACAGGGATATCCAGCTTACTAGTAAGCATCCTTCATCATTCTCTGAGCCTATTCTCAACACAGTTGGGGTCGGCTTTCTAGTCTAACTAAGATGTGGCTGAACTTAGATATTTTCCGTGAAGCAACATCGGACCTCCACAACCAAATTGGCAATATCGAAGTTATGTAGTTAGGCCAGTCAAACTTTTGAGGGCTCCAACTGCTCGTAGCGACTGATGATTTTAGTTTTTTTTTTATACTACATAGGTGGCAGACAAGCACACGGCCCACCTGATGGGAAGCGGTCACTATGGCCCATGGACGTGTGCAATGACATGGTCATTTACATATTCACTGTTAAATTTATCGGGATATTTACCATGTTTGTTTCTTTCGTTGAGTAACCGATATTTCGGCGCTGTTGCAAGCGCCATGATCACGTTGTAGTACACCGTAAATAACCCGGTAAATTTTAGTGTACCGGGTATAAATCCATATTCGTTCCAGGGTCTACAGCACAAATGTGACCCCTCGTCCATAGGCCACCTGGTTCACTTCCACATAGTATAAATAAGAAACGTATAATGTTAGTTGAAAAACATAAGGAAACGATAATGGAATACATTAAAATGATTTATAAGGTTAAGGAAATCTACACTAATCTACATTAATATTATAAAGAGGAAAGATTTGTTATTTTGTTTGTTCGTTACTAACGAATAGGCTCCGAAACTACTGGACCGATTTCAATAATAGAAACCACCAAATAGAAAGCTATAATATCTAGGAGTAACATAGGCTTTATATCATCACGCTACCATCCAAGGGAGCGGCGCTATAATCATAAATCTCAATAGATCCGGTAGATTGGAGCTAATATCGCCAACTAATTCCGTTGTCATGACAATAATTAGGTAAGATGTACTAGAGAGAGACAACACTAAAAATTTCAGTTACAGTCAGAGAGGAACGCCCATATTGCATTTTTAGTAGGAGTAGGCTAGACAGACATAATAATCTCTTGTCCCTATCTCCGTATGTGATTTTGGGTACCCAATGTGGTAATTTTTGGGTTATCAAGGAACTAGGGAAAAAGGGAAAGTAGACAAATATATATAATAGAGAGACCATAAGAGAATCGAGTAGAATCATACAAACGCGATAAACGACTTCCACGCGGGCAGAGCCGTGGGCAACAGCTAGTTTGTTATATTTTAAGAAGGCGTGACGGCCTAATGTTCAAGGTTTTTTTTATACCACTTCAGTGGCAGACAAACACACAGCCCACCTGATGGGAAGCGGTCACCGTGGCCTATGGTTTGATAATAACTAGCAGTTACCCGTTGCTTCCAATCTTGTTGAATACTGACGTTGTTCCAGGGACCGATAGTTAGGGATAGATATTCATATTGAAATGGTGGAAATCCAATACAATTATATGAAACATACACGTGTCAGTGACCCCGGAGGACATGTCATTAACCCCCAACCACTTCCTTTTCTTCTATATCTCCGATTTTTTCTTTTTTCCATGGGTCTTTCGGCCATGATTATGTTATAAGAAAGAAGAAACACAATTGTCGAGGTTTGTTCTTCGCACTTGCGGAATATTGCGGAGTCTTAAAAAGTCTTTTTACTCACCCACTTACTCACTCACTCAAAATGAAGTAGGTATATTTATTCCGTGTTTTTATTTTGTTTGACATTTGGCATTATCTTTCTATAACAACTATTGCTACCGTTGGGATTGTTGAACCATGAGTAAACGGTGGGTACCATCTGGCTGTAGTCCAAAGCTTGTCAACATTGGGTGTGGCCAATACCCGACAGTGAACTGCAACCGGCTAATCGAATGATTGATTTGTTTGTGGTCTTAACTAATCTACATAGTTTAAAAACTAGCTGATGTTTGTGACTCCACCTGTAAGCCTGACAACTGAGCTTTAGGACCCATATAATCTTCATCTTCGGTCCGAATGGTGGTTCAAGCTAGTTGGCTGGTTGATGACGGTAGTCCTAGTGTCGATTTCCGGGTTGATAAAAGGTTATTACTATAGAAACTCTTGCGCAACTTGACATTGACTAACAAAGTTATAACGTCCATAGAGTAACAAAGTATATACCTACCTATTACCATCTTTATGATTGATCTTTGACCTTTGGATGTCTAGTCGTAAATAAAATATACAATTTTTATCTCACGAATATTTTTATTAAAGTTCGCTTCCGCGCACAAAATTTATGTCATCCAGCTCAAAACATTGTAAAAAATCGGGGTGTGCCTAGTCGTGGATACGGATGTAAGTATGTTTTACATCTACCGTCATAATTATATCTAGGACCCTTAAATGTGCACAGGTGTTACAGGACGAGCTAAAATCTAGCATCATTTCACCCATAGGACGTCCATTTCTGAACATGGCCTATGTTCAGCAGCGTCCCCATGATTTGGTCTTCTGACGGAGGAAACTTGCCAGGTGATTCTTAGTACACCTGGCTCCAGCGCGCGACCGACACGCGTCCACTCGTCAGGCACGCCTGGGTTGCGACTAGAGCCCTGGGCACTTGGGAGCTCTGTTGCACACCAACATTTTGGCGAGGTTTGGTGTCCCCTGGACATAGCTCCACTGCGGGATGGCGGGTAGCCAGAGCATCATTCGTTGATGTTCAGACGCACGGGCTGGTGAGGTGCAAAGATCCCCGCGGACACCCCCTCACCGCTGGAACTGAGATAGCTAGCATATCTCTCACACCTTCTCTATTGAGATGATCCCCTTCAGGTGTAATATCGAATTTTGCGGCCTGCTTCTCCTAGGATGACAGGCAGTTCCACCCCTTGAGTCTACAATATGGTGGTCAAGGTTATATCTGATCAATTTGCGTGCTAAACCCAACCGTACAAAATATTTATTATTTATTATTTTTATTATACTATCACGCCTATATCCCCGAAGGGGTAAGCAGAGGTGCTAGCACCCACATTTCGCCAGTGTATATTTAGGTCCCAATGTAATAGGGGGCGAGCCTATTGCCTTCAACCGGACACTTATAAACCTGCGATAAATACACACATAACTTCGAAAAGCATCGTAGTCATTGGTGTGTGCCATGGTAAACCTGGGATCGAACCCGAGACCTCGTCTCAGCAGTCCACCACCCATACCACTAGGCTACTGCGGTCATTGTATTAAAACAAATATTTACATGGAAAAATTTTCGTTACTTTTAAGTATCCTCTTACGAGTACCTATGGAGATACTTCGTTTTCTTGTGCACCCTTCAGCTTAATAATGTTTAGGGTTGTTGTCGCTTAAGTAATACCAATTTTACCTCAATCCATTCAGCAAGTTCTTCACAAATTTTATTGAATGACTCAAGTGTCCCATTGTTTTGTGTATCTTGTAACGAGTTGGACAACTACCCACAATAATGAACTGACATCTTGGGTTCTTCAGGACATTTTTAGGTGTTTGTTTATTTGTGCACAATGTATGCAAAAGGTTTTTATACTACTTAGGCGGTAGATGCTTATCTATCTCGGCCCATTTGATGGAGAGTGGTGGCCTATGGACGTTTGCAACACTAGGGGTGTCACATTCGTGCTGTCGACCATATAGAGAGGTAAGGGGATGGGTGTAGGCAGAAGGTCTTTGTGCTCTTTGTGTTGTCAGTACAGAAAACAAAGAGGGGGTTCCGATGCTATATTTTCTTTGAAAAGTCTTTGTTTTCGTTGAGTAAAATATGAAAAAACTTCGCGCTAACAGACATCCGCGCGGACGGTGATGTTGTCAGGATATTATTAACGTTTAAATATTAATAGGTATAAGTATTAGTACAAGGTGAAAAGTTAAAAATAAATAACGAATATTTATCGTAATTTTTTAAGGGTTTTTTCTAATAACTAATCATCATCTCCCAATTACTCCCCGCCCTTGTCCCAATTACTTAGGGTCGTATGTCATTCTCCTTCATTCCTATCAGCTGTCATGGCCACAATTACACCATTCTTTGTTATATCTTCTTTCACGCAATCCTTCCACCTTTTTTTGGGCTAACCTCTGCTTCTAAAGCCCTCTACATTTATACTTCGAACCGTTTTTACAATATTACTATCATCTCTTCTCATAGTATGTCCATACCACGATAGACGTTCACTTTTCTTTATTTTTTTTAAAAAAGAATATTAGCAACCGAAGTTACTAATATTCCGTTTAACCCCTCCAGCTAAGCTCAATGGCTTGTGTTAGGAGTGGGTTCACGTCGGTAGTGTAATAGCGAGGATTCGAACCCGGGACCTCTCGATCGTAAGGCCGACTCCTTAACCACTAAGCTACCGACGCTTCATTTACTTTTCATTTACTGGTGCTACTTTCAAACTTTCTCCAAAATACTTCTTAGTTTTTTGTAACTAATATGTTGTAAAATTATTAACTTAAAATGATTATTGTTGTAATCTTTTTATTTTTATTAGCCTACATATCCAAAACTATTAATATAACTTAAATATTCTTATAGCAATGAATGAGATTACCATAATGTTAATAATTATTTTTAAAACGCTGTTATTTTGCTATAATTTGTGTTAATATTCGTCGAGGTAACCTTGTTTGAAAATTAATTTTTGCTTGGTTGAATTCAATGTTGTAGTAATACTCATTGATAAGACGACGGTAGTGTATTGACCAGATGTCGAACCCGGTACCTCACTATTTTAAGGCAGCTTAATCTGTGAGATACCGATGGTTATAATGATTCATTGACCGTTCGGTGAACTCCAATATTAGTATTAAACATTAGTGTATTATGTCAATAAAAAAGTATTTGGACTCGTCATCAATGTAATGTATGTGAATTAATTATCTATTTTTAGTTTTATTTGCGTGTTTGTATATAACGGAATATTTCATTATCATTTGCATTTGAAAATATCGAATTAATTTAATATTTTGCATACTTTTTTATGCCACTCAGGTAGCAGACAAGCACACGGCCTACCTGATGGAAAACGGTGGCCTATGGACGTTTACAATACAATGGGCGTTACACTCATGCCGGCCACCTTGTAGAAACCTTCTAATGCTTTTCTTAAAGAACCACATATTGTAGTCGCGTGGGTATCAATAACTGATTCTACACTAGAATAATAAAATACTAAAACCTGATTTTATACAGAAGATGAATTTGGAAGCATTAGTATTTGAAAAAGGTCCCGGGTTCGCATCCTGGCCACACTAAGGACGTGAACCCAATCCTATGACAAGACATTAAGCTTAGCTGAAGGGGTTAGAGCGTCTTATATGCCCTCTAACTTAATTTAAAGGGAATATTACTTATTTCGGTTGCTCATATACTTTTTTTTTACATAACATAACATAAACTCACGCCTATATTCCCGAAGAGGTAGGCAGAGGTGCCAGCACCCACATTTCGCCAGTTTATGGTTAGGTCCCAATGTAATAGGTGGCGAGCCTATTGCCATTAATCGGACACCTTATAAACCTGCGATAAATACACACATAACTTCGAAAAGCATGGAAAAGTCATTGGTGTGTGCCATTGTCAAACCTGGGATCGAACCCCAGACCTCGTCTCAGCTGTCCATTACCTATACCACCAGGCTTCCGCGGATATTTTTTTAAAGCACAATAAATAAAAAATGATTAAAACTGACTTCATGAACACTGAATTTTTAATTTTAAACAAATAAATATTCAGTGTTTTTGAATTTGTTAGAATTTACACCGGTATTACAAGAACCGACATGTTTTCATTAACATTATATTATACGCATAATAGGTACGATGGATTAGTCGCTGTATATCATATTCTCAAAATACCACATTCGTAAAACATCACATTCGCAAATACGATATTCGCAAAATATGATATTCTCATAATAATAGATATATTTTACAGCCATTATCATACACGTATTATAGACTAATTTTATAAAATAAAACTAAACCAAACAAAGACTTAAATAACAAGTTTAAAAATCGTATGATCTGGACTATTTAAAATAACAATTGCCTAATAAATAGCATCTAAATTCTTCACAAACGAAGCCTCAACCAACATACAACATAGTCCATTTATTTAGGTACTTAAAAAACGTGAACAATCTCAGTGTGTCTTTTAATGTTTTATTTAAAAACTCAGTATGAAAAAACTTTTCTACTCAGTAATGCATTTTGAAGACTAAAAACCTGTAACGAATCATTAGTTAGTCAGTTAGTTAGACTTGTTTATTTGTTTAACACATATTTTTATAAAAAATGCCACAAGATAGTTTGCCTTTTTTAACAACCTGAAAAAAATGAAGTATATTAACATAATCTAATCATAATTGCCGATCTATTTAGCAGCTATTTGGATTAATATTCAGCAAATAAAACTAAATAGTCAGTTAAAACGATCATCAAATGATTAAATCTAATGCATAATTTATTATACCTAGATTAATAAAAATAAAAAATGTGCTCTAAAGAGGTTTGTTTGAACAGACTAATATTATAAATATTGCCAGCAAAAAGTCGTTTAAGCCCGACGACGTTAAAACCGCAGATTGAGTAGGTATGCAATAAAAACAAAATGTAAATATTCACTATTCATTTTACAATGAATAAAAAAGTGAACGAATTATACTTTAAGAAAACTGTCAAATATTAATACAATTCATTTTAGTCGCGGTAGCCTAGTGGTATGGGTAATGGACTACTGAGACGAGGTATCGGGTTCGATCCCAGGTTTTACCATGGCACACACCAATGACTTTCCGATGCTTTTCAAAGTTATGTGTGTATTTATCACAGGCTTATAAGTGCCCGGTTAATGACAATAGGCTCACCACCTATTACATTGGGACCGAAACATAAACTGGCGAAATGTGGGTGCCAGCACCTCTACCTACCCCTTCGGGGATAAGGTTATGACAGTTTCTGTGTTATCAGTGCAAAACACAAAGCAGGGATTCATACCATGACAGAGTAGTGTCAACTTAAGACTTCGGTCTGCCCACTGTCAATACAAAACCTCTCCAGTGAGCTCTGGTTACCCAACTCACCGCTGGACACACAACACAACTATGTCTATCCGCATTCTAGGTTCCATAACACAAGCAAGTTAAGTTATGTTTACCACGAGTCTAGGTTGCGTGGTATAGATTGTGCTAGAATATTTATTTATTGAATTAAAAACCTCGATTCAATGTTAAAAACGATAATAATGTCAGTGTTGTTCCTTGAAAATTGTAGATATTACGAGAATCATAGACATAATATTACTGGCGTTAATAGACCAACAGACTACCTACTTCATTATCGCTTTAACGGAAATAAAATGACAGTTTCAGTGACTTGTGACTTTTAGTATAGAGAAATTGACATAACAACATAACATAATCATACAATATCACCGAAGGGATAGACAGAGGTGCTAGCACCCACATTTCGCCAGTTTATGTTTAGGTCTAAATGTAATAGGTGGCAAGCCTATTGCCATTAACCGGGCACTTAAAAACCCGCGATAAATACACACATAACTTCGAAAAGCATCGAAAAGTCATTGATGTGTGAGAAGTTGACGTCACTACAATATTTTATATCTGTCAAAGTTGAAAATGGTTTATAAAAAAAAATCACGATTCATATACTCTGTCACTTTCTCACACCTAAGTTTTGGGTAAAGACTCGCACACTTTGCTCCTCTAAGTATGACTTTATGACGTGAATACAGATTTTGACTTATAATTAGACTTTGACAGATCGAATGAACTTTTTTTTTCTTGGTTTAGAGAAAAAATGGTCTGTCGTCTTGTCTACGTAATTTTCATTCATCCAAAGAATTACTAGGTACAGTCTGAATTTCTTGAAAGCGTTTTTGATGATAGGTGAGTCTACTTCTTCTGTCGAATCGATGATATTTTTGAGTTGCCATCGTGGTGTAGTAATTTGTTTCACGGCAGCGCCGCTATTCACGGAGAGCGCCCGAGCATAGGTTTCGCTCTTCGGAAAGGCTTACTACGTATATTGCGTTTATTTATCATTTCGCAAACGTCGTTCAATGTTATGTAACGGTTATTTCGTTGTAAATATACACACGTATTTGACACTTTATAACATTAATATTAAAATTATTTTAGTTGATTGAGGTCAATGGACGTGGCGGCGGACCCGGCAAGTACCTAACAATTTTTATCCAACTATCTACCTACACGTTTTATATAACTGTAAAGTAGGTAGTCGTGTCCGTATATTGAAGATATTAAAAGAAGATACTTGTATAATATATTCATCATCATCCGAGCGTTAGTTCCGGCCCCATCCGAAACCTTCGCCTCGCAGTCCGGGGTCCGCTTTCCAGCTTTTTCTCTTCCATTTCGCACGGTCTTGCACATCCATGGTCGTGAGCCCATTGGCACACTTGTCATCCTTCACTTGTGTTATAACTACTACTATTGTTTATACCACTACCTACTACTACTTGTGTTATATAATATTGAAGACAAATTTATACATTTTCACAATATTTCTTAATAAACCGGTTTGGTCTTACGGTATTCTCAAAATCTTACATTGACCCTTTTGAACGTTCTAGTTTCTAAACATAATTACAATCAATAGTATAAATAATTGAAAATAATTGAACTATATTATACTAAATTAATCATTTTGAATACAAAAAATGTTATATTATTTTATAAAGACTATTATTATAAATTTTTCTATAAAATGTTTTAATTTAATATACTAAATGTACAAAATTTTAATGTTTTAAAAGGTAAATTGTAGTATCAGTTACTAAAATAAGTGCATATTATTAAACACAGTATTAAATTACCTCATAGTAGAAAATATTGGATTATTCACGAAGGGCGTCTGAGGCTTCATGGTCCACTGATGTCTTACAGGGTCAACAGTACAAGTGACCCTTCTGTTATAGCAAACGTCCATAGACCACGGTAACCACTTCCCTGTGACACGGCTAACCTTGCTTCGCTTGTCTATCCAAGTGGTGTTTGAAAAAAGAAAATAATAATATCAAACTTGGCTGTAACTTTACAAGCTCCGTTATCGTTTGATCTTGAAATTGTTTTAAAGAATTTCGCATTGGTATCATTCACATGGTCAGTGTCGACTCTAATGTGACGTGCAACAGTGTTGTGTTTGGTTGAGCTGTTTATGTGTTTATTAGAATGTGAGTGCCATAGTGGATTATAAGGAATATTTAACAAAGAGGTTCTGGATTTAACAGGTAACACGATTTTTTTGTTATAGGGGCTACTTTTGTTTTTATTTTTTTAATTTAGGACATGTCCGTTTAACTTCACTTCGCTTGATGGTGAGCCGAAGGCAAAGTGTCAGGAAAGAAGGTTTACATTACAAAGTGTTACAATGGTGGGTACAATGGTGACAGCCTTATGAGATGCTTTTTACACCCCTTTAAAGGACCCGGGACTATAAGTAGCATAATGTTAGTATCTGTTTGCGTGTGGATGTCAGTTTGCTCAATCTTCGAATCTATTTGAGCAATTGCGATCAAATAATTTTAAGATTTTTATGTCTGATCAAGATCTAAATAAATAAAACCATGTCCAAATCGGTCCAGTAGTTTTTACGCCCTATGTGGAATTTATGAAAAAAAAATTGAAACAAAGAATGTGTAATGTTTGGAACTTTTTTGTGCGGAAACCTAAAGCACACGATGCCCACGATGCTGGGGTCAATCGCCACTAAAAGAGCAATGACCAGCAGCGGTTCTTTGAGGCATAATATTATTACAATAAAACTTGAATCTTACCTGTGTGATAAAAATATTCAAAGTTTCTTGTTCTTTATTAATTGGGGACACGTCAATTTGACTTAACCTCGTGTAATGGTAAGCTGAAGGCAAAGTCTCAGAAAAGAGGGTCACCATTAAAAACTCGTACAGTGTTATAATGCTGGTGCTGAAATTGACGACCTCTGCACTCACAGGACCAGGACCAGGACATGGGAGTGACATTTATTGTCGAATGTCATGTGATCCGATTCCTACAACAAATGTCACTCCCATACATTTTCAGAGCGATGACGAATGTAGATTCGGAACGAATGCATTTTGGCTAGAGCCTCAGGACTGTAGGAAGAAAGAAACACGTTCACACACGTTTTTGCAACATAGTGGTCCTGCTGTTAGTTGCTCTTATAGATATTTGTGGGGAGAATCAGAAAATATTTCCCATGGTTCGGTCTTCGTTTTTAATTCATTGATCGTTTGAGAAATGACGTCAATTTAATAATTAAAAATAATATCGGTTCAAAACCACTTTAACAGACTTAATTCCTCTATACACTCCATAGGGGTGGGCCCTTCGAGAATATTCTTGTTCTTTATATGAAAACGCCGGGTGGTTCACACCAGACTAGAATTTGGGCCACACTATCTCCTCCCATTCGGTGCCGTACCTACAAGGCAACTAAAGTTTGTTTTTATTGGCCGCTCGATAAATTAATTCGATCTTCAAAAACAGTACTTCCTAAATACTATCCATTTTGATGATAAATTTCGTATTAGTTTTTTAAAGCTGTCACTTTTCAAGAATGTAATAAAAGTTGCTGTTTGCTTAATGTTGAGACAACACTTCATACACAAAAAAATTATAAAGTTTGGTCATTCCTAAAAAAATGCCTAAATATTAGTACTGAAAATTGGGTTTCCTCCAATTTCTTCAAACAAAACGGCAATTTCATATTATAATAATATATAAAGACCTAATAGTACTTATGGATAATATAATATCTAATAATAAAATACACCATATCAAAATAGTATGTTTTTTTATGTTTAGTATAAAGGTGAGGATGTTGAGGACTTCTTTTCAATTGACAATAAAAAACCCGACAATCGAAACGATACGAGGAACTCATTTGCAAATCGAAAAACAAATGATAATTAATTTCTGGGTTCTGATGATATCAAACTTGTAACGCAAAATTGTTAGTGGCGTTAAAATTTGATTTCGGTAAACAATACGTTGTACCTATGACGACATCTGTAGGGTTTGGGGGGAACTTTTCATCGATCACCAATTCGGTATTGATGAATGGTTTCCCAATCTGACAACAGATGTCGCTAGTATGTTTACCTATTTCAAATAGAATTATAATATCTTGATAGGTTAAATTATTTGTGATATTTTATTCAATCATATAACTTAATGTCTTTAATTTCAAATTGTCATAATCTAAATTCCTAGTTGCCCAAATTAATTAATCACGGCAAGAATGTCGATAGTTTATGCTTGTAGTTCTGTATGATCTGTGGTATGTTTTTTATTTGTTCCGCGATTCGATCAGGTGAACGAATAATTCGTGATATCAGATTTTTTTACTAGAATATTCCATGAAAAAAGATATAAATACACCCCTCCCGGTGGATGCGAACACCTCTGATAATTACTCTGAAGATTAAGCACGAAACTCTGTTCGTATTTAATTGATTTTTCTTATAAGTTGGAACTCTGAATTATATGTACCTACCTACATATAAATTAAATATCTTAGACTCTGTGCATCTTTCCCGGACTTCTCTGGTAAGATTTCTTAATTTATCTCTCTGTTCTTAGTCTTTTTATCTGTGTCTTTCGTTTGCGTCAATGATATACTTAGGTCTTTTTGGTATTCTTGATGCAGGGTCCCAAGGTTTAGCGGACAATATTAGTGACCTATCTACATTGTTGTGATTCCGTTGTTGGAGTCCCTGTTCGGAACAGCTGTCCCTTCGTTTGGCTCGCGGCAGTGCGGGCAGTCGCTGGCGGCGGGCAGGTGCCTACGCAAGCCGACAACCGACGCCAGGGGAACCATCCGAAGAGGAGTGCCAAAAGGTCACGTAATCTTAACTTGTACAATAACTGTAACTTCATATACCCGCTACCTTGAGTTGTAATTACGAGATCAGCTGTGTGCTACGAGGGAGGCGCATAAGCATCTTATATTGTATTTACATTTCTATATCTCTGTGCCTGTGACCATTCTACTTTATGTATAACTGTGTATCCTACTGAATATATGCATGTATAAAATCTTAGTGTTGTTTCATTAAGGGTATCTGGAGCACGCACCCACTATCTCCACTCTGAGATAAAAGGCGCCCAAGAGTCTCTTTCGAAAGCTCTTGCCTGGGTTAGCCGGTGGAGTAGCTGGGGAATTTCCCAGGTTACACAGTGGCGCGGCCAACGTACGGGCAGTTCAAGAATTCCAGTACCCACTGGATTTCTCTTGGTTCTGTGTGTGTGTGTGAAAGACGCCTTTAATGAATTCAAACCTACTATCCGTCTGATACTCTCCAAGACGTTAATTGGTTGTGCTTGTGCGGCTAAGCACGTAATTAATTTCCTTGCAATTTACACCGAATAGCAAGGAAACGGGTCAAAATTTTTTTTCTAAATTATAAATAGCTGCTACATTTTCGGTAAAATTCATATCGCATACCTCGGACAATAAAGGCGTGTATACACATACGCGTTTTTTTTATTATTTCGCCATTCGATGTAAAATACTTCGACTCATGTTCCATATTTTTTTCGTAATTTTCCTTACAAAATCCATGAAAATAATTTAAAAAAATACAAAAGCTACTTCTGTAAGAAATGTCATAATTAACTGGCAAAGAAAACGCAAATATAGTTGCTCGATGCATAATTTATCTAAACCATTAACATTATGTACGTAATTGCAATCCAGTCTTTATTGATCCAGTCAAATTAAAAGATGTGTACTGGTAAGTTACTTACTCCTTTATTGCACGGTATATTTTCGAATACATTTTTCGTAACTTCACTTAAGCGTCATTGTTAAACTTATTCTGAAACGTATGTGTACTCAATCCTTAAAAATGTGAATTGTGATGAGTTTAACTTAGGGTTTTTCTGCCCCAAAAAAGATATGTGCGAAATTTGTAGCGTGCAAAAAATGCAGACGAAGAAAGAAAAAAACAGTTGACAAGTGATTATGATATGCATCTTAAGAACAAGGAAACTGTAAGAGAACTTAAAGAAATAGAAAAGTTAAATTCCGACCCTAAGATAAAAACCATGGCGTGTTTTGATCTAGAAAAGGTGCTTTCTATACCGCAATCACCGGTGGGGATATTTCTCTATAAAATAAAGTACCCAGTGCTGAAATTTACTATATACTACATTCTTCAGAAACAAGGCTATTGCTACATGTGCCATGCGCAGATAGGAAATCGTGGAGTCAATGAAATAGCCAGTTGTTTATGGGTATTTTCACAGAGTGAAAGTGCAAGAGGTATTTAACTCTTTTAATTTGCTTTAAATGTTAAATTTACACAACGGGTGGTTCGGCAGGAACTAAAGTGATTAGTATAGTATATCGGCGATAGTGCTCAAGCAGTGCGCTCCTGGTTGTGCCCAGTACTTATACGACTTTTTGCGCTTTCTTACTCCAAGAGACGAGTCCCGGCTTCGTGCAAGACAGCATTCGTCAGGGTCCCTAAGAAAGGCGACCGAACAGACCTGTCCCATTACAGGCCTATCGCTATAACCTCCCTCCTATCGAAGGTAATGGAGCGTGTTATAAACACACAGCTCCTGAGATACCTCGAAGGTAACGATTTATTGTCATAGTCGCTCAACCGGTGACCTTCTTGAGTATCTCACAAACCGCTGGGCGCAAGCCATCGAGAGTCAGGGTGAGGCACTGGCTGTCAGCCTTGACATAGCTAAGGCCTTCGATCGGGTCTGGCACAGAGGTCTGCTAGCGAAGCTACCATTGTACGGACTCCCAGAGAGCTTTTTGTCCAACAGAAGCATCCAAACCGTCGTCGATGGCAGTTGCTCGGACCGCATGAACATAACGCTGGTGTCCCGCAAGGCTCCGTCCTGTCCCCGACCATGTTTCTGCCAGATAACAATGATATGCTGTCTGATGACGCCATCCATTGCTATGCAGACAACAGTACCGGGGACGCATATTACACGGGCCGTCCAAACATCCCTCGCTCTGAAGTGGAGGAAAGTCGCGAACAACTTGTGTCTGAAATCGAGACTACTCTCACCAGAGTATCCGATTGGGGACGACGAAACAAGGTCCAATTTAACCCCACTAAGACACAAGTATGTGCATTCACCGCTAAGAAAACTCCATTTATTGTGGTGCCCGAATTCCTGAACACACCGCTCATCATCTTCTCGAGTATCGAGATCCTTGGTGTCGATATCTCCAGCGATGTCCAGTTCCGCAGTCAGAGTTCCGCAGTGGAGGACAAGGTTAGGCTGGCATCAAAGAAACTAGGAGTGCTTAACAGGGCGAAGCAGTACTTCACTGCGGAGCAAAAACTCGTTCTTTATAAGGCACAGATTCGGCCCCACATGGAGTACTGCTGTCACCTCTTTGCCGGGGCGCCTGCATGCCAGCTTGGCCTCTTTGACTCGGTACAACGGCGGGCGCTGAGGATCGTCAACGATCCCATACTCTCAGGCGGTGAGAAACCTCTGAACATCAGGAGGGACTTCGCCTCACTGTGTTCTACCGCCTGTATAATAGCCTGTGTTCAGAAGAATTGTTTACTTTGTATCATCGTACCGCTCGCCATAGAGAGGGAGTTCATCCTCACACACTACGACCGGAAACGGTGCGCACTGTGCGGTATGAAAGGAGTTTCATCCCGCGCACGCTCATGCTGTGGAATGAACTCCCTGCCGTGGTTTTCCCAAGCGATTACAATATGGGGTTCTTCAAAAAGTTGCTACAGGGTAGGCAGCGCGTGTGTGACGCCTCTGGTGTTGCAAACGTCCATAGGCTACGGTGACCGCTTTTCATCAGGTGGGCCGTATGCTTGTCTGCCACCTAAGTGGTATAAAAAAAAGACTTTTATAGTATTAATTATTTTATATTATTATTATATTATTATTTTATATTATATTGATTGACGTGCTATGAGTTGATAATTATCTAAAAGTTTCTTACCAAAGTTTTAAAGATCGTTGCGTGCCATTCTGATTTTATTATTGTTTACATATAGCAATGGTTGTGGAAATATAATAATGAGAATTAATATTTTTCGTTTTGTAACTTTCATAGATGTAAAAAATTGCTATAGTTAGCAAAATAAGTACAAAATGAAAAAATATTAAAAAATAAATATAATCTTGTTTTATTCCTGCGATTAACCACCAAACTCTTTTTTATATATTGTACAGTAATTGTAAAATCATAACAAATTAAATACCCAGAATTCTCCAATTAAAATGTGTAGTTATTTTTTGTTATTATGAAAATGTAGGAAAATATGTATTACTCTGAAAAATATTTCGTCGTGCAATAAATATGTGTGTCACATACAATATAAAATTTTAATAAATTATCACTGCAATATATACTTATATAAACTTACTCATTATTTATTTTCAAAAATAAACGTGCTATAAGTACTTAAAACTAAAAGCTCCGAGGTATATCACGAGAAAAAACAAGCAATAAAAGCGTTTGTTTACATAAGATTCATGTTTTGTTAATACCTGAACAGCAAAAAAGGAGTATGTTTATTTACCAACAGTTACTTAAGGAAAACCCTAATACAATAAATAGGTAATTGTTAATTTTCCCTGTACTATGAAAACAGTAAATCTATCTATAATTTCAGTAAATACATATTAAAGAGCTCATTCAGAGGCTTCTTATGGTATTTATGATACTAAGTACTATCATTATTAGTTCAGTTAATATTCCAGAAACAAACTGTTTTTTGGCTCTCCTGTAAAGTTGGTGTTTTCCAGATACGCCTTTGTTGTCCGAGGTATGCGATATTTCGGCATACCTTCGTATTTTTTCTTTTTTTTCTTTTTTCTTTTTTTTACTGGTTGCTGGTTGGGTTGGATATATATCATCTCAGTAGTTTGTCCCGAATTTTAAATAAAATTAATATACATGCATATGTTTAACTTTGTGTTTTTTCTGAATTTAACTTTTAATTGTTATCGACATTTTCTATAAGTGCCGATATATGTAACTCTGTGTAAGGTGGTTTCCATTCGGAATTACCATTTTTTTTTTCTTTTTAACCTTGGATCAGTATAGTAGCCGGTACTTATACTTGCTACCGTACATTTTGCTCTTAGCCTTTTAACTGTTTTTTAATTTTTTGTAATTTCATTTGTACCTATACGTACGGTACAATTTTTTTTGTGTATATTTTTTTAATATTTTAGTAATTGTCTGCAGGGCGGTACATCTCGGGTACCTACCCGCTATTGGAGAATTATTCTCAATTGGAAATTTTTAAATAATTATATTATTAGGAATTGTCTGCAGGGCGGTACATTTTAGTTACCTACCCGCTAATGAAAATTGTTTTATGCTGAATTTTTTTATACCTATATTATTAACATAGAAGGGTACATTTACATACTGTCCGTTCAATTGAATACCCTCTTGGATTTATATCCATTTAAACTTTCGTTAAATAACGGAATTGTTAGTTAAATTTTATTTTTATATTCTATTCACTTAAAGTTCATTTCTTATAAGATGGCAAAAATGCACCAGTATGTAAACTATTTAAGAAAAGATGAGCTGTCTAATGAGTTGTCTTACATGGGCATTTCAGCGGATCCTGAGGCTACGGTTGTCAGCTTGCGTAACGAATTGAGGACGGCATATCGGCTAGTTCGCCGTGGAAGTCTGAAGCCTAACACCACGAAGTCCACTGATGCTGCAACTGAACGCACTGTCTGCGAGCCAAAAGTGAAGGAACTCGAGGATTTGCTATCGTCAGGTGACTTTGATGCCGATAAAAATAGTCGCACTAGGGCTGCTGTTAGGGCTAATTATCTTTTGACTAGGCTAGCTCGTTGTGGGTTAGTTTGTTCTGAACTTGTTAGTATTCGCAACAGATTAGTTAAGATTGTGTCAGTAGCTGAATCGAATAGTGACTCAGAATCTGAGGTGTCAGATAATGATGATCGCGCTTCTCGTGTCCGTGTTGAATATACTTCACCTGCGATGAGAAATGAACGCTCGATGCGGGGTAGCTCGCAAAACATTAACTTAAATAGTGATAATTTTATTTATAGGGAACGCCCTATTAATTTGAATAGTTTTAATTTAAAATATGATGGATCTGCTTGTGTGCGTGTCTTCATTGAGAGACTGGAGGAACTCCGGTGTGCTAGGGAAGTCTCCAAATCAAAAGTTCTCCTGGCTTTCTCTGACCTATTGGACGGACCAGCTTTGTCTTGGTTCCGCACCAATAAAGCCAACTTTATGTCTTATGAAGACTTACTAAATGAATTAAGAGACACCTTTGATATTCCCGATTACGATTATCGTTTACGGAATGAGATTAGGCAACGTACCCAAACCCGTACCGAGTCCTTGGTGAACTACATCTCCACAATGCAGGCCATGTTCTCTAGACTAACTTGTAAAATGCCCAGTGAAGAACAACTGGACATTCTTATGCATAACATTAGACCTGACTACATGAAGGAACTAGCCCTTCATGAAGTCAACACTATTGATGATCTAAGAAGGTTAGGAAAGCGTTTGGAACTTGCGCGTGCTAGGGCTGAGGCGTTCCACGAGCCAGTCTTGGACAAATTTGAGATCTCCTCTGACTTACATTCACAGAAAGCAAAGTGCACACCAAAAGCTACCAAGCAGGTCTCTGCGGTGGACAGCTCGGCAGCCTCGCACGAACGCAAATGCTTTCGTTGCGGCGGCAGCGATCACACTGCTAATAACTGCTCACAATCAAGGGAGTTGGTGTGTTTCCGATGTGGTCTCAAAGGAGTCAAGTCACCTGACTGCCCCAAATGTACGTCGAAGTCAAAAAACGCGTAGGCCAGGGCCTTATTAAGACAATCTCAAGCTCTGTGTCTGAGTCTTCTTCTGATAAGGTCCTGTTTACTAAACGGGATGACGATGTTAGACCGTACTTAGTTGTTAGGGTTTTAAATTTAAATGTTCTTGGTCTTCTTGATTCCGGTGCCTCCTGCTCTGTGCTAGGAAAAGGTGCGCACCGTAGCTTCTTAGATTTAGGGTTTGAACTAGAAAGTGTCAACCCAAATTTTAAAATTACAACTGCAGACAGTTCACATTTGAAATGTCTGGGTTCTATGTCCTTACCCTTAGAATACAACTCTGTTATCAGGGTACTTAAGTTTTATGTTGTACCAGAAATAACTACCTCAATGATATTTGGAGTAGACTTCTGGCAACAATTTCAATTAGGTGATAGATTAATTTCTCAAAAAATTAATATGAATAATTTTAGTGATAGCTGTCCTATTGAATCTTTGTCTCTTCACAGTGGTCTCGAGGATTACAACAACCTGACCGAGGATCAGCGGTGTGTAATGAACGGGATCATTGAAAAATTTGAGTCAATTAATACGGATAAGGTGGGCTTAGGTCGAACTACGCTTGTGCATCACGTCATAGACACGGGTGACAGCAAGCCGATCAAGCAGCGGTATTACCCTCTCTCACCTCTCAAACAGAAGGCTCTGGAGACGGAGTTGGACCGGATGTTGGAGATGGGAGTGGTGTCACCATCACAATCCGCGTGGAACTCACCCGTGGTTATGGTGGAAAAGGCGAACGGTGATCTAAGGCTGTGCTTAGATTCACGTAAGCTTAATGCTGTTTCCAAAAGTGATGCTTATCCCTTACCGTACATCAATCAAATTTTAGACCATCTTAATAATGCTAAATATTTGTCCTCTATTGATTTAAGTGCAGCGTATTGGCAAATCCCGTTCGACTCTGCCCAGTCTGCTGAGAAGACTGCGTTCACGGTGCCGAGGCGGGGTTTGTTCCAGTATAATGTAATGTGTTTTGGTCTTGTCGGAGCTTCAAGTACGATGCAACGACTGATGGACCGCTTATTCGGCCCGGAATTCGACAACAGAGTGTTTTGCTTCCAAGACGACATAATCTGTGTGGCCAACACCTTCGAGGAGCATGTGGATCTCTTAAATAGAATCTATCAGCGACTCAAGGATGCGGGCCTAACGATTAATATGAAGAAATCACACTTTTGTCGAAGTGAATTAAAGTACCTTGGTTACTATGTGGATAGGCATGGACTACGTACTGACCCCGGTAAAGTCGAGGTCATCCTCAACTATCCCACACCTTCTAACTCGAAGGATGTCAAACGTTTCCTAGGTATGGCCGGCTGGTATCGTCGTTTCATTAATAACTTTTCTAAAATTAGTAAACCTCTTTGTAAACTCACCTCTAAAAATGTAAATTTTATTTGGACATCTGAAGCTGAGGAGGCTTTTAACCTTCTCAAGTCAGCTTTGGTCTCTGCTCCTATATTGAAAATGCCTAACTACTCTTTACCGTTCCGTATAATAAGTGACGCGTCAGCTTACTCAGTTGCTGCTGTTCTGACCCAAACACACGATGGTGTGGAACACCCCATCGCCTATTGCAGTCGTTCTCTTAATAAGAACGAGGTGAACTACAGCACAACCGAGCGAGAGCTTCTGGCCGTGATTTTTGCGCTGGAACAGTTCAGACAGTATGTGGAGGGACAGAAGTGCACTGTTGTCACTGATCATGCCTCACTACTGTGGTTTCACAAGCTCAAAAATCCTACAGGTCGTTTAGCACGTTGGAGTATGCGACTCAGTCAGTTTGACTTCGACATAGAGCACCGTAAGGGAAAAGATCATGTAGTACCTGACGCTCTATCTCGCATAAAGATTGACTCCATCGATGCGAGCTCCACCAATGACCCGTGGTATCTTCACACCATGGAGTGCGTGCGTAGGAACCCAAGGCATTACCCTAACTTTAATATTCGTGAAAATTTGTTATATCGATTTTCTAAAAATAAATATTCTTTGACTTCAGATTTTGATTGGAAGTTAGTAGTACCTCAAGAGGACAGGCTAGCACTCCTCACCAAATACCACGATGACACGCTTAGTGCCCATGGTGGTGTTTGGAAAACACATAAGAGGTTGTCTTTGAATTACTACTGGCCAAAGATGTACAATAGTGTCAAAGACTACGTGGGAAATTGTGAGGTTTGTAAGATGTATAAACCCGTAAACACTTCGCGTCCTGGTCTAATGGGAAGTGCGAAGCGTGTATCTAAACCTTTTGAAGCTATTTCGTGTGATTTACTCGGACCTTTTCCAGTGTCAAGCAACAGAAATATTCATCTGATCGTTGTTTCGGACTACTTTAGCAAGTATGTCATGCTGTGTCCTATAAGGATTGCAACAGGCGCTGCAGTAGCGAGATTCATCGAGAAGAATGTGTTTCTGGTTCATGGAGTTTGCAAGACTATCTATATTGATAACGGTCCTCAGTATGTGAGCAAGCAATTTAAAGATATGTTAGCTAAATATAATGTTCCAAACGTATACTATAGCCCGCGTTACCACGCTCAAACTAATCAAGCTGAACGAGCGATTCGAAATGTTGTTCAGGCCATCTCATGTTATGTGAAGACTCAGCACAAAAAGTGGGATGAACATCTTGTTGAGCTGCAGTGCGCTCTAAACACTGCAGTAAACGAGGCCACTCGATTCTCTCCCTATTTCTTAGTACACGGTAGGGAATTTATAGGTGATGGAGTTCTATATAGACAGTCTGACATAACCTGTCATCCGGACTTAGTCTCCATTGATGAGCCCTCAGCCTTCGGTGCCAAACTGAAAGAAATGCAACACATTTGCGATCAGGTGAGGAAACATTTGATTTCGGCTCACAAGCGTAATGAGAAGTATTATAATTTCAGGAAAAGGCATGTCGAGCTGAAAGTTGGTCAAATTGTTTACAAACGGACTCATTATTTATCTAATAAAGCTAAACATTTTACCTCTAAACTCGCTCCTAAGTTTACTAAGTGTGTAGTGTCTGCTAAACGTTCCTCTTTAGTGTATAGGTTAGCAGATTTGGATGGTAAGGACTTAGGCGAGTATCACATCAAGGACATTTTAAAATACACTGATGAGAATCAATCTGCGGTACCTTCTCTGCCTAGCGTCAGCGCTATTTCAGTTCCGTAGCACTGTCGATTTATACTTACTTTACCGCGACTCGATGAAGTATGACCTTGTTGCTGTAGCTTGGGTGTCCTCGTATGGGACATATTATTTGTTAGGTACACCTCATCGAGTTTTCGTTTCTCATCCTCCTCTTCTCTGTAGTTGTGTTGCATATGCGACCATCTGACTATAGCAGTTAAGGAGAGTTTTCTTTCTAGTGGTTTAGGGCATTTAGACTTAAAGTAAAAGAGTCTGTGTCAATATTTGCCTCTAGTTAGTTCTTAGTAGTTCTGTTTTGTACTTTGATCTGTTCTTTTTTATTCGTTCTATTTTTAACTTGTTAGACTTTTGACTTGTTTTATTCTGTTGTGTATTCCTTGCGTTACTTGTCTGTCCACACAAGTAATACTTTCAAGGATTGTGTAACGCAAAATTGTTAGTGGCGTTAAAATTTGATTTCGGTAAACAATACGTTGTACCTATGACGACATCTGTAGGGTTTGGGGGGAACTTTTCATCGATCACCAATTCGGTATTGATGAATGGTTTCCCAATCTGACAACAGATGTCGCTAGTATGTTTACCTATTTCAAATAGAATTATAATATCTTGATAGGTTAAATTATTTGTGATATTTTATTCAATCATATAACTTAATGTCTTTAATTTCAAATTGTCATAATCTAAATTCCTAGTTGCCCAAATTAATTAATCACGGCAAGAATGTCGATAGTTTATGCTTGTAGTTCTGTATGATCTGTGGTATGTTTTTTATTTGTTCCGCGATTCGATCAGGTGAACGAATAATTCGTGATATCAGATTTTTTTACTAGAATATTCCATGAAAAAAGATATAAATACACCCCTCCCGGTGGATGCGAACACCTCTGATAATTACTCTGAAGATTAAGCACGAAACTCTGTTCGTATTTAATTGATTTTTCTTATAAGTTGGAACTCTGAATTATATGTACCTACCTACATATAAATTAAATATCTTAGACTCTGTGCATCTTTCCCGGACTTCTCTGGTAAGATTTCTTAATTTATCTCTCTGTTCTTAGTCTTTATATCTGTGTCTTTCGTTTGCGTCAATGATATACTTAGGTCTTTTTGGTATTCTTGATGCAGGGTCCCAAGGTTTAGCGGACAATATTAGTGACCTATCTACATTGTTGTGATTCCGTTGTTGGAGTCCCTGTTCGGAACAGCTGTCCCTTCGTTTGGCTCGCGGCAGTGCGGGCAGTCGCTGGCGGCGGGCAGGTGCCTACGCAAGCCGACAACCGACGCCAGGGGAACCATCCGAAGAGGAGTGCCAAAAGGTCACGTAATCTTAACTTGTACAATAACTGTAACTTCATATACCCGCTACCTTGAGTTGTAATTACGAGATCAGCTGTGTGCTACGAGGGAGGCGCATAAGCATCTTATATTGTATTTACATTTCTATATCTCTGTGCCTGTGACCATTCTACTTTATGTATAACTGTGTATCCTACTGAATATATGCATGTATAAAATCTTAGTGTTGTTTCATTAAGGGTATCTGGAGCACGCACCCACTATCTCCACTCTGAGATAAAAGGCGCCCAAGAGTCTCTTTCGAAAGCTCTTGCCTGGGTTAGCCGGTGGAGTAGCTGGGGAATTTCCCAGGTTACAAACTGGTTTTGATATTTTCTGCAGCAGACAGTTTTTTATTTTGAATAATTTGTCTTATTTTTGTGATTAGAAACTTCTAGAGAACTAAATTGATGCTCAAATAAATACTCGTGTAAGCTTTGTCGTGTTTATCACATCTTTTTTATTAGCGTGTGCGTAAAATGTCCCATGGGTACCCTCCCCCCTCTCCCTAAACTAAGCCACTTTTTCACACACACACACACACACTCTTATGCATTTTACTTAAGTGTAGGTAATCACACACAAGCCCATACCTATTTGAAATGTTCACGAGCTGACGGATAAAAAAGAGATAAAAAATAGTAAGGAGTTTTTAACTAATATAAATACATAGGTACGTACATAAAATCACGGTATCGTTTCCCCTACTCCTCTAACACAGAGATCACGGATCTCAATTTGCTACGATCCCGACATACTACTCTTGCTTCTTTCACTCTCATTACCTTCTTTAGCATGCTCGTCGGTTTAGGGTACTCCTTTCCTAAAACATCCCTGATGTGTAATATTACATTATATTGATAAATTAACACGAGACTTAGTAACTCTTTTTACGAATATTGTGCGGACGGAGCAGTACAACAATTTACATACATAAACTCACGCATATATCTCCGAAGGGGTAGGCAGAGGTGCGAGCACCCACATTTCGCCCGTTTATGTTTAGGTCCCAATCTGTGACGAGCGTATTGATTACCCATACCACACATACAACCATACAACAATTTACACCTTTAATAATGTTCAAAATTATATTTTTAATTAATATTATTGTCGAATTTCAACTGCTGGGTGACCACTGGTATTTTATTAATTCACAAATATAAAGCGTATGATTTTTATTAAACGTGGAAGTTACTTTAATAAACCGGTTTATCAAGTTCATCTTAATTGACGTCATGTGGCGTGACAGTTGAGCATTCAACTGCAGTGAAGAGCGACGCGACGTTTCGATTCCCATTGAGTAAAATGTTTTTAAAACGTCGATATTGTACGTAAAATAACATAATAATAAGTAATTCTTTAAAAAAATAAATGGCTGAGACGGTCTGGGTGCGGAAGTCGGAGGATCAGGAGCAAGAGGCCATATTAGACTTAAATACAGTACAGTAGTATTTATACGGGCAAACTGCTATAGTCGGATTTTTAATTAGTCGATATCGGTTGACAGCAGCTAATGTCACTTCGTCAAATAATGTTGCTATATTCAGTAATAGTGATGCAACTGATTCATTTAGTTCTCGTTCGCTCGTATGAAATGAATGATGAGGGTTCGTTTCGCTTTGCTTACTATACAAAAGGAACTTATTTCTATTTTACAATAAAATTGTATTAAAGTACTCTGACATTGATCTGAAGTATATATTATGTAATTACAATCAGTTTACTTAGGAATAACAAATCCATATTTTATGATTTTATTGTGTATGAATGAGAGAACATTAAGCAAACAGCAACTTTGATTACATTTTTGAAAAAGACAGCTGTAAAAAGTAATACGAAACTTATCAGCATAATGTATAGCATTTAGGAAGTACTGTTTTTAAAGATCGAATATAATTTATCAAGCGGCATAAAAAACACAAATATGTTGTAAAATCTTGAAATCAACTTTCAAACAAAATTTAAATAATGGATATAGCTATTAAATTACAGGAATAACGAACTTATGAATCTGTAAGAAAATTTTGGTAGGTAATTTCGTATGTAAAGACCTATTATAATCATTCACTTTGTCACTACACTATTTTTGTTCATCAGAAACTTGCAACCCAGTAAACGCCAGGTAGCTTCGTCTAATTAAAAATCCGACTATACATGATCTACATCAATAATGAACAAACTTCAACAAGATGCATATTTAACAGAACGAACTATTAAACGTAAGGTTATTTCACTAACATCTCGCTAATTTAAACACATAATCCACCTTGACCGGAACCGGACCGAGATAACATTTCTTCTCTCAATGATACGCGGAACGCAGCTTCAATCGGAATTATTAGGAAGTCATTCAACGATGTGAGGACAAGTCATGATTGATTTGACGACCGGTTTAGTAGAAAATTGCAGTTGGTTAAACTATAAAATGTTTTAGGATGAATAGGAATGTTTGTAATGGTAACCCTCTTTCCTGAGACTTTGCCTTAAGTTATCAACAGGCGGGGTGAAGCCAAATTAACATGTCCAAAATAAAAAAAGGAAAAAAGAAATAAAATTCTTATCATGTGAAGGTTAAGAGTGCTTTTGTGCCGTCAGCACAAGAAATAAACTGGTCTTCCCTCTGACAGTATAGAAACTCTCTTGTGAGCTCTAGCTACCCTACTCACCGCCGGAAACACCATTAGTCGCGGTATTCTGTAGGGCGGAGGAACTTCCCCAGTCGGACTGCTCAATTGAGACGGTGATACCGTCGCGTACTAATTCCGTGAATTAATACATTATCACTACATAGTATAAAACAAAGTTGCGTTCTCTGTCCTTATATCCCTATGTCCTTATGCCCTTTTGTATGCTTAAATCTTTAAAACTACGCAACGGATTTCGATGCGGTTTTTTAATAGATAAAGTGATTGAAGAGGAAGATTTATAATGTATATAACGAAGCAGAAGTGAAAAATGTTGCAAAAACGGGGTGAGGCAGACGAAGTTGCGCGGGTCAGCTAATATATATAGAAATAACATAATATGTACCCACAACACTTCATAATTAATTAAATGACATTGACAAGGTCATAACTTAGAATAGGAAATTCGTTAACTGACCTTCAAAGAGCTGTCTTAGCAACACTCATTATTGTCCTTGACAGCAAGGGTTCGTTTCCGGGGTTATTGAAGTTATTTCGTAATTAAAGGGTATAGTTAGAATCTTGTCCCAACTATGACGTTATCGCTTAAGACAGTAGGTACTGGTGTAGTTCCAAAATAATAGATACCTAGTGCAGAGGCGGCTCGTGACCAAATATTATGGGTGTTCACTAAACATCAAAACGAAAAAAATTATAAACCATGGTGTCTTCAATATTGTTCTGATTTAAACACACGCATAAAAGTTTTGCTTTTCGTAGTCTATTTTTGAGAAAGAGCAATGTCAGGCCGTGGCGGCTTTGAGTTGGACACGCATCTCAAGAGTCTTTTCACAATTTTTAATAAAAAATACACTGCATTCTTCCATTTTTTACACAAGGTCACGCACAAACAACTTAATAATTATTTGGTAAGCTAAAAACCTCAAAACAATCACCGGCGCGTACGCGTCACGTGTTACTGTGTTTTGTTTATTTAATTTGAAAGAAAACATAAGTAAGAGCGGCAACAACGTTTTGACAATCAGATTGCATAATGACCATTTGGCAACAGGGTGCGTGAGCGGCGCTCCAGGATCAGCTAATTTCTCCTATGAAATCTTTTGTTTCACGCGTCGGGACATATCGATGTTTCTCTTTCGCACTCATTAAATTCAGTACTAGGATTTGTACTAAGATTTGTTTCATAGGAGCGCAATCGCTGGCGCTCCTCCCGTAACCCGGCCGAGTTAAGTTGCATCTTGCTTCAATGCAATTCTCTATGCGCTAGGTGTACATTTAATTTGATCGGGTTGTGGTTTGAAAACTTTTAACTTTATAAGTTGGTATAGTAGAATGTAGAATGTATGTTGTAGGTATTAAGTAGGTACCTATACTCTAGGATACACACATTTTTTGTGGGAGTGCACTGCACCAGCGCTCTTTAGGACGAGCCGCCTCTGACCTAGTGGTTTATGTTAGTGTAAGGTCTATCTCGGAAGTAATATCCGCGTTATATATTGGCGAACACAGTAACGAACGTGTTGGAAAACATACCGTTCTGACTACCCGACACATTTATCAAGAATATTCGTCACTGTCTTCACCAATGTGTAGAGCAGACATAAGAGGCTTCATCAAATTCATAAAGATCAAGTAAACTTAATTTGTAAGCTGGTACCTACGAGTACTTACTACTGTACTTCCTCTCAAGGTTGGGAGTACAGATAGCATAAACTTTATAAGATGTAACGGGATATTTACCTTGTTTTTATAATATTTAGGTCGTCAAATTAATTCGCCTGATGGTAAGCAGGGGTGCAGTCCAAAATATGGTAGCCTCCGTTATAGATTCTATCGTTTAAACAGCGGTCTCCACCCTGACGGCCTCGACAGTAATTGTTTCCCATAACTTCGAAAAGCATCGAAAAACGGTAAAACCTGGGATCGAACCCAGGACCTCGTCTCAGCAGTCCATTACCTATAGACTACCGCGGTTCTTCAATTGTTTTTGTCATTTTGCAAAATGAAGTGCACTTTGGTTTATTGTTACGTATGTGTTTTATTACTATTAATATTTTCCACATAGTGTCGTGGCTTTAAACTTTAACTGCACACGATCTAAAATTAAATAAAAGTCGTTAATAAAACTAATTGCTATTAATAAAAACATGAGATTTACAATTCGTAAACTAAATCTTACACGCATTTCATAGGGCCCTGTCGTAATCGATATAGTAGTCGAATTGCGTGCTTCGTTGCGACAAACCCTTACCACAGATTACTTACCTACGAGTAATAGTGAGTACCTACCTTATAGCAGTTGAAATGGTGATTTCATTTTAAAGAAGTATATCTATCTAAGGTCTCTTTACCGCATAAAGTTAGGATTACTAGCGTAATAAATAGAGCAACAGTCTCCTCTACTTCAACTTCTTAATATGACAATAGAATCGAGGCAATTTCGCCAATGTCAAGTAATTATGGTAAATCACTACAACATAGTATAAAACAAAGTCGCTTTCTCTGTCCCGATATCCCTATACATGCTTAAATCTTTAAAACTACGCTACGGATTATGATGCGGTTTTATTAATAGATAGAGTGATTGAAGATGAAGGTTTATATGTATATAACATCATGCTACAACCAACTGGTGCGGAGCAGAAGTGGAAATGTTGCAAAAACGAGGTGACGCAGACGAAGTAGCGCAGGTCAGTTAGTAATTATAAAAAAAAAAATATTAAAACTTTTAGACGATTTTGCTATCGGAACACTGTGCTCAAATTCATTTTTTTCCGAAGCGACTATAAAATCAGTGTGTAGGTAAATACTTTTTTAAACCAGTTTAAATTAGGTCCTCTATTTCACCTTATTTAATAAAATAAATAATTATTAAGTAATTGACTCAATCAAAGCTAAATTATTTACATTGAGACGCCATCTTCCAAGCTTTTATAGCATTTATTACAATTCCTTTTAATTAAGATTTCTAATGTTTACTTTTTACTCCATTGTTTAATTTCAACGTATCTTATATTTGAGATATAAATATTAATTAATCAAACGACGCTTTCATTACTGCAATAGGGACGTTACCACAATGTTGGCAGATATATACGAGTATTAACTCTACATATAGTCTACATACCAAAGGACCATTGCCATTGGAGTGAACGAGTCTTTGAGGGGAAACCACAAGGACGGTACGGTTGACAAAACAGGTTAATCTGAAATTTGGTAAAGGGATAGATAATTATGCTTTAGCTAGAATCGTTAATATAGCCTAGTGGTATGGTAATGGACTGCTGAGACTAGGTCTCGGGTTCGATCCCAGGTTTACCATGGCACACACCAATCACTTTTCGAGGGTTTTCGAAGTTATGTGTGTATTTATCGCAGGTTTATAAGTGCCCGGTTAATGGCAATAGGCTCGCCACCTGTTACACTGGGATCGAAACATAAAACTGGTGAAATGTGGGTGCTAGCACCTCTGCCTACCCCTTCGGGTAATGAAACTCACGCCTGAGTTTCATTACCCTTACCCATACCACTGGACTACCGCGGTTCTGGGCTTGTTAAACTGTGCACACGCAGTGGGTGCTACCCCTCCCTCAATATATTTACCAGTAATAGATTTCCACCTAGTAACGCCTACACATCTCAACACATCATTTTACTTGCTGGAATAGATTCTCATGTTTTGTGGGATCGAGATCGGAATAACCACGATTAAACATGCAGGAAATGTAATGAACTCTAAAACTGTTAAAGGAAATTCAAGTTCAATACCAGCTGACGGCTAAACGGTTGGACAAAGATAGCAAACATATAAAGAAACAGCTACATAAAGTATCATAAAGATTTATTAGCAACATTGCATGTAGAAATAGGAAATAATACCATTGTACAACTTTATAAATGAATAGTTAATTGAAATAATGAATGTTACTTATGGTAATGTTGTAAAATCAAGAATAAATAAATCACAGGTTTCTAGAATAAATAAATAGGTTTTAATAAGGTATGCACTCTTGCAGAACTTGATAATGATTGGATAAACGTAAAAATTATGGGCATGTACCTACTGGCACGTCTTCTTCTGCTGTGGAGTAGTTATTTAGCACTAAGGCCCTTCTTACATTAGGCTACGTGGCTAAAGTGGATTTTTGTTGTATGAGTCAATATTCAATTAATTATAAGAAATTGAAAAAACCTCAGTCGCGTTGATTACAGTCTTTTCGACTTCAGTTGCGTTTTATGAAATCTTGTGATCATTTTGCTGCAACCGGCACCTTTAAGATACTTTTTGAGAGCTTCTGATTGGTTGTTAAGACCGAAATTTAAATGGCCGGCAACTCCAGTTTCGGATGTCGGGGTTTGCGTTTTTATTTTTAAGTAATAACAGAAACTCACTACCTACGCTACAAATGTGTGTGCGAAACTCTAGTTTCCAATGGCGGTAACTCGAGTAGACAACTGGAGTCGCGTTTGAGTTGCCTTTGAGAAGGGCTTACCTGACTATAAAAAAATCAGGTAAGCCCTTCTCACATAAGCTTTTATTTTATTTATTAGGTTTCTAGGGGAAGTCTTGGAGAATGAGATTCTAAGTCTTTTATCATAAAATTCCGTTAAATACATTTTTACTGTTTCTTCTTTACAGAACCATGTCAAAAGTGTTCAACCTCGCAATGACGGTTGCGTTAATGTTCGCGACTGTACGTCAAGCGGACACCGGCACTTATGGACCTAGGCCCGAGAATGGATACCCTGCCGGACTTATACCTGATTGTGAGTATTTCTAATAATATTCAAAGCGCAGAAGACCAATTATTGATCTCGTTCTTTTCTACAGTCTAATTTTATACTAAAGTTATTCCAAATCGGTTCAGTGGTTTAGGCGTGGCAGCGTAGCATACGGACAAATATATTTACTTTCTCATTTACAATTTTAGTATGGACGTATGGATAAGTATTAACTTATCAATTTTGGTTAACTTTCTTAGCTTCAGGGGCAAAATTATTCGGTATAGTCCAACCAGTGCAGTTGGTTAATAGCTCACTTTAGTTCATTAGCTCCCCAGGCCCCACTAAGATCTTCGGAGCTATGCCAACCTCACCTGCAGGACAGTACATCTAATAAGCCTATGAGACTCTGGTGTACGCTTTTCTTCCAAGGTTAAGGGCAGCAGGTGCTCCTGAGTAGCCAAACCAATAAAGCAATTTATAGAGAACAAATTCTGGGTTCATAACTCCATTCACATATTTGAGCCATGACAGTTAATATTTACATCTCAAATATTAAGCCAGAAGGAAAAATGAATATATCACTTCAAAATTGGATCACTGATTCTTGAGTAATGAGTATAAGAACAAACAGAAGCTGTTTGGAGAGCGTTTAGACGTATACTGCAATGTTTGAACGGTAGGAAAATTATGGAAATTATTTCCTTATGATATTTACAAAAGAGATTCTTTAGCTGGTTGAGCGTTGTATGTTTGTCTAGTGTGCGTTGTTCGTTTTGTTTGTATGAAATAATATCAATTTCTGGAATCTATTTCATTTATTCATAGTAAATGATAAAAGATAATCACTTCGCCAGCAGAGCGTACTTACTAAGCCTTCCCGTATAGAGCGAAACCTATGCCATGGCCCTCTGTGTGAGTAGCACTTTTCACTATGTACTATGCGTCAAACATCATCAACAGAAGAAGTATCAGCAAGTAAACCTCGTGATTCAAGGTGAAAATTGGACTCCGTAATTGTGATATAGCTTCAAAAATAGTCATCTCTTCCTACGAGTGACAGACAAGGTTACTTAATCCAATCAAACTGCGTGAGATGGTTTTTCACTGCAGAGCAGCAATGTCTTCTCTATGAGAAATAGATTCGTCCTAGCGTGGAATACTATTTTTATCTATTGGTCACCCGTAAATGATACAAACAATTCCATCAAGAATCAAGCGATGCGGCTACTCTTTTCTTTGTCGCACCATTAAGTCCTGGAATTCTTTACCAACAAACATGTTCCTTCTTCCGAAGGGACCGCCATTCCAGGGACAGCACCTGTTACAGCTTCCACTATGCCTTGCTTACCATCAGGCGAGGCACAGCTGAAGGCAATAAAAATAAAACATCTACATACTTGTGAAATGAAGTACGTAAGCTTATGCCCTCCTGCTAGCAACGTCTTTAAGAGGAAACACTAGGGCTGATTTCCCATACAAACGTAGTCCCCTGTTTTCTCCCTGGATAATACTAGTAGAGCAATATTTTTTTTCTAAAAATCTATGGCCACTATTATCATGTTCCTATGTTTTCATTTTTTTCATAAATTATTTATTAAAAGAGTTATGAACCTTCAAATACCTAAAAAATTGGCCAGATTTTCCGCTGTGTTCAAACATTCAGTAAACAAATTCAAATAGATTTTATAAAAAAAGGAAAACATAGGAACACGCCCAAAGCCTTTCTTTAATTTTTAATGATAGAAGTAGCTGAATCGGTTAAGTTTTGGAGAAGAAATCAGGGGAGTACGAAACGTTGATTTCACGCACTTTTAATAGGTATTTTCGGTCCAAGCTGCAGTTGTCTCTATCGCACTCTGCGGAGGAAGGGTTGAGGTTGGGGACGCGCGGACTAATACATATACAAACACTCTTGTGACGTGAAGCTTAGTCGATAATTTTATCGATATCTTAGTGTTGTTCATCGATATCGATATTTTGCGTGAAGTGCATTTATCAGATTATTGTGCTGGTCTATTGTTGAAAGGTAATAAGTAACTGATGAACTTTTTCTTGATAATTTTTTATCAATATATTAAAATTACACTAATAATAATTGTTGTTAAATCAAAAGTCTGCTAGATGCACGTAGTGCAAGACCAATGGTCATCCTGAACGATTTCTCCACTATTGTTATCATCAGCATCACAAATTGTTAGATAGTGTGTGAATAAATAAATAAATAAAAAAAAAAAGATCAAAATCAGACTCTGAAGATGTGCTTGCATTTCCTCAAATAATTCTCGATTTTTCTTGGAAGCTTTTTTTTATACCACTTAGGTGGCAGACAAGCACACGGCCCACCTGATGGGAAGCGGTCACGTTGGCCTATGGATGTTTGCAACACCAGAGGCGTCACACACGTGCTGCCTACCCTGAAGAAAGCGTCTAATGCCCTTCTTGAAGAACCCCATATTGTAGTCGCTTGGGAAAACCACGGCAGGGAGCTCATTCCACAGCTTGAGCGTGCGCGGGATGAAACGCCTTTCATACCGCACAGTGCGCACCGTTTCCGGTTGTAGTGTGTGAAGATGAACTCCCTCTCTATGGCGAGCGGTGCGATGATAAAAAGTAGGTGTGGGCATCATGTCAAACAATTCTTCTGAACACAGGCCATTATACAGGCGGTAGAACACACACAGTGAGGCGAAGTCCCTTCTGATGTTCAAAGGTTCCACACCACCTGAGAGTATGGGATTGTCGACGATCCTCAGCGCCCGCCGTTGTACCGAGTCAAATGGGTCAAGCTGGCATGCAGGCGTCCCGGCAAAGAGGTGACAGCAGTACTCCATGTGGGGCCGAATCTGTGCCTTATAAAGAAGGAGTCTTTGCTACGCAGTGAAGTACTCCTAGTTTCTTTGTTGCCAGCCTAACCTGGTCCTCCAAGTGACTGCGGAACTGGACATCGCTGGCGATATCGACACCAAGAATTCCGATACTCGAGGAGATGGTGAGCGGTGTGTTCAGGAATTAGGGCGCCACAATAAATGGGGTTTTCTTAGCGGTGAATGCACATACTTGTGTCTTAGTGGGGTTGAATTGGACCAGGTTTAGTCGTCCCCAGTCGGATACTCTGGTGAGAGTAGTCTCGATTTCAGACACAAGTTGTTCGCGACTTTCCTCCACCTCAGAGCGAGGGATGTTTGCACGGCCCGGCTTTACTCAAGAAATTGTGCTCGAGTTTGTAGCCAGGGTACATTAGATATCACGTATCGGCAGGGCATGATATTTGAGTCTCCGTCAGAAAGAGCAACGTCGGTTTCGCGGCCTCTAGATGGTGGTGGACCTCGTGTAGGTTAGAGTGTAGAACCCTGATGTTGCAAAAGTCCACTTGCATAGTGGAGTGGGGGGGGGGGGGGGGGTGAAGGTGAAGGGAGCCTCTGTGCTGGCAGCGCATGAGACAAAGGCAAGGCTTCGCGCCACCGCTGACATATTAGGGTTATGTGACTGTCTGGCGCGACGGGCGGAAGGGCCCCCGGTCCCCTCCCGGGTACTGCAGCCGGGTCCACTCCGGTCTCCTTCTCCGGCACGACTACAGCACCGGGAACTTTACACAGGCTGCTGGTTCAGCCTCCTGGGGCGGAGCGGGAACCGTACAGCCTGCGGGCGGCCAGCGGTTAACCGTTTCACCGGGTTTCCCTGACCACCACGTCAACATTTCACGCTCGCACAAGTCAGCCTTTAGTCTTCCCGCTGACAACACAAAACCTCCCCAGTGAGCTCTGGCTACCCTACTTACCGCCGGAAACACAACACAAGGTTATTATTAGCCGCGGTTTTCTGCAGGGCGGAGGTACTTCCCCAGTCGGACTGCTCAATTAGGGCGGGAGATACCGTCATGTCCTACCTCCATTAGCACTTCACGCATTTGCGATAAAATACTTGAATTATCTTTGTTTTCATCACTGTAGAAATAATAGATTTATTTATTATTTTATTAAAAACACTGGACTTAGCATACCTACTTAGATAGGTACTAGTGAGACTATAATAGCTAGACTACTTATTATTATGCAAAATGGCCGTAAAGAGTGAATAAATTTCACATATAGCTCGGTTGTTCGGGCACTGCGCGACAGCAATAGATTTTACAAATACCTATTTTTCAATTCTCTCGCCCTTAGTGTTTCCTCTTAAGTTTAATCTCACCTGTCAGCAGGAAAAAATGACAATCAACGAACAAAATACACGTGTGAGGTTTCCTCTCGGTGTTAAGGTGCGTCAAGACTTGTGATATCAACATCGGACTGGACAGCGTGACATCAAAACATATCCATGAGTGTGAACGTGATAACTAGTGGTACAAGGGCACACAAACTAGAGTTGTGCTGTCATGGCCACCAATCGATCGATGGTTTCATTTAAGTTTAGCTATCACGCAGCTGAATACGCGACGTACACGCACTTCTGACACGGTCACGGTAAATATTACATAAATGTAGACACGGCATTAGGAGGTCAGATGACAGACGCTCCCGTAGCCACAATAAGCCTACCCTTAAATGAATCGCAATCTCTGGACTGTAATCGTCGAATGCAACTGGAAGCGTCTCTTAAATGAGGAGTCGCATATTAAGGATACTAATTAATCTCTATCAACACATACACGAGCATATGCTTTCTTGTAAAACGCCAAGCGAGTCTAAATTAAATTTCTTGAACTTGGATTGATGAGGCACTTAAGTTATTACTCCAGCTTCGCATACAGATAACGTGCGTCGTGTGAGGTAATTTTCCACCTTCATGAATATCTTTTCATTTTGTAATTTATGCGTGCTGTAATAATCTAATAAAAATATATTACTGAACGAGGAAACGTGCACCAGGAGACTGATCATTGCTTGAGAATTCTTGAACCATATATACTTAGATGCTCTTTAAGAAACATTATTTCACATCGTCTTATTGCACACCTAAGGGATGGATGACCAAATCAGCAACGAGAAATATCATTGCTAGGCAAAGAGAGATTTACAATGATTGCTTCTGTTTGAGGACCTCATCTTGGGCCTTACCTCCACTTCTTAATAGTAATACTATTTCAATCTTATTTTATACACGACTTAGGCACCGATTAAGGTCGTAGTATACATAAAGGTCTTTAATTTGAAAGTTAGGTATTGGATTTCTATCGAAAAAGCCTCGACAATCATGGTTATTCAAAATTACTTCATTTTAATCAGTGCTATTCAATTTGACGCGCTCAGTGATTTACCCTCAAATTGCCCCATATTCCTCTTGATTCACCCCTTGATTCATTGTGTTCCTACCGTCTTATTACGACCAATAAATCTGTGTACGATCATCAAATGACATCTAAGCTTAATAACACCATAAAAGCTTCCAAGCGATTAAACAGACCATTAAGTTCCACGTGCTAACAATAGGTAAATGTTGTTGAGGGCATACATTGCTATACAAGCTAATTTCAGTCTTATTCCAATGTCCTAAGAGTTGCTATTTGAACGGAGGTATGTTAAGAATGAGGTTTTACACAAAGTATTTATCTATACACAAGTGTATTAATTGTTTAGTAAACTAAGCCTGGGTTGCACAGTTAACGTCAAGTTATGACGTGATTTTTACAATTGACAAATGGTGCAACCTGTTTTATATCTGACTGGTACTTTAACTGCACTGTTAATATTAAAGTAAGATTCTGCAACCCAGCCTTATATTAGCGCGTTTAAACTAAACAAACTATTAGGTATTATCTTAAGTATTAGTATTGACTATGTACCTATACTATAACGTATGTTTCTAAAGTCGTGATGTGATAATTCAGGTTGATCTCAGACTGTATATACTTAGTCAAGGTTGTGTTCCTGCCTTACATTGTACAAATTATAAACTGTACAAATCTGCATCAAAATGTATCTACCAAATTATCAATGCGTCGACTTTTGTGGGTTGATTACCTGGATAAGATAGGTATGAACCTACCTTTTATACTTTATTTTGATTGATTACTCTGATATTGTACAGTTAACAAAAGATATACGGTACTACATTTACATACAACGTTGTATGAAGTACAACTAAGGCTTGAAGTATTGATACAGAGAATTGTATTTTTTTATTTATGGCACGTCAATTTGACCTCACCTCGCCTGATGTTAAGCTGAAGACGAAGTCTCATGAAAGAGGGTCACCATTGCAAACACGTTCAGTGCTACAATGGTGGCGCTCAGCTTGACGGCCTCATCAGATGCTTTTTCACGACCCGCTTAAAGGACCCGGGACTGTAGGAAGAAGGGAACACGTTCATCCTCCTTCCCTAACTTTCTCCAGAATCTTCCTCTGTAATCAAATACTTGACATTCTATTCTGTATTTCCCTATATCATATATTTTATGGCCCAAATTATTACAAATTATTATAATGTTACCCTAATTGTATATCGTGAATGTGATTATGTATTGAATCGTGAAGTCACGTCTTAGTATAATAGCAAAAACGAATATTATTTATCCATCACAGATTTCCATGCTGACATTAAGAGGTCAGTGAGCAAAAATTCCTGTGATTAAACACCGTTTGTCAATACTACAAACCAAAATTCACTGTTAAATAATTCGGGATATTTACCATGCTTATTGATTTTATGGAGCAACCGATATTTCGGCGCTGTTGCAAGCGTCATGATTACGGTGTACTGACGACCGTCGAGTTAGTTCTTATTGTGACCAACCGTATTGGTCTACCCTCTTTCTCACTCGTTTTCTACTCGGTGCCACTACCACTAGCCGCGTTCTCACACTGTACTCGAGCGCGACTACAAATCAAGCGCGCTACTTCATAATTATCATGGTATTTTCCTGATTGCATCCGAGGCTAAAGTGAATTCGGAGTTCAGGATCCTCCTCCTTCCGGTGTCCACTTGACCTTGATTTTAATCTATTGGAGACTTTGAAAGAATGTTACTGCCAATCTTATGTGATAAGTCGTAACTTGGGCTACTTTCTTGTAGAAAAAATAAAAAAAAAACTCAGATCGACTTCCACGTGGACGAAGTCACGGGCACAGCTAGTCACTAATACAATAATCATAACATAATATGTACTATTTACGGTACCGTGTACAATGTGGGGTTAATTGGGGTTAGTTCACAAATTAAAAGTCACGCAGCGGGCTACGGAGCGAGCTATGCTTGGAGTTTCTTTGAAAGATGAAATTCACAATGAGATCATCTGACACAGAACTAAAGTCACCAACATAACTCGCAGAGTAACCCAACTAAAGTGACATACTAATCCTAGAGTGGACACCACGGGAAGGTAAGCAGAAGGTGGGACGCCTCCTAGCTAAATGGATTGACAAATTGAAAATGGTGGCTGGGGTGAACTAGATGTAAAATCAAATTTAGATAGGAAAATGTGAATGCGATCTTTCCCTTACAGGGGTACGCTCTGACCGCTGAGGATGGAAGGATGGGAAGGATGTAGAATGCAGCAATGGCGAGATTAAAAGTAGGATGAACTGTAATAGGCTAATTGATTAAAAGACATGACGATGTCTCCCGTCCTAATTCAACTGTGTGACTGGGGTAGTAAACTCTTCAGAAAACCACGGCTAATAATAACTTTGTGTTGTGTTTCCCGTGAGTAGGCTAGCCGTGTTGTCAATAAGAAGACCAAGAAACCCTTATGTATCTTCTGCTCTGACAGCGCAGAAACTCTCTTAATATTCTTCCATTACCCATTCTCTCCCTCTCCTCTAATAGATCGGCAGCACGAATGTGACGCCTCTGGTGTTGCAAACGTTAATAGGCCACGATAATCACTTTACATCAGGTATACCGCATGCTTATCTGCTACTTAAGTGAATAAAAAAACACCTATTGTTAAAACATCGTCCACAATTACAATACAATATACCGAATTTGAAGTGAAGCATGTCATTCAAAATTTTCCAGGCACTTACACTAACAATGAACAGTAAAGGCATCAGTCGGCATGTAAGCGATGGATAATACGCACTTATTGTGTAAATTGAAGGTTACATACATATTTCATAGCGTGTATTGTTACATTATAAAATTTTACTGCTTCTTGCACCTGGAAGTTATAGTAATAAAAGTGATTGAAAAATTAATAGCGGCCAATAGGTTAGAAGCGAGTGTTTGTCAGAGCCAAGGACTTCACCAAGATCTTTGTGGACTAAGGCTAACTTACCTAATAATGTAGGAGATTATAGTGCATGAATCCTGCTATAAAGTGGGGTAGGAATCAAGGATTACTTTGCACATTCACATTCTAACATTATTTCGAGTTTTAAAATTTATCCTCCATATAGGTTGCTAGGCAATCGCTCCCGAAGCCGAACCCCCCTTTGTTTTTTCCATTCGTAAAAGCCCCACGGATACCAATCCCACCGGAGCCGGTGAGAGAGGTTATTTCGAACTCGAACCGACTAAAACGCACGCCGTCTTTGGTCCTTAGTTGCCGGAGGTGAGATAGTAGCGAACATATCCCTCGCACCCTGGTAGACCCTCCCTTTGGAGATGACCCCCTTCGGGTGTAGGGACCACGGTGTCCTCGTCAAGGCAATTTTTTGGTACACTAAATTTAGGCATTTTCATACCATTTAAAAAGTTCATCGTGTTTAGTAAAGCTAAATGAATCAATTTATTCATAAAAATATCAACTCGCATTAGTAATGCTTTTTTATGAAATTACCGTTTTATTTAGCTTGTCTGATATGACGGAGGCTTCAAGCGTTACCCCAGCACCCTGTACGGTACCGGTGACCGCTACAAAAGTAATCTCCCTACTTTCTCATTTCCCTATGACAGTTTAAATAGGTACCTACTTATATTTCAACACATTTACAATTCATTATTCTACTTATTGTTACAGGCCCTGGTGTACTGAAAAACGCCAGCATTAGCCCCCGCATGTTGCAAGAGTTGCAAATCGTAACACATCGGGTGACAAGTACTGGACAGATTGTACGGAAAGCGATACCGGTAGAGTCAGCAGCTAAAGTTATAGCTGGGGATAAAAATATAGGTGAGTACTTGTTTTTTCATTTATTAAATGGAGCTGTATCACTTGCATGGCACAATGCCGTATAGAGGAACGCTCCCGAAGCTAAAAGCACGAGGTAAGCCCACCCAGAGTATACCACACAAAATTACCAAATTTTAGGTATTTTTAATACCAATATTAAAAATACCTAAAATTTGGTAATTTTTTAATTCTTTCCTATCAACCTGTATAGTTACAGCTGTTTCGTCTAATGACCTCCATCCTCCATGAGCGCGGGCCTTGAGTTGGATGCGGAGCTACCCGTCACCCTAGCAGATTACCTAAAACGGAATTTAGTCTTGATTTATCCTGTTTTTAAAGGGTACTCGATCTGATGGTCAGCTATCAAGCATCATCCTTGAAGCCCAAGCCTGGATTGGTCCTCAACGATGCTAGTTGGGCTCTGTACCTATACCTAAAGGAAAATACTGCAGTCAGTCCTCTAAAAGCAAAGAGGACAAAATTACGGAGGAGTAATTAAGCGGCGTGATTCCAAGTGCGAGCCGGGAAGGGCACACAAAGAACACCGGCCAAAATTATAATGACTGTATCAGCGGTGTGGAGATACCACATGTACCCAGCACCATCTAGTGACAACAAGACGAATTATTACGTCACTACGAAACTGGTGCTGGTACAACGTAGATACAACAACCCAACGACAATCATTGAGTCGAGGCTCACCCGTCGTGATCAACTGATCATCTGATCACTTTACCAACCTGATCGGAGGAACATTTCATTTCGTTCCTCCACAAGCGGTATTGGATAGAATAATGAGAAGAGAGGAAAGTAAAGTTCTTAAATAGATTCAAAGTATGCGATGGCTTTAGGACCAGAAGTAGGCTTTAGGAAAGATGAATGGAATGCATTATCACTAAATCACTCACTTAATAAAGAAGGGGTGATTAAAAAAAATATTTCGTTTTATATGTAGGTCGTCAAACGGTAAGCACCTCTCAATGGCAATACCTATACCTACCATAGGTACGCAGAAGTCCGGAGCATGGTGACCGCCGTTACAGGTGATGTCTCTATTGGTCCCCACCTTGACGACCTCGACAGTTCACGCCCTGCTTAAAGAAACCGAAACTGTAGGAAGAAGGAAACACGTATGCGGGTAAAAAATTCCAGTACATAATGGTGTGATATAGAAAATATATTGTGCCGATCCCAAATAATTGGCAATACCGGCCAAGTGCGAGTCGGGCTCGCCCATGAAGGGTCCGTAGCAGCAAGGTCAACAGCTTCGATCAGCCGCTTTGCCTTATAATTTTTGAGTTAATTGAAAGAAAGGGGAAAATTGCGGTTTATGACGTATTAAAAAAAAAATTGTAGATATCGTTCAATCAAACTATTCTGTTTAGAAAAAAAATGATTTTAGAAACCTCTAAAGCACTTTAGCAGACCTATCTATAGATACCCCACACGCATGTGTTTGATGAAAAAAAAATGATTTACAATTTTAAGTATGACAACTCCCAAAATGTATTGTTTTTTTCTATTTTTGTGTAAAATTCTTAATGCGGTTTACAGAATACGTCTACTTTTCAAGTTTCAATAGCATAAGCCTTATACCTAGTTTCGGAGAAAAGTGACTGTGGCATACAGACGGACAGACAGACAGACATGGCAATTCTATAAGGGTTCCGTTTCACTATTTGGCTACGGAACCCTAAAAAGGGCAGGTAGATGAGGATATTTTTATTAGGTATTTATTTTAGTAGGTATCGATACATCATACACATAATTTAATTGATACAACATTTTCACTGTTGTGTTGTTAAAATAAATTGGCAATGTTACGTTTTTATCTAGGTATAACATTTTTTATTTTCATCTCGGGAACTTGATGACATAAATTTCACAAAGTCAGATATGCTGGAGTTCCGTTTGAACGAGGAAAAAGGATTGTTTGTACAAAAACAATTTATTTTAACAGAATTGTTTACTTTTGAAACGGTTGTGTTCATGATATTTCCCGCCTGATATCCATGTAATGGGAACCTATTACCGGGATAAGAAGACAAAACTCAAAACATTTTGCATCTACGGGAATAGAACACATCCTTATTGCAGTTCAGGGGTTCGTTTTCCAACTTCAGATTCGTTTTGGGTATGGTTTAAGGCCATAGACTTGAATGACGCATGATCTTCTGGCACATTAAATCCGCACATGGGTCTATCCCCGTGAGGAAGGGTCCCAGTTGATGGGATATATTCAAGAAGACAAGTAGCACTTTTTCGATATCTGTACCTTCTGCTCCATATTAACACCATTTTAGCATGTTTTGGTATTGCAACATTTAGAAAAATGGCCCGGTAAGAGGGATATATCCAAAAATAGCAAGCGAATAACTGTTCCTTCAGTTATATGTGCTTTAGGTCCCAATGTAATAGGTGGCGAGCCTATTGCCATTAAACGGGCACTTATAAACCTGCGATAAATACACACATAACTTCGAAAAGCATCGAAAAGTCGCAGTGCAGACCCACCATACCACTAGCCCTACCCCTGGTGGTAGGGCGGGTCCCAAACCATACCACCATCATACCATCAATTGATAGTGATGTGGCACAATGTTAAATCAAAAGTTTTGTCAAATACATACTATTATAATTTACAGGAAATAAACTGAAATGGACACATTGCTATTAATACACATTAAAAATTAAATTGGAACAGAATATGTTTTTGTTCTATGAGAAAAAAAAATTATGTACGCAACTTGTCTAATGCGTGACCAACGGTAATTTGTTTGGTGACTAATTGCATTTGTACATCAATTATAAATTCGTCGTTAATAATTTGGTTTATTCGTCGTTTTTTAGGTACCATCTTTGCTTCATGAATCTTATGTAATACATTCAGTAAACGCATTAATGTCACAGTATTCTTATTAATTAATTTATTTATTTTGGAATGAAATGATTCCAAAATGTTGGTAGTTCGATGGCGCTCACCGCAAACGCTAAATACTACAGGGGAATGTATTTTAAACCAAAACTAATAAATAATAATAGTAACGGCAACGATAGTCACAGATAAATAACATACGAGTACTTAGTCACATCATTATGGTGGTATGGTTTGGGACCCGCCCTACCCCCAGGGGTAGGGCTAGTGGTATGGTGGGTCTGCACCGGAAAAGTCGTTGGTGTGCCATGGTTATTCAAATATGCCTGTTGAGCTTTACTGGTATTCCAAAAGAAACTATTCACTCTTGACGAATTTATCCACAACAAATTCAATAGTGCCTTGTGTATGTCAACGATCGGTAGTATACCCCTCATATTTTATTCATACCAAGATACAAGTTTGCAGAATTGCCCTGTAATACATGTACAGCCGACTTTTCATAATAACCTTATGGCTTCAGGGTTTGCATGTGGAATGAAGGATTTTTGTGCCGCTCTTGCGTACACTAGTTAGGGAGTCAGTGTGAATAACTGTGATAGGTTTTTTAATATTTATCTTGACAGAAAGATAGATAGACAAATAACTTTTTATTGTGCACCAAATATAGAAATTACAGTATAGACATAATAATAAGTACACGTAAACAATTGTGTATAAATAGGTGGCCTTTATCGATAGAAATGATCACTTTCAGGCAACCTAAACAATAATCATATATCACAAAAATTTTATTACTTTTCGTCTATTTGTAGTTGTTTTCGCCTGCTTCACTGAGTCGTTTAAATGTGTTTAATTTTTTTAACTTCCCGTACTATTTTCTTAATTTTACAAGCTGTAAGAAACTTCTACATAATATTAGTAAAATAAGGTTACAAAAGAAATGTTGTAGTCAATCTCAAGTTATGGTGTGATCAAGAGAAACATGATTTTATTTTTATATTGTTTACTTGCAGCACCATCAGCGTGAAATTCTGATCCCGTTTTAGCAATACATGGGAACTTATTACACGAAATAATGAGTAGCCTAGGCATATCAAAGCTATTTGTGTACTAAATTTCACCCAGATCCGCACACGCACTTCGACATAATTGAGCAACAAACATTCACAAACTTTACTTTACATTAAATATTATTAATAGGATATGTTTTTGATCGTGCGAAAAATCTCCATATGTAGACGCCCCCCACTCCGTATGTAGAAGTTATGTCTAAATATTTTTCATACGATACCTACTGAAGTTCGGGGTTTTAAAACAATCCACTGTCTCCTATACTATAAACAAGAAAAAAGTGGCGACTATGAAAATGACAGGGATGCCATTCGCATTTGTAACTTTAGGATATTTGCATATAAATATCTGGTTGTAAACAAAACATCAGCACAGGTGATATTGTAGTAATCTTGTAACGCAAATCTTTCACAAAAATGGAGTACTTTATCAAATTTATGAAATAAGATTTTTTTTTGGAAGAGGGAGAAACTAAACCAAACTTCGTTCGTTATACCTATCTATCTATATTGATAGGTAGATAATACTTTATTGTACACCAAAAATAATAAATTACAGTATAGATATAATAATGAGTACCTACATGTAAACAATTATACGTACAATTCGCTAGAATCGCTAGAAGCGATCTCTTTCATGCAACCTTTGGGATGGTTAGTACCATGCTAATATATCATAACTTTTCAATTTTTTTTTTTAAGTTTTTTAGTTAATACATTTTTTCGATTTTTGCATTAGTCGCGGTCGCATCAGAGTGTTTTTTATACCACTTAGGTGGCTGACAAGCTCGCGGCCCTCCTGATGAAAGTTGTTACCGTCGCCTATTGGCGATTGGAACACCACGGGCGTCACATTCGTGCTGCCGACCATATAGAGAAGAGGGGGGAAAGGGGGAGGGGAGATGGTTAAGAGAGTCTCTGTGCTGTCAGTGCAGAAGACAAAGAAGGGTTTCTCGGTCTTCCAACTGACAACACAAAACACCTCTCCAGAGAGCTCTGGCTAACCTACTCACCGCTGGAAACACAACACAAGATTATTATTAGCCGCGGTATTTTATAGGGCGGAGGTACTTCCGCAGTCGGACTGCTCAATTAGGACGCGAGATACCGTCATGTCCTACCTCCGTCAAACTCTTCTCGGTACTTATCTCGGAGACTTAGATTTTACTCTCCAACTTTTACCTAAGTATTATCATCTAGTATGGTGACCTCTATCCACTAAGCTAAGCCTACCATCAAGCGGAGAGCAGTCAGATTGATGGACGAAACATAAAACACAACTATTACTAATATAAATAATTATTTCCAGATTTAAAAAACAAGAAGACGGTGTTCTACGCGGTAGGCTTCTTAGACAGTTCAGCATGGCCGTTCACGCAAGCCATCGGTACTTCGTACTCCAAGAGAGGATACAACGTCTTAATATCGGAGACTATCTCTTTCTTCACCTACATTTACCCCAAGTAAGTTCACACATTCATAAGCTACCTACAGTCCCGGGTCCTTTAAGCGGGACCTGAAAAAGCATCTGATGAGGCCGCCAAGCTGAGCGCCGCCATTGTAATACTGTACGTGTTTCTTTGGCACTCTTTTCTGAGACTTTGCCTTCAACTTACCATACCAATGAAGTGAAATTGACGTGCCAATAATGAAAAAAAAAATTCTAGGACAATCTACACAACGCCACCTAGACCTATGGTAAGCATAGTTTAACCAGCTTGTGATAAATGTTCTAGAATGCGGATAAACATACCTACATAGATAATTTTTTTTTTGTAAATACATACATATTATACATAGAAATACCCAGACCAATGCAAATATTCATATTCATGCCCACAAATATTTGCACTGAGAGGGAATCGAACCCACGCCTCCTGTGTAGCAGTCGCGTTTACTCCCACCAAGCCACGGAGGTCGTAAAGCTAGTCAAAGCTAGTAGATATCAGTATTGTGATAACCGAGAAAGAATATGTCCACTCCATCTCATCCATTAGGTGTCGTAAGAGATGACGAACGGAAAAATAAAATAAAATGAACGATAAAATAAGAATAAAAAAGATGTTATAACTGCGAGAGAAGGAAAGCTCGAAATATAATGCTGAACCTATGGCCAACGTGAATATAGTATGCCAAAGCCTGCCAACATTGAAAGTGGCTTTTGTCCAGCAGTGGACCACGATATGTTGATTGATTGATTGAGATTGTAGATCAAAATCCGAATCCCGGTCATCATTCTCTGAACCTTTTCCCAACTCAGTTGAGGTCGGTTTTCCAGTCTAACTGTGATACGGCTGAACTTCGATGTTTCCTGTGAAACGACTGCCATCTGTTATTCTGACCTCCACAACCAATGGTCCAATGACCAATGGCGATATCAAAGTTCAAATTAAATCAAATTTAAATTTAACTTTAATTTAAATCAAATTTATTTCTTTCATAAAGCAAAGGTTACACAAAATATGTTATAATAATAATAGAATCAGCTATGTTCCGCCGAAGGGATACAAAATATTGAAATTAAATCTCATTCACACGAAATCCAAATTCAAGTACCATAATTAATTAGGCCAGATTGTAACTTAAATTTCAATTAACATCAGAATAATTAAGTCTAATGAAAATGTCAAAATAGTAATTAAGTATGTCAAGTGTTATATTTTGAGTGATTCTATAAATAGTATTCAGTAGTATTCAGATCATAGTTTTGTGAAGAGGTATTTTTTTCCTTTTAGGTACTCATTCAATGAGTAAAACGCTTTGGTATATAATAATTTGGCAAGTTTAGTCTTCAATTCAATACACACATAACTTCGAAAAGCATCGAAAAGTCATTGGTGTGTGCCATGGTAAAACCTGGGGTCGAACCCGAGGCCTCATCTCAGCAGTCCATTACCCATACAACTAGGCTACTGCAGATTGTACGTGCTTGAATAAGTGTAGGTATATTAGATAACCTTATCATGGGAATTACCATCCTTATAACATGCTCACGGCTATTTCCCTCCAGATGGGAGAGGTAAATTAACACAGAGCGAGAAATATGTCTTGTAAATTTTCACCTCCGGCCATCAAGGACACATAGACGGCGTGCGTTTTAATCAGTTCAAGTCCGACATAACCACCTCCATCGACTTGAACGGAGGTGGTATCCGTGAGGATTTTGAACACGATAAAATAGAGGTTGATTAACACACACATTTCATTAATCTTTGTATTCGGTCTCACGTAACAAGGGATGAGCCTATTGCCGTATTTCGGGCAATATTGTTGGCTCGCGTTATATATCTGAGGCGAGTCTGGGCTGTATATAATTATCTGTTTGATGTTAAACAGTCAAAGTCGCGAATACCCGTTGAATGCAGACCGCTTTCAACCAGTCGGATTGGAGATCGATGAGGGAGGCCTATGTTTAGCAGTAGATGTCCTATGGCTGAAATTATGATGATGATGAACCCTTAGTCGTCTTGTACGACGCCATTTGGTGGTCCCAATTATTATTCTCGTTCCTAAATCTTCAAATATAATTCAAATATGATATCTAAATGTCGGTATAATCAAAATTTATCGTTGAGAGATCCAAGTTCGGAATCAAGCGATAAATCAGACCCAAGTTTAGAGATACTGAGACAGTATTAAGGAGCTACGTGACCAAGGGTCCTTAAAAACTAAACCCATAGTTAGTTACGCATATCGCTAGTTAATCCCCTAAATTGACTTTAGGTTAGGGATTACTAATGATGCTAATCCTGAAATCTACAGAAATCTATGAAATTGACGATCTCCGTGGCGTGGTGGAGACAACCATTAATGCAGGAATGTATTTGAATTTATTGTGTACTAAGTGAACGCAACTGTTACACAGGGCGCGGGTGTTTTTTGGGACACTTCAATTTGATTTCACCTGGCCTGATGGTAAGCAGAAGACAAAGTCTCATGAAAAAGGGTCACCATTGCAAACACGTACAGTGCTACAATGGTCTCATCGTTCAGCTTGATGGTCTCATTAGATCTGATGCTTTTTCACGCCCCGCTTAAATTACCCGGAACTGTAGGAAGAAGGAAACGCGTGCGCCGGTAAGGAATTCCAAGACTTAATGGTGTGGTAGAGGAAAGACTCATCGAAGCGCTTGGTTCTTGATGGAATATTCTGCACCATAGCGGGTGACATCTGAGCCCTGCACATAATGTCCTGTGTAGGAAAGGAGAGGGTGGGATTATCATCGAGTCGTGTTTTTCAATCCACCCGTTTGGTATCACAGCAGATTAACGTTTAACCACTACGAATAATCAGCTTCAGAATTGAATTGGAAATCCACCTGGAGGCCATTTATTGTGTGCCGGCGGGAACAATCGTAATGGTATCAACAGCTTAGCGGCTTTGTGCAATGGCTAGGGATGGGACATCGTATATTAATTTTGTATTGTATTTTGCATTGTATTGTAATAGAATCTGCAAATAAAATGACATGTTGGTCGCAGATTTGATTGTCGTTCAGTTATAAATTTTTCTCAATTCTTCAAATATTTTTGAACTGAAACGGTATTAATAAAAAGAGTAAAAGCGATTTGATTATTAAATAAACCATACTAATATTATAAATGTTTGATATTTCATGCTTGGGTCACTGTATTGGTTAAAATGAATTTGGACTAACTATGAAGTATAGCTTGCTGAAGGATATTAAGTTAGTTTATGTTTGAACCAATATCCGCGGGGGTGAAGCCGTAGGCAACAGTTAACTAATAAATAAAAGAAAACACAAAAGACAACATCCTTAGATGAATGACAACTAATAATATATAGAGGAAAAAGTAAAAGTTGCGCGCGCGCGTGTGTATGTATGTGTGTTTGTTTGTAACGAATAAACAAAAACTACTGAGCCGGTTTCAAAAGTTATCTGGCCTGCTTGAAAACAGTAGTACAAAACCTCCCAACCATAGGAGAGGCCTACGCCCAGCTGTAGACTGTGGGCCTAATTGATTGATTGAAAAAAATATCGATACAAATACCTGTTAAATAATAGACCATCACTAACGAGTCTTAAGCTTATGATCTGTTTGTGCAGATGTGGGCTTATTAGCTGTTATTGTGTATCATATTGACAAATTGGTTTTTAATCCTTCTCGTGTGATGGTCCAAAAATGCAGTTCAATAAATACTGCTTTCAGTATAATAGTTAAAGTGTCGCAACACATATTATACAGTAATCAATCAATCTGCGGTAGCCTAGTGGTATGGGTAATGGACTGCTGAGACGAGGTCTCGAGTTCGATCCCAGGTTTTACCATGGCACACACCAATGACTTTTCGATGCTTTTCGAAGTTGTGTGTGTATTTATCGCAGGTTTATTACTGCCCGGTTAATGGCAATAGGCTCGCCACCTATTACATTGGGATCTAAACATAAACTGGTGAAATGTAGGTGCCAGCACTTCTGCCTACCTCTTGGAGGCGTGTGTTTATGCTATGCTATGTTATGTGAATTCTTTAAAAAAATGTTTCCTATATAATCATCTTGGGGCTTTTGTGGACGCCACCTAGCGACTGCCTCGTCGGATCCTATCTAAATTAATTTGAAACATTTAACATACCTAGTAATTGTTTTAAAAAAATCACTCATAGTGATTCTTTTATGTTTTCTTGAAGACAAATCGACTTCCTTGTTAAAATCTTCACACAATTACTCCGTGAAGTAATTGATTGTACCTGCATAATGTAGATTTCGTATACGTATGCTATGAGAGTATACTAGTTAGTTAATTATCATAATTGTAATAATATACAATGTTAAATAAACAATTAACAACCGTGTTGTCTCACTGCATAATAGTTGTATGACTTGCGTCTTATGTATTACGTGATTATATTAGGTTCCAAGTTGTAATATTTCCTACTAGATAATGAGTAGGTCTTATTGTATCTGATGTTCATTTGTTAATTTGTTCACTAGCTGACCCGCGCAACTTCGTCTGTGCCACCCCGTTTTTGCAATACTTTTCACTTCTGCTTCTTACCAGTTGGTTGTTGCATGTTATATACATATAAACCTTCCTCTTTAATCATTTTATCTATTAAAAAAACCGCATCAAAATCCGTTGCGTAATTTTAAAGATTTTAGCAACCAAAGGGATATAGGGACAGAAAACGCGACTTTGTTTTATACTATGTATAGCGATAACTAATGTGGGAACGTAGTAAGCCTTCCCGAAGAGCAAAACCTATACTCGAACCCTCTCCGTGAGTGGAAAATTCAAAATCCTAGTATCATTTATTCTGTATAGACCACTGAACGGCACTTACAAAACGTCAATATCAACAATATTTTATAAATCAGTGAGCAAATGTACCACCGACTCGAAACGCGGCCCCGGCCTGAGAAAACTCTGGCATAAAAGTCAGCGGGGTTTTTATTTGATTTTTTGGTGTATTTACAAACATTTACTAGTCTAGATACAAAAATTTGCTTCAGAAGCAACTTGAGTGAAGTACTCTTTCCAGGCTTGTTTATCATCCAAATAATCCTGAATTTTATAATAAGTTTAATATTAGATCGTTACGTATGAAATTGCCGTTTTGTTTTAAGAAATTGGAGGAAACTCAATGTTCAGTACTGCCATTTTTGCATTTTTTAGATATGACAAATCCAAATTTTTTGAATTTTTTGTTTATGAATGATACAACAACAAATTTTATTTCATTTTTGAAAAATGATAGCGGAAAAATAGTAATGCGAAATTTAACATCGAAATGGATAGCTAGATCGAATTTAATTGATCAATTTATTTATATCTATCTATCAATATAAATTAATATAAAGACCTATTATATGCTATGCCCATAAATACATTCATATTAATAACATATATTCTATTACATATCATTATCTAAACCATGATTGACATGATAATCCCCGTAAGCGTAAATGGATAATTTAATTCCGGTGTCATAACATAAGTGTACATTATATTGTGCGTATGCGCGGTTTACTTCACGACTCATTTACTACTTAAGAACATGAGTAAGCTTTTTACAAGGCAATATTTACAATTGTACATACGGTTGTATTATTTCCTCCTAGATATTAAGACGACAAACTGTCTCAGCTGTTTGTTTAACTATGCTATTCAAATAAATGATTGTATTTACAATAAGTATACATGTTTGTTAATAGACCATAAAATAGGCCACTCTTAAGTTGGGGTTACGTTTCAAACCGGTACTTGGGCCATTTGCTATACATATATCTTAATTGTAACTCACTTCTGTGCGTCACATGGTTTCTGGTAGACCAGAATTTGGGCCACCCCATTTCTGGCGTCGTACAATGCGACTAAGGGATAGGGTTGTAACATCAGACATACCTATATATACAGCCCAGAGACAGCCTCAGATGCATGGCGCGGGTCAAGAATAGTGTCTGCAATACAGCAATAGGCTCACCCACTATTATGTGGGACGGAATACTATGTATGGTGAAATGTGTGTTGATTCAGCTATGCCAATTCCTTCGGGGATAAAGGCGTGATTATATGAATATATGTATGCTTTTTTATGATGTGGAAACCATTCGAAACCTCGAGCCGGTGGGGATGATTATTTCGATATCGAACCGCCAAAAACCCCACGCTAACTTCATTTGCCGGAGGTGAGATGGCCATTGAGATATCACTTGCAACTCAAAACCAAAAACCGAAAAAAACGGGCCAAAACAGGCCTGACTTCGATTTCAAGATCAAAGAAGAATAAAAGCATTTATTCAAAAAACACACAATGTACAAAGGATCAAATAAAAAAAACTCCCCGAGATGGCCCCCTAGATAGTACATTGATGGACATAGGCCTATCCTAGTTACCTTTTTAAATAAATTAATATTACTCATGCAGTACTGACTGATTTGTAGTTTACCATGAATTGAGAAACGAGATATTTATTTGTACCACTTAGGACAGACAAGCACACGGCCACACCTACTGGAAATTAGTTACCTGGCCTATGGACTGTGTACACTCCTCATTCTGACAGATCAATTATCCGAACAATGATTACATCTAGGTATTTGAATCAATGAGATAATATGATTTGCATAACAAAAGGGTTTATCTAACCATTCAACATAGTATACCTATATTTGAATTGCAGAATTGCGTGATACCGTCTGATGCTGTCCAAAACGTTAATTGGTAGGGCTTGTGCGGCTAAGCATGAAGTTAATTTCCTTGCGACTTACATCGCATAGCAAGGAATCGGATTTATTTAGCTGCTACATTTTTGGTTAGGAATTTATTTTCAGCATGCCCATTTTTCTACAAAGTGCACGATTGGCGGCAATAGCCCCCCTAGTACGTGGACAGAATATCATAGTTGGCGAAATGTGGGTGTTCAATACACCTCTGCCTACCCCTTTGGCGATTACGGGCGTGAGCATAATTTAGCAAAGTAATACCTTGTACCCGCGATTTATAGCTGCAACCCTAAACTACATCTCAGATTTAATTATTAGTTATTCGTTTTTACTTGCATCCCTACGGGAGTAATTTTAAAGACGCATATACGTCAAAAAACCATACCTCTGATAGCCAATAATCTAATGACCAATGGCGATATCGAAGTTCCAAGTTAGACTGGTTGGACTTTTGAGGGCTCCAACTACCTGTACCGACTGCCATAGATGTTTGTATGGCAACCGGGACCGACGGCTTAACGTGCTCTCCGAGGCACGACCAAACAGCCGTATTCATGCGTACAACTTTTTGCACTAACCGGGGATCCAAACCGAGCCCCGTAAGTAGCAGTCGCGTGCACTACCGCCACGGCACGGAGGAGATTATACCTATGTAATATAATTTATTGTTACAGATCGGCGCGCCTAGTCAAGGTCATTGGCAAGAAAATGGGCGAATTTCTGGTCAAGCTCACAGAATTTGGACTGGAACCAGAAAATATTGAACTAGTCGGTGCCAGTTTAGGTGCCCACGAAGCAGCTTTTGCAGCAAAATATTTCTACGAAACAACTGGAAAGAAAGTTTCAAGAGTAACCGGTTTAGATCCTGCAGGACCATGCTTCAGATCACTAAGTACAGATAACAAACTATTTAAAACTGATGCTGACAAAGTTGATGTGGTACATACTAATATAGATGGCTTCGGTACTGCAGAAACTTTAGGTCATATAGATATTTATGTTAACGGAGGAGAGTTCCAACCTAGCGATATACCTTACATACCTTGTTTAATAGTGTGTAGTCATGTAAGAGCGTTGATATACTGGTGGCAAGCGTTAGAACATCCAAAGAAGTTTGTAGCGGTCAAGTGTGATTCAGTTCAGGAAGCCAGGTTCGCTCAATGCTTCAATGGTTCTGGAACTAACTATTTAGGGCTGGAAGCTAAGTTCGATAGGCCTGGAATTTATTACTTGGCAACAGATAATGAATTTCCTTACTATAAAGGAAAAGATGGATTGAAAAAGGAGAATGAGATTTATACGAAAATTGCTGGGATTATTAATGCTGAAGACAGGTTTGATGTTTCATAATATTAAAGTAAATGTTAGATCTAAGTTTGTAGAAGTAGACTATGGATAATTTTAGTTTTTGTAGCTAATGTTGAAAATCAAAGTACCTAAATTACTTTGAGTATTTAACTGAGTGCATCTAGTGTTGTTCCAAAGTATGGGCATTACTTTATAGTAGTACTTTAATGGTATGGCTACCACGTTCCAGTATACGGCTTGTGAAAATACACGTTCATGAAATTTACACAAATTTCTTTCAACATTATGTTATAATATTTATAATATATTTGTACAAGCCAAAATATGCGAGCATATTGTAACGCATGTGGCTACTATTATACAGAAGACTAAATCTTTTAATTTATACCTGTCCAAAATGAATTACATCTAAATTTCCCAAATATCAATAGGGATCGCTATTCCAATAAACATTTTATTATAGTTTGAAAATCGCTATAAGGCTACCATGGTACGCGCGGCGTAGTGGGGGGAGTATCATCTGCCTCACTCGCTCTTGACTCATACTCTTTTTTACTTTGTCCCCCGCTACGCCGCGCGTACCATGGGCGCGATACAGCACTCGTTGTCAGACTATACGAGAAATATCTCTTTCGAAATATGCGAGATCGATATTAGATCAAGACTGAATTTAAAACAGATATTATATAACATAAATTCCTTTTTTTTTCGGAAAAAAACCATACTCTCTTTATAAAAATACAATACATATTCAAAGAAAGTAATTGAGACAACGGGATACTGTTCTCCATCCCTGCATCAATGATATTATTATGTAAATATCACGATTTAGTCGAACGAAGAGCATTGAAGATCTAATTTGATGACATCTATGTACAGCCTCCGAATTAAGGCGTTTAGAGATGTAATGAATAAATCGGTATACTTCTTAATACCTATGTTAGTGATATGTTTTTTTTTAATTATTGGATGGCTATGGATAGTGGTCATTTCAGCCTTATCTTATTTTGTATTATAACACTATATTCACTATAATCTAGTTGGAATGATTGTTGATGATAATGTATTGATAATCGCCTTAGTAATGTGACTTTACTAGAAACTTCTTTAAAGGAGATTTGGTAGCAACACAAAAAAATCACAATTCATTATAATATGCCCCTTTTCTACACTCGTCCACTTTGTCTATGCTGTTCTAAAACTCCACCATTTTCACACATGAAAATTCGAATTTATACCAAATTTAGAAAATGAAATATTGCAGCAATTTACAGTATTGGCTTTCCTGCCAAACCCTCTTCAGTGATGTGATTTACCTCAGATGATTGCCATGTAGAAAAGTTAGTCCCTAAAACAATTTATAACTTTGCGGGAATTGTTTTCGCACATAACAAAGTGCGAGATATTATTATAGATTTTGTTTCATCTCACGAGAAAGAGAGACAGAGCCCCCTTTTCACATAGTTCATTGATGGACGACTAGTTATTGACTGACTAGCATCCAAGACTAAGAACTCTACGGTCTACGTGATTTGGGCCTAGATTCTACTAATTGTAAACCATTGTCAAACTACTGAGATTACAAAAAATATCATAGAATTTATAGTTAAATTTTAAAATTAAAAAGCAGTGTGTAGAGTGAATGAAACTCTTTATCGTTCATTTAAGTATGAACTTAAAGCATATGGAAATATAGTCGAAAATTTAATAGCAGTTTTGTAATCTCAGTGACTTTACAATGGTTCACAATTAGTAGAATCATGATCCCCTGTCCTCCAAGGCGAAGGCCTCAGATATGACCGGCACTTACGCAGGGATGATGATGACTGTTACTAATAATCATTTCAATGATGTAACACATTATAGAAGTTAAGCTTATTATAATTGTGCCATTTGCGCAAATTTTAAAACAAGATTGTGGATTTCACTTATGAAATTAACTGCAAACAAATGTTAGTGGTTTATCAGATTTAGCTGTGGAATGACTTTTGATTGTCTATTTACTTTCCAGGGCAGGCAGAGGTAAATTAACACATCATTGTATTTGGTCCCACATAAATAGGGAGTGAGCCTGTTGACGTATTCCTGGTGCTATTGTTGACTCAAGCCATGCGTCTGGGCTGTAAACATCACTGTCTGATGTTAAACAGCCCTATTTCTTAGTCACCTTGTACGACACTTCATGTGAAGGGGACTACATCTCTTCATATTAATGGTCCAAAAACTCTATCGGAAACCACGTGGAAAATACAAACAGTATTGAATCGAAAGCGTTTATCAGTGAAATCCAGTCAAATTCGAATTTGATCGCAACTACCCACAATAGTGAAATACGCCCCATTAATAAAATAGCGACATTAAGTAGGTAATGAATATTTTAGTGTATTATTTTATCAAACTCGCCATTTATATTGAATAAGAATGAATCACCTGTGATTAGGTACATACGTAAGCGTCATTTACTATTTAAAGACCCATGTTTTAGAATGATAATTATTCAGTTATGAATCTCGGCTAGAGACTATAAATAGTTCAATTAGTCACATAATTATTATGCGTATTTATGCAAACGTGCACAAATCTGACAATATGAGACACACAAATCAGACAATATTATCATTTTTGTAAAAACTGAAAATTTTAAATACCTTTCTTAGAATTAAACAGACATTCTTAACTCTTTCGAAAATATTCGAGTTTCTTTGATACAATGTATGAAATGTCTTAAATACCTTTTTATATATAGCAAAGTAATCTCTATTGTGAACGAATAAAGTTTGTTTTCGTTTTACAGTACGTATGATTTAGGCTGAATTATAGTAATTATTAACGACGAGAGTTTTTATAGTTTCAAGTCGTTCTAAAATATGGGCCTTAGATTTTAATAATATATTATTAACTGGTGTAAAGTAAATGAATGTCGTTATTGATATAGGTATACATAATATATGTAAGTACGTATTTCATTGTATAAATCTGTGATTTAGCGTATAGTATAGGTACAAATAAAATATAAATATTAGGGTATTTGTCATTTTTATTTTTCTGTAATATCATTTGAAATTAGGCCATTGATACATATCCTTTGTGTTAGGTAAGACGTGCTCACGAGGCCATCAAGATGAGGGCCCTATTTGATACCGCCAATATGTACGAGTTGTGGATTCAAAATGCACTCTATACGCGCAGTAGTTACGCGTTTGTGGGCTCCCTTTTGAGAACAGGACGACGAACTCAGAATTACCAATAAATTTTGTCAAAACAATTCCCGCGCACCTAGACCTCATTTCCCTCGCGATTTAGGTCCAAGATACTTGCTGATAGGTATATCTATATACACTAAACGTCTTGTATAAAATCCCCTTTAAAGAAGCCCTACCTAAATAACTCTTTATTGAACATCAAAAAAAAACATTTACATATAAAGGTAGCCATTGACGATACATCCATTTGAATTGGATGCATGGATTTCAATACGTTTGGAAATCCAAAGCTAGATGCCATCCATTTTATTGGCATACATATATCACATTCACATAACGATTTTGGAAGACGTCCATTTCATTTGGATCGTTGGATACTACCTCAAGACACGTAAAATGAAGTTATACTTGTTTTAATGTCCAATGGGTGGCCTTATCGCTGGAAGTCAATCTCTTCCAGAGCAACCTTGGAATAGACAGTGGCGTGTCATAACAGTATGGTGTAGTTATCATAATTAAATAAACTAAAAACAAGGTGTATGTGTGGACTGAGAGCCCGATTTTAATTTTGGGTATTTTTGCAGTTAAACTAACAATAGTCCATATAACCAATTGTACAAACAGTATTTGTACATAACTATAAAAAATAGGAACAAGGGAAAATTATTTTTTTCTTTCTTTCTTTCTTTAATTCTTTATTGCACACACAAAGTACAGAGATTATTCACATACATTTTGCAAGAATCATGTACAAAGGCGAGCTTAACTCACAATGAGTTCTCTACCAGCAAACCTTTGAGTTACAGAGGAGTAAGTATCATAATGAAGGCAGTCTGAAGTGTACATCAAAGATAAAAACACAAGATCATAAAAATGTACCTAAACAGGTACATATATATATATATATATATATATATATATATATATATATATATATATATATATATATATATATATATATATATATATATAGACACATACATACATACATACATACATACATACACACATACATATATATCATACATATATATCACACATATTATAGATAGACTTAAACGTATATATACCTACCTAGATAAATAAATATATAGACTACAATATTATTGTGAAAGGAGATGATCCTTAGTTCTTCTCCTGAAGATATCAAGAGTATTACTACTACGAATGGAGTGAGGCAAGGAGTTCCAGAGACGCACAGCTTGCACCGTGAAAGATCCATCGTAGCAGCTAGAACTGTGCCCAGGTGTGCGAAGTAGAAGAGACGAAGAAAGGCGGCATGGTTTGCCCCTGGGTACAAGATACTCAAAGCGTTCCCGCAAGTAAGTAGGAGCATTAGGATTATGAAGTATAGTATAGAGAAGAGTTAAGATGTGAAGGTTACGGCGCTGCCGAATAGGGAGCCAGTTCAGTCTTTTCCGGTATTCGCTGACATGGTCGTATTTACGGAGGCCAAACACGAAGCGAATTCCCAAATTCTGCAAGCGCTCAAGTTTGTTCAACAGTTCCTCCGAAGCATCGAGAAAGCAGACATCAGCATAGTCCAACGGCGAGAGTAGAAGAGATTGTGCAAGAGTAGTTTTAGTCTGAATTATTTATACAGAAGCACCAGCAAAATACATTTTAAATCATCCAATTTGGTTGGTAATCCTGTCGGTCCCTCGACATTGGCTGTATAGATTAAAACCGGTGTCCATAATGAATGCAAAATGTTTTCATTTGGTTGGATGAACCAACGAGAAAAGTCAAATCAAAAAGTCAGCTGGGTGCGGAGGGCGGAGGATCAATAGCGAGCATTGGGAGAGGCCTATGTCCCGAAGAGCGAAACCTATGCTCGGGTCCTCTCCGTTAGTAGCGGCGCTGCCGTGAAACAATTAATTACTACACCACGATGACAACTCAAAAATGCCGTCGATTTGACGGAAAAAGTGGACTGCAATAGGTTAATTGATTGATTTCATGACCGAGTGTTTTATAACTTACCAGCTATTTGTAGAACATTTAAATGGTAGGTATATAATTTGTAAAAAAGAAAAGAAAAATTAGGAAAAGGAAGAAAGAAAAAAGGAATGACGTAATGCAGTAAAAATAATTTGTAAACTTTCGGGATCTTAGTTACTAAAAGTGAGTTTTATAAACCGTTGCAAGTTTAACAAAATGAGTATATAAACAGGGAGAGAGAGCTCCTGTGGCGTGGCGGTAGTGAACGCGACTGCTACATAGAAGGCGCGGGATCGATTCCCGTTCAATGCAAATATTTGTATGCTTGAATATGACTATTTGCACGGGTCTAGTCGTGCCTGGGATAGCACGAAGCCGTCGGTCCCAGTTGCCATACGAACATCTAAGTCGTTACGGGTAGTTGGAACCCTCAAAAGTCCGACTAGCCTAATTACAGAACTTAGATATCACCAATTTGGTTGTGGAGGTCCGATGGCAGTTGTTTCACGGAAAATATCTAAGTTCAACCGCATCTTAGTTAGGTATACGAGAAAGCCGACCCCATCTGAGTTGGGCTGGCTCAGAGAATGATGATAAAACAGGGAGAGAGAGAGAGAGATAAAGATGAAGAGAGAGAAAGAGAGATAGGTGATAAAATCCCCTACTCATTACGTCAATCTCGAAAACCTGGGTCCATTGACGGTTCAAAGATCTTTTTAGGCCCATAGTTGCGTTTGTTTTTCCAATCGATTACAATATGGGGTATATGAAGGGCATTAAAAGGTTTTACAGGGTCAGCGACACGAATGTAGACTCGGCGTAGGTGGTAAAAAACCCTCAAATAGGTGTTTATAAATATTTAAAAAGGTTTAACTTACTGATGAGATTTTGACTCAAACCGTTTCAAAAACGACGTCATTCTAAGTAAATGCAATCCAAACATTTGCCGTCTAGATTAAAATGCGTCTGTGAATATAAATACGTGCATAGTAGTGGGTGATGACAACTCGTCGTTTTATAAGCGAGATTTCTTTAGGGATATAGGGGTAAATAAAAAAAATATTTTAAGAATAAAACTTTACAAAATTTAGTCTGTGCCTTGGCTTTTTTATCTGCATCTATAGCTACACTAATATTATAAAAATGGATTTATTTTTTATTTTTAATATGTGTGTGTGTTTTTTTATACCGCTTTCCATATTTCATCAGGTGGACCGTGTGCTTGTCTGCCAACTAATTAGTGAAAGGTTCGTTAAAATAAATTCTATTGTTTGTAATAATTGACTTTTTTATTTTTTTATTTATGGCACGTCAGTTTGACTTCACCTCGCCTGATGTTAAGCTGAAGGCAAAGTCTCATGAAAGAGGGTCACCATTGCAAACACGTACAGTGCTACAATGGTGGCGCTCAGCTTGACGGCCTCATCAGATGCTTTTCACGCCCCGCTTAAAGGACCCGGGACTGTAGAAGGAAACACGTGCACCGGTAAAGAATTCCAGGACTTAATGGTGCGGCAGAGAAAAGACACCGAACCGCTTGGTTCGTGATGGAATATTTTTTCTTTTCTTAATTAATTGACTGTACCTATTAACAGTTGGAGCGCGAAACCTTATAAATACCAAGCTTTATCCAGTGCTAGAGTCTAGAGTCCCACCCCAACCAAACAGAAAAATAAATAGATAAATTTTGTCAAACAACTCTTTTATGTAAACAACCACATTTTATGTAAACATTTCCTTCACGTTTGAGAATTTTACAACACCAGGTACACAGCCATTACAATGAGACTACAAACGGCACTGTCTTAAATTTGTTTCAACTGTTAACAGTGGACCATAAAAATGTTATAAAACTGTTGATTTTCTGATATTATCAAAATGTATTATTCAGACGTTGTAGTAAAAATAATTTTACTGTTGAAATCTCAGTGAAACAGGCTTTTGGATTTGTTAGGTATACAGACATGTGGAAGGAAACTATTGGCTATCAAGTGCATCAGTGGCATATTTTGTATTTTAAATAGCATTAAAGTCTTTAATTACAACGAAAATGTTTTGTTATTCATTGTACTATTTTCCAATCTGAAATACTAACAGTTATTTTTTTCATAGTACCTAATGTAATTCATAATTTTCATTAATAGGTAGATAGGCAAATAGGAGGTGCAGGTTCGATTCACGCTCAGTACAAATATTAATTGTGTGCATGCTTATGAATATTTGCATTGGTGTTTCTATACATAATAATATATTTTTTTCGGCGGACGACTATCGCAGTGGATAGACGCGTACATGGTCCTTAGCGAATTCTACTGATAAAATAACCAACTACTGCAAGCAAAAGTGTTAACTATCGTCATTTCATTAACAGCCAGAATAGGATCAATCGGTGTCAATTTAAAAAGTGCAGTATTGCGGTGGATTAGTGTCGCTTGCGAGCAACGGTCGCGGTAACCGCTCTTCGCCACTTGGGGTAAAAGAGACAACATCTGATTTTGTGTATTTTTTGACTCACTCATATCAATAACGACAAGTCTACGTGTGAGCACTACGTCATCACTGCATTGTTAAGATGAGTACACAACGAACTCCAGTGAAGGATAACAGCAGCCTAAGTGGATCCTTCTCTGACTTACGCACTCTGCAACAAGATCGTAAAAGAAAGCAGCACTTTGATAAGGATCTTGCTCAAGAAATGTCTGATCTGCGCGTTGAGATGAAGAACTACTTTGAGAGTTTCAGTGACAAATTAAGTGAAATCTGTAGTAACTGGTGTCGAGAATTGGTCGAAGTTAAAAATGACATCAAAAGTATAAAATGTTCTACTGAAACCTTGGGTTCAGTGCAGGCTTGCATGAAAAACGAATTAGATGGGCTGAAAACACAAAATTCTGAATTCCAAACTAAGATACATGACCTCGAGCATGAATTAAAATTATTCAAGAATAAAAGCTTCACAAATGCAAACTCGGATCTGTGCGACTATGAGTACATGGCCTTAGAAATCCAAGAGCGCGCTCAGCGGCAGTATAATATTATAATGGGAGGTATTTCGGAATTAAATGATAAAAGCTCAACAGCAAGACGTGAATACGATATAAATCAATCGATTAATATTATTAAAACAATTTACAAAGAATGCCCCTCTCCAATAAAGTGCATGCGTTTAGGTAAATATAACTCAGAAAAAACAAGACTTCTTAAAATATGTTTTGAGAAACGCGATACTGTGATGCATATCTTACGTAATAAGTCAAACATGTCTAATGGTAATATCCGTATATTTTCGGATCAAACACCTATGCAAATAAAGCTATTAAAGGAACTGAAGGATGAGTTATCGCGTCGCACGGAGAATGGCGAAACAGATCTTGTCATAAAATACATTAAGGGTGTACCAAGGATTGTTAAAACTGTAGCAAAAAACTGAGGAAACCGAATGCTTACGCACAACAAATCACATCTGATTTAGATAATATAACCTATCAACATGTAGACACATACCGTAATATACACACATCTGCTTCGTCGTTACGAATCTTCTACGCTAACGTCCGTAGCTTGGTAAAAACAGGTAAGCTTGATGAACTCAAATGTATTTTGAAATCATTTGCTCATATCCCACATATCGTTCTTCTAACCGAAACGTGGATTAAATCCAAAACTGAGGCTGACTTACTTGATATACCTAATTACGAGCATATATATTCTCTTAGAAAGATAAACAACAAGCAAAAGATAAACAGTAAGATTAAGAAAAATATTAATAATATGAAAAAGAATAAGAAAAGAGGTGGTGGTGTATCAATTTATATACATAAAAGTATTCAATATAACCTAAATGAAGAAAAATTTGTATATGGAAACAATTTTTTATGGATAACACTTTTGAAATATTCTTTGAATATTGGATTAATTTATAAGCCACCGAATACAATTCAGAAGCAGTTTCTCTGTACTTACTCACAATACTTAGATAAATATAATAACAAGACTATGATTTTCGGAGATTTTAATATTGACTTACTACGAAACGACAGGAAGGCTATGGATTACTTAGACTTGATACAAGAATCTGGCTACTACATACTAAACAATATACATGCAGACTATTGTACTAGACAAACTAAGCGCACCAAAACCATAATAGATCATGTTTGCACGAATATGTGGGACACAGATATACATATGACGGTAATTGCATCTACACTCTCGGATCATAAACAACTATTTATCGAAGTTAAAAAATATAAACAAACACTAACACATAAAGTGAAATACGAAGCTATTGATTACAAGTTACTATACGAGAACACTGAAAAAGCTGTAAAAAACTTAACAATAGAGAATAATGGATATGACAATCTCGAACAATTTATTAAGCAAATTATACAGACTTCAAAACAAGTCAAATATAAAATACAAAATTTACCACAAAAAGACTGGATTAACAAGACAGTTATTAACTACATTAATGAAAGAAACCAACTATGGAACAAATACATAAATGATCCTGACAACGAATATCTTAAATCAAGATATGAAGCCTCTAAAGAAAAGGTGTTTCGACAAATAAAAGCAGATAAGAAAAAATATTACTATGGAGCCTTTGAAAAATGTAAACAGAAACCTAAGAAAATGTGGAGCTTAATTAATACCCTAGCTAAAAACAAAATTCGCAGTGAGTGTAACTTGCCTAAACTTTTGAGCGACGAAACGGTAATAACGAATGGTACTGAAATCTGTAACACTTTTAATAACTACTTTGCCACTATTGGTTCATTGTTGACTCAATCGGTCTCATCCAATAGTATAAACTCAACTGCTGGTTTTTCCAATCCCATAAATACAAGTAAATTGCTCACTCATATAACCCTATGCACTGAAGCTGAATTACACAAAATAATAGACGGCTTAGACAATAACACCAGTTGTGGAATTGATGGTATAACAACAAAATCAGTAAAGTGTATTAAACATTTAATTGTACCTATTTTAACAAAATGTATAAATGATTGCTTGCGTGGTGGTGTATTTCCAGACAGTCTTAAAATTGCAAAAGTGACACCTATACATAAGAGTGGGACTAAGTATGACCCTGGAAACTACAGACCCATTTCAGTGCTACCAGTAATATCCAAAATTTACGAAAAGGTACTTTATAACCGCCTGTTTGAACATTTAACAAATATAGATTTTTTATACAAACATCAGTATGGGTTTAGACCACACTCTAACACGCTTACCGCAACTATCGACTTAGTAACTAAAATCAAAGATAATATAGACAATAAACAGCTAGCTTTAGGCGTGTTTATCGATTTAAAAAAAGCATTTGATACAGTCAGTCATTCCATCCTTCTAAAAAAGTTACGAAACATCGGCATAGACGAGACAGCATATAAAATATTTGAATCATACCTAACAAACAGGCAACAAGTTGTTAAACTTGATAATTACTCCAGCCAGCTCACAAATATACCCTGTGGTGTTCCTCAAGGATCGGTCTTAGGACCATTACTCTTCCTTATTTATATCAACGATATTAGTACAGTAGGACTCACTGGACATATATCACTGTATGCTGATGACACTTGTTTATTTTATTTTGGACACTCAATTGTAGATATTATCAAAGACGCTCAAAAGGATCTCAACCTACTAGAAATGTGGCTCAAGGCAAACCTTCTGACCATGAACGTTAGCAAAACTTCCTACATTATCTTTTCAGCTAAAAACAAGAATATACCCAACTATCCGCCACTTGTAATCAATGGTCAATCCCTACAAGTAACAAACGAGGGGAAATATTTAGGACTTATATTAGACAATAGATTAAATTTCAAAGCTCACATAACCCATGTTCGATCAAAAATAATCCCGATAACTGGCGCCTTACGTAACATGGCAAAATGTGTACCCTATAATCTACGATACACAATCTATGACACCTTAGTAAAACCTCACCTTGAGTACCTAATTCAGTTATGGGGGCAAGCCGCAAAGAGCAACCAACAACAGTTGCAAAGAACTCAAAATAAAGTAATAAAAATCTTGTTTAATTTTGATTATTTAACACCTACAGAACTAATCTACAAAAAAACTAAATTATTAAATTTAGATCAACTATACACCTTTCACACATGCATGATCATCCGAAAAATAATGACTACCAACATTCATACACAAACCTCATTCCAACATAAAAGTCATAGGTATAATGTACGACGTAAAAATAACTTAGAGGTACCCATAGTGAGAACTTTATATGGTAAGAAAAATATCAGGCATGAGGGAGTTAGATTGTATAATAAATTACCAGAACATGTTAAGGAATCTGTCTCAATACCTATTTTTAAGAATAGATTACGAACCTATATACTAGATAACATAAATTAATCTAACCTACTTATTGTTCTATCTGGACTCGAACTTTCTGTTATTTTTGTTTGAAGTGACTGATGATGGTTTCATATTTGTACCTACTCATAACAGTAGATATATAAACTAATACTATGTCTATCTTATGGTTGTAGTTGAATGCCGTATTAGAAAATTTCGTTACATTGTAATAAATTCAATAAGTTTCTCTTTTTAAGTGAACTATGTATGTTCTTTTTGAGAAATAAAATATCTTTAAACCGATATATGTATGTATTTACAAAAAAAATAAAGTATATAAGTATGTTACCCATAACACCCATGGTAAGCATAGTTTAACTAGCTCCTAGTTAACATAGCATAGTTTAACGCTTCCTAGACCCATGACTAGGAGTTGTGTAGATTGACATTTTTATTTAATTTATTTATTTGCTGTTAATAAACCTATTAAATAAATACATGTATGTAACATCAAGTACAGAGGCCTTCACCTCAGCCTAATTCAGTCTTTACTCATCATCATCATTCTAGCGTTAGTTCCGGTCGCATCCGAAGCCTTCGCCTCGGAGTCCAGGGTCCGCCTAATTCAGTCTTTACTCGTTATAGCAATAGAAATCAACACCCAACTTGCTATTGAAACACGTAACAAGAGCCGAAGTCATAAAATGTTTACTTCCCGTAGTCGGCTGTTGTAACTCGTAAACCATTCGGCGTTGGAGCGAAAAATGCGCGGGCTCCTAATGAAAGGCTGAATCATGGATCCGCTATGAAGCTTTTATTAGCTTTGCGCTTTGTTAATCCGTGTTTGTAATCTGATAGCTTTATTTTGATTTTCATCTGTTCGTCGAGTGACATTTCCTCTTAATAATTTGCCTAATAATTTCATTGGATTTATTTTATTTGATTCTATATTTTTAAATTTTATCAGCTAGGTAAATCTGTGTCTGATAGTCGCTGTGGCGTGGCGGTAGTGAACGCTACTGCTATATACGAGGCACGTGTTCGATTTCCGCTCAGTACAAATGTTTATATGCATGCATATGGATATGCATTGATCTGGTCGTGCCTCGGAGAGCACGTTAAGTCGTCTGTTCCGGTTGACATACGACCATCTATGGCAGTCGTTACGGGCCATAGATGGTCGTATCCTGGAGGCAGTTGGAGGCCTAAAAGTTCAAAAACTGTAATGATTAAATATCATCAATAGGTTGTGGTGGTCAAATGGTAGTCGTTTCACGGAAAATATTTCCTAATAATAGGTTCTTACATATATGAAATTGCCGAAATTATCTTACAGACTTATGAGTTCGTTATTCCGGTAATTTAATAGCTATTTCCATTATTTATATTTGTTTGAAAGTTGATATCAAGATTTTACAACTTTTAATAAATTTAATTCAATGTTTAAAAACGATACTTCCTAAATATTATTCATTTTGTTGATAAATTTCGTATTACATTTTTACAGCTGTCACTTTTTAAAAATGCTATAAAAGTTGCTGTTTTCTCAATGTTGTCTCAATCATACACATAAAAAAACCATAAAATTTGAATTCCTAAAAAAATGCAAAAATATTAGTACTGAAAATTGGGTTTCCTCCAATTTCTTCAAAAAAGAAACGGAAATTTCATATGTAACCACCGAATATTATCTATTTTTATACCAATAAAAAAAAAATGTGCTTAAAATTTGGTATTGCCCTTCGAAAAATTAAAATAAGCGAGTAAACATGTACCTTCCCAGGCTTAATTTTGTTGTCCAAACATCCGTAACGAATCGAAATTATATGCATGATCAACTACAAAATTAAGGAGAACAGGAAAAGAATCGAGATAAGGCAAAACAACAAAAAACGAGGGTCTCGTAATAAAAACTGCTGAGGACATGCGAATTTACCAATCATTTGGACATTTGATACATAATGCTACCCACCCAGGTCCCGGCTTCACCCGGGAATACATTTGTAAAATAATTCTATAAGTGACTCAGTATCGGTATGAAAATGCCTTGTGTAAAGGCGAAACATTGCACATACCTACGAAACAACTTGACTTCGATATTTTCCCTGAAATTATTTCCATATCACAAGACAAGCAATAGCTATTGAAACATTTGAAACAGAACGGTTCCGAATGGTTTTCAATGATTGATTGACAACTTGCAAATGGCTTGCGAAAGCCACGCTAGATTGATTTTAACAAGGGACTTATTGATTACTCATCTGCGTAAGCCGTTTTCGTATTGATAACTACAGATATCTTTGTATTATTATAAAACAAAACATAAAAAATTCACATTTATATCTCCGAAGGGGTAGCAGAGGTGCTAGCACCCATATTTCGCCAGTTTATGTTAAGGTGGCGAGCCTATTGCCAATAACTAGGCACTTATAAACCTGCGATAAATACACACATAACTTCGAAAAGTATTCAAAAGTCATTGGTATGTGCCATGGTGAAACCTGGGATCGAACTCGAGAACCTCGTCTCATCAGTCCATTACTCATACCACTAGGCTACCGAGGCTTATATGTGTGGTGGCAGAGCATTCCAGGACTTAATGGTACGATATAGAAAAGAATCACCGAACCACTTAGTTCTTGATAGAATTGTTTCTTCTTGTTTCTTTCCATGGGTGTATTTATTTACCCATAACAGTTTTAATAAATTTATAGTGGTTTGCTTTGAGCTTTAACTATTTCTAAATAATTGCTTCAAAAGTCTTATTTCGTTTCAAAGTGTCAGAATAACCTACAATCATGCAAGCAGCACCGCGGGTAACAGCTAGTAGTCGTCAGTATATCGTCAGTTAGAAACTAATAACGCCCTTGTAAGATAAAGACCTACCCAATTATTATATTTCAAACTCATCAAATAATTGCCAGAGACAATAAAATATACTAAAACGGTTCTTCGTTTCACTCCATTGGTTTAAATAAATATTAGTTTAATTTCTGTCAAAGAATAACATCAAGTATTTTGAAAGCCGCATTGAACCAGCCAATATTAATTCACGTGTTTGTTATTCCATTCTAAATCAGAACGAGGAAACTTTGATTAGTTGATCTTGGAATACGTTTGAATGTTTAGTTTTATAATTATGTTTAATATCACTTCGATAGATGGCGTTGATATAGAATTAGTTCACGGTATAGTTATGTATCAAGCTAAGATAAATTGCTAGTGTCTGTTAAGACACTTCGGACAATCCTTCTGAGCGAATTAAGAAATCAATGATCTAACATAACATAACATACACCACGCCGAAATGGTAGGCGGAGGTGCTAGCACACACATTTCGCCAGTTTATGTTTAGGTCCCAATGTAATAGGTGGTGAGCCTATTGCCATTAACCCGGGCACTAATAAACCTGCGATAAATACACACATAACTTCGAAAAGTTATTGTAGAGATTTTGTGTTGTCAGTGAGAAGACCGAGAAACCCTTCTTTGTCTTCTGCACTGACAGCACAGCCCTCCTTCCCCCCTTCTCTGTATGATCGGTAGAATAATATGACGCCCCTGGTGGCCAAGTTAGTTATGCTATTGAAATTAGGTAAAACTTTCAAGTCTTTTTTCTCGAACTTCTGAGATCAAGTCTTGAGGTAGGCTCAATGTTGTGTTTACATTCACTGGTTTAAAATAAACCTTATTAAACACCATCGAGTAATTAATTTGTTTGAAATAAACAATGAATTCATCCATCGTTTGTTCTTTTTGTTTAGTTAAGCGCTTTTCGATGTAAATATTGGTTTTATTTATTTCTTAGAATAAATACTTAATTAGAAATTAAATTTTATTTAGTACTAGCTGTTACCTGCGGCTCCGTCAACGTGGCTACCTAAGTGGTATAAAAAATACCACTTGGGTGGCAGACAAGCACGCGGCCCACCTGATAAAGAGTGGTTACCGTGGCTTACGGACGTTTGCAACGCCAGGGGCGTCACACTCGTGCTGCCGGCTATAATCCGAAGATGGGGGAAGGAGAAGGGGGAGGGGATAAGGCTAAAATAATCTCTGTCCTGTCAATGCAGAAGATAAAGAAGGGTTTCTCAGTCTTCCCACTGACAACACGAAATCTCTTCAGTGAGCTCTGGCAACCCTACTCATCGTTGGAAACACAACACAAGGTTTTGGTAGAAATTTGATGGCACAAATTTGTCATAAATTTCGACCGGGTGGGTACCACCGTGCACATGTGCGGAAAACCCTCCATAGTAATCCAACCTCGGTTGGATTGCGTTCAGGGGTCAGCAAGTGCATAGCCGGGCAGAGGTGGTGGTAGTCGCAGCATTAGTGGGACCAGTGGGTCTTGGCGTAGTCTGGTGGGTATGGCGCGGGGCGACCCGCCGAGCAGGGAGACCCGTAGAAACGGTGGTGCCGCTGGCCGCCCGCGGCATAGTACAGGGGCCCAACTGGGGCTAACCACCCTGGGAGGCTGCCTCACCAGGCCGCGCATAATCCCGATATGGTTCGTCGTGCCGGTTGGTGACCGGACGGGACCCCGGCGACCATATTCGGGGGGGTACGGGGGCCCTTCCGTTCGGCGCATCGGCTCTCACCATGCCTCACAATCACAGATAAAACCAATCTCCCGCGCTTTGTCACGCGGTGCTGCGACGACAATCACCTCTTTTTTCACGCCTTCTCTTACCCTCTACCATGGCAGTGCATATTAGAGATTATGGCAACACAGCGGCTCTTCATGTTCCCACTAGCTCGCTTTTTGAGGTGGAGTCCACTAACATCTGTGGGCTCCATGCAAACCTCAACGCCGTCCACCAACATCTTGAGACGGCGAAACCAGCCATGCTCTTTCTGACGGAGACACAAATATGCCGCCCTGACGACACGACCTACCTGCTCTACCCCGGCTATGTTCTAGAGGAAAATTTCCGTGCCAAAGCCGGGGTATGCGTGTTTGTTAGGGCGGATGTTTGTTGTCGCCGTTTGCGCTGCCTTGAGGACCCATCCTTTTCTGTCCTGTGGGTACACGTAGACCATGGCTGTACTAGTCAAATCTATGTGTGCCTTTACCGTTCCCATACTGGAGATGCCGAGACAACTCGACTCTTTGAATATCTGAGTCAGGCGGCAGATGATGCGCAGGAGCGGTTTCCAAACGCTGAAATGGTATTTTTGGGGGACTTTAACGCCCACCATGAAATCTGGTTGGGCTCCTCCAAAACAGACCATGCGGGAAGAGCCGCCCACGCGTTTGCTCTGGCTCACGGCCTGACCCAACTGGTACACGAGGTCACTAGGATACCAAGGGGGCCGGGCCTAGCACCCTCCTTGCTAGACCTTCAGCTGACGAGCCACCCAGACCAGTACAATGTCTCGGTGCGAGCCGCTTTGGGCAACTCCGACCATTGTCTGGTCTGTTCCAAGGTGCCTATCATAGCGCCCTCACGACCAGTGCAGGGAAAACGGCGTCTCTGGCACTACTCGTCGGCTGACTGGGATGGACTGCGTGACTATTTTGCGTCCATCCCGTGGGTTGAGCGCTGCTTTGAAGGTAAGGACCCATCGGATAGTGCAACTGCTGTCGTCGGTGAGATCAGTCTGGGTATGGAGTACTATATCCCATACACTGATGTCACCGGTGCCCGCGGAGTGCGCCCTTGGTTTGGGCGCGAATGCGCAGAGGCTGTTCAGCATAAACAGTCTGCGTATCGCGCTTGGGTAAGGGCGCGCGCTACGCACGATTCCAACATCGGGTACTTTAAGGCGGCGTACAACAAAGCCACTAGGGTCTGCAAGAGGGCTTTTGTCAGAGCAGATGCTCAGCGCATAGCACGGGTTGGTCAAGAACTAGTAGCGCATCCCACGGGCAGCCGTGGCTACTGGCGACTGGCCAAAGCCGTGCAAGCTAACTTCTGCCAGCCTTCGCTGCCCCCCCTGCGTAACCCTGATGGATCCCTGGCACAAGAGCCGCAAGAGAAAGCAAATTTGCTGGTTAATCTCTTTGCGGCCAACTCCCGAATCGACGACTGTGGTATGCAGCCACCGACTCTACCCAATAGTGACCACGCAATGCCTGATATTCGTATCAGGCAACGCGATGTCCGAGCAGTACTGCAGTCACTCGATGTCCGGAAAGCCAGTGGTCCGGATGGTATACCAGCGGTGGTTCTTCAAAAATGTGCAGCGGAGTTGTCTCCAATACTCACGCGGCTGTACCGACTTTCCTACATTTCGGGTACAGTGCCGACGGCGTGGAAAGAGGCGAATGTACAGCCGATTCCCAAGAAGGGAGACCGCTCAGACCCAGCCAACTATCGGCCCATAGCCGTCACCTCAGTGCTGTGCAAGGTCTTCGAGCACCTTATCAACACACAGCTCATGCGCCACCTAGAGGATCACTCCCTAATTAATGACCGACAATATGGTTTTAGGCCGAAACGGTCAACGGGTGATCTTCTGGCGTATGTTACCCATCTTTGGGGTGAGGCTATGGACAAGCATGGTGAGTCACTGGCTATTAGCCTAGACATCGCCAAAGCGTTCGATAGAGTCTGGCACAAATCGCTTCTTTCCAAACTACCAGCCTTCGGTCTGCCTCTTAGACTGTGCAATTGGGTTGCAAGCTTCCTGCAGGGGCGCCGTATTCGCGTTCTCTGTGATGGACGAGCATCGGAGTTCCTGCAGGTAAATGCTGGTGTGCCGCAGGGGTCCGTCTTATCACCCACTCTCTTTCTTCTGCATATCAATGACATGCTGTCCACCGGCAGCATCCACTGCTATGCAGACGATAGCACTGTACACGGGAGCTACCACGGACATTCTGCGGCCAAGCAGTCCGATATAGCGGAAAAGAGGCGACTTCTTGTCACTGGGCTTGACCGGATCCTCAATCACGTTTCCCAATGGGGATCTGAGAACCTGGTCGAGTTCAATGCCAAGAAGACGCAGGCATGCGCGTTTTCAGCAAAGACATCTCCTTTCCTTCCTCCTCCCACTCTTCAGAGCACACCACTGCCATTACAGGATAACCTCAATATACTCGGTATGGACGTGCGCTGCAAACTGAACAACAAGAACTATATCGAGAGCATCATCAAAACAGCTTCGCGTAAACTCGGAGTCCTGAACAGAGTGAGACGTTTTTTCACGCCGGAGCAGCGGTGTCTTCTTTATAAGACACAAATTCGCTCCTGCGTGGAATACTGCTCGCATCTCTGGGATGGCTCCGCAAAGTACTTATTAGATGCTCTCGACAGGTTGCAGCGACGTGCGGTCCGCATTATTGGGAGTCCTGAGGTCACAGAGTCCCTCGAGCCTTTGCAGATGCGTAGAGATGTTGCGTCCTTGGCAGTATTTTACCGTCTCTACCATGGTGAATGTTCTGATGAGCTCTTCCAACTAATCCCACCCTCCCCTTTCCTACACAGGACAACGCGTGCAGGGCTTAGGTGTCACTCGCATACGGTACAGAATATTCCATCAAGAACCAAGCGGTTCGGTGAGTCTTTTCTCTGCCGTACCATTAAGTCCTGGAATTCCTTGCCGGCGCACGTGTTTCCTTCTTCCTACAGTCCCGGGTCCTTTAAGCGGGGCGTGAAAAAGCATCTGATGAGGCCGTCAAGCTGAGCGCCACCATTGTAGCACTGAACGTGTTTGCAATGGTGACCCTCTTTCATGGGACTTTGCCTTCAGCTTAACATCAGGCGAGGTGAAGTCAAATTGACGTGCCATAGATAAAAAAAAAAAAACCCCGTTTTTGCAGCATTTTTCACTTCTGCTCCGCACCAGTTGGTTGTAGCATGATGTGTACATATAAACCTTCCTCTTCAATCACTCTATATATTATAAAAACCACATCAAAATCCGTTGCGTAGTTTTAAAGATTTTACAAAGGTACATAGGGACAGAAAACGCGACTTTGTTTTATACTATGTAGTGATATGTAGTGATTTATATGAGATTTAAGCAATTACAATAACAAATTATATCATGCAGTGGGTAGTAAGACAGTCATACAATTTTTGATCTACTAATAAAACATGGTACGCTCTCTGAATGTTTCTCGAGCGAGAAAATAATCAATAGTTGGTCGTTTTCGTCGACAACGATAGGATAAGTGCCCCAGGCCAGTCAACAATATCGAATTAAGTCTCATTCAATTATGGTTACGATCGACGGTTGCTTAGTCACTCTTTTCGAAAATAACTCTGCGTTAGAAATATCAGAGACCTTTGTCAGTTTATTTCTGTCGCTGAAGTTAATAAGAAAATGTGTGATCCTATAGTCCATTTGTTTAAGTAACATAATCATCTCCACCGATTTTGGCGGAGGTGGTATCCGTGGGGATTTTGCGCATAATGAAAAAGAAAAGAAAAAAAGTAACGCATTTTGAAGACTAAAAACGTTAAGTCAATAAATGAGTGACTTCCAGTTCGTTTCCATACAAAGTGCGGCAGCGGAAAAGTGTGCAAAGGCTAGACGGAGACACGGTGGTCCCTACACCCAAAGCGGGTTATCTTGAAAGATAGGACCCCGGGTTGCCGGGTTGCGAAGTATATATTCATTACTATCTCATCTTTAGCAACGAAATAGCCAAAGACAGCGTGTGTTTTAGTCGGTTCGAGTTCAGCATAACCTCCCTCACCGGCTCTGGTGAGGTTGGAATCCGAGGGGATTTCGCAAACAGAAAAAAAACTCATTTTTCATCTTTTTTTCTTTATTAAGTACCCGAATACAATGGGTGATGAAATGTGGGTGTTAATTCATCTCTGCCTAGCTCGATAGTAAATTATTTTCCGGTGATAAATAAACTACCTACCAAAATAATATGAATTATTGAATTTATTTATTCAAATTATTTCGCACTATACTGCATATTTTTTAGATTAAAAGAATCAGATTTATTTTTATATTCTCTAAACATGTTCATTAAGTACATGAATGTCGATCAGCCAGCCAAGCTTTTGTCAAGTAAATAACCCGCCTCGGGTCATGTCTGGTGCAAAGGAGCCCAGAACACTGGCGGCGTTTCCGCGCTGGATTGCAATGGCTAGTCTTTGCACCAGGTACGATCCGGAGCGAGAGTCTCCAGATTTTTCACACAATCGCCGACCTATGTCGGCCACCAGTTTCTTTGCTTCCATGCCCCAACTGCCCATGGTCTCGACTGCGACTGGCACCACGATATAATGCGGCTCGAAAGCTGTGTACTTTACCCGTTTTTTACTAGCCGCGTCTTCAGCCGCGGCCGCAGGGGCAAGAGCCGAGCGGCCCAGGTGACTCGCAGCCACAGTACAGACACAGGTCGCGTCCCACCAAGCACCTACCCCTCTTCCAAGGCACGAGAGTTAACCCATCCGGTCTCTTACCATCTGATCTGGACAGGCCTGGCGGCTCGAGAGAACAAGGTACATCCGCCGAAACTAGGGCCCTTCGCAGCAAGTCATTGAGGGCATGGTGACGAGAGAACCTACCTGCAGCACGACGACAACTCAATGCATGATGGCCGTCAGCCTCCACCACGGAACCACAGGTGCACTTATGGGGTTCACACACCCTGCATCCCAAGCGAAGAGCCACTGCCACACGCAAAGAGTCATCATCCAATAAAGTGCCCAGATGAGGCGATGGCAGCGCCTGCAACCATGCCCCAGCCTCTGGCTGTGACACAGCGAGCAGTCTCGCCCGATCCGCCCCAGTCGCGGCTCCCAACCGCCGCTCATGGGCTAGCCTGACTCCCACCGTGTCCCAAGACCGCTGGATATGAGGACCGGCCGGGGGCCGCGCACCACTGTTAAGTGTCGACCAGATGTTCCACGCCTCGGACGCAAAGGGTATAATAGGCCCAACGCTATCAGAGTGAAGTATAACAGCGACAAGGCCCGCAACTCCATGCGACGACGCCAGGAAAGCCGGTATGCCGACGTCTTTTGCGCGCCGTATCCCAAGACCCCCGTACTTGATTGGCTGTGAAGCCAAGTCCCATTGAGGTTCAGTAAAGGACACATTGAGGACAGACTCCACGAGAGACCTCAAGGCATCGTCAAAGGACGAGATTTCCGCCGCGCAGATCCACGTAGGGGCTGTCCTCAGCAGGTATGTGAGCTTAGGCAGCGCGAAGCACATGCGCAACAAAGTCAGAGCCACATGTGCCGACAAGCCCTCGAGGCGTCCCTGAGCGTTCTGAAGAAGATTCTTGCGCTTATTTATTATATCAGGGAGAGCATCTGGAAAGATAGGAGACCCTAGAAGGTGGAAAGTATAGCGTGAAAGTTCTCTAAGTCCGGGCAAAGTAGAATTAAAGATAGAATAGTATCTGCCAGCTGGGGCACTGCAAGCAAAGAATTCGCACTTGCTCGCGTTCACCTTAAGACCCAGGTCCTCGAACCGGGACAGAAGAGTTAGCAGGTCACGATGAACGTCCTCTGGTCTACCACCAATCGTGCCATCGTCCAGATACCAGACGTTCAGTGGCGATTCAAGTTCCTTGATGACATTGTGAATGGCCAAACTGAACACAAGGGGCCCAAGCGGGTCGCCTTGCTGTGCCCCAGCTTGTGACAAGATACATTCTTTGTCATAGAAGACATTTGAAGGCCAGCGATATATTTGGTGAAGGAAGGGATAGATAGAAGGAGCCAGATCACATACTTCGCGCAACAGGGCGTCTCTCTCGAGAGTGTTAAAGGCATTGCAGATATCCAGTTTGACTACAACGCAGTCTGCATTTTCATCATTCATGGTGTATGCCCGCGTAGCGTGAATTGCCGCCTCACACCCCAATCGTGTACCGAACCCCAGCTGATGCGGCTGCAGATACGCGGCTACGGTCTCTCTCACCGCTCCGCAAGCCAGCTTGCCCGCAAGTCGACGAAATACACTACCGATGGCAATACTGCATATTGTTGTAATTATTTTAGTAATTGAATCAAAATGTGTAATTTGTACGCCAGAACCAACACAATTATCCCAATAAATTAGAACATAATACTAGGCGAAGCCGCGGGCATCGTCGGGTGTTATATTTTTATGAAATTGATTACACAGCCGATGTCTGAATGAGTATGAATTACCCGCACAAGTATTATTTGTGTGGATACGTACGAGTTTTGTAAACAAACTGAAGATTTAGAAGGTTAGGTCATAGTGTGCGAGAGAGCGGAGTTTTAGTATAAATAAATAATACTTCCTCAACGCGGTAGCCTAGTGGTATGGGTAATGGATCCATGGCACACACCAATGACTTTTCGATGGTTTTCGAAGTTATGTGTGTATTTATCGCAGGTTTATAAGTGCCCGGTGAATGGCAATAGGCTCGCCACCTATTACATTGGGACCTAAACATAAACTGGCGAAATGTGGTTGCCTAGCACCACGGCCTACTCCTTCGGGGATAAATGTGTGAGTTTATGTTATGTTATGTTAAATAATACTTCCTCAGTCGGACTGCTCAATTAGGACGGGAGATACCATCATGTTCTGCCTCCTTCACGTGGAAATATTTAGCGGCGTGATAGCAGAGGTTTAAATGAAACCATCCACAACTGTACTATGTCTTGATACGACCATGAGTTATTCCTTCCACACTCAACATCACATTCTGTACCGATGATTTTTTTTTTCTCTAGGATAATCTATACAACATCACCTAGACCCATGGTAAGCATAGTTTAACTAGCTTGTGTTACAGGTTCTAGAATGCGGTTAAACATACTTAGATACATTTTTTTTTGTAAATACATACATATCATATAGAAACACCCAGACCAATCCAACCAGACCAAACCAGACAATTCATTTTCAAGTACACAAATATTTGCACTGAGCGGGAATCGAACCCGCGCCTCCGGCGTAGCAGTCGCGTTCACTACCGCCACGCCACGGAGGTCGTCCGGCTCGTTGTCCGTGTCACAAATATGGATCCACCTTTATACATCGTGTCGCATCGCTACATGTTGTTCACGTAGGAAAACTAGTAAGCTATCAGTGGGACCCCACATCAAATCTCAAAGTTAGACACAGTCCATTAGAAAGTTTCATTCTTTCACGTTAGCTGTACTTAGTGTATAGTTTCAGGCATATATGTTGACCCCAAACTCGTTACAAAATATACTCTATTATGGAGAACGAGTCGCCATTGCCGTCTTGATTGCCGGAGATGATATTATACAAGACATATCTCTCGCAACCTGGGGCCATCTCTTTGGAGATATAGCCTCTAAATGCGAGAAGGCATGCTTTGCGTCGTAGCCTGCTTCTGCTAAAGTGACAGATGGCCACTCATCACCTCCAGGCTCGCGGCGCTGGGCGAAGCTGCTCAAATCCATTAATCATAGATTATATTATGCTTACCATCAGGTGCTTACCATCAGGCGAGGTGCATATGATTAGGTATGAAAAAACAATCAAAATTTTAAATTAAAAATAAAATAAAAAGAAGAAAGATTCGCTTGATAGCGCTCCTGAAGATGCCTTACAGAGGCGATACATATATCGAGGTTTGTTTTTCATACTTGCAGAATATTACACATACGACATAATATCTCCTCGGGTAAGAAGTCTTTTCACTTAGTTAAGGGGTTCGGTTTGGCATTCCATTCTGTGACAATTAGTGATATTTTGCTATTGCTATCGCTGGGATTCTGAAACCGTGCGTGAGTGGCAGGTTCCCCTCCCACCCTCAATATATTTTCTTATATCAAACCAGTGTGTAATAAGACCTCGATTCTCTCACGACTTGCGTTCAAGATATATACCGCTCATTATACAACGCTGGAGGGTTGCCAAAGAAACTAGTATTGGTATTATCATTAAGCTCATACCAGTTCATAAATTATAGTTAGATTAATATTGTTTCGTATGTTTTCATATATATAAATATAAATATGAAATATAAATATAACTATGAATATAAATATGAAAGTAGGACTTTACTTTTGTTTATCATATCACAGAAAAACAAATACGCTTCAGACCCACGGTACCACTGGCCATACCCCTGGTGGTACCGTGGGTTTTTAAAATTAAAACGGTACCATTGACTATTAGTGCTGTGATGCAACATCCATTGCTGATAAAACACGGTGTTAACAGTAAATAGGCAATTACTATATGTTTATTATTCTAAAGAACTAAAAAGAAATTTTTTATAACAAATCATAGCTTTTCTCAAGCTTTTCACTAAAAAACTAACATGTCACACCCTACAAAAAGAAATGCATGGGTACTACGTAATTAACGCAATTTCTCTAGTCCGTAACCTACAGATATGTCTTTATTTATTTATAGTCGTAGATTTAAGTTTATGACCAAAATTACTAAAATTTTAGACTGTACCTAAAATGTTCATTGTAAATCCCCTTAGGTGTAGGCTGAGGTGTTTAATATCTACAATTGTCGGTCCCACGTAATAGGTAGCATCCAATAGCCGTCAAAAACAAGTGTTCAAATGAGCTCTACCAACTGGTCCCACCCTCTCCTTTCCTACACAGGATAACGCGCGCAGGGCTTAGATGTCACCCGCATACGGTACAAATAACTCCATCAAGAACCAAGCGGGCGACTCTTTTCTATGTCGCACCATTTAAGTCCTGAAATTCTCTGCCAGCACACGTGTTTGCATCTTCTTCGGGTCCTTTAAGCACCTGTAACGGCGGTCACCATATTTTGGGCTGCGGCTCTGCTTATTGGTCCTGCTCTTGCGGCTGTGCAAACGAGGTGCAGTCATGACGATCTAAGTATAAAAAATGGGCGCTTTATCATCGGTTGTATGTTCACTGTTGAATTATTTATCTACTTAGTCTCCTTCTACGACAGTCACGGTAAGAAATGGTGTATGTCATCAAAATATTTACGACAATGAGAGAACAAAACGATATTTTGTTTTATTTGAAAAGTTTCAAAAGAAGAACAATAGTTTAAACATTTGAATGATCTCATTACGCGCCACCGCGGCGCGTCGCATTTCAATAACGCGACGAAACGCGACGGGCGGCGCTCGTAGCGTGCCTACGTACCTCGTAGCGATAATGGAATTCGTAGCGCTACGAGGGGTTAGCATGACACGGGCGTTATTTTTAAAATCCGCTGTGAAGAATATATTATTTTCTTAATTTAAGTATATAGACTAATTTCACTTCGGTTGATACTGTCGCAGTAGTGCAGTTTTTTGTAATTCTGATTTATTCATTTACTTTTAATGTATTAATAAAATTTGTTTTTAATTGATTTACAATAAAAAATAAATTTTAATATACTCGTAATAATAATCAAATATTCAAGTTAGCTATCGTTATTTTCGATGCTTTTCTTTTTTTTTTTTTTTTTTTATTTATTTATTTAGGTACACAAAACACATTACAATCATAAATATACTTTAAAACGTTTTCGAAGTTATGTGTGTATTTATTGCTGGCTTATAAGTGCCCGGTTAATGGGAATAGGCCTAGACCTATAACATTGGGAGCTAAACATAAACTGGCGAAAATGTGGGTGCTAGCACCTCTACCTACCCCTTCGGGGATAAAGGCGTGAGTTTATATTTATGTTTGTTATCGTTTAAATGAAAAATAATTGTTGTTAAATTATGTAGTTTGAACATTAATTTGGAAACATGTATTTGATTTAAATATTCTGTAAACACTAATTGTCCATAATATAATTATGTCATATATAATTTACATCAACGAAAGCTTACAAAGCCTCACAAATAAATATCTGTAACTGTAAATTGCTTAAATATTCAATTAAATGGTGGATGATTTCTTCTTAATGAGCAAGATACGACTCCTACCGGCGCTGGTGCGAGTGGTTAAGTTGGACTTGAACCGATTAAAACGAACGCCATCATCGGGTTTTCAGAGAGATAGAGAGAGAGAGAGAGATCGATCTAGTTCACAAACACTAAATACACTTCTAGTATCATGTTACAATATTTAAGGATCACACTATTGTATTAAGAAAGTCTGTACGCGAAAAAATAAAAAAGGGTCTCAAGAATCGTCCCATGCTATACCCCAGTAATGTATGGTTTTCAATTCATGAATTATTTGAGTGAATTGTGGCTTGCGTGCGGCGATATTTTGTTTATACTACGCATACTGATAAATTGGGTGGGCTTTGCATTTCGCACAATGCTGGTGAAATTTATGAACTCTCTGCCGTGGTTTCATAAGCGAACTTCAATATAGAATTATTCAAGAAGAGCATTAAAAGGACAATGTGTAACGCCCCTGGTGTTGCAAACGTCCATAGGCCACTGTGAGCACTTTTTATCAGGTGGGCCGTGTGTTTGTTCTGACAGGGAGTTCATTCACTAGATATTTCACTTCTATATCTAGTATTCACTATTATAATTTAAATAATTTATTATAAACCATTTTTACGTACCTTTCCTACACAGGATACGTGTATATATATATCACCCGCATACGGTGCAGAATATTCCATGAAGAACTAAGCGGTTCGGTGAGTCTTTCCTCTGTCGCACCATGAAGTCTCGAAATTCCTTCTTCCTACAGTCCCGGGTCTTTTAAGCGGAGCGTGAAAAAGCATCTTTTTTTTTTTTTTTTTTTTTTATCTATGGCACGTCAATTTGACTTCACCTCGCCTGATGTTAAGCTGAAGGCAAAGTCCCATGAAGGAGGGTCACCATTGCAAACACGTTCAGTGCTACAATGGTGGCGCTCAGCTTGACGGCCTCATCAGATGCTTTTTCACGCCCCGCTTAAAGGACCCGGGACTGTAGGAAGAAGGAAACACGTGCGCCGGCAAGGAATTCCAGGACTTAATGGTACGACAGAGAAAAGACTCACCGAACCGCTTGGTTCTTGATGGAATGTTCTGTACCGTATGCGAGTGACACCTAAGCCCTGCACGCGTTGTCCTGTGTAGGAAAGGGGAGGGTGGGATTAGTTGGAAGAGCTCATCAGAACATTCACCATGGTAGAGACGGTAAAATACTGCCAAGGACGCAACATCTCTACGCATCTGCAAAGGCTCGAGGGACTCTGTGACCTCAGGACTCCCAATAATGCGGACCGCACGTCGCTGCAACCTGTCGAGAGCATCTAATAAGTACTTTGCGGAGCCATCCCAGAGATGCGAGCAGTATTCCACGCAGGAGCGAATTTGTGTCTTATAAAGAAGACACCGCTGCTCCGGCGTGAAAAAACGTCTCACTCTGTTCAGGACTCCGAGTTTACGCGAAGCTGTTTTGATGATGCTCTCGATATAGTTCTTGTTGTTCAGTTTGCAGCGCACGTCCATACCGAGTATATTGAGGTTATCCTGTAATGGCAGTGGTGGCTCTGAAGAGTGGGAGGAGGAAGGAAAGGAGATGTCTTTGCTGAAAACGCGCATGCCTGCGTCTTCTTGGCATTGAACTCGACCAGGTTCTCAGATCCCCATTGGGAAACGTGATTGAGGGTCCGGTCAAGCCCAGTGACAAGAAGTCGCCTCTTTTCCGCTATATCGGACTGATTGGCCGCAGAATGTCCGTGGTAGCTCCCGTGTACAGTGCTATCGTCTGCATAGCAGTGGATGCTGCCGGTGGTCAGCATGTCATTGATATGCAGAAGAAAGAGAGTGGGTGATAAGACGGACCCCTGCGGCACACCAGCATTTACCTGCAGGAACTCCGATGCTCGTCCATCACAGAGAACGCGAATACGGCGCCCCTGCAGGAAGCTAGCAACCCAATTGCACAGTCTAAGAGGCAGACCGAAGGCTGGTAGTTTGGAAAGAAGCGATTTGTGCCAGACTCTATCGAACGCTTTGGCGATGTCTAGGCTAATAGCCAGTGACTCACCATGCTTGTCCATAGCCTCACCCCAAAGATGTGTAACATACGCCAGAAGATCACCCGTTGACCGTTTCGGCCTGAAACCATATATTGTCGGTCATTAATTAGGGAGTGATCCTCTAGGTGGCGCATGAGCTGTGTGTTGATAAGGTGCTCGAAGACCTTGCACAGCACTGAGGTGACGGCTATGGGCCGATAGTTGACTGGGTCTGAGCGATCTCCCTTCTTGGGAATCGGCTGTACATTCGCCTCTTTCCACGCCGTCGGCACTGTACCCGAAATATAAGAAAGTCGGTACAGCCGCGTGAGTATTGGAGACAACTCCGCTGCACATTTTTGAAGAACCACCGCCGGTATACCATCCGGACCACTGGCTTTCCGGCCTCTCTGATCTGATGAGGCCGTCAAACTGAGCACCACCACTGTAACACTGTACTTATTTGTAATGGTGGTTTTTCTGAGACTTCGTCTTCAATTTACCATCAGGCGAGTGGAAGTCAAATAGCACGTCTTTATCCTAGAAAAAAAACAGAACTGTGTAAAGGAATATATTTATTTTTTAGAACAATAAATTTGTTCTTAACTGAAATTACTTTATATTCCCTCTTACCCCTCCAGCTAAACTCTATAGCTTCTGTTAGGAGTGGCTATACATTAGTGTAATGGCCAGTATTCGAACCCGGGACCTCTGCATCGTAAGACCAACCCCTTAACCACTAATCTACCGCTTCAATAATAAATTTTAATACATGAAATCATGATATTAAAATTTATAAATCTTCTTTTGTCGAATCTACGGTATTTTTGAATTGCCATCGTGGTGTAGTAATTTGTTTTACGGCAGCGCCGCTACTCACGGAGAGGGCCCGAGCATAGGTTTCACACTTCGGGAAGGCTTACTACGTCCCCTCCAATTTGTAAATTTAAACTTTCGTTATATTCCAAGAAAATCACTTAAAACTCGCAGCACGTTTTTTCTAGAGTTTTTCAAAAGCCGGGCGACAGACACTTAACAAATGATCGGCGGGACACTGACACTGCAGCTGCCACGCAACTTAATTATGGTGACACCACCCTGCCGCTTGTCGACAGGAATATTTATGGCCTGCAAGGATTCGTTGTTTTAATTGTATGGTTTTTGTGACATCTTGTGTTTTTGTGACAATTAGACATTGATTAGTGGTTCAGTCTTAATTCCGGAGATTTTTTTGGTTTTAAAATGGCGATAAATCACTTTGCAAAGCCAGCCTGCCTGCTATGCATGAGGCGCGGGTTTTATCTCCGCTTAGTGCAAATATTTTATATGCATGAATATGTCTATTTGAATTGGTCTGGTTGAGCTTCGGTTAACATTAAGCTGACGTACTGGTAATTGGAGTTCTCAAAAGTCCGACTAGCTTAACTATAGAACTTCGATATCGCCAATTTGGTTGTGGAGTCGCTTTTCGTAAAATATTGAAGTTCAGCCGCATCTTAGACTAGAAAGCCGACCCCAACTGAGTTGGGAATAGGCTCAGAAAATGATGCTAAAGGTAACTAATTTTGTGAGGATCCGAGAGCAATTCAATGACTCAATGAATTGATTGGAGCCTAGTGGTATGGGTGGTGGACTGCTGAGACGAGGTCTCGGGTTCGATCCTAGGTTTACCATGGAAACACCAATGACTGCGATGCTTTTCGAAGTTATGTGTGTATTTATCGCAGGTTTATAGCACCTCTGCCTACCCCTTCGGGGATATAGGCCTGATAGTATATAAAAAAAATTAAGATAATGAAACCGTCAAGCTGAGGGCCACCATTGTAACATTATTGGTTTTTGTAATGAAAATGCCATGGCAGTTTTTGTGTTCTCAGGCTATGAATTAGTAGAACCGAGGTCCAAGTTCGGTGAAATCATATTGACCTGTACCTACTATATAAAAGAAAAAAATCTGATATTTTTTCTAATAACCTACCTATTATTAGAAACTTTTCAAAAATGAACGCGCTTATGTCCAACAGTGGACTACAATAGGCTTATTGATTGATATAAAGAATTCTAGGATCAGTTTGATGCTATGTGTGTTACTTAAGATGCCAAAAGTTGAACACATAGCTTCAAACTGTGGCTGTGAACTTATGGACAAGGTAGGTATCATATCCTATCTCCGTCGAAAAATTATGATTGGTATGTCAACTTTTCCGAGAGCAACTACTGTTTAACGTCACTCCAGAAAAGTCCAACATCATAACCTCAAGAGTAAACCTCTCACATTTACCCTGTTTGCTAGCCATAAATTTAGGTAGTAAAACTGGAATAACACTATTACTTCGGAACTAGATTTTCCAAAGCTCATTAAGTTTAGCGTTTATTGACTCAACTACCATTGCAGGTGTTCGCAATTAGCGAGTGAGGATATTAAACATTGGAAATTTAATTGAAATAAATTGTAGTGTTACTTATATCGAAATTCAGCTAAAAGCGATATTCAATCAAAGAATCAAAGAATCAATTTCGTTTATTCAGTTTAGGCACAGTACATAAAGAGCACTTATGAATGTCAAAGTTTTACAATAATTATGTGCCTACATTTGTCAAAAATATTATAATTTATAATAAATAAAATACTTAGTAAATAAATCATTTGAAAATGATTCATTTGCTGGTTCGATAGTTAAATCTCCTGAGAAGAGACCAGTAAGAAACTCAGGTAGATTATCGTTATCCTTTATTTTTGTTTGTTATTGTTAGTGTTGCATTATCACCACTTTATAATGACCGTCGACATTAAACATACATTGGGTCTTTGGTAGGCGGAGGTGTGATAGTAGACGTAAGTAAGAAGTGACAAGAAAGAACATATCCTTTGTATACCGGCAGACCCGGGGACATCTCTTTAGAGTCCCTTCGGGATGTGGGGACTACTAGCCTCTTTGCACTGTGGCGCACTATTTGTAATGGACTGCTGAGCGAGGTGTCGGGTTCGATCCCAGGTTTTACCATGGCACACACCAATGAGCTTTCGATGCTTTTGGAAGTTATGTGTGTATTTATCGCAGGTTTATAAGTGCCTGATTAATGGTAATAGGCTCACCACCTAACCATAAATTGGCGAAATGTGGGTGCTAGCACCTCTATACCCTTCGGGGATATAGCCGTGAGTTTATGTTATGTTAATAATAATAAGTAATAACTCTAGAAACATAATCCTGCTGATTATGTCAATGTGTCAGTCTGTTCCGAGTGAATGATAAACTAATGGACATAAGACAAATAGTACGACATGATACATTAGTAATGGACTGAGACAGACGATCGCAAGCGAAAATATATAAGAAAAAAATATGTATTTACAGAAAAAATTGTCATTATACGAGTAGTATAGTGCGTCAGTATTTTAGTAGTGGACTAATTAGGCATTAATGTACAACAGTTGGTAAATTATAGTACAAGTCTGTAATGGTGTCCGTCAGAATGGCTGGTTGCCTGCCTTATTTAACATCGAGACAGTGATCAAAAATTGCTACTATTTGCTACCTGCAATTAAATAATTGCTACCTCATTAATTTTGAAAATTTAAGGAAAAACAATGTCACCTGCCATTCTGACGTCAGAATGGCTGGTCAGCGCTTAGTTTAAGTAAACTAAACAGAGTTGAGCTATTGTTTTTGCTTCAATAATTGCTACCTAATTGCTATCTATTTCAGCCTTCTAACTATATCAGTTGAAGCTGCGGGTGCCAAAAAAATCTGCACATAAAGCTCTGTCCAAATGTTTTGAGCCAATATTTAAGCGTTGTCGTTATGATTAATTTGGTCTTAAGTAGGTAATAAAGTTCTGTAATAAATAATAATAAAGGGAAATTGATGGATGAGTAGGTAGCAATTAGGTAGCAATTATTGAAGTAAAAACAATATCTCAACTCTGTTTAGTTTACTTAAACTAAGCGCTGACCAGCCATTCTGACGGCAGAATGGCTGGTGACATTGTTATTCCTTATATTTTCAAAATTAATGAGGTAGCAATTATTTAATTGCAGGTAGCAAATAGTAGCAATTTTTGATCACTGTCTCGATGCTAAATGAGGCAGGCAACCAGCCATTCTGACGGACACCTGTAATGTTGGTGATTATCGCTGAGATGTCATTGAGATCTGCCTGAGCCGCTGAATGAGGGTCTTTAGAGGACCGAGGACGGTAATCATCAATATGTGTGTATTATACGATGTATGTATGTATGTATGAAGTCACTTTATGAGCAAGTGTGTTGAAAATATTGTTGTACTATTCCACAATGGCGCCCCATTTGATTTTTGTTTGCCCCATCTATATTTGTATCTACACGGTTTTGAGGAAACCGAATTATGTTTATTTAGTGTCATGTTTGTATGTTTAGTAAACAAATGTTAATGCATATGTATTGGGTTACTTTGTTACGTGTATTAGTAAATAATAATGTATACAAGTGTATAATAATACTGTTTAGATATTTATTTCCTGCTACAATGGACTAGTTCAAATCAAACCATTATCTTATTGTTTTCCAGAAAATACTGCTACAATGGTGTAGTCACATTCATTCACAAACTCACGCCTATATCACCGAAGGGGTAGGCAGAGGTGCTAGCACCCACATTTCGCCAGTTTATGTTTAGGTCCCAATGTGTACATAATCAGAATATGTGAATGCTTCGACAGGATTCGAACCCGCGATTATTTTCCATTCAGGGGAAATGCTCTGACCACTAAGTCACGAAGCCACGTCTGAAGCATTCAAAATTCTCCTATACAACCATCTTTGGGGCAACGATAGGGGTATACAGGGTGTAAGGAAACACTTCTGAAACCGAAGGTCCCTGGTAGTAGTCCTGGTATACAACTTATAGACATAAAAAAAAAACGGCAAAACAATTTTTTATTGGCTTTCGGCTTCGGGAGTGCTTACTCTACACCCTGTATACACATTTTCCTAGAGTTTTGGAAAAAAATTACAAGTGTTACGAGTATCGTAAATTAACGTTTTGTAATTGACGTTTAGTAAGTGCCGTTTACTGGTCTATGCAGAATAAATGATTTTTGATTTTGATTTTGATTTTAAAACATAACGAGAAAACTTTCAGACCACTTCAAATGAAAAAAATAATAAAACGATTTGAGAACACTTTCCATTGTGAAGTGGTTGAAAAATTATCTACACTTTCATATATTTCATTACGGGACCGTTGCTTTAATAAAATGAAAAAAAAAAGTAATTCACCACTCTACGGTTGGGCAATAACATGAGATTGATGACGTATTTGACGGCGGATGTTATGTCAAATGAATCCTTAATGATATGACGCACATTTTGAAAAGAAAAAAAAGAATATGAGTTATGGTTTCATCATGCTTGTCAAAAGTTTGAATATAAATATAACTCGCGAGTCGGACTCGCGTATGAGGCGTTCTGTATAATCTAGCTTCCCTTAAAATCTGGAATGTTGTTCTTAAGCAGCAAAAATGATTTCCCCTTTCTTTTGACCTAGTTGGAATATTTATGGGTATTATTTAACCGATACTGAAAATAATGTTTGTCATCAAAATAGTAATCAAATTCCTGTGCGTGAAATTTCTTATGGTCTTCACTGTACTATAGATTTCTGGCAAGGTGTATAATCACTACATAGTATAAAACAAAGTCGCGTTCTCTGTCCTTATTTTTCATGCCCTTATGTCCCTTTGTATGCTTAAATCTTCTAAACTACGCAACGGATTTTGATGCGGTTTTTTTAATAGATAGAATAGTTAAAGAGGAAGGTTTATATGTATATAACATCATGCTACGACCAACAGGTGCGGAGTAGGAATGAAAAATGTTGCAAAAACGGGGTGACGCAGACGAAGTTGCGCGGGTCAGCTGTGCTAGTTGGTTATAAAAAAACGTTTCACGTAACTTCAACCATGGGTGAGTGTTGGCGTTCCTTCCCTCCCCCAATATATTTTCACTAATATTATGTGATATTATTAGGGGATGTGTTTGAGATAAAATAGTCTACTAAAAGAGTACCCACGTCTTTATATAATTATATATTTACGGTTCATTAATTAACTGTACAAATTGCTTAAAATAAAGAAAAAAAATGAGTTTCTCAACGACAATTCCTTCACGCTTTTCTATTTGCAGCGGCAAGTGAATGCATAAGACCATTTGTTATTTGGACGCGGCAGTTTCGTATACGCCCACAAAATAGACGAGATTATACCGGTTTATGGTGACCACATTTCTCACTGGATATTATCTATACAAATAAATAAAATTTCAGTGTCTGTTTGTAATATTAAAATAACCGTTTTATATGAATGTATATAGGTACGGTACACATACCAAAATATATATTTTTAAATTTTTTGTCTGTTTGTTCCAGCTAATCTCTGGAACGGCTGGACCGATTTGCGCGGGACTTTCACTGGCAGATAGCTTATATAATAAGGATTAACGTAGGTCACTTTTATTTTAGAAAAAAAAATACACTCCACGCGGCAAAAGTCGCAGGCACGGCTAGTTTAGAGTAAAATATTAACACAGTACAGTGCTATATTTGCTCCACTTTCTTCGTTATTTAGACGTGTTTAGTAGGTCAGATGGGGCGTGAAGAATATGCCAAAGGCTATCTTAAAGTCAGCAAGTGATGGTCCAAAAGACAGCCGTGCGGTTTTGGTCGGTTGGAGTCCGACATAACCACTTTCGCTAACTTAACCGCTTCTTCGTATCCGTTGAGATTTCCGCACGGTAAAAAATAGAAATACAAAAAAGGAGGTTCATATACAGCCTACTTACGGTAGTAATATCAATGTCTATGTGTTAAAATACCTCTGCCTACCCCTTCGGATATTAACAAACGTAAAGGTATATAAATGGGTAAAATATACATAATTACTCAGAGCCATTAGTAACTGACATTACAAAATAATATAATATTCCCTTTAATCCCTTAAGTTGAGCTAAATTATTTGTGTTAGGAGTGAGTTCATCTTTGTAGTGTATAGACCAGGATTTGAATCTGGGACCTCACGATCTACTCCTCAACCACTAAGCCACCAACGCTTAATTAAGACATCTTAGTAGTTTTAAATTTCAATTTCAATCTGTGAAAAAATCTACATTATTTATAAAAAAAACGATGTAATATAAATCATTGAGATAGCCACATTTTTAAAATAAAAGCACAACACAATATCAACGTGATATCAAAGAAATTAAAAACATCTGTAAGAGATTCTTCCAAAAATTGTAGCCCAAAGCACTAAATCGTCTCATTTAAAAAAAACAACTGAAGGATAAATTAGCGATACTTTGTTCTTAAGCAAGATAGCAGGGATAACAAAAGAAAATCAAAATGTTACTTTAATAAATCACAAGAATAAATTTCAAGAAATCACAAGAAGATTATTATATAACGTAGATGTATGTTTGTGTATGAATTAATTGTAATTCAATTAGGATATTAGTTGACTGTGTTCGGACCGGGTCCGGAGGAAACACAGCCCACGATGAACTGAAGAGGCTCGGGCGTCGGAAATTGAGGAATCACCTACGTCCTCTATAATCAAGGGACTGGAGGTGACGGATGGAGTAACACTCAAGCTGAAGTAGGCCGCGTCAGCAGTCTCCCCATACCCGGCAGCAAGATGGGGACACTGTAGTACCCACATCCGAAGGGGAACATTTACATTAAAAAGCATCTGATGAGGCCATCAAGCTTAGCGGCACCATTGTAATACAGTACGTGTTTGTAATGGTGACCCTCTTTCCTGAGACTTAGCCTTCATTTTACCATCAAACGAGGTGAAATCAAATTATAGTGCCATAAATAAAAAAAAGACCAGCTCGAAAGAGATGGCTTCGGAAGGGTGTGAGCTTGTTCTTGTATTATCTCACCTCCGGTAATCAAAGACCCAAAGATTGCATTGCGTTTTAATTAGTTCAAGTCCGACATATTATCCAAACTCCAGCGGTTTTGGAAGTGGTGGTATGCCTAATATAAAGTTGATAGTGTTGAACATGAGTAATGTTTTTAAATTTGAATGAGTTCTAAGGTGTTTTACTGCCCCATTATAATTTTCCAGAAAATTCCCCAGATCCAAAAGTAACCTTAGTTCCACTCTGTAATAAAATTGGTTCAGGTTTGTCTGTTATAGTACAAATAAAAAAGAAAAAGAACAGGTAGACAGACGGAAATATCAATTTCTGTTTAAAACACCGCGTATACATTCGTTCACAACTCAAGCTATGTATGTATAAAAAATGTACACCGAATCCCAAATTATTTATTCGGCAAACTTCAGAAAAGTCAGAAGAGAAGCGGGTTTCCCATTCTATTCCAACTTTATTCTGGCAAATAAAGTTAGTAGTTTTTGATGTTTGAAACTAACATACAAATAAACTTCACTATGAGTTGCTGTGTGAAAAAAATACACGTTCCCCATATCTACATAAGTTTATCATATTTTTATCAAAGTTATAATAAGCTTTTTCAGTCCAGCGAATGTAGTAAGCCTTTCTGAAGAACGTAACCTATGCTCGTGCCCTCTCCGTGAGTAGCGGCGCTGCCGTGAAACAAATTACTACACCACGATGGCAATTCCAAAATGCCGTCGATTCGACAGAAGAAGAAGCTTTTCTAGTATTTATTTATGAAGTTTTAATTTGAAATGTTCATGGAAATTTGAAAAAACAATTCATTTATAATATATATTTGTATAATGTGTAATACCCGCGGCTTTACACACGTGGATTTAGGTACTACGACATTTGGTCAAATCTCTGGTTCTACGTTAGGTACTCAACATATTGGGATTGATTTTTAAACTGAACATTAAAAATAATTACTTATACTATATATTTATAACACACTTGTACTTCTCCGCGATATATATTGTTAAATCACCCGGTTTCACCTTAGGGTGAGGTTTTCATTGACCGTTTAACTAATTAAATTGACAGTTGAGAATACCATGAAATGAAACTGGTCAGGTTCAATAAATTCTTGGTTGTTGTCAATATATAGGACGGACGACATAGTCAAAGTCGCGGGTACCCATTGGATGCAGACCGCCTCCAACCGGTCGGATTGGAGGTCGATGGTCGATGCCTATGTTCAGCAGTGGACGTCTTGTGGCTGAAATGATGATGATGATGATGTCAATATATGTGTTGCTAAATGTTCAAATATTATATGTTCTTTAATTGTTCTTCATAAGTGAAACTTATTGTGATTTTTTCTCAAACCAGGATAGTTTTGAAGTCTTTAAAAATTGAGTTGAGTATAAGATTTTATTACAAACATACAATACATAATATTAGGCTAATGAAATAGGTATACTTCTTTGCTATCCAAATAAGTAAGACACAACGGTATCTCCCGTCCCAATTGAGTAGTCCTACTGAGGAAAGACCACCGCAGTACAGAGACCGCGGCTAATATTATGTGTTGTGTTCCTGGTAGTGAATAGGGTACCCAGACTTCACTGAAGACATTTTGTGCTGTCAGTGGGAAGACCAATTTATCTCCTCCGCTTTCGGCACAGAAGCTCTCTCAACCTTCACTGCCCTCCCCCCACCTTATCAAGAACAGCATTAGAAGGTTTCTAATATGTAACCACTTTCCATCAGGTGCATGTCTACCACCTATAAAAAACAAAAGAAAACCCGAATAAAAACTCTAAAATCTAATAATTTGTATGTTCCTACGATTATCCATTATATGGTCACCCTAATATTCACATTCGTTTCTCTGTCTGTCCGTACAGAAGTTCAGGCAAAACTGATAGGAAAAATTGGTTTTATATGCGGCTATAAATTTTTATAGGCAAAGCAGTTTATTTCATAGTGTCAATGTTGCAGTGTTGCTGCTAGCGTCGCAGACGATTTAGCAATGTTATTGGGTATTGTAGTGACGTCATTATAGCTTTTAGACTTCATGACTATACTATGTATACAACTATATTAATTTAAATTGTAACCTTGTCACTCAGTTTTGAAGCTGCCATACAAAATGACAATACAATACAAAAAGCACGCTATCTCTTAACACATAGGTGTCAAAATCCATTGCTAATTCAATTTATCTAATTTCGTTCTGTGTCCCGTTCCATTCGATTCGAAATTCAAAATTCATTCCAATCTCCGTTATGGTAGCCATACACATTCAATTATAATTACGTCAGTCTAGGTTTGCACACACATTAATGATATTTGCACAAGTATGTTCCAATACACATAACAATAATTTGTGCAAACCAATTTGCGCAAACATAATGTAAAGTATGGTGACTATTGTATTAGTTAGTAGGCGAAAGCAACTATGAGGTAAATAATTGAATTTTCACTATTTTTTTAATGTATAATGTATCATCTTTTGTTTTCATTTAATTTGAACTAATTGGCTGTTTCCCCTTACTATAATTTATTATGTAAAATTTAGTTTTTACTTTAGCGGTTAGAGCTTTCCCCATTTAAGTAAAATATTGCAGGTTGGATTTTATCGTCCGAACATTCCCTTTTTCTGATCCTAATTCAATTAAGTAGTTACTTTAACCTTATCGTTACTATCACAACGGGTGTCTATATTGTTCTTAACAGCGTATCTAACAGTAGTTAAAATAGAAGTTATTGGAGATCATAAAGCCACCCTTAGAAGAACAAAGTGTGCGAATGACATACGTCTTCACACAAAACCTACGCGTGAGAAAGTGATAGAATATACGAACCGTGAATCATGTTTTATAAACCTATCTACTTTGATACTAATGACGTTTCTTAGCTAGCCATTTACCGTCTCTATCATGGTGAATGTTCTGATGAGCTCTTCCAATTAATCCCACCCTCCCCTTTCCTACACAGGACAACACGTGCAGGGCTTAGATGTCACCCGCATACGGTGCAGAATATTCCATCAAAAACCAAACGTTTCGGTGAGTCTTTTCTCTGCCGCATCATTAAGTTCTGGAATTCCTTGCCGGCGCATGTGTTTCCTTCTTCTTACAGTCCCGGGTCCTTTAAGCGGGGCGTGAAAAAGCATCTGATGAGGCCGTCAAGCTGAGCGCCACCATTGTAGCACTGAACGTGTTTGCAATGGTGACCCTCTTTCATGAGACTTTACCTTCAGCTTAACATTAGGCGAGGTGAAGTAAATTGACGTGCCATAAATTTAAAAAAAAGTCATGTAGTGTCATCAGAACTCAGAGCGTGTGTAAAATTTCATCCTAATCGAAGACCGGTAAGTGGATCAAATTAAGATACCAAGATCTTCTAACATACATAGTTAGTTACAAGTGAAGCTAATAAAAGCGTGTTCAAAATAGATATTGCTAACGTCAACGTTTTAGTCAGTCACTGCTGATGACATTATAAATTCGGTAACGCGGTAATGAAGTTTGTGGTACGATAGTATTTTTTTTCGTTTTTAGAACTTAGACTAAACTTCATCTTCCAGTCATTACAAAACAAATGCTCGAATGCTACAGATGAAAAAATAGCTAATACAGGGGAAAGAGGGTGAATTAATTACTGTTCTCTTCTAATTGACCCATTTCCACCGTCCATATACAGGGGAATATCGAAAATACAGCTTTCCACTCCGTGATTGCTACTCGTAAATCTTTCAAAGCCCGAGATTGTTTGTTTTCCAAACTATATGTACCTATAACTTAAATGTCCTAATAATTAAAATCAATAGCAAATTCCCCTGGCAGATTTTATAGCTGGTTATAAACTCTATAAAGTTTTCTAGTTCAACCATTAAAGTTTGTAGATAATTATATTGAAAGGGGCGTAAAATGAGCGATGAATGATGATAGCAGCGTGGTTCCTGTCAGAGTAGAATTTGGGCCACCCTATCTCTTTGCATGAGGTGTCGTTCAAGGCAACTAAGGGATAGGACTGTCTAATATCATCATTCTCTGAGCCTATTCCCAATTATATTGGGGTCGGCTTCTAATTAAGAAGCGGCTGAACTTCGATATTTTCCGTGAAGCGATTACTATCGGACCACCACAATTAAATTGGCGATATCGAAGTTCTGTAGTTATGCTATTCGGACTTTTGAGGGCTCCAACTACCCGTATCGACTACCGTAGATGTTCGTACGGCAACCGGGACCGACGGTTTAACGTCTTCTCGGAGGCATGCCCGAAGGGCGGCAATAGGCTCGCCCCCTATTACGTGGGACCGAAAATCAAGAAGAAGTTGTCGAAATGTGGGTGTTTAATACACCTCTGCCGTCCCCTTCGGGAATTACTGGCGTGTGCATATGAATGTATGTATGTATCGAAAAGCAGTACTAAAGCTTCTAAGCCATTTAAATTAGTAGCTATTACCCATAGCACCGTCCGTGTAAAATTGTGATTATATTCCCACTGTGCATGGGAAGTTCGTATACGTACATTACATACATAGATACATATGCTCACGCCCGTAATCCCCGAAGGGGTAGGCAGAGGTGTATTAAACACTCACATTTCGCCAACTATGATTTTCAGCCCCACGTAATAGGGGGCCACGTAATAGATGGCGAGCCCCCTATTACGTAGCCTATTAGAGCCGTATACGTAAACGTCATGATTAGTTAACAAAACGGAGCTAAGTTTTATGCCACAATGTAAGTTCACTCACCTTGCAAAACTGTTTCTATAACAAAGAAAGAGAGAGACAACATCAGTTAATTATAGCAAAGGTGAAAGACGACTAGACTTTTCTCAGTTGTGTTTTGAGTACCACGCAATTTATATGCTAAAGTTGAAGTTATAGTTAGAATGAATAGGGTGACCATGTATTGAGAACTTTTGTAATTTTGTGTATTCAAGTTTATCAGTTCATGATATTCAGTTGGCTTCTTGTAATGCATTGCTGTATATCATAGATCTCTAGCTGAAAAAACTAACTCTCTATATTTTTGGCTTACCTTTGCCAGCAAAGGAAACGCTGAGAAAATATGGACGAGAATGACTGCCAAGTAATAAAAAAGAGCAGTAACAAATCTTTGCAGTGCAAGCCTGTTTTATCTGCAAGACAGTAGGTACGCATACTAAGGGACAAATCTGTAGTAGAGACTTAATTTTTATACATTTTTCAATTAAATGACTGAATTTTATATAACTTAATATTATATATTGTTTCCGTAAAAGTCATTAAATTATTAAATTGGGAGTCTTATGAATGATGTGGTCCAAAGTGCAAATTTTAAATGCAACTGGGATTGGCGCAGAATTAAAAACAACCTAAGTACACCATTGAAAAGTAGAATGTTATTCAATAATTAATCAGAAGTTTCGAGCTTTTACACTTTTAGCTATAGATTTAATCAGTAACGAATCTAGATTTATAAAGCATCAATATAAATATAAAGCATTAAATGTCTCATATATTAACTGAAATCACAGTAACCCTACGAAAGGTGAGTGTATACATTGTAACATGATGGTACATTTGCCACTTTTATGATAATTGAAACTGTAATATATGCAGTTTGTAACTTTGATATGAAACAGTCTACACTAATAGAATATTGACTAAATTCAACCGTGACTTTATCTGCGTGGACTTACAATTAGGTTTATAGGTATTTTTACACGAAACTTTTCATAACTTGTGTATAGAAAAAGTAACCTATGTAGTATTTATCTGCGTGGACTTACAATTAAGTATATTTTTGCGCGAAACTTTTCATAGTTTGTCTATAGAAAAAGTAGCCTATGTAGTATAATATTTACACTGAATATTGATGGCACTTAGTGGTACTTATTGTTATACATTATTCACAAGAAACCTGTCTCCTAATTAGGTAGATACTGGCTATTATGCCGAGCCTAAATGTTGATAATTATCAAGAGAATCATGTAATAGGAATGGAATCCCCTGTTAAAATTATATTCTCCCCTGTAACAATTTTAACAGGGTGATGTTTAATGAAATTTTAACCATTTATTTAGATTGCAATAAGTGAATGATCAGTCGGGACTAGTACCCGTAACCAGTTATATTTCAAAATAAATGTAAAATCGTTTTATCGTAAATCAAAAAATAACTGTCAATGAAAACCTTTGAGTATGTCGTAAGACGAACTCAGTTAGGCACAATATTCTGGAGAAGTACAAGTGTGTTATCAATAATGTATGTAATATACTAGCTGTCTGCAAGTGCAACTCCCGTCAAAACTCAGCCCAGCCGTTCACGAGATTATCCATTTCTAACAGACCGACAACTAACTTTTTTTAATACGAAAAATAGTAAATATCGTAATTTTTAGGAATAAGAATGTTCATAACTATCAATGCAAACCTTTGAAAATGCCGCACAGCGAAATTGGTTAGGTACAAAGATAAATATCGTGGAGAAGTATAAGTCTCGACATCAGATGCATAAGGTCGGATGTACAAAAGTCCAACTTTTCAGGAGAGCCAAAATAAAATTGACGAACTCATCGGCTCATATTTTATTAAACTATTCGTATTTGAATAACTTTTATTATTTTTTATTTGGCAGACAATTGCACCTTTCATTTTTAACGAAAAGCATCACTATATCACTTAAAGTAAATTAATAAAAAAGGTTTTTTTGTTTAATTGTTGTCATCCGACCTTATGCCTGAAATATTATGGATTTATAATTGAAACTGCAAGCATATGTCTAGATCCAAACTTATGCTTGCAATTTCAGGTGTTTAATGTAAGCTTTATATTGACATATTATTTTTATAGCAAACTAAAGCTTTTGAACTATCTGGATTTGGAGATAAAAATATTGTTTCGTGAGTGCGTGGCGTATCGGAATCATTACTTAATTCACCAGTTTCAAAAATGTGAATCAGTGGTATTTCTAAACGTGGCCTTTTCTTGGGTGGGGTATAAAAACATTCGTCAAAATCAGGCATGGTATCAGGGGTTTTTGGTCACCTAATTATTTGTAGACCGAAATCTTCTATTGATATTAAATCAGAAGTATTCTCAGCATTTACTGGAGATTTAGTTGTATTTTTATTAGGTGATAATATATGTCTTTTACAGCGTTCTGTATGTACACACATCAAAAAAAGTTTGCGATCGATATTATGATTTTTTCTTCTTTTTAGATTCTTTATTTAAAGATAAAGAATTAGAACACAAAACAATGACACCGTTCAATTGTTTTTTTCTTACAAAAAGGCTTTCAGTCCTAGCTTACGCTTATTATAACCGATTCAAGATATTTTTCGCGGAAAGTTGTGATTGAAAAAATGCCAAGAGGATTAACAGAGGTTTTACGAGCTAAATAGTAACTTTGAGGGAAGAAGGATACACCACGAGAGTAATAGCACGCAGGCTTGCTTTATCCCAATCCTGTGTCGTAGCTACGTTGCAGAGGTACCACGGAATGGAGAATTTAGCTGACCGACTCTGCAGCGGTCGCCCAACTGTTTTGACAGCTGCCCAAAAGCGCTATATCAGATTGCTGGCAGCCCGTTAACCCACAATCAACGCCACTAAAATAAAAGTAGAAGTCAGGGCAACCTCTGGGCTTGAAGTTAGCACGCAGACCTTTCGCAATTGCTTGCACCAGGCTGGATTATGAGCACGGAGGTCATGGCGAGCTCCGCTCAATTCCCGGCAACGTCAACAACGAAGATTGCAGTGGGCTAGACTTCGACAAAATGAAGAAGGTGAGGAAGAAAACATTTGGCAAAACTGTCTCTTCGTTGACGAATCCCGAATCTCCACTCATCCAGATAACCGACATGTCCGTGTCTGGAGAAGACCAGGCGACCGTGAAAGACAAAGAACTGCCACTGGAACAGTTCAGCAAGGCGGAAAATCGGTGTCTTTTTGGGGTGGCATTATGATTGGAGCTAGAACGCCTTTGATCCCATATCGGGGCTTCATGACAGCAGACATATACAAAGCAGTTGCTATTGATTATATCGTCAAACCATTATGAGTAAACCATGGGCACCAATTTGTACTGGTCGATGATAATGCGCCCGCACATCGAGCTCAACGAGTCAATTTTTTGTACGAGCAAAACGAGATTAGACTGGCCTGCCGGCTCGCCCGACTTAAACCAATAGAGCACGCGTGGGATGCTCTTAAATGAGCTGTATGGAACCGTGAGCCACATCCCCAGACAGTTCCAGAGCTCAGGGAAGCCGCTATTGAAGAATGGGATAGGTTTCCTCAGGAAATGCTGGATAACATGATCCTCAGCATGCCCAGGAGGATCTCCGCATGTGTTCGAGCCAGGGGAGGAGTTATTTTATATTGAATTTACACCTTTTAATAATAAATTGTAGTTTAAGTTTAATTAAATAGTCTTTTTCTTGCTATGAAATTTCTATCACATTGCATTATGATTAATGGCTCAATTTTTTTAAATAATTGGACGTTTGCAACACCAGAGGCGTCACACACGTGCTGCCTACCCTGTAGAAACCTTCTAATGCCCTTCTTGAAGAACCCAATATTGTAGTCACTTGGGAAAACCACGGCAGGGAGTTCGTTCCCGTCGTCCGCCCGTGTTGATTTGTTATGATTATGAAATTTGTAATTATTTGACCGGCCGGTCGGTCGGTGCAAGCGGCCGGCACGTGCTTCATTACCGGTCTCTGTCACTCTAGCGGTAACAAGCTATAATTCTGTCGCACGCCATTTGCCGATGCGCCGCGTGTCTCAAGGACGACAACGATGCGGTACGGGAATATCCAAACTATCTCAACTACCACCCAAGTACGACGAGGTATTTAACTTTAATTTTGGAGGCATAAGGTTAGATTTCCACAAATTTACACAAAAATTTATTAAAATTGTTGTTATTAGGTACAGCAAGACAGTCTCATATTGACATGCGACTTTATGCCTTAACAGTGCTAGGTAACATTGTTACAAGCATAATGCTATTTGTGATGATACGTATCTATATTTAAATGAAAATGTTAGATGCATAAATGCGTATCTGCTGATAAGCCTAGCGTAAGGGGTCGCACAGTTTCGAGGCATAATAGTTTAAGTTAAAATACAGCTACTTAATATAATAATAATTCGGTGCATAAAAGTGTAAGTAAAGATAAAACTTTATACCTCCCAGGCTATTCAAAAAGTCCGTATATCCGACTTTATGCACGCATGTAACTCGTCAATAAAAAGAGATAGGAATACCAGGGTCAGTTTGGTAGAAAGAGAAACAAAAACGTATTACCCCTATATTAAAATGTCATTTTAGTCGGATCTATACATCAGACCTAATGCCTCTGATGTCGAGAAGTGTGTTCCACCCCATACCCAGGGGCTAGATGGGGACACCATGGTCCCCCCACATTAGGGGAAGAGGGTCATCTCCGGCAATCAGGGACCAATGGACGGCGTGCGTTTTAGTCTGTTCGAGTCAGACATAATCACCTTCACCGGTTTTGGCGGAGATGGTATCCGTGGGGATTTTGCGCACGATAAAAAAGTATAAGTGTGAAAAACACTTTCATATCATTGAAATGTTATTGCAGGAGCTCTGGGCGAATCCCACGGCACGCTAGCCTCAATGTCATAATCCGCCGTGCTCTTGCCACCGCCGGTGTGCCAGCTGTGCTTGAACCAAACTGATTGGCGCGCGGCGATTGCTAGAGACCGGACGTTATGTCTTTAATGCCATGGAAAATGGGTAGGACTTTGGTGTGGGACGCTACTTGTGTCGACACCATTGCTCCTACCCATATACCCAGCACGTCTGGCTGTGCCGGTGCCGCCGCTGGTTCTGCAGAGACTCTTAAACGGCGCAAATACTCCAGTTATATATCCTACTAGCTGACCCGCGCGACTTCGTCTGCGTCACCCCGTTTTTGCAACATTTTTCATTCCTTCTCCGCACCTGTTAGTCGTAGCATGATGTTATATACATATAAACCTTCCTCTTTAACCATTCTATCTATTGAAACAAATCGCATCAAAATCCGTTGCGTAGTTCTAAAGATTTAAGCATACAAAGGGACAAGAAAAATAGGGACAGAGAACGCGACTTTATTTTATACTATGTAGTGATATATAGTTATTAATATTCTATCTCATGTAAAAACAATTGTATTTATGTTACTTAAAAATAAATATTATTACAAAATATTATTTATTTTTAACCTTACAAACAGACACTTACATTTTATCTACTTGTATTGATGTCAAAGTGTTGAACGTGTCTTTATTAGCAGTACAAAGAGAATGCACGCCAGGGGACTGATACTTTAGTATCTCAAAGGCGTAGTACTAATTAAAATTAGTAGCACCTCTTCGGGAACATGTGAGTAAATGGAAAGCATCTAAATTTTAATAGCTTTTATTATTACAAGCTTTTAGTTCTTAATTGACTTCAAAGAAAGACGTGGTTTACGGTTATGTGATTGTTTTTTTTACATGTATTACTAGTACAAATGAGTTGACAGACGAGTAGCTAAATGGTGAATTTTTTTATTTAAATCGTGTGCAAAATCAATCGCATCTAACGTAGTTAGACTAGAAAGCTGACCCCAACTGAGTTGGAAATAGGCTCAGAGAATGATGAAGCTGTGTATCATAATGCAGAAGAATATGATAAGCCGTCATGATGGACCTTGAGTTCCGAATCCAGGATGATATTCAGTAGCTTAAGTGTGAGTGAGTAATAAAACATTCAATCATCTTCGCAAACTTCCAGATCTATAAATATTATTTTGAAATCAAATTCAACAAATAAACGAACAGATATTCAAAATAAATATATCAATAATTCATGGTCACAAACAATTTACGGAAATTGTGTCGTCATCGCGAAATAAATTGTGTTCGTCGATTCAACAACAGGGCCACTCTACCGTGTTCCGAATCCCTTTGTGAGTTCTGTTAATAGGACATATTGAGTCAATAAATTGGTATTGTGCTATTATACAGTGTGTTATTCTATATAGGGTGTTTAAGAACTTTTCATTTGTTTAAATCATCATTCATTCTCTCTGAACATTCGCGTAAACTCGGAGTCCTGAACAGAGTGAGACGTTTTTTCACGCCGGAGCAGCGGTGTCTTCTTTATAAGACACAAATTCGCTCCTGCGTGGAATACTGCTCGCATCTCTGGGATGGCTCCGCAAAGTACTTATTAGATGCTCTCGACAGGTTGCAGCGACGTGCGGTCCGCATTATTGGGAGTCCCGAGGTCACAGAGTCCCTCGAGCCTTTGCAGATGCGTAGAGATGTTGCGTCCTTGGCAGTATTTTACCGTCTCTACCATGGTGAATGTTCTGATGAGCTCTTCCAACTAATCCCACCCTCCCCTTTCCTACACAGGACAACGCGTGCAGGGCTTAGGTGTCACTCGCATACGGTACAGAATATTCCATCAAGAACCAAGCGGTTCGGTGAGTCTTTTCTCTGCCGTACCATTAAGTCCTGGAATTCCTTGCCGGCGCACGTGTTTCCTTCTTCCTACAGTCCCGGGTCCTTTAAGCGGGGCGTGAAAAAGCATCTGATGAGGCCGTCAAGCTGAGCGCCACCTTTGTAGCACTGAACGTGTTTGCAATGGTGACCCTCTTTCATGGGACTTTGCCTTCAGCTTAACATCAGGCGAGGTGAAGTCAAATTGACGTGCCATAGATAAAAAAAAAAAAAAAAAAAAAAAAGAACCTTTTCCCAACTCAGTTGGGGCCGGCTTTCCAGCTTTGTTTAAATATGTCTAAATAAATTGTCGTCTGGTACTCTCCAAGACATTAATTGGTAGTGTTTGTGTGGCTAAGCATACAATTAATTTCTTTGCGATTTAAACCGCATAGCAAGGCATTGGGTCAAATAATTATTTTTCAAATTTGTTTAGCTGCAACGTTTTCGGTTAGGAATTTATTTTCGGCATACCCATTTTTTACAAAGTGCCCGATTATCGGCAATAAGCTCACCCCATATTTGGAAATATTGGTACGACCTTTTTTATTGGTGACTAGCTGTTGCCCGCGGCTCCGCCTGCGTGGACTTCTGATCCCGTTCCCGCTGCTCCATTCCGAGCATTTTCATATTTGTTCACCTTTTAAACCTTGTCTGGACTTCCACAAATAATTCAAGACTAAAATTAGCAAAAATCGGTTCAGCCGTTCTCGAGTTTTAGCGAGACTAACGAACAGCAATTCATTTTTTTATATATATAGATGGATTGGTGACCATTTTTATTTCAATCGTGTACAAAATCCTTATAGATAACCCCCTCATACTTCTCTCAAAAGCACGTTCGTATGGTCTTCAGTTGCCGGAGCCAAGAACATATATATCTCGCACCCGGCTGACGAAAAGCCATCTCTTTCAGAATGAAGAGACCAAGATTTACACAAAGTGGGAATATATTTCATCTTTTTATCACATTTTGCCCTACAGCTATTCATAATAGTTTGGCTATAAAGCGACGAATATGTTTTCACATCGCATTAAGATGTCATATTAATGAAAATTGAAAATAATTGTCCCCTAATTACTTTTCAACCTCTCCCTAACCGGTGGTAGGGGGTGAATTAGACCACTGAGTGATGACATGCAAAATATTTTACAAAATAAAGAGCTATAATGCGGTGCTAATGGCGCAGAGAATTAAGTCTGTTTCTTAATGGTGATTTACTTGGACTAGGTTGAAAATGATTTATGATTTTGTTGGACATTATTAAAAGGTGATATCATTATTAGCTCATTTTAAAGACATTTAAGACTATTACGTTATGCTTTTTGTAGGCACTATTATTACAGGATCGACCTTTTATATTCTTTTTCAAAGCCTTACATAGAATTTTGGAAATTATGTTTATTATAAATTAATTGAAAATTCTTTATAAGATATTAGTAGTATTTATCTACTTTCACGGTGTATTATTAAATACTAGCAGAGCTCGCGAGTCCTTTCACGGGAATGTTCTTTGTAAACAAAAATAGACTATGTTTTTTAGTCGAGCCGTAACTCTCTCCTGGCCAAATTTGATCAAAATCTGTTTAGTAGTTTGGACAAGAAGTCTACCAATTTTTTTCGTTAAACAATTAAAATCTTGCGCTAGTACCTCGGTTATAATAAAATGCACACCGTATTAGGTTTTTCAGTGATATTATCAAAAGGCATTTATATTTAAAAGCAGTTTCTTCGAATGCAACTTGGGAAACTTATTATTTCTCTGTATCAGGCTGCATACAGCGATTCAGAAAAAAATCGTTTCCAGTTTGGGTACGACCAAACAGTTTTTTTAAATACCAATTTACATTATAACCTTCAAAATTGAACAGGACAAGAATATGGTCACCTTACTTCTGTTCAGAATATTAATTATTGATAATATATTACTATTACTTACATTTATTTATTATAATTTTGGAGATTTTCTTCATTTGTCTCTGTGATGCCCGTTTTTATTTACTCTCGTGCGACAAGTAAAAATGTCAGAGATATTTCTTTGTGTATTGTTTCACTATAGTAAAGCTTGGAATTATTAATTAATTTTGTTTAAGAGAAATATGGTACATTATGGTGGTGGTATATAATTATAATAAGTATTTTATTTATAAAATTATGATTTTAATACCACTGAGGTGGCAGACAACCACATTTCACACCTGCAGTGCAATTCCCTAAGTTCACATCGGCGAGCCCAACGTTGCCGCAACGGCGAGCATGACATTTGGTATTCACTAGCATCTACACTTCGATTTTTACTGTCAAAAGCGTCAAATATAAAAGTTTAAAAATTTACGCGGGAATCGTTTCACCTATGGAAAAAGTCATGTTTAATATCGTTTGTTTTATACTTTATTAACTTGCTATAGGTTTGCTTAGCTTGGTATCTCTGCAGGAATAATTATAATAAGAAGCCAGTACTTAAAGAGAAATCTTGAGAAGCGAGGAAAGTGAAGAAAATAAATACCTTTACGAGATACCGGCTAGATAAACATTTACGATATCGCTTTTCGGCAAACCTTCTAAACGTATTAGAAGATGACTTTACATCAAGCAACTCTTTATCTACATACTTAGATGACTGTTTAATATATATAAACAAATCATTTGTTGTGTTGATGGCACCCTAGTGTCCATGGTCCGTTCAAGGAAACTATTGTCCCAAGGGATATCATGCCAGGAGAAATGTTCTTATTGTAAGTAAAATGTAGTTTTATTCTAAGGGAAGTGTAAAGAAAGGAAGGAAAGTATTACTATTTTTCTTGAATACATAACACAATACATAAGTGCATGTGATTTGTTTCAGATTTAGATAGATTACATGTGGATGTCACATTTGGCAATGTGATAGGTATTTTTGTGTTCAATAACACACTGATAAAGGAGTGTTCAGCCTAGATAATCTGAACCATAATAGTGAACAAGTAAGTATACTTACTTGGTAAGATAGTACCTATCTATGTATTCAAACAAAATACAGCAGGGACTAGAAATTTAGTGTTTGTTGCCATCATGATGATAGGATTAGTCACCTAGATTCTGTGTTACGGAGTGCTAAGTATCCAGATAAATAGTAGCATAATTTATCTGTTAAGCCAGACTCTATACCTACCTGTACCAAAGTTAAGCCCAGATCCTGTTTAGCTTTTACAATGTGATTGAATAATCAACATCCAGACATCTATACAAACTTTCTTTTTTGCAATATTAGTAGGATAGGAATTAAAACTACACAAAACAAACAACTTACAGTACACACAACATGCCTATTTAATACAACAGACATTTATGTAACATAAAATTATTAATAGATATTTATTTTGTCGAAGAATACATGTTCATTTACATAGGTACTATTAATATGCATTGAATGTAAGTTTGTGTGCTATTTATAAGAAAAGATATATCTATTCAGACCAAACTTAAATAAAATACAATATTTTTCATATAACATTGAGTCGAGGATAATTTTCTAATAATTTTGTGCGATTTCAGGGGATTCAAGATATTATGCAAGGTCAACTCATGATTATTTATCAACCTTGGTGTTGGAATATGGAGTCATTATAATAAATGCCATTGGCACATGTGATATGCAGTGACAGTTTCAAACTGTGTTGAGGGGGCAATAGGAATATTGAAAGGACGGTTTAGATGCTTATTACTCCACAGTATGGATTAGATTTTTGACATAGCTAATAAAAGATAATTTGCAGATTGTATTATTATATTTTATTTATACACCATAACCTACTACCACTTCAAAATTGAGAAGGTACAGCACAATGTTTCACACCTTAATGAAAAGAATCTGATGAAATTTAGAAAGAATTAAGTAAGTACCTATGTAAATTTATTTATTAATTGCAAAAATTGTATACATATAAACGACAGCATAGGTAACAACACAAGAGTAATTAAAACATAACTGGGGCCTAACCATCATCTCTTAAAAGTACCATTACTTCAATCTTACTTTACTTTCACACTGTGATTCATAGTTGGGTTGTGGTCATCTGCTGGTATTTGTGCTGGATCTTCTAAGTAAAGTAAAGTAAAGTTTAAATTTTAAAAAATTGAATAGGTATCTATATAAATGTAACCACTACAGCAAGAGATACTGTAGGTATGACCCATTTTAACCAAATAAAATTACAACACTAGTATGCCGAGTACCCTGATGGACTCGGTTGATCTGAATCAAACTATGGAAATAAAGTAAAAGTAAATGTAGCGGCGTTGCGTCGTAGACGCGACGTCAGCAAATTCCTTGTCGGGCAGCGACGGAGCGCCCGCGCTCTGTAAAGCCAGTTCATACGGTAGGCTCGCTACAGTCGGCCACATATGAACTCGCTCACTTATAGATGTTCTAGGTTAATATCAAGTGTTCTAGTTACTAGATTATAAGTCCTACATATTGTGAGACATATTGTGTGATCAGTAATAAACGTTATAAGTGTATGCCACCTTTTATTGAAGTGCTCCCACGTGACCCATAGGCATAGCCTTTAAAGTGGTGACCCCGAACGTGAACGTGGGAGTTTGTAGGTTATATAACCTATAACCTCGTGATTTTTTTTTGTGAACTTTTGAATGTTAGGCACTCGTGTGTAAACATTAGCGTAACGAAATGGCAAATGACGGCAGTGCGCCCATAGTGAAATCCGAAGAGCAGGTGATCACGAGCATCGCGGTTACGACGCGTATTCCAGACTTCTGGTGCGACGAGCCCGAGCTGTGGTTTATCCAGGCTGAAGCAGTATTGAACCCGCAAAAGGCGTCGGATGAATCAAGGTACCAGATAATCGTATCGAAATTAGGCAAAGATGTTCTGACGCAGGTCACGGACATTCTCAGAGACCCCCCGCAAACAGACAAGTACTCTACGCTAAAAAAGCGATTGTGCGAAATCTATGCGAGGACCAAGGAGCAACAGGTACACAGACTCATGAACGAGATGGAATTAGGAGACCAGAGGCCATCGCAATTACTAAGGAAAATGCGTGATATTGCACGTGGCAAGATTGAGGACGAAACCCTCCTCATACTGTGGCTTAACCAGTTGCCAAGCACAGTAAGAGGGATTTTGGCAGCTACGGAGACGAAGGACCTTAGTAGCTTAGGAAACATAGCGGACAAGGTCATAGAATCCGTATCACAGAGAGAGACAGTCAGCAAAATAGATGTAGCTTCAGGAAGCGAAGCCACAACCATAATAGCAGAAATCAAGAACCTGACAGAGAGGATAAGAGGACTAGAAAGCAGGCAGCCCAGACGCAGCAACACATGAGTTCGAAGAAAGCAAGGGCGCAGTATTGCGACACCGGACGCGCTATGTAAACACAGGTGCGGCGTCCGAGCGTGCGAGTCAGCAAAAAAATCGCACGGAGACCGTATGCGATGTATAGTTTAAGAACCTGGTAATGATGTACTGTTTTGATGAAACTTTCTGTTAGTTATAGATAACTTTTCCCTAAAAAATTTTTTAAAAAATTTTTTTTTCAAATAAGGGGGGAATACTGTAGCGGCGTTGCGTCGTAGACGCGACGTCAGCAAATTCCTTGTCGGGCAGCGACGGAGCGCCCGCGCTCTGTAAAGCCAGTTCATACGGTAGGCTCGCTACAGTCGGCCACATATGAACTCGCTCACTTATAGATGTTCTAGGTTAATATCAAGTGTTCTAGTTACTAGATTATAAGTCCTACATATTGTGAGACATATTGTGTGATCAGTAATAAACGTTATAAGTGTATGCCACCTTTTATTGAAGTGCTCCCACGTGACCCATAGGCATAGCCTTTAAAGTAAAAAAATATTACTTTTAAGAGGTGGTAGTTAAGCCCCTGAACATATGAAAACTATTTGACCCATAGACACTGAACTTAATATGCAGGTAACTGAATTCCGTTTAGGTGCATGTTTATATTCTTCACTGATTTCTTCATCTAATGATTGCTTGGAAGCACCACAGTGCGAAGGCTGCCAAATTATATCAAACTCCTATTGTTCTTGATATACAATAAAGAGTACATTATAATGTTAATTCTCCGTCAATTGTCTGCTATAAGATTGTTTCGCTGACCTTCATGAAGACTGTAAACGATTTTTGTTGATTTATCATGAGCTGTTCGCTCACCATATCTTTTTATCAATAGCTTCTGCAGCAGAATTGCTAAAATATAGCGGTCGAAGACGATAATATGATTAATTATGGGCGCTGTATAGGTTATGTTTGTTTTGTTTTGACTTATACGGTTTTTTGACGTTTACGTCGCATAGGGCACTCCTAAGTAGTAGTGGCCGTTTAAACACAACACAACGAAAAGTCTGAGCTTATTGCTACAACCGTTTAAGTACGTTTACAAGCATAAGCTTATTTGGTTTAAACGAAACCGACGGCACGCTGGTTTCTAGGTGCGCAGGAACTTTATGATGTACCTACTGTCGAGGACCGCGTCGCATTGCACTGGCGCGCGTCGGAAAATAGACTATATGGATCAAAAATAAAGTCGTAAATATAAAATTTTGTCAATATGATTATGCGGTTGAATTGAATATAATTTGACAATATAGATTTAAACGTGTTTTAGACTACATTACTTCAAGTCGTATAAATTTTCGTTGTGTTGTGATGCGTTTTAAGCTTTATTTTGTTTTATGCTTTTTAGTACGCGGTTCGCTGTCGGCTTAAAGCGATCGTCCGTGACGGTACGTATGTACCTATTTCGAGAGTTTTCGAGTTCGAATGCAAGTTTCGTATTTTAATTAGGTATCCAGTTTAGTAGTTTATAAACTTATTGCATATTATTAGTGTTCAGTGTATATAATTTTAATTGTGAATATAGTAAATAGGTATAATAAAGTGTACAATTTAATAGGTATAGCGTAGTTATAATAAGTGTTAATAATATAAGAGTATAATCTAGTGTACCTATATAAACAATAGAGACTGATAACAATGTCTGTGTTCAAAATCGTTAATATAAAATATCTCCAATGTTCCAACGACTAATTTACTATTATATATTAGTATAGAAATGACAGCAAAATAGTTACACAATTATTTATTAAGTAAAATAACAAAACATGTCCAATTTACGTACGTTTATAGACGACTTATTAAAAAAGCGTTTAAGTGAAAAGCACTTTTTTAAGTCTGCTTACAAACACAAGCTTAAGCGTATTAAGCGTTGTGAGAATAAAGCCGTTTATCACACTACTACTCCTAAGACAAGAGGATACGATAACCTCCCGGAGAGTTTGCCCTCTCCGTGGTGATTGGTGGAGTGACGTCATATATCCGAGAGAGACTGGTGGATTTTCAGTCTCGTCGTACAGAGGGTAAAATTAAGACTATGATTGGTCAAGAGACGTCCCTCGCTCTAGAGAGATTGGTCGAATTCAACACTTCGATTTTTACTGTCAAACTCAAAATAAAAAGTTAAACCATCAATGTTTCATCATTTTCGCAGGCAACCGTATGACTTAGCGAAAAACGTCATATTTTATATAGCCTGTCACAGTTCTTTTTGTTAATTTATGGCTGCATGGATTGCTGTGTATAATATTATTATTAATTACATTAATAGTATTAATTTACAAGAAGCCAAAAGAGTGATGTTAAGGAGAAATCTCGTTATGCGACAGCATTGAGGCAAATGGATACTATTTCGCAAGATATGGACTACATTAACATTTAACGCCTGTCTGAAAATCTCAATATTATATTAGAAGATGATTTGACACCATTTTTGACTGTACAAGTACGTTCAAGTGCCTTAAGGAATAGGATAAAGGTACGTACCTATCATAACACAACCTATTACTTAAGTGTAGAAATACAAGATAATGGTATAAAGATAGATCACTTATGTGTAACAACCGTCTACTTGTCGAGCAATTCAGCAAGTAGTTAACGCTCTTAATAATATCTTATGTACTCAAACAAAGTAAAATCAAAATACAGTAGGGACTAGAAATTATAGTGTTTGTTGCCATCATGGTGAGCGGATTAGTCACCTGTTTAGCCTTTAGAATGTGATTGAATAATTAACATCCAAACGTCTATAGGTACAAAGTTTCACTTTTACAATATTAGTAGGATAAGACATAAAACAAAACATAACAACTACACAACAACAGCATATCATTTATTAAGTACATAAGACAATAAAGTAAATTTAATTAATAATTGATATATTTTATTGTCTCAAAGAATACATATTGTACATTTACATACTATTAAAATAAACTGCATGTGTGTGTAAACTAATAAGAAGTAAAGATATATCTATTCAAACCAAACTTAAATAAAATACAATATTTTTCATTTAACATTGAGTCAAGGATCATTTTCTAATAATTTTGTGTAATTTCAGGTGATTCAAGATAATATGCAAGGTTAACTCATGACTATTTATCAACCTGGGTGCTGGAATACGGAATTATTATAATAAATGCCATTGGCACATGTGATATGCAGTGACAGTTTCAAACTATGTTGATGTGACAATAGGAATATTGAAAGGACGGTTTAGACACTAATTAGCCTACAGGGTACTACAGTATGGATTAGATTTTTGACATAGCTAATAAAAGATAATTTGCAGATTGTATTATTATTTTTATTTATACACCATAACCTACTGCTACATCAAAATTGAGAAAGTACAGAACAATGTTTCACACCTTAATGAAAAGATTAAAGAATTAAGTATGTAAAATTATTTATTAATTGCAATAATTGTATACATAGACGACAGCATAGGTAACAACACAAGAGTAATTGATGACATAACTGGGGCCTCACCATCATCTCTTAAAAGTACATTACTTCAATCTTACTTAACTTTCATACTGTGATTCATAAATGGATTGTGGTCATCTGTTGATATTTGTGCTGTATCTTCTAAGAAAAGTTTAAATTCTAACAAATTAAACAAATGTATCATGCCTCCAAGAGCATGTTAAGCCGTTGTCGGTCCCATTTGCCATACAAACGTCTATGGATCGATATATCTTGACGGACTCAGATGATCTGATTCACCCTATAGAAATTATACATTTAAGATTGATATAGTATTACTTTTAAGAGGTGGTGGTTAAGCCACTGAACATATATTTCATAGATTTTACTATGAAATTATCTAATGATGGTTTGGCCACCGAATTATATCAAACTCGTATTGTTCTTGGCATACAATAAAGAGTATATGTTAATTCTCCGTCAATTGTCTGCCTTAAGACTGTTTCGCTATCCTCCATGAAGACGGTTAACGTTTTTTGTTGATATATCATGAGCTGTTCATTCACCAAGGGTTATCCGATAACTTTGTAGTGCTGTGAAATGAAAATTTAATTAATTTAATTTTACTCAAACCGTGTGGAAGACCATTGAAAATAAATAAAATACATAATACTTACTTTTTTGTTGGAATGTAATATGAACAATAAAAAGTATTGTTTCTACATTCAGTTGTAAAACTTAAACTTATTAAAGCTTTTTATTAATGGCTTCTGCAGCAGAATTGCTGAAATATAACGGTCGAAGAGGTAATATGATTTTATACATTATTGTATCGTTGAACGGGGCGATTTATAGGTTATATTTGTGTTGTTTTTGTTTTGGCTTTGACGTTTAGTTCACTCTGTGACGATGTGTCACTCTATGGCGATTGATGGACAAAACCTTCAGACTGAAATTAAATTTAATAAATTAATAGATGTTTAATTAGAGATTGTTTTCTTTTAGGAACTTAAAAATACTAGTATAATATTTTTTAAATCCACTAAACTATATTTAATGTTTGGACTAGATTTCTAGATTACGGTTTGTTCACTTCCAAAATAAAGTCGCCTCCCTAGTATGAAATTACAGAGGGTAACGTCAATTACTCGTGCGAGATTAGTTAAATGCAATAAGTTAATGAAGAGTATTAATTGTTGTTCAACTTTATTCTTCAGGAACTTGAAAATAATGATACAATAATTTTAAAGCCCACTAAACCATTTTAAATCTTCACTTTGATAAACCGTAATCTACGGTTTTCTTTACAATCTACTTTCAAAACTTCACGACACTAGACCCTATGAAGAGAGTGACGTTTCCTCCCGAGAGACAGATATTGTGATTGGCTGAGTGACGTCATCCGCCCGAGAGAGATTGGTGTATATCAGTCGCCCGAGACCTCGTCGTAGAGAGTGAAAATTTAGAGATTTTGATTGGTCGAGTGACGTCATCCGCCCTAGAGAGATTGGTCGAAACAGTTCGCTCGAGACCACATCTTAGGGAGGATCCAATACCGTGTTGTCATTGGTCTATCTTTAAGACGAGCTCTAGGATATGTTCGCCGGCGGGCACATCGTCGAACTGACACTTAGGGAATTGCACTGCTGATGGAAAGTGAGAACTATGGCCTATGGACGGTTGCAACACCAGGGGCGTTACAATGCTGCCTACTCTGTTCTTGAATGCCCTTCTTGAAGATCTTTAGGGGTAGGCAGAGGTGCTAGCACCCACATTTTGCCAGTTTATGTTTAGGTCCCAATGTAATAGGTGGCGAGCCTATTGCCATTAACCCGCACTGCGATAAATACACACATAACTTCGAAAAGCATCGAAAAGTCATTGGTGTGTGCCATGGTAAAACCTCGGATCGAACTAGACCTCATCTCAGCAGTCCATTACCCACACCACTAGGCTACCACTAAAGAGAATAGCCGTTTATTTTTATCCTTCATGAGATTCCATTACTATCATTAAAGTCTTTTATGTAAGACTGGCAGGTAATATGACTAACTTGAGTAACCATATTCTGTAAGAAGCTACGGAAATATACTCCAGAAATATGAAAATGCCATATTTAGTCACGCATGATATATTTAAAGAGGTAGGCAGTGATGTATAACGTTTACATTACACCGGTTATATTTATTAGCCCCACGTAGTAGGATGTAAGTACTATAAAATTGGGACTCGATTCAGTAGGTACTGACATATTCTTGTTTCTCGGGGTTGAGAGGTAAGACGATAACTAGATGGTAAATAGATTTGAAAAGTTAACATACTGAATGCTTTTTTATCCAGGACATTATTTTGTCTTCTACATTGATAGCACAGAGACTCTCTTAACCTTCTCCCCTTCCCCTGCCCCTCCCTATATGGTCGGCAGCACGAGTGTGACGCCCTTGGTGTTGCAAACGTTCATAGGCCACGGTAACCACTTTCCATGAGATGGGCCGTGTGCTTGTCTGCCACCTAAGTGGTATAAAAAAATATGTTACTAATTATCCTGATAATCAAAAGTAGTAGAAAAAGAAAAGTGGACTTTATCGCAGGCCTTAGTTATTTTTAGTTCATTGAAAAGAAATACTGAATGGAACATAATTGCCGGCATATATCTTACACATAGCCACATCACAAAATGTACTCAACATGTGCAGTACCTACGTGTCTTTGGTGACTTTTTACGGCGACGTAGGAACCCAAATCCACTAATCTTAACGAAAATAAAAACAATCCACGCTGGCCTAGATTCTCACGCGACTTGAGTCGTTCAACTATTATTCATTCTGTGCTTGAGGTCAAAATATAACATAACATAAACTCACGCCTTTATCCCCGAAGGGGTAGACAGAGGTGCCAGCACCCACATTTCGCCAGTTTATGTTTAGGTCCCAATGTAATGGGTGGCGAGCCTATTGCTATTAACCGGGCACTTATGAACCTGCGATAAATACACACATAACTTCGAAAAGCATCGAAAACCATGGTAAACCTGGGATCGTACTCGAGACCTCGCGTCTCAGCAGTCCATTACCCATACCACTAGGCTACCGCGGTCAAAATATATGCTGGAAGCTATACAGAGTCGCCATCTTATTTCGTTCGTCACTATACATGCATCATTAATCATTATTATATTTTGTTTTGCGCGGCTTAATGCTTTCAGAGCTTTTACTTTTTACAATGGCAATCAATTTGGGCGTTACTCAGGGGTTTTTTGTTGTATTATCCGGGGGTTTTGGTCAGGAGGCTGTCTTAAAATACTTCATTACGAATATTGCATCAGCTTTTAAAGTTAAATTTGGTTTTACATGATTGATAACACACTTCTACTTTTCCAGTGTATTTATTATTGTACCTAACCGGTTTCGCCTTAACTGTCCTGTCAATGTAAACAATTTAAAAAATCCCCGACTCAAAAATAACTTCAAAAAGTGAAAAATAAATAATACATGCGTTGTCGTGTCGGGGGACCTCTAATTGGTGATGCATTCTTTATATGTTTTTGAAACGATCCAATTGAGGGACTTGTTCAAAAATATGTAGTCCATCTTGTGGCGGCGGCAATCTTGGACCGATTTTATCAAACAGCTAAGAACACTCCCGGATAATTCAGCTTTCAAACAAAAAAACTACATCGAAACGGGTTGCTCCGTTCGGGAGCTACGAGTACGATGCCACGGACAGACACACACATACACACAGCCAGCGTGAAACTTATAACACGCCGTTGTTTTTACGTCGGTGGTTAAAAATAAAAATAATGGACATTAATGAAAGCTTTTTACAGTTAATTTACAGTTACAATATTGCCTCCATTTCTAAGTTAGTTCAATGTTACACAAAACAAGCAGCTTTACAGTGTTGTCATTATATAATATTGCACTACATAAGTCTAAAGTAGCAGAAGGGCAGGGTTGTCACAACGACTATAATTAAAAGACGTGCTCTATATTTTATTATTTTATTTTATACTAGTTTTTACCCGCAGTTGTACCCGCGTGGACTTTTCATCCCGTTCTCGCTGGTCCATAAAATAGCCTTCCATAGAGTTCAAGGAATAAATAAAAAAGAATTACTCGAATTGGTTCAGGCGTCTTCGAGTTTTGCGTTAAGCAACATATTTCGCGATTAATTTTCATTTATATAGGTCATAATTATATATTATTAAAATATTGGAGGACATCCTACATAAAGTCATAGTAAGCATAATAATTTTCAAATGATCTATTTATTTTATATTTTATTATCTTTGACAAATAGGTATAATTGAAAAACTTTGACAATCATAAGTGTCGCTATGTGTCTAAACTCAATAAACGAAATTGATTTCTTGAATTGAATGATTGAATTGATTCTTTGATTCTTTTTTCATAAGATATAAGTATATGTTCACATACGAGTGTATTTCAATCATTCTAAAACATTATGTTGAGAAATAAAAAGAACTAAATTTAAGTACACATATTAGGTACATTAAGTGAAGATATTTAAATGCATAAAAAATTCCGTCTGATACTCTCCAAGTCTATAAATTGGTAGTGCTTGTGCGGCTAAGCATGTAATTATTTTCCTTGCGATATACACCGCATAGAAAGGAATCAGGTCAATTTAGCTGCAACATTTTTGGTTAGGAATTTTTTTTCGGATTGATTGATAAAGTGCCCGATTAGCGGCAATAGGCTCGCCCCTCATTACGTGGTACCCCATCGGGGATTACGGGCGTGAGCATAATGTATGTATGTACGGTAAGCTGCAAAAGTGCATGGATAGCTTAAGATCGATAATCCTATGAACTTTCAAACCCCAGTTTATAAATAAATAAACTAGATGGCGCCAGTGTTTTTTCTAGCTACTACTTACTACTAATAAGCTTATGCGTATGAATAGTAAGTAGTAGCAAAAATTATTTGGTTAACTCAGAACAAGGATAATACAAATGGGAATGATGTTAGCGAACGAACAAACTAGCAAGTCACTGAGTTTAAGCAGCTATTAAATAAACTGAACTACCCACTTAGTTCATTTAATTATAAATGAAGTTCATCCTCTAAGATTAAAACATTACGTTAAACTAAAAAAATCTAGTAATATTCTATTTCAATGCATGGTTAATTTGTGTTTGTATAAATTGGTAATATAGAAAAAGAAGTTAGTTTTTCTTACATTTAAAAAGTAGCGCGGCGCCATCTAGTGTATATATTTGTGATATATATAGATATATTTGTGAAACATTTTACTTCGTCAACAGATGGGGTTGAATTCCGGCGCAAACGATTTAGTTTTTGTAATGTCCATGCACTTTTGCAGCCTACTGTATGTATAAAAAATAAATTACTAAATTGTATATAAGTAAATGACAACCCTATCTCCAGGTAAAGTACGCTAATAATGTCGCAAGGATCAAAGGAGCTTTGTCAGGCCACATTTGCGCAAGTGAATGTATAATTTGATAAGGACTTACAATGTTAAATCGTCGGCCAAGTAAGCGAAACCTTTTTATACTGTGAATTATATTACGCCAGAATTTAACTAAATTGTATTCGACGGTTGGGACTTTTAAAATGTTTGGTTTAGTACGAGTCTTCTAAAATATTTGGGAGCTTTTTTTGTCTAGTTGCTTTTTAATTATACCTAATATAGTAACCCTCTGATGTTAGTAGAAATACTTTGTAAGACGGAAAGTAAAGAAAAATCTTTTTCTTATGAGATAATATATCTATGCAAGCCTAATACTTCAAAACGTTAATTGGTAGTGCTTGCATTGCAAGGAATCGGGTCAATTTTTTTTCTCAAATTCATTTAGCTGCAACATTTTCGGTTAGGATTTTTTTTTCGGATACCCATTTTTTTGACAAAGTGTCCCGACTGGCGGCAATAGGCTCGCCCTTTATTACGTGGGACCGAAAATAATAGTTGGCGAAGTGTGGGTGTTTAATACACCTCTGCCTACCCCTTCGGGGATTATGGGAGTTGGCATATGTATTGTATGTACAAATGTATGTATGTATAAAATCCTTTTTAATCTATCGCATCTTTTTTAATCTAACTATGTTACGGCTGAACATCAATACTTTCCGTGAAGCAACTGCCATCGGGCCTCCACAATCTATAGGTATAGGCGATATCGAAGAATTACAGCCAGTTGTTGAACATTTTAGGGCTCTAACTACCAGTAACGACTGCCATAGATGTGTGTATGGCAACCAAGACCGATGGCACAACGTGCACTACCAGATCACTGCATTTTATACATACAAACATTTGCACTTAGCGGGGATCGAACCGCGCCGCCTGCTTAGCAGTTGCGTTTACAACCGCCACTCTATAGATGCAATAAATATTTCGTCGACCCTACACACATACTATAACAACGGCTTATATACGAGGCCCCGCGAATATGTTTTCTGATTTCGTTGCTGCAATCCTCTGAAAACCTTATTCAATTTCATCCAAATGTATCCAGCCGGATTTAGTGATAGAGTAACAAACAAACAAATAAATTCACTTTCGCATTTTCTGTATTCAATGAAAGGCTATTACTACAAGTGATGTCTGTTTACAATTCTATTAAAGTAACTTCAAGGAATGTCTATTGCACCAAGCGCCTTGACCGACGCATGAGACCAAAACATGTTTACAACATGTTCACTTGTACATTTAAAACATAAATCTTATGTTTAACTTTTCAATAGCTGATGTAACTACAACTTTCGTTTTTGAAAACATGTTTTAAGTCACTGCTGTTGAAAAGACCTAAACAAGTTTGGTAGCAAGCTTCTTCTTCTTCTTCTTCGTGTCAGTAGCAACAATAAATAAAAGTTAGATGCGCCCAGCCCAAAACTTGGCGACACCAACTGCACCTTCTGTCACTTCGTTCAGGTCGGCGACCGTGCAGGTGTGAGGGCAAAGCGGGCACGTCAGGAGGTGGTCCATCGACTGCAGTGGTGCTCCACATTCACAGCCAACACTGTCCGCATTTAGGTAACCCCATTTTACCAGGTAGCAAGCGGTACCCATTGATTTACATTTGGTGTTATGATTTGCAAACGGGTACCGCCTGCTATCAAACTTGTTTCGGTCTTTTCTACAGCATTCGGGTTTTTTATTTTTAATTATTTATTTTATTTTATACTATTTAGAAATGATTTGATTTACATTTTTGTAATTCATTGATTCCCTTCATTTTGACAGCCTGCATACTCGATAAGGTAGTAAAACTTTTTCAAGGTTTTCATTTTGGCACTTTTTTGGACCATTAAAGGATTTCGATAATAATAAGGCCTCCGTGACGTGGTGGTCGTGCACGCGCCTGCTATGCGACGCGTGCCGCACGGGGTGCGGGTTCGATCCACGCTCAGTGCAAAAAGTTGTATGCATGAATATAGCAGTTTGCACTTAGTCTGGTCGTGCCTCAGAGAGCACGTTAAGCCGTCGGTCCCGTTTACCATACAAACGTTACGGGTAGTTGGAGCCCTCAAAAGTCCAACCAGTCTAACTTGGAACTTCGATATCGCTATTGGTCATTGGACCATTGGTTGTGGAGGTCAGATGGTAGTCGCTTCACGGAAAATATCAAAGTTCAGCCGCATCATAGTTAGAATGGAAAGCCGACCCCAATTGAGTTGGGTAAAGGTTTTTTTTTTTTTTTTTTTTTTATCTATGGCACGTCAATTTGACTTCACCTCGCCTGATGTTAAGCTGAAGGCAAAGTCCCATGAAAGAGGGTCACCGTTGCAAACACGTTCAGTGCTACAATGGTGGCGCTCAGCTTGACGGCCTCATCAGATGCTTTTTCACGCCCCGCTTAAAGGACCCGGGACTGTAGGAAGAAGGAAACACGTGCGCCGGCAAGGAATTCCAGGACTTAATGGTACGGCAGAGAAAAGACTCACCGAACCGCTTGGTTCTTGATGGAATACTCTGTACCGTATGCGAGTGACACCTAAGCCCTGCACGCGTTGTCCTGTGTAGGAAAGGGGAGGGTGGGATTAGTTGGAAGAGCTCATCAGAACATTCACCATGGTAGAGACGGTAAAATACTGCCAAGGACGCAACATCTCTACGCATCTGCAAAGGCTCGAGGGACTCTGTGACCTCAGGACTCCCAATAATGCGGACCGCACGTCGCTGCAACCTGTCGAGAGCATCTAATAAGTACTTTGCGGAGCCATCCCAGAGATGCGAGCAGTATTCCACGCAGGAGCGAATTTGTGTCTTATAAAGAAGGTTCAGAGAATTCAAAGGATTTCGATAATCTATCTGAGTTTCGTATTTATCTCATCTTAGTAGATCTAACTACCGAATTTACTATTTTATTTACTACAAATTATAATATTATGGGTAAATATAATTATAAAACTTTGACATTCATATTATGTGCTCTTTATGTACCTAAACTACATAAATTAAATTGATTCTTTGATTCTTAGACTCGAAAAAAATTACTATCATTTCTGCGGCAGTCGGGTAAAAATAACTCAAAACCTTTCTGTGTTATGCCAATTAAAATATAATTTAATAACTTACGTCAGTGAAAGGGACTCTTATAGCACCCTGTATAAGTTGCAGTCATTAAAAGTGCATTAGGGTGGCTGCACACCGTAAATCGTTTAGGAATGCAAATTTTATAAGTTATGCACTCGCCGATGTATGTCATGCAGTTGGTTGTAGGGTGTCTAGGAGTTTGTATAAAATCAGGATACTCGTGAAAAATGTCTGAAGTGCATATACGCACAGACGGTTACTAGAATAGAAACAAGTATGCTCGTTACCGTGTGCTCAGCACGAATTAATTTTTTATTTTACACGTGTTAATTGATTTTTATTAGCATAAAACTCAACAAATGTTTTATAAGACATTATAGTACAGCAATGAGAAAGTAACATATATAGTACAGAAATGAGAAAAAAAACATACATAGGTACATACATATGCTCACGCCCGTATTCTCCGAAGCGGTAGGCCGAGGTGAGAAAGAAAATCAAGTGAATTATAAATATACCTACTTGAATATAAGTAAGTAGTAGTAGGTAAGTACCGCCTGTTTACCCAACACTGCTGACTTGATATTATATATCGACGGGTGCAAAGTAAAAAGAAGCATCTGCATAATAGCAACTTTACAGGAGAGCGAAAAGAACGAAAAAGTGTATTTTTTTCTTAATGAGTGGGCCAATATTTCTGAAAATTTTATCATAATTTATTTATACTCTTATTTATTTTTATATTAAGTTAATTAAGCTAATTTATTAATAATCTAGGAGATTTTATATATAGCCGTTTTTACAACGAACTTTATAAAACGCTAACTGAGCCAACTACCAGCTGGTCGTTTATGCTCGGGACTTTTAACATCGTGTATAAATAGTTTTTTTCTTTTTTTTACTGATCTCAATTGTTCTCAGGCCACTTATAAATAAATATATATTTATAAAATATCCACTACAGAAAGTAATTTTGCAGATAACTTTTTATGCTTCGTACTCTCATAACAACATTTTGTAAATTGGCTTAGTAGCCCTGAATCATCATGCGAATATAATTGCAGTTACAATACTTTCAGTTTCTTTTTTATAAGGTCGTTTATTAAACAGAAAATCCTACTACGTGATAAATACTTTGTATAAAGTTAACCGACGTAAATTTAATTGACCGCGAAGTAGAAAGATTCAACTGGCAGATGGTCGTTAATGCGTCGTATGTGCGTTCGAAGAGTAATGCAAATAGAAATTAAAAGCACACCTTGAAATAGTTGCCGATATACATAAAAGCTTTTAAAAAATTATAACGTATGCGCGCCGGTGACAAGTAAGTCAACTGCCTGATGAAATTTTGTGTACGCTCGGAGTCCGCCGCCGCGCCCCGCGCAAAAACGACCAACGTTACTTGGTCGCATTACCTTCGTACTATTTGCAAAATTGAGTGTAGATGGCTTTTTATACTTTTAAAAATTCATTGAAATATAATGAAATCTCCAAAACCAAATATGCCAGGTTGTGGAGTCTTATTTGATTAGTACGAAAATGCAATAAAAAGAAAATCGTGAATTTGTAGTTGACTTTATTTACTTTGCACCCGTCGATATAGGACATGACTTTTTTACACTCAGATACAAGTACATGGCCCATCACATGGAAAGTGATTACCGTGGTCAATAGACTTTTGCAACACTAAGGATATCACATGGCCGACCTTATAGAAACTTTCTAATGACTTTCTTGTGTGGTGCGGGGGAGATTCTGTGCTGCCAGCGTAGGTATCCCATTGACAACATGAAAACTCTCCAGTATATGCTACTATAGAGTACTACGTAAAATAGGGAATAGAAGCTGAAAGGCGGACCACATATTCCGAGTTAGAGTCAGAGATAGAAACTATGATATATGTCTAAAGTATATAATTATCATCATCAAAAGACCTAAAACCTTGGACACCCTAAGTTTTTCCCATTCCGTTCTGTGGTATTCTCGTTTTATTTGTGTACCGATACGCATCTATTGAACGGACGAACGCCTGAGATAATTGAAATTGATTGTGTCGTGCACACACTGACACGGAACCACACCTCTTAAAATATTAATATTTTTTTTTTATACTACGTAGGTGGCAGACAAGCACACGGCCCACCTGATGGAAAGCGGCCACCGTGGCCTATGAACGTGTGCAACACTAAGGGTGTCTTTTTTTTTTTTTTTTTTTTTTTATACTTACTCCTTCCACTGCGTGCTGTGCACTTCGAGGAAGCCATTTTTTGTCTAATTTAATAATAAAAATATAATAAAACAATTAATTTCTAAAAAGTACCCACTCGGGTATTTCTTCTTCTAAGCTAGGTGCTTCTTTCATTCTATCACTTTCATTTCCTTCCTTGCTTCCATCCCATTACTCTCTTACCAACTCTTTTAAAAACCCTCTCATACTAATCATACATCCCGTGGGGCGTGGGGCATCCGGGTGATCAGCAAACTTCCTTCAGAACCACAGACAGCACTTCCCAGTCCATTTTCCCACTCTTGTATCGGCCTCTCTCAGCTATTTCTAAAAATAGCTGTATGAGGCCGATCACGTCTTGTTCCTTCTCAAAACTGCCCTAATTACCTTTTCCCAATACTCTAGGAAGTGCTGCCTGTAGTTCTTTGTCACCAGGACTGGAAAGTTTGCTACACAAACCTCCAGTTGGATCCGACACTCCAACTCGTACCTATCCCTAGCGAAGATGGGACAGTCCGCGACCAGGTGCGCAACCGATTCCACGACCCCTGGCTCGCAGGCGCATGATGGGTCCTCCTTACACTTGAAGCGACTCAAGTATTCAGAGAACCCACCATGCCCCGTTAATAGCTGGGTCGTGGTGCCGGCTATCTCCATCTTACGGACGGTTCTGTACGCAGCCACAGCGCACGGAAAGAAAAGCTTGGTACCAGAAGCAGTCGTACCCGTTTTATAGCGTCCGTTCCACTTGTCAAGCGTGATCTGACGCAGGCCACGCTTGACAAATGAGACGGGACACAGGTCATAGTTCGGCCTCGTCTTCGACCTCAAAGCCGCCTCCTTAGCGAGCTGGTCCGCTCGCTCGTTGCCCTCCAACCCTACGTGGGCCTTGATCCAGAACAGGGATATTTCCTTGTTCTGGACCAAGCCCCGCTTGATGTTATCTCTGGCCTCAACGGCCAGAGGGTGGAGGGCGCGGGGGTTGATGACCGTTTGGAGAGCGGCTTTGCTGTCGCTGAGGATGCCGAACGTCGTGGCCGCGCCGCGCCTAAGGACCTCACTGGTCGCTTTGCATAGAGCCAGGAGTTCGGCCTGGTAGACGGTACAATGTGGGGCGAGAGCAAGTTTGAGGGTCTTTGTTTCGGCGTCGCTATTCCAAATGGATAGCGCAGCGCCGACACGACCCTCAATCTTGCTCCCGTCCGTGAAGATGCGCACCTGGATGGTGTTGGTGCGCTGGTAATCTTCCTCGTCTACCAGGCTGGTGAAGTCCAGACTTATATGCTCCGCGGGGTGAGGTACCTCCATTGCTGAAGCCATCCGTTCGACCTCTCTGTCTCCCAACCATGACTGGGACACTCCTCTCTTGGCCTCATAAAGTGAGGCCACCTCGCGAACTCTGAGGTCCAGAGGGAGCATTCCAGCCAAGATTAGACTTGAGTGCAGAGAGACCGTCCGGTAGCCCTTGCAAAGTTTTTGCGCGAACCCGCGCTGCACCACGGCTAACTGCTTCTGGATACCGAGCTTCTCCACCGCTGGACACCAGCTGCTGGCTGCGTACAGCACCGTCGGTTCCACGGCTGCGGTGTAGATGGTCCGGATCACCTCGGGATGTAATCCCCAACCGATCCGGGCCATCCGCGCCAGCTTGTGGTAGATGGCGATAGCCTTTTTGCATTGGTTGGTGACGTGGGTGTTGAAGGTTAGCTTGTGGTCGATGGTGAGCCCCAGGATCTTGATTTCCTTGGACATGCCAATGTCTATCCCGCCCATGCTGAGGCGTGGGACATCGTACTTAAGCCTCCGCGTGATTACCATCGCACAAGTTTTGTGCGGTGCGAATTTCAGCTTCATTCCGATACCCCACTCCCGCACATGCTCGAGAGAGGCATTGGCCTGTCTCTCAATCTCCAAGGCGCTGTCACCATCGAACACAAGCACCACGTCGTCCGCAAATGCCTGGACGCGAGCTGCCCCATCCTGCAACCGTCGCAGTAAGGGATCCAACAAGAGGTTCCACAGTAAGGGTCCGCCAATGGAACCCTGAACGCAACCCTTCCCCGTAGGGCGTTCGCACTCCTCGCCCGCATACCTTACCCTCACTCTCCTGTCGCTAAGGTAGCTGTTGATAACTCGTCTCAAGTTTGCCGGACACCTTTCCTCAGCCAGTCGTACTTTTATAGCTGGCCACCAGGCGCTATCGAAGGCGCCCTCTATGTCCAAGGACACCATAAGGACTATCCTCTTCTCATCAAGTCTAGCCCTTATGTGGCCCATGAGGTCATAGAGGGCGTCTTCGGTACTTTTCTGGGGCATAAAGCCGTACTGGCGAGTACTAATCCTCGGCATTAAGTAAAAGTTGAGACGAGTTACCAACATCCTCTCGTACACCTTCCCCAGAACCGGTAACAGACCAATAGGTCTGTACGATTTGGGGACGGCGTACGAGTCCTTGCCGGGCTTCCTCAACAACACTAAGGGTGTCACACACGCGCTGCCCACCCTGAAGGGCAAGGGGGAGAGCTGGGAAGGGGTGGGGAGGCTAGGAAGGGGAGGGGAAGGAGGGGTATAGTGAGCTCTGGCTACCCTACTTACCGGCGGGAACACAACACGATGGTTATTATGACCGCGGTCTTCTGTAGGGCGGAGGTACTTCCCCAGTTGGACAGCTCATTTCGGACGGGAGATACCGTCGTGTCTTACTTTTTTTCATAGTAAGATTCGGACCATCATCATCCATCCAGATATATTATAGTGTTTTGCGGTTAAAATGGGTAAAACAGTATCTTTAACTGTATTGTGGTATCCATTAAGTTAAAGATATACTACAAGCTCTACATAAGATACAATTTCTGCAGCGCACGTGTTTCCTTCTTCCCACAGACCCGGCCAGTCCTGGGTCCCTTAAGCGGGGCGTGAAAAAGCAACTGATGAGGCCGTTAAACTGAGCGCCACCATTGTAACTGTAACTGTTAACTGTTAAGTGTAAAGGGAAATATATACTCCGTATAATGTAAGTTTTCTTTTCTCCTTTATTTTTGACTAGATTAGTCTATTGAAAAATTATTTCTTAGGGGATGGAATGTTCCGCGTCGATGGCGCAAAATGCCACCCCATACCCAGGGGTTAGATGGGGACACCATGGTCCCCACATTGGGGGAAGAGGGTCATCTCAACAGAGATGTCCCCGGGTCTGCCGGGGTGCGAGAGATATGTCTTGTATAATCTCACCTCAGGCAATCAAGGACTCATCAATCAAGGAGTTTTGGTCGGTTCGAGTCCGACATAATCACCTCCATCGGTTTTGGTGGAGGTGGTATCCGTGGGCATTTTGCGCACGATAAAAAAAAGGGGGATGCAATGTTATTTTTTAAATATAAAAGGAGGCGCCGGGCAGGGTTCCATATAACCATAGCCGTTAATATTATAATTGTTCTAAGATTAGTGAGGATATAACCCAAAACTTACTTAAACAATTGAAATAGCTGCCATTTACAGCTAAACTAGTATTTAGAAGTTTAGAATGATCCTTAGATTTCACTTAGAGAATTTTGACTAATCCCTAACGCTATCCAATTGTAGTCTCAAATTGCAGTTAATCTCGTGATTTCAACTTCTGTAGTTTGAACTGTTGTTCATGAAGGATTTGTAAGTATTAGCAGCTGGACCGCTAATTGAATAATGAACTATAATTGTGCATTAACACAAAATTATATGTAATACTACGTTTAAAATATTTATTTGGTTACTTAACGGTTAACACCTACGCGTTCAAAATGAACAAACATTTTAAAAAAAAGTAACGCGTTAGTCGCGTCTGATTTCGTTATTTACCATATAGCTATTGCTATCTTGTCTCCACGGGTGACGGATGGCCGCCTGTCCCCTAGCAGAAGCAGGCCGCGGTAGCGGTGCTAAAATGCGCCTCCATAATTTCTGGGACACCGTGCATGGTCCCTACACCTGAAGGTGGTTATCTCAAAAGAGATGGCCGGGGTCTGCCGGGGTGCGAGGGATATGTTGGTTACTATCTCACCTCCGGCAACTAAGGATCCAAATACGGCGTGCGTTTTAGTCGATTCGAGTCCGACATAGACTCCCCGACCAGTTCTGGCGGGGGGTATTGCATGGGGTTTTTTCGCACTATAAAAAAACTTTATAAATATGCGATATCGAAGTACTGCAATTAAAAGAATTGTTAGACTTTTTAGCACTCTAACCCTATAGATGACGTATTCGTATGACGAGACCGACGGCTTAACGTGCTTTCTGAGGCACAACCAATGCTAATAATCAGTATTAATTTAAAGTTTCACCAACCGGACACACGTGTGACCAGTCTTTAGTGTCGAGTTGATGACAAACCCAACATTTTGCGTACAAATATTTGCACTGAGCGGGGTACGAACCCGTATCCATTGCGTAGCAATCGCGTTCACTACCACAGAGGCCCTGTGTACCTTTTATATCCATCTATAATTCCATACATCGCATGGAACAGAAGGGCAAGACAAATGACTATTCTATTTATTATCTAAAGCCATAACAAAAAGGTTTTTTTAATACTAAAATCCTTACATAAAAGGGTCCATTCTGGTAGAAAAGCTGTGTTACAACTAAATGGCACCTTTTGCCGTTATACAAAGACACAGATTTAATTAAACTCAGATAAAAAGTGGTCAAGTTAGTTACAACAAACTATAAAATGGTTCTGGATGTACATAGTTTAGATCATGGAATAAAAAAAGCAAGTGGGAGTGTGATGTAGTCGGTGTACGCGTATCATTGGTGTGCGTATTTACGCAACGAAAGATAAATTCGATAATATGAACCTTTTTGTAAGAATACCTACGTCTAAACTTTTTCGTTAATTTATTATATTTTTTCATACATAATTTTTTCTCCAACATTACTTGTTAAACCTTAATTATGGGTAATAGCCCTATTGAAAAACCGCAAGGAATTAAACAATATATAATATTATCAAATTCAAAACTATCTCACGGTACACTGTATGTGTACTTTAAAACTGCGCAACAGATTTTGATGCGATTTACTTAATAGATAGTGTGATTCAAGAGGAGGGTTTATTAGTTGGCGTATTTTTTTAACAAAAGCAATCCCTGTAGCATTCATAACATATATAAACTCACGCCTATATCCCCGAAGGGGTAGGCAGAGGGTGCTGGCACCCTCATTCCGCCAATTTATATTTAGGTCCCTATTTATATTTATAGGTGGTCCCAATATAACATGGCGAGCCTATTGCAATTATCCGGGCACTTATAAAACCTGCGATAAATACACACATAACTGTAGCATTCATATTGAAAATAATTAGAAACTTTACCCTTGTCTTAAAGTTAAAACAGTAGCTCAAATCAGTATTTTTTATTTAAAAGAAAACAAAGCAAATATTATTATATTCACATGAAAAAACAATGTGAAGTTTAAAGGTAATGTAAGTGTCATAATAACAGTAGACATTATCTACAGCTAAAATACAGAAGTTAGTAAAGTAGACTTATGAATTTAGTAACAAACAAATATTGGCTTTAGTCCAAATCTGAAATTGTTCCTTGCTATGAGAGATAGTGGCTGGGTAGACATTAGTTGTACTGCAAGATCTAGGTACCCAAACTCTCTAATAGCCATTGAGTTGCATGTGCTTATTATGATAATTTGCACACCAGTAATGGTAGAATGTGCTGAGCTTACTCTTATATACTATAAGTTCTTATTGTACCATATACTGACAAATAGAACTATTATTATTAGTATTAAACCAAACAGTGGGTCTACTATGATGTGTTATAAGTGACAAATAGAACAAATAGAACCGGGTCCTTTAAGCGGGGCGTGAATAAGCATCTGACGAGGCCGACAAACTGAGCGTCACCATTGTAGCACTAAACGTGTTTGCAATGGTGACCCTCTTTCACGAGACTTTGCCTTCAGCCTAACATCAGGCGAGGTGAAGTCAAATTGACGTGCCATACAAAAAAATAAACCTAACAGAGGGTCTACTATGATGTATTATAAGTGATCGTGTTTGGGTTCGCAATCCAGGAGAAGTAGGATGCAGTTATTAAGGGTGATAGGCCAAGAAAAAACGTATTTTGATTACAAAGTACTACGAGTAGTTATGAAAATACTTTCTGATTATAAAAATAGTTTCTGATTATGAAAATATTTTTTGATTATAAAAATATTTTCCGGTTATAAAAATATTTACCGGTTATAAAAATATTTTGTGATTATAATTTTGTTTTCTGATTATAAAAGTATTTTCTGGCTATAAAAATTCGATCAGATTATAAACATACTTTCTTATGATTACACAAATTCCTTATTACTCCACTAATCGGTACTTATTGCGATGAGGTTTTTCTTTGATAAGTAACAACATGTCTTATATTTCGTTGCATTTCAGTGATCAATGTAGTCATGGTAATCATCCTGACCATCCGAACTTCGGTTAGGTAATGTTGAATGTTACACTGTTACGTGTTTGTAATGATGACCATCTATTTTTTGGAACATTAATGTCCAACTATTAAAATATTGTATTGTTCCTGAACGTTGGAGTCCTGGATACATTTTCATTTAAATTTGACTATGATATTGTCATTTCAAATTCGGTAATGAAGAGTCTATTGCTCTATTTACGCTAGTAATAATAACTTTATAGGTTGGTTGTTGGTTAAGAATAACTTGATTTTAATAGAACATGTGTTATATAAACCTCCATGTACTACTACAAGTACATACTCCTTTACTAATGAGGTTTAAACAAAATAAAAAAGGGTTTTCTATTTTCAGTTCGCGTACGGGTTACCAAAAGGGTTATGTTTAATTTAGGGTTACCTTCATAAATCAGTGGGCTTATTACTCTTAATCTTGTATTAATTAATTTTTGTAGAGGATGGAAATTATTAAAGTATGAAGCGTTTTTATTACTAAAAGATGATGATATCAGTTGAAGGTAGTTCTGGATTATACTGGGTTACTTTTAGCTAGATTTTAAAAAAGAGGGCTTATTTTTTGCTACGTATTAATGTATTTTGGGTATACCCCACCTTCGGATTATATGCAGCTCTCGCTACAGCTACAAAATATAAAACTATTTTTAAAACTAAGATCTACTTGATATCTTCAATCGTAAATGCCTATGATCAATCACTAATATTTTTCGATCGCAAAGGGTGTACTTGAGCGTAATTGGTTTAGAATTAAGAATAAAATCCTCGATCGAAACAGATTACGATTAATTATGAAAAGCATTTCGATTGGTTAACACTCTTTGGATGAGATGAGTGGTGGGTATTTTTTTCTCCGTCTCCAAACTATTAACATGGTCCTATCACTATTGATACTTAATGTTTATTTACATGAATGCATTTTTATTGTGTACGTACTCTCTTTCTACGAGTATGAATTAAAAACATATTCATGTGGTTTGCCATATTTCTTAATTATACCACACGACCACAGTACAATAATAAAATAATTATCATTTATTGAATATCCAGATTGCTCGTACCACTAAAATACAATAAAATGGCCTAACCACAATTATTACTTAACCATATTATATGGCTGACATCACAGAATAAATAAGAGTGCTAAGCCAACATGTCGGTACGCGAAATAATTAAAATCAAATTAACGGTTTATAAAATTATTTAATCACTACATAGTATAAAATAAATTCGCGTTCTCTGTCCCTATGTCCGTTTGTATGCTTAAATCTTTAAAACTTCGCAACGAATTTTGATACGTTTTTTTAAAATAGATAGATAAAAATGGTTAAAGAGGAAGGTTTATATGTATATAACATCATGCTACGACGTGCCCTAAATGATCTTCCCCTCATATGCTATCCAAAAGATACCCAACAGTACAAACATCGAGCCTCTATTTTATTATAAAGTAAACATACCTACAGGTTTACTCTATGTATAGAAAAGGTGTTGACTAAAAACGCCTTGTAACTGCAGCGTCTCCATAAAACTTACCAAGAAAAGAAATAAAATTAATTCTACTATTAAAACACACAAGTATTTGAATTTAGAAGAATTTTATTCGTTTTGTTCTAAACTCAAACAATTGTCAAACACATTGGCAACGAGCTGAGTCACATAATTAGAAGATGGTCTTTTAGAAGTGCCATGCACAATATTAAGTACTGCAAGATCTCTTATGCGAGTTGTTGTTAAAGTTCAAAGACTTTATATATAAGATAGCGAGTTCGGTACTATGATGTGTTTGTTGTAATACCTACTCTTTACGCTTTGACATTTAAATGACATAAACTAATCAAAGTATGTAACTAACGCCCAGGCTAAAAGTAATCTGCGAGAGATATGTCTTGTATAATCTCACCTCTAGCAATGACGGACTCATGGACGTTGTCCGTTTTGGTCGGTTCGAGTCCGACATAATCACCTCTACCGACTTTTGGTGGGGGTGGTATCCGTGGGGATTTTGCGCACGAAAAAAAAAGGCTAAAAGTAATAATCAACCGGGGCGCGAGGCATATGCCAGATGCCTTTTCACTCCCCGCTTAAAGGATCCGGGACTGTAGGAAGAAGGCAACACGTGAGTTAGTAAGAAATTCCAAGACTTATTGCGACAAAAGGAAAATCAACGAACCGCTTGGTTTGTGTTGAAATATCCTGTCACCCGCATACCGTATGCAGGTGACATCTAAGCCCTGCACATGTAACTGCATTAAGTAGAGGATAGGACTAATTGAAAGAGCCTATCAGAACCTTCACCATGGTAGAAACGGTACAGCGTAGAAATGGTATATTTTAATAATAATAATCAGTGTTAGGACGGCGCGGCGGTAGTGTACACGACAACGCAGGCGTCGTGGGTTCGAACTCCCATCAGTGCAAATATTTGAATGCATAAATATGGCTATTTGCACTAGTCTGGTCGTACCTCGGAGAACACATTAAGCCGTCGGTCCCGGTTGCCATACGAACATCTATGACAGTCGTTACGGGTAGTTGGAGCCCTTAAAAGTCGTACAGAACGTCGATATCGCCAATTTCGTTGTGGAGGTCCGATGGCAGTTGCTTCACGGAAAATAACGAAATTCCTCCCGTTTCTTCAAATTTATGTTACCAACTATTTCAGAAACGAGCTCACAATATTCCACTTGGACCTAGATAGTGCTATAAAAAGGAAAGTGACCTATATAACAACCTTCTTGAGTATAAACTGTACATATCAAAGTTTCTTAATGTAAGTAACAAAAATGTGTATCCAATGTTTCTGTGTTAGTCTAAGTTATAAGCTGAAGAGACAAATAGTACATACATACATACCTACATACTTACGCCCAAAATGAACCCAAAGGCGGATGATCTGATGAGCTCTTCCAATTAACCCCACCCTCTCTTTTCCTACACAAGAGAACACGCAAGGCTTAGATGTCACTCGCGTACGGTGAGTCTTTCCTCTGCCGCACCATTAAGTCTTGCAATTCCTTACCGGCGCACGTGTTTCCTTCTTCTTATAGTCACGGGTCCTCCTACAGTCCCGTCCCGGGTCCTTTAAGCGGGGTGAAAAAGCATCTGATAAGGCCGTCAAACTGAGCGTCAGAATTGTAGCACTGTACGTGTTTGCAATGACTTTCTTTGATCTGATCAGGCGATGACACCTCGCCGATTGACGTGCCATAAATAAATAAAAAATGCGATTCAGTCGGTTCGAGTCCAACATAATCACCTCCACCGGCTTTAAATAAAGACACATTTTAAATAACAACAGTCAAAAAACTTACTTCACTCGTACTCTATTCTCTTAAAACATCCTCAAAGATACAAAAATTTCAAAATTTGATTTTCGCTTACAACACGTCCACCAAAGTATTACCTGCAAAATACAGTAACGAGCGAGTACCAAAACTTACTGTAACCAATTTTAAACTCTAAGAGACTGAATTTTTAAGAGCAACTCATACGAAACTACACTCTATTCTTGTAGGCGTAAGGTTGAAATTATCTCACATTTCGCAAGATAGTTATTCGCAATGGAGGTCATATATTGGACTCTAAAAGAGGAAGATTCGTGGAAGTTTCATTCCTTGTAGAATAAGTGTTAGTTTACTTATGGTCGTGTTCATTGCCATCTTATTATGGGTGCTCCAAGACTTTTATGGGGCTTAGCGAGATTTTAGTACGTTCTCGACTTTAGTGACGAACTTGGTACCTATAGGTATAATGTTGAAAAGTATCGGACTAAATTTAGTTCAGTAACACTAGCATGAACTCTTATCGAATTCGTAATGCAAAGGTTTTGAGAGAACGGAGCATTGTGGTTGGCCGTCTGCCTCTTGTGAACCTGTGTGCGTGTGTAGTCCGCCAATCGCAATGCTCCGTTCTGTCGAAACCTTTACAATACGAATTCAATAGTATTTCATGCTAAGGCTACTGTACTAGTTTAGGTAGGGCGGGGCACGTAGCAAGAAGAACAGATGGCCGTTGGAGCCAAAAGGTTTTCGAATAGAGACCGCGTACCAGTAGACGAAGCGTGGGACGACCTCCTGTGAGGTGGACGGACGACATAGTCAAAGTCGCGGGTACCCATTGGATGCAGACCACCTCCAACCAGTCGGATTGGAGGTCGATGGGGGAGGCCTATGTTCAGCAGTTGACGTTCTGTGGCTGAAATGATGATAATGATGACTAGTTCAGATACATTTGAAAAAAAAAGGCCAACAATTACTACAACATTCCTCCTCAAAGATATACATAGCCGCGTCTACCTCTTCGAAGAAATACTCATTTTTGAGGTATCGCGTTGCATGATATATGGTTAGCGAAATACTTGTATTAACGCGATCATATGGTAAATACAATAATTTACCTTTTGATTTGCTCGACGTTTCGGCCAGTAGCACTAGCCGTGGTCACAAGCTGACTGACAGTCATAAACCTGGATATTAACGCCATGATCCCGTTAATATCCGGGTTTTACTAACCACTCTTCGAAGATATAGGTACCTATTTTAAGACTTCTTTTTACGAAGTCACTGGCTATAACGTTCAAGAAGAATGTTCTAGCAATTGACTTCGTAAAAAGAGGAGATCCTAAAATAATATCGAATAGGTAGACGGGGCTGTTACCGATTATTATTCGATTCTGCGTAATAGGGGGTGACAGAAAAATAATATCACCATCACATCTCACCAGGTCTCGAGATGCGACAAATGGAAAAACCCACAGTCGATATAATTACAAGAGAAAGAAAACTAGAAATAAAACCCCATGCTAACCCGTTTGGCCAGTGTGGAAACAGTAGGCCAAAGCCTCCTGACATTGGGAGAGGCCTTTGTCCAGCAGAAGCCCGTGACAGGCTGATTGATATATTTTTATGGTGTGAAACATTCCCACCGATACCCCCCGCCAGAACCGGTTGGGGCAGTTATGTCGCCGTCTTTGGGTCCTTAGTTGCCGGAGGTGAAATAGTAACCAACATATCCGTCGCATCCCGGCGGATAATAGGGGGTGGCGTAATTATTGTAGCGTGTATCAATAGTATGCATGAAGAAGGTAATGAGAGTGAATGAAGCGAGAGTAGTTTGTCGAGATCGTAGCAAATGGAGATCCGTGATCTCTGCCTACCCCTATGGGAAACAGGCGTCTATTCCATATTCTATTCCAGGACAACGTTACCTAAACCAATGGTAAGCATAGCTTAACTAGCTTGTATTAGGGGTTCTAGAGTGCGGATAAACATACATAGATATTTTTTTTGTAAATACATACAAATTATACATAGAAACACCCAGACCAATGCAGATATTCATATTCAAGCACACAAATATTTGCACTGCGCGGGAATCGAACCCGCACATACTGCGTAGCAGTCGCGTTTACTACCGCTACACCACGGAGGCATGATTTTATGGATGTATGTATCAATAGTTTATCTTAGTGAATTGGGGGGTACCTACGTGTGATAACTGATATGTGGGTAGTTAGTAAGTAAAAGAAAATCGGCCGTACAGCGCACGCCATTTTCAAAACTTTAGTCTCGCTCAAATTTTCGTAAGACTTGAAAGTCTAGCGGCTTGTCGTGTTCATGTGATTTCTGTTTTGTGATTCGTACATAGTCATCAAAATATGCTGATACCTTTCTTTTTATCGTGCGCAATATCCCCACGGATACCACCTCCACCAAAACCGATGGAGGTGATTATGTCGGACTCGAACCGACCAAAACGCACGCCGTCCATGGGTCCTCGATTGCCGGAGGTGAGATTATACAAGAAATACTCTCGCACCCCGGCAGACCCGGGGAAAGATATGCTGATACCTGGAGCAGATGGTGGCCACCAGCATTGGTATATATCAAGAAAGCAGCGCGCGGTAAGTGATCTTATTAGTCTCTTATACTAGTTTCATAATGTTGTTATGAGATGAGTAGTGAAGAAGTGATGAAGTGAGAAATTTTAGTCTTGGGAGGAAAAGGAAAGGAAAGCGTCGAAAGTCTTTTTGATGTGATCTTTTTAAGATGTCATTGTGATCTTTTCGAGATGTGGTCTTTTTGATATGTGGTCTTTTTGAGATGTGGTCTTTTTGATATGTAGTATTTTTGAGAAGTGGTCATTATGTGCCGGAGGGGTTGATAAGTGACCTCCTTTGTTCCTATAGCGTGGTCTGATATAAGCGATTTGGATTAATTTACTATCGTCGTTATTTATTTCTTTACTAGCTGACCCGCGCAACTTCGTCTGCTTCACCCCGTTTTTGCAACACTTTTTATTCCTGCTCCGCACCTGTAGGTCGTAGCATGATGTTATATACATATAAACCTTCCTCTTTAACCATTCTATCTATTAAAAAAACAGCATCAAAATCCGTTAACTAGTTTAAAATATTCAAGCGTACAAAGAGACATAGGGACAGAAAATACGACTTTATTTTATACTATGTAGTGATTTAAACTTTTTGTAACCTTAGGGATGCAGAGATTTGTTAAGGTAGGTGTTCAAAGTGTTATAGTGAGTTTTAATAAAGTACCTATACACAAAAATATATACTTAAATAAGTTAACATAAACTCACGCCTGTATCTACGAAGGGGTAGAGGTGCTAGCACCCACATTTCGCCAGTTTATGTTTAGGCCCCAATGTTTGTATGATGTGCCCATTAACCGGGCACTTATAAACCTGCGATAAATACACACATAACTTCGTATATCATTGAAAAGTCATTCGTGTGTGCCATGGTAAAACCTGGGATCGAACCCGAGACCTCGTCTCAGCAGTCCATTTGTTCTGCTTATAACTAGATATGAAGATAATATTATTATTTTATATGACCGAACACGTCTCTTAATCGTGTCCAATTGATTAACAGTCAATAAAATCAGTCTCGAGCCCTTCATTAATTCAGTCCACCATTTTGGCTATAGGTAATTGTATTTTTTGCCGACCATAATTGATTCCCCGTATTTTCATTCGAGGTGAGTGACATCGACAAAGTGAGTTAATTGAGTGAACGAGTGAATGATTGTACGGATTATAAGTATATATGATTTTTTTTTATTTATAGCACGTCAATTTAACTTCACTTCGCCTGATGTTAAGCTGTAGGCAAAGTCTCATGAAAGAGGGTCACCATTGCAAACACGTTCAGTGCTACAATGGTGTCGCTCAGCTTGACGGCCTCATCAGATGCTTTTTCACGCCCCGCTTAAAGGACCAGGGACTGTAGGATGTTTGTTATTGATTCTTTAATACAGTATAACCATAAAGTTATGCCATCGCTCTGAAAATGTATGGGAGTGTCATTTGTCGGAAGTTGTCGGAATTGGATCACATGACATTCCGAAAACAAATGTTACGTCTCGCAGATATAGGGTCAGGGGGCGACCCTATATCCGCGAGACGTAATACGGATACCCCCCTTCTCCGCCGGAGGCGGTTGGAGAGGTTATGTCGGACTCGAACCGACCAAAACGCAAGCCCTCTTTGGGTCTTTAGTCACCGGAGGTGAGATAGTAGTCAACATAGCCATCGCACCCCGGCAGACCCAGGCCGTCTCTTTCAAGATGACCCCCTTCGGGTGTAGGGACCTCGATGTCCCCGTCTAGTCCCCGGGTATGGGGAGGCGAGACGTAAGCCTGCTTCAAAGCTTCATCTTTAAATTAGAAGGTGTGTAATGCACCCAATCTAGAGGTAGTTAGTCAGTACGAATTGTATATAGGTTTCAGTAAGTATGAGGCTTTGAAACTACGTGTATCCGTGTAAAAATTTAAGGACATCGAAGCGCTACAGAAAATCACAAAAGAAACACTTCGCACGAACGCGGACAGAATCCTTTTTAAATCTGTAAATGGTTTACAAAATGGGCTTCCTTCACTATAAACAACATACGTCATGACTGTCGCGACCCTTGTCCTGTGTTACCATTAAAGTGACGTTTCACGTGACGTCACTAAAACTATGTTAATGTTGAGTCAGCTACATAAGTTACTGCATCGATTATAGTGACTTCAAACAAAATTAATCCCGAAAAGTTGCTATAAAAGGAATCGCCATTAACTTGCAAATACAGCTTTTTGTCGAGCTTAGGGTTTGCCGAAAAGGTTTCTCTAGGTAGGTAGGGTTAAGCCCCAGATATCGTACACGTCCATAGGCCACGGTGACCACTTTCTATCAATAGGCCGTGAGCTTGTCTGCCATCTTATTTCATAATTCTCTGAGTGCGGATCAGTTGCATTCACTACCACCACGCCACATCTAAGTATCTTTTCTTGTCTCACACCGAAGTTTAAAAAAAACTTTGTAGGTAGGTATAATCAAAAATTATTTTCAATTTTAAAGGTAAAGTTTTATTCTGGAATATTAGCTTAACAATCTTTGACGGTAAGTTCTTCCTTCCCAATCCTATAGTTACATCTCTTTAGACAAACTTGTTCAATTTCAGTGTTCTGAAAACTTTTGAAAATGATTGCCGAAGGGTACAGACAATGTTTGTATATAAAGCACCTTGTACACTAAAGTATTGATTATTATATAATGCTGATTGTCATATTATTTATATATATATATATTTAAAATGCGTGGTCATAATAATCTCTTGCTCTTGCACCCAGTTATTATAAATAAACCACTAAATATTAAAAAGAATAACGATAATCTACCTGAGTTTCTTGCTGGTCTCTTCTCAGGAGATTTAACTACCGAACCAGCGAAAGAATCATTTTCTAATGATTTATTTACTAAGTATCCTAATTTATTATGAATTATAATATTTTTGACAAATGAAGGTACATAATTATTGTAAAACTTTGACATTCATAAGTGCTCTTTATGTGCCTAAACTGAATAAATGAAATTGATTCTTTGATTCTTTGATTTAATTTAGGACATGTTAATTTGACTTCACTTTACCTGATGATAAGCCGAAGGCAAAGTTTCAGGAAAGAGGATCACCATTACAAACACGTACAGTGTTACAATGGTGGCGCTCAGCTTGACGGCCTCATCAGATTAATATATTTCCTTCTCTGCCAGTCTCCCCATATTTTTCTATAGTTATTCGTCTAACAGTTCGTTGTCCAATATTAAGCGAACCAAAAAAGAAAAAAAGAGCAAAACCAGTACCGGTCCTTCATTCCGCATTCTCCATTCATCTGCAGACCGGTCATTCGCTTGAGAGCGCTCCTGAAGATGCCTCGTGTAGAGGCGAAACACGTGTCGAGGTTTGTCCTTCGCACTTGCGGAATATTGTACAACATATACTACAACATCTCGCGGGTAAAAAGTCTTTTTACTTGCTTTGATGGGTGCGGTTTGACATTCCATTCTATGACAATTAGTAATAATTTGTCATGTTATCGTTGGAACTGTTGAACTGTAGGTGAATGGTGGGTCCCCTTGCCTCCCCCAATACATAATTTCCTAAAACCAGTATTGTTAAAATGGCCATTATATCGTGCCGCAACCATAGTGTATAGGTTTTAGGGAATCTGAGGTATAATATGCTTCTGAGAAGTCAAGATTGTAGTACTACAAGTCCCAAATAACTATAGTTCGTACTGAATAGATATAGACAAGACAATATGATTCTTAGTTAGTAGTAGCGTTAGTACCTTAGTGGCTAAGAAGTCGGCTTTAAGATCGTGAAGTACCCGATTCGAAATCTGGCACACTACCGACGTATATCTATGGAGCAACAGCTCGAACAATTTCTATGATTTTTATAATGAAATTATAATTAACTTGCCTATGCCCACGGCTCCGCCCGCGCGGCTATCGGTAATCGCGACCTAAGCGCCATCTGTGCAACTTAAATTCTAAATTACTAATCATACCTCTGGTTCTATTTAACCGATTGCGATCAAACAAACGTAAAATTTTAAGTTGGACTAAACCGCATCGAAATCCGTTCAGTAGTTTTTGCGTCCATTACGGATAAACATAAACTTTTTACAATTATATAATAGTATAGGTTATCCTCCACTTGTACGTCCTCCTTTTTTCCAGTTGGTTAAAAATGCCATTTTAGTCCTATCACCTTTAAATCTCCCCTAACTATGTGACCTTCTAAGAAGAATCTGTGTCTTAACCCTTACAAAAGACCTTTAAGGCCCAAACTTTACTAATAATTCCGTTAAAACAAGAACAGCTCTGAAAACATTCATTACTTTCTAACTCGCGTTATTTATATTGAAAATTATTGGGAGGGTTAATTACGTAATCAATCATACGCACAATGGACGGTTAACGTCGAAAATGCCGGTAAACTGGTGATTTTGCTAATCGTCGGTGTTATGCGATAAGTGTCAAGTTATAAATAAATAATATCCGTAAATCCATCTTAAACTCTCGAATTTTGAAATTTATAAACTAAACTATTAGCCTTAGTTGCACGATCTTACTTTGACCGTGACAAAGCTGGTCAACGTACCGGTCAGATATAAAACGTCATAGCCTTGGTTGTAACTATAACCAGCCACGCTCAAACGTCAAATTCTGTCAAAAACAGAGCTACAAAATCATGGAAAACAAAAATAAGTGGAAGCGGCATGTAGTCGGTGCACGCGTGTCATTGGTTGGCTGGTATTTATGCTACGAAGGATAAATTCGATAATATGAACGTTTTTGATAAGAATACGTCTAAACTTTTTCGTAAATATTCAAGCTTTTTCAATTCAAAGTATGAAATGCCATAAATACTTTTTTCACTACGGCAGCTCAAACAAGTAAGTTTTACTGCATAACAACAGTGTGCAAAATGCGATTTTGCCCACTGCGTGAGACAAAGTAACTTTTTAATATATATTTTTATTTTTTCTATAAACAGTGCCAACCATAGATTTTAAAAAGAATTGTTCCGCGATGAACTTTACAACTACATAATCTGCACTCTATTCCTTGGCCGTCCTTTAGAAAGTTCTTTAAAATATGAAGGACCAATTTCGAAATTCTAAATTTGAAAGGTATTTGTAAAACGAATAACCATGTTTTTTATTTAAATTATTTAATATTTTAATGTAATATAACATAACATAAACTCACACCTATATCCCGGAAAGGGTAGGCAAAAAAAACAATTATTTACTAGTAGAGCACGGTATTATTAACGTTTATGTGTGTGAGTTTGGCGACATCGGTTCCGCTACTGCAGCTATCGCGTCGCACTTCTACTAGTTTTTCTGTTCTGTGTACTAACCATAGAGTTAACCAAACCATTACTATCAAACTGTTAAATTTGACGGTGACCGTAACTTTGACGATGACCATGACAGATAGTTCGTGCAACTAAGCCTTATTATTACAAAAAAAAATAAAGTTTTTCATTTGTGAGTTTGTGAAATATGTAGGTACTCTCTGAAACTACTGAACCGATTTTGAAAATTCTCTTACCAATAGAAAGTCATATTCATCATATTGATTATATTATTGAGGAGGACCAACACAGTGGGACCGGAATTGGAAGTTTACAGTTTAGGCAGAGCCGCGGATATAATCTAGTCTCTGATAAAGAGAATCTAAGTAAAATTTGGCACTGATTTGGATCGGAAAAAGTCAATATCTACAATGGGTCTGGATTTCGCGACCATTCCCTTACATTCTAGTGAACTATATTACGAGCATATTTCTTAGATATTTAAATTTCTTTCCTATACATTTATCTAACGACGATATATATCTACAGGATAATACTAGCATGCTAAATGCTTCACATTTTTTATTAAAATGAGATATAGGGGAAGAAAGTGAACGAGGTATTTTCATGAGCGTTATCAAGCGATGAAAATGCCTCGTGTAGAGGCAAAACACGTATCGAGGTTTGTTCTTCGCACTTTAAGCATATTGCACATAATGCACATACGACAACATCTCTCCTCAGTATTTTTACTTGCTCAAAGTAAGTCAAAATGCGGTATGGCATTCTTTTCTATGAAATTAAGTAATTGTGCATTGTGAGACTTTGCCTTCAGCTTAACATCAGGCGAGGTGAAGACAAATTGACGTGCAACAAATAAAAAAAATATTGTTATTTCTATCGTTGGGATTGTTATACCGTGGGTGAGTCGTGAGTTCCCCTTCTTCCCCCAAAATATTTTCTTAAAATTTTCTTCCCTTACTGGTTCAGTTTCACATAACGTGATCCAATTTGTATTAGGGATAATCTGTGGTATAATTAACATTGATGCCATTTCATGCCAGGCTGGTCTGAATAGTTTACGACCTTCACAACAAGCTTAATACCGAACTTACCCTATTGCCTTTACCCTTTCTATAGCATAATGCGGTTTACTAACAATACGGGAATACTTCCTTGAAATAACTTTTATTTATTTAGTCTTTTATAAACGCGACTGCTATGATGAGAGCGTGGGTTCCATTCGCACTCGGTGCAATGTTTGTTATGCTAGATATAAAAAAAAGAAAGAAAAATAGAAAAAAGTATATTACAAGCACATTATATATAAAAAAATAAATGCTGTTCTTTAGTCTCGCTAAAACTCGAGAACAGCTGGACTGATGTGGCTAATTTTGGTCTTGAATTATTTGTGGAAGTCCAGAAAAGGTTTTTTTTTTTTTTTTTTATTATTTATTTTATTCTTCATGTACACATAAATTATATTTATATACAATAGTGAGACGAGATGTACAAAGGCGAGCTTAACTCAAAAGTTTAAATGGTAAGGCAGCGGGAACGGGATTAGATAAGAACTGTGGTCAACAGCTAATAAGTTATATATATATGCATCACTACATAGTATAAAATAAAGTCGTGGTGTCTGTCCCTTTGTATGCTTAAAACTTTAAAACTACGCAACGGATTTTGATGCAGATTTTAATAGATAGAATGGTTAAAGAGAAAGGTTTATATGTATATAACATCATGCTACGACCAACAGGTGCGGAGCAGGAATGAAAAATGTTGCAAAAACGGGGTGACGCACACGAAGTTGCGCGGAAGTTGTTTATAAAATAAAGGCATGTCGTAATCAGTAATCACAACTTTCGCAGTGGGCAGCAATTTCTTTCTAACTGTTGGAAATCGCGATTCTCAATGGTGGGAGTCATCATCATATTCAAATGTTTGTATAGGAGAATTTCGAAAGCTTCATATATAACTCCGTGGCTCAGCACTGTTAGATCGTCAGTTCAAGTCCCGTCGAAGTATTCACTTTTTTCGATTTAAATCGATTTACGTTCTAGACACACCGCGGTAGCCTAGTGGTATGGGTAATGGACTGCTGAGGCGAGGTATCGGGTTCGATCCCAGGTTTTACCATGGCACACACCAATGACTTTTCGAAGTTATGTGTGTATTTATCGCAGGTTTATAAGTGCCCGGTTAATGGCAATAGGCTCGCCACCTATTTCATTGGGACCTAAACATAAGCTGACGAAATGTGGGTGCTAGCACTTCTGCCTAACCCTTCGGGGATATAGGCGTGAGTTTATGTTGATTGCAATTCGTTGAGTATAACCGGACATATATCCAAAATACATGGAAACCAATATTCACACAAGCGGAGCCGCGGGTTAATCCTATACTAAAAATATATACTCATATTATATTATCATATCATTGACTTTTATTCCGTTATATAAAATTTATAACACGATCAAATAATTAAATGGCGCTACTTCCATAGCTATAAAAATACACCTAAATATTTGCATATAGGAAATAAATATTATATTTATGGAAGTTCGCTTCTGTAGTTATTTACTGACAAAGAATAATAAAATCATAGAAGCGAAACGTATTAGTGCGAAATTCCATGTTAGATAGGTGCTGCATATACATTTTAGGTTAAGCTTGAATCACACGTACTGAAAACGAAAAATTAATAACTGTCATTGTGGCGATTTTACATGTAGCCAGTACCATCTAGCGATAGCAAGAGTAACTACTACGTCACTCCGGATCCTGCATCGCGAAAGCGAAGTTCTCGCGCTGGTGCAACATACATACAACAACCTGGTAAGAGGATCCTCCATTTGTGTTAAAGAGACATCACATCAAGTTCCTCCCTATGTAATTAGACCCCTATAACGTGTATAGTGTTAATTTCTGAAATTAATTCAGTGTGTTAACTTAAACGACATTGAGTGTAGTTGAGTCGTTCATTTATTACTTAATGGCCCAAATATCACGTGAGACGTTTACGTTCCTGTCCTGATCTAGACGGGGAAATGTCTATAAATCATTAAGAACTTGCAGTGAGCTTTATCACTACATAGTATAAAATAAAGTCCCGTTTTCTGTCCCTATTTTTCTTGTCCCTTTGTATGCTTAAATCTTTAGAACTACGCAACGGATTTTGATGCGGTTTGTTTTAATAGATAGAATGGTTAAAGAGGAAGGTTTATATGTATATAACATCATGCTACGAGTAACAGGTGCGGAGCAGGAATGAAAAATATTGCAAAAACGGGGTGACGCAGACGAAGTAGCGCGGGTCAGCTACTATTGTCTAATTAATGCACTTTTAAATTATATATTTATAGCACGCGTACCCCGCCTACTTCACACTTCCAGTAGTGATCAAATATCTTCACAAACGTTCACATTCATAATATTAATGGGTTAATATTAGATCGGTAACTTATGAAATTATCGTTTTGTTTGAAGAAATTGGAGGAAACCCAATTTTCAGTACTAATATTTTTGGATATTTTTTGTATGAATGAGACAACATAACACAAACAGCAACTTTTATTACATTTTTGAAAAGTGACAGCTGTAAAAAAGTAATACGAAATTTATCGTCAAAATGGATAGCATTTAGGAAGTACCTACTGTTTTTGAAGATCAAATTTAATTTATCAAGCGGCCAATAAAAATAAAATTTAATACAGAGCTATACAATCTTGAAATTAACTTTCAAACAAAATATAAATAATGGAAATAACTTTTAAATTACAGGAATAACGAACTCATGAATCTGTAAGAAAGTTTTGATAATTTCATGTTATGATAAGACCTATTATTACATATTGTTCTACGAAGTGTGAACAACTACAAACCAATGGATATAGAATTTAATTTAAAATTCTCATAATGTGCAAATATATACTTATTTACTGAAATTACTTTGAATAACAGCGACGTAATTACTTTTCAAAGTGAAATCTTCTTGTTCCTCACTTGAATTTATATCATTCACGGTTCAGCTGATGTTACCAAAGACTAAGGGAATTAATTTCAATTGTTTTATAATCCATTTTCAACTTGACTAATTGGTTAACTTTTTGGAAAATAAAAGTTACTTTTCAATTTTAAATAGATTTTATCTGACTGTTCAAAATTTTAACGATTAGTGTTAATTATGTATTATGTTTTATATATTAATATATATTATGTTATTGTATAGTGGTAAAGTTTGTGATATATTACGAGGTAATCTCTTGATCTATTAAAGTAATTTTAAAAACTCTTGCACCATTAGAAAGCTAATTTATTCATGAGTGTCATATTATATATGATATTACGCTAACGGAAAGGATTAGCAGCAGGAACGGGATCAGAAATTCACGCGGGCGCAATTACTTAGTGATATAATGGGGCTATAACGTTCATGTTGAAATTCACACGGGAGAAGCCATATGCAATGACTAGTGGCTATTTCCTTCACCCCTACAGTGAGACTGGAAAAAGCAGACCTTCTTAAGGGCCTCGGATATGACTGGGCAAACCCATAGGTGATGATAATAACAGTATAAGAATAAACTATTAAAGTAAAGTGAGACGTTTTTGAATTCTACACTGATATGACAGCATTTGGCGCCCAACGTGGGGCACCCACACTGAGAACAAACGCATCATAACCTCGTTCATTAATCAGCGGATATACGGGCTTACAGACGGAGTTGGTTTCAACTCCAAAGATCTTAGCGTAGTTCCAAATACTATAATATACAATCATTTAAATAATGATAACACGATTAATATGATATAACTATAACTTGTGATTAGACACCCTTCTGTCTAACCTAATATTTAAGTGTGTATGCTATATTTAAAATAAAAAGCAACTAAGAGAACTTCAATACTAAAATGTGTGCGAGAATATTTACTTATAGAATACTAAAGACAAAAATCGTTTCATCTTTTCAGATAGGTAGCAACATTGATCGGTACAACATAGAAACAGAATTATGTCGCCTCTGTTACTTAAACAATCTCTGAATACGTAATGACTTTCTGATTTCCTAAAAGTTAAGGCTTTCATAATATTTATCAGGTACACACGAGGCTATATTGGATTTCCTTTGCGACGAAAATCATTTACTTATTCGATTCAATCCGTACAATGCTACGTAATATTTATGAATAGGTTCATACGACAGTTCGTTTGGAATTTATTGATAAAGTATAAAGCATATTTATCTATGCTTTAAAGGAATGTTTGGTTGTAGGGTTAACTAAGACCAATGAGGTCTAGCTAATCTCAATACCCGTTATGGTGATAGAGAAAGACTAGTTAGGCTAGTTGGACTTTTGGGAGCTCCAATAACCCGTGACGACTGCCATATATGTTCGTATAAAAACCGAGACTGAACGAACGGCTTCGTGCTCTCTGAAGTCCGACCAGACCAGTGCAAAAAGCCATATTCATGCATATAATGCATACGGAGGTAGGATACGACGGTATCTCCCGTCCGAAATGAGCTGTCCAACTGGGGAAGTACCTCCGCCCTACAGAAGACCGCGGTCATAATAACCATCGTGTTGTGTTCCCGCCGGTAAGTAGGGTAGCCAGAGCTCACTGTACCTCTCCTTCCCATCCCCACCCCTTCCCAGCTCTCCCCCTTTCCCTTCAGGGTGGGCGGCGCGTGTGTGACACCCTTAGTGTTGCACACGTTCATAGGCCACGGTGGCCGCTTTCCATCAGGTGGGCCGTGTGCTTGTCTGCCACCTACGTAGTATAAAAAAAAAAAATATTAGCAGTGAGCGGGTATCGACCCCGCGCCTACTGCGTAGCAGTCTCGTGCACTACCGCCACGCCACGATGGCTGTAATTCTCTATACGGGATTGCCCTATATACTCGTATTTTAAAGGTATAATATGTGAAGCAGCTGAAATTACTAATATTCCCTCTAACCCCTCCGACTAAGCTCAACGGCTTGTGTTAGAAGTGGGTTTTAAGGCGGTTTAAATGTGTTACTCTTGCTGCGAAATTAAAATAAAACCCCAATTATATTATCTGATGGTTCATTTTTCACTGTACCACGGGTGATTGCTTCATTATCCTTTTAAAATCTACGTTCCGTTGAGACGGGTTAAAATGAAATTGAAATAATATTTATTTCATCTCAAATTATATCACCAAAAGTGATGCCATCCATCACAAATGAATAGAATAGAAGAAAATGTATCTTTATTTGTGAAACAGTGTACAGAGAGATCTCATAGATTAGGCAGTAAGCTTACTATATTTTGCCATTTGGGCATATAAATAATTTTAGTGGCTATTAGGCAATCGTCATAATCCTTTTATTCTTATGTATAAATAAATAAATAATAAATATTCTAGAACAATCTACACAACGTAACCTAGACCCATAGTAAGCATAGCTTAGATTGTGTTACGGGTTCTAGAATGCGGATAAACGTACTTAGATACTTTTTTTGTAAATAGGTAGGTCTCTGCACCTTTTCCCAACTAAGTCGGGGCCGGCTTTCCAGTCTAACTGTGACCCGGGACTGTAGGAAGAAGGAAACACGTGAGCTGGTAAAGAATTCCAGGACTTAATGATGCAGAGGAAAGACTCACCGAACCGCTTGGTAAATGGAATATTCCGCACCGTATGCGGGTGACATCTAAGCCCTGCACGTGTTGTCCTGTGTAGGAAAGGGGAGGGTGGGATTAATTGGAAGAGCTCATCAGTACCATCGGTAAAGTACTATTAGGTAGATAAATAACATCTCTCCTCTGTTTTCTCCGCCAGAGATCAGCGTTAGTGTTTAAGAGTCAATATTTAACTTTACTCGACTTAACATTATACATAATTAAGTAATACTTGAACTAATTTATTAAGTGAGAGTGCTTAGATGTTAAGCTGATTTAATTTGTTAAGGATACACTTTATATATTATTATTTTCAAGATAATATTCACGGTTCCTGTCTATGCGGACCTAAATTATTGAAAGAAAGAAATAAAAACTGGGCATGATTGATTTTCGGTTCATATAATTAGCTTAACGAGCTTGTGTTATGGGTTCTAGGATGCGGATGAACATACTTAGATACATTTTTTTGTAAATACATACATATTATACAAAGAAACACCTAGACCAGTGTAGATATTCCATCTGTCACCCTAGCAGAAGCAGGCCACGGCGTTGGCGCCAAGTGCCACCCCATACCCAGAGGCTGGATGGGGACACCATGGTCCCCAAATTAGGGGAAGAGGGTCATCTCAACAGAGATGTCCCCGGGTCTGCCGGGGTGCGAGAGATATGTCTTGTATAATCTCACCTCCGGTAATCAAGGACCCATGGACGGCGTGCGTTTTAGTCGGTTCGAGTCCGACAAAATCACCTCCACCGGTTATGGTGGTGGTGGTATTCGTGAGGCTTTTGCGCACAAGAAAAAAAAAATGCAGATATTCATATTTATGCACACAAAATGTTTGCACTGAGCGGGAATGAACTGTGTAGCAGTTGTTCACTACTGCAACGCTATAGAGGTCATCGAAATAAACTATATCGTACCTATACACTTTCAAAATGCGATTAAAAGTCATAAAGTCGTATTTTTATACGTACATAACATACATATACTCACATCCGTAATCTCCGAAGGGATAGTCAGAGGTGTATTAAACACCCACATTTCGCTAACTATAATTTTCAGTCCCACGTAATAGAAGTGCGAGCCTATTGCCGCCAATCGGGCACTTTATAAAAAATGGGTATGCCGAAAATTAATTCCTAACCGAAAATGTTGCTGCTAAATAAATTTATAGATTCGATTCCTTGCTATGCACTGTAAATTTAAGCAAATTAATTACGTGCTTAGCCGCACAAGCACTACCAATTAACATCTTAGAGAGTTTTTTATAGTTCTATCAAAATCATTATTAAATAAGTAAATATTATCATTATTATAGTATGTTATTACATCTCATATATTATTAAGAAGGTACTTATGCCCATTAAAAATGTCGTTAAATTAATTATGTGCAAGTCAAGCAAACTAAATGCAAAGCAAATTGAATTTCAGCTCGATTCGATGGATGCCATTTGGAAACATACAGAAGTATATGTTGTAACTAGAATACAAAATATTACCTCTTAATCGTAATCTGCTAGATGGCAAAAATGGGTGTTAATATACCTATTGCCTTCGGGGATGTACTGGTGTGATTATAGTGTATACATATATAATATTCATGATCTAATGAATGCTTTAGCACCAGGAGTATCACATTTGTGCTGCCGACCAAGAGAGAAGAGAGGTGAAGGGGAAGGGGGGAGGGGAGAAAGTTAAGTGAGTCTGTGTGCTGACAGTGCAGAATACAAAGAAGGTTTCTCGGTCTTCCCACTGACAACACAAAATCTCTCTTACCTCGCTTAATAATAAGCTTTAGACAAAGTCTCGGGAAATAGGGTTACCATGACAACCTTCCTATCTACCTACAGCTACCGGATTACTTTGCCGCTTTTAAAAAAGACGCGCGACGTCTAAAAACACATTAATCACCTGTATGTTTACACTTCCTGTTCGACGGTGGCTTCGTGAATTGGCGACGAGGTATTCACAAATGAGGGATTTTTCCACCATCACAATAGTTGATGAATTGCTGAGATTTCTTTGAAAAGTTTAATGTGACTTCAATTGTCAGACAGTCCGTGGGTATTGTCTGCTGACAGAGTACCTTTCATTACATCATTCTCTGAACCTGTTCCCAACTCAGTTGGGGTCGACTTTCCAGTCTAACTGTGACGCGGCTGAACTTCGATATTTTGCGTGAAGATGTTTGTATGGCAACCGGGACCGACGGATTAACGTGCTCTCCGAGGCACGACCAGACCAGTGCAAACAGCCTTATTCATGCATACAACTTTTTGCACTGAGCGGGGATCGAACCCGCGCCCCGTGCGTAGCAGTCGCGTGCACTACCGCCACGCCACAGTACCTTTATCCTCGATATATTGAGTATTTTTTTGCTGCTATTGGAGTCCACTGCTGGACATAAGCGGACATTAAGCAGAAAATTCTTTGGCCCATGAACCACGTAATACTTTTTCTTACCCGACCGAGAAACCCTTGTTTGTCGTCTGCACTAAAAGCACAGAGACTCTCTTAACCGTCTCTCCTCCCCACTCTTCTCTATACGGTCAGCAGTATTAACGTGACGCCTCTGGTGTTGCAAACGTCCATAAACCACGGTAACCACTTTCCATCAGGCGGGCCACATGCTTATCTGCCACGTAGTAGTAAGTAGTATAAAAAAACATACAACAAACATAGTTATAGTGGTGAAGTTAATAAACGTGTGTAAATACTGTTTATAACAGCGAGCGAATACACAGGCTTAGCACAGTCAATTGTACACACAATATTGGTCTCATATATCATGAGTGGGTGCGCTGCTTTAGGTGGGGTGTGGTCGCAGTGATGGCGTGCTTCCCTAATATTTTTTTTTTATACCTACAACTTAGGTCACAGACTGGCACGCGGCCCAAATGATGGTAAGTATACTTTGTAAAATATAGCTTGGGTCCTATGACAGATGTCAAAATTTGGTTCATAGGGATGTCCGAAATTCGATGAAAATATCGATACTACCAGCTATTATTGATGCATGTTACATATAATTAGGTTTAATTTAATTGTATGTGTGTATTTAATTGTAATGAGAACGGAATATACGTAGCATACAAGGCGTCGGCACTCGTACTGATGAGAATGAGTGTAGTGGATCAGTGGAAGTTCATATCAAACAAGATGTTGGCGCGTGTATCTTATGCCTATATCATGGCCCAAGAGCCAAACGCGGCGTGTCTTCTTACAAAATCCAAAAACAGGTTCAGGGCGTTGATGGATTGAATGTAGGATTTTATTTACTCAATATTATTTAGGATCAAGTATATTGAAATATAAACATTATTATGATACTAAAATACCTAAGCAATAAGATTAAATTCTAATTATTTTTACTTATATTAATTTCAATTTTAAATTAAGCTTTATTCAAAATATGGATAGTTCATAGTATGTGGTCACGATGATTCATCGCCCATCACTAATTAGCTCGGTATGCCCATAAAGTATGACATTGACAGCTACTACATTCAATAATAGAAAATTCAAGACTTCATGTGCGGGATTTCACTGACAGCTGTCATAGGACCCAAGCTACATTTTACAAAGTATAGTTACCGTGGCCTATGGGCGTGTGTAACACCAGAGGAATAACACTCGTGCCGCAACCCCTGTAAGAACAGAGACATTCTGTGTCGTCAGTGAAAAAGATGTAGGATAAGCCTTTGGTTTTACTACTGACAACACAAAACCTCTCTAGTGAGCTCTGGCTACCCTACTCACCACCGAAAACACAACACAAGGTTATTGAACGGCGATATTCTGTTGGGTGGAGGTACTTCCCCAGTCGGACTGCTCGATTGGGACGGATATACCGTCGTGTCCTACCTCCTCTAATATAAAGTTCAAATCAAATCAAATCACTTATTTCAATAACACAGGTAACAGAAAGCTGGTGAAAGATTCATTTTACGTACGCTGTACAAATACACTGTACAACAACAAGTCTAGTACGCTGTTTAGGTATTCACACATGACGACATGGGACATGGACATTCATAATATTTTGCAGTTAGTTAGTGTCAGAAAATTAAAAATATCAAAAGCAAATAAAGAAAAATGTTGACAAGATTTATTAAAATAAGAATCACAAATTTATACATCATGTCGTATATCATGTTATGCTCATTAAAAATTATAAAATTATTATTAATTTAAATAAAATAAAGTACGTTTTTTTCAATATGAATGTTTCAAAATATGTCTTGAAAGAAGTCCTTTACATCATAATAACAATTTTCGTTTAGAAGCTTTGTTAGTGCCTGTTTAAAATTAGTAACATTATGACTCTTTTATAATATTTTGGACAGTGGGTTGTTTGTAGATTCTTGGAGTCACGGCGGAAACAAAATGACGCATTGGATCAGTATTTAAGTGACACAAGCATAACTGAGTTTTATCTCTTTGCATTCGTCCAAATGCGTCAGAAGCCAAAACAAATAAATTAATAAGTCTAACTAATATACATACTTACATAAACTCTCGCCCATATTCCCGAAGGGGTAGGCAGTTATGTTTAGGTCCCATTGTGGTGGCGATTCTATTGCCATTAACCAGGCGATCTCGTCTCAGCAGTGGTACCACTAGGTTACCGCGGGTAGATTGATGAAATGATTCGCATTAAAACTATTATTTAACTACCTCCTGTAGCAATGGGACCCTACCGTTATCAAGTACTATTTATAACACCGCGAACGTTTAAATTATTGCTTTTAACAAGCATTAAATAATTGAGTTAATTTTAGTTACTAAAATACGGTCCATAATCTGAAAATACGGTCATCAGATTAAAAGACCTAAGCTACTAAACTGGTGAAATGTGGGTGCTAGCACCTCTGCCTACCCTTTCGGGGATATAAGCGTGAGTTTACGTTTTTTTTATTTATGGCACGTCAATTTGACTTCACCTCGCCTGATGTTAAGCTGAAGGCAAAGTCTCATGAAAGAGGGTCACCATTGCAAACACGTACAGTGCTACAATGGTGGCGCTCAGCTTGACGGCCTCATCAGATGCTTTTTCACGCCCCGCTTAAAGGACCCGGGACTGTGGGAAGAAGGCAACACGTGCGCCGGCAAGGAATTCCAGGACTTAATAGTTCGGCAGAGAAAAGACTCACCGAACCGCTTGGTTCTTGATGGAATATTCTGTACCGTATGCGAGTGACATCTAAGCCCTGCTCCTGCTGTCCTGTGTTGGAAAGGGAAGGGTGGGATTAATTGGAAGAGGTCATCAGAACATTCACCATGGTAGAGACGGATGTTATAAAAAAGCAAAGCGCTATATCGTCCTTAAAATATCTTCTACATAAAAAAGTATGTACACAAGATCAAAGCATTGAGCACTGATGAATGAAATAATTGTCGCAGTAATTAGTAAACTTATCGTTTGGAATACTGCCCATCTCCAGAACGTAATGAGACTGCGGCATAACAAATAAACTTATGGAGCGTCCAAACTTGACAAACTGTTTGCTGGCTGACTATAACTTAGCTGGGGCGTGAGCGATATGTCAGAGGTTACCTCACCCTCGGCAATTACTAATGGTTCGAGATGGCCGTGTGGTTTTGGTCGATTAGAGTCTGACATAACCACCTTCACTGACTTCTACGGTATCCATGAGAATTTCCACACGGGCAAAAAAGATTGACACTTTCTTATCTCTTTATCTTCCTATGTATACTCTATTTGTCGTGAAATTGTTTATAATAGGTTTGTAGGAATTTTTATCTTGTGTATTCTCATAGGGATATGTACCGAGGCGTGTAACTTTATATATTACCATTTTTTCTTTTTTTCTTTAATAACTCACGCCTATATCTCCGAAGGGGTAGGCAGAGGTACTAGCACCCACATTTCGCCAGTTTAAGTTTAGGTCCTAATGTAATAGGTGGAGAGCCTATTGCCATTAACCGGTCATTTATAAACCTGCGATAAATACACACATAACTGCGAAATACATCGAAAAGTCATTAGTATGTGCCATGGTGAAACCTGGGATCGAACCCGAGGCTTTGTCTCAGCAGTCTATATTACACATACAACTAGGCTGCCGCGGTTATTTTCGTCTTCAACTTTCTGCTGCTTGTCATATCTCGCAAGTATATTATTGTGAATTAAGTACTTTTGGAATAAAGAGGGCAAAATTGATGTATGTACATTGAGTGGAAAAGTTAAAATCGTTTTCCTAAAAAGATTTGGGAGAGTAAAAGTAATTTCATAAGAAGCGACGCGTGGCCATAAGTAAGAAATTCGTGTTCTCTGTGAACGATGTAGTCAAAAAAATTTACATAAGTGCAGAGATGATGTCTCGTAATTGTCGTACAGGACTCGTACAGGAATCATGGTTATTTAGGTGAACAGAAAGATTCTTTATTCATAGCAAACAGTTTGCCACAAACTGTTTGACAAGTATGTATTTACCGAAAATAAATTGCTAAGGTGTTTAATATCAAAAGAGTCTTTTAATTTTTTTCAAATCAAATCAAATCAAATATTATTTATTGTGAAAATGGGTTACAAAATGATGTTAAAAATGGTATAAAGCTTCTCCATTCTCCACCTCTAGGCATACAATAGGCAAAATTTTGTGTAATGTAGGTACTTAAATAACTAAACAAAATGTCTGAAATAAATTGAACAAATAAGGTACATGTCAACATAAGTGGGCTTCAAAAATGTATGGCTGCTCATAATCTAATATCATTATACAATATAATCATAATCAACTGAGGCTATTTGTCTTTGTCTTCCAAAAATTCAGTCACGCTATAATAGGTTTTGTCCAACAGAAATAACTTCAGCTCATGTTTAAATTTATCCAAAACTCTTATATCTAAAATAGTCTTAGGTAGGCTATTGTAAATCCTAGGTGCCATACAGAAAACACTCATGTCCATTAGTGTACTTTTATGTTGATGACAACAAATTTTATGATTATGGCGCTTACTTGTATAGCGCTCAAATAAATCTAAATTGGCTCTAATAAACACTACTATTTCATAAATATACAAACATGGCATAGTTAAAATATTCAGAGTCTTAAAGTGAGGCCTACAGCTATCTGTTTGTTGGAGACTGCACATTGCCCTTATACATCTTTTCTGTGATTTGAACACTTGCTCTTTTTCAGTGCAGTTACCCCAAAAAATAATACCATATCTCAGTATCGATCCCACGTAACCGTGATAAGCCGTCAGTACAGCCGGTTGGTTTAACTTTTTTGTCAACATGTAAAGCGCATATGATTGTGAATTTAATTTCGAGCACAAGATCTCTACATGCTTCTTCCAATTCAAATTTGTATCTAAAGTCAGGCCTAAGAATTTAATTGTTTCTACTTCATGGATCGGTTTACCTTCATAGGTAATGTCAATATTTGTGTCAATTAAAGGAGTTCTATTTTTAAATGTCATTAAATGCGTCTTACTTAAATTAATTTTTAAATTGTTTGAAGTCAACCATTGTATTATATCATTTAGTGTATTATATATGTCCGATTCAAGAAGTGTCTTATCTTTGCCCGTAAATATAACGGTGCTGTCGTCAGCGAACAAAACAGTGGGATGCTTTGTTATATTTGGTAAATCATTTATGTAAATGTTGAATAATAGTGGCCCCAATACACTGCCCTGAGGGATACCACTATTAGTTACTCTATATTCGGACAAAAAATTTATTTCAGTTTTTGTTTGTAATTGTCAAAGTTTGTAATTGTAAGGATTGTTATAACTCTAAGGACAGATGCGGAGTTGCGTTTCATTTTGTGTTATTATATCAAACTCAGTTCTAAAAGTATTGGTTTTCCAGTTACGGTTCTTTATGGTACGTTTACGGTTCTAGTCCTTTATTTGTTTTAAAGTTGACTTTGCATTTGTTGTTTAGTTTGTGTGCTAGATATCAATTTCAGTTTGCTTACTAATGTGACGTGTTTATTGAATTGGTTTTTCGCATCTCAGAACTATGCTTCTTTTCTGTAGAATCGATGGCATTGAGTTTCCATCGTGGTGTAGTAATTAGTTTCACAGCAACGCCGCTACTCACGGAGAGGGTCCGAGCATGTTTCGCTCGTAGGGAAGGCTTATTACATCCCCTCCAGAACTATGCTAAGAGTCTATGTGTCAAGTATATTGAGTTTCTTGCCGGAGTCTTCTAAGGTCGGGGCCGCGTTTCGAACCGGTGCACGGTGGTCCATTTGCTCATTTGCTCAATGTTGATATAGACGTTTTGTAAGTGCCGTTTACTGGTCTATACAGAATAAATGATTTTTGATTTTGATTTTGATTCATATACCGAAAACAATCTATTAGGGTTCCCAAAACAGTACTTTTTTAAGACAACACAACACAAAAATCTTGGCAGTTCATTACCCATACCACTAGGCTACCGCGGTTGGTAACATAAAAATGCTCATGCCCTCCAGGGTAGGCAGGAAACACCATTGTTGTGACTCGGTGCGGTTCGGTGAGTCTTTTCTCTGCCGTACCATTAAGTCCTGGAATTCCTTGCCGGCGCACGTGTTTCCTTCTTCCTACAGTCCCGGGTCCTTTAAGCGGGGCGTGAAAAAGCATCTGATGAGGCCGTCAAGCTGAGCGCCACCATTGTAGCACTGAACGTGTTTGCAATGGTGACCCTCTTTCATGGGACTTTGCCTTCAGCTTAACATCAGGCGAGGTAAAGTCAAATTGACGTGCCGTAGATAAAAAAAAAAAAAAAAAAAACTCAGATCTTTAAACAAAATTATAATCAGAAGGGAAACACTTTCGCCTTAATATTTCGAGTATTACTTAAAAGTACCGCCCAAATGTAAATACACCTCCAAAATTAAGGGACATTAGAGACAAACATCATAAAAATATACAGCCCATCATCATCTGTAATGACCTGAAATTGCAGAACTCTGTTGCTCTAATAATCTTTTACGTTTATCTTTATAAAGGTAATGCTGGGAATTAAGGAAATGTACGATAATCTTTATCTTTTATCTAAAGTTTAGTAGTCAACAGAGATAAAAGGGCGTATGTGACTCCATAGGATTCCATCATTAATTTAGATGCCTTAAGGAAACCATTGACGATATACATAATATCCATTTGAATTGGATGACTTGAAATCCATCATCATTCTCTGAGCCTATTCCTAACGCAGTTGGGGTCGGCTTTCTAGTCTAACTAAGATGCAGCTGAATTTTGATATTTTCTGTGAAGCGACTGCTATCAGACCAAATTGGCCATATCGAAGTTCTTTAGTTAGGCTAATAGGACTTTTGACGGTTCCAAGTACTCGCAACGACTGCCATAGATGTTTGTATGTCCAAAGTTTGAAAATCCAAAGCTGGAAGACGGCATTTCATTGACATTTTCCACATTCTCGAAATGATTTTGAAAGATATTCACTTCATTTGGATAGTTGGACGTATTGTAAATGGCTACCTTAAGTCAACTTCACCTGCAAGCAACATAGTGCTAAATACTACCCTATTTAAATAGCATCAATTCGCATTATGGTTTGAGGCAGTCTCAATACATGTATAAAACAAGGTATGTGTTCTAATAGGTCTGTCTTATAACCCCTAGTTTACACCAATGTTTAAAACACGTATTACGTACAATATGTTGCAAACTTAAGTGTGAACGCAAATGTGTTTTAAATTCACGTAGTCAATCTCTATTCATGTACCTATGAAAGGAATATGTGTTCTGATGTCTCCTACAAGTTTTGACAAATCTTTAAACAGATTTTTATTTCAACTCTTCTTCTTGAAATCTTATAAACAGATTTTATCAAAAGACAGCAAAATACAAAGAGAATACTTGTTTCTTCATGAAAACTAGGGATAAGGCGAGACGGAAATCTACACCAGAACCTCATCAGTTATTTTGTAATAGTACATCAGTAGGTATGTCCTATGACTCACTAGTTTTAGAAGGTATCAGCAAGTTAACCGATAATAGTATGAAAAAAAGTAAAACTTATTTCGCGTTACTATCACGTCATACACGAAGCTAGGATTCTCTAAAATACATGACCTAACTGTGCCGTACAAGGAGACGACTATTAAAGCCAATTCAGGGAACCACATGTTTGGTCCTATTTATAGGCCAGACGATCTTTTACGCAAGTCGTTATAAGTAGTTTACGTACCTTTTATCTATAGTACAGCACACTTTCATAAAAGGAAAATCTTTCTTTACGAGAGAGACAAACCTCGCGTCAAAAAAATAAGAAGCTTATGGTATATACTTTTAAAAGAGTTTCATAGCGCAAAATAGAAATTTTTGAATGTTGCAATTCATAAAATCAGTAATTCTAAAACGTACAGACTGCATTCAGTAATATACGAAAGATGCAAGAGCGAGATGGATGAACATCTATCACTGTCTAGCCCTGAAACGAATACCTTTTCATTATTACTTCAGTCGCGTCGCGAATTTAGATCGGAGCGGCCATATCCCGCTCCCGCCCAAAATTGAATCAAAAATATTAAAACAACACGTGTATTCGAACTCGAAATTCAAAAGTGACGTTTTAACTTTTTAATTTAGTTTGATATAGTGTACAGATAATGAAGATATAATTTTGTGAGTTTGTAAAAAGTTTAATTGATAAATAAAAAAAATTGTTGTGACTTTGTCGTCGATGCCAGGTTATTAAGATAGAAATAACCTAGGAATATTTTGGTCGAGGACGTCGCACGTTCGGAGACAGTTCAGTTTGGCGGTTACTTGGAACTCTGGTTTTTTCAGTAAGTACGTTATTTATAGAACTGTGACTGTATTGAAAGTGTTTCAACGCAAACTGAACAGAAACTTGCGTTGAACTGAATGACAATTTTTTTTTTTCGGCGGGCTTTTCTTTATTCTTTTTTTTTAAATATTTGACTACTCAATTGCTAGTTTTAAAAATGTATCAGAATATTATTCTGTCAATTTTAAATTGTCTTTCACATATTTTGCTTTCGTTTATCGAAATTATTTGAATGGCATATTTTTGGAATGAGTATATTTAAATTAAACTGAAAAATTCTATATTCTGTGATAGTAAACGGGGCGTGAAAATACATAGGTCCAGTAAGGTAGAGGCCACCATCTTTGGGCCAGTTTTTGAAATAATAGACAATAATTTTTGAAATACATCGCTGCGTAGCATCGGGTGGATGCAAATTAATGGGCATGAAAAAAAAATAGATTAAAAAAAAGTCACATCTTAATTCTTCCGACACGAAAATTTTGTTGATTGTGATAGCTTATTGCCATTTTTAATTTAATTATAGTTAATATTAAATTGCTGTTAAAATCATGTAAGTTGATATAATTTACGAGCTCATTGGAGAGGTTTTGTGCTGTCAGTGATAAGATTAATTTGACTTCTGTCCTGGCAGCTTTAAAGCTCTCTTAATCTTTACCCTCTCTCCTTCAAGAAGAAGGGTCCATAAGGTCGGCAACACGAGTGTGATGCCCCTTGTGTTGCAAACCTCCAAAGGGCACGGTAACCTCTTTCAATCAGGTGGATCGTATGCTTGTCTGTTACCTAACTCCAGTTGTACCTACGCTACCTTTGGTGAAAGTATCTGCCAAATCCTGCAAAAACTCCATTGATAAAAGCTTTTATCACAAAAAGGGAACCAAAAAAACCGCTCGGATTTCTCCACGGCCGATTTAACAATGCAATGGAAATGTCAGACCCGAACCAACTAAAATTGAAATAGTCGACGTCCTGTCAATTTACTTTTTGGCGTTTATTTTTTTTTATATTTATTTATGGCACCTCAATTTGACACCTCGCCTGATGTTAAGCTGAAGGCCAAGTCTCATGAAAGAGGGTCACCATTGCAATTCTTACTCAAAGGGTAAAAATGTGTAACCAATTACTAAGATTGCAGTGTTTGTCTGTCTGTATCATCATTCTCTGAACCTTTTCCCAACTCAGTTGGGGTCGGCTTTTCAGTCTAACTGTGATGCGGCTGAACTTCGATATTTTCCGTGAACTGTCATCTGACCTCCACAACCAATGGTCCAATGACCAATGGCGATATCGAAGTTCCAAGTTAGACTGGTTGGACTTTTGAGGGCTCTTACTACCCGTAACGACTGCCAAAGATGTTTGTATGACAACCAAGACCGACGGTTTAACGTGCTCTCCGAGGCACGACCAGACCAGTGCAAACAGCCATATTCATGCATACAACTTATTACACTGAGCGGGGATCGAACGAAAGAAATGTGTGTGCTAGCACCTCGGCCTACCTCTTCGAGGATATAAGCGTGAGTTTATGTAATATGTTATTAATATTAATATAAATTTAAGGAATCTAATAGACTTACCGAAGTGCTATAACTTCTTAGATGGATAAAATAAGACCGTATTAAGTACACCTATACAAGATGTAGGTAATCAAGTAGGAATAAAGAATTAGTAGTATTAACAAGCTCTCTAGGCGTGTAATGTTATTAGGAAGATCCAGACACGAGTTGACTGTGCCTCAAATTGGATTAAGTGTGTCCCTAATTGTGTGAACATCCTGTACATATATAACATTTGGAGGGTGTATTAATAAACTAGCTTATGTTTGCGGCATCGACCGCCTTATTTATGGCAACTTATGGTGGTTACAACGTCCGTGGCGTGGCGGTAGTGAACGCGACTGCTACGTAGGAGGCGTGGGTTCGATTCTCGCTCGGTGCAAATATTTGTGTGTAGGAATATGAATATTTGCATTGATCTGGGTGTTTCTGAGTATAATATGTATGTATTTACAAAAAAAAGTAAGTCAAGTATGTTTATCCGCATTCTAGAACTCATAACACAAGCTAGTTAAACTGTGCTTACCATGGGTCTAGGTGGCGTTGTATAGATTGTCCTTGAATATTATATTATGGTCAGATAACAGTTTTTGAATCAGGGTTCTACTCAACCAATAATCAAACATACATAATATTTGTATTGTACCGCGGTAGCCCAGTGGTATGGGTAATGGACTGCTGAGACGAGGTCTCAGGTTCGATCCCAGGTTTACCATGGCACACACCAATGACGATCGATGCTTTTTGAAGTTAGGTGTGTATTATATGATTTTAGATTGACATGGTCATTTACACATTCACTGTTAAATTTATCGGGATATTTATGTTATGTTTGATTATTTCGTTGAATAACCGATATTTCGGCGCTGTTGCGGCGGACGAAAACAAACATGGTAAATATCCCGATAAATTTAACAGTGAAGGTGTGTATTTATTGCAGGTTTATAAGTGCCTGGTTAATAGCAATAGGCTCGCCACCTATTTCGTGAAACTGAAAATCAGTGTTAATACACCTCTGCACGTCCCTTCAGACATTCACATGCGTGAATATATGTATATATACGTAAATTGGGCAAAGGGTATTGCCCTAATTGTGTCAACATCCTGTACAGCACCAAATTTTCGTTGACATGGCTATAAATACGATTAAGCGTCCATAAATTAAAAACATAATGAGATTAGTATCGCAATAATTAAATTTAATTAGGTTTTTTAATAAATTTGAATTCAAAGTCACTGTTAAATCGATCGGGATATTTACCATGTTTGTTAATTTCTTCGTGTAACCGATATTTCTCAAATGGGAGGAAGATTAAAAAAGTAAGTTATTTTTAAAAAGACGACAGACAAGAAATTTATTTTCAAATACGTGTTTACTTCTTCCTACAGTTTTGGGTCCTTTAAGTGGGGCGTGGAAAAACAGCTGTGTTCGTTAGGGTGGGGATTTGAGGAACTGCACCTGTAATCTCCAGTTTTCTGCAAGGTCTTCGTTTCTCCAAACATGTTGTATGTATACATGTCTTTACATAACATAATTTATGAACTCACGCCTATATCCTCGAACGGGTAGGCCGAGGTTCTAGCACCCACATTTCGCCAGTTTATGTTTAGGTCCCAATATAATGTAATAGGTTAAACTGGCGAAATGTGGATGCTAGCACCTCTGCCTTCGCCTTCGGGGATATAGGAATAATGTAGAGTTTACCTGTAGAAGAATGTATGGTACCGCGGTGGCCTAGTGGTATGGGTAATGGACTGCTGAGACGAGGTCTCGGGTTCGATCCCAGGTTTACCATGGCACACACCAATGACTGCGATGCTTTTCGAAGTTATGTGTGTATTTATCGCAGGTTTATAAGTGCCCGGTTAATGGCAATAGGCTCGCCACCTATTACTTTGGGACCTAAATATAAACTGGCGAAATGTGGGTGCTAGCACCTCTGCCTACCCCTTCGGAAATATAGGCGTGATATTATAAAAAAAAGAATGTATGGTTGTATTTTGTTTTGCGTCGAAATAATATTTCCAGACGATTTTGTTATAGAAACGGTGCCAAAAATCTCCCTCAGCTCACTCACTCTGCTTCAGATGTGCTGGAATCAACAATAGTGCCTGGAATACGATAATAGTCTTACCCCCTATTACGTGGGTCCAAATACAACGATTGATGAAAATGATTCACCTCTACATACTCCGAAGGGAAATTGATATGACAAAACATAAACTCACGCCTTTATCCCCGAAGGGGTAGGCAGAGGTGCTAGCACCCACATTTCGCCAGTTTATGTTTAGGTCCCAATGTAATTATGTGGCGACCCTATTACCATTTACCGGGCACTTATAAACCTGCGATAAATACACACATAACTTCGAAAAGCATCGAAAAGTCTTTGGTGTGTGCCATGGTAAAATCTGGGATCGAACCCGAGACGTCTTCTCAGCAGTCCCATTACCCATATCACTAGGCTATCGCTGTTAATAGATATGAGCATGTGCAATATATGCATAGGTACATATATGTATAGTTTCTAGGTTTATTCGGTAACTTCGGTGAATACACAATCTGAGTTAGTTGTTTGAACCTATCCTCCACGGTCCGAATGTTTGTTTGAATTACAAACAGACAGGCTGTATGAATGTCCCTATAGATATCTATAGGGATATGGTATTCGTATCAATATATTCAAGTCCCAATCAACTCCAGTTTACAATGTAGGAATTCTGAGAAAATTATTAAGACTATTCTCAAATCAAACCAATTCATTGTGAAAATGGGTTACGGTACAATGTGATGTAGTAAGGATAATATTATATAATATAAAGTCTCTACATTCTCCTCAAGGCATACAATATACAACATTTTATAATGAGTAATATACTTAAATAACTTAACAAAATGTCTAAAGTGTATTAAACAAATTAGGTGCATGTCAACATGAGTGAATGTCAAAATCTTTATGGTTGTAATTATCATTAAAGTTATAAATAAGCCAATACCATTATACAATATAAAATAAAATATAGGTTTGTCTTCTAGAAATTCAATCACACTGTAATATTTTTTCTGTATGTAGATGCTTCGCAGGAGACGCGGGTTTAATTTCCACTGAGTGTCAATGTATGCATGTTTGTAATGCCAAGTAAATGTTTATAAAAAAGAAACAAATGAAAAAAAAAAGAAAAACCCGCTGAGTTTCCGGACGGAGTCTTCTCAGGCCGAGACCGCTTTTCGAACAGGTGGTCCATTTCCTGAACTAACCTATAAAGGATTTTTTAATTTAGAATTTTCGAATTCGCACGCAATTTTCTTTCGACGTCTCTTGTGACTACATAACATAAACTCACGCCTATATCCCCGAAGGGTCCGCCAGTTTATGTTTAGGTCCCAATGTAATAGGTGGCGAGCCCATTGCCATTAACCGGGCACTTATAAACCTGCGACAAATACACACATAACTTCTAAAAGCATCGAAAAGGCAATAGTGTGCGCCATGGTAAAACCTGGAATCGAAACCGAGACTTCGTCTCCGCAGTCCATTACCCATATCACTAGGCTCCCGCGGCGTAAGTACTACATTTCTTAGTAGATCTATTTTGATAAAAAAATCACATCTTAAAAACAATATTACAAAATACTTATTAACATTTCTAATCGATGCTTTAAACAGCCCACGAAATCCTTCAAAATTAATCATTCGTAAATACCCCTCAAGTCAAATAGCTTAATCGTAAGCCATTTGCGCCGGCTGATAGACGTTTCGTGATGGGAATTCCCGGTGCTTACAACGCAATGGAACGGTCGCAATAAACCTATAAGATATATAATACATATAGCAACAGTGAACAGCTGTCGTCTACAGAAATACTACAGTAATATTCTGTGTACGCTTGGTATAATTTTATGAGATTACACCATGAAGACACCCATATAGATATTAGTAGTGTGATATATTTGAATAATGTTATCATTATGGTGTTGGAAGACTGTCATATGTGTTTGTATTTTATTTCTTAGTAGCTGATCCGCGCAACTTCGTCTGCGTCACCCCGTTTTTGCAACATTTTTCATTCCTGCTTTCAACCTGTTGGTCGTAGCATGATGTAATATACATATAAACCTTCCTCTTTAATCACTTTATCTATTAAAAGAAACCGCATCGAAATCCGTTGTGTAGTTTTAAAGATTTAAGCATACAAAGGGATATAAGGACATGAAAAATAGGGACAGAGAAAGTGACTTTGTTTTATACTATGTAGCTAGTGATGTAAATTTTGGTTTTGTTTAAAACTAATGTAATATAACATAATGGTGGATTACCCATTAGTTTGATGAAAATCTTTCTCATTTAAAGCTATTTAGTAATGTATATAGGATGCTTGAGAAACACTCCCGAAGCCGAAGGAATTAGTAGCTCGGGTTTACTTCATCTATAGTCACGAAATGGTTATTATTGACACCCTGTATGTAATATACATACAATGCTCACGCTCGTAATACCCAAAGGGGTAAGCAGAAGTGTATTAAAAACCCACATTTCGCCAACTATGATTTTCGGTCCCACGTAAGAGGGGGTGACTCTATTGCCGCCAATCGGGCGCTTTATAAAAATATAGGGTATGCCGAAAATAAGTTCCTGATCGGAAATGTTGCTGCTAAATAAATTTGGAAAAGAATTTTTTTTGACCCGATCCCTTACGATGCGGTGTAAATTATCTTTAGCCATTATATCATGCAACGCGAAAGTCTAAAAGTGAGAAGATGTTTAAGCTACATTTGTGAACATATCACGGTACATAATCGCCACTATTAAAGTTTTAATACTTTGTTAATAGAGTTTAAAGACGAAACGAGCAAGCATTGTTGTAGGTATCTCGTTGGTGCAAGAAGCAAGTTCTTGCACCAACGAGATACCTACAACAATGTCTCAATCTCAACTGTCTTGAAACTTCGAGATCGGAAAATTTCGAGACGGTTTTATTTTTAACCCTACACGTAAAATCGAAGGGGTGTTACATAAGTTTCACGTGTCTGTATCTGTGTGTGTGTGTGTGTGTGTGTGTGTGTGTGTGTGTGTGTGTGTGTGTGTGTGTGTGTATGTGTATGTGTATGTGTGTGTGTGTGTGTGTGTGTGTGTGTGTGTGTGTGTGTGTGTGTGTGTGTGTGTGTGTGTGAATTAGAAGGTTTTTAGGTAGGCAGCACGAGTGTGACGCCCCTGGTGTTGCAAACGGTCATAGGCCATGATGACCACTTTCCATCAGGTGGTTCACCAAAACACCACCATAACTGCCAAAATATGAGTCAATTGAACATTACATTCTATTCTATTCCATACATAAAACGGCTATCGAATGACTACTTGCGTAGAGTGGTTGTATAATATATAACTCAAATTCTTATATACATAAGTCTTACATATTTTGTTCCATCAATTTCCTTATTCCATATCTGCCGAACATACCATAACTCACGTTAATATTTGCTAAGGTAGTGATCAATACCAATAAATAAGCGGTCACCTTCGAATATTTGGAACATCAGGCGGTCGAGAGACCCCACTTCCCCCATCGATAATTACATAATTTGATTTCTGAGGGGCTCGAAGATGGTAATGGCAAACCGAAAGGGAGGGAGAGGGGAGGAATTTTCTCGAAATGCAGCGTATTGATTCTTAGAATAAGTATTAAATGAGAGGGTGGTATATTAGTGGATATTTTATTTATGATAGTAGATAGCCTTCGTGGCGTGGCAGTAAAAAGGGAGGTGCGGGTTCGATCCCCGCTCAGTACCTACAAATATTTGTATCTATGAATACAGCTATTTAGTACCCGCGGTAGCCTAGTAGTATGGGTAATGGACTGCTGAGACGAGGTCTCGGGTTCGAACCCAGGTTTTACTATGGTACACACCAATGACTTTTCCATGCTTTTCGAAGTTATGAGCGTATTTATCGCAGGTTTATAAGTGCCTGGTTAATGGCAATAGGCTCATACAAACATTGTAGTTACGGGTAGTTGGAGCTGTAAAAGGGTTTAAAAACTGGTCTAAATGGAGTAATTTGCGGCTATTTTGCTGCAGAAGACATTTTAAGAAAAGAAGAAGAAGATCATACGATAATCTCTCCCAAAGTTAAATCATGAAAGTCGAGCCGATGCAACCAAAAACATCACTCAAAAGAGCTATAATATATCACATCAAAAGTAATAACTCATAAATAAAACACTGGGTATATCGAACTCGAATCGTGACCGGCATTAGTGTGAATCAGACATTATCGTCCCAGAATATAAATCACAGGGTCCTATCGCAAAGCTGATAGTCCTAGTTAATACTAGAGGTCGCGAGTATTTACACTAGCGAGTACTGCCCGACTTATAAGTACTATCTCGAGAAATATCAAACGTATTTATTACGAAACTAGCTGACCCACGCAACTTCGTCTGCGTCACCCCGTTTTTGCAACATTTTTCACTTCTGCTCCGCACCAGTTGGTTGTAGCATGATGTTATAATATATATTAACCTTCCTCTTCAATCACTCTATCTATTAAAAAAACCGCATCAAAATCCGTTGCGTAGTTTTAAAGATTTAAGCATACAAAGGGGCATAGGGACAGAGAACGCGACTTTGTTTTATACTATGTAGTGATGTACACTTGTGAGACTGGTTTTATTGACTACACATTGTTGTTAGGCTTAATATTGTTTTGTGCTATACAGAGTGTAAGTGGAACGCTCTCGAAGACGAAAACAGAGGATACTACTTACCATTTTAGCTAAATTAGGCTACTTTTTCATCGCAGTACTTTTTTAGTAGGGTACCATGATTTTTAAACCCTTTTGTGTTTTTACATGCCTGCAAGGTTGAATGAAGTGGACTTATCCTCGCTGTTTATTTCTAATATCTTTTTCAAACTTTTGGACAGTAAAGAAATGATTATTCTATTCACCGTGACGGCCTTGACAATTGTTTTTCAACAACAACCTACAACATAAACTCACGCCTATATCCCCGAAGGGGTAGGCAGAGGTGCTAGCACTCACATTTCGGCAGTTTATGTTTAGGTCCCAATGTAATAGGTGGCGAGCCCATTGCCATTAACCGGGCACTTATAAACCTGCGATAAATACACACATAACTTCGAAAAGCATCGAAAAGTCATTTGTATGTGCCATGGTAAACCTGGAATCGAACCCGAAACCTCGTCTCAGCAGTCCATTACTCATACCACTAGGCTACCGCGGTTATGATATATATGTTGTTTTTTCACGCACAACTTAAAGAACTCAAGACTGTAGGTAGAAGGCAATTAAGCAGACTGTAATACTGTATTACTGAACATCGAAGTTTAAAAGCGCGAAGCACTGTATCGATAAAGTTTAAAATATCGAATTACGTCAGTCAGAATAATCGTAATCGGGACATACGGAACGCCGAATGCTTTCTATTATTCCGTTCTGTCTATCCTCCACTACAGTGTGTCCATAACCTTACCACTAACTACCTAGTCCCTTGTACCTAAACCTTATATTAAAGCTTGCAACTGTTGTTCATGTTATTGTAATAAATCTAAGGAGAGTTCAATGTTGGTGACCTAGCTGGCAACGTGCCTGCATTTGTGCTATGGGATATTGGTTCGAGTCTTGTGTTAGACAAAATATTTTGCTTCAGTGTTTTAAAATATTTATTTAATATTTATTAGACAGATTAAATAGTGAGATATTAAAACAGTGAAAAAGACCGCGGTAGCCTAGTGGTATGGGTAATGGACTGCTGAGACGAGGTCTCGGGTTCGATCCCAGGTTTATCATGGCACACACCAATGATTGCGATGCTTTTCGAAGTTATGTGTGTATTTATCGCAGGTTTATAAGTGCCCGGTTAATGGCAATAGGCTCGCCACCTATTACATTGGGACCTAATCATAAACTGGCGAAACGTGGGTGCTAGCACCTCTGCCTACCCCTTCGGGGATATAGGCGTGATATTATAAAACAAAAAAATATTAAAACGGCCATGGTCATGAGTAGAGGCAAGGGGATCATGGCGCTTGCAACAGTGCAGAAGTTACAGGATACTCAAAGAATCGAAGAATTAAATAAATATTCAATTTTCCAATACAGTCATCGTTGGGGCGATGGCCATGGATGATCGCTTGAAAAAAATTTAAAATAAATGTTCTAAAGCCATTAAAATCATCTATGAGCCAAAGGCCCGATTGTCAGGTGAGATTTTTTTACACATATTGAGAACTCACTTGTACTTTTCCACAGTATTTTTATTTCTTAATAGACCTGACCGGTTTCGCCTTACGGCATCCTCAAAGGTTTACAATGACACAATGACACATTAAGAAATAAAAATACTGTGGAAAAGTACAAGTGAGTTCTCAATATGTGTAACAAAAAATTCCACCAAGTGCCATCAATCAACAGTATAAATAGTCTGAGATATTTTTATTTATTTATTTTAACATTTTCTGAAAATTTACAGCTAAAAGATGAGATTAATTAAAATCATAAATTAAATGAACTAAGATTAAATAAATGAACACGACTTAAAAGTTTTCGCCGATAACTAGTATTTTATAGTCATAAAAGAATTTATGGCGACACACACAATTTTACGGTGTATTTTAAATTACGATGAAAATTAGTTACGGCTATTGCAGGCTTTTCTAGACAGTAGTTATCACTAGATAGTATAAAATAAAGTCGCGTTCTCTGTCCCTATGTCCCTTTGTATGCTTAAATCTTTAAAACTACGCAACGGATTTTAATGCGGTTGTTTTTATAGATAGAATGGTTAAAGAGGAAGGTTTGTATGTATATAACATCACGTTACGACCAATAGGTGCGGAGCAGGAATGAAACATGTTGTAAAAACGGGATGACGTAGACGAAGTTGCGCGGGTCAGCTAGTCCTATATAAATCAAGATTCACGGAGAGGAGTATGGCAACAAACCATGAGTTTCAAATAGCAAAATTATTTAATCATCTTGTTCTAGTTTTTATCTTTTAAGTTAACCAATTGAAACCGATTCTACACACGTTAAGACTGAAATTGAAACTCGATTGTCAAGCAGAATAATTCTACAGGTCTATAAGTGAACGTAAAAATCCACGTTCACAAACTCCTTTATTTCTACGAAGACATAATTTACCCCAAATTTTCGTCCACAAAATTCGCCTAAAAGAATGGAGAGCTCGTAATTAACTACTAGAGTCTAAAGAACCGTAATTTTGTCGCGTTCAAGTATTCAGTAGATTTTCGGACGGAACCTTATCATTTTGGTTATAAAAGCGGCTAGAACAGATGCCAAAATATTATTTCGTAATCGCGATTGAGAAATGTTGGGAAATGTATGGTAATTAGGTTAAAGTTTGTTAGATCTTTATCTATTTTTTTATCTATCTATGTAGGTGAAATAGAACCATTTAAGATGTCAATTTGACCCTTCTGTACTGTCGTTTTGTCATATAAAAAAGCTTTAATAAACCCAACCACTGAACGACAAACTATCGAACTATTTACTACCAATAATATTTCATTGAATAATAGTAAAGACTTCCCAGTAAGTAATAAATCGACGATCCCATAGGAGCTCTCGGCTTGGCCTCACTCGATATATCAAGTTATTATTTCTAATAGTTATGTGATTTTATTACTAATATTATATATCAGTAATATTATATACTAGTCGATGTCCGTGGCTTCGTTCAAGTGGACTTTTGATCCCGTTTCATAACATAACATAAACTTACACCTATATCCTTGAAGGGATAGTCAGAGGTGCTAGCCCCCACATTTCACCAGTTTATGTTTAGGTCACCATGTAATAAATAGGTGGCGAGCCTATTGCCATTAACCGGGCACTTATAAACCTACGATAAATACACACATAACTTCGAAAAGCATCGAAAAGTCATTGGTGTAGTAAAACCTGAAACAAACCCGAGACCTCGTCTCAGCAGTACATTACCCATACCATTAGGCTACCGCTGTCTTCTAAACACAGTGTTATATAAACTTTTGGTATATTATGAACTAATTTACATTTAGTATATGTGAACGTTTATCGTAAAGTAATTAGCACCATGTTTAGATAACATTCTGAGTGAAGTATTCACTATTGTGTTTAGCTAAAGACAAATGATTCAAGATAAAGGTTACAACCGATATCAGGAGAGGGTTAAGAGAGTCTCTGTGCTGTCAGTGCAAAAGACAATGGGTTTCTCGGTTTTCCCACTGACAAGATAAAACCAAATACCCAGCTAATTAGTGATGGGCGATGATTCATCGTGACCACATACTATTAACTATCCATATTTTGAATAAAACTCTATTTAAATTTGAAATAAATACAAGTAAGAAAAAAATATATATTAATCTTATTGCATAGGTATTTTAATGTCACAACAATATATTTCAATATACTTGATCCTAAATAATATTGAGTAAATAAAATCCAACATTCAATCCTTCAACGCTCTGAACCTGTTTTTAGGCTTTTTAAGAAGATATGCCGCGTTTGGCTCTAAGGCCATACAAGACATAAAAGACACGCGTCGCCATCTTGTTTGATATGAACATCCACTGATCCACTCCATTCATTCTCCTCAGTACGAGTACCGACGCCTTGTATGCTACGTATAATATTCCGTTCTCATTACAATTAAATACATACACACAATTAAATTATACCTAATTATATTTGACATGCATCAATAATAGTTGGTAGTATCGATATTATCATCGAAAAATTGTCGCATTGCAAAGTTATAAGTACTATTTTACATGCGGATATTTTCATATCATACTTTTATTTCTTTAGTATTGTTTTATTAATGTGCATAAGCAAATACATTTGTTTTATTAAATGCACTCAAAGTAATTTGATAAATTTGCCTTAATTGGTTTCGTTCCTGATATCTGCGGGCAAACTATTGTATCGTTCTGTCCCCAAAGTAATTACATACTCTGGGTACTCCATATGACCCTTAGATATTATCCTAGTTACACAATTATGGGCAACCAGTGAGTAACGCTCCCAACTGCCATGGAGAGGCCTATATCCATTAGTGAACAGCGATAAGCTAATTGAAACACTACGTACAAAATTAATGTTCTTCATCACTACATAGTATAAAATAAAGTCGCATTCTCTGTCCCTATGTCCCTTTGTATGCTTAAATCTTTTAAACTACACAACGGATTTCGATGCGGTTTCTTTTAATAGATAGAGTGATTAAAGAGGAAGGTTTATATGTATATAACATCATGCTACGACCAACAGGTGCGGAGTAGGAATGAAAATTGTTGCAAAAACGGGGTGACGCAGACGAAGTGGCGCGGGTCAGCTAGTATAATATAAACGGTTCTGTTGGTAGAGTTTTTGTATCACATTTAACAAAACTGTCAGCTTCACATCCAGAGTAAATAACTAGTTGGCGAACTCTGTTCGTAAAGGCCCTTTGTATTTTCTACACATCACTAATTGCCGTAGTAGTAATAATCACTACATAGTATAAAACAAAGTCGCTTTCTCTGTCTGTTTGCCTTTGTATGCTTAAATCTTTAAAACTACGCAACGGATTTTGATGCGGTTTTTTTACTTGTCAAACCTCGACATGAGTAAACGGCCCCTTACCTCCTAAAATCCAACCACACTTTCTGATCGACTACCTGATCTCGTGGACGACGGACACATGAAAACGAATTTACTGGCGTGGGATTAGCGGCTCTGGTAGACTTCCTTCAAACTTGACATTGGCGCCTCGCCATTAATTTTACATTACGTTTATATTTACTAGAGACTGGCAAAATTGTGGCGATTCCGTTGCAGAAGACATTTTAAGAAGAAAGGAACGGCCTCATTAAGATCCCGCAAGGAATCAAAACAATAATTAATCTATCATAATATAAATCTATTTTTCAGTACCCTGTAACTGTAACGTCTGCAGTTGTTGTATGCAGTCGACTACGAAATCACACCTTTATTTAAAAGCCTAAAAGGGGTACTTCAAAACGCTAGTAAATTAAACTGAGATAACAAAATATCAGACGACACTCTACGAAAATTAGCATTTAATTTTTGACTTTAATGCTTGTTAATGAAAATAAATGTACAATGAAAATGCTTTGATACTGTATGTACAGTTTCTCTTCAGAGAATCTGCTTTGAGATATTTTTTTATTATTTTTAGTTTCCAACACGTAGGTTCGCAAAGGGGTGAAATAGAGAATAGTACAAAGAAAAACTGTCGATAAAGAGATTTGAAAAAGGATAGAAGTGAAATTGAGACTGTGAATAGTTTCAGCGAAGTTTTAATCAAATACGAAGGTACTGCATAATATATCGACCGGAGCTAAACGTTTTAACGCCTTTGTCTCTGTACTGTGTACCTTAATTATCTAGTTAGAATAAGTATATTTTCTTTCTTCCTACTAATTTAGTGGGTAATAACCGGCAATAACTCGTCTCTTTAGAATAGAATAGAATATATATAACGTAACATAACATAAACTCACGCCTGTTTTCCCGAAGGGGTAGGCAGAGGTGCTAGCACCCACATTTCGCCAGTCTATGTTTAGGTCCCAATGTAATAGGTGGCGAGCCTATTGCCATTGTGGAGGAACGGGATGTGATGTCCCTCCAACACAAAGGGAGGATCCTCCGACCAGGCAAGGTGAACACGTGACATATATTTATTTGCTTAAAATGTGGTAAATACAAGGTGGCAAACAATTTATGAACTTAAGACACATTTTGCCATTTTGTCATGACATGCAAACATTAAAACATTAAATTAAATTAATCAACTTATTATTGTGGATTAGATTGTCGAAATAGAACATCAAAATAATCATTTCATTAAAATTGACACAGTCGTATAAATATAAATAAAATTATCAATTATAAATTACATGAAAATCATTACACGTATCATTAAATCCAATTTTTAAATCACACAAATAACATTAATTATATTGTCATGTCATTATAGTACATTTTAAAATGATAATGATTTAGAGGAGGTAGGACATAGAGGAGGTAGGACACGACGGTATATCCGTCCCAATCGAGCAGTCCGACTGGGGAAGTACCTCCACCCTACAGAATATCGCCGTTTAATAACCTTGTGTTGTGTTTTCGCTGGTGAGTAGGGTAGCCAGAGCTCACTAGAGAGGTTTTGTGTTGCCCGTGGGAAAACCAAAGGCTTATCCTACATCTTTTGCGCTGAATGATACAGAATGTCTCTGTTCTTACAGGGGTTGCGGCACGAGTGTTATTCCTCTGGTGTGACACTCGCCCATAGGCCACGGTAACCACTTACCATCAGGTAAGCCGCGTGCTTGTCTGCGACCTAAGTTGTATAAAAAAAATGATAAGAGTGGGAGGCATATTTTTTTAGAAACTCATTGACCGAGTAAAACTCTGTATCAAAGCAGTGGTATGAGTCCACTGTAAGTTTAGTTTATGCGATTGCATTGCCGCGTTATTTGTCAATGACATTATTAGCCACGATTCGTTCCGGATGCGCCAGAAATACCTGGCCCACATACCACAAGCGAGCTCCTATGGTTAGTAAGGTGTGTTTCAGATACATTTACTTCAGTCTTTATGTATTGGGTAGATATTTTACTTCACTTTTTAACCAACTTCAAAAAGGAGATGGTTCTCAATGCATCCCATATATTTTTCTATGTTTGCTACTCGATATTTTATGAATGGATTTTGATGACTAAATGGTGTTCTATAATTTTATTTCAAATAGCTGTAGCCCGCGGCTCCGCCCGCGTGTATATCGATTATATCGCGTATATCGCGTTGTTCGACTCTACTCGATTCTCTACTTGCCTCTCTATTATACTTCTCCTTGCTGTCATGACAACGGAAATAGTTAGACGATATTAGTGACTGAATTTAATTTAGATCAACTGTAAACTTCAACTTGATGGGTAACTAAATCATAATACGCTCATATCGTAATATAACAAACTACAAACTTATTGAATTAGTGTTTAATGAACCTTTTTGCCTAAAACATAGCTTTATTTCCAGGCTGTCAAGTTTTTTATTTTGGGTGTAGGCAATTACAACACGCCTCTTTATTACTTCTCTTCTTTTATTTATTTAGGACACGTCAATTTGACTTCACCCCGCCTGACGGTTAGCGCATCATCTAAGCCGATTTTTTTACATAAATATCCATAAAAAATATTTTGACAACGCAGGAAACAAACTTGCACCCCCTCAGGTAGCAGATGAACGTGCCACACCACAGAATCCATTATATCACTACATAGTATAAAACAAAGTCGCGTTTTCTGTCCCTATTTTTCATGTCCCTTTGTATGCTTAAATCTTTCAAACTACGCAACAGATTTTGCCGTGTGTTTTTTTAATATATAGAATGGTTAAAGAGGAAGGTTTATATGTATATAACATCGTGCTACAACCAACAGGTGCGGAGCAGGAATGAAAAATGTTGCAAAAACGGGGTGACGCAGACGAAGTTGCGCGGGTCAGCTAGTATAAGATATTATATGGAAATCGAGTTTCTCCTTTGAATACACAAAAATGTCAGTTCGCACCTAATTCTAAACACAATCCCTTTCGACCCACCTTGTAAACAAATATTTGAAAAACAATTTTGTTGCCAGAAACAAGAGCATATTATTTTTTATGTAAAATACAGCTTTCGATACAAAGAGTTAACCCTTATCATTTGGATGATGAAAGCAAACCGCCTGAAGGTTATAGGTTAATAACATTAACCTTTACAGGTTAAATAAATGGGTACAGTGTGCCTCAAAAGTACATTTACAATATAAATACTATGTATAATTATTATAACGTCAAAGGAACGAAGTCCGTTGGAGTAGATGAGTCCAAGATCTCCATAGGCCACGGTGACCACTTTCCATCAGGAGGGCCGTGTGCTTATCTGCCTCAGACCGAGGTCGCGTTTCAAACCGGTGATCCATTTGCTCACTAATTTATAAGTAAAATATTGTTGATATTGACGTTTTGTAAGTGCCGTTGTCTATAGGTACAGAAATTTGAAATTCAAATTTTTACTTTTGTTCCACCTGATTTATATAAAAAAACACGTAATCCAATGAACCATAAAATAAACTTAAGAAATATATGATAAAATTCCAACACTCCACACATTTCTATTTCCCAGAAATAATTTCAACTCCAAAACGTATAATTTCCCCTCTGCTATATATACCCATTTAAACAAGGACCAGTCCGATGGTTTCCAAGATAAATTAGCGGACATAATTCAAATGAAACAGTGACACTAAATCATTTTGTGTATTAATTAAATTATTTTAACCGAGTCTATAAAAGGAGGATGTTGTGTTCTGATGAGCCACAGATTAAATCAAAACTATTCACGCGTGTCAGGGCTTAATCACTTTTCTCGGGATATAGGTCTAGGATCAGTATCGATATATTAGGTAGATATAACCATTATTATAGTTTTCTTTATTCATGGCACGTCAATTTGACTTCGCTTCGGCTGAAGGCAAAGTCTCAGGAAAGAGGGTCACCATTACAAACACGTACCGTGTTACAATGGTGGCGCTCAGCTTGACGGCCTCATCAGATGCTTTTTCACGCCCCACTTAAAGGACCTGGGACTGTAGGAAGACGGAAACCCGTGCGCCGGTAGGGAAAGACTCACCGAACCGCTTGGTTCTTGATGGAATATTCTGCACCGTATGCGGGTAACATCTAAGCTTTACACGTGTTGTCCTGTGTAGGAAAGCAGAGGGTGGGATTAATTGGAAGAGCTTAATAATAATTATTAAAGATTCTTATCTAATGCAAAAAGCGGCAAGACAATTTTGTCCATCACGTTTCTGCCCGCTTCAATTGTATTCCAGATATCTGCCAGAATATTTCCGGATATAACATAATATATATAAATATGTCATGCATGAAGGTTTCGCCGATATATTTTCCTTTGCGTAACATCGAGAATTAATTGATGCCGAAGGTGAAAATGATTAAGAAAATCGTGCACCTGCGTACACGCGTGCGTGATTACCGTGGCCTAACGACGTTTACAACACCAGGGGCGTCACAGTCGTGCTGTTGACCATATAGAGAAAAGGGTGGATAGGCTAAGATACCTAGTCTTTGTGGAAGACAAAGAAGGGATTCTCGGTCTTCCCACTGACACCACAAAATCTTTCCAGTGAGCTTAGACTATCATACTCACCGCCGAAAAAACAACACAAGGTTATTATTAACCGCGATATTCTGTAGGGTGGAGGTACTTCCCCAGTTGGACTGCTCAATTAGGACGGGAAATAACCGTCATGTTCTACCTCCGCTACATGTATTTTTTTGTTTGCAAGAGCCTGATCATATGCTCTTCCCCGTCTAAGCATTCATTTTTTTTCTAATCTAAATTTGATTCGAATAGTTAGCATAATGATTTAAAAAATATCATCAAAGTGAATGAGTTTATGTTAACAAATAACATTGATCATACCCAACACTGTCAAAAACCGAAGAAAAAAAAAGTAGATTTGTTTGATTTCTTCCGCTTATAATGTTGTTTTTAATGAGAATATTCCCGAAGGGTCTTGTGGACCCATGTCAGTTGTATAACCCGGGATCTATAATAATGTCAAATATGACAGTTGCCCCGCGAGTCGCAGAAATTGTTGAATTTGTTTTTTTATAAAAAAATTGTTTTATGTATTTTAAGATATCGCATTTCAAAATTGAATATGACCATAGAGAATATATTACTGACGTAAATAGAGGAACAATTTCCTCATTACCATGTTACCGATTTTCATATGTCAGTGGTAGCCTAGTGCTATGGGTTTTACCATGGCACACACCAATGACTATTTCTGTCAAAATTGTTAATAGTTTATAAAAAAACTTTATGCTGTTCATATACTCTGTCACTTTTTCACACTACATGAATCAGCCTCTCTAGACAAATAGCAATTCTATTTTTTTATTATTTATGACACCTCAATTTGACTTCACCTCACCTGATGTTAAGCTGAAGGCAAAGTCTCATGAAAGAGGGTCACCATTGCAAACACGTACAGTGTTACAATGGTGGCGCTCAGCTTGACGGCCTCATCAGATGCTATTTCACGCCCCGCTTAATCAAAGGACCCGGGACACGTTTCCAAAGGAATTCCAATACTTAATGATGCTTCGGAGGCCGTCATTCTATGAAATGGCATAGAATAAAATGTACATTTTATGGGATGGACATTTCGTCTACTCAGGACGTAGTTCAATTTGTAGAGTATTACCCTTTAGTAAGGTGTACATCATAAATTTGGAACTTTCCAATTAATTTTAGTATCGTTCATAGAAATTTGATAGTTTTTTTTTAAGTTTACGAGCTACACGTCTCCTTCACGAAGCCATAACCTCTTACAAAGTAATATCCTATCCACTTATATTAGATCAACTTTCCAAGTTTTACGACATTTGATAGATAAATAAGTTACTTACGTATTGTTTTTTATTTATTACGGTACTAAACATATGATTACGAAAATGATTCCTTTTTTATTGCCGTCTCACCATCTGACGGCCTGGTGTAGCGGTGGTGAATGCGACTGCTACGTACGGGTAGATTTCCGCTCAGTGCAAATATTAGTATGCATGAAAATGACTATCTAGATTGGTATGGCGTTTCTATGTATAATATGACAGTATTTACAAAAAATTGTATCTAAGTATGTTTATTCGCATTCTAGAACCCCTAACACAATTTAGTTAAGCTATGTTTACTTTAGGTGGCGTTGTGTAGATTGTTCTACAATATAACATACATAAGCTCACCTCCGAAAGGGTAGGCAGAGGTGCTAGCACTCACATTTCGCCAGTTTATGTTTAGGTCCCAATGTATGGCCAATAGGTGGCGAGCCTATTACCATTAACCGGGCACTTATGAACCTGTAAATACAATAAATACACACATAACCTCGAAAAGCATCGCAAAGTCACTGGTGTGTGCCATGGTAAAACCTGGGATCGAAGTCGAGACCACATCTCAGCAGTCCATTAGCCATACCACTAGGCTGCCGCGGATATGTTCTAGAATATTTATAATTGTTTCTATCATTATCTAATGCCGAGAAAAATATTGCACCAGAGCTTCGTCTCTCAATGCAAACATGGTTTTCAGGCGAGATTGGTTGAGGCCAATACTCATTCATTCGCGCATCTTGTCGCCGTTGTGGCCTACTCCTGTTAGAGTGATTGGTGGCTCCCAGTATCACTCTATCCACAAATTTCGTTGAATTTAATTTCTCACTCAATCAATTATGAGTGATTCTAGTCAAGTATTTCCAGTCTGTATACAAGATACTGATACTGATACTAATTGTGTTGTAAATTTTCACTTAACTAAAATACATTCGTATGATTTTAGATTGACATGGTTATTTACATATTCGCTTGCAACAACGCCGAAATATCGGTTGCTGAATAAAATCAACAAACATGGTAAATATCCCGATGTATAATTTAACAGTGAATAAAATCTCTAAATTTACGTTGATTTTAAAACAAATTATGTGGTTATTTTGTTTCCTAAATTGACAAAAACGATCAGAAGGGTAATCATAATTGATAGTTTTAAAATTCTTTGAAACAAGCATGACAAAATGAGATGTAGTGAAAATTTAAGTTACAGAATTTAAGCTCCAGAAATTGGAGCACTATCATAAATTCATAACTCAAAATAAATTGTCAGCACTTTCTGTTCAGTTTAAATACTCCATTTGAGATTAAAGTTTTCAGTTAAGCTATAACAAGCAGATAATGTTGACTTACACTATTTCCCCAAATCTGGGGAAAAAGTTTTTGCTGGGGTAGGTATTCTTAATTTTAGTACTACCCACATAAATGGTTAATTGGCTTAATGTTTAGGAATTGGAACATCCATAACTGTCTATGTAAACTTTCGAGAAAGCCACAAGGCAAAACCGGTTAGGTACAATAAATAAATATTGTGGGGAAGTGCAAGTGTGTTTTCAATAATGTATGAGATAGTGTTGCACTGTTCAATTTTTTATATTTCTTTCGAAGTAATTTGTTTCACGGCAGCACCGCTACTCACGGAGAGGGCCCGAGCATAGGTTTTGCTCTTCGGTAAGGCTTACTACGTCCCCTCCAGTTTTATACTACTTAGGTGCCAGATAAGCATAAGGAAATGGCGGGGCGTGAAAAAATATAAAATATATATAATTTTTTTAACTTTTTTAAAAAAAAAAGAATATTAGCAACCGATGTGACTAATATTCCCTTTAGCCCCTCCAGCTAAGCTCAAAGACTTGTGTTAGGAGTGGGTTCACGTCGGTAGTGTAATGGCCTGGATTCGAACCCGGGACCGCTCGATCGTAAGGCCGACTCCTTAACAACTAAGCTACCGCCGCTTCTGCATCTGATGAGGCCCGTCAAGCTGAGCGCCACCATTGTATCACTGTACGTGTTTGCAATGGTGACCCTCTTTCATGAGACTTTGCCTTCAGCTTAACATCAGACGTGGTGAAGTCAAATTGACGTGCTATAAAAAAAGTAATTTATTTCACGGCGCGGCGGCATCGGCAGTGCCGCTACTCACGGAGAAGGGCCCAAGTAATTGGGTAATGACACGCGGCAGTCACCATTTAACCAAATCCTATACGTGCCTATTATGAGAAAAATAAAGCCAAAGAAATTCTGAATAGAAATCCAACTTTTACAAATTCTAAATATTCTTGGAAGGCTTCTGTTATATCAATGATAACAATAATGAAAGCATCTTACCTAGCGTTTAGGGAATATCTTCAATTATATTAGCAAAGATTACATCGAGATGTTTTTCTCAGACTGTTTTCAGAGGGTTAAACTCTATTTGCTAAAGAAATATTTGAACAGATTTTTACTTACTTAGGATACATTTGGAACAAAATAACTTTTAATTTGGACTTCCCCATTGCCCAACTGGGGGAAGTACAGATAAGTAAAAGTTGTTGTTGTTGAACAGATTTTGAATAGGACTATCTTTGTTGTTGTTAGAATCCAGATTGGATTGGCATTTATTTAAGTATGTAACAATGGCGATGAGAGGAAATTTAACAAGAGTTATAGTACAATCATATTATTATTTTTTATGGCACGTTTATTTGACTTCACCTTACCTGATGGTAAGCTGAAGGCAAACTTACAGAAAAGAGGGTCATCATTACAAACACGTAAAGTGTTACAATAGCGGCGCCTAGTTTGACGGTCTCATCAGATGCTTTTTCACGCCCCGCTTAAAGGACCCGGGACTGGTTATGATCGGTTTGTATTCGGTGAGTCTTTCCTCTGCCGCACCATTACGTCTTGGAATTTCTTACCAGCTCACGTGTTTCCTTCTTCCTACAGTCCCGGGTCCTTTAAGCGGGGCGTGAAAAAGCATCTGATGAGGCCGTCAAGCTGAGCGCTGCCATTGTAGCACTGTGCGTGTTTGCAATGGTGACCCTCTTTCATGAGACTTTGCCTTCAGCTTAACATCAGGCGAAGTGAAGACGCTGACTTCGGCGAGGGATATCCGTATGGATTTCTGCACGGGTATAAAAAACAAGTCCCATCCTAGGGCCTAGCCTGTATTACGATAGCGACCATACTATAGAATGCTAACCTACTTCCAAGTTCATCAAAAGTAAAAGGGTCTCACTTCCCCCCCTCGCGTGGACGGCGAAGAAGAAAAAAGTTTCCATCCGCTTAAAAGTTATAAACCTTTTTGGAATTCGTGTGGAAATTTCATAAACATAATGGAATATTTATTACACTCAGTGGCTAGGGGTAGAAAGTTTCAAGGGGTGAGTCCATCTTAAAAATATTTACTTTGGCTAACTTTAGCTTGTAGGTGTTATGGAGAAAGCGTTTTGGAACATTATTATCTCGATCTCTGTAGCGTGGTGGAACGCGACTGCTATGCAGGCGTCACGGGTTCGATTCCCGCTCAGTGCAAATATTTGTGTGCATGAATATGAATATTTGTATTAGTCCGGGTGTTTCTATGTATGATATGTAGGTATATATATAAAAAAATATCTGAATTATGTTTATCCGCATTGTAGAGCCATAATACAAGCTAGTTATGCTATGCTTACCATGGGCCTTATATCTCGGTAACTACTGGGTAACTTCAGATTACAAAAAATTGTTATTAATTAAATAATTAGGTCATCTCATCTTTTCAATACCGAATACAATTATTGCTGAAATGTGGGTGTTAATTTCTCCTCCGCCTTCCCCAGAGAAAGATAGGCGTGATCAATGTGATCATATGTATGTTTTTTCTTTGGATCCAATACTGTGAGTGAAAACCTAGTGAAATATATAATAATAAAAGTGGTTGTGACGTACGGACGGACAGACAGACATGACGAATCTATTAATAAGGGTTCCATTTCTTGTCATTTGGCTACGGAACCCCAAAAAGAAATATGAATGTCGTATGTGCATTATTCCGCAAGTGCGAAGACCAAACCTCGAAACCTCGAAACCTCGTTTCGTCTATATACGAGACTTCTTCAGGAACTTTGCCAAGCGAAAACATTTCTTGTTTTTTTTTTTATAAAATCACGCCTATATCCCCGAAGGGGTAGGCAGAGGTGCTAGCACCCACATTTCGCCAGTTTTATATTTAGGTCCCAATGTAATAGGTGGCGAGCCTATGGCCATCAACCGAGCACTTATAAACCTGCGATAAATACACGCATAACTTCGAAAAGCATCGCAGTCATTGGTGTGTGCCATGGTAAACCTGGGATCGAACCCGAGACCGCGTCTCAGCAGTCCACCACCCATACCACTAGGCTATCGCGGTATACATCCGGGTATATATTCCGTAATATATGCGGCGGGCAAAGCCGGGGTATGTTTATATGTATATAACTATATATATGAATGCAAGTAATCCAGCAATTCCACACAGATGGCGCTCCAATGAGTCGCGTGGTTAACAAATGAAATTTCTGAGAACGCGCAAATTAAGATTTCAACATGATGTGTACAGTCAGCGACAGAAGTAGCTTATCAAATTTAATATTTATTTCAATTTTTCATGTTTATTTATTTCAAATTTCAAAATCTTAAAAAAAATGCCGCGGTAGCCTAGTGGTATGGTTAATGGACTGCTGAGACAAGGTCTCGGGTTCGATCCTACATTTACTATGGCACACACCATTGGAAGTCATTGGTGTGTGCCATAGTAAAGCTGGGATCGAATGCTTTTCGAAGTTATGTACCTGGCGAAATGTGAGTGCTACCACCTCTGCCTACCCCTTCGGGGATAAAGGCGTGAGTTTATGTTATGTTATGCTATGTTATTTATTTCAATAATAAATTGAATCAAAAGCTAGAAACTATTACTAATACAATAATGGGCGTGAAAAAGCAGCTGATGGGGCCATCAAGCTGAGCGCCATCATTGTAATATTATAGGTGCTGTAACCCTCTTTCTTGAGACTTTACCTTCAGCTTACCATCAGGCGAGATGTAGTCAAATTGACATGTCTTAGATAAAAAAAATAACATTTACTATGTTATTAAAAACATAAAATATATTAGTTTTTACAAGTCATAGCGAAATGTGAATAAACACTAAAAGAATGCATCCCTTCTTTTCTTAATTCAAATACCCAAAAAAAATCCTCCATCCAATTCTTGGCCTTTCCAGCGTAAATAACACTCTCGTAGCTAACAGGCTACATAATGTAGCCTTCGGTTACTCGCTGAAGGGGCCCCTGAATTTATTACGTCACTTCCGGTTGCCAGCGTCGATGACTTCCTCTTTCGAGGGAGGTTTTATTGCACCGAAGTACAAAGACAACGGTCCACAGATTGAAAATTGTTATTTTTATTGGAAAGAGGCGGGAAAATGGGTTTCTATTTGACAGAAGAAAAAATTATAAGAATTTTTTGTATTTTTTTTCGGTATTGATTGTGTGGTTAGTTGGTATAAAAGTTGTGTGTGAGGTATTGTGTTCAATTTAACTCAACTCAATAACTTCAATTTAAAATTCATTCAGCAGTATAATATTAAGAAAATGTAATAGAAAGAAAATATGAATATTTTTTTTTTATACAACTTAGGTTGCAGACAAGCACGCGGCCCACCTGATGGTAAGTGGTTACCGTGACCTATGGGCGAGTGTAACACTAGAGGAACAACACTCGTGCCGCAACCCCTGTAAGAACAGAGACATTCTGTGTCGTCAGCGCAAAAGATGTAGGATAAGCCTTTGGTTTTCCCACGGACAACACAAAACCTCTCTAGTGAGCTCTGGCTACCCTACTCACCACCGAAAACACAACACAAGGTTATTAAACGGCGATATTCTGTAGGGTGGATATGTATAAGAGAAAATAAATAATGTATCTATTTAGAAAAGAAAGGAAACTAACTGTATTTATCCATGCTTTGTTACCTCAGTACACCTTTCTTCACAATGTATCTTTTCTTTTTGTGTGTCCATGAACTGATACAGGAAACTCAATATTCCTATATGAGTTTATTAGAACTACAGGAGCAAATCAACCTCGTTAGTAAGCCGGTATACATGTTGAATCATGGATGTTGTCCTGGACATTATTTTACCGTCAAACTTCCTGTTGTGTACAAAACTAAACCAAGGTTTCGTCTGACGACGAATAAACTTACACGAATTCAATGATAGTCTAGTTTAAATTTATGATTTTCCACGCAGATTTCAGGATAATTTTCATTCATATATTTTGTACAATACTGTAGTAATTGCACGGGATATTTTATTTCACCGTCTCTAACATGATGAATGTTCTTATGAGCTCTTCAAATTATTCCCATTCTCTCCTTTACTACACAGGACAACACGTGAAGGGCTTAGATGTCACCCGCATACAGTGCAGAATATTCCATCAAGAACCAAGCGGTTCGGTGAGTTCTTTGCCGCATCATTAAGTCGTGGAATTCTTTACCAACTCACGTGTTTCCTTCTTCCTACAGTACGGAGTCCTTTAAGCAGGGCGTGAAAAAACATCTCTGATGAGGTCGTCAGACTGAGGCCACTCATTCACAATGGTGATCCTCTTTTTAGAAACTTTTCTTTCAGTTTTCCATTAAGCGAGGTAAAGACAAATTGACGTGTCCTAGATAAGAAAAAAAAAACACTCAGTCCTATGCAAATATTCATATTATACATGCACACAAATATTTGCACTAAGTGGGAATCAAAACCACGCCTCCTGCATAACAGTCTCGTTCACTACCGCCATGCCACAGAAATCGCAAAAAGATCGTCAAAATTAAGGTAACTAATACAATCTTAAATTTCAACGCCACACGGCAAAATATGATGTTCTTATTATATATGTTTCATGAAATCTAATGTATGCCCATATTCTATAAAATAAAGTTTGATTTGATTTGGATAAATAAATAAAAAATAAACCATCATGTACACAAAACACAATGCTTTCAACCTCGCATCGAATCCTTTTAAAAGTTTCTCAGAGTGTAGTAATATAATCAACCCTTATAAGCGCGCATATTCAGTAACACAGAAAATGCCTTAGGAGCACGAAATCCGTCAACCTTTTTGAAATGCGAATTTCTATTTGAAACACTCTGTATATAGAACAATGAGCGATGGAGATATTCGCTGAAGGCTCTATAAATTCTGTGACTCACTTCATGGATATTTGTAGCCCAGCTTATAAATAAATTCTTAAAAATATTCAGCTGCGGTAGCCTAGTGGTATGGGTTCGAAAACGAGGTCTCAGGTTCGATCCCAGGTTTACCATGGCACACACCAATGACTTTTCGATGCTTTTCGAAGTTATGTGTGTATTTATCGCAGGTTTATAAGTGCCCCGTTAATGGCAATAGGCTCGCCAACTATTACATTGGGACCTAAAACAATAAACTGGCGAAATGTGGGTGCTAGCACCTAGTAGCCTACATGAGTTATATAGTATAGTAGCCTACATGAGCCTACATGTAGTGAGTTCATGTATATGTTTATGTAAAAGTGTTTTTAAACCAAGGAATCGTGAAGACCGACGGTAGGGTTAGTTTACAAATAAAAAGTCGCGTAGGGGGCTATGGATCGAGCTATGCTTGGAGTTTCTTTGAAGAATAAAATTGACAATGACGTCATCCAACAAAGAACTAAAGTTACTTACATAGCTCGCAGATTATATAAATAGAATATAAATCCTTGATTCACCACTAATAATGTATCAAAGTTGTGAATAGAGCCGGAGGGTTGTTGGGTTTTTTTAGTGCACGTCAATTTCGCTTCACCCCGCCTAATGGTAAGCTGAAGGTAAAGGTCTCAGGAAAGAGGGTCAAAGTCATTATAAACACGTAGCGTGTTACAATGGTAGCGCTCAGCTTGACGGCCTCATCAGATGCTCTTTCACGCCCCGCTTAAAGGGCCCGGGACTGTAGGAAGAAGGAAACACGTGAGCTGGTAAGGAATTCCAAGACTTAATGGTGCAGTAGAGACTCACCGAATCGCTTGGTTCTTGATGGAATATTTCGCACCGTAGGTATGAGGGTGACATCTAAGCCCTGCACGTGTTGTCCTGTGTAGGAAAGGAGAGGAAGTGATTAATTGGAAGAGCTCATCAGAACATTCATCATGGTAGAGACGGTAAAATAAAATATCAAGTACAATTACTATAGTAATGTACAAAATATATGACTGAAAGTTCTCCTGAAATCTGCGTAGAAATCATAAATTTAAACTAGACTATCATTTCATTTATGTAGGTTTATTCGTCAGACGAAACCTTGGTTAAGTTTTGTACACAACAGGAAGTTTGCCATCCTTGTAGTGTTGCCAGAGTAAAAGTACTTTCACAACTTGGAGCTGGGTTACTAACGGCATTATTTGAATCTCCCCTTTTGAGGTAATAATAATAATAATAATAAAACCACAAAAAAGAGAATGACATGACATAACAAAAATGTCAAACAATAAATACAAGATCTAATAATGTTGACTCGATCAAAAAAGCAAGCACAACACATAGCACAAACAACCACCACGGACTCGTCGTGCAGCTCCGCTTCGCAGCCAATAGAGAACGTCACTACAAGACCATCTGCTGCTGAAGCGTCGAGCTCCGACGAGTATTTCTCCCCACCGACGTCGCCAACACCTGTGCGTCGGCCGGGGAGAGGCCGACCGCCGTCCAGCTTGGGGTCCCGAGGCCCACCTGCCTCAAATAGGGCCCCCGCTACCGGTGGTAATGTGCGCCGCATGCGATGGACTTCATCCATGAATGAAAATGTCATGCGGGCATATTTTGCGGCTACAGAGGGAGGAACCAACCTCACTGCATACCGTGATCGCATGCTGCCTTTGTTCCAGGAACTTGAACCGGCTGTCAATGTATCGACGCAACGGTTATCGGATCAGGTGCGGGCCATCCAGCGATGTCATTTGTTGGATGACTCCGTACTTGAGAGGCTGCGCTCTGACATGCAGAATAGTCTTGCTCTACCTACTTCATCGCAAGCTGTTACTTCAATAGAAAACGGTGTGGCTATGAGTGTAGGCACACCACAGCTCGTTCTTGCTGATGATGTGGAGGAACGCGAGACTATATCAGTAAGTACCCAGTATAATGAACTATTAAGGAGCGCTTTGGAAGATGCGATGCTGGAATATCGATCTATGATTCCAAGCAATCGACCTCGCTTACCCCGTTTGCCTATGCATAAACGCAATATTGCGCTGGTATGTGCCTTAGATTCGCTATTATCTAATTATTTAGAAAATAGCGAAGACCTTGGTGATACGCATTTTATTTTGTATTGTGCGGCCGTTGCAGCATGTCGAGTGGCGGGTGTCAAATTTGTTACTGACAGATCTGTTACCCGTCCTAGACCTGTAGTACCGGCCTGGCAGTATGGGATAGAATGTCGTATTGCCAAGGCTAGGACACTTATTGGTAAGCTAATCTGTTTCAGATCGGGCAACACGCGCCCGAGGGTGATGCGCTTTGTGACACAGGCATTTTTAGGAACCAATGTCAATCCTCAACAATATGCGGCATGTGTCACAGAGCGCATCGACTTTCTGAAACAGAAAGTTTATGCATGGGCAAATCGAATCCGTCGCTATAAAAAACGCGTTGATAGATATTGTCAGAATCGCATCTTCCAAAAGGATGAGAAGTGGGTGTACCGAAAATGGGAACAACCGGAGTTGAATGTGGATGACACTGCTCGACCGGATGCTGACGCTACGAATTCATTCTGGCGTAGCATCTGGTCGACACCTGTCATCCACACAGAAGATGGCTGGATGAGAGAGGTTAAGCAAGCATGTGAGAATATACAGACTATGGAGCCAATAATTATAACATCTGAAGATGTTGCTAGTGCAGTCCGTTCGCTACCGAATTGGAAGTCGGCAGGTCCGGACGGACTGCAAAACTTTTGGCTGAAATGGCTCCGTAACTCACATGCTTGTTTGGCATCTCAATTCCAGTCAGCTCTCGATTCGGGTTCACTACCTAACTTCTTAACAACTGGTATAACCCACTTACTCCATAAATCCGGCAGTGCTGCGGATCCCAAAAATTATAGACCAATTACTTGTTTACCGACGGTCTATAAACTTCTAACATCCATTCTGAGAGTCAAAATTAATTCTCATTTAGAACAAAATTCAATAATCTCTATCTCTCAGAATGGATGTAGGAAGGGGAGCCGTGGTACTAAAGAGCTCCTTTTAGTTGACATGACCATTAGTCAACAGGTGCGTCGTAAACGCAAGAATTTGGCAACATCCTGGATAGACTATAAGAAGGCCTATGATTCTGTGCCGCATACGTGGCTACTGAGAGTCCTAGAGTTGTATAAAATTGATACAACTCTAGCGAACTTCTTAGGGTCATGTATGGGGCAATGGAAGACGGTACTTCGCTATCCAGGATGTTGCCAGACAAACGATGCACCCATAAAAATTGAGAGGGGTATATTCCAGGGTGACAGTCTGAGTCCCCTATGGTTTTGTCTAGCACTGAATCCTTTAAGTACAATACTGGAGAATTCAGGGCTAGGCTATCGATTGCAGAAAGAGGGTCGAGTTATATCCCACCTTCTTTACATGGATGACCTCAAATTACTTGCTGCAAACAATACGCAATTGATAAAACTACTAAAGATGACTGAAAGCTTTAGTAATTCTATCAAGATGGAATTTGGCTTGGACAAGTGTGCGGTCATGCATGTAGAAAAAGGTGGAATAGTGGAATCCGAGAGCCTGATTCTTTCGGATTCCATTAAGCTTAAATCTCTTTCTTCAACCGAAACCTATAAATATTTGGGTATGTCGCAGGCATTAGGGATACCTGAGACTGGCATGAAACAGGCATTGCGGGAGCGTTTCTTTGGCCGCCTGAAGAAAGTCCTAAAAAGCTTTCTTTCGGGCGGTAATAAGGTGCGCGCCTATAATGGATGGGTCATGCCAGTTCTAACGTATTCCTTCGGCATACTCAGATGGACTCAGACGGAACTTGATGCCCTAGATAGAAGAGTTCGTTTACTGTTAACCACATTTCGGATGCATCACCCCAGTTCTTCCGTAATGAGATTGTATATCCCACGGAAATTAGGGGGACGTGGCTTTTTGAATGTCAAGACCCTCCATAACCGTGAGATATACAACCTCAGAGAATATTTTTTACATACCAACACGGGTATGCACCGTGATGTGGTTGCAGTGGACAATGGTTTAACCCCTCTTGCGTTGGCTAAAGAGAACTGGCGCAAACCTGTAGTACTTAGTACTGCAGATCGCAGGGAGGTATGGATGGGCAAAGAGCTACACGGACGGTTTTATCGTGCCTTATATGGGCCCGATATAGACTTAAAAGCGTCCGTATCTTGGCTACGGTTCGGTGATCTTTTCGGAGAAACCGAGGGCTTTGTCTTTGCAATTACGGACGAAGTTGTTATGACGAACAATTACCGAAAGTATATCCTGAAAGACGGTACGGTGGACATCTGTCGGGCATGCCACCGCCCCGGAGAATCACTCAGGCACATTATTTCTGGTTGTTCTCGTCTTGCCAACGGCGAGTATTTGCACAGACATAACCAAGTGGCCAAGATAGTACATCAGCAACTCGCCCTCAAATACAATCTTGTGACTTCAGAGGTGCCATACTACAGGTATGTGCCCGACCCAGTTCTCGAAAATGGTCGTGCCACTTTATACTGGGATCGATCTATTATCACTGACAGGACTATAGTCGCCAATAAGCCCGATATAGTGGTAATAGATCGATTAGAGCGCCTTGCAATGATTGTTGATGTCACCATTCCTCATGACGAAAACCTCATGAAAGCCGAAAAAGATAAACAAATAAAATATTTGGATCTGGCTCATGAGGTTGTTGACATGTGGAATGTTGATTCGGCAATCATTGTCCCGATAGTCGTATCAGCCCATGGGCTGATAGCCAAGAGCCTCGACCAACACCTTAAGAGGCTCTCGTTAGGCAGCTGGGTCAAGAGCCTGATGCAAAAGGCGGTACTCCTCGACACGGCACGCATTGTGAGGAAGTTCCTTTCACTGGAGCCCTAACCACCGGTAGCTTGGTCCCTGTACCCGATGCCGGTGGGCTACTATTTTTTATATTTTTAAATATATTTAGATTTTTTTTTTTTATAAATGTATTTAAAAATGTAATCAATATGTATTAAAAATAAATAAAGGAAATAATAATAAAAGAATGAAGCAGAAAGTCTATGCATGGGCAAACCGAATACGTAGATATAAAAAACGCGTCGATCGATATACCGTTAATCGCATATTCCAAAAAGATCAAAGGTGGGTATATAGAAGCTGGGAGCAAACAGATGAAAGTGTGGATGACGTGCGGCGGCCGGATGCTGATGCCACAAATGCGTTTTGGCGCAGCATCTGGTCGGTGCCCGTTAGCCACACTGAAGGCGATTGGATGCGTGAGGTTGAAATAGCATGTGAAACAATACCAGACATGGAAAATATTTCAATTGATGCCATTGATGTAGATTGTGCGGCCCGTCCGCTGTCTAACTGGAAGTCTCCAGGACCGGACGGACTGCACAATTTCTGGTTAAAATGGCTCCGGAGTTCACATGCTATTTTGGCTTCACAATTTCAATCGGCTGTAGAATCTGGGATGCTGCCAGCTTTTATGACGACCGGAATCACCCACTTGCTCCATAAAACAGGTAGTACCCTAGAACCCAATAACTATAGACCGATCACATGTCTACCGACGGTCTATAAACTTCTTACATCCATTCTGAGAGCCAAAATTAACAACCATATTAATAATAACTCTATTATGTGCGCCTCTCAGAATGGATGTAGGAATGGGGCTCGGGGTACTAAGGAGCTCCTCCTTATTGATATGACTATTAGCCAACAAGCTCGCCGCAACCGTAAGGATCTGGCGGCATGCTGGATAGATTATAAGAAGGCTTTCGATTCCGTGCCACATACGTGGCTTTTGAGGGTGCTGGAGTTGTATAAAGTTAATGCAACTCTATGCGCCTTCTTAAGGTCATGTATGAGGCAATGGAGGACAGTTCTTTTCTATCCAGGATGTCGTCGGGCTTTGGGGAGTGGCGAGCCGATAGCAATAGAGCGGGGCATTTTTCAGGGGGACAGTTTGAGTCCACTTTGGTTCTGCTTAGCGCTGAACCCACTTAGCACTTTACTAGTGAGTTCAGGGTTAGGTTATAGGTTACGAAGAGAGGGTCAGATGGTATCCCACCTGCTTTACATGGATGATTTAAAATTATTCGCCCACACTGGTCCTCAACTAATGGCTTTACTGAAGGTAACCGAAACCTTTAGTAATTCTATTAAGATGGGGTTTGGCGTGGACAAATGTGCAGTCATTCATGTAAAGCGAGGACGGGTGGTGGAGTCAGAAGGTATACAACTTTCTGAGTCCACTTACCTGAGATCACTCCTCGTAACTGAGACCTATAAGTACTTGGGTATGTCACAGGCGTTATGCATCAATGAGGCTGGCATGAAACAAATGTTGCAGGAGCGTTTCTTTGGCCGCCTGAAAAAAGTACTTAACAGTCTTTTATCAGGAGGTAACAAGGTGCGTGCCTGTAACAGTTGGGTCATGCCCCTCTTGGTGTACTCCTTTGGCATACTCAAGTGGACTCAAACTGAACTCGATGCCATCGACAGAAAAGTCCGGACACAGTTGACTGCATTTCGAATGCATCATCCACGTTCATCTGTCATGAGATTGTACATCCCGCGAAAATGTGGGGGTCGAGGATTTTTAAATGCTAAGACCCTTCATAATCGCGAGGTGTGCAATCTCAGAGACTATTTTCTTAGATCCAACGTGGATATGCATCGAGATGTAGTCAACGTAGATACTGGGCTCACCCCGCTCGGCTTGGCTAAGCTGAACTGGCGCAGGCCTATAGTAGTTGGTGTTGACGACCGCAGGGAGATATGGCAGAGCAAGGAGTTACATGGTAGGTTTTATCGGGCCCTCCACAGGCCCGAAGTAGACCTACTGGCATCCGTATCCTGGCTACGTTTCAGTGACCTTTTTGGGGAAACTGAAGGTTTTGTCTGTGCAATTGCAGACGAAGTTATCAAGACGAATAATTACCGGAAGTATATCATGAGGGATGGCACAGTCGACATATGTCGAGCGTGCCACCAACCTGGTGAATCCCTCAGGCATATTACTTCCGGTTGTTCTCGTCTTGCTAACGGTGAGTACTTGCACAGACATAATCAAGTAGCCAGGATAATCCACCAACGGCTTGCTCTGAAATATAACCTTGTGGAAGTTGAGGTACCGTACTATAGATATGTTCCTGAGCCAGTTCTGGAAAATGGTCATATCACATTGTACTGGGATCGATCTATCATCACTGATAGGACTGTTGTAGCCAACAAGCCTGACATTGTGGTGATAGACCGATCCGAGCGCCGAGCATTGATTGTTGATGTTACCATTCCTCATGACGAGAATCTCGTGAAAGCTGAGAAAGATAAACAGGTTAAGTACTTGGACTTGGCTCGCGAGATTGTCGACATGTGGAGTGTTGACTCAGCAATCATTGTGCCGATAGTCGTGTCAGTCAATGGACTGATAGCGAAGAGCCTCGATCAACACCTAAAGAGGCTCGGGTTAGACGGTTGGGTCAAGGGCCAGATGCAGAAGGCTGTGCTACTAGATACGGCGCGCATCGTGAGGAGGTTCCTTTCTCTGGAGCCCTAACCACCGGTAGCTTGATCCCTGTATCCGATACCGGTGGCACTCTGTTTTTTTATATTTTTAAATGTTTATATTGTTTTTTTATTGTTGTATGATATTTATATTTAAAAATGTAAAAAAAATATGAAAAAACTAGAATAAAGTGAAATAATAATAATAATAATAGTTTATTCATTCAAAATACGTGTACAATTTACTCTTACATTCTATAATACAATTTACTAAGTACATATTGTTCTAGTAAGCAAGAGGTTAACGTCAGCGACTGTAGTAGTATAAACTGTGTCACAGTCGCCAGAGAATCCTTTATGGTGGAAGCGGTTTCATTAAATTTAAATAATAAGTTTTGTGAAGACCGTTAAAATTTTCATAGGTTAGTTTTCATAGGTACACAAATATACTCACGCTTGTATATCTGGAGTATGTAGAGATATTTTAGTTACCTCATTTTGCTAACCACCCATATTTTTTAATCTGAGACCAGTGGTTTTATACATGTGAAATAGTGAAATGATTTCGATCAAATATATACAAAATAGATTTAGGCTGGGTTGCACCATCTTACTGTTACATTAACAGTGCAGTTAAAATACCGGTCAGGTATAAAACAGGTTGCACCATTAGACAATAGTTAAAATTGACGTAATAACTTGACGCTAACTGTAACTGGCTACTATCGGCCGGTTATTATTAATGGTTAACGTCAAGTTATATACTTGACGTTAACAATTAATAATAACCGGCCGAGCGTAGCCAGTTACAGTACACAAAAAGATAACTTTAACCATGCTACTAAATACACTTTTTTTCGTGCGCAAAATCCGTATCTCGCCACCTATTACATTGGGACCTTTTTTTATTTATATTATTATATTAACGACCTCATCAGATGCTTTTTTCACGCCCCGCTTAAAGGACCCGGGATTGTAGGAAGGACCTCAACATAAACTGGCGAAATGTGGGTGCTAGCACCTCTGCCTACCCCTTCGTGGATATAGGCGTGAATTTATGTTATTATTAGTAGGCGTACTGCTAACTGAATTTGTGTTACGCCATTATACGAGTAAGTTGCAAATACATTTGATATCAGTGTTGCTATGAAGTTTCTCAATATAATGCCGATGTGCTTGGCAAACAAACTCGAGACTTGAGGCTACAAGTTACAGCATAACTCAAACTTTGTTATGATAACTTGAAGTGAATTAAACGTGAGACGTTCAACTTATTTCAAACTTAGTATAGTGTCAGTATTTGATTTGTAGTTTCTTGGCTCGTGTTGTGATATTTTTTAGAATTATTGTAATCGTTTGACTAATTAATTTTCGATGCTTTTCGAAAATTATGTGTGTATTTATCGTAGGTTTTAGAAGTGCCCGGTTAATGTCAATATTCTCGACACCTATTACATTGGGACCTGAACATAAACTAGCGAAATGTGGGTGCTAGCACCTCGTCCTATCCCTTCGGGGATATAGACGTGCGGTTATGTTTATATTATTTATTTTTAACTAATGAAATATGATACATTTTGCAATTATTGGAGGTAGGACATGACAATATCTCACATCCTAATTGAGCAGTCCGACTGGGGTAGTACCTCCGCCCTACATAATACCACGGCTAATAACCAATTGTGTTGTGTTTCCGGCGGTGAGTAGGGTAGCCAGAGCTCACTGGAGTGGATTTGTGTTGTCAGTGCAAAGACCGAGAAACCCTTCGTTGTCTTCTGCACTGACAGCAACGAGACTCTCTTAACGGAAAAGAGGAAGAGGAGAACCCTCTCTCTATTCACTTGCCCCTCATCTTTAAATGGTCGGCAGCATGAATGCGACGCCCCTGGTGTTGCAAACGACTATAGGCCACGATAACCACTTTCCATCAAGTGAGCTACGTGCTTGTCTGCCACCTAAGTGCTATAAAAAAATATTTCGCGATTTAGGTATATCCTTCTTTTTTTCATTTTTATCGTTCGGTTGGATGGGGAGACACACTTCACGCCGCCGCCAGTCAAAGGGTTCTCGACGTGGTCCGAATCTAACTTGGGAGACCTCCTGTTTAGAGAGCGAGGGCCAGTATAAATATAAGACTAACATACCTACATTTTCTATGTAAGTAATAACTATATATAACATGTATAGAACCGCTGGGAGTGTGTCGTAGTGACGTCGGTATTCCCGAAGAGAACTATGTAAGAATTTCATCAGTTAACAAGTGGTGTACTGATGTAGTGTTCCGATAGAAGCAAACTTGTAGTCGATACGGATTACATACATTGTTCTAAAACTTTGTTCAAGGAATAGTTTATTTTGGGAGAGAAGTTTGCCAATTTCGCACTAGTTATATTCTGGTTTCTTCGTATTAGTGGCAACAATTAGCTATTATAACGCCCAGCTTAAAACTCAGTGACAATTAACAGCTTTTTTTTACTATAGTTGCGGCATGGTTTGATGGCTGTTTTAACACGACGGGTCTTGTTCCTTTTCTTTCTTTTTTGGTGTTGTAAGTTTATTTTCTTCTGTGCCAGTCTCGCTACATTTTTCTTTAGTTATTTGTCTAACAGCTTGCTGTCCAATATTAAGCGTACCAAAAAGAGAATACGAGCAAACCGTTCTGACAATTCTTTTGCTATTTTTCATACTGTTGATTGATGGCACTTGTTGGAGTTAACTTTAATGCATAATTGATAATACACTTATATTTCTCCACTGTGGAGAATATTTGATAATACACTTATACTCCTCCACTGTGGAGAAGTACAAGTGTGTTATCAATTATGTAGATAGATAACTCTATATTATTATTGTACAGCGAAAAACGTAACATGCCTTATATATAATTATATTGTATATACTAATGGGCGGCCATATCGCTGGAAGCGATTTCATTCAGGTAGTCTTAAATTTTTATTTATTTGAATAACAACACAACATATTATTCAAAGATTGTCACGCCATTTCTCGAAGTATTCCGATCCCATGTAACGGTTCAGCGGCCGGTCGAGCCCTAGGGACAAAAACAAATTGAAAATTCAATTGAAGACGCCCGACGGATACACAATTGGATACAAGGCACTTGTTCGGAACCAATTCTTTGTAAAGAGATTTTTATGTTATGCTAGGTGATGCAGCACGCGACTTCGCCCGCATGGAATTTCCCGGGATAGAAAATAGTTTCTGTGTTACTAGAAAATTTTGAGACAGGGAGGGGGACCCACCACCCACGCAGGGTTTAACAATTCCAACGATAGCAATAACAAAATATCACTAATTGTCATAGAAAATAATCTCAAACTGCCCCCGTCAAAGCAAGTAAAAAACTTTCTTACCCGATCAGATATGATTTCGAATGTGCAGTATTCCGCAAGTGCGAAGATTCCTCGACACATGTTTCGCCTCTACACGAGACGGAGCGCTAAAGAGTGACAGAGAGATAGTTTCTATCTCTCTATTTCTGCAACAGAGAACTGATCTATTCCTGTACCAAATTTCGGCCAGACCGGTTCAGTCGTTTAAGTCGAATCTGACTGAATCTGTTACAGACATAGATTATAGTCGAGAATTATATTTTCTGAAATTATAATAATTTAAAAATTATAAATACATTATTAAATAAAGCTTGGGTAATGGGTTTTACGAATTTGCGAATAAATTTTAATTTCCTTACGTTTGCGTTTTGTTTCGTTTCGTTTCGTTTCATTTCATCTCATTTTATTTCATTATACTAAAGATAAACGTACCTACAAATGACATGCAAACCAATTAAAAATATTGTAAAATCTTAACAAAAATGTTTGTAAACAAATAATATTTTTACAAAGCGCTAAGTTTACCTTTCAGTGCTACACAGAAAGTGTATTAATTAGCAAGTCTGAAGTGAACTTTTAATTCTACTTGACAACTTCTTACAACTTAAGTCGTTAAGTACAATTCTGTTTACGGAGATGTACAGCTATAAAAGTTGCTAAACTGTGACACATTTCAACACACATTTGAATTGTTACACTATTGAGTGAGTTTCAGAATATGAAAGAGTGTTTTTCGTACATGTGCTCACGCCCATAATCCCCTTAGGGGTAGGCAGAAGTGTATTAAACACACACATTTCGCCAACTATGATTTTCGGTCCCACGTAACAGGGGCAATTATAATACATTAGGCAGGGGGTATTGCCGCAAATGGGGCACTTAGTAAAATAATGGTTATGCAAAAATAAATGTTGTAACTAAATAAATTTGGAAAAAAAAGTATTTTTTGACCCGATTGCTTGCTATGCGGTGCTAAACCCAAGGAAATTATATACGTGCTTAGCCGCACAAGCACTACCAATTAACGTCTTGGAGAGTATCAGTATCAGACCGTTTTTCATATTCAGTTTGTTAATGTGAAAGTCAAAAATAAAAGTTCAATGAGTTGTTTTTATTACTAACTGAAATGAAGGTAAGAATAACGGTATCCCTCGTCCTAATTGAGCAATCCGACTGAGGAAGTACCTCCGCCCTACGGAATATCACGGCTAATGATAACCTTGTGTTGTATTCCACTTGAGAGGTTTTGTGTTGTCAGTGGTAAGACTGAGAAGCTGACCTTTTTTCTGCACTGTTAGCTCAGAAATTCTTTTAACTTTAACTCTTCATCCCTCCTCACCACATGACGCTTCTGGTATTGCAAACGACCATAGGCCACGGAAACCACTTTCCATCAGTTGCGTCGTGTGCTTGTCTGCCACCTACGTGGTATAAAAAACAGTAGGAAACGGAAGTCCATAGTCAGCTTAAGATAATTATGTAACCTTTGTGCACCGAAGTCTAATTTAACAGAATTAAATATACACACAAATTTAAAAAAGAGTTATGAGAATGAAGTGTATTTATTATCAGATAATACATTAGTGTTTATCCATGTATCACTTACTTAGTAAAACAGACTTCTGATTTTAACTGTATTTAGACAGAATAGAACTGATATTCATTTGTACTAATATTTAAATACTATTTTTCATCTACTTCCTGATTTATCCCTAAAAATAAATATCATAATTCATCCCCATAAAACACAAAAGCAATTATAGGAACACACAAATTCGATTTTAAAAACAAACCCTCCACCGCTGTAGACACCTTGGGATATTAACATACAAAATAAGTTAACTTTGTTATCGGTGATAGCAGTACCGGGTTATAAATCAAGGTATTTAGGGAAAGTAGGGGGTGGAGAAGATTTATGAATCTACTAAGAATAGAATGATCATGATTGACATTTCTGTTGAAGGGCTGTTTCATTCAAAACGGTAAAATATGTAAATGTGATCGTACTTCGTACTGGCTTGTAGAAAAAGTAAGAACAAAATCAATTGAATATTCAGATGAAGTCATTTGATAGGGTTAAAATACATTGGCAGTATCAGGTACACGATAATAGGTCTTTACATAGGAAATTGCCGAAATTTTCTTAGAGACTCATGAGTTCGTTATTCCTGTAATTTAATAGCTATTTCCATTATTTATACAAATATTTTGTTAAAAAATTGATTTCAAGATTTTACAACTCTGTATTAAATTTTCTTTTTTTTTTCTTTTTTTTTCTAATATCACGCCTATATCCCCGAAGGGGTAGGCAGAGGTGCTAGCAGTAGCACCCACATTTCGCCAGTTTATATTTAGGTCCCAATGTAATAGGTGGCGAGCCTATTGCCGTCAACCGGGCACTTATAAACCTGCGATAAATACACACATAACTTTGAAAAGCATCGAAAAGTCATTGGTGTGTGCCATGGTAAAACCTGGAATCGAACCCGAGACCTCGTCTCAGCAGTCCACCACCACTAGGCTTCCACGGTGAATTTTGTTTTTAATCCATTTTGATGATAAATTTCGTATAAACTTTTTACAGCTGTCACTTTTTAAAAATGTAATAAAAGTTGATGTTTGATTAATGATGTCTCATTCACACACAAAAAAAAATCTTTTTAAATTTGGATTTGTCATTCCTAAAAAATTCAAATGAAGCGGTGAGCGCTCTATAGCGATTTATTTGATGTTTGTGTACGATTTTCGACTGTTTAGGTATTATTCGCGTAATCTTCTAACAATATGTCTGCCTAATAATTATTGCAGTCTATTATTTACTATTGTACCGACAGTTATCGAAAAGTCAAAGCACAAAAATAAAGCAAACAAGTTCAACAAGCAAGCAACTTCTTAATGACCTACCCTCTTGTATCCGAGAAAATAACAAAATATTTTATGTACTTATAAAACTCAAAGAATATTGCCTAGGCGTAATACAAATTGTTAGTATATAGATATAGTGTTTAGAATTAGATAATTTGGTGGATTGTATAGATATTTAGAATTGTGCCGACAGCAAAAAGATTTGTACTAAACTGGACATTTTCTATGATAGCTTCAGTACTTTCAGAAAACATCTTTAGTGTTTTCTTCTATTAACATAAATAATATCTTTTAATATAATCATTTTATTGTTGTTTTTTCTCTCTGTTGAAGTTTTATGTGTGCCAATGCATCAACCTAAAGTTTTTTAACATTTGAACGAAGCTGTTTAACATTTGAACGCTGTGTGCAAATGTAATTGGATTCAGGTTCGAAAAGTGTATGCGAGCATTGTATTTTAGTATTACGTAATCTGTTATCAGTTTTTGTACCTAATAAAATAAAATAAAATAAACTCAATAGCACAGGTATAAACCTGAGTGGTTTTTTGATGCTATTATTGTGTACTATGTATTTAATGTTTGGTTCTGATAAATAAAAAATAAAATAAAAAATAAATATGGAACCAAAATACAGATGGCAGTGTAAACGGTTGTGTTCAAACAAAGCTGCGAGATAAATATCATTTTATCATCTACTGTTGTTTACTGGCTGAGAGCGTAGTGATTTAAGTAAACCGTGGATTGTCAATATATTGACTGATCGAATGAAGCGAGCGAGAGTCTACGATTCGACAGTACAAACGAATTGGCTTTGTATATATGTTCAGGTCTAGAACGTATTTCTTAACCGATTTTCATATAACTTAGCACATCTTTGATTTAAAATAGAACTTTTATCGAGAAAGTTTTTTTGATAGGGGAGGAAATGGGGAAGAAAAGGGGTAGAAGATTGTTGTCACGTTATTTATTGACTGAAATAATAAAAAAAATAATTTAAAGAAAAACAAAAAACCCGACTGCCTAACTAACCTTACCTAACTAAAAAGAAAGAAACAAGCCCAGTAGTTAAAATTTCATACAATACTCACAGTTGGGGCCCCTTAGGAAGATGTGATTGGTGAAATTTAAATGGGCCCTCGGGTTTTTTGTTTTTCTTTAAATTATTTTTTTTATTTTATACTTTTTAGTTACGATTCATTTAAAATTTATTTTTTTATCAAAATATTATTTTTGTTTGTATATCGTTTATCCTTGAAGTAAGAAAATTAGCGAAAATTAATGTTTTGTTAAACAACTTTAAATCGTTATATATCCTAAACTATTAGTTAAAATGAAAAATGGTAAAAGAAACCTAAATATGATTTTAAAATACCTATTCAACGACACCCCACTTGACATAGTTCATCGAAATTTTTTTTTTTCATTTTGACAATATGGCGTCTGGTGGTAGCTGTGGTGAATTTTGATTACTGTCATGTCTTTAGTGACACTCGCAAGGTTAAGACAAATCGATTGAGGTAAGAATCATCAAAATCGGTCTATGCGTTTAGGCTCTAGAACGCCACATAGAAACAAACATACATTTACATACATACATACATACATAGACTGATAAACACAATACCCTCCTTTGCGTCGCGCAGTCGGGTAAAAAGGATTCCGCATTGGGTGTTGTAAAAAAACATAACCCGAAAACGTAAATTCCCTTGTTTTTTTGTTTTTAATAATATCTGTTAAACGATATACTGTCAACACCAGCAGAAGAAATTCTGAAATGTCCTGAAAATTATTACTTTGTAAGAGGAAGCTGTGATAGACATGTTTTAATTTCATAATCTCCCTGCCTGAAATAGAATAAAGGTATCACGTAGCTACTACGTGTTTCATGGAATAAAACGAAAATTCGATCCGAAAATTCGGATGTTTTTGGGTGGTAGGGCCCACAGGTGTAAGAAACGTACAATTTTAATGGTTGCCCATCGCTTGGGTTCTGTCGGTCTGACCTTGATTAATAAATAATTCGTAATCTTAACAAGGCGTTTTTCATTCTAAGTGCTGTACCCTAAGATAATGCTTTTTGTTGTATAGTGTTTTTACTTAGAGAAGATTGGTCTGCGTTTTGTACATATATTTACAAGTAAATATTTTTGACATGGAATAAAAATTTTCTTGGGCTAGACAACAAAGGGATGCAAGGTATTCACAAACTCTATTATATAATAATTATCTAAGCATATTCCCGATTCAGTTAGGGTTAGCTTTCTAGAATATTTTCCGTGAAGCGACTGCCATCAGACCTCTACAACTAAAAAAAAACACGACTTAACTATTCCAGTGACAATAATCGTTTTAGGATTACGTTCTCATCTACCGAAGTTCTTATAAACTAATAGAAACCAAGTTTCAAACTAACCCAATATTCGATTAGGTTAGCAAATGTAACATTTTCCCACTTTCGTAGACCTACCGTAGCATTACGTCTACGGCGTAGAGCTTCTGAGCCACGCTACGAAGATTTCAAGAACGCCTACGATCTAATCTAGCCTTTCAATTTCCCGATAATATAATGTATGGATTTTAGAGATACTTTATATTACAGGAATACTTTTCTCAACTGGCTCAACCAAGAAAATACTACCATATTATACCATATTATACCACACCTCTCGTGTTTCATTCCTACTACAGCGCTGGGTCCTAAGCGGGGCGTGGCAAAGCATCTAATGAAGCCGTCAAGCTAAGCGCCACCATTATAACACTGAACGTGTTTGTAATGGTGACCCTCTTTCCTGAGACTCTGCCTTCAGCTTATCGTCAGGCGAGGTGAAGCCAAATTAACGTATTAAAAAAAAGTTCTATCCCTCAGTCGCCTTGAACTAAATGATAATAGATATCTAAATATCAAACTAGAAACAGCTTTGTAGTTTAACTTTATAACAAAACATTGTTAGGATGGACACCGCCATAACTTATGTTGTACTAGTTTCATTCTCTTGTGAACACGCTGTGTAACTATACAGGCTGTTCAGTTTGTTAACTGCGCTGTCGGACTACTTCGCAAGTTAGTTGTTTGGGAATAGCTTTGATAGCGAATGAAAGTTAAAATCAGATGTTTCACTTTTTCTCTTTCTTACTTTGCTTCATTTTTCTATGTTCAAGCGGCCTACTTGCTTTCCTCAAATTAATAAACAAACAAAGAAAATACATGATTTCAAATATGATTTTATATATACATGGTCATTTATATATTCACTGTTAAATACATACACATACATATGCTCACGCCCGGAATCCCCGAAGGGGTAGGCAGAGGTGTATGAAACCCATATTTCGCCAACTATGATTTTCGGTTCCATGTAATAGGAGGCGAGCCTATTACCACCAATCGGGCAGTTTGTACAAAAAATGGGTATACCGCAAATAAATTTCTCACCAGAAATGTTGCAGCTAAATAAATTTGGAAAAAAAAATTTTGTCCGATTCCTTGCTATGCGGTATAAATCGCAAGGAACCTAATTACGTGCTTAACCGCACATGCAATACCAGTTAACGTCTTGGGGAGTATCAGACAGTAAAATATAAAATTATTTCATAAAGCAAGTTCATACGAAATTACCAATTTCCGCAAAATTCTATATAATATTATTGTACGGAATTACAATCAGTATGTTTGCCAATACCCTATGTCAATGGCGGGGGACTAGGGCAAATATTGGGCCCTATTGATAGACTTCCTCATAATAAAAATGATGTTATAGTTTATTATTTCAGTATCGCTTTGGAAATCAATGCTCGAAGTACGATTTTATATAAAGGCTGCTCTACACGTTCGTGTACATAGTGGTGAACATGTTGGCCAATACTTGTTGGCGGGCACCCAACGGGGGTCATCTTGAAAGAGAGAGCCCCGGGACTGCCGGGGTGCGAGGCATATGTTGGCTACTATCTCACCTCTAGTGACTAAAGAACCAAAGACGGCGTGCGTTTTAGTCGGTTCAAGTCCGACATAATCTACCCAACCGGATTCAGTATGTATCCGTGGGGAATATTGGCCCAATTAAAAAAAAAATGACTGAGAGGTCTATACAAATACTGAATCTCTGAAGTATTGACCCGAATGTTAAGTTAATCAATACAAAAAGAAAAAGATAGCATAGAAATTACTCAACTGTTTTTCTTTAAGTAGCGCGAGGTGTTAATTCAATAATATTAAGTCGAAATGAAGCTCATAAATCTTTTAAATGATTAAAATTGAAATGTAACCTTCATTTCGAATTAAATACACAAAAGGAAGACCTCCACCGCCTGCTTCTGAAAACGTAACCATTTCTAGTGGCCATAATAAGCTTTAGAAAACAAATTTTACCCACAATTAGAGGTAAAATCGTTAAGTTGGCCCTTCCCTCTTGGGTCTTTTAATTGTCGTATACGTTTTTCTCTTTGTATAACGACAAAGTCTTTGGTTTTTCAATAGTCTTGAGCGTACCGTTGAATTACTATGTAAATGTTATGATTCTAAGAAATACAGTTACTGCCAAGAATTTGTCTACCCCATAGACAGTAATATTAGTAGTGTAAATAGACCCACAGACTCTTCATTACTAAGTAACCGAATTTGAAATGTCAGTGACAGTGACTTGTGACTTTTAGTTTAGAATCATTGACGCCACTGCAATATATATTTGTCAAAGTTATCAACTTGGTTTATAAAAAAAATGTTTTACAGTTCATATTAGGGAGGGGGAGGGGGACACTCAGACCTCTGGTGAATTTCCGCGGCAAAAAACGGCTCCATTTTATACTAACATCAAGTATGTATATGTATGTGTTATTCATTGTCAACTCTGGCCCTCTGACGTTCAGATGTTGATTCGTTTTATTACTATATGTCTATATATATATATATATATATATATATAATCCTATATAACTATATAGGATTACAAAGTTATTTATGCAGTTGGTAGTATGTATACATATAGTGATATATGTGCCTATTTATATAGCTATTGTTATCGTGCTTAGTTCATCCAACAATCGGGGGACGGCAGCTCTTTCTATACATACATTTTTAAGCGTAGAGTTGCCACTCTTCTCCTATTAATATTACTATACTCTTTGGTTCATATACTCTGTCAATTTCTCACGCCTAGGTTTTGTGTGAAGATACGTACTATGTCAAACCAACTGCAGTTTTATAATATTAATTTTATTATAGAAAGTATAGATAGGTTAATTTGCATTTAAATTTGATTTGGCTTACTTCCCGGTTGTACAACCAACATGGCGGATGTTTTCAATTGTCATACAGGATCCACTAGTGTCAGACTGACTCTGAATCTTCTCATTTCTGTGTATTCAACAAGTGAAAGCAAGTTTCCTTACGATATTCTTGTTGTTATTGGGCAAATTCATAATATATCATATACTTTCTCAATATTTTGTGTATTTTAAATTTTATAGATTTTTTATCTAGGACACCGTCTGATATTCCAAAACGATTTGGTAGTGCTTGTGCGGCTAAGCACGTTTAAAATACCTTTGCGATTTACACCAAGGGATCGGGTCCATTTTTTTGGGGGAGCTAGTAAGGAATTTCAAGACTTAATGGTGCGGCAAAGAATAGAGCGTCTTAGATCAGTGTTTATTACGATGTCTTAACATTTATAGTATATTCCTTAAGTAATCGGTCATGTAGCAATCACCTAATATAATCCTCCACTATAACTTGACCCTCATCAAACTATAACTAATCGTATTTCTGTACGATTTATAAAACAGGGATTAAAGCTAGAGCTCAACTTGTACTGGTGATGTGTTTATATTGACTGATTAAGATATACACTGTTCAAATATTTGGCAAATATTTTAGTTGATTTATTAGTGTAAGGGAATCTATTAATTGAAAGTGGAGATTACACTATGCGGCTATAGCTCAGTAGTCCAAGTCCAAAATTAATTCTATTAATTAGTTTAAGTGCCTAGTGCCTGCGGTAGCCTAGTGGTATGGGTAATGGACTGCTGAGACGTGGTCTCGGGTTCGATCCCAAGTTTTACCATAGCACACACCAATGACTTATCGATGCTTTTCGAAGTTATGTGTGTATTTATCGCAGGTTTATAAGTGTCCGGTTAATGGCAATAGGCTCTCCACCAAACCTTTCGGTTGCCATTGTAACCGAGGTCATTGGGACCTAAACATAAACTGGCGAAATGTGAGTGGTAGCACCTCGGCCTACCCCTTCGGGGATATAGGCGTGAGTTTATGTTATGTTATGTTAAGTTCTCATGCCCAGGTTCTGTGTAAATATACGAATATCACTCGCAAATTGTTCCTCTAAAAATAATTTTATGGTTTAGCCGTCGAGGCATGATTGTATAAGAAACCTCATCTCAATAGTCTGAATTGTGATTTGGGTAATCCATACCACTAAGCTACCGCGGTTGTTTATATATTATATAACCACCGAGTCCCAAGATACGAGCTCGTCTCAGTTTGGGGCCGTTGAATCTAATGTGCGATGTTTGCCAGTGAGAGGGGCCGGGCTTGGTACCTGCAGGACTAATTAGCGATCTTATAAATTAATGCACCTATTTGATAGGAATATGTCATACTAGCCTGGTTTTGTCCAGCCGGCCTGAGCACGGTCGGTTTGGCTGGTGAAATACGCACTAAATTATATGCTCCTGTACAAATTAAGCCCAATGTAAGAGACAATTACTTTGGTACCCATTTTATACTGTGTAACACTGTTGAGATAAATCTAGTATCAACTATGTATGTACATCTTTCATGCTAATAAAGTTAAAGTTATATTATTATTTATATTATATATGTTTGTTTATATATAGGGCTATATATTGTAAAAACATGTCACAGCATCCGCACCGTTGAAATAAATATACCTTTCATCATTTATTTAGTTAATTCTTTGATCATTCGTCTCGTAAGATACACGCTTTCCATCTTATTTAACGTCACGCCAAGATTGTTACACTTGAGAGATAAAACTGTCATGTTAACAGAAAAATATAGAAAATATTTTCATACGCTGTGTTTGGTGGAAAAAAAACAGTGTAATAAATTAACTTTGTATAAGTAATCGTAGCTTAGTGGTAAAAGAATCGACTTTACGATCTAGAGATCTTGGGTTTGAATCCTAGTCATTATACGATACGTATTTCAACTGACCTAGGACGTTAGGAGAAAATGCTCAAGCTGTGAAATGAACTCCCCGCCCTGGTTTATGCAAAGTCCCCACGCATACACCCCGCCAGAGTCGGTTGGGGAGGTTATGTCGAACTCGAACCTACTAAAATGCACACCGTCTTTGTGTCTTTAGTTGCCGGTGGTGAGATAGTAACCAACATAACCCTTGCACCCTAGCTGACCTCGGCCATATCTTTCGAGATAACCCCCTTAGGTGTAAAGATCACGGTGTCCCAGTCTAACCACCGCACCCTGCTTCTGCTAGGGTGACAGGCGACCCGTCACCACCTACACATGTGGCTAGTGTTTTATTTATAATTGATTTGCTGACCCGCGCAACTTCGTCTGCGTCATCCTGTTTTTGCAACATTTTTCATTCCTGCTCCGCACCTGTTGATTGAAGCCTGATGTTATATCCATATAAACCTTCCTCTTTAACCATTCTATCTATAAAAACAAACCGCATCAAAATCCGTTGCGTAGTTTTAAAGATTTAAGCATACAAAGGAACATAGGGACAGAGAACGCGACTTTATTTTATACTATGTAGTGATTTATAAACCTTTATTGTTATCCTCGTTATACATTTTAATAAATTATTTCTAGGTTAGTAGTGACAGTTATGAGAAGGCAGCGTGTCCTTGTGAGACAAAGGCCTCCTCCAGCTTTCTCCAGTTTGCTCTTAATGCTGTTAATCTAAGCCATTGATATAGTGGACCGGCTATCTTTTTAATGTCGTCGGACCATCGTTTCCTCTGTCTTCCTCTTTTACTCTTTGTTTGGAATCTAGGAGACCACTCTGTTATATCTTTTGTCCATTTGCTTTTGATCTCTCTCATCATATCACCATATATCATCATCATATCCCGCCCACCTTCATTTAAGAGTTTCGGTTTTGACTTTAACATCTTCAAACTTTGTAATATTCCTTATATCTATTGCCCTTTTTATCTCGTTATGTGTATTCCAGAACGTTGGTGTTTTAAACACACACTAATAAAGTACTTCAAAATTATAATACTGAAACTATTTTCCAGAATAAGCCGTCGATAGAGCAACCCAATATAATTAAACCATTCGATATTGTTTTGGACCTTCACAAATTGGGTATCGATAAAATTAGGAGTGTTGAATAACACATTAAGTTTTAATTATTAAAGGAAGGTTTTGTTGGTAATGTTAGAAGAAGGATCTTTATCCGTATGGTGGTGAAGAAAAAATTTCACCATCCCATCTCATCCGAAGTATTTCGTAAGTAGCTAACAGAAAATTATTATCAGTGTGAGAGAAGGAAAACTCGAAATAGAACCTTGTATCAACCACTGGTCTCTCTGGTCTGTAGAGAAACAGTAGGCCAAAGCCTCCCATCATTAGGATAGGTCTATGTTTAACACAGCAACGTGGTATCTAAAGAAGTACAAGAAATACATAAAAAATACAGTTTGTCAAATCTTACTATATACATACATACATATTAATGCTCACGTAATCCCCGAGTGGTAAGAAGTGTATTAAACACCTACATTTCGCCAACTATGATTTTCGATCCTATAGGGACGAGCCTATTGCCGCCAATCGGGCACTTTGCAAAAAAATGGGTATGCCGAAAATAAATTCCTAACCAAAAATGTTGCAGCTAAATTCCTTGATATGCGGAGTAAATCGCAAGGAAATTAATCACGTGCTTAGCCGCACAAGCACTACCAATTAACGTCTTGGAGAGTATCAGTTGGTTAATAAATATCGGGTTTGTAAACCCACTCTTTTGTTTCAGAGACATAATTACTATCCAACAATACACTACTCAATATTGTACCCTAGTAAAGACATCAGGAGCTGTCTATACATACTAATAAAGGTCATTAAAAGAAATCCCCTTTTGCTATTGGCGCAAATCCCTTTTTATTACGTCACTGATCCCTAATAATCCCCAAGGGAAGCCGGCTCCAGTGAGGACAGCCGTCTTTTTAATTGAATAGCACTAATTAAAGGTTAGCTAAAATGTGATCGAAGAAATCGAATTAACTAACTCATTGGTTAGCGAAACTCGGGTATTAACGCGATCATATGATATCCGCCGCGGTATAGCCGCGGTATAGCCGCGGTAGCCTAGTGGTATGGGTAATGGACTGCTGAGACGAGGTCTCGAGTTCGATCCCAGGTTTACCATGGAACACACCAATGACTTTTCGATGTTTTTCGAAGTTATGTGTGTATTTATCGCAGGCTTATAAGTGCCTCGGAGAGCACGTTAAGCCGTCGCGTCGGTCCCGGTTGCCACACAAACATCTATGGCAGTCGTTACGGGTAGTTGGAGCCCTCAAAAGTCCAACCAGCCTAACTTGGAACTTCGATATCGCCATTGGTCATTAGACCATTGGTTGTGGAGGTCACATGGCAGTCGCTTCACGGAAAATATCGAAGTTCAGCCGCATCACAGTTAGACTGGAAAGCCGACCCCAACTGAGTTGGGAAAAAGGTTTAGGGAATGATATGATATAAAATAATTTAACTTTTGATTTGCTTGCGGTAGCCTAGTGGTATGGGTAATGGACTGTTAAGACGAGGTCTCGGGTTCGATTCCAGGTTTACCATGGCACACACTAATGACTTTTCGATGCTTTTCGAAGTTATGTGTGTATTTATCGCAGATTTATAAGTACCTCGGTTACTGGCAATGGGCTCACCGCCTATTACATTGGGACCTAAATATAAACTGGTGAAATGTGGGTGCACGCACTTCTGCCTACCCCTTCGGGGCTAAAGGCGTCAGTTTATGTTGTGTTTTGTAATGTTATATGATTGACGTTTCGGCCAGGTTGCACTAGCCGTGGTCGAATCTTTATTTTGTTTTATAAGGGTAAACTAGATTATTTTTTGAAGTTAAAATGTCTATAGGTGCGGAAAATACTTTTTAGTTTAACAGAATTTATGGTACTCTCGTCATTGACACTTCGTGGAATGTGGGTATTTTCACGTGTTTTCACGTTCATTTTCGCGTCATATTGACGTTTTGTAAGTGCCGTTTAATGGTCTATACAGAATAAATTATTTTTTATTTGATTTGATTCACAATCCACATGATTTTTGATCCCCTATAGTTTTACGCCAGAAATACGTTCCTAAAACTCAGATATGGGGTCAGCAGTACTCTATGGGAGATCCTCATTAATAAAACTCTAAATATTAAAAAAAAAGTAAAAAAAAATATTCCTATGTTCACCATCCTACTAATGCGATTATACTTCCTACTAATATTAAAAATATTAATTTTTTAAAAAAAAAAGGTGTTTGTATAATTGTTACTTAAACCCGCCATAACAGCTGAACGAATCATGCTGAAATTTGGTACAGAATAGATTAGAACCTGGAATAACACATAATCTACATTTCATCTAGGGAAAAAAAATCCACTAGTTTTAGGACTGAGATAAAAATTACACGAAAGCGAATCCGCACATATCAAATAGTTTTACCATAAACTTTTTAAACAAAGCTTTTTGTATTAAAATAGTATTTCCACACGTTTTCCAAAATAGTGAAAACTTCTGTTTTCCACTGTACAGGAATGCTGAGACCGGTTTTGTAGACTGGAAGCTCATTTTTCAGTTCGCTTTTTATTAAAAAGAGCTTTTTTTTATTGCAGGTACGTGTTAAGCTTTTGTGGTGGCGGTAATAGCTTTTTGGAGAGATTTAAGGACTATGAAACAGGTATGTTCTTTTATTATTTTTATAACAGCAAAACTTTTTATATAATAGCTGACCCGCGCGACTTCGGCTGCGTCACCCCGTTTTTGCAACATTTTTCATTCCTGCTCCGCACCTGTTAGTTTTAGCATGATGTTATATGCATATAAACCTTCTTCTTTAACCATTCTATCTATTGAAACAAACCGCATCAAAATCCGTTGCGTAGTTCTAAAGATTTAAGCATACAAAGGGACAAGAAAAATAGGGACAGAAAACGCGACTTTATTTTATACTATGTAGTGATATAATATTGTAGAAACGAATTCAATTTGTGGCAACCTCTTTTAAACAGAGATACGGTTCTGAACATTTTGAATATTGAATTTCGAATTTGGAACGGAACGCAGAAACTACACAAATTAGTTAATTATACATATCGGATTAGGGGCCTCAATCACGGGGTCGTCGACCACTGGGGATCTAAGCCACGATCCCTATCTATATTGAAGCATTGGGCGCTTTTTATAATACCATTAATACTGTAGCAAAAAGGTACCCATTGAATAAAATATTATTTTGACTAATATAATAATAACAGTAACTATATACTAATATAATACTTGCAACACTGAACTCAAAGAGTCACGCATTATCTCGCATCATATTTTACATAATTTAAATATAACAAAAAAGCAGTGTAACATACAAATTATAAAGATAAACCGCACATTGAAATAATACAATAAAATATAAAACATGAATTCTATAAAATACTTCATAAGGAAAAACCACAAAAAAGATAACGACTTGACATAACAAAAATGTCAAACAAGAAATACAAGATCTATAAATAATAATGTTGACTCGATCAAAAAAGCAAGCTCAAGACATAGCACAAACAACCACCACGGACTCGTCGTGCAGCTCCGCTTCGCAGCCACTAGAGAACGTCACTACAAGACCATCTGCTGCTGAAGCGTCGAGCTCCGACGAGTATTTCTCCCCACCGACGTCGCCAACACCTGTGCGTCGGCCGGGGAGAGGCCGACCGCCGTCCAGCTTGGAGTCCCGAGGCCCACCTGCCTCAAACAGGGCCCCCGCTACCGGTGGTAATGTGCGCCGCATGCGATGGACTTCATCCATGAATGAAAATGTCATGCGGGCATATTTTGCGGCTACAGAGGGAGGAACCAACCTCACTGCATACCGTGATCGCATGCTGCCTTTGTTCCAGGAACTTGAACCGGCTGTCAATGTATCGACGCAACGGTTATCGGATCAGGTGCGGGCCATCCAGCGATGTCATTTGTTGGATGACTCCGTACTTGAGAGGCTGCGCTCTGACATACAGAATAGTCTTGCTCTACCTACTTCATCGCAAGCTGTTACTCCAATAGAAAACAGTGTGGCTATGAGTGTAGGCACACCACAGCTCGTTCTTGCTGATGATGTGGAGGAACGTGAGACTATATCAGTAAGTACCCAGTATAATGAACTATTAAGGAGCACTTTGGAAGATGCGATGCTGGAATATCGATCTATGATTCCAAGCAATCGACCTCGCTTACCCCGTTTGCCTATGCATAAACGCAATATTGCGCTGGTATGTGCCTTAGATTCGCTATTATCTAATTATTTAGAAAATAGCGAAGACCTTGGTGATACCCATTCGGTTTTGTATTGTGCGGCCGTTGCAGCATGTCGAGTGGCGGGTGTCAAATTTGTTACTGACAGATCTGTTACCCGTCCTAGACCTGTAGTACCGGCCTGGCAATATAGGATAGAATGTCGTATTGCCAAGGCTAGGACACTTATTGGTAAGCTAATCTGTTTCAGATCGGGCAACACGCGCCCGAGGGTGATGCGCTTTGTGACACAGGCATTTTTAGGAACCAATGTCAATCCTCAACAATATGCGGCATGTGTCACAGAGCGCATCGACTTTCTGAAACAGAAAGTTTATGCATGGGCAAATCGAATCCGTCGCTATAAAAAACGCGTTGATAGATATAGTCAGAATCGCATCTTCCAAAAGGATGAGAAGTGGGTGTACCGAAAATGGGAACAACCGGAGTTGAATGTGGATGACACTGCTCGACCGGATGCTGACGCTACGAATACATTCTGGCGTAGCATCTGGTCGACACCTGTCGTCCACACAGAAGATGGCTGGATGAGAGAGGTTAAGCAAGCATGTGAGAATATACCGACTATGGAGCCAATAATTATAACATCTGATGATGTTGCTAGTGCAGTCCGTTCGCTACCGAATTGGAAGTCGGCAGGTCCGGACGGACTGCAAAACTTTTGGCTGAAGTGGCTCCGTAACTCACATGCTTGTTTGGCATCTCAATTCCAGTCAGCTGTCGATTCGGGTTCAGTACCTAATTTCTTAACAACTGGTATAACCCACTTACTCTATAAATCCGGCAGTGCTGCGGATCCCAAAAATTATAGACCAATTACTTGCTTACCGACGGTCTATAAACTTCTAACATCCATTCTGAGAGTCAAAATTAATTCTCATTTAGAACAAAACTCAATAATCTCTATCTCTCAGAATGGATGTAGGAAGGGGAGCCGTGGTACTAAAGAGCTCCTTTTAGTTGACATGACCATTAGTCAACAGGTGCGTCGTAAACGCAAGAATTTGGCAACATCCTGGATAGACTATAAGAAGGCCTATGATTCTGTGCCGCATACGTGGCTACTGAGAGTCCTAGAGTTGTATAAAATTGATACAACTCTAGCGAACTTCTTAGGGTCATGTATGGGGCAATGGAAGACGGTACTTCGCTATCCAGGATGTTGCCAGACAAACGATGCACCCATAAAAATTGAGAGGGGTATATTCCAGGGTGACAGTCTGAGTCCCCTATGGTTTTGTCTAGCACTGAATCCTCTAAGTACAATACTGGAGAATTCAGGGCTAGGCTATCGATTGCAGAAAGAGGGTCGAGTTATATCCCACCTCCTCTACATGGATGACCTCAAATTACTTGCTGCAAACAATACGCAATTGATAAAACTACTAAAGATGACTGAAAGCTTTAGTAATTCTATCAAGATGGAATTTGGCTTGGACAAGTGTGCGGTCATGCATGTAGAAAAAGGTGGAATAGTGGAATCCGAGAGCCTAATTCTTTCGGATTCCATTAAGCTTAAATCTCTTTCTTCAACCGAAACCTATAAATATTTGGGTATGTCGCAGGCATTAGGGATACCTGAGACTGGCATGAAACAGGCATTGCGGGAGCGTTTCTTTGGCCGCCTGAAGAAAGTCCTAAAAAGCTTTCTTTCGGGCGGTAATAAGGTGCGCGCCTATAATGGATGGGTCATGCCAGTTCTAACGTATTCCTTCGGCATACTCAGATGGACTCAGACGGAACTTGATGCCCTGGATAGAAGAGTTCGTTTACTGTTAACCACATTTCGGATGCATCACCCCAGATCTTCCGTAATGAGATTGTATATCCCACGGAAATTGGGGGGACGTGGCTTTCTGAATGTCAAGACCCTCCATAACCGTGAGATATACAACCTCAGAGAATATTTTTTACATACCAACACGGATATGCACCGTGATGTGGTTGCAGTGGACAATGGTTTAACCCCTCTTGCGTTGGCTAAAGAGAACTGGCGCAAACCTGTAGTACTTAGTACTGCAGATCGCAGGGAGGTATGGATGGGCAAAGAGCTACACGGACGGTTTTATCGGGCCTTATATGGGCCCGATATAGACTTAAAAGCGTCCGTATCTTGGCTACGGTTCGGTGATCTTTTCGGAGAAACCGAGGGTTTTGTCTTTGCAATTACGGACGAAGTTGTTATGACCAACAATTACCGGAAGTATATCCTGAAGGACGGTACGGTGGACATCTGTCGGGCATGCCACCGCCCCGGAGAATCACTCAGGCACATTATTTCCGGTTGTTCTCGTCTTGCCAACGGCGAGTATTTGCACAGACATAACCAAGTGGCCAAGATAGTACATCAGCAACTCGCCCTCAAATACAATCTTGTGACTTCGGAGGTGCCATACTACAGGTATGTGCCCGACCCAGTTCTCGAAAATGGTCGTGCCACTTTATACTGGGATCGATCTATTATCACTGACAGGACTATAGTCGCCAATAAGCCCGATATAGTGGTAATAGATCGATTAGAGCGCCTTGCAATGATTGTTGATGTCACCATTCCTCATGACGAAAACCTCATGAAAGCCGAAAAAGATAAACAAATAAAATATTTGGATCTGGCTCATGAGGTTGTTGACATGTGGAATGTTGATTCGGCAATCATTGTCCCGATAGTCGTATCAGCCCATGGGCTGATAGCCAAGAGCCTCGACCAACACCTTAAGAGGCTCTCGTTAGGCAGCTGGGTCAAGGGCCTGATGCAAAAGGCGGTACTCCTCGACACGGCACGCATTGTGAGGAAGTTCCTTTCTCTGGAGCCCTAACCACCGGTAGCTTGGTCCCTGTACCCGATGCCGGTGGGCTACTATTTTTTATATTTTTAAATATATTTAGTTTTTTTTTTTTTATAAATGTATTTAAAAATGTAATCTATATGTGTTAAAAATAAATAAAGGAAATAACAGTAATGACTAAAAGCAATAAAAATAGCATTTAATCTATTTAAGGTCTAATAAATCATGTACAGCAGGCAGACTGCCAATCGCAATGCTCCGTTCTGTCGATACCTGTACGTTACGAATTCGATAGTATTTCGTGCTAAGGGCTCGGTAGAGAACATGATGCAAAAGTAGACAACCTTTACCGCAAAAATAAATGAAAATGCTCGCGGTACTAAATCAAATTTCATTCGAAACCAAACTCGTTTTCTCGATAAATAAGATTGGTTTTCCTTCCTTCGGTTATTAATTTACAAAAGAAAATATATAAAAATATATAAAATGTTTGTTTTCAGTTACATAAGAGAAATCAAAGTCGTCAGTCCCCTGGGTAACAGGAGAAATATAAATATATTGTATTTAATCTGCTTGATGTGAACTCCGAATATGATAAATTAAGTAAGTGAATAATGTCTACTAATATTTGTGTATTTTTTAATTTCAATCACGGATCATCTTCAGGGAGAGCCCGTGTGAACTTCGATATCGCCAATTTAGTTGTGGAGGTCCGATAGCAGTCGCTTCACGGAATTTGGAAGTTCAGCCGCATCTTAGTTAGACTAGAAAGCCGACCCGAACTGAGTGAGAGCTCAGAGAATGAGCGAGAGCCTGTGTGTGTGTGAGTGTCGTACATTGGGCTAAAAGATTGATAATATCAAATATATCACATATAATATGACGACCTCCGTGGCGTGGCGGTAGTGAACGCGACTGCTACGCAGGAAGCGTGGGTTCGATTCCCGCTCAGTGCAAATATTTGTGTGCATGAATATGAATATTTGCATTGGTCTGGGTGTTTCTATGTATAATATGTATGTATTTACAAAAAAAAAAGTATCTAAGTATGTTTATCCGCATTCTAGAACTCATAACACAAGCTAGTTAAACTATGCTTACCATGGCTCTAAGTGTCGTTGTGTGGATTGTTCTAGAATTATTATATTATTATTATTATTATATCACGGTAGAATTCGCTAACGAGTGGTTGCATTTCAACAGATTCATCAATTTGAACATACCTACTTAATTGCATTTTGGTGTTCAGAGTGATATAGATCGGTTTGAAAATTAAAATGCAATCGGATAATGACGATCAGAAACCGTAGCACGTGTGTGTCTTGTGTACTTTTTTCGTAGTAAGTTTTGATTTGATTTTTTTAGCATTAATAGACTTATGATTGATATCTATCACAGTCGCTGGAAGTGACAATGTAGTCAGTCTTAATGAAACTTCTTCACTAAACATTTGAAGATTGCCAGATTGCTCAGTGTTTCTCATACACACCACAAGCCTTCTTAAACGTTGTGACAAAGTACCGTACGCAGCTGGAGTTGATTACTATTCCTTATAATTCCAAGAAGGTACGTAAAAGAAAGAAAATTGCAAAAATTCCGCCAATAACATGGCATAATAACATTTTTTAGATTCATCGTTACGAAATTGGTGACTTGGTGGTTTTTCGCATAACGTGATTCAATTTCCTTATTCCTTGCCCTTGAACTAAGCGACGCTGTCGTGTGTTAAGGATCTAATTGAAGCAGTATTAATACCGTACTAGCGTTCGTGTATTAAATCTCAATTATGTGTTAAAAGCGGGTGTTGCGATATGTGGCGTGTCTGTGTTACTTATTAATGAGTTTCGCAAACTCACCGACTTTTATATGACTACAATGTCTGAAAGAGTCTTATTAAACCTTTCTCCACATCGTTAATGTACTAAGTATACCGCTTTTAGTTAGGCTTATTTGATAAATTTGATGAATAAAGACTGAGGACTTCTTTATTATCTATTCTTTCTATGTATTTGGTATTTTTAAAGAGTAACAATTCATTTCTAAAGGACTCTTCGTCATCTCACGTAACTATTGGTCCTCTACTGAAGCAACTACCTACATCGAGATATTCAAATCACTGTACTTTGAACATCCGAAATAGATAATAATACTAAGGGACAAATTCTTCTAAATATAAATGACTTATAGTCTATAATCTGAATATATTTGTGAACTAGGACTTTATGTAAGAAATGAAAACGATCTTTGAGCCTTCTACGCGACTTTTTTTTCTACAAATACCGATCCCAAGATGTTCTCCACGATAAAGGTATTCTGTCATTACGATACTTCCCTTTTCTAGATAAGAAAAGTTATGTTATAGCGACCTCAAGATTTTCAATGCAACCACTATGACAAATTCATATAACTGAGACCACAAATATTACAATTGCGTTTGATCAAGTTAATTTTTTTTATCTCAATCTCCAAAAATATGATAGTGATATCATTAGAAATGCTATACCTAGCTAGAGCTAAGTTACGAGAGCATTCCGTCTGTCCAATAAATCCATTAATCCAGATGTTGTAGCCGATCACTTATAATGGCAAATGGTTTTTCTTTTCTTTTTCATCGTATTGGAAAACGACATTGTACCCATTTCCTCTTAAGTAGTAATTCCATTCAATGAAACTACGCCTTCACACATAAATTTATCAGTTAACGATCACCTCTTATGTTCTAAGTTTTTGTAATCGGCAATTGGTCAGTACATATTGTATGTTTACAACTATTTCTTTTTTAATATCAAAAGAGTCTTTTAATTGTAAGAATTGTTATAACTCTAAGGACAAATGCGGAGTTGCGTTTCATTTTGTGCTATTATATCAAACTCAGTTCTAAAAGTATTGGTTTTCCAGTTACGGTTCTTTATGGTACGTTTACGGTTCTTGTCCTTTATTTGTTTTAAAAGTTGACTTTGCATTTGTTGTTTAGTTTGTGTGCTAGATATCAATTTCAGTTTGCTTACTAATGTGACGTGTTTATTGAATTGTTTTTTCGCATCTCAGAACTATGCTTCTTTTCTGTAGAATCGATGGCATTGAGTTTCCATCGTGGTGTAGTAGTTAGTTTCACAGCAGCACCGCGGAGAGTATAGAATTCGCTTTTCGGTATGGCTTACTACATCCCCTCCAGAACTATGCTAAAAGTCTATGTGTCAGTATATTCATATACCGAAGACAAATTCCATTCTATTGGGGTTCTCAAAACAGTACTTTTTTAAGACACTATTATGATATACAAAAATCTTTGATGTTTGAATAATTATCCACATATTTTTACTGTACACAAGCCGCGGTAGCCTAGTGGTATGGGTAATGGACTGCTGAGACGAGGTCTCGGGTTCGATCTCTACCAACTATCCTCTACCATGGTGAATGTTCTGATGAGCTCTTCCAACTAATCCCACCCTCCCCTTTCCTACACAGGACAACGCGTGCAGGGCTTAGGTGTCACTCGCATACGGTACAGAATATTCCATCAAGAACCAAGCGGTTCGGTGAGTCTTTTCTCTGCCGTACCATTAAGTCCTGGAATTCCTTGCCGGCGCACGTGTTTCCTTCTTCCTACAGTCCCGGGTCCTTTAAGCGGGGCGTGAAAAAGCATCTGATGAGGCCGTCAAGCTGAGCGCCACCATTGTAGCACTGAACGTGTTTGCATTGGTGACCCTCTTTCATGGGACTTTGCCTTCAGCTCAACATCAGGCGAGGTGAAGTCAAATTGACGTGCCATAGATACAAAAAAAATAAAAAAAAAAATAAAAACTAGGCTACCGCGGTTGGTTACATAAAAATGCTCATGCCCATTTCCCTCCAGGATAGGCAGGAAACACCATTGTTGAGACTCAGATCTTTAAACAAAATTATAGTCAGAAGGGAAACACTTGCGCCTTAATATTTCGAGTATTACTTAAAAGTACCGCCCAAATGTAAATACACCTCCAAAATTAAGGGACATTAGAGACAAACATCATAAAAATATACAGCCCATCATCATCTGTAATGACCTGAAATTGCAGAACTCTGTTGCTCTAATAATCTTTTACGTTTATCTTTATAAAGGTAATGCTGGGAATTAAGGAAATGTACGATAATCTTTATCTTTTATCTAAAATTTAGTAGTCAACAGAGATAAAAGGATGTATGTGATTCCACAGGATTTCACCAATAATAGATGCCTTAAGGAAGCCATTGACGATATATATATATATATATATATATATATATATATATATATATATAACTAGGAGTAACGCGAGAGGGAAATCTACACCAGAACCTCATCAGTTTTTTTTATAAAAGTACTATTCTTTTCTTTATTATCACATAAAAAACATTAATATACAATTTCATTAAAAACAGCATTGGTTTATACCACTAGAGTAAGCACAGTAGGTACCTACTTAACAAAACAGTCAGTTAGGTTAACACAAAATTATTTACTTAATAGTAGGTATGCATAAAATAGGTACCTACTCATTTGTTTTAGTTGAAAGAATCATCACATCATTAGGTATGCCGTATGACTCACTAGTTTCAGTATAAAAAATGTAATCCACAAGTATACCATCAGCATTTTACCTAAATATAGTATGAAAAAAAACTTATTTCGCATTTCTATCACGTCATACACGAAGCTAGGATTATCTAAAATACATGACCTAACTGTGCCATACAAGGAGACGACTATAAAAGTCAATGCAGGGAACCACATGTTTGCTCCTATTTATAGGCCAGACGATCTTTTACGCAAGTCGTTATAAGTAGTTTACGTACCTTTTATCTATAGTACAGCACACTTTCATAAAAGGAAAATCTTTCTTTTCGAGAGAGACAAACCTCGCGTCAAAGAAATAAGAAGCTTATAGTATACACTTTTAAAAGAGTTTCATATCGCAAAATAGGAATTTTTGATGTTGTAATTCATAAAATCAGTAATTCTAAAACGTACAGACTGCATTCAGTAATATACGAAAGATGCAAGAGCGAGATGGATGTACATCTATCACTGTCTAGCCCTGAAACGAATACCTTTTCATTATTACTTCAGTCGCGTCGCGAATTTAGATCGGAGCGGCCATATCCCGCTCCCGCCCAAAATTGAATCAAAAATATTAAAACAACACGTGTATTCGAACTCGAAATTCAAAAGTGACGTTTTAACTTTTTAATTTAGTTTGATATAGTGAACAGATAATGAAGATATAATTTTGTGAGGTTGTAAAAAGTTTAATTGATAAATAAAAAAAATTGTTGTGACTTTGTCGTCGATGCCAGGTTATTAAGATAGAAATAACCTAGGAATATTTTGGTCGAGGACGCCGCACGTTCGGAGACAGTTCAGTTTGGCGGTTACTTGGAACTCTGGTTTTTTCAGTAAGTACGTTATTTATAGAACTGTGACTGTATTGAAAGTGTTTCAACGCAAACTGAACGGAAACTTGCGTTGAACTGAATGACAACTTATTTTTTTTGGGCGGACTTTTCTTTATTCTTTTTTTGAAATATTTGACTACTTAATTGCTAGTTTTAAAAATGTAGGTATCAGAATATTCTTCTGTCAATTTTAAATTGTCTTTAACATATTTTGCTTTCGTTTATCGAAGTTTTTGAATGGCATTAATATATTTTTGGAATGAGTTCAAATTTTTCGTATTCAAATTAAACTGTAAAATCCTCTATTCAGTGATAGAAAACGTTGCGTGAAAATACCTACAACCAGTCAAGGGATAGGCCACCATTTTTGGGCCAGTTTTTGGAATGATAGACAATATTTTTTTGGAATACACCGTTCCGTAGAATCAGGTGGATGCAATTACGCATTTAAAAAAAGTGGATAAAAAAAATTTAGTGATATCTCAATTCTTCCGACACGAAAAGTTTATTGATAGTGATAGCTTATTGTCATTTTTAATTTATTCATGGTTAATATTAAATTGCTGCTGGAATCATTTAAGTTGATGTAATTTACGACCTCATTGGAGAGGTTTTGTGCTGTCTGTGATAAGATCAATTTGTTTCCAAAAAAAGGGTCCATAAGGTCGGCAACACGAGTGTGATGTCCCTGTTGTTGCAAACCTCCAAAGGCCACAGTACCCGTCCCACAACGTGGGACGTGTGCTTGTCTGTCACCTAACTCCAGTTGTACCTACTCTACCTTTGGTGAAAGTACCCGCCAAATCCTGCAGTGAAAACTCCATTGGCATGAACTTTTATCACAAAAAGGGTATCTACCAAAAATACCGCTCGAATTTTTCCACGGTCGATTTAACAATGCAATGGAAATGTCAGACCCGAACCAACTAAAATTGAAATAGTTGACGTCCTGTCAATTTACTTTTTGGCGTTTCTTACACATAGGGTAAAAATGGTAAACTATTACTAAAATTTCAGTGTCTGCCTGTTTGTATGTCTGTCGCCAATCATGATAGAGACGGTTGGAATTCCAAACATGTTGCAAAATCGAAATCAAATTCAAAAATCATTTATTCTGTATAGACCATTAAACGGCACTTACAAATGTTTGGTACGTCAATATCAACAATATTTTATAAATTAGTCAGCAATTGGACCACCGACCTGAGAAGACTCCAGCAAGAAACTCGCGGGCTTTTTTTGGTCTATTTACAATCATTAACTTAATCTAGATACAGATGCATTTTCGTTGTCAATATAATAACAGATATAAATAACAGTATATTTTTTTTCTTTATATTTTGGTTGACGAAGTGACTCGCCTGATGGTAAGCAGAGGCGAGTCTAAAATGTGGTGGCCGCTTTCTTCTCGATAGTTGTTTTTAGGATTCGAAACTTACTACTGAACAGAACCACGGTAGCCTAGTGGTATGAGTAATGAACTGCTAAGACGAGGTCTTGGATTCAATCCCAGGTTTTACCACGGCACACACCATTTTCGATGCTTTTCGAAGTCATGTTTGTATTTATCGCAGGTTTATAAATACCACCAATTTCATAGGGACCTAAAACATAAATTGGAGTGGTATAGTGCTAGCACCTCTGCCCCTTCGGGGATATCAGCGTGAGTTTATGTTATGTTAAGTTATTAATACTAATATAGATTTAAGGAATCTATTAGACTTACCGCAGTGCTATAACTTTTTAGATGGATAAAATAAGACCGTATTAAGTACACCTATACAAGACGTAGGTAATCTAGTAGGAATAAAGAATTAGCAGTATTAACAAGCTTTCTAGGCGTGTAATGTTATTAGGAAGATCCAGACTCGAGTTGACTGTGCCTCAAATTGAATTAAGTGTGTCCCTAATTGTGTGAACATCCTGTACATATATAACATTTGGAGGGTATATTATTAAACTAGCTTATGTTCGCGGCATCGACCGCCTTATTTATGGCAACTTATGGTGATTGACAACCTCTGTGGTCTGGCGGTAGTGAACGTGACTGCTACGTAGGAGGCGTGGGTTCGATTCCCGCTCAGTGCAAATATTTGTGTGCACTAATATGAATATTGGCATTGGTCTGGGTGTTTCTAAGTATAATATGTATGTATTTACAAAAAAAAGTAAGTCAAGTATGTTTATCCGCATTCTAGAACTCATAACACAAGCTAGTTAAACTGTGCTTACCATGGGTCTAGGTGGCGTTGTATAGATTGTCCTTGAATATTATATTATGGTCAGATAACAGTTTTTGAATCAGGGTTCTACTCAACCAATAATCAAACATACATAATATTTGTATTGTACCGCGGTAGCCCAGTGGTATGGGTAATGGACTGCTGAGACGAGGTCTCAGGTTCGATCCCAGGTTTACCATGGCACACACCAATGACGATCGATGCTTTTTGAAGTTAGGTGTGTATTATATGATTTTAGATTGACATGGTCATTTACACATTCACTGTTAAATTTATCGGGATATTTATGTTATGTTTGATTATTTCGTTGAATAACCGATATTTCGGCGCTGTTGCGGCGGACGAAAACAAACATGGTAAATATCCCGATAAATTTAACAGTGAAGGTGTGTATTTATTGCAGGTTTATAAGTGCCTGGTTAATAGCAATAGGCTCGCCACCTATTTCGTGAAACTGAAAATCAGTGTTAATACACCTCTGCACGTCCCTTCAGACATTCACATGCGTGAATATATGTATATATACGTAAATTGGGCAAAGGGTATTGCCCTAATTGTGTCAACATCCTGTACAGCACCAAATTTTCGTTGACATGGCTATAAATACCATTAAGCTTCCATAAATTAAAAACATAATGAGATTAGTATCGCAATAATTAAATTTAATTAGGTTTTTTAATAAATTTGAATTCAAAGTCACTGTTAAATCGATCGGGATATTTACCATGTTTGTTAATTTCTTCGTGTAACCGATATTTCTCAAATACTCAATACTCAATACTCAATACCTACATTTATTGCATTCCATAATGTGATACAGATGTTAGATTATAATTAGGTTACAATTATGGACCCTGTCGGGCACAGCACACTGTTTGGACAGAGGAAGAATTTACTGTTCTACACAGTTTCGTTACAATTTTTTAATTTTGATTATAATATTATGTTTTTTTTTTTTTTTATTGTATTGTATTAATGAATTTTATTTATGTTTTTTATACCATGTCATTTATTGAGGGATGATATATTATATTATGATGATGTGAGCAGAGGTTTCAACAACTGTTAATTTTGGTTCCATGTCATACTATTCAACCAGGTACTGATTGTCACACAGACAGAACACAGAGACAGATACCTACAGGTAGGAGGAATATTAAAAAAAAGTAAGTTATTTTTAAAAAGAGGACAGACAAGAAATGTAATTTCAAATACATGTTTCCTTCTTCCTACAGTTTTAGGTCCTTTAAGTGGGGCATGAAAAAACAGCTGTGTTCGTTAGGGTGGGGATTTGAGGAACTGCACCTGTAATCTCCAGTTTTCTGCAAGGTCTTCGTTTCTCCAAACATGTTGTATGTATACATGTCTTTACATAACATAATTTATGAACTCACGCCTATATCCCCGAAAGGGTAGGCAGAGGTGGTAGCACCCACATTTCGCCAGTTTATGTTTACGTCCCAATGTAATAGTTGGCAAGCCTATTACCATTTACCGGGCACTTATAAACCTGCGATAATTACACACATAACTTCAAAAAGCATCGAAAAGTCATTGTTGTGTGCCAGCTAACCCGCTAGTTTGTGGTTTAAAACTTCTATAAAACTTATACTTGCCTATACTAAGTTATATGACATAACATAAACTCACGCCTTTATCCCCGAAGGGGTAGGTAGAGGTGCTAGCACCCACATTTCGCCAAGTCAAAGCATCAAAGAATCAATCAATCTATCGCGGTTAATAGATACGAGCATGTGCAATATATGCATTGGTAGGTACATATATGTATAGTTTCTAGGTTTATTCGGTAACTTCGGGGAATACACAATCTGAGTTAGTTGTTTGAACCTATCCTCCCCGGTGCGAATGTTTGTTTGAATTACAAACAGACAGGCTGTATGAATGTCCCTATAGATATCTATAGGGATATGGTATTTGTATCAATATATTCAAGTCCCAATCAACTCCAGTTTACAATGTAGGAATTCTGAGAAAATTATTAAGACTATTCTCAAATCAAACCAATTCATTGTGAAAATGGGTTACAATGTGATGTAGTAAGGATAATATATAATATAAAGTCTCTACATTCTCCTCAAGGCATACAATATACAACATTTTATAATGAGTAATATACTTAAATAACTTAACAAAATGTCTAAAGTGTATTAAACAAATTAGGTGCACGTTAACCTGAGAGATTTTCAAAAAAAATATGGTTGTAATTATCATTAAAGTTATTAATAAGCCAATACCATTATACAATATAATAAATTAAAGGTCTTTGTCTTCTAGAAATTCTGTCACACTGTAATATTTTTTCTTTATCGTAGATGCTACGCAGGAGACGCGGGCTTAATTTCCACTCAGTGTCAATGTATGCATGACTATGGCAAGTAAATGTTTATAAAAAAAAATTAAAAAAAAGAAAAACCCGCTGGGTTCCGGAAGTAGTCTTCTCAGGCCGAGACCGCTTTTCGAACAGGTGGTCCATTTCCATTGCCATTAACCGGGCACTTATAAACCTGCGACAAATACACACATAACTTCTAAAAACATCGATAAGGCAATGGTGTGCGCCATGGTAAAACCTGGAATCAAAACCGAGACTTCGTCTCCGCAGTCCATTACCCATACCACTAGGCTCCCGCGGCGTAAGTACTACATTTGTTAGAAGATCTATTTTGATATAAAAATCACATCCTAAAAACAATATTACAAAATACTTATTAACATTTCAAATCGATGCTTTAAACAGCCCACGAAATCCTTCAAAATTAATCATTCGTAAATACCTCTCAAGTCAAATAGCTTAATCGTAAGCCATTTGTGCCGGCTGATAGACGTTTCGTGATGGGAATTCCCGGTGCTTACAACGCAATGGAACTGTCGCAATAAACCTATAAGATAGATATATATACATATAGCAACAGTGAACAGCTGTCGTCTACAGAAATACTACAGTAATATTCTGTATACGCTTGGTATAATTTTATGAGATTACACCATGAAAACACACATATAGATATTAGTAGTGTGATATATTTAAATAATGTCATCATTATTGTGTTGGAAGACTGTCACATGTGTTTGTATTTTATTTCTTAGTAGCTGATCCGCGCAACTTCGTCTGCGTCACCCCGTTTTTGCAACAATTTTCACTTCTGCTTCGTACCAGTTGGTTGTAGCATAATGTTATATACATATAAACCTTCCTCTTTAATCACTCTATCTATTAAAAGAAACCGCATCAAAATCCGTTGTGTAGTTTTAAAGATTTAAGCATACAAAGGGACATAGGGATAGAGAACGCGACTTTAATTTATACTATGTAGTGATGTAAAATTTGGTTTTGTTTAAAATTTACGTTATGTAACATAATGCTGGATTACCTATTAGTCTGATGAAGATCTTTCTTATATAAATCTATTTAGTAATTTATACAGGATGCTTGAGAAATACTCCTGAAACTGAAGGCACCTATTAGTGGCTCGTGTTTACTACATAATACATGAAATACCTGAAGGGGTAGGCAGAGGTGTATTATGAACCCACATTTCGCCAACTATGATTTTCGGTCCCACATAATAGGTGACGACTCTAATGCCGCCAATCGGGCACTTTATAAAAATATAGGGTATGCCGAAAATAAATTCCTGACCGGAAATGTTGCTGCTAAATAAATTTGGAAAAGAATTTTTTTTGACCCGATCCCTTACGATGCGGTGTAAATTATCTTTAGCCATTATATCATGCAACGCGAAAGTCTAAAAGTGAGAAGGTGTTTAAGCTACGTTTGTGAACATATCACGGCACATAATCGCCACTATTAAAGTTTTAATACTTTGTTAATAGAGTTTAAAGACGAAACGAGCAAAGAAACAGTGTGAGGATGCAAGAAGCAAGTTTATAGTGACCATTTTCACTTCTTATATTTGTTTTTGCAGCAACGAGATACATACAACAATGTCTCAATCTCAGCTGTCTTGAAACTTCGAGATCGGAAAATTTCGAGACGGTTTTATTTTTAACCCCCCACGTAAGATTGAAGGCGTGTAAGTTTCACGTGTTTGTGTGTGTGTGAGTGTGCATGTGTGCGTGTGCGTGTGTTTGTGTGTAGAACTTACATCGTTACGAAAACATGTAGGGGTGTTATACCAGTTAGAGGGCCCCCGACACGAGAACGCTTGCATTATTATTTTTTGTATTTTTTCGAGGTATTTGTCGTCGGGGGTTTTTTAATTCTTTTAACAAAGTAATATGTAGAAACGACGATTCTGTTGTCTTTTTGGAGTTTCTTAGTCCTAGAAATAGAATTTCGCGCACGCGCAATCTATGAACTCCCTGCCGTGGCTTTCCCATGCGACTACAATATGGGGTTCTTCAAGAAGCATTAGAAGGTTTTTAGGTAGGCAGCACAAGTGAGACGCAAACGGTCATAGGCCACGGTGACCACTTTCCATCAGGTGGTTCATCAAAAAAAACACCATAACTGCCAAAATACGAGTCAATTGAACATTATATTCTATTCTATTCCATAGATAATACGGCTAACGAATGACCAATTGTCTAGGGTGATTGCATAACACATAACTGAAATTCTTACATAGACAAGTCTTACACCTTTTTTTTTTATCTATGGCACGTCAAATTGACTTCACTTCGCCTGATGTTAAGCTAAAGGCAAAGTTCCTTTGTTCTTTTGTTCCATCAATTTCCTTATTCCATATCTGCCGAACATACCTCACGTTAATATTTGCTAAGGTAGTGATCAATACCAATAAATAAGCGGTCACCTTCGAATATTTGGAACATCAGGCGGTCGAGAGACCCCCCTTCCCCCATCGATAATTACATAATTTGATTTCTGAGGGGCTCGAAGATGGTAATGGGAAACCGAAAGGGAGGGAGAGGGGAGGCATTTTCTCGAAATGCAGCGTATTGATTCTTAGAATAGGTATTAAATGAGAGGGTGGTATATTAGTGGATATTTTATTTATGGTAGTAGACAGCCTCTGTGGAGTGGCAGTAAAAAGCGAGGTGCGGGTTTGATCCCCGCTCAGCGCAAATATTTGTATCTATGAATACAGTTATTTCGCTATATATTACCCGCGGTAGCCTAATGGTATGGGTAATGGACTGCTGGGACGAGGTCTCGGGTTCGATCCCAGGTTTTACCATAGCACATAACAATGACTTTTCGATGCTTTTCGAAGTTATTTGCGTATTTATCGCAGGTTTATAAGTGCCTGGTTAATGGCAATAGGCTCATACAAACATTGTATTTACGGGTAGTTGGAGCTCTGAAAAGGTTAAAAAATTGGTCTTAATGCAGTACTTCGATATTGACTACACCTATAGGTTGGGTCAAGCCATTTGGGAGGAGTCCCATTAAAACACCAAGACGCAAGAATTTTATATTCATAACTTAACTGACCCGCACAACTTCGTCTGTCGCATCCCGTTTTTGCAACATTTTTCATTCCTACTCCGCACCTGTTGGTCGTAACATGATGTTATATATGAACCTTCCTCTTTAACCATTCTATCTATAAAAACAAACTGCATCAAAATCCGTTGCGTAGTTTTAAAGATTTAAGCATACAAAGGGACATAGGGACAGAGAACGCGACTTTATTTTATACTATGCACTATGTGGTGATTTTCTATTTTTTTATATTTAGGCCGTTAATTTGACAAAAGAAAAAGTACGGTGGGCACCGTTGCAAGTTCTGTCTCCTGTAACTACTTAGGTACTAGAAAGAAACTTGATATTGGCGTCTCACCATTAACTTTATAAGACGTTTACCATATTTACTAGAGACTGGCAAAAGCGGCTATTCTGCTGCAGAAGCCATTTAAAGAAAAGAAGAAGAAGATCATACGATAATCTCTCCCAAAGTTAAATCATGAAAGTAAAGCCGATGCAATCGAAAACATCACTCAAAAGAGCCACAATATATCACATCAAAAGTAATAACTCATAAATAAAACACTGGGTATATCGAACTCGAATCGTGACCGGCATTAGTGTGAATCAGACATTATCGTGCCAGAATATAAATCATAGGGTCCTATCGCAAAGCTGGTAGTCCTAGTTAATACTAGAGGTCGCGAGTATTTACACGAGCGAGTACTGCCCGACTTATAAGTACTATCTCGAGAAATATCAAACGTATTTATTACGAAACTAGCTGACCCACGCAACTTCGTCTGCGTCACCCCGTTTTTGCAACATTTTTCACTTCTGCTCCGCACCAGTTGGTTGTAGCATGATGTTATAATATATATTAACCTTCCTCTTCAATCACTCTATCTATTAAAAAAACCGCATCAAAATCCGTTGCGTAGTTTTAAAGATTTAAGCATACAAAGGGGCATAGGGACAGAGAACGCGACTTTGTTTTATACTATGTAGTGATGTACACTTGTGAGACTAGTTTTATTGACTACACATTGTTGTTAGGCTTAATATTGTTTTGTGCTGTACAAAGTGTTAGTGGAACGCTCTCGAAGACGAAAACAGGGGATACTACTTACCATTTTAGCTAAATTAGGCTTATTTTTTTATAGCAATACTTTTTTGGTAGGGTACCATGATTTTTGAACCCTTTTGTGTTTTTGCATGCCTGCAAGGTTGACTGAACTTATCCTTACTGTTTATTTGTAATATCTTTTTCAAACTTTTGGTCAGTAAAGAAATGATTATTCTATTCACCGTGACGGCCTCAACAGTTGTTTTTCAACAACAACATACAACACAAACTTACATTTATATCCCCGAAAGGGTAGGCAGAGGTGCTAGCACTCACATTTCGCCAGTTTACGTTTAGGTCCCAATGTGGCGAGCCTATTGCCATTAACCGGGCACTTATAAACCTGCGATAAATACACACATAACTTCGAAAAGCATCGAAAAGTCATTTGTATGTGTCTTGGTAAACCTGGAATCGAACCCGAAACCTCGTCTCAGCAGTCCATTACTCATACCACTAGGCTACCGCGGTTTTAATATATGTTGTTTTTTCACGTACAACTTAAAGGTCTCAAGACTGTAGGATAAAGGCAATGTAGCATTATTTCGTTCCTCTTGCCTTCACTACAGTGTGTCCATAACCTTACCACTAACTACCTAGTCCCTTGTACCTAAACCTTATATTAAAGCTTGCAGCTGTTGTTCATGTTATTGTAATAAATCTAAGGAGAGTTCAATGTTGGTGACCTAGCTGGCAACGTGCCTGTTTGCGCCATGGGATATTGGTTCGATTCTTGTGTTAGACAAAATATTTTGCTTCAGTGTTTTAAAATATTTATTTAATATTTATTAGACAGATTAAATAGTGAGATATTAAAACAGTGAAAAAGACCGCGGTAGCCTAGTGGTATGGGTAATGGACTGCTGAGACGAGGTCTCGGGTTCGATCCCAGGTTTACCATGGCACACACCAATGATTGCGATGCTTTTCGAAGTTATGTGTGTATTTATCGCAGGTTTATAAGTGCCCGGTTAATGGCAATAGGCTCGCCACCTATTACATTGGGACCTAATCATAAACTGGCGAAACGTGGGTGCTAGCACCTCTGCCTACCCCTTCGGGGATATAGGCGTGATATTATAAAACCAAAAAATATTAAAACGGCCATGGTCATGAGTAGAGGCAAGGGGATCATGGCGCTTGCAACAGTGCAGAAGTTACAGGATACTCGAAGAATCAAAGAATTAAGTAAATAATCAATTTTCCTATACAGACATCGCTGGGGCGATGGCCATGGATAATCGCTTGAAAAAAATTTAAAATAAATGTTCTATAGCCATTAAAATACTCATCTATGAGCCAAAGGCCCGATTGTCGGGTGAGATTTTTTTATTTATTTATTTTAACATTTTCTGAAAACTTACAGCTGAAAGATGAGATTAATTAAAATCATAAATCTCGATTAATTAAATGAACTAAGATTAAATAAATGAAAACCACTTGAAAGTTTTCGCCGATAACTAGTATTTTATAGTCATAAAAGAATTTATGGCAACACTAACAATTTTACGGTGTATTTATAATTTCGATGAAAATTAGTTACGGCTAGTGCAGGCTTAGCTAGACAGGTGTTACCCCATAAAAGTCAAGATATACTAGGTATTCATGGAGAGGAGTATGGCAACAAACAATGGGGACGTTCAAATAAAAAAAAATGTAATTATCTTGTTCTAGTTTTTTTATCTTTTAAGTTAACCGTTGGAACCTGATTCTAAACACGTTAAGACTGAAAATAAAACTCGATTGCCAAGCAGAATAATCCTACATAGTCTACATAACTAAAAATTACGTTCATAAGCTCCTTCATTTCTAAGGAGACATAATTTACCCCAAATTTTCGTCCACAAAATTCGTCTAAAAGAATGGAGAGCTCGTAATTAACTACTTGAGTCTAAAGAACCGTAATTTTGTCGCGTTTAAGTATTCAGTAGATTTTCGGATTGAACCTTATCATTTTGGTTATAAAAGCGGCTAGAACAGATGCCAAAAATATTATTTCGTAATCGCGATTGAGAAATGTTGGGAAATGTATAGTAATTAGGTAATGGTTTGTTAGATCTTTATCCTTCGTGTGATAATAGATAAAGAATATTATCACCACCCCATCTTGTAAGAGGTGACAAACGCCTCAAAAAATAAGCAGATGATATCACTGCGAGAGAAGGAAAACAAGAAATAGTATGATTTTAGATTGACATGGTCATTTACACATTCACTATTAAATTCATCGGGATATTTACCATGTTTGTCTATTTTGTTGAATAACCGATATTTCGGCGCTGTTGCAAGCGCCATGATCACGGTGTACTGATGACCGCCGAGCTAGTTGTTATTGAGGCCAACCGTATCGGTCTACCCTCTTTCTTACTCGTTTACTACGCGCGTCACCACTACCACTGCCCGCGTTCTCACATTGCACTCGATCACGACACACAACACTCACTGTATCGGCTCGCACGGTTTTTGGAGATGGCGTTTGTTTGGGTTTTGTGAACTTACGAATCACCGGGTGCCAGACACTCGCCAGTTGAAAACCATCTTCCCGGTTGAAGTTTTTGTGCTTTTTTATTTCAATAGCTTCCTTCACCATTCTGGGTATATAGTGGCGTTCAGTCGACAGAATCTGTGGGTTATGCAACTCGATCCAGTGATTCGTCCCTTCCTCCAATAGGTGTTGTGCGATAGGCGATTTCTGTGGCTCGTTGTTTTTGACCGCCCTGATATGCTCCTTAATCCGGCTTGACACTGTCCGTTTGGTCTGGCCTATATAGGAGCTCCCACAGCTGCAGTCAACCTTGTAAACACCTGGATGTTCCAGTGGAAACCTGTCTTTGGGTGTGCGTAGGTACTGTGACAGCTTTTTGAAAGGAGTGAAGATAGTTTTTACTGCGAATTTGTTTAAAATATTTGCAACCTTATCTGTCACTCCCTTCACGTATGGTAAATACGCGGGTTGTCTTTCAACCTTATAATCCAGGCGTTTAGGTGATGGTGTGCTTCTCGGTGGTATGATCCGCTCCTTGTAACCGTTTCTCCGCAGAACGCCCCTTAAATGTGCAATTTCAGTACCTAACTGTTCCTCGTCGCATAGACTGTATGCGCGGTTAGTAAGACATGTGGCGGCTGTACTGCAGACAGTGATAGGAAAATCAAGATCCTTTGTAAAAGACTCCCGTCATTTCGTCGAAATTCTACGTGTAAACAATGTGAAGGACAATGAAGTGATGGTCAGTTTTGACGTAGAATCACTGTTTACAAATGTGCCTGTAGCGGATTGCATGGACGTCATTAGAGGTGTTATCAGGGATAACAACATCCCTATGGAATATGCCGACCTTGTACAGCACTGCATAGTCACCAATTACTTCGTATACCAGGGCGAATACTACCTTCAAATAGACGGTGTGGCAATGGGCAGCCCAGTGGCTCCAGTAGTAGCCAACATTTGGATGGAACACTTTGAAAGCCGTGCAATTGCCACTGCCCCTCGGGAGGTTAAACTATGGAAGAGGTACGTGGATGACGTGTTTTGTATACTGGAGGGTGACGAGAGTGTTGTAAAGTAGTACCTGGCACATCTCAACAGCATTCACGGGAAGATCCGGTTCACCTATGAGATGGAAAGGGAAAGAACGTTGGCGTTTCTGGATGTGAAGGTTGAGGTTAGAGAAGATGGTTCTCTGGGGCATACGGTGTATAGAAAGCCCACTCACACTGACCGATACTTGCACGCTGACTCGCATCACCATCCGCGTCAGCTGAACTCTGTAGTGACGTCACTTACCTACTAACCGCGCATACAGTCTATGCGACGAGGAACAGTTAGGTACTGAAATTGCACATTTAAGGGGCGTTCTGCGGAGAAACGGTTACAAGGAGCGGATCATACCACCGAGAAGCACACCATCACCTAAACGCCTGGATTATAAGGTTGAAAGACAACCCGCGTATTTACCATACGTGAAGGGAGTGACAGATAAGGTTGCAAATATTTTAAACAAATTCGCAGTAAAAACTATCTTCACTCCTTTCAAAAAGCTGTCACAGTACCTACGCACACCCAAAGACAGGTTTCCACTGGAACATCCAGGTGTTTACAAGGTTGACTGCAGCTGTGGGAGCTCCTATATAGGCCAGACCAAACGGACAGTGTCAAGCCGGATTAAGGAGCATATCAGGGCGGTCAAAAATAACGAGCCACAGAAATCGCCTATCGCACAACACCTATTGGAGGAAGGGACGAATCACTGGATCGAGTTGCATAACCCACAGATTCTGTCGACTGAACGCCACTATATACCCAGAATGGTGAAGGAAGCTATTGAAATAAAAAAGCACAAAAACTTCAACCGGGAAGATGGTTTTCAACTGGCGAGTGTCTGGCACCCGGTGATTCGTAAGTTCACAAAACCCAAACAAACGCCATCTCCAAAAACCGTGCGAGCCGATACAGTGAGTGTTGTGTGTCGTGATCGAGTGCAATGTGAGAACGCGGACAGTGGTAGTGGTGACGCGCGTAGTAAACGAGTAAGAAAGAGGGTAGACCGATACGGTTGGCCTCAATAACAACTAGCTCGGCGGTCATCAGTACACCGTGATCATGGCGCTTGCAACAGCGCCGAAATATCGGTTATTCAACAAAATAGACAAACATGGTAAATATCCCGATGAATTTAATAGTGAATGAACAAGAAATAGATCGAATAAAATACGAACCCTAAAACTGGTCAGTATAGAAACAGTAGGCCAAAGTCCTCCTACTTTGGGAGAGACCTATATCCAGCCATGGACTGCGATGGACTTTTTTTTTATCGTGCGCAAAATCCCCACGGATACCACCTCCACCAAAACCGATGGAGGTGATTATGTCGGACTCGAACCGACCAAAACGCACGCCATCCATGGGTCCTTGATTGCCGGAGGTGAGATTATACAAGACATATCTCTCGCACCCCGGCAGACCCGGGACATCTCTGTTGAGATGACCCTCTTCCCCCAATGTGGGGACCATGGTGTCCCCATCTAGCCCCTGGGTATGCGGTGGCATTTGCGCCATCGCCGTGGCCTGCTTCTGCTAGGGTGACCGGCGGCTCCACCCGTCACCCCCAGGCCCGCGCTGGACTGCGATGTACTGTTTGATTGATTGGTTGTTAAATAAGACTATAATTTACGTATTCTGAAATTGTTTAAACATTTTTATTTTGTATGTGGTAACATTCGAGTGTGTTTAATTGCCACAGATGTCAGTTGACAATAACTCTTGTCAGTGGGAAAACCAAAGGTTTATCCTACATCTTTTGCGCTGATGACACAGAATGTCTCTGTTCTTACAGAGGTTGCGGCACGATTGTTATTCCTCTGGTGTTACACTCGCCCATAGGCCACGGAAACCATTTAAAATTAGGTGGGCCGCGTGTTTGTCTGCGACCTAAGTTGTATAAAAAAAACTCTACCCTACTCACCACTCACCACCGGGAACACATCACAAGGTTATTAACCGCGGTATTCTGTTGGGCCGTGGTATTTCCCCAGTCGGTGTGCTCATTTGGGACAGGAGATGCCATCGTGTTCTACCTCCGCCACAATACAACGTTACGTATTTATAATGTTAAGAGTATTGCAGGATAAAATCAAGGGGAAATGCCATATTATTTTTTTTTATTCATGGCACGTCAATTTGACATCACCTCGCCTGATGTTAAGCTGAAGGCAAAGACTCATGAAAGAGGGTCAAAATTGCAAACAAGTTCAGTGCTACAATGGTGGCGCTTAGCTTGACTGCCTCATCATGACACTTCAATAATAGCTATTTTGCTTTGGACGCAGCACTAAGTGGTTTATGAAGATGACTAACTTCACTGCATTCTAAAACTAGTTGATTCCTGAAACATTGTGTACAAAGTTTGTGGGATCATGAAATAGTGTACGGGCTGCATTGATTTTCGAAATACCCTCAAATCTGATTACCATCCTGATTTAGGTGAAATAGAACCTTTTAAGATGTCAATTTGACTGTTCTGAGAGGTCGTTTCGACATATAAAAAAGCTTTAATAAACCCAACCACTGAACGACAAACTATCGAACTATTTATTACCAATAATATTTCATTGAATAAGAGTATAAACTTCCCAGTAAGTAATAAATCGACGATCCCATAGGAGCTCCGGCTCGGCCTCACTCGATATATCAAGTTATTATTTCTAATAGTTATGTGATTTTATTACTAATATTATAATATCAGTAATATTATGTACTTGTTGATGTCCGTGGCTTCGTTCAAGTGGACTTTTGATCTCGTTTCATAACATAACATAAACTCACGCCTATATCCAGTTTATGTTTAGGTCACAATGTAATAGGTGGCGAGCCTAATGCCATTAACCGGGCACTTATAAACATGCGATAAATACACACATAACTTCTAAAAGCATCGAAAAGTCATTGGTGTGTGCCTTAGTAAAACCTGGGACAAACCCGAGACCTCGTCTCAGCAGTCTATTACTCATACCACTAGGCTGCCGCGGTCTTCTAAACACAGTGTTATATATAAACTTTTGGTATATTATGAACTAATTTACATTTAGTATATGTGAACGTTTATCGTAAAGTAATTAGCACCATGTTTAGATAACATTCTGAGTGAAGTATTCACTATTGTGTTTAGCTAAAGACAAATGATTCAAGATAAAGGTTACAAGCAACATCAGGAGAAGGTTGAGAGAGTCTCTGTGCTGTCAGTGCAGAAGACAATAGGTTTCTCGGTTTTCTCACTGACAATATAAAACCTAATACTCAGCTAATTAGTGATGGGCGATGAATCATCGTGACCGCATACTATAAACTATCCATATTTTGAATAAAACTCAATTTAAAATTGAAATAAATATAAGTAAGAAAAAAAAAATTAATCTTATTGCATAGGTATTTTAATATCATAACAATGTTTATATTTCAATATACTTGATCCTAAATAATATTGAGTGGATAAAATCCAACATTCAATCCATCAACGCCCTTTTTTTTATCGTGTAAAAAATCCCCAGGGATACCCTCCCACCGGAGCCGGTTTGGGAAGGTTATGTAGGACTCACGCAACGCACGCCGTCTTTGGGTCTTCAGTTGCCCGAGGTGAGGTAGTAGTCAACATATCCCTCGCACCCCGGCAGACACGGGGCCTTCTCTTCGAGATGACCGCCGTCGAATCCATCAACGCCCTGAACCAGTTTTTGGGCTTTTGAAGAAGACACGCCGCGTTTGGCTCTATGGCCATGTTACAAGCATAAAAGTTACGCGTCACCATCTTGTTTGATATGAACCTCCACTGATTCACTTCATTCATTCTCCTCAGTACGAGTACCGACGCCTTGTACGCTACGTATAATTCCGTTCTCATTACAATTAAATACATGCACACAATTAAATTAAACCTAATTATATTTAACATGCATCAATAATAATTGGTAGTATTGATATTATCATCGAAAAATTGTTGCAATGCAAAGTTATAAGTACTATTTTACATGCGGAAATGTTCATATCATACTTTTATTTCTTTAGTATTGTTTTATTAATGTGCATAAGCAATTACATTTGTTTTATTAAATGCACTCAAAGTAATTTGATAAATTTGCCTTAATTGGTTTCGTTCCTGATATCTGCGGGCAAACTATTGTATCGTTCTGTCCCCAAAGTAATTACATACTCTGGGTACTCCATATGACCCTTAGATATTATCCTAGTTACACAATTATGGGCAACCAGTGAGTAACGCTCCCAACTGCCATGGAGAGGCCTATATCCATTAGTGAACAGCGATAAGCTAATTGAAACACTACGTACAAAATTAATGTTCTTCATCACTACATAGTATAAAATAAAGTCGCATTCTCTGTCCCTATGTCCCTTTGTATGCTTAAATCTTTTAAACTACACAACGGATTTCGATGCGGTTTCTTTTAATAGATAGAGTGATTAAAGAGGAAGGTTTATATGTATATAACATCATGCTACGACCAACAGGTGCGGAGTAGGAATGAAAATTGTTGCAAAAACGGGGTGACGCAGACGAAGTGGCGCGGGTCAGCTAGTATAATATAAACGGTTCTGTTGGTAGAGTTTTTGTATCACATTTAACAAAACTGTCAGCTTCACATCCAGAGTAAATAACTAGTTGGCGAACTCTGTTCGTAAAGGCCCTTTGTATTTTCTACACATCACTAATTGCCGTAGTAGTAATAATCACTACATAGTATAAAACAAAGTCGCTTTCTCTGTCTGTTTGCCTTTGTATGCTTAAATCTTTAAAACTACGCAACGGATTTTGATGCGGTTTTTTTACTTGTCAAACCTCGACATGAGTAAACGGCCCCTTACCTCCTAAAATCCAACCACACTTTCTGATCGACTACCTGATCTCGTGGACGACGGACACATGAAAACGAATTTACTGGCGTGGGATTAGCGGCTCTGGTAGACTTCCTTCAAACTTGACATTGGCGCCTCGCCATTAATTTTACATTACGTTTATATTTACTAGAGACTGGCAAAATTGTGGCGATTCCGTTGCAGAAGACATTTTAAGAAGAAAGGAACGGCCTCATTAAGATCCCGCAAGGAATCAAAACAATAATTAATCTATCATAATATAAATCTATTTTTCAGTACCCTGTAACTGTAACGTCTGCAGTTGTTGTATGCAGTCGACTACGAAATCACACCTTTATTTAAAAGCCTAAAAGGGGTACTTCAAAACGCTAGTAAATTAAACTGAGATAACAAAATATCAGACGACACTCTACGAAAATTAGCATTTAATTTTTGACTTTAATGCTTGTTAATGAAAATAAATGTACAATGAAAATGCTTTGATACTGTATGTACAGTTTCTCTTCAGAGAATCTGCTTTGAGATATTTTTTTATTATTTTTAGTTTCCAACACGTAGGTTCGCAAAGGGGTGAAATAGAGAATAGTACAAAGAAAAACTGTCGATAAAGAGATTTGAAAAAGGATAGAAGTGAAATTGAGACTGTGAATAGTTTCAGCGAAGTTTTAATCAAATACGAAGGTACTGCATAATATATCGACCGGAGCTAAACGTTTTAACGCCTTTGTCTCTGTACTGTGTACCTTAATTATCTAGTTAGAATAAGTATATTTTCTTTCTTCCTACTAATTTAGTGGGTAATAACCGGCAATAACTCGTCTCTTTAGAATAGAATAGAATATATATAACGTAACATAACATAAACTCACGCCTGTTTTCCCGAAGGGGTAGGCAGAGGTGCTAGCACCCACATTTCGCCAGTCTATGTTTAGGTCCCAATGTAATAGGTGGCGAGCCTATTGCCATTGTGGAGGAACGGGATGTGATGTCCCTCCAACACAAAGGGAGGATCCTCCGACCAGGCAAGGTGAACACGTGACATATATTTATTTGCTTAAAATGTGGTAAATACAAGGTGGCAAACAATTTATGAACTTAAGACACATTTTGCCATTTTGTCATGACATGCAAACATTAAAACATTAAATTAAATTAATCAACTTATTATTGTGGATTAGATTGTCGAAATAGAACATCAAAATAATCATTTCATTAAAATTGACACAGTCGTATAAATATAAATAAAATTATCAATTATAAATTACATGAAAATCATTACACGTATCATTAAATCAAATTTTTAAATTACACAAATAACATTAATTATATTGACATGTCATTATAGTACATTTTAAAATGATAATGATTTAGAGGAGGTAAGACATAGAGGAGGTAGGACACGACGGTATATCCGTCCCAATCGAGCAGTCCGACTGGGGAAGTACCTCCACCCTACAGAATATCGCCGTTTAATAACCTTGTGTTGTATTTTCGCTGGTGAGTAGGGTAGCCAGAGCTCACTAGAGAGGTTTTGTGTTGTCCGTGGGAAAACCAAAGGCTTATCCTACATCTTTTGCGCTGACGACACAGAATGTCTCTGTTCTTAAAGTGGTTGAAGTACGAGTGTTATTCCTCTGGTGTGACACTCGCCCATAGGCCACGGTAACCACTTACCATCAGGTAAGCCGCGTGCTTGTCTGCGACCTAAGTTGTATAAAAAAAATGATAATAGTGGGAGGCATATTTTTTAGAAACTCATTGACCGAGTAAAACTCTGTATATGAGTCCACTGTAAGTTTAGTTTATGCGATTGCATTGCCGCGTTATTTGTCAATGACATTATTAGCCACGATTCGTTCCGGATGCGCCAGAAATACCTGGCCCACATACCACAAGCGAGCTCCTATGGTTAGTAAGGTGTGTTTCAGATACATTTACTTCAGTCTTTATGTATTGGGTAGATATTTTACTTCACTTTTTAACCAACTTCAAAAAGGAGAAGGTTCTGAATTCATCCCATATGTATGTTTTTTATGTTTGCTACTCGATTACACTGCTAATTTTATGTATGGATTTTGATGACTAAAATGATGTTCTATAATTTTATTTCGAATAGCTGTAGTCCACGGCTCTGCTCGCGTGGATATCGATTATATCGCGTTGTTCGACTCTACTTGATTCTCTACTTGCCTCTATTATACTTCTCCTTGCTGTCATGACAACGGAAATAGTTAGACGATATTAGTGACTGAATTTAATTTAGATCAACTGTAAACTTCAACTTGATGGGTAACTAAATCATAATACGCTCATATCGTAATATAACAAACTACAAACTTATTGAATTAGTGTTTAATGAACCTTTTTGCCTAAAACATAGCTTTATTTCCAGGCTGTCAAGTTTTTTATTTTGGGTGTAGGCAATTACAACACGCCTCTTTATTACTTCTCTTCTTTTATTTATTTAGGACACGTCAATTTGACTTCACCCCGCCTGACGGTTAGCGCATCATCTAAGCCGATTTTTTTACATAAATATCCATAAAAAATATTTTGACAACGCAGGAAACAAACTTGCACCCCCTCAGGTAGCAGATGAACGTGCCACACCACAGAATCCATTATATCACTACATAGTATAAAACAAAGTCGCGTTTTCTGTCCCTATTTTTCATGTCCCTTTGTATGCTTAAATCTTTCAAACTACGCAACAGATTTTGCCGTGTGTTTTTTTAATATATAGAATGGTTAAAGAGGAAGGTTTATATGTATATAACATCGTGCTACAACCAACAGGTGCGGAGCAGGAATGAAAAATGTTGCAAAAACGGGGTGACGCAGACGAAGTTGCGCGGGTCAGCTAGTATAAGATATTATATGGAAATCGAGTTTCTCCTTTGAATACACAAAAATGTCAGTTCGCACCTAATTCTAAACACAATCCCTTTCGACCCACCTTGTAAACAAATATTTGAAAAACAATTTTGTTGCCAGAAACAAGAGCATATTATTTTTTATGTAAAATACAGCTTTCGATACAAAGAGTTAACCCTTATCATTTGGATGATGAAAGCAAACCGCCTGAAGGTTATAGGTTAATAACATTAACCTTTACAGGTTAAATAAATGGGTACAGTGTGCCTCAAAAGTACATTTACAATATAAATACTATGTATAATTATTATAACGTCAAAGGAACGAAGTCCGTTGGAGTAGATGAGTCCAAGATCTCCATAGGCCACGGTGACCACTTTCCATCAGGAGGGCCGTGTGCTTATCTGCCTCAGACCGAGGTCGCGTTTCAAACCGGTGATCCATTTGCTCACTAATTTATAAGTAAAATATTGTTGATATTGACGTTTTGTAAGTGCCGTTGTCTATAGGTACAGAAATTTGAAATTCAAATTTTTACTTTTGTTCCACCTGATTTATATAAAAAAACACGTAATCCAATGAACCATAAAATAAACTTAAGAAATATATGATAAAATTCCAACACTCCACACATTTCTATTTCCCAGAAATAATTTCAACTCCAAAACGTATAATTTCCCCTCTGCTATATATACCCATTTAAACAAGGACCAGTCCGATGGTTTCCAAGATAAATTAGCGGACATAATTCAAATGAAACAGTGACACTAAATCATTTTGTGTATTAATTAAATTATTTTAACCGAGTCTATAAAAGGAGGATGTTGTGTTCTGATGAGCCACAGATTAAATCAAAACTATTCACGCGTGTCAGGGCTTAATCACTTTTCTCGGGATATAGGTCTAGGATCAGTATCGATATATTAGGTAGATATAACCATTATTATAGTTTTCTTTATTCATGGCACGTCAATTTGACTTCGCTTCGGCTGAAGGCAAAGTCTCAGGAAAGAGGGTCACCATTACAAACACGTACCGTGTTACAATGGTGGCGCTCAGCTTGACGGCCTCATCAGATGCTTTTTCACGCCCCACTTAAAGGACCTGGGACTGTAGGAAGACGGAAACCCGTGCGCCGGTAGGGAAAGACTCACCGAACCGCTTGGTTCTTGATGGAATATTCTGCACCGTATGCGGGTAACATCTAAGCTTTACACGTGTTGTCCTGTGTAGGAAAGCAGAGGGTGGGATTAATTGGAAGAGCTTAATAATAATTATTAAAGATTCTTATCTAATGCAAAAAGCGGCAAGACAATTTTGTCCATCACGTTTCTGCCCGCTTCAATTGTATTCCAGATATCTGCCAGAATATTTCCGGATATAACATAATATATATAAATATGTCATGCATGAAGGTTTCGCCGATATATTTTCCTTTGCGTAACATCGAGAATTAATTGATGCCGAAGGTGAAAATGATTAAGAAAATCGTGCACCTGCGTACACGGCAAAAATCCTACCACTATTATTCACACAATTTGTACATCCCTAGTATGTAAATGAATGTTTTATATCCTTCGATTTCACTGGAGTAAACGTTTTCTATACCATTTAGGTGGCAGACAAGCATGCGGCCCACCGATGGAAAGTGATTACCGTGGCCTAACGACGTTTACAACACCAGGGGCGTCACAGTCGTGCTGTTGACCATATAGAGAAAAGGGTGGATAGGCTAAGATACCTAGTCTTTGTGGAAGACAAAGAAGGGATTCTCGGTCTTCCCACTGACACCACAAAATCTTTCCAGTGAGCTTAGACTATCATACTCACCGCCGAAAAAACAACACAAGGTTATTATTAACCGCGATATTCTGTAGGGTGGAGGTACTTCCCCAGTTGGACTGCTCAATTAGGACGGGAAATAACCGTCATGTTCTACCTCCGCTACATGTATTTTTTTGTTTGCAAGAGCCTGATCATATGCTCTTCCCCGTCTAAGCATTCATTTTTTTTCTAATCTAAATTTGATTCGAATAGTTAGCATAATGATTTAAAAAATATCATCAAAGTGAATGAGTTTATGTTAACAAATAACATTGATCATACCCAACACTGTCAAAAACCGAAGAAAAAAAAAGTAGATTTGTTTGATTTCTTCCGCTTATAATGTTGTTTTTAATGAGAATATTCCCGAAGGGTCTTGTGGACCCATGTCAGTTGTATAACCCGGGATCTATAATAATGTCAAATATGACAGTTGCCCCGCGAGTCGCAGAAATTGTTGAATTTGTTTTTTTATAAAAAAATTGTTTTATGTATTTTAAGATATCGCATTTCAAAATTGAATATGACCATAGAGAATATATTACTGACGTAAATAGAGGAACAATTTCCTCATTACCATGTTACCGATTTTCATATGTCAGTGGTAGCCTAGTGCTATGGGTTTTACCATGGCACACACCAATGACTATTTCTGTCAAAATTGTTAATAGTTTATAAAAAAACTTTATGCTGTTCATATACTCTGTCACTTTTTCACACTACATGAATCAGCCTCTCTAGACAAATAGCAATTCTATTTTTTTATTATTTATGACACCTCAATTTGACTTCACCTCACCTGATGTTAAGCTGAAGGCAAAGTCTCATGAAAGAGGGTCACCATTGCAAACACGTACAGTGTTACAATGGTGGCGCTCAGCTTGACGGCCTCATCAGATGCTATTTCACGCCCCGCTTAATCAAAGGACCCGGGACACGTTTCCAAAGGAATTCCAATACTTAATGATGCTTCGGAGGCCGTCATTCTATGAAATGGCATAGAATAAAATGTACATTTTATGGGATGGACATTTCGTCTACTCAGGACGTAGTTCAATTTGTAGAGTATTACCCTTTAGTAAGGTGTACATCATAAATTTGGAACTTTCCAATTAATTTTAGTATCGTTCATAGAAATTTGATAGTTTTTTTTTAAGTTTACGAGCTACACGTCTCCTTCACGAAGCCATAACCTCTTACAAAGTAATATCCTATCCACTTATATTAGATCAACTTTCCAAGTTTTACGACATTTGATAGATAAATAAGTTACTTACGTATTGTTTTTTATTTATTACGGTACTAAACATATGATTACGAAAATGATTCCTTTTTTATTGCCGTCTCACCATCTGACGGCCTGGTGTAGCGGTGGTGAATGCGACTGCTACGTACGGGTAGATTTCCGCTCAGTGCAAATATTAGTATGCATGAAAATGACTATCTAGATTGGTATGGCGTTTCTATGTATAATATGACAGTATTTACAAAAAATTGTATCTAAGTATGTTTATTCGCATTCTAGAACCCCTAACACAATTTAGTTAAGCTATGTTTACTTTAGGTGGCGTTGTGTAGATTGTTCTACAATATAACATACATAAGCTCACCTCCGAAAGGGTAGGCAGAGGTGCTAGCACTCACATTTCGCCAGTTTATGTTTAGGTCCCAATGTATGGCCAATAGGTGGCGAGCCTATTACCATTAACCGGGCACTTATGAACCTGTAAATACAATAAATACACACATAACCTCGAAAAGCATCGCAAAGTCACTGGTGTGTGCCATGGTAAAACCTGGGATCGAAGTCGAGACCACATCTCAGCAGTCCATTAGCCATACCACTAGGCTGCCGCGGATATGTTCTAGAATATTTATAATTGTTTCTATCATTATCTAATGCCGAGAAAAATATTGCACCAGAGCTTCGTCTCTCAATGCAAACATGGTTTTCAGGCGAGATTGGTTGAGGCCAATACTCATTCATTCGCGCATCTTGTCGCCGTTGTGGCCTACTCCTGTTAGAGTGATTGGTGGCTCCCAGTATCACTCTATCCACAAATTTCGTTGAATTTAATTTCTCACTCAATCAATTATGAGTGATTCTAGTCAAGTATTTCCAGTCTGTATACAAGATACTGATACTGATACTAATTGTGTTGTAAATTTTCACTTAACTAAAATACATTCGTATGATTTTAGATTGACATGGTTATTTACATATTCGCTTGCAACAACGCCGAAATATCGGTTGCTGAATAAAATCAACAAACATGGTAAATATCCCGATGTATAATTTAACAGTGAATAAAATCTCTAAATTTACGTTGATTTTAAAACAAATTCTGTGGTTATTTTGTATCCTAAATTGACAATAACGATCAGAAGGGTAATGACAATTGATAGTTTAAAAATTCTTTTGAAACAAGCATGACAAAATGAGATATAGTGAAAATTTAAGTTACAGAATTTAAGCTCCAGAAATTGGAGCACTATCATAAATTCATAACTCAAAATAAATTGTCAGCGCTTTCTGTTCAGTTTAAATACTCCATTTGAGATTAAAGTTTTCAGTTAAGCTATAACAAGCAGATAATGTTGACTTACACTATTTCTCTAAATCTGGGGGAAAAGTTTTTGCTGGGCTTGGTGTTCTTAATTTTAGTACTACCCACATAAATAGTTAATTGGCTTAATATTTAGGAATTGGAACGTCCATAACTGTCTATGTAAACTTTCGAGGAAGCCACAAGGCGAAACCGGTTAGGTACAGTAGAACTCAAAAGTGCAGTAGCAATCCTACGCAACTATAGCGTCAACATTCTAACGCTATTTGTGACCTTTTTGTTTTAAGACAAGCCAGCGTCGCCTCGTATTGCATAGTAACATTACACACACATATAAGCACGCCGGCCGCACGCTAAACCATTTTGAGCCTTGATGTGCTAATGCACTTATGAGCTCTGACTGTACAATAAATAAATATTGTGGGAAAGTACAAGTGTGTTTTCAATAATGTATGAGATAGTGTTGCACTGTTCAATTTTTTATATTTCTTTCGAAGTAATTTGTTTCACGGCAGCGCCGCTACTCACGGAGAGGGCCCGAGCATAGGTTTTGCCCTTCAGGAAGGCTTACTACGTCCCCTCCAGTTTTATACTACTTAGGTGCCAGATAAGCATAAGGAAATGGCGGGGCGTGAAAAAATATAAAATATATATAATTTTTTTAACTTTTTAAAAAAAAAAAGAATATTAGCAACCGATGTGACTAATATTCCCTTTAGCCCCTCCAGCTAAGCTCAAAGACTTGTGTTAGGAGTGGGTTCACGTCGGTAGTGTAATGGCCTGGATTCGAACCCGGGACCGCTCGATCGTAAGGCCGACTCCTTAACAACTAAGCTACCGCCGCTTCTGCATCTGATGAGGCCCGTCAAGCTGAGCGCCACCATTGTTTCACTGTACGTGTTTGCAATGGTGACCCTCTTTCATGAGACTTTGCCTTCAGCTTAACATCAGACGTGGTGAAGTCAAATTGACGTGCTATAAAAAAAGTAATTTATTTCACGGCGCGGCGGCATCGGCAGTGCCGCTACTCACGGAGAAGGGCCCAAGTAATTGGGTAATGACACGCGGCAGTCACCATTTAACCAAATCCTATACGTGCCTATTATGAGAAAAATAAAGCCAAAGAAATTCTGAATAGAAATCCAACTTTTACAAATTCTAAATATTCTTGGAAGGCTTCTGTTATATCAATGATAACAATAATGAAAGCATCTTACCTAGCGTTTAGGGAATATCTTCAATTATATTAGCAAAGATTACATCGAGATGTTTTTCTCAGACTGTTTTCAGAGGGTTAAACTCTATTTGCTAAAGAAATATTTGAACAGATTTTTACTTACTTAGGATACATTTGGAACAAAATAACTTTTAATTTGGACTTCCCCATTGCCCAACTGGGGGAAGTACAGATAAGTAAAAGTTGTTGTTGTTGAACAGATTTTGAATAGGACTGTTTTTTTTGTTGTTAGAATCCAGATTGGATTGGGATTTATTTAAGTATCTAACAATGGCGATGAGAGAAAATTTAATACGAGTTATAGAACAATAATATTTTTTTATGGCACGCTAATTTGACTTCACCTTACCTGATGGTAAGCTGAAGGCAAACTTACAGAAAAGAGGGTCATCATTACAAACACGTAAAGTGTTACAATAGCGGCGCCTAGTTTGACGGTCTCATCAGATGCTTTTTCACGCTCTGCTTAAAGAACCCGGGACTGGTTATGATCGGTTTGTATTCGGTGAGTCTTTCCTCTGCCGCACCATTACGTCTTGGAATTTCTTACCAGCTCACGTGTTTCCTTCTTCCTACACTCCCGGGTCCTTTAAGCGGGCCGTGAAAAAGCATCTGATGAGGCCAGCAAGCTGAGCGCCACCATTGTAGCACTGAACGTGTTTGCAATGGTGACCCTCTTTCATGAGACTTTGCCTTCAGCTTAACATCAGGGGAGGTGAAGACGCTGACTTCGGCGAGGGGTACCCGTGGGGAATTCTGCTCAGAGATAAATAACAAGCCTCCTCCTAGGAAGTAGCCTGTGTTACGATAGCGACCATACTATAGAGTGCTAACCTACTTCCAAGTCCATCAAAAGTAAAAGGGTCTCCCCCCCACCTCGCGTGGACGGCGAAGAAGAAAAAAGTTTCCATCCGCTTAAAAGTTACAAACCTTTTTGGAATTCGTGTGGAAATTTCATAAACATAATGGAATATTTATTACACTCAGTGGCTAGGGGTAGAAAGTTTCAAGGGGTGAGTCCATCTTAAAAATATTTACTTTGGCTAACTTTAGCTTGTAGGTGTTATGGAGAAAGCGTTTTGGAACATTATTATCTCGATATCTGTAGCGTGGTGGAACGAGACTGCTATGCAGGCGTCGCGGGTTCGATTCCCGCTCAGTGCAAATATGTGTGTGCATTAATATGAATATTTGCATTGGTTTGATGTGTAATATATATATATTTATGAAAAAAATATCTAGTTATGTTTATCCGCATTGTAGAGTCCATAATACATGCTATAGTTAAGTTACGCTTACCATGGGTCTTATTATCTTGGAAACTACTGGGTAACTCGAGATTCCAAAAAAATGTTAATAATAAAATAAGTAGGTCTCCCCATCTTTCCCATACTGACTACAATTATTGCTGAAATGTTGGTGTTAATTCACCTCTGCCTCCCCCAGAGAAAGATAGACGTAGTAGAAAGACCTATGTATGTTTTTCTTTGGATCCAATTCTGTGAGTGAAAACCTAGTGAAATAAATAATAATAAAAGTGGTTGTGACGTACGGATGGACAGACAGACAGACATGGCGAATCTATTAATAAGGGTTCCATTTCTTGTCATTTAGTTACGGTACCCTAAAAAGGAATATGGATGTCGTATGTGCATTATTCCGCAAGTGCGAAGACCAAACCTCGAAACCTCGAAACCTCGAAACCTCGTTTCGTCTATATACGAGACTTCTTCAGGAACTTTGCCAAGCGAAAACATTTCTTGTTTTTTTTTTATAATATCACGCCTATATCCCCGAAGGGGTAGGCAGAGGTGCTAGCCCCCAAATTTCGCCAGTTTTATATTTAGGTCCCAATGTAATAGGTGGCGAGCCAATTGCCATCAACCGAGCACTTATAAACCTGCGATAAATACACGCATAACTTCGAAAAGCATCGCAGTCATTGGTGTGTGCCATGGTAAACCTGGGATCGAACCCGAGACCGCGTCTCAGCAGTCCACCGCCCATACCACTAGGCTATCGCGGTATACATCCGGGTATATATTCCGTAATATATACAGCGGGTGAAGCCGGGGCATGTTTATATGTATATAACTATATATATGAATGCAAGTAATCCAGCAATTCCACACAGATGGCGCTCAAATGAGTCGCGTGGTTACCAAATGAAATTTCTGAGAACGCGCAAATTAAGATTTCAACATGATGTGTACAGTCAGCGACAAAAGTAGCTTATCAAATTTAATATTTATTTAAATTTTTCATGTTTCAAATCTCAAAATCTCAAAAAAAAGCCGCGGTAGCCTAGTGGTATGGGTAATGGACTGCTGAGACGAGGTCTCGGGTTCAATTCCAGGTTCACCATGGCACACACCAATGACTTCGATGCTTTTCGAAGTTATGTGTGTATTTATCGCAGGTTTATAAGTGCCCGGTTAATGGCAATAGGCTCGCCACCTATTACATGGGGATCTAAACATAAACTGGCGAAATGTGGTTGCTAGCACCTCTTCCTACCCCTTCGGGGATAAAGGCGTGAGTTTATGTTATGTTATGCTATGTTATTTATTTCAATAATAAATTGAATCAAAAGCCAGAAACTATTACTAATATAATAGTGACCGTGAAAATGCAGCTGATGAGGCCGTCAAGCTGAGCGCCACCATTGTAACACTGTAGGTGTTGTAACTCTCTTTCCTCAAACTCAAACTCAAACTCAAACTTTATTTCATGGAATATGGTATACAGTAGATTTTGTGAAACATAATATGTAAGAACATCATATTCTGCCGTGTGGCGTTGAAATACATATAACATGTTTACTTGATAATGTTAAAATTAATGTGCAAACAATACCTAAATAATTAGTAATAACATTCTTAAGGGCTCCGGCCAGTCATTATAATAATATATATATGGAATGTCATAGTATTGAAAATAATCAACAATTAATATGATACAAAAAAAAAAAATAAAGTCAATAGTAATAGTAATAAGTACCTAATATAATATTTTGAGGATTCCAAACCATAGTCATGATTAAATAAATGTCACTAATACACAAATGAAGTCAAAAGCGAACGAGTCAGTCATGGGGATTTAATTAAAATAAATAACAATGTCAATTAAAATTTGAAAATATGAAATTAAATTTAGAAATTATTCATTCTCAAAAGTTATTTTGTCTCTTAAATATTCATCTATCCCATAGTAACCCTTTTCGCTTAGGATTCCGTACAGTTTCCTGCGGAATGGAGCTCCTTCAAGTTCTTTTAAACATTCTGGCAGATGATTATATAATGTTATACACATACAAAATCCTGAGACATTACCTTCAGCTTACCATCAGGCGAGGTGTAGTTACTATGTTATCAAAAACATAAAATATATTACTTTTTACAAGTCATAGCGAAATGTAAATAAACACTAAAAGAATGCATCCCTTCTTTTCTTAATTCAAATAACCAAAAAAACCTCCATCCAATTCTTGGCCTTTCCAGCGTAAATAACACTTTCGTAGCTAACAGGCTACATAATGTAGCCTTCGGTTACTCGCTGAAGGGGCCCCTGAATTTATTACGTCACTTCCGGTTGCCAGCGTCGATGACTTCCTCTTTCGAGGGAGGTTTTATTGCACCGAAGTACAAAGACAACGGTCCACAGATTGAAAATTGTTATTTTTATTGGCAAGAGGCGGGAAAATGGGTTTCTATTTGACAGATAAATTTTTTTAAGAATTTTTTGAATTCTTTTTTCGGTATTGATTGTTAAGTGGTTAGTAGGTATAACTGTTGTGTGTGAGGTATTGTTTTCAATTAAACTCAAATCAATAACTTCAATTTATAACTCATTTAGCAGTATAATATCAAGAAAATGTAATAGAAAGAAAATATGAATATTTTTTTTAATACAACTTAGGTTGCAGACAAGCACGCGGCCCACCTGATAGTAAGTGGTTACCGTGACCTATGGGCGAGTGTAACGCCAGAGGAACAACACTCGTGCCGCAACCCCTGTAAGAACAGAGACATTCTGTGTCGTCAGCGCAAAAGATGTAGGATAAGCCTTTGGTTTTCCCACGGACAACACAAAACCTCTCTAGTGAGCTCTGGCTACCCTACTCACCACCTAAAACACAACACAAGGTTATTAAACGGCGATATTCTGTAGGGTGGATATGTATAAGAGAAAATAAATAATGTATGTATTTACATAAGGAAGGAAACTAACTGTATTTATCCGTGCTTTGTTACCTCAGTACATCTTTCTTCACAATGTATCTTTTCTTTTTGTGTGTCCATGAACTGATACAGGAAACTTGATATTCCTATATGAGTTTATTAGAACTACGGGAACAAATCAACCTCGTTAGTAAGCCGGTATACAGGCTGAATCATGGATACGGATCATGGATCCTGGACATTATTTTACCGTCAAACTTCCTGTTGTGTACAAAACTTAACCAAGGTTTCGTCTGACGAATAAACCTACATAAATAAAATGATAGTCTAGTTTAAATTTATGATTTTCCACGCAGATTTCAGGATAATTTTCAGTCATGTATTTTGTATATAATATAATTGCACGAGATATTTTATTTTACCGTCTCTAAAATGATGAATTTTCTTATGAGCTCTTCCAATTATTCCCATCCTCTCCTTTCCTACACAGGACAACACGTGAAGGGCTTAGATGTCACCCGCATACAGTGCAGAAAATTCCATCAAGAACCAAGCAGTTCGGTGAGTTCTCTGCCGCATCATTAAGTCTTGGAATTCTTTACCAACTCACGTGTGTCCTTCTTCCTACAGTACGGAGTCCTTTAAGCAGGGCGTGAAAAAACATCTCTGATGAGGCCACTCATTCACAATGGTGATCCTCTTTCTAGAAACTTTTCCTTCAGTTTTCCACTAAGCGAGGGGAAGAGAAATTGACTTGTCCCAGAAAAAAAAAGAAACACTCAGTCCTATGCAAATATTCATATACATACACACAAATATTTACTCTAAGTGGGAATCAAAACCACGCCTCCTGCGTAACAGTCTCGTTCACTACCGCCATGCCACAGAAATCGCAAAAAGATCATCAAAATTAAAGTAATACATTCTTAAATTTCAACGCCACACTTCTTATAACTATGTTTCATAAAATTTTATGTATTCCATGAAATAAGGTTTGATTTGATTTGGATAAATGAATAAAAAAAAACCAGCATGTACACAAAACACAATGCTTTCAACCTCGCATCGAATCCTTTTAAAAGTTTCTCAGAGTGTAGTAATATAATCAACCCGTATAAGCGCGCATATTCAGTAACACAGAAAATGCCTTAGGAGCACGAAATCCGTCAACCTTTTTGAAATGCGAATTTTCATTTGAAACACTCTGTATATAGAACAATGAGCGATGGAGATATTCGCTGAAGGCTCTATAAATTCTGTGACTCATTTCATGGATATTTGTAGCCCAGGTTATAAATAAATTCTTAAAAATATTCAGCCGCGGTAGCCTAGTGGTATGGGTAATGGACTGCTGAGAGGAGACCTCGGGTTCGATCCCAGGTTTACCATGGCACACACCAATGACTTTTCGATGCTTTTCGAAGTTATGTGTGTATTTATCGCAGGTTTATAAGTGCCTGGTTAATGGCAATAGGTTCACCACCTATTACATTGGGACCTGAAAACATAATCGGGCGAAATGTGGGTGCTAGCACCGCTGCCTACCCCTTCGGGGATATAGGCGTGAGTTTATGTTAATGTAAAAATATTCATGTACCATGGAATCGAGCAGACCGACGGTAGGGTTAGTTTACAAATAAAAAGTCGCGTAGGGGGTTATGAAGTGGACTTTGCTTGGAGTATCTTTGAAGGATAAAATTGGCAATGATGTCATCAAACGAAGAACTAAAGTTACTGATATAGCTCGCAGATTATATAAATAGAATATACATCCTTGATTCACAACTAATACTGTATCAAAGTTGTGAATAGAGCCGGATGGTTGTTGGGTTTTTTTAGTGCACGTCAATTTCGCTTCACCCCGCCTGATGGTAAGCTGAAGGTAAAGGTCTCAGGAAATAGAGTCAAAGTCATTATAAACATGTAGCGTGTTACAATGATGGCACTCAGCTTGATGGCATTTTGGTTATTACGCCCCGCTTAAAGGACCCGGGACTGTAGGAAGAAGGAAACACGTGAGCTGGTAAGGAATTCCAAGACTTAATGGTGCAGTAGAGACTCACCGAATCGCTTGGTTCTTGATGGAATATTCTGCAGTGTATGCGGGTGACATCCAAGACATCCAAGTGTAGGAAAGCAGAGGGTGGAATTAATTGGAAGAGCTCATCAGAACATTCATCATGGTAGAGACGGTAAAATAAAATATTCCGTGCAATTACTATAGTATTGTACAAGATACATGACTGAAAATTCTTCTGAAATGTTCGTGGAAAATCATAAAACTAGACTATCATTTCATTTATGTAGGTTTATTCGTCAGACGAAACCTTGGTTAAGTTTTGTACACAACAGGAAGTTTGCCATCCTTGTAGTGTTGCCAGAGTAAAAGTACTTTCACAACTTGGAGCTGGGTTACTAACGGCGTTATTTGAATCTCCCCTTTTGAGGTAATCCTTTATGGTGAAAGGGTTTTCATTAAATTTAAATAATAAGTTTTGTGAAGACCGTTAAAATTGTCATCGGTTAGTTTTCATAGGTACACTAATATACTCTTGTATATCTTGTATAGTTAGAAATGTTTTAATTACCTCATTTTGCTAACCACTCATATTTTTTAATCCTAGACCTTCAGTTTTATACATATAAAATAGTGGAATGATTTCAATCAAATATACGAAATAGATTTAGGCTGGGTTGCACCATCTTACTTTAACATTAACAGTGCAGTGAAAATACCGGTCAGGTATAAAACAGGTTGCACCATTAGACAATAGTTAAAATGACGTAATAACTTGACGCTAACTGTAACCGACCCAGCTCGGCCGGTTATTGTTGATTTTTAACGTCAAAATCTATCAAAAAGATAACTTTAACTGAGCTACTAAATACACTGGTGCAACACATTTAGCAGAAACCATTAGAATCCAAGTCACTGTCAATGTTAAATATGACGTAAATGCTTACTTTAAACAGTAGTTGGTGCAACTAAGGCTAAGGGTAGGGGGGAGGGGGTTAACCCACCTCTCCGTGCAACACTGCATGGGAAGGGATGTGATGATTTGAAATCTGTTTTCTCTGATAGGTCCTCTTGTGCCTGGACTAGGCTAAGTGCTGTTCACTCAGGTGCTACTGGCCCGATTGCTCTAAGTGGGTGAAAAGGCATCTGATGAGGCCGTCAAGCTGAGCGCCACCATTGTAACACTCTACGTGTTTGTAATGGTGACCCTCTTTCCTGAGACTTTGCCTACAGCTTACCGTCAAAAAAAAAGTGAATTACACATCAACGAAATTATCTTTTACAGCGTGTATATCATTTACCATTGTTTATTAATAGATAACCGCGGTAGTCTAGTGGTATGGGTATTGGACTGCCAAGACGAGGTTTCGGGTTCGATCCCAGGTTTACCATAGCACACACCAATGACTTTTCGATGCTTTTCGAAGTTATGTGTGTATTTATCGTAGGTTTATACGTGCCCGGCTCGCCATCTATTACATTTGGGACCTTTTTCTTTTTTAATTAGGGCACGTCAATTGACTTCGCCTCGCCTGATGTTAAGCTGAAGGCAAAGTCTCATGAAAGAGGGTCACCATTGCAAACACGTTCAGTGCTACAATGGTGGCGCTCAGCTTGACGGCCTCATCAGATATTTTTTCACGCCCCGCTTAAAGGACCCGGGACTGTAGGAAGGACCTTAATATAAACTGGCGAAATGTGGGTGCTAGCACCTCTGCGCACCCCTTCGGGGATATAGGCGTGAGTTTATGTTATTATTAGTAGGCGTACTGCTAACTGAATTTGTGTTACGCCATTATACGAGTAAGTTGCAAATACATTTGATATCAGTGTTGCTATGAAGTTTCTCAATATAATGCCGATGTGCTTGGCAGACAAACTCGAGACTTGAGGCCACAACTTACAGCATAACTCAAACTTTGTTATGATAACTTGAAGTGAATTAAACGTGAGACGTTCAACTTATTTCAAACTTACTATAGTGTCAGTATTTGATTTGTAGTTTCTTGGCTCGTGTTGTGATATTTTTTAGAAGTTATTGTAATCGTTTAACTAATTAATTTTCGATGCTTTTCGAAAATTATGTGTGTATTTATCGTAGGTTTTAGAAGTGCCCGGTTAATGTCAATATTCTCGACACCTATTACATTGGGACCTGAACATAAACTAGCGAAATGTGGGTGCTAGCACCTCGTCCTATCCCTTCGGGGATATAGACGTGCGGTTATGTTTATATTATTTATTTTTAACTAATGAAATATGATAAATTTTGCAATTAATGGAGGTAGGACATGACAATATTTCACATCGTAACTGAGCAGTCCGACTGGGGGAGTACCTCCGCCCTACATAATACCACGGCTAATAACCAATTGTGTTGTGTTCCCGGCGGTGAGTATTGTAGCCAGAGCTCACTGGAGTGAATTTGTGTTGTCCGTGTAAATACCGAGAAACCCTTCTTTGTCCTCTGCACTGACAGCACAGAGACTCTCTTTACGTTCTCCCCTCCCTCTTTTCCCTTGTCCCTCATCTTTAAATGGTCGGCAGCATGAATGTGACGCCCCTGGTGTTGCAAATGTCTCTAGGCCACGATAACCACTTTCCATTAAGTGAGCTGGGTGCTTGTCTGCCACCTAAGTGCTAAAAAAATATTTTACGTGATTTAGGTATATCTTTACTTTTATCATTTTTATATTTCGGTTGGATTGGGGAGACACACGCCGCCGCCGGTCAAAGAGTTTTCGGCGTGGTCCCAATCTAAATTGGGAGACCTCCTGATGTGTCCTCCTGTTTAGAGGAGGGAGGGAGATTATAAATATAAGACTAACATACCTAGATTTTCTATGTAAGTAATAACTATATATAACATGTATAGAACCGCTGGGAGTGTGTTGTTATGACGTCGGTATTCTCGAAGAGAACTATGTAAGAATTTCATCAGTTAACAAGTGGTGTACTGATGTAGTGTTCCGATAGTAGCAAAGTTGTAGTATATACAGATTACATACATTGTTCTAAAACTTTGTTCAAGAAATAGTTTATTTTGGGAGAGAAGTTTGCCAATTTCGCACTAGTTATATTCTGGTTTCTTCGTATTAGTGGCAACAATTAGCTATTATAACGCCCAGCTTAAAACTCGGTGACATTAACAGCTTTTTTTGTTGACTATAGTTGCGGCATGCTTTGATGGCTGTTTTAACACGACGGGTCTTGCTCCTTTTATTTTTTTTTCGTTTTTTAAGTTTATTTTCTTCTGTGCCAGTCTCGCTATATTTTTCTTTAGCCATTTGTCTAACAGTTTGCTGTCCAATATAAAGCCGTACCAAAAAGAGAAAACGGGCAAACCCGTTTTGATATCTTTTTCCTAGTTAGATACTCGTAGATAACTTCGATTATTTATACTCGTGATTGATAGCATTTGGTGGAGCTCACTTTTATACATAATTGATAATACACTTATACTTCTCCACTGTGGAGAATATTTGATAATACACTTATACTTCTCCACTGTGGAGAAGTACAAGTATGTTATCAATTATGTAGATAGATAACTCTATATTATTATTGTACAGCGAAAAACGTAACATGCCTTATAGGTACTGGTAAATAATTGTATATACTAATGGGCGGCCATATCGCTAGAAGCGATTTCATTCAGGTAACCTTAAATTTTTATTTATTTGAATAACAATTCAAACACAACATATTATTCAAAGATTGTCACGCCATTTTTCGAAGTATTCCGATCCCATGTAACGGTTCAGCGGCCGGTCGAGCCCTAGGGACAAAAACAAATTGAAAATTCAATTGAAGACGCCCGACGGATACACAATTGGATACAAGGCACTTGTTCGGAACCAATTCTTTGTAAAGAGATTTTTATGTTATGCTAGGTGATGCAGCACGCGACTTCGCCCGCATGGAATTTCCCGGGATAGAAAATAGTTTCTGTGTTACTAGAAAATTTTGAGACAGGGAGGGGGACCCACCACCCACGCAGGGTTTAACAATTCCAACGATAGCAATAACAAAATATCACTAATTGTCATAGAAAATAATCTCAAACTGCCCCCGTCAAAGCAAGTAAAAAACTTTCTTACCCGATCAGATATGATTTCGAATGTGCAGTATTCCGCAAGTGCGAAGATTCCTCGACACATGTTTCGCCTCTACACGAGACATCATCAGGAGCGCTAAAGAGTGACAGAGAGATAGTTTCTATCTCTCTATTTCTGCAACAGAGAACTGATCTATACCTGTACCAAATTTCGGCCAGACCGGTTCAGTCGTTTAAGTCGAATCTGACTGAATCTGTTACAGGCATAGATTATAGTCGAGAATTATATTTTCTGAAATTATAATAAATTAAAAATTATAAATACATTATTAATTAAAGCTTGTGTAATGGGTTTTACGAATTTGCGAATAAATTTTAATTTCCTTACGTTTGCGTTTCGTTTCGTTTCGTTTCGTTTCGTTTCGTTTCATTTCATTTCATCTCATTTTATTTCATTATACTAAAGATAAACGTACGTGACATGCAAACCAATTAAAAATATTGTAAAATCTTAACAAAAATGTTTGTAAACAAATAATATTTTTACAAAGCGCTAAGTTTACCTTTCAGTGCTACACAGAAAGTGTATTAATTAGCAAGTCTGAAGTGAACTTTTAATTCTACTTGACAACTTAAGTCGTTAAGTACAATTCTGTTTACGGAGATGTACAGCTATAAAAGTTGCTAAACTGTGACACATTTCAACTCACATTTGAATTGTTACACTATTGAGTGAGTTTCAGAATATGAAAGAGTGTTTTTCGTACATGTGCTCACGCCCATAATCCCCTTAGGGGTAGGCAGAAGTGTATTAAACACACACATTTCGCCAACTATGGTTTTCGGTCCCACGTAACAGGGGCAATTATAATACATTAGGCAGGGGATATTGCCGCAAATAGGGCACTTAGTAAAAAAATGGTTATGCAAAAATAAATGTTGTAACTAAATAAATTTGGAAAAAAAAGTATTTTTTGACCCGATTGCTTGCTATGCGGTGCTAAACCCAAGGAAATTATATACATGCTTAGCCACACAAGCACTACCAATTAACGTCTTGGAGAGTATCAGTATCAGACCGTTTTTCATATTCAGTTTGTTAATGTGAAAGTCAAAAATAAAAGTTCAATGAGTTGTTTTTATTACTAACTGAAATGAAGGTAAGAATAACGGTATCCCTCGTCCTAATTGAGCAATCCGACTGAGGAAGTACCTCCGCCCTACGGAATATCACGGCTAATGATAACCTTGTGTTGTGTTCCACTTGAGAGGTTTTGTGTTGTCAGTGGTAAGACTGAGAAGCTGACCTTTTTTCTGCACTGTTAGCTCAGAAATTCTTTTAACTTTAACTCTTCATCCCTCCTCACCACATGACGCTTCTGGTATTGCAAACGACCATAGGCCACGGAAACCACTTTCCATCAGTTGCGCCGTGTGCGTGTCTGCCACGTACGTGATATAAAAAACAGTTGGTAACGGAAGTCCATAGTCAGCTTAAGATAATTATGTAACCTTTGTGCACCTAAGTCTAATTGAACAGAATTAAATAGACACACAAATTAAAAAAAAGAGTTATAAGAATGAAGTGTATTCATTATCAGATAATATATTGGTGTTTGTCCATGTATCACTAACTCAGTAAAAAAGTGACGTGTCTTCTTACGTTTTCCAAAACTATGCAGACCTTTGCTATTAACTGTATCTAGACAGAATAGAACTGATATTCATTTGTACCAATAATTAAATACTATTTTTCATCTACTTCCTGATTTATCCCTAAAAATAAATATCATAATTCATCCCCATAAAACACAAAAGCAATTATAAGAACACACAAATTCGATTTTAAAAACAAACCCTCCACCGCTGTAGAAACACCTTGGGATATTAACATACAAAATAAGTTAACTTTGTTATCGGTGATAGCAGTAGCGGGTTATAAATCAAGGTATTTAGGGAAAGTAGGGGGTGAGGAAGATTTATGTATCTACTAAGAATAGAATGATCATGATTGACATTTCTGTTGAAGGGCTGTTTCATTCGAAACGGTAAAATATGTAAATGTGATCGTACTTCGTACTGGCTTGTAGAAAAAGTAAGAACAAAATCAATTGAATATTCAGATGAAGTCATTTGATAGGGTTAAAATACATTGGCAGTATCAGGTACACGATAATAGGTCTTTACATAGGAAATTGCCGAAATTTTCTTAGAGACTCATGAGTTCGTTATTCCTGTAATTTAATAGCTATTTCCATTATTTATACTCATATTTGGTTTGAAAGTTGATTTCAAGATTTTACAACTCTGTATTGAATTTTGTTTCTTTTCTTTTTTTTTATAATATCTTGCCTATATCCCCGAAGGGGTAGGCAGAGGTGCTAGCAGTAGCACCCACATTTCGCCAGTTTATATTTAGGTCCCAATGTAATAGATGGCGAGCCTATTGCCATCAACCTGGCACTTATAAACCTGTGATAAATACACACATAACTTCGAAAAGCATCGAAAAGTCATTGGTATGTGCCATGGTAAAACCTGGAATCGAACCCGAGACCTCGTCTCAGCAGTCCACCACCCATACCACTAGGCTACCGCGGTTCCTGCGGTGAATTTTGTTTTTAATCCATTTTGATGATAAATTTCGTATAACTTTTTTACAGCTGTCACTTTTTAAAAATGTAATAAAAGTTGCTGTTTGCTTAATGATGTCTCATTCATACACAAAAAAAAATTATTTGAAATTAGGTTTGTCATTCCTAAAAAATTCAAATGAAGCGGTGAGCGCTCCATAGCGATTTATTTGATGTTGTATACGATTTTCGCCTGTGTAGGTATTATTCGCGTAATCTTCTGACAATATGTTTGCCTGATAATTATTTCAGTCTATTAGTTCATTTTGTACCGATAATTATCAAAAAGTCAAAGCACAAAAATAAAGCAAACAAGTTCAACAAGCAAGCAACTTCTTAATGACCTACCCTCTTGTATCCGAGAAAATAACAAAATATTTTATGTACTTATAAAACTCAAAGAATATTGCCTAGGCGTAATATAAATTGTTAGTATGTAGATATATTATTTAGAACTAGATAATTTGGTGTATTGCCTAGTTGGTATGGGTAACGGACTGCTAAGATGAGGCCTCGGGTTCGATCCCAGGTTTACCATGGCACACACCAATGACTGCGATGCTTTTCGAAGTTATGTGTGTATTTATCGCAGGTTTATAAGTGCCTGGTGGCAATTGGCTCGCCACTTATTACATTGGGACCTAAACATAAAATGGAAAAATGTGGGGATATAGGCGTGATATAATAAAAAAAAATAAAAAAAAATTAGATACTTAGAATTGTGCTGACCACAGCAGCACAGGTATAAACCTGAGTGGTTTTTTGATGCTATTATTGTGTAATCCTATGTTTTTAATGTTTGGTTCTGATGAATAAAAAAAAAAATATGGATCTAAAATACAGATGGCAGTGTAAACGGTTGTGTTCAAACAAAGCTACGAGATAAATATCATTCTATCATTGACTGTTATTTACTGGCTGAGAGCGAACTGATTTAAGTAAACCGTGGATTGTCAATATATTGACCGATCGAATGAAGCGAGCGAGACTCCGATTCGACAGTACAAACGAATTTGCTTCATATATAATATGTTCAGGTCTAGAACGTATTTCTTAACCGATTTTCTTAAAACTTAGCATATCTATTCTTTGATTTAAAATACAACTTTTACCGAGAAAGTTTTTTGATGGGGGAAGAAATGGGGAAGAAAAGGGGGTGAAGATTATTGTCACCTTATTTATTGACTGAACCGATAATCCTTCAATAGCGCATTGTAGATCTGATTGCAAAGAAGATAGTTTTCCAGTCTTAGCATGTCTTAAAACATTACAATTAAAGCTGCAGGGCTACTACGAAATATTCGAAACTTTGAGACCAGATGAAAAACGCACAAGAAGTTGCATACCATGTAGCGATTGCTGTCTGTTTACTCTGCATAGAAAAGCTGTGTTTAAATTACATCATCTCTCTGCCTGAAATAAAACAGAGGTATCACATAGCTACTACGTGTTTCATGGAATCAAACGAAAATTCGATCCGAAAATTCGGATGTTTTTGGGTGGTAGGGCCCACAGGTGTAAGAAACGAACAATTGTAATGGTTGCCCATCCCTTGGGTTCTGTCGGTTTGACCTTGATTGATAAATAATTCGTAATCTTAACAAGGCGTTTTTCATTCTAAGTGCTATACCCTAAGATAGTGCTTTTTGTTGTATAGCATTTTTACTTAGAGAAGATTGGTCTACGTATTGTACATATATTTACAAGTAAATATTTTTGACACGGAATAAAAAAAATCTTGGGCTAGACAACAAAGGGATGCAAGGTATTCACAAACTCTATTAAATAATAATTCTCTGAGCATATTCACAATTCAGTTGGGGTCAACTTTCTAGATATTTTCCGTGAAGCGACTGCCATCAGACCTCTACAACTAAAAAAACACGACTTAACTATTCCGGTGTCAATATTCGTTTTAGGATTACGTTCTCATCTACCGAAGTTCTTATAAACTAATAGAAAACAAGTTTCAAACTAACCCGATATTCGATAGCAAATGTAACATTTTCCCACTTTCGTAGACCTACCGTAGCATTACGTCTACGGCGTAGAGCTTCCGAGCCACGCTACGAAGATTTCAAGAACCACTACGATCTAATCTAGCCTTTCAATTTCCCGGTAATATAATGTATGGATTTTAGAGATATTTTATATTAAAGGAATACTTTTCCCAACTGGCTCAATAAAAATACTACCATTTCAATAAATCTATTTAATATTATTTTTTTATACCACACCTCTCGTGTTTCATTCTTACTACAGCGCCGGGTCCCAAGCGGGGCGTGAAAAAGCATCTGATGAGGCCGTCAAGCTGAGCGCCACCATTGTAACACTGTACGTGTTTGTAATGGTGACCCTCTTTGCTGAGACTCTGCCTTCAGCTTATCGTCAGGCGAGGTGAAATCAAATTAACGTATTAAAAAAAAAGTTCTATCCCACAGTCGCCTTGTACTAAATGATAATAGATATCTAAATATCAAACTAGAAACAGCTTTGTAGTTAAACTTTATAACAAAACATTGTTAGGATGGACACCGCCATAACTTATGTTGTACTAGTTTCATTCTCTTGTGAACACGCTGTGTAACTATACAGGCTGTTCAGTTTGTTAACTGCGCTGTCGGACTACTTCGCAAGTTAGTTGTTTGGGAATAGCTTTGATAGCGAATGAAAGTTAAAATCAGATGTTTCACTTTTTCTCTTTCTCACTTTGCTGCATTTTTCTATGTTCACGTGGCATACTAGCTTTCCTCAAATTAATAAACGAATTTTAAAATGTACGATTTTATATTGACATGGTCATTTACATATTCACTGTTTAATATTTCAGGTTATTTACCATGTTTGTTGATTTTATTTTATATATATTATGCCGCAGTAGCCTAGTGGTATGGATAAGGACTGCTGTGACGAGGTCTCGGGTTCAATCCCAGGTTTTACCATGGCACACATCAATGACTTTTCGATGCTTTTCGAAGTTATGTGTGTATTTATAAGTGCCCGGTTAATGGCAATAGGCTCGCCACCTATTTGGAACCTTAACATAAACTGGCGAAATGTGGGTGCTAGTACCTCTGCACAATCCTTCGGGGATATAGGCGTGAGTTGATGAGTTCATATGTTGATTTTGTGGAGCAACCGTTATTTCAGCGCTGTTGTAAATTGTGAAAAAACTATCCCGAAATGTTTAACAGTGAATATAATTCAAGAACTTAATAATTTATACATCACTATCTTTACAGGCTAACCTAATACAATAGAGTGGTTCTTCATTAATATTGCAACATATTACATACAGTTCAATTTTCGTGAACTCACTCAGAAACCAAGTAAAAAAGTCTACCTAATATAATAAGTCCTGCCACGGGGCACTGCCAGTAGACGTATAGTACTTATCACAATTGTCTTTGGCGTTGTAAACGTCTATAAGTCACGGTAATCACTATCCATCAGATGGGCCATGTACTGGTCTACCACCTAAGTGATATATAAAATAACAATATTTCAGAAACTATAACTTCATACGAAATTACTCATTTCCGCAAAATTCTATATAATGTTATTGTACGGCATTACAATCAGTATGTTTGCCAATACCTTATGTCAATGGCGGGGGACTAGGGCAAATATTGGGCCCTATTGATAGACTTCCTCATAATAAGAATGATGTTATAGTTTATTACTTCAGTATAGCTTTGGAAATCAATGCTCGAAGTACGATTCTGTAATATAAAGGCTGCTCTATACGTGTACATAGCAGCGAACATGTTGGCCAATACTTGTTGGCGGGCACCCGACGGGGGTCATCTCAAAGAGAGAGCCCCTGGTCTGCCGGGGTGCGAGGATATGTTGGCTACTATCTCACCTCTAGTGACTAAAAAACCAAAGACGGCGTGCGTTTTAGTCGGTTCAAGTCCGACATAATCTACCCAACCGGATTCAGTATGTATCCGTGGGAATTTTTCGCACGATTACAAAATAAAATAACTAGAGGCCTATGCAGATAATCTAGAAAAGGACAGTCGCAGCTTTAAGTATTGACCCGAATGTTAAGTTAATCAATGCAAAAAGAAAAAAATAGCATAGAAATTGCTCAACTGTTTTTCTTTAAGTAGCGCGAGGTGTTAATTCAATAATATAAATTCGAAATGAAGCTCATAAATCTTTTAAATGATTAAAATTGAAATTTAACCTTCATTTCGAATTAAATACACAAAAGGAAGACCTCCACCGCCTGCTTCTGAAAACGTAACCATTTCTAGTGGCCATAATAAGCTTTAGAAAACAAATTTTACCCACAATTAGAGGTAAAATCGTTGAGTTGTCCCTTCCCTCTTGGGTCTTTTAATTGTCGTATACGTTTTTCTCTTTGTATAACGACAAAGTCTTTGGTTTTTCAACAGTCTTGAGCGTACCGTTGAATTATTATGTAAATGTTATGATTATAAGAAATACAGTCACTGCCAAAAGTTTGTCGACCCCATAGACAGTAATATTAGTAGTGTAAATAGACCAACAGACTCTTCATTACTGAGTACCCGAATTTGAAATGTCAATGACAGTGACTTTAAGGCTTAGTTGTCCCAACTACCTGTTAAAGTTAAGGTTCCCGTCAAATTTAACAGTAACAGTTACATTGATTCTAATGGTTTGGTTAAATATGTTGCACCAGTGTATTTCGTAGCTCGTGGGAGAGATGTGTGTTGTATAATCTTACCTCCGGCAATCAAAGACCCATGGACAGTGTGCGTTTTAGTCGGTTCGAGTCCGACATAATCATCTCCACCGGTTTTGGCGGAGGTGGTATCCGTGGGGATTTTGCGCACGATAAAAAAAGTGTATTTAGTAGCTCTGTTATAGTTATCTTTTTGATAGAATTTGACGTTTGAGCGTGTCCGGTTACAGTTAGCGTCAAGTTATGACGTGATTTTAACAATTGTCAAATGGTGCAACCTGTTTTATTCCTGCCCGGTACTTTAACTGTACTGTTAATGTTAAAATACGATCGTGCTACCCAGGTTAAAGTTATCAACTTGGTTTATGAAAAAACGTTTCGCGGTTCATATACTCTGTTTAATTTCTCACGCCTAGGTTTTTGTGTAGAGATACGTAATATGTCAAACCAACTACAGTTTTACAATATTCATATTATTATAGAAAGTATAGATAGGTTAATTTGCTTTTAAATTCGATTTGGCTTACTTCCCGGTTGTACAACCAACATGGCAGACATTTTCAATTGTCATACAGGATCCACTAGTGTCAGACTGACTCTGAATCTTCTCATTTCGGTGTATTCAACAAGTGAAAACAAGTTTCCTTACGATATTCTTGTTGTTATTCGGCAAATTCATAATACAGCATATACTTTCCCAGTATTTGTAGGTATTTTTTAGTTTAGTATTTTTTTTTATCTAGGACACCGTCTAATATTCCAAAACGATTTGGTAGTGCTTGTGCGGCTAAGCACGTAATTAATTTTCTTGCTATTTACACCACATAGCAAGGGATCGGGTCAATTTTTTCCTTCCGGCCGCCAGGTTCGATCGCACAGTTCGATTAATCGAACTACGAGATATTTTATTTCCTTATGGTTCGATCAATCGAACCACGAAGATTTGTAATTCCTTGTAGTTCGATCAATTTGGTTTAATCGAACTATCAGGAATTTTAAGAGTCCTTGTTGTTCGATCAATCGAACTACGACGATCTGTATTTCCTTATAGTTCGATTAATCGAACTGTGCGATCGAACCTGGCGGCCGGAAGGAATTTTTTTGGGTGAGCTAGTAAGGAATTCCAAGACTTAATGGTGCGGCAAAGAATAGAGCGTCTTAGATCAGTGTTTATTACGATGTCTTAACATTTATAGTATATTCCTTAAGTAATCGGTCATGTAGCAATCACCTAATATAATCCTCCACTATAACTTGACCCTCATCAAACTATAACTAATCGTATTTCTGTACGATTTATAAAACAGGGATTAAAGGCCGAGCTCAACTTGTACTGGTGATGTGTTTATATTGACTGATTAAGATAGGTACACACTGTTCAAATATTTGGCAAATATTTTAGTTGATTTATTAGTGTAAGCGAATCTATTAATTGGAAGTGGAGATTATACTATGCGGCTATAGCTCAGTAGTCCAAGTCCAAAATTAATTTATCAATCAGTTTAAGTGCCTAGTGCCCGTGGTAGCCTAGTGGTATGGGTAATGGACTACTGAGACGAGGTCTCGTGTTCGCTCCCAGGTTTCACCATGGCACACATCAATGACTTTTCAATGCTTTTCGAAGTTATGTGTGTATTTATCGCAGGTTTATAAATGCACGGTTAATGGCAATAGGCTCGCCACCTATTACATTAGGACCTAAATATAAACTGGCGAAATGTGGGTGCTAGAACCTCTGCCTACCCCTTCGGGGATATAGGCATGAGTTTATGTTTTGTTATGTACCTATTATAGCCCTATAAATATCTTCCTAGCGTTAATACCTCGTCTCAGCAGTCCGAATTGTGGTATGGGTAAATTGGGTAATCCATACCACTAGGCTACCGCGGTTGTTTATATATTATATATGTTTGTTTATATACCGGTTGATTTTATAGTCGTTTCGGAAAAAAAGATTTTGGCCACAATTTCGATAGTAAAATCGTAAGGAAGTCCTAATTTGGCGATAAAAAAATTTTTTTTTCACGTCCCATACATTTTTCTGTTCACCTGTACATTATTGCCATACATAAAGTTTTTTTTTTTTTACAAAATTAGAACTTCAAGTCGATTTTGCTACCGAAACTGTGTGTGAAACAAAATATTCTATTTCCGAAACGATTAAGTACAAAATCCCCGTGTATAGGGCTATATATTGTAAAAATATGTCACAGCATCCGCACCGTTGAAATAAATATACCTTTCATCATTTATTTAGTTAATTCTTTGATCATTCGTCTCGTAAGATACACGCTTTCCATCTTATTTAACGTCACGCCAAGATTGTTATACTTGAGAGATAAAACTGTCATGTTAACAGAAAAATATAGAAAATATTTTCATACGCTGTGTTTGGTGGAAAAAAAACAGTGTAATAAATTAACTTTGTATAAGTAATCGTAGCTTAGTGGTAAAAGAATCGACTTTACGATCTAGAGATCTTGGGTTTGAATCCTAGTCATTATACGATACGTATTTCAACTGACCTAGGACGTTAGGAGAAAATGCTCAAGCTGTGAAATGAACTCCCAGCCCTGGTTTATGCAAAGTCCCACGCATACACCCCGCCAGAGTCGGTTAAGGAGGTTATGTCGAACTTGAACCTACTAAAATGCACACCGTCTTTGTGTCTTTAGTTGCCGGTGGTGAGATAGTAACCAACATAACCCTTGCACCCTAGCTGACCTCGGCCATATCTTTCGAGATAACCCCCTTAGGTGTAAAGATCACGGTGTCCCAGTCTAACCACCGCACCCTGCTTCTGCTAGGGTGACAGGCGACCCGTCACCACCTACACATGTGGCTAGTGTTTTATTTATAATTGATTTGCTGACCCGCGCAACTTCGTCTGCGTCATCCTGTTTTTGCAAGACTTTTCATTCCTGCTCCGCACCTGTTGATCGTAGCATTATGGTTTCTACATATTATAAACCTTCCTCTTTAACCATTCTATCTATAAAAACAAACCGCATCAAAATCCGTGGCGTAGTTTTGAAGATTTAAGCATACAAAGGGACATAGGGACAGAGAACGCGACTTTATTTTATACTATGTAGTGATTTATAAACCTTTATTGCTATCCTCGTTATACATTTTAATAAGTTATTTCTAGGTTAGTAGTGACAGTTATGAGAAGGCAGCGTGTCCTTGTGAGACAAAGGCCTCCTCCAGCTTTCTCCAGTTTGCTCTTAATGCTGTTAATCTAAGCCATTGATATAGTGGACCGGCTATCTTTTTAATGTCGTCGGACCATCGTTTCCTCTGTCTTCCTCTTTTACTCTTTGTTTGGAATCTAGGAGACCACTCTGTTATATCTTTTGACCATTTGCTTTTGATCTCTCTCATCAAATCACCATAATATATCATATACCGCCCACCTCCGTTTAAGAGTTTCGGTTTTGACTATAACATCTTCAAACTTTGTAATATTCCTTATATCTATTGCCCTTTTTTATCTCGTTATGTGTATCCCAGAAGGCTGATGTTTTAAACACACACTAATAAAGTACTTCAAAATTATAATACTGAAACTATTTTCCAGAATGAGCTATCGATAGAGCAACCCAATATAATTAAACCATTCGATATTGTTTTGGACCTTTACAAATTGGGTATCGATAAAATTAGGAGTGTTGAATAACACATTAAGTTTTAATTATTAAAGGAAGGTTTTGTTGGTAATGTTAGAAAAAGGATCTTTATCCGTATGGTGGTGAAGAAAAAATTTCACCATCCCATCTCATCCGAAGTATTTCGTAAGTAGCTAACAGATAATTATTATCAGTGTGAGAGAAGGAAAACTCGAAATAGAACCTTGTACCAACCACTGGTCTCTCTGGTCTGTAGAGAAACAGTAGGCCAAAGCCTCCCATCATTAGGATAGGTCTATGTTTAACACAGCAACGTGGTATCTAAAGAAGTACAAGAAATACATAAAAAATACAGTTTGTCAAATCTTACTATATACATACATACATATTAATGCTCACGTAATCCCCGAGTGGTAAGAAGTGTATTAAACACCTACATTTTGCCAACTATGATTTTCGATCCTATAGGGACGAGCCTATTGCCGCCAAACGGGTACTTTGTAATAAAAATGGGTATGCCAAAAATAAATTCCTAACCGAAAATGTTGTAGCTAAATTCCTTGATATGCGGTGTAAATCCCAAGGAAATTAATTACGTGTTTAGCCGCACAAGCACTACCAATCAACGTCTTGGAGAGTATCAGTTGGTTAATAAATATCGGGCTTATATATCCATCCTTTTGTTTCAGAGACATAATTACTATCCAACAATACACTACTCAATATTGTACCCTAGTAAAGACATCAGGAGCTGTCTATACATACTAATAAAGGTCATTAAAAGAAATCCCCTTTTGCTATTGGCGCAAATCCCTTTTTATTACGTCACTGATCCCTAATAATCCCCTAGGGAGGCCGGCTCCAGTGAGGACAGCCGTCTTTTTAATTGAATAGCACTAATTAAAGGTTAGCTAAAATGTGATCGAAGAAATCGAATTAACCAACTCATTGGTTGACGAAACCTGGGTATTAACGCGATCATATGATAAGATAATTTAACTTTTGCTTGCGGTAGCCTAGTGGCATAGGTAATGGACTGCGGAGACGAGGTCTCGGGTTCGATCCCACGTTTACCATGACACCTATGACTTTTCGATGCTATTCGAAGTTATGTGTGTATTTATTGCAGGTTTATAAGTACTCGGTTAATGGCAATGAGCTCGCCACCTATTAAATTGGGACCTAAATGTAAACTGGCGAAATGTGGGTGCACGCACCTCTGCCTACCCCTTCGGGGATAAAAGCGTGAATTTTTGTTATGGTATGTTTTGTTATAAAAATTAAACGAAATCGAATCCGCACGTATCAGCTAGTTTTACTATAAACTTTTTAAATAAAGCTTTTTGTATTAAAATAGTATTTCCATACGTTTTCCAATATAGTGAAAACTTCTGTTTTCCACTGTACAGGAATGCTGAGACCGGTTTTGTAGACTGGAAGCTCATTTTTCAGTTCGCTTTTTATTAAAAAGAGCTTTTTTTATTTCAGGTACGTGTTAAGCTTTTGTGGTGGCGGTAATAGCTTTTTGGAGAGATTTAAGGACTATGAAACAGGTATGTTCTTTTATTATTTTTATAACAGCAAAACTTTTTATATAATAGCTGACCCGCGCGACTTCTGCTGCGTCACCCCGTTTTTGCAACATTTTTCATTCCTGCTCCGCACCTGTTAGTTTTAGCATGATGTTATATACTTATAAACCTTCTACTTTAACCATTCTATCTATTGAAACAAACCGCATCAAAATCCGTTGCGTAGTTCTAAAGATTTAAGCATACAAAGGGACAAGAAAAATAGGGACAGAAAACGCGACTTTATTTTATACTATGTAGTGATATAATATTGTAGAAACGAATTCAATTTGTGGCAACCTCTTTTAAACAGAGATACGGTTCTGAACATTTTGAATATTGAATTTCGAATTTGGAACGGAACGCAGAAACTACACAAATTAGTTAATTATACATATCGGATTAGGGGCCTCAATCACGGGGTCGTCGACCACTGGGGATCTAAGCCACGATCCCTATCTATATTGAAGCATTGGGCGCTTTTTATAATACCATTAATACTGTAGCAAAAAGGTACCCATTGAATAAAATATTATTTTGACTAATATAATAATAATAACAGTAATGACTAAAAGCAATAAAAATAGCATTTAATCTATTTAAGGTCTAATAAATCATGTACAGCAGGCAGACTGCCAATCGCAATGCTCCGTTCTGTCGATACCTGTACGTTACGAATTCGATAGTATTTCGTGCTAAGGGCTCGGTAGAGAACATGATGCAAAAGTAGACAACCTTTACCGCAAAAATAAATGAAAATGCTCGCGGTACTAAATCAAATTTCATTCGAAACCAAACTCATTTTCTCGATAAATAAGATTGGTTTTCCTTCCTTCGGTTATTAATTTACAAAAGAAAATATATCAACAGGAAAATGTTTGTTTTCAGTTACATAAGAGAAATCAAAGTCGTCAGTCCCCTGGGTAACAGGAGAAATGTAAATATATTGTATTTAATCTGCTTGATGTGAACTCCGCATATGATATAATCTGTAATTTTGATAGGATGAGAAATACTGAGGTTGGCATAATATCGTAATTTTTATAATTCTAAATGATTTTCCCTTATTGGATTATACTCGCATCTACATAAATAAATAATTTGTGTCGAAGTAAAAGTATGGATTTGTATAGAAAAATAAAATAAAAATTTATTTCTTGGAAATTGGTTTTCTGTAGGTATTATGTAAAACTTTCTGTAACAGGATATATTCTTTTATGTGATATACTACAATGTTGTTAGTAGTTATAATAATTAACTGCATTATGTGTATCATATATACTATATCAAATTGTACTGTTTTCTATCACAAATAGAAATTGTCGCAAAATATATTAACGTATTCATTAGTTACAGTTAGCGTATTGAATGGCACATAATATGGTCTTAAAACACCCGTGTCCTTTTCTTTTTTTTTTTCGGGGTTCGAAAATCAGGGAAGTCATTGGTGTGTGCCATGATAAACCTGGGATCGAACTCGAGACCTAGTCTCAGCAGTCCATTACCCATACCACTAGGCTACCGCGGTTATGGTACGATAACATGTTCTTAATTTATTTTCTTGCTAATACTCTAAACATTATACTTGCGAACTAATATCAGCGCATCATTTGATCTATAAAGCCTGACTCTTAACGAAAATCCTCGGTTGGCTTTTACCTGAATAAATTGATTAATGGCTCTCGTTACCCCATTAGGTTATAAGCCCGTGTTTCTAGGTACACAATGGCCTAGAATGAGTTATGTCCTTACCCTAAGCATACCGTTATATGGCAAGCAAACCGGGACTGTAAATCATAGAATAGGAATTATACAGTCCGCATTGTAGCCTGTATTGGTTTGAACAAAACTAATCGTGTTCCTTCATTCATTACTTCGTTCGTTCATTAATTCATTCATTAAAACATTCATTGATTCATTAATACATTCCTTTGTTCTTTCACTGGTTCGTGAATTTGGACATCTCTTATATTCATTACAATTTACATGCCACTGAAATATTTACAGAATCGTTTAGTTAGTTTTTGAAGTTAAAGTTTCTTCAAGTAGTAAAGACAAAAATCATGGTCGTCATCGTCACCTAACATTTGGGTTAATAAGTTACAAGTTAACTACATAGTTTTACTTCTATCAGCAGTCCCCAAAGATTGTCCCATATTTTTTGTGTGCACCTACTAATATTTATATAATGTTATATTCCTAAAAATATCCATGAATTTAAATGTTTCTGAAAAAATGTAGAATGTCAAGGTATGACAAGGTGAGTACTCAAACTGAAAGTAATCAACCTTCCTGTAAATCAAACATACTTTAGCATGATAACTATTCAAATTGATTTAAATGTCAGATTAAAGATTTAGAAAGAAACTGGTTTCTGGTAAGAGACCCGTCCAGGCATTTAGTTGTGCCCATCTGAATGGACTGTCACAAAAAATTAAGATAAAAACAAATCTCGATAATCTAGCCGAGATTTATACTGGCTCTCAGTAGATCCAACTACCGAACCAGCTATGGAATCATTTGCTAATGATTTATTTATTTCATTGATTTCATATTTTTGACAAATAAAATTGCAAAACTTTGACATTCATATTTAGCACATAAAGAGCTTATGTGCCAAAACTGAATAAACGAAATTGATTCTTTGATCCCTTTTTTTAAAACATAAACTCACGCCTTTTTCCCCAAGGGTTAGGCAGAGGTGCTAGCACCCACATTTTGCCAGTTTATGTTTATGTTTACTTTTTTTTTTTCCCCTTTTTTATAGTGCAAAAATCCCCATGGATACCCCCCGTCAGAACTGGTTGGGGAGGCTATGTCGGACTCGAACCGACTAAAACGCACGCCGTCTTGGTCCTTAGTTGCCGGAGGTGAGATAGTAACATATCCCTCGCACCCCGGCAGACCCCGGCCATCTCTTTCGAGATAGCCACCTTCAGGTATAGGGACCACGGTGTCCCAGTCTAACCCCTTGATTCTTTGATCCCTGGTGCCTATTCATATAGGCAATGGACTGCTGAGACGAGGTCTCGGGTTTGATCCCAGTTCTTACCATAGCACACACCAATGACTTTTCGATGCTTTTCAAAGTTATGTGTGTATTTATCACAGGTTTATAAGTGCCCGGTTAATGGCCATAGGCTTCGCCACCTATTACATTGAGTTTATGTTATGTATGTATATTTTTATCAATAAGTGTGTGCGTATAAATCCCTTATGTAATCCTACCCTTATAATATGCGTAAGAACATCCACGATTACCCTAAGCCTGAAGTCATGCAGTATTATTAATTAAAATGCAAAGCTATGGCTCCAAACCTATTATTATTAAGTAAATATATACCCGGTTTCAGTGTACCGTGGCCGTAAAATTGTCACTAAGTAACAAGACCTTTCAATACATAGATATTGTTTGAAAGTAAAGGTCATATTATGCTGGAGGTTGTAGCCAAGTAAGAAGAGCCCTGGTAGCGAATCAAATGTTTAGTATTAGGGGCCTTATTGTGGAGTGTGGATTTGTGGCTTACCAAAAGAAATATTGGTATCACGCATGCAGATTTAAGTAAGCATATATGTTTAAAAGTAGGTTAATGGCTTTCGGTATCTTTTATTATAAAGTTGTAAAAAACTTTTAGTAGGTAATTATCTAGTAAATGACTAGACGATAGACAAATCTCAACTGTATCGCAAAGTAATAGAGTTTATATTTACCCTGTACAAAAGTACCGTTTACATTCCACGCTCAAGCTGTGGAATGAATTCTCTCCTGCAGGGGTTCCAGGGGACTACAACATGGAGTTGGTCGGCATGTGTGTGTGTCTGTCTGTGGCATCGTAGCTCCCGAACGGATCAACTGATTTCAATGTTAGTAGTTTTTTTTATTTCATGGCTGAATTAGTCGGGAGTGTTTTTATCTATGTTTGATGAAAATCGATCCAAGTTGGCCCCCGCCACAAGATGACTACATAATTATATTTTTGTACAAGTCCCTCAATTTAGTTGTTAAATGACAGGGCTTGGCTATACTTTGTAAAATATAGCATGGGTCCTATGACAGATGTCAAAATGAGGTTCATAGGGATGTCCGAAATTCGATGAAAATATCGATACTACCAGCTATTATTGATACATGTTATATATAATTAGGTTTAATTTAACTGTATGTATGTTTTTAATTGTAATGAAAACGGAATATACGTAGCATACAAGGCGTCGGCACTCGTACTGATGAGAATGAGTGGAGTGGATCAGTGGAAGTTCATATCAAACAAGATGTTGGCGCGTGTATCTTATGCCTATATCATGGCCCAAGAGCCAAACGCGGCGTGTCTTCTTACAAAATCCAAAAACAGGTTCAGGGCGTTGATGGATTGAATGTAGGATTTTATTTACTCAATATTATTTCGGATCAAGTATATTGAAATATAAATATTATTATGATATTAAAATACCTAAGCAATAAGATTAAATTCTAATTATTTTTTCTTATATTAATTTCAATTTTAAATTAAGCTTTATTCAAAATATGGATAGTTCATAGTATGTGATCACGATGATTCATCGCCCATCACTAATTAGCTCGGTATGCCCATAAAGTATGACATTGACAGCTACTACATTCAATAATAGAAAATTCAAGACTTCATGTGCGGGTTTTCACTGACAGCTGTCATAGGACCCAAGCTACATTTTACAAAGTATAGTAGAATACGATACCTACATTATCAAATTCCAATCCAAGATAGCTGCCACCGCCAATAACCGAATATCATTCTAAATTTATTAGTCCGTCAATAAGGGAATCAAATGAAACAAGAACAATTTAAAAATACTTATGAAATAGAAATTACATTAAAAATATAGAAAACCCATGACTCAAAAAAAACCTTTGAAAGTATTTTTCTTTTACTTTCTGACGGTATTTTTGTGTCGGGGCTTTTTACATTATTATTATGTTTGTTTTATGTCTTAAAGCACATATTAGACAAAGTAGGTATTTTCTAAGCAATTTTATAGCTACCAGCAGTTCAATTACAAAAAAAACGCAGAAATTTGTAATACAGAAAATTGCCTACCGCGTCGATATAAATTGCAAATTTTCAAACTGCCTTTAACCGCAATAAGTGCATATACGGATACAAAAGGAGACGGAAATCGGTGGGCCCAAAATGGAATAAGTTGAGATATGATCTAAAAAATCAGTCATATTTTTGTGTCTTAGAATATGAAAAATCACCTCAATTCTCAGTCTGGAAGCGGAGAAATATGAGAAAATAGTTTTCGGTAGATTATCGATTAAGTAATCGATTACACATTTGCAGTAAATAATTAACTCAAAGTAATTAAATGCACTATAATATACTTACATGCAATATAGTGCATATAATTACAGTCATATTATTAAACCAAATATCAATTAATTACTGAAAAACCAATATTAAAGATTATCGATTTAATATCGATTCAAATCTCTCTTATATTTTTAGGCTGTCACTGGCATGACAGTAAAAAAATAAAAATATAATAATAGCATTGACACTGACAGTTGCCGTTTTGCTCATTCGTTTCGTGTAGAGATGGGTTAGTACCCATATTCGTTGGTATTAGCTAATCTTAATATATTAGTTTCATGATATTATAATATCTTAACTAATATTTGAATATTAGTAATATTTTACCGACAACCAATCGTCAAATACCGCGGTGATCTATGATCGTATTAATATTGACATATTATTGCACTAATAAATATAGGTCAATCTTCTTGCGCTGAATAGACTGATTAGGTAGGTACCTATTATTATCGCTGAAGATTTGAAAGATTTATATATTTTTAATAATGATTTTGATTTATGTATTATAGTAGGTACAGCATACTTTAACACATCGTGATTGAGGACTGGAATAATAATAATAACAAACATAGTTACAGTACCTACTTGAAGTCGGTGGCACATTTTTCTTATATTTTAAATACAGATATAGGTAGGTTAGGACCAGTTGTGTTTCTTTTTGTAAGTAAGTAAATTAGTTTCTAGTAGCTGTTGCCCTCGGCTTCCAATATAAGACTTGCTTGATACTTAGAATACAAGTTATGTCTGTGTATAAGAAAAGTCTAACCAACATGGTTTGCGATGGCAAGTTTCAATTTATTGTTTATAAAAATGGTACCAAGTAATCAATATTTATTCTCAGTCAGCAACCAATCAGCAACGAAGTTAATACGATCCGAGCGAATACATCACACACTAATCCATTCCTTAGACTAATATTCACCAATCGAAAACAGAATGATATTACACGACCATGTCAGATAGTAAACAAGATCTGAAATATTACTGATATCAGCTATATTACCATATCATAGTCGGTCGGATTACTAATACCTGAATCTTGAAAGTAATCTTTTAACTAATATTAATATATTCACTTCATCTCTAGTTTCGTATTTTCCAATGCGTTTTGATTCACGGAGGACCGAACTATATAGATGACGGAGATGTAACAGTTAGATTTCTCTATACAAAAATGCGTGGCCAGTTGCGGGTGTGAAGGGAGACGCGCGGGGACATGTAATCACACCCCTCCACCCGCGTGTTTGTACCCCTCTGTTTAAACCCCTCCTACTTTCAAGAAATCCATCTACCAGAACATAGCGAAACTGGAAACAAACGTGACATGCAATTTTCATTGTAGTTTGACTGCTGGCCACTAAGCGCTACGATGAGAATGTTTATTTCCTTAAACTTATCTCGGAGGAAGATTCTTGGGCCCAAATTATAAATTACTCGCCCAGCCCATTTTTGAAGAATAAATATTGCATTTAGAAGTAAATATAGAAGTGGTCTCGCTATAATAATAAACAACACTTATTTTAAATAGGGGTATTGTTTTTGAAAATTGGAACATCTGTTAGTATAAGGTCAAATCATTTAGTTTCTCTACATGGTTTAGTCATAGCCCGGTAGATGGCCTAGTTAACTTTATTTAAAATTTGAAATTTCAGTTAAATTACCTATTTATAAATAAAACGACATTTTTGAAATCATTAATGAACTAAGACAAAATGATTGTTGTGAAAATTTCACAGTACGCATTGAGTATTATTACAACTACGATACATGAAAGACAAGATTACTTACATCTATTCTCCACTAGATGGTTCTATTAGGGTATTTTTTTTATAAAAATTAAAATATAAATCCAGGGGACTTACAGATGAAATGTTACACCATCAGTATGTTTAGACAGTTTTCCTGTACAATTTTTACACCCTGACACCACACACTTCATGACGGAAGACGATGAAAACTATTTTATTGTGCAAATTTTTTAAGAAAAATGACATCCGATCCCAATGCCGTGACACTAGAACTGATGAGTGACGTCAGAGCCTAAACTTCGTCCCTTTCTAACATTACCGCGCCCGTTCGTCTCGATTGAATTCTTATGACTCAATTGCCTTTGCAACAACTCCGCTTACTTCAATTCTCCATGGTTTTGATTGCTTTCCCGATTATTTGTAATTTTTTTACGACCACTGCTTTGTATTTTACGGATTCTGACCCTGCCTACCTTATACTACGTTGGACACCGAAGATCGCTCACACGTTTGACTTGATTTAATTTTGATTGTTATTTTGGATTTTACCGCCGGCTTGTGAATTGGATATTATTGAAACTATGGATTTCTGTGTGAATTGTGGGATATCCACTGCTCATTGCAATACACTGGATAGACCACCCTTACACGATGAAACAATTCTGTCAGTGATCCGGCAATGGCTTGCACCTCAGTCTGTGAGTAAATATAACCTCATCTAACCAGCTACCATCCTGGCAGGTGTAAAATACATACATATATATTTAGAAGGCCTATGGAGATTGTTTACAGTTATGGCAAAGAATTATTTATTTATCAAACAATGTTTTATTACCCTAATACGGAACAGTTATGTATTGTTTAATGTAGCTGAAGATTAATAAAACTTATTTTATAAATATTTTAGTCGACGGCTCTCGTAGAAGAAGGGAGGCTATAGTAATGCGTTACTGGTACTGAATTGTATTGTAGGGAAACGACCTATAGGCTGCTGGGCTCATATTCTAGACGACATTTTAATTATAATATAAGGCGAATAAAACACTATATTAAATGATTTTTTATTTTATTTTAGACATCCTTTCTCTATCTTTTCACCTGTTACCTACCTATAGCTTGAAGGTCATATGATTTTTCAAACATTTTCTAGTAAATATAATAATTATGAGTGCAAAAGAACACATTTTGCACTTCAGGAATCAGCTGTTGGTTAAAGATTGTAACATAATGTCACTTTTACATAATCTCTTATATCTCTGTTCTCAGACTGACAAAATCCGCAGAATATTCAGTAAAAGGTTGATAATATATATAAGCTATTAATTGACACCACTTTCATCTTCTTACACCCTGGGCCCAAGATTGTATGAAATCATTTCTGTCTCCTTTCTACCCTTTATTAAGGTGTTCTTTCCAAGCACCACGGAACCCTAATAATAATAAAAAGACTTTGTCGCACTGCAGTGTCAGCCGGTCAGCGAGCGATTTTACGAGGCCTCCCTTTTTCAGAAACAATAGTTTGGAACGATTCAGTTGTACTTTTTTGTTACAACTTCGGTTGCAGACAAGCACTCAGCCCATCTAATGGTAAGTGGTTACCTTGGCCTATGGCCGAGTGTAACACCAGAGGAATAATACTCGTGTCGCAACCCCTGTAAGAACAAAGACATTCTGTGTCGTCAGCGCAAAATATGTGTATAAGCCTTTGGTTTTCCCACTAACAACACAAAACCTCTCTAGTGAACTCTGGCTACCCTACTCATCACCGAAAACACAACACAACATAAAAAAAAAGATGAATTCAAACAGATCGAAATGGAAATTAACAAGTTTATTAATACCTACCTTTAACCCCTTTCTGACGTGATGGTATTCCACTCGATATCGCCGCGACACTCAAGCATGCGGATATTCATTAACTTTTTAATTTCATAGCTTCGCACTTTATTAAAAATTGTACAGATAATTTTATTTGAAATGTGAGGTTTATTGTTTGTGAGAGATATAAGTGTATACTGAAGCTTTATCATTATGATATTAGCGTTATCCGGTTTATCGGACTCGACCCGACTAAAACGTGCACACCTCCTCGGGTAACAAATGGCGATGTGTATTTTTATTGTCATGTGCAAATGTATTTTACTGACGTGCGTAAATGTATTTTTACTGTCGAGCGCAAATGTATTTTTACTGTCGTGGGCAAATGTAATTCGTGCGCAAAATTCGTGGGAAAAAGCCCCCTCACCGGTGAGAGTGGTTATGTCGGACGTCGGTTACTGGCCATGAGATAATAGGTAACATATCTGGTGCAGGCGCGGAGCTCCTCTTTTAAGTTCGAGGGTGTGGGAACCACGGTACACCATCCAGTTCCCAGGTATGGAGAGGCGTCCATTGCGAATCCTGCCGCTGCTAAGGTGGCAGGTGGTTACACCCGTAGCCCTAGGCCCGAGCTCATGGAGACCTCCAATGCTTGAGTAGTCTCCGCTAGTCGTGGCCTGTACGGGCTAATAGTATCTCGATCCTGAGACTTTGCCTTGAGCTTACCATCAGGCGGGGTTAAGTCAAATTAACGTGACCTTAATAAAACAAAATGCCTTTTTTTACATAATTAACATAATACTCTTGCCTGTTATGTAGTGCTGTTGAATTCTATTCTATTCAGCATCCGTTAGTTGAATAATATGGTTCACATACACGTTTGTGTACGTTAACAGATTATACGTGGTAACCGGTGCATACCGGCCTTAGCACGAAATACAATCGAATTCGTAATGTAAAGGTATCGACAGAACGGAGCATTGTGATTGGCGGGCTACACACGCACACAGGTTCACAAGATGCATACTGCCAATCACAATGCTCCGTTCTCTCGAAACCTTTACATTACGAATTCGATAGGAGTTCATACTAGTGCTATATGCCTTCTATAGATTGGCGTATTTGTCGTCACATGTGTACACACACCTAAAGTGCTCAAAGCTGTTTATTAAACAAGATAACGTTTAATTAACTGGTGAGTGGTGACATTTAAAACGCTTTGTATAAGTCGCTTTGCACTGTGCGTTAAAGTTTCATACAGATTATTTTCATAAAATATAATAAAATTGTTTTTTGTATTCCTTTTTAAATGTATAAATACAGATTGTAAGGGGAATGCTCATGAAGCCGAAGACCCCTGGTAGTACTCATGGTACATAACATATTGGCATGAAAAAAAATTACGGCAATGCAATAGTGTAGCGTTCCCCTTACACCATGTATAAGTATATATACTAATAGTCTTCACGGCAAAAGCAGGGCACAAGCTTACTTGAAAATAAGGGAAGGAGTTAGGGAGGATGAAAAAGTTGAATACCGTTGTTACAGCATATTATAAAATACATTTTAGCATTAAATTCGCTCTTCAAAAACAGTACCTACTTCCTAAATGCTATACCTACATTTTGATGATAAATTTCGCATTACTTTTTTATAGCTGTTACTTTTCTAAAATGTGATATAAATTGCTGTTTGCTTAATGTTGTATCATTAATACACGAAAAAAAAATACAGAAATGTTAGTACTGAAAATTGAGTTTCCTTCAATTTCTTCAAACAAAACGGCAATTTCATATACAATATAACGACCTAATATTAAATATCTTCTAAAATGAACCATCACATAATAAATCATTCGTCTTTGTTTAAAATTACATTGTTACGTTAATTGTTGATTTTATAACGTTTATCATACAACGAATATTAATATACACATCTATATATTATATTATACATGTATAACAAAGGGAATACGAACAAAATTATGCCTCCATTTTGTATTTCTGGCAAATTAACCGATGTTATATAGACTCGGTTAGTAATTACTTCGCTTACTTTGCCTCTGGGTTTGCTTGCTCTGTGTATATTAAAAGCTTTGTGAGTTGGAATGTATAGCGAGTATTTTAAAATGGTCGTATGGTTAGCAACACCCTGACATTCGCGGTGGCGCCTCCCCACATTCGGGAGTTAGACTGGGACACCGTGGTCCCTACACCTGAAGGCGGTTATCTTGAAAGAGATGGCCGGGGTCTGCAGGTGCGAGGGATATGTTGGTTACTATCTCACCTCCTGCAACTAAGGGCCCATAGACGGCGTGCGTTTTGGTCGGTTCAAGTCCGACATAACCTCCCCAACAGGTTCTGGTGGGGGGTATCCGTGCGGATTTTTCGCACTGTAAAAAACATTATCATCTTGCATTTTTGTTTTGCGGTTGGTAGTACTGAAAAACAAGGAAACGGCCTTTTTTTATACCACTTAGGTGGCAGACAAGCACACGGCCCACCTAATGGGAAGCGGTCACCGTGGCCTATGGACGTTTGCAACACCAGAGGCGCCACCCACGTGCTGCCTATCCTGTAGAAACTTTTTGATGCCCTTCTTGAAGAACCCCATATTGTAGTCGCTTGGGAAAACCACGGCAGGGAGCTCATTCCACAGCTTGAGTGTGCGCGGGATGAAATTTCTTTCATACCGTACAGTGCGCACCGTTTCCGGTCGTAGTGTGTGAGGGTGAACTCCCTCTCTATGGCGAGCGGTGCGATGATAGAAAGTAGGTGTGGGCATCATGTCAAACAATATGTAATATGTGTAGTATGGGGTTAGAAGAAGAAATGTCACCCACCCCGCAGTCATGACAGCGCGTAGGTACCTAGCCGAAACCTCAAGCAAATCAAAAGTAAAACATCTCATCCCTCCACATACTTAAAGCTTCTCATTGATATTAGTATTACCGCGGTAGCCTAGTGGTATAGGTAATGGACTGCTGAAACGAGATCTCGGGTTCGATCCCAGGTTTTACCTTGGCACACACCAATGAATTTTCGATGCTTTTCGAAGTTATGTATCTATTTATCGCAGGCTTACGGCAATGCCCGGGTACGCCACCTATTACATTGGGACCTAAAACATAAACTTGCGAAATGTTGGTGCTAGGAATTCTGCCCACCTCTTCTTTTTTTTTTTTTTTTTTTTTTTTTTATACTACGTAGGTGGCAGACAAGCACACGGCCCACCTGATGGATATAGGCGCTCTTCGGGGATATAGGCGTGTGTTTATGTTATGTTATGTTTTTAATATGGGATCATATTAAACCAAAACAAAGAGATATTCTCGTGTTACAAAATGTGTAAAAAAAAAATAATTAACATTTCCATGCCAGTTTTAAAATTTTAGAAAGAGCAGAGTTACGTGATTCACGGTCACGAATGCATTTGAAATAGGATCAAAAGAATGTCAGGTATTTGACATGGAGTTAACTTTGAAGTCAACCTGACAACGACATGGCAATTATACCAAATTTAAATAATATACATTCAAACTCAAACTCAAACTTTATTTCATGGAATATGGTATACCTACAGTAGATTTTGTGAAACATATATATATAAGAGCGTCATATTCTGCCGTGTGGCGTTGAAATACATATAACATGTTTACTTGATAATGTTAAAATTAATGTGCAAATAATATCTAAATAATTAGTAATAACATTCTTAAGGGCTCCGGCCAGTCATTATAATACAGTGAAACCAACCACGTTTTCGTGCCCGCCGGACCACCAGTACCATTAGACTGTACCACTCTGATGGTACAAATGGTACTGATTTATCCCATTAGTACTGGAGAAATAAACACAATCGTGGCACTCGACGTTCCTCTTCTTTTTCTTCTTCTTCTTCTTCTTCTTTCTTCGTTCTTCCTGAATGATTCTTTCAGTGGTGTCAAATCGTGCTAAATTCATCTTTAATTTACGATATAGATGTAGGCGTTACCTGGCGGAAATCCATTATAAAAAGATATATATTGGGAGAGGGAGGAGGGCCCACCGCTCACACGCGGTGCGAAGGACTTAAACCTTTTGAGGTTTAAGTCCTTCGCACTAGCGGAATACTGCACAAGGTACTATTATATTGTTGGAGTGTTGAACCGCGGGTGAGCGGTGGGCCCTCCTCCCTCTCCCAATATATATCTTTTCATCTTTAATTTGTTTCTTTATATGCATTTTTTATACTTAGGTAGTCAAATTGACTGCACCTCGCCTGATGGTAAGCAGAGGCGCAGACCAAAGATATGGTGCTCACCCTGATGACTTTGACAGTGGTTTTCTCACACCCGCTTAAAAGATGTGAGACTGTAAGATGAGGGAAACACCAGTGCTGGCAGAGAGTTCCAGGACTTAAAGAATTTGACAAAGCATTTGACAATGACAACCGTAATTCCAATTCTTGCAATTTTCTCATGAAATAGGAGTTAACTCAAAGAGCACGTATTCGTTAAGGCAACCTTAACGGATATTAACCTGTCACTATTTATTTGAACATCTACTAATTTATATTGCTTAATTCTCCAATAATACAACGCCTACACCGTTCTTTTTTTGTTTTTATTCTTTATTGTACACATGATTGACAATATTAGTACAATACAGTGAGATGTTATGTACAAAGGCGAGCTTAACTCATGGTTGGTTGGTTCTAGCAAACCCGAGAGTGCACAGAGGAAATTCAATGTAAAGAGTGGCGAAGTCTTGTGTATGTGTACATGAAACTGGAAATTTTGATGTACGAAGATATCTACTAAAGTATACCTTAAGCGATAGGTTAGGCTTATTCTACATCTTTTTCGCTGACGACACAAAATGTCTCTGTTCTTACAGGGGTTGCGGCACGAGTGTTATTCCTCTGGTGTTACACTCGCCCATAGGCCCCACGGTAACCACTTACCATCAGGTGGGCCGCGTGCTTGTCTGCGACCTAAGTTGTATAAAAAAAAAGTTATAGGTTTGTTAGATTCAGTGCCGTAGTAGAGATGTGTTTTTTGTTTTTATTCGAAAGGCATGAATATTTACGAAAAAATTTAGACGTATCTCAGTGAATTCTAAGAAAGTTATTTAAAACTTTAACTTCTTACGATAAGGTTCATATTTTCAAATTTGTCCTTCGTTGCGTAAACGCTCAACAATGACACGCTTACTCGACGTACTTAAAACTTCAACTTTTTTTTATTTACTTTTATTGTATTAACTAGCTGACCCGCGCAACTTCGTCTGCGTCACCCCGTGTTTGCAACAATTTTCATTCCTGCTCCGCACCTGTTTGTTGTAACATGATGTTATATACTTATAAACCTTCCTCTTTAACCATTCTATCTATTAAAATAAACCGCATCAAAATCCGTTGCACAGTTTTGAAGATTTAAGCATACAAAGGGACAAGAAAAATGGGACAGAGAACGCGACTTTATTTTATACTATGTAGTGATATTAAGTTTACACACGAGGTTTACACAAGATAACAATTATTATTACCCGTCACATTACCATATTTATGTCATATTTTCATTCGGAATTTTTTATTGAGCTTATTAGGTTTCCAATAAAGCTTGGAAACCTGGGTTTTGATTCTAAAATGTCACCTGTAAATTATATTTAGCTATTTTATTTACTCCCTAGAACAACTTTGATCATGAGCATTGTCCTTTACTTCTAAAATAACTTTAATTTCCTTAAACAGCTTATTATACAATAGAACCGTTGTGGCTCAGAATGTCAACTTCCCAAAATGTAACCTGGTACCAACTTTCCATAAAGTCCCATTTCCAAAATGTCCCATTCCCCAAATGTCGCTTTCCCAAAATTTTCTTTTTCCAAAATGTCACTTTATGAAAATGGTATAATTATATAAACTAATTAATTAACCAATAATAATTTACTTCCTAAAGAAAATGAAATACGAGTAAAATTAAGAGTACTGAGTTTCATATAATTATTGTTCTCAAATTTCTTTTAATCTTACGCAAATAATTCTTAAGGAAAATGCCTCAGAATACATTTCTCTTCCTACTATAAGACGGGGAGGAGTGATTTCTATGATGAAAACAACGTCAGAGGAAAATGATGTATATTTACAAAGATTTATTTTGATGGCGCAAGCTAATATTTTTTTATGGTTAAGTGATTGACTGCCCCTGGTGGTGAATAGAATAACTTTTTTTTGTAATAGAATAATAAGTATTTATCCTGAATCATCCGAAACTCGGGTCAGGTAATTCCTCAGGATCCGGGGTCCACTTTGTCTGCCGAACTTTGATAACTTCCGTGAAGCGACTGCTATCTAGCCTCCACAACTTATTGGCGATGTCAAAGTACGGCAGTAACCCGTAACGACTGTTATAATGTTCTATTGACAACCGGTACCGACGGCTTAACGTGCTGTCCTTAGCTAGACCAGGCAAATAGCCATATTCATGCATACAAATATTTGCATGAAGCAGTGATCGAATGCTTGCCTCCTCCGTAGCAGTCGCGTTCAATACCGCCACGCCACAGAAGCTGTCCTGTTTCTTTGTAATCATCAGCTAACCACAAATAATACTAATTGACATCAAAGTTTTTTACTTTTCTAATCGAATTGTAAACGCCCGTTTTCAAAACGTGACAATACTGAAAATCCTCCTCTTCCCCTTCTATCTTCTAATCTGAAAACCTCCGTGGCGTGGCGGTAGTGAACGCGACTGCTACGCAGGAGGTGTTCGATTCCCGCTCAGTGCCAATATTTGTGTGCATGAATATGAATAATTTATTTGCATTGGTCTTGGTGTTCCTATGTCTATATACATATATGTCCTAGGTATAATATGTATGTATTAAAAAAAAGTATCAAAGTATGTTTATCCGCATTCTAGAACTCATAACACAAGCTAGTTAAACTATGCTTATCATGGGTCTAGGCCGTTGCGTTGTGTAGATTGCCCTATAATAAAATTATTTATTTTTCACCAAGGACATAGATATTAAGAATTACAATCAAACGTATATGTGGTACACAATGGGCGGCCTTATCGGACTGAGGCAAGCTCTTTCAGGCAACCATAGGATGAAAATAAGATAAACGAAGAGAAATTGGGGCAGTATGGTGTATTATTACGGGAGTGAAAGATATATACATAGATATATAAATATTTATATATATTTTTTTTATACTACGTAGGTGGCAGACAAGCACACGGCCCACCTGATGAAAAGCGGCCACCGTGGCCTATGAACGTGTGCAACACTAAGAGTGTCACACACGCGCTGCCCACCCTGAAGGGAAAGGCAGAGAGCTGGGAAGGGGTGGGGAGGCTAGGAAGGGGAAGGGAAGGAGGGGTATAGTGAGCTCTGGCTACCCTACTTACCGGCGGGAACACAACACGATGGTTAATAAGACCGCGGTCTTCTGTAGGGCGGAGGTACTTCCCCAGTTGGACAGCTCATTTCGGACGGGAGATACCGTCGTGTCCTACCTCCGTCAATTTAAAATTTAAAATATATAATATATACCCAAGAATAGAGTAGAACTAGAATATTTATTTATTTATTCATCCTGGCGTGGTGTCTCTCGTTTATGAATAAATCTTTGCAGCTGTCAGCATAGTGAATAAAGCCTGGTTCATAATGATTTAGTGGACACACAGTGGGCTTGCGGCAGTGCATGTGCCATGGACGAGTATTCGTACAAATACTGGAATAGCTGGCACGCAGCCAGATGCAATATACTGCTGTACTCTTGCCTTAAGTGTTAAAGAGGAAAGCTAATGAAAACTGGACATGTGTGAAGTTATTAAGTATCTCGGATTGATTCGAATCGTGATTGAGGATTCAATCAATCAATCAATCAATCTACCCACTGTTAGACATAAGCATCGATCTATTCCAGGCAACTGTTAGACAATCGTTTGGTTAGGTAACATGAATTCAACATATTTTTCTCATACCTCTCATAGTGGTATGGGTGGTGGACTGCTGAGACGAGGTCTCGGGTTCGATCCCAGGTTTACCATGGCACACACCAATGACTACGATGCTTTTCGAAGTTATGTGTGTATTTATCGCAGGTTTATAAGTGCCCGGTTGATGGCAATAGGCTCGCCCCCTATTACATTGGGACCTAAATATTCACTGGCGAAATGTGGGTGCTAGCACCTCTGCCTACCCCTTCGGGGATATAGGCGTGATAGTATAAAAAAAAAAAATTCTCACTCAAATTTTCTACAAATACCGCACAAAAACTTCAAAAACTTGAGCGAGAAAACCAAATCAAACTCGATTCGTGAAGTGGTGTCAAGTGTGTACATCACTTGATACCGTTCCACCACGAAGTCAAAAGAAAATTCGAAACCCAAGTACTAAAATATCGGATTGCAAACAAATAAAACCAGTTACACACGAGTGTTCTTACCTCAAGCTGTCAGTAGCGATTTTGTTTGGCGGGAAATATACAATGTCATCTGACGTTTGGGACGGGTGATTACGTGCGTATGTCAAATGTCACTTGTGATTGACAGCCGATTTAATAGCTTGCCACAGATTGAAAAAAGTGGATGGTTTATATAAAATTGTTTTGTTCGTTGAATATTTTTTTTCTATTATAGCTGGAGTGATAAGTATTAGTTATAATTTTATTTTATTTTTAACTAACTTTCAACATATATTTTTTGTACAGAAATGAATTGACTTGATTTGAATTGAGTTAACTTCCCAAGCCTAAGAGGAATCCCTGCACTGCGGTACGGTAATACTATACATACCTAGTATTACCGTATAGATAGTATTACCGTGACCGCGGTCATGGTATTTCTCCTGATACACAACATATCGGCATAAAAAAATCCATCGTGTTAGCAAAGGTAAATGAAACAAAAATGTCATGAAAAATATGAACTCGAATTATGGCGCAATTTGTTTTCTTTTATGAGATTATCGTTTCATTTAACCTTTACTGATACGATGAAGAGTAAATAATGAGAATAAAAAAATGTCCAGTCGTAATTTTTTTACCATATATGTAGTGTACCAGGAATACAATCATGGGCCTTTGGCTTCAGGAGTGTTTGCCTTACACCCTCTTTACATATATCGTAATAACGTTAATACCCGTTGCCATGATTCTGTTATAATTTAACACAAGAGTTTAAAAGTATAACATTGTAATTCATGTTATATAAAATGTTATACAAAAGTTGTGTCTCGTTAGAACTTTCTTATTGTATAAAGTTAAACAATCTGCAATAATTATGAATGTTATATTGAAGTTGTATCAGAGTTTGCACAATTTTAAAGTTACCTTACAAATCTTACGTTCTGAAACCTTGTCTCCCTTACAGAGTTTAAAGTTTATCTTATATTCAATTCAGGCAAGTTGTAGAGTCGGTATAATTTCAGTTTGGTTTACATATTCTCTAAATGCCCTTTTTGTCGTAAGAAAATACCCTTTTTGCCAAAACTGATTAACTGCATTGAATATAATTTTGAGATACATCGATTTTACAATTTATCGACACATAGGAATGACAATACATAGTTATTGTTCATTGCAAATACTCAAATTAGAAAGAGAAACTATTTAAGTTATGTTTTTTGGGAATATATTTTTTGAAAACCTATTAGTTTTCAGATAAATTAACACCGCGCGAAGAAAAAATACAGCGGTAGCCAAGTGGTATGGGTAATGGACTGCTGAGATGAGGTCTCGGGTTCGATTCCAGGTTTTACCATGGCACACACCAATGACTTTTCGATCCTTTTCGAAGTTATGTGTGCATTTATCACAGGATTATAAGCACCCGGTTAATGGCAATAGGCTCGCCACCTATTACATTGGGACTTAAACATAAACTGGCGACATGTGGGTGCTAGCACCTCTGCCTACCCCCTCGGGGTTTAGCATTTCAATGATAATGATGCTGAAGTCACTTTTTATATACGTATACATTTTTTTTATTCTTTATTTTTTTTATATTTACGTATACATTTTTTTATTTATACATTTTCCCCTCAAAAGGGGATCAGTGTGTGTACCGTCAGAGCAAAAAAACGTTCAAATAATACCTACATATAGTTTTAATATCATAAAACGAAATTCCACATTCCCGGGAATGTCAGAGCACATCACTACGCTGACATTTGTCCTTTGAAACTCAAACCATTCGTTGTACATTTTGTTTTATATTCTACCCTGTCCTTAAGCCCCTCTCTATTTATTAGGGTACAGTCAAAATAACAATGTCCCTTTGCCATTCCGTTTGTTTCTGGTTCTGCACCAAAGATATTACTGTGTTTTTCTTACTCAAATTACTCGTATTTGCATTTTAAAAAGAAATAACTGCATTGGAGTTTTCGAACGAATCGGCAAAAATGGCGCGCTATATCGGACATTCCGATTGATAAATTTTATGAAATAAAAGTTGAAAAGAATAAATGATAATTTAATAAATTGTTATTGTAACACTTTAAAGTATACAATAATAATAAAAGTAAAAATATGTATAAATATATCGAGTCTAACAATGGTATAATATGAAATTATTTTTTATTGTCTTCAAATTATGGAGGATATTTTTTTATGTTATATTTTTCATGTTTGTTATATTTTTTGTTATTTTTTTCATTGGTAACACGTTATTGTTAGGTATGTTAGTTTATCTTCTTTTTATGCGGCTTTTTATGCGGATAAACTTTGAAAGTCTTTAACCAATTTCTGATAGGGTGGATTATTTGGAATAAGTGTCAAAATAATATCTTTTGTGTAAACTCGAATAAATAAACTCTACTATGAATGACTTCATAACTTTGTTAGTGACTGATTTAATAATAAAATAATATCAAAATAAGAAAGTTACAATAAGTGTAGGTACTCGTATTATTCAAAGTTTTATCTTTGCCTTCTATTTAAAAAACTATGATAATCGATTTAAATTGAAAAAAGTGAATTCGTAGACAGGACTTCATCCCACAATTTAGTGTCCAAGTGGTCGCTTACTCGAACATAGCCCTGAAAATGTGCTCATGACCTAAACGGCCTCGTCTGAAGCATTTGAGGCCATTTCATAGAATTACGATGATCGTAAACAATGGATGATTTTACATTTATCATTTATAAGCATTGTTTTTTTTATCTGTCTAAGCATTCACTATTTCCAATCTGAACGGAGGTCATTCTGCGACCTCCGACTCCTTTGACCTAAGTGGTATAAAAACTTATTTTAAAAATTATGTGAAAAATTAATGAAATTAAAACTAAAAAGAAAGGAACATGCCCAGTAGTTTAAAACTCTTACAATACTCACAGTCGGGGCCCCTTGGGAAGATTTGATTGGTAAATTCACTATTAAATTCATCGGGATATTTACCATGTTTGTCTATTTTGTTGAATAACCGATATTTCGGCGCTGTTGCAAGCGCCATGATCACGGTGTACACGGTGTATAGTGAATGTGCAAATGACCATGTCAATCTAAAAAAAAAAAAAAAAAAAAAAAAAAAAAAAATCATACATTGATTGGTAAAATTTGAATGGGAAGTAATTTTTTTTTTCATTTTGATAATATGGCGTCTGGTTGACACTCGCAAGGTTAAGACGAATTGATTGACGTAAGTAAATCAGCCTATGCGTTTTGTCTCTAGAACGCCACATAGAAACAAACATACATATATACATACATACATAGACTGATAAACACAATACCTTCTTGCGTTGCGCAGTCGGGTAAAAATGTGGCACTGCGGCATGCAACAGGCCGACTTGAATTAAAATTAGTCTATATTAAAAGTAAATAGATTTTACTGCACAAAAGTGTCGTGCAGCATGATGTAACGTTAGGTCACAATGCGAGTTCGAAAATTTCTTTCTCGTTCGATATTTCCTATGAAAGTATGCTACGCGAAGTCTCCTCGTAAAAATGAACGTATCTGTATAACATTATAATATTTATATATATTATTTTTGACAAATGTCGGTACATAATTTATTGTAAAACTTTGACATTCATAAGTGAGTTTGGCAAATCAGTTTGGCCAGGAGGAAAAACCCGTGCTCTTTATGTGCCTAAACTAAATAAACAAAATTGATTCTTTGATTAGGAATAAAGATATTAGACAATACATGCTTAGTAGTATGAACGTAACATAACCCAGTTATTTTGTATTCTATACATCAACCAAAACATAAAAACAAAACAAATGTCATGGCGTTACTGTATGTTATTACAGAATTATGTACACAGAAGACATTTTTCTTTTTCTCGTGGTGTCCATCTTGGCCACAGATTACCATAATGATGACTCCTAAATTAAGTTATAAGGGACTGGACAAAAAATATGCTCTTAACAATAAATAGCGGGTCTGTTCTCGGAGTAAGTAACGAGGAGCGTTTATGAAGATTACTTGTCTGTAAGGTTTATTTTATATAAAAACTGTCTGACCCAGTAAATTTCGTATCGCCATATTTTTGTCGTCGAATTTAAATCCCGTTCCCGCTGCATTTTTTATTTAACAGGACCCTATAAGCCCACGGAAACCCTAATACTTGGATGTAAAGATTTTGACGGTTTTTTCAAAAACGTCAAAACACGTTTCAATTATTGATATACAAAAAATCCAAGATGCATAGTCAGTCAAAAATGTCCGCATAAAATGAGCGCTCAATTTCGAATAGAGCGCTCATTTCAAATAGTCTCTCATTGCTGGTGTTCATACACGCACTTTGTACACTGCTTTAAGAGCTTTAAGTTATGTTCGTAACATAACTTGTTACGAACATGAATTAAAGCTTCAAGGTTGTATTTTGTAAAATAATAATATGTTCTACTTATGTGTGATTGCGGATCGATTCGAATGTTACTTTTGTTTGAGACTGTGTATACATAGGTTGGGCTGGATTTTTGTATATCAATGGTTTCAAAGGTATATATTGAACATAACCGCGGTAGCCTAGTGGTATGGGTAATGGACTGCTGAGACGAGGTCTCGGGTTCGATCCCAGGCTTACCATGGCGCAGACCAATGACTGCGATGCTTTTCGAAGTTATGTGTGTATTTATCGCAGGTTTATGAGGGCCCGGTTGATGGCAATAGGCTCGCCACCTATTACATTGGGACCTAAACATAAAAAAAAAACTGGCGAAATGTGGGTGCTAGCACCTCTGCTTACCCCATCGGGAATATAGGCGTGATATTATATAAAAAAAAGTAAAAAAAAATATTTAAAAATTGTATTCTATTACATTGTACAAAACGACTAAGTACCAACGAACTATGACTCTACGGTCCTAACCGCTGATCGCAGAACGCATCCAATATCGCAAATCCATAATAATTCAGTACCTTTCAAACCCATATAAATTCATATCGACAGTGTGCACCTCTAGCAGCTATTAAAACGTTTCGCGAGTCAATGTGGAAGATTTATCAACATTCGATGAATCAACGTCATGGCAGCTCAGACCCGTCCACTTTTTGTACATCCTTGGTATTAAGCTTAAGCACTTTTACCGCAGCTCATTGGTTGAAGAGTCGGCTTTATTATCGAGAGATCCCAGATTCGAATTCTGGCTGTACATACGTAACTTCAACACAAGCGCTGCTCAAGCGGGGCTGTTATTATTGCTTTTAATTCATCATTCTCTGAAACCTTTTCCTAACACAGTTGGGGTCGGCTTCCCAGTCTAACTGTGATGCAGCTGAACTTCGATATTTTACGTGAAGCGACTGCCATCTGACCTCCACAACCAATGGTGCAATGACCAATGACGATATCGAAGTTCCAAGTTAGACTTTTATTTGTATTTTTTATTGCTTTTAATTGTATTAGTTTTTTTTTGTTTCGCATTGTCTCTATATGTGTAATCGGTCCGCAATAAAAACAATTCTGTTTCTTTTTCTTTCTTTAAGTAATTTAACTGGAAGGGTTTAGTAGTTTGTATAAAAAACATGTATTTGTGCTTCTAAATTGCCGTACCGGTTATGAATAGCTGTTGAAAGCCCAAGGGATATGTATAAGAGAATTTCAGCCTTCCAGGTAGCTCAGTTGATTGAGCTATACCCCCTAGTAGTTAAACTGACTGGTTACGTATCATGGCCACTGTCTTCCATATTGACTTTTCCTAATTGAAAATGACATAACATAAACTCACGCCTATATCCCCGAAGGGGTAGGCAGAGGTTTTTTTTATCTATGGCACGTCAATTTAACTTCACCTCGCCTGATGTAAAGCTGAAGGCAAAGTCTCATGAAAGAGGGTCATTGCAAACACGTTCAGTGCTACAATGGTGGCGCTCAGCTTGACGGCCTCATCAGATGCTTTTTCACGCCCCGCTTAAAGGACCCTGGACTGTAGGAAGGTGCTAGCATTTCGCCAGTTTATGTTTTTAGGTCCCAATGTAATAAGCGGCGAGCCTATTGCCATTACCGGGCACTTATAAACCTGCGATAAATACACACATAACTTCGAAAAGTCATTGGTGTGTGCCATGGTAACCTGGAATCGAACCCAACACCTTGTCTCAGCAGTCCACCCATATCACTAGGCTACCGCGGTTACTCTTTGGTTCCTTATTCAAATTTTTGAAAATATTTCAAATTGTGCTACAGAAGCTGGTCGCTACCAACCTTCAGATAACCTGAAACTACAAACATTTAAAGTCTATTCACACTTTATCGTAATCGGAAAAATAATAAAAGCCTTCATTATGCGCATTGGTACAAACCGGATATGACCGTTATAAAAGAACACCCGGACGCACAGATGTCCTTTGTATTATTGGACCTCGCGGACCGGATGTGACGTTGTTTTTTTTTAAAAAACGAATATCGCTTAAAGCACTTTTGCGCGTTATCGCTGTATACCATACAATGGCTGAGTGACAATTGGTGCGTGATAATCCTTTTGGTTTCATCCTACTATTTAGAAAAATAGTTAATAGTTTTTTTGATGTATAAGTCGTCAGATTGACTGCACCTCGCCTGATGGTAAGCAGTGGTGCAGAACATGATGACCACTGTTACAGATGCTGAGGTTATTATTACATTGTATAGAGTCCAATCTCTATATTTTTTGCATGCGATTATCGGTAGTTTATATTCGGCTATATTCGTCTTGTTTGCCTACCAGGAACTACCTATTCCTGAAAAAAAAAGTTTAAAAACTAAAACCAGACTACTGAAAAAAAAAATTAAAAGTGAGAGGTGTACTTTAGCCTCAGACAACCATGAGGTTTACCATCGTCGAAACAGACCTAGTCGGAGTCTCAACCCGATCTAGTTTGAGTATCAGGGCCCTCAAGCTAGATTGTATAATACACTTACCCTATTAAATGTAAGAGCATAAAGGTTAATAATAAATAATAATAAAAAAAAACCACGGTAGCCTGGTGGTATGGGTAGCTACCCATCTCAGCTGAGACGAGGTCTCGGGTTCGATCCCAGGTTTTACCATGGCACACACCAATGACTTTTCGATGCTTTTCGAAGTTATGTGTGTATTTATCGCATATTTGTAAGTGCCCGATTAATGGCAATAGGCTCGCCACCTATTACATTGGGACCTAAACATAAACTGGCGAAATGTGGGTGTTAGCACCTCTGCCTACCCCTTCGGGGATATAGGTGTGAGTTTATGTTATGTTATGTTAGAAAGGTTTATTAAATCTAAAAATAGATTTCAAATTGAAAACGTTCCCGAGCATGACAGCATAAATCATGTGAAGTTAACGTTATATTTGATACGTGAAACGCGAATGAATATTTACAATTTAACTGTAGTATTTTTGAAATTTGAATTTGAATTCCTAACACGATTAGGTTCGATAACCGGTCTATGAAACACGAAGTTATCCACTTTTATTTTATTTATTGAAAAAGTTTTATTTTCAATGAATTCAAATACTGTTGGATTCAAATACTGTTATTATTGTTTCCCTTTGCTTTTTTAGCAGAAATTGAATCAGTCTAATTTGTATGGTCTATTTTACAGGGTGTGTTGGTGATATTTTAATTTTGATTCCCAGGTTGGGTAGATAGGTCTTTTTCTTTATCATAGCGTTAATTCCGGCCACTTATTTCGCTTCGGAGTCTGGAGTTAAAAGTGCACTCCGAAGCAATAACAGATGAAAAAAATAGCAATATTCATGCATAGGTATAAATATTTTTCACTAAGTGGGGATTGAACCTGCGCCTTGTGTGCAGTGGTTACGTTCACTGCCGCCACGTCACAGAGGTCGTAGAAGATGGCGCATTGCAAGGTTAAAAATCATTGCTAGGTCAGTCTTCGGAATAGTGACTCCTCCGTACATCAGAGCACACGTTAAGTAGTCGGCCCCGGTGGCCCTTCATATTTTGACATGCATATAATTATAAAAGGAAGATAAAACTTGAAGTACAAGATAGGACCAGACGGCGCGGCGGTCCTGTCTGTCAGCATTATGTATTTATGAATTACTATCTGTTGCCTGTGGCTTTGCTTGCATAAATTTATCACGACCATGTGTCCTATTCCAAGCTTTAATCCTACTATACTACCTATAAGACTGCAATTTAATTGATTCGCATTTTAATACTTCGTGCTGTATTTGACCCTCTATCAAATTTCAACAATTCAACAGTTGAAGCCTAATTAAGACACAAACATCCAATTATTTTCTTTAAATGCCATATTGCGTGACTACCTACTCTACACAGCGTTATCTAGACTTAAACTTTCTTATAAGACAAATCAATAGCTATTCTATATAATATATAATTCACGAGCATGACGAGTATTTACGTATAAAGTGAGTTTACAAGCGAGCATGACGAATATTACTTTTACATTTAAAATGCGTGATATATGCACTAGTCATCAACTAAATGCGAAGTTTTTAATAGCTAAGCTAACCTCATACCATCAGGATTTATGCCAGCATAAAGAAAACATGACTATAACAAACTCTGCAGTATAAACCATAGCGAAAAGGTTTAAAGTAAACTCTTGGTACGAAGATAAGTTCGTGAAATACGCACAGCGACTCGTTAGGCGGGCTGGTCAGTCATTGAGATTCCTACCAGCGGGTGGGCGTGTGGCTCAAGTCATAAGAGAATTATTGTTTAGTATTTATTTTTAGTAAATAGAAACGGTTTCGAAATATTTTTCAACTCTATTTGGAATTGCGGTTGGATCAACTTCGATATTTTAAAGCGACTGCCATTTGACCTCCACAATTTGAAGGTGATTTAAAAGTTGTGTAATCACAAGTTAATAATATTCAAAGACAATCTACACCGCTTTAGTTGAGTCCTAGAATCCAGATCCAGAATTCTCAGCTTCTCACATAAATGAACAAGTCTTTAAAAATACCGTAAAATAAAGTCTCATTTTCGAAATGGGCTCAACAATCTTAAAATACAAGTCAGTTTCTACATTCAAAAAAAAAAAAATTAAAATATTTACTCGCTCAAAAAAAAATTCAGTCGCTTAACCCACACGCTGCTACGCAAACTCGACTCATATAAAAATGGCCGCAGTATCCGCAACACCGAGGCAAACTGCCGCTCGAGTGTTGCCAATAAAAACTGATAAAACCGGATACTGGGGTACATTTCACGCGGATCGTGTTGAGGGTTGAGTGTGACGTAAGGATTCGAATTTTCGAAATTTAAACAAGGAATACCTACGCTTAAATTGAAACGGATAACCAACTTTTCCAAGCCCACTGTATTAGGATTTTAAGGCACGTGGACCCGGTCTGGATTGCTAAAATTTTCGCCTAATAATAACCTTGTATTTTTTTTTTTATTTAGGTAAATAAACAATAGGTAACACAATACAATATTTGCTTAGCTAGTGTGCGTACTTATAAATTATAATTGTGTTACCTACGACATTTACCACAGCTTAAGTAAAGTAGTAGTAGGTAAGTTTTTCAATAAAAGGGGGTTAATAGATTACGTCAGCGTGAAAAGATGTAATTACAACAATGAATATAATAATAATAACTGGACCAATTGCAAACAGGACCAACTGCGAATCAGACCAATTGCGAAGTGGACAATTAGCGAATTGGACAATTTGCAAATTGGACGTTGTGAGCATTGGACAGTTGTATATTTCGCGATTTTTTTTTATGGCACGTCGATTTGACTTCAATTTGAAGTCTCATGAAAGAGGGTCACCATTGCAAACACGTTCAGTGCTACAATGGTGGCGCTCAGCTTGACGGCCTCATCAGATGCTTTTTCACGCCCCCCTTAAAAGACCCGGGACAGTAGGAAGAAGGAAACACGTGCGCTGGCAAGGAATTCCACGACTTTGATATAATATAATAATAGGAATTGGATATAATGCGCCTAAAGGATAAATAGTTTAAAAAATAAGAGATGAGCAGCGTTTGTAATACAATATCGGTGCCAAAAAATCTCTTAAGCGGATTCACTCGGTGCACGCCGGCGTGACTGCTTTAGTAGTAGGTATTACAGAAAAGTTGGAAAATTAAAAATTTTCTCTCGCAATTTAAACGTGTTTCGTGTATTGAGGTCAGAGCTTAAACACAGACAGAATAACAGAATGTTTTACAGAATGGGAATGCTAATTTGCTATATTATAGCCTCGTGTTTGATGGGTAATATTATCTTACGCTTAACGTGCTCTCCGAGGCACCACACCAGTGCAAACAGCCATATTCATAGCCGTCGGTCCCGGTTGCCATACAAACATCTATGGCAGTCGTTACGGGTAGTTGGAGCCCTCAAAAATACAACCAGTCTAACTTGGAACTTCGATATCACCATTGGTCATTAGACCATGGTTGTGAAGGTCAGATAGCAGTCGCTTCACGGAACATATCGAAGTTCAGCCGCATCACAGTTAGACTGGCAGGCCGACCCCAACTGAGTTGGGAAAAGGTTCAGGGAATGGGAATGGAATGGTATTAAACACCTACATTTCTCGAACTATGATTTTCGAGCCCACGTAATAGGGGGCGAGCCTATAGCCGCCAATCGGGCACTTAGTAAAAAATGGCTATGCCGAAAATAAATTTTTACCCGAAAATGTTGCAGCTAAATAAATGGAAAAAAAGTTCTGACCCGATGCTTGCTATGCGGTGTAAATCGCAAGGAAATAAATTACGTGCTTAGCCGCACCACCACTACTTATTAACGTCTTGGAGAGTATCAGACAGATTCATAAAAGATATCACTACAAAAAAAGAAAAGGACGCTATACTGTGAGATGACGTTTTTTCATGATATTACACTGTTTCATTTAGTTTTACTAACCAGATGGAGAGTGAATAACGCTAGTTAAACGTTATAAAAACCTATTTATGCTTGACGACCGCCGTGGCGTGGCGGTAGTGAACGCGACTGCTACGCAGGAGGCGTGGGTTCTATTCCCGCTCAGTGCTGATATTTGTGCGCATGAATATGAATATTTGCATTGGTCTGGGTGTTTCTATGTATAATATGTAGGTATGTATTTACAAAAAAAAAAGTATTTATGTATGTTTATCCGTATTCTAGAACCTGTAACACAAGCTAGTTAAACTATGCTTACCATGGGTCTAAGTGGCGTTGTGTAGATTGTCCTAGAATATTTATTATTTATTAGTATTATTTAGTACTTTGAATACTACCAAATGTCTTTAGCTTCGGCAATATTTCCCTAACACTCTGTATAACAGCATATTCTAGGTAATTGGCTGTCCATCAATTCGACTTCAAAACCAATTCCCACTCAAGGTACTCGCAGTAAGTAACGCTAACGAGACAGCCCGTGATGCTCTTTATGAGTTTAGTACGTAACGGTGTAGAGTAGAGTAGAGTAGAGTAGAGTAGAGTAGAGTAGAGTAGAGAAGAGTAGAGTAGAGTAGAGTAGAGTAGAGTAGAGTAGAGTAGAGTTGAGTAAAGTAGAGTAGATTAGAGTAGAGTTAGAGTAGAGTAAATAGAGTATCCATTACGGAGAGGTACCTCTGAAAAGGCTATCTGGATTGCGGCGCATTGTAAAAATACAATTTGACGTGTCGGAACACTTTCGATACGAAAGAAATGAAAGGTGTTTCAAATCTTATGCCCCATCCACATCTTGGCAAACAGGAGTTCGATACCCGCTCACTGCAAATATTTGTATGCATGAGTATGGCTATTTGCACTGATTTTGAGCCTAGTGGTATAGGTAATGGACTGTTGAGACGAGGTCTCGGGTTCGATCGCAGGTTTTACCATGGCACACACCAAAGAATTTTCGATGCTTTTCTAAGAATGTATGTATTTATCGAAGTTCTATAAGTGCCCGGTTAACGGCAATAGGCTCGCCACCTATTACATTGGGACCTAAACATAAATTGGCGAAATGTGGGTGCTACCACCTCGGTCTACCCTTTAGGGGGTATAGGCGTGAGTTTATGTTATGTTATGTTGGTCGTGCCTCGAAGAGTACGTTAAGCCGTCAGTCCCGGTCGCCATAAGAATATCACTATGGCAGTCGTTACGGGTAGTAGGAGCCCTCAAAAGCTCGACTAGCCTAACTAAAGTACTTCGATATCGTTAATTTGGATGCGGACATTCGAAGGTAGAACTTCAGACTAGAAAGCCAACCCAAATGAAGACTGTGTCTATATAGTTGTAAGTGTCTACTTATTCAAAGATTTAACAATTTGATGATTATAAAGATACATAATGCTAACCACAGACGTTACAATATACTTGTGCAAAATTCAATAACGTGTTTTTGCGCAAGCCTAACCCTTGAGCTCGTATGATACTTGGAATTCCTTACCGGCGCACGTGTTACCTTCTTCCTGCAGTCCCGGATCCTTTAAACGAGGTGTAAAAAAGCATCTGATGAGCCAAGCTGAGTGCCACTATTGTAGCACTGTACGTGTTTGCAATGGTGACCCTCTTTCATGAGACTTTGCCTTAATTTAACATCAGGCGAGGTGAAGTCAAATTGACGTGCCATAAATAAAAAAAAGATTAGCACATGACACACACCAAACTATTATTTTACTTTCACCACAGTCGCGTTAAGCTGCTGAAAAATCTAAATTCATTTTAAAGTATCCAACAATTTAGATAAAAGCATGTCTTAGAGCGAACGTCTCTCAACTGGCGTCAATAGGTGCTGTTCTGCATTTCCTTGCAACAAGAGCGATGACTACAATAGCTTTATCGTTTCGTACCAAATGGTTTCATATTAGTATGCGTTCAGAAATTCTGTAATACGAAAGTGTTTCACATCGCGAAAATAAATCCTCTATTTGTGACCACGGAATATTTTATGAAATGGAATGCACTATACACGTGTTTTCTTCTTCTCATAAATTTACTATTTAAAAGCGGGGTTCGGAAAAGCATCTATCGTAAATATAGGAGTCGCCATTTTATAATCATTATCATCATCCTCCCATTAGTCTCAATCGAATCCAAACCAGTGACTTCGAGTTGTCATGAAATCAAGAACCTTAACATCATGTTACGTATAAACTTTAATTTGCTACTATATTACGCAAAAATGGATGAATAGATCTGGCCAAAACTTTTACACCTGGTGGTTTAGGTGACAGAGAAGCCCACTTGATGGAAAGTGGTTACCGTGGCTTATGAACGTTTGCAAGAGCAGTGAAGTAACATTTGTGCTTCCGTCCCTGTATAGGGGAGGGGAAGGGGGGTAATATTTAGCCTTGTCGAAATAAATTTTCCAGTTAAAGTTTAAGTTTACCATTTCTGACAAATATATACTGAACACTAACTATATACTAAAGCTACTATATACTAGTATGTGACTAGCACGACTAGTAGAATGACTAGTAACTTAGCTAACTATATACTAGTATGTGATAATAGGCAAGATTTTTTCCCGGGATAAGGGTTCAGTGAATGGAGCGACCGGGATCTATATCATGTGGTTGTACGTGCGGAAAACGACTAGTAAATTATAATATGTTTATGAAAACGTAGTGTTCGGTATCTTGGGTCACCCCTTTTCTTGCCATGCGGTGTCGTACAATGTGATTAAGTAGATATATAGCCCAGCGTCAAGCTGAGCGCCGCCATTGTAGCACTGAACGTGTTTGTAATGGTGACCCTCTTTCATGAGACTTTGCCTTCAGCTTAACATCAGGCGAGGTGTAGTCAAATTGACGTGCCATAAATAAAAAAAAAAAGGCTCAGCCTCAGATGTGTGACTTAAGACAACAATAGTGCCCGGAATTCGACAATACGCTCACTTCCAATTATGTACATATATACATACATACATACATACATAAACTATATCCCCGAAGGGGTAGGCAGAGGTGCTAGCATCTACATTTCGCCAGTTTATGTTTACGTACCAATGTAATAGATGGCGAGCCTATCGCCATTAACCAGGCACTTATAAACCTGCGATAAATACACACATAACTTCGAAAAGCATCGAAATGTCCCCTCTGTCTCTCTAGTTCGGTGATTTAGTCCGGTAACTGGACTAATGAGACTTTCTAGTTTCAGACATTGGTGGGTGCCGTGGAAGAACCTGGGAACGAACCCGAGACCTCGTCTCAGCAGTCCATTACCCATACCACTAGGCTACCGCGGTTCCAATTATGCGCAAACGAATAAAGTGGGTGTTAATTCACATCTACCTACCCCGGAGGGAAACAAAGCATAATGTTTGATAATAATATTTGTTTAGGGTAACAATTCTTATGATTATGTCAATATAATCATCTACTTGTTTCAATTATATACTCGATTTGTTAAACATGATAAATTCAACCTCTCGTATGAAGTGGGAATCAAATCATAAGAGGTAGCGAGATAATAGTTATTATCTCTCGGATTTTAATAAGGCCTAAACATGACCATTTAATAAAATAGTTTGTTAAAGAGATAATAATATAAGTAAGAAAGAAAAAAAAGAAAAAGAGCTTTGCTTTGCCCATCAATAGCAACTAGGAAATTAACCACATTTTATTAAACTGCAATAAGACAGGATAACTTACTTGTGTCTTTCTGTTCTTTTCTGTCTATTTAAAGGTTGCCTGTAGGTAAGGACATCGAGGAGATAAAAACTTATCTAACAGTATATGACATCTAACAGAGATAGGGATCAGATATCATCATTGTCATCCTTGTGTTAGTCTCGGTTGCATCCGAAGTTCCACCTCATAATGCGGGGTTCATTTAGCAGCTTTTCCACTTCACACAGTTTTACCTATTCGTGATAGCCCATTGCTCCTCGCAGAACATATCCGCACCAGTGAAGGTGAATCTCCTGCAGTTTGTTTATGATGTCACGGGCATGGAGGCTGCCATGGACGCAAAGTTCCTCACGCGGAACTAACACGTGACTCGCAGAACCACCACAGCATATTATTATTCAAGCCTGCAACAGTCAGCTCCTGATTGTGTTGCTAGACAACGGCCATGCTTTGTAGCCGAGTAAGAAGACAGATCTTATGATGGTATTGTGGACCTGTTCCTTTATTTAATAAATAATAAATATAAATAAATATTCTAGGACAATCTACACAACGTCACCTAGACTCATGGTAAGCATAGTTTAACTAGCTTGTGTTACGGGTTCTAGAATGCGGATAAACATACATAGATTAAACATAAACATACATTTTATACATAGAAACACCCAGACCTATGCAGATATTCATATTCAAGCACACAAATATTTGCACTGAGTGGGAATCGAACCCGCGCCTCCTGCGTAGCAGTCGCGTTCCGCTACGCCACGGAGGTCAAATTATTGGATCAAATTATTGATGGTCAATTTATTGGACAGGGTGAAGTGGTGACCAGATCTGTGACTCATTAAATTTCCACTCTCTGTTGATAGGAATTCGATCAAAAAATGTAAATGAGAAAAAAAACTGAGCAATGAAAGAAAGAAAATCGCTTAAGCTTAAGTTTCAAACCAAACCAAAACCACATATTGAGCGTACTTAAAATATTAATCTACGCCATTATTACCCCAGTAACGAATAGCATCTTTGATGTTCCATTATACATTGGTGTATAAATTATTATATCATTTAAATATTGCCACAATATAACAAGTTCGAGCGAATGAAATTTTAATGTGTTGCAAATGGCGAATTATTACCGATTATGTAAATGTAAATTCACGGTATGCGAAATGCGTTCAGTGAATACGCGAAGCTCATTGAATATAAAATATAACGATACAAGAGATTATGCTACAGGGATATTTATAAATAATATTGTGTAAGTAAGTACGGTGGAGAAGATACTTCACAACCAAAGGAGATCCTTTTTTGCTATACATGTATATATAAATCTATAATATTAGAAATGGCAAGCCCTCGAATATAAGTACGCGCATAACTTCCGAACGACTGCATCAAATTGTTCACACGTAACGTTACGTCCATGGTCCATGGTCTATGACCGGTCATGGCAAAACAGGACTTAAATGTGAAAGTGCTTGTATATTTGCCCCGACATCCATGTCCACGGGTGTCTATGTCCATGGTAATCGTCCATGGTCCATCGTCCATGTTCCATCTTCCAAGGTCCATCGTCCATGGTCCGTCATCCATGGTCCATCGGCCATGTTCCATGTCCATGGGAAGTTGACATTTTGGCACCAGGGAACATTTTGGGAAGTCAAGAATTATGAGCCACAACTGTTGCACCGACCCCAATTAATTCGGACAAGGGCAGGGGGATGGCGATGAATGATCTGAAACTAAAACTACTACCCTATTTCAATATTCTACTAACGAAGTTGGCCTCTTGTATTACATAATTATATTTTCAGGGAATTAACTAAAACGTAACTATTTGAATTTCAAATGTGTCACCGATGGTTGGTGCCAAATTATGAATATATTAAAACCAACTAATTTCTCACACAATAATTAATACATTTTAACAAATTCTGATATATATTATATTCCCATTTCTAGGTCCACCCACAATCAAATTTTATAAAATTATTTATTAACTTGCGTTGGTGATACGATACTTCTTATACAAATAAACAAGCAGTTATGTACAATAAATTATAATAACGACTCAACAAATTCTGAAATAGTATAAATTTTTCTGAACACATTTTTTAAACGTTCATTTACGACATACTCTGGAGATAAACCACTATAATAAATATTGTTGAATTTGATTTTGATGGAGAAAGAATCGCTACTTTATCTCATCCGAAAAGCATCGAAAGTCTCTGGGAGGGACGACGACGTAAGCCTTTCCGAAGAGCGAAACCTATGCTCGGGCCCTCTCCGTGAGTAGCGGCGCTGCCGTGAAACAAATTACTACACCACGATGGCAACTCAAAAATGCCGTCGATTCGACAAAAGAAGAAGCGCCGAAAGAGGGAAATAATACGCAGGCTAATAATAACCTTGTGTTGTTTACGGCGGTGAGTAGGGTAGCTAGAGTTCACTGGAGAGGTTTTGTGTTGTCAGTGGGAAGTCCAAAAACCGTTCCTTGTTTTCTGTACGGACAGCACAGAAATTCTCTTAACCTTCTGCCCTCCCCCTTTCCCTTCCCCCCTCTTCTCTCTATGTTTGGCAGCACGAATGTGACCCCCTGGTGTTGTAAACGTCCATAGGCCACGGTAATCGCTTTCAATCAAGTGGGCCGCAGGCTGGAAAAGGACAACTAGCAATAAGACCATGTACCAGTCTACAGCCTAGGCTAAAGCCTTCTAATATTGGGAGATGACCAATACTGACTGTGTTAAACTAATTCATTGATTGATAAATAGATACATAATATATACTGTGGGCGTAGTATGCGCCGGCTTTGTACGAGGTTATGGGTTCGATCCCCACACAGGATAAAAAATTGTGTGATCCACAAATAGTTATTCTGAGTCTGGGTGTATTTTTTGTCCGTTATGTTTGTAAAGTCCACCGCGATACGGGACTTGTTCTTTAGTGCGGGAGTTATTGTCTTTTTTTAAAAAAATGTATAATTGTAAGTAACTACATAATATAATTATTATGATCGTTGTTTACCAGGTTACGAAGTAAAGAGCATTGAAAGTGGCTCTACTAGACATTTTCCTTGGTAGAACTACTTAGAACACGTACTCAAGATTTTCAAGACAAGGTTTCCTGAAGCAGCATAATGTGCACGACACACTTAAAATACACTAAAAAATTTTTTTTCCTTGTTCTACTTGTTCCTCAAGTACTTGTGTTTGGATGTATGTTTGTACTGTATAAGGTAATTAAAGCATATTTTCTTTCTTTTTTCTTTCAAGATGGAAAAGCTACAATTTTTATGGAAGCGGTTTTATAAATACATACTCTTTATTGCGTACATGCGTAATGTGCGTATCATTAGTAAGGTGGGTTTTAATAATTTCATTATAATTTTAGTCAGTTAATTTTTTTTTTTATACTACGTAGGTGGCAGACAAGCACACGGCCCACCTGATGGTCTGTCAGTCTGTCTGTTCTGTCGAATCGATGGCATTTTTGACTTGCCATCGTGGTGTAGTAATTTGTTTCACGGCAGCGCCGCTACTCACGGAGAGGGTCCAAGCATAGGTTTCGCTCTTCGGGAAGGCTTTATCAGGGCGTGTTACCAGTGATGACTTATGGCGCCAAGACGTGGAAACTCATTAGTGAGGAAATCCATAGACAAACAATATTTATTCCAGATTTATTTAGCTGCAACATTTTCAGTGAGTTATTTTCGGTATACTCATTTTTTTACAAAGTGCCCAATTGGCGGTAATAGGCTCGCACCCTATTACGTGGGACCGAAAATCACAGTTGGCGAAATGTGGGTGTTTAATACACATCTGCCTACCCCTTCGGGGATTACGGGTGTGTGTATATGTATGTAGTATTTACAATAGAGACGTCACAGAGTCGCACGTTTTAATAAAATCAAAACCAATATTAAAATTAAAATATATTACCCGCCATTGTGATCCTCACATAATCACTTAACCTCATCTTCGAGTAGATGAAGTAATTCTGCACCATTTAGAAGCCACATGACAATATACAGATGTATTACTCCAAATTAATTATAGAATTAACCGACTAATCTTACATATTGCCCGATTTATTGGCCGACGTGTACGTTAATGTAAAGCCGTAAACAGACGAGTGTAATGTGTAATGTAATGCTTTTTTTCCCGTGCGCGAAATCTCCATTGACACCAATCCTACCGGTGCCAATGAGAGAGGTTATGTCGGATTCGAACCGACTAAAACGCACGCCGTCTTTGGGTCTTTAGTTACCGGAGGTGATATAGTAGCGAACATATCCCTCGCACCACGGCAGTCCCGAGGTCCTCTCTTTTGAGATGACCCCGGTTCCTCTCTTTTGAGATGACCCCTTTCGGAGTGCCCCATGCATCCTGCGTATGAACATTGCTACGAGTATTACATGTTAGACAGTAAGAAAATGACACAAATTTCCTAAAATGCCTTTCTTGAAGAACCCCATATTGTGGTCTCTTGGAAAAATCACAGCTGGGAGTTCATTCCACGGTTAGAGCTTGACTTTAATTTTACTTTGCGTCATGAGGTAATTAAAAAGCTTTATATAATCACCATCCTGTAATAAATGACGTGGAAATTTGTGTCATTATCTTACGGTCTACGTTCTATCTTACGTTCACCGTGCTCTATTTTCTATCATTTTTTTTAAGAGCGTGCATTATATTGCTCAGGAAGGAAGATACGTAATATTCACATTGATGAAGTTATATTACAAGTACTTAATCTTACATTATGCGTTACACCCGTGTGGACACGGCTTAATGTCGCAAGACACATTCTTGCTTAACGATTTACGTGTAGGTACGGTATAGTATAGCTGGCAACGTCGCAAGAAGAATGGCATCGTTGCCTAGTTGTGGTTATAAAATAGATGTATTAAGCTGCACATGTTTCAAGTGATTTATGTCTGAAAGTTTTCATGACCGACTCTTTTTAACCCTCGAAGTAAAAACGACGGTTGGGGCGTAATAAGTTTGGCGTTTTTTGTAAAGGTGAAATAATCGGGAGTGTTCTTAGCTATATAACAAACTTCTCCCCTTTTCCCCTCCCATTTTCTACCCCTATTAAATATGCTCAGAAAAGAGTTGTTTTAAATCAAAGACGTGTGCCAAGTTTGATGAAAATCATTTAAAAATCCACCCCTATATTTTTTTATTACAATGATTATTAACAAGCTGTTTTGCCAAATAATCATGTAGGTTATTATATTGTAGGCGTTACATGGCGAAAATCTATTATTAGAAAACAAAATAGGGGAGAACCACCAATCATTCAAGGTTCACCAATCCCAATATAAATCAATAGCAATAGATAAATAGATCTACATCAAGGACAAGTAGTGAGAGTCACAGTTGTTCTAATGAACTGTATAGTGCCATGCAGTGCAGCCTTATACAAAATTCTAAATTCAAAAATCATTTATTATGTATAGACCACTAAATGACACTTACAAAACGTTTTCTCTTTTTTGGTGAGCTAAAACCAACAAGTCTTGTCGAAAACGGCCATCATCAGCTTATCGCAACTATAATTATCATAGAATATAATTATATAAACAGGAAGATATAACCGTTTTTGAATCATAAGGGTCTATAACCCTCAATGCAAAAACCCGATTCGCATTTGACCTGTGTTTCTTTTTACCAAAACCGGTAAGTCGGGTATACACTTGTACGTATACACTAGTAACACTTGTACTTCTCCACTTTATTTATTACATTACATTACAAATAGAGGTTTACCTTTACACTTTATGAATACCGCTTTGAGAACCTATGAGAGTGCCGCAAGGCAAAACCGGTTAGGTACATTACTAAATACAGTGGAGAAGTACAAGTGTGTTATCAATTATGTATAACAGTGTGTCCACCAAGTGTCATCAATCAACAGTATAAAACAACACTTGATATTCCTTAAAGCCGACCAACATAAATTATTTGATTATTTGAACGAGAAGGCACATCAATATATGCCTGGAGTTAATACTATGTCGTATAAAAGAAATATGACCCCATTAAGATGGTGTTCCACCTTCAGCCATTGGTCAGTGGATTAAAGTTTAACCGACATTCGACTTTAAGTCTTACTGAACCGAGGCGATTGGAAATTTTTCACTCACCTGTAGTATAAATGCGGAAAACGATGAAACTTTACTATTTTGGAGAGGGATTTCAGTAACGCTACGTTTTTAAAACGCATGGTTACAATTCTTTTAGATATTTTTTTTATAATATCACGCCTATATCCACATTTCGCCAGTTTATATTTAGGTCCCAATGTAATAGGTGGCGAGCCTATTGCCATTAACCGGGCACTTATAAACCTGCGATAAATACACACTAACTTCGAAAAGCATCGCAGTCAATGGTGTGTGCCATGGCAAACCTGGGATCGAACCCGAGACATCGTCTCAGCAGTCCATTACCCATACCATTAGGCTACCGTGGTTCTTTTTGAAAGAAATACGAAAAATCTTAGGTAGGTATTTACTCAATGTGATCTGTTCAAACAATAATAATTAAGCGTTATAACTACGGACATATCAATATAACAGAAATCGATCGTAATCGTATTGTCATTCGAAATATAAAATAAACAAATGAACTCGCGTTTACGGCTCTCCGTCGCCGCACAACGCAAAAATGTCATATGTACCGAATTAGTTTTAATCTCATTTTGGACTTTAAGCCTATATAAATATAGTTTAGAATGAAATCTTAGGCGCGAACTACTGTAGTCGAAAGGCAATATGGCGGCGATCGCTAACCGATACGTGTCTTGTCTCTCTTAGCTTATGGAGTCACGCAGTTTGAATCGTTTTCAATTCAATTTAGAAAAGCTAATATTAGAATATTCATATACTGCTATTTTAAGAACTGCTTTACTAACTTCGGAAATAAATTTTTTTATTATACCACTTAGGTGGCAGACAAGCACACGACCCACCTGATGGGAAGCGGTCACCGTGGCCTATGGACGTTTGCAACACCAGAGGCGTCACACACGTGCTACCTACCCTGTAGAAACCTTCTAATGCCCTTCTTGAAGAACCTCATATTGTAGTTGCAATTTAGCATAAGAAAAAGTGAATGTATAGACAGGACTTGAATTCAGACATTCCTTATTTCCGAAGTTTTCATAAGTTTTAATGTCACACGTTATAAAAACGAAATCTTACTGAATAAGGGTCTGGATTCTATCCCGAATTAACCTTTCTATACTCACGCATTGGTCTGTCAGACCAATGACATGGGTTAACCCTTTTTATTGGATATTTTGTTTCTTGAAGAATACTAATATCACAATTACTAATAGTATTGTTTAACACCTGTATACCCACAGGTGCTTGTATACATTAGATATTAGACCCTAGTCGTTGCCATAAAAGTCCTCGGCTCAAAAGACCAAACATTCGGCGCAACTGGGATATTGCTATGGGGATAATTCTGAAGATATGAAACTGCCAATGAAGATTGTCTCTAACCGATCGAATTATAGGTCGATGGTTGTGGCCTATGTTCAGCAGTAGACGTCCTATGGCGAAAACAATTATGATGAAACTCCCATGCTTCCAACCTGCTTAGTAAATCAAGCTGTAGCCAGCTCAAAGGTCTCTATAGCACTGTGAAAGATATCGTAATTTACCATTGAAGGCTACATTCACCATGAATAACATAGGCTATATTGCACTGCGTGATAGCCGACAACCATGCAGGTAAAGCCGCGGGCAACAGCTAGTAATTTATATAATACAACCAAACCTGTAGCCTGTAAAGATATTTTCATTTTACAGAATTCCGTAATAAGTTGATTGCTTGCGATAAAAAACTCATATATTTCAGATGGTAATCAGTACTGGCATAATATTCACACAGAAGTTTGTACCAAAGTGTTGGTAATAAGAATTATGGCCTCAACTCGAGTATATGTTTATGACACTATATATATTTATTTGCAGGCGTAGCTAGACAGTTAAATGTGTAATATATTTTCACATAGTATATTCAAATTTCAGTATTTATTTGCGAATATGGGTATCCTCGGAGTAAGTGCCTCGGAGAGCACGTGAAGCTGGTGGTCCCGGTTGCCATACAAACATCTATAGCAGTCGTTACGGGTAGTTGTAGCCCTCAAAAGTCCAACCAGTCTAACTTGGAACTTCGATATCGCCATTGGTCATTGGACCATTGGTTGTGGAGGTCAGATTGCAGTCTCTTCATATAAGACGGTTACCATAATAATTGCAAGCCAATAATCTGTCAGACCACACTGGTTACAAGTTCAACATTCAAAATGAAAGGAGGTCAAACAAAAATATCAGAAAACTCAAATTCTCAACAAGTCGTGCGAACGACTGACAGGGCCGGATTATACGGCTGAGAAATGTTTTATTTCGATTATTTTAATAGGATTTTTGTTGAGTGAACGAAACAAATTATTCAAAGAGCGTTTATGGAGATTATTACATTGTGGAGTAAATCTTTATTTATTGTTCTGTTTCTTCTTGTCAATGGTATTTATGTATCGAAGTTTTTTTTTTTAATATTTTGTGTTTTTTTATTTATAGCAAGTCAATTTGACTTTACCTCGCCTGATGTTAAGCTGAAGGCAAATTCTCATGAAAGAGGGTCACCATTGCAAACACGTACAGTGCTACAATGGTAGCGCTCAGCTTGACGGCCTTATCAAATGCTTTTTCACGCCCCGCTTAAAGGACACGGAACCGTAGGAAGAAGGTAACACGTGCGCCGGCAAGCAATTCCAAGACTTAATGGTGCGGCACAGGAAAGACTCACCGAACCGCTTGGTTCTTGATGGAAATGGAATTGCAGAATGAGTTATGATGTAGGACATGATGGTATCTCCTGTCTGGGCAGTCTGACTAGGGAAGTATCTCCGCTCTACAGAATACCGCGGCTAATAATAAATTTGTTGTGTTTCTGGCGGTGAGTAGGGTAGCCAGAGTTCACTGGAGAGGTTTTGTATTGTTAGTGGTAAGACCGATAGCTTAAGTTGTAAGTTGTGGTATGAAATCCTGTTTTGTCCAATACATTGACAGCACAGAAATTCTCTTAGCCTTCGTATTCTCTTAACCTAACTCTTGCTTGTTGAAAGATGCAGGCAGTAGCTAAGTATAGGATAATCAACGATAATTTTTTTTTAATTTGGTTTTTAAGCTACTAGATGAAAGGAAAAGTAACTATTTTTGGCTTTCATTACTTTATAGTCGTGATATGTATTTAACGAAGTCTTATAATATAGAGGACGAACGGGCGTAATATAAATGTGATTCGGTTAAGGTGCATACGCAATTTTATTTTAACTATGCTTGAAAAAAAAGCATTAGGCCTACTTATGTCTCGACTTTTTACCTGAATAATTACTCAATTCCTAATATTATTATTAAAAAATAGTTGAAATACATCGCCAAATAAATTCATGTCTAACATATTGTTTTAATTCTCTGAATATCAATGTATCAACTACATATTTCGTAGCGTATTTTTTTTAAAGTAGTAGTTTAGAACTAATGTGCCGTATAAACCACATTTTATCCATTGGCTGTAAGCCAAAACAGTCTTTTATACTACATAAAAAATTTGGAACATTTATGAATACTTTCTCAATGTATTTTTTTACAGCGGACAATAACGAATTAGGAATTGATCTCTTTATTTTAATTAGACTCACGAAATTGGACAGATGCCAGAATTCTGCATATTCGAGCTTCTGTTTTCACTTATTTCTCTATAAATCAGGTTATTAAAACGAATTTCTTGTTTTGCTTGTATTTTGTCTGAGGTTTTTTTTTATATTCAAGTTTATATCACGCAGAATAGACAGGCAGATATGTTATTACATCCATATTACGACAGGTATAATTTTTGGGTCAGCATAATTAGGTCAGTTTATTTACGTAGCCCGATTATTTGTTTGCCAATTAAATCAGATCTAAAATTATTATTTTTAAGTCACTTAGGTGGCAGGCAAGCACAAGGGCTACCTAATGAAAAGTGGTTACTGTGGTACCATTTGCAATTTATGAGGATGAATTCCCTACCTATGACATGCGGTGCGGTAATAGAAAGAACCTATAGGCATCTGCTATCTGTCATCTGACCTCTATTCCCCCGAAAGGAAAAATAACCGCAGAGTTTCAACTGTCAATCAGTAGCAGAATGGTTTGAGCCTCGAAATTCTATACGTATAGTACCACAGCACCCAGTGCCAAAAAGTCACAAATTAAATATAAACGGGCCCAAATACGTACCTGTACTTAGTTCGTAGGACTTTTTTCTAGTATTTCCTAGGATTTATTCGTCAAACCATATATAGTGAAGTCAGTACTCATTCCCAGGGGGTGATGGGTGGCCGCTTGTCACCCTAGCAGAAGCAGGCCGCGGTGCGCCTCCACATTCGGTGGCTAGACTGGGACACCGTGGTCCCTGCACCTTAAGGGCGTTATCTCGAAATACAATCAATCAGTATTAGCAAAATATAATTTGAATAAATTTTAAAAACATAAGATACCATAAACTCACACCTATATCCCCAGGCAGGGGTGCTATCACCCACATTTCGCCAGTTTATGTTTAGGTCCCAATGTAATAGGTGGCGAGCCTATTGCCATTAACCGGGCACTTATAAACCTGTGATAACATAACATAAACTCACGCCTTTATCCCCGAAGGAGTAGACAGAGGTGCTAGCACCCAAATTTCGCCAGTTTACGTTTAGGTCCCAATGTAATAGTTGGCGAGCCTATTGCCACTAACCAGGCACTTATAAACCTGCGATAAATACACACATAACTTTGAAAAGCATCGAAAGTCATTGGTGTGTGTCATGGTAAACCTGGGATCGAACTCGAGACCTCGTCTCAGCAGTCCATTACCCATACCATTAGGCTATCGCGGTTACATTTTGCTATCGTTGGAATTATTAAACCGTGGGTGAGTGGTTCTCCACCCTTCCTTAATATAATATTTCTTGTAAAATACTGCCAAAGACGCAATATCTCTACGCATCTTCTAGGCCTGATTAGTATTCAGAAATAATACTTGGTATAGTTCCAATTTATTACACTCCGATCTGTAATGTAATAGGTATTCTCGCTAGAACGTGCGAGCTCTATAGATAATTACAAATATATTATATTATTGTCTGTAACGAATACGTATCATAGACATGTAATGGACGCCCAATTATATTTTATACATTGGATATCTGAAAGTTATTATTATAGCGAAAGTAGAGAACAAATATTAGGTATACATTAGGGGAACGCTCCAGAAAATAAAAACAGGGGATACTACTAATCATTATTCTCTTAGCCTATTACCAACTCAGTTGGGGTCGGCTTTCTAGTCTAACTAAGATGCGGCTGAAATTCGATATTTTCCGTGAAGCGACTGCTATCGGACCTTACAACCAAATTCGCGCTATCGAAGTTCTGTAGTTAGGTTAGTCGAACTTTAGAGGGCTCCAAATACCCAAAACGATTGCCATAGATGGCAACTGGGACCGACGTCTTAACGTACTCTCTAAGGCACGACCAGACCAGTACCTTTATAATATTATAATTTGTATAAATGTATCATAGTAATACATTATTATACCACGAATAACATACTTTTTGTGAACAAAGTTATTATTTGACATTAAATATTCGTATTTAAATTGCACATCTGCTAAACAATAATTATTGACAATTTTGCGGAGAGATAGACAGCGTGCACTTCAACATTAATAGCTGATATATAGGCTAAGTGCTATAAAAAGATACGAATATAGGTTCTAACCTTGTCTTATTTGAGTACTAATGACATTTTTTATTTTCAGGTACGAAAAGTTCTACAGTGATTAAACGTAAGTCTTAAATTTAATTAACCAAATAGGTAGCCTATTACAGTTCACAGCCGGACTTAGATCTCTCCCAATGAGCGTCATTCCTCCCGATTAACTTTTTTACATACTACTCGTATGTGGTGTTGTACAGAAAATTTTGGAAAGCAATTATTATGCTGACGGTTCAAATCAAATTTAGATAAGATAAAGCGAATGCTTCGACGGGATTCGAACCCGCGATCTTTCTCTTACAGGGGGAACGCTCTGACCACTAAGCCGCGATGCCTCGTCTGAATCATTCGAAATTCTCCTATTTAACCATCTTTGGAGCGATGGTGGGAACTATCTTCCGACAATCATACCTACAGTTCCCTTCAAATTTCATTTGAACAGTAGAATACTAATTGCCTTCCTAAATTTTTTGTACATTTGATTGGGCAGAGTTATCAAAAACACAATATTTAAAAATGACTGTACGTAACATCATTCATTGTGACCGATAGTTCGACATTCAACAGACTACAGAATATATTTATAGAGAAAATGAACACGTCGTTGGTTAAGACAAATACTTTAAACTTGCCCTCTCCGTACATGTAATGTAAGCATGTTGAAAGGACATTTGTTAATTGCCATGTTACATATCAAAGATAAACACCCTACAACAACGGTGGCATTGTTGGCTTCATGTGTGGTGCTAGTGTAAGCGATTGCATGAGCGGAGCGTTAAACAGTGTCTAATAGAACGCGAATACGCGAATTTGTACAAAGGTGTGATCAAAATGATAATGAATTTCGAATATGAGTTGTAATTAATATTGCCATTTGCACGAACCGAATATTCGCAACTACTCTCACTGTTTCACGGAGGAGATGGTATCCGGATTTTGCGCACGAAAAAGAAATAACTTAACGTTTTACTGACTGTTTCTACACTTCTTGTTGTTATTGTGTATAATGGTGTGAATCGGCATCAAGGTGCGTACACAAATTGGATACGATTTGTAGTTATTTTCTTGTAAGAAACTTCGACATAAGTCAAAGTAATAATGAACTTAAACATCAGAAGTGTTTTCATTTACTTTGAGTTTGGCATTCCTTTCTATATTCACTGTTAAATCGATTGGGATATTTACCATGTTTATTGATTTCATTTCGTAACCGATATTTCAGCGCTGTTGCAAGCGCCATGATCACGGTATACTGACCATGTCAATTTTTTTTTATACCACGTAAGTGGCAGACAAGCACACGGCCCACCTGATGGGAAGCCGTCAATATAAAATCATACACTACTTCTATGACAATTATTGATATTTTTACTATTGCTATCGATGCGAGAGGTGGGTACGCCCCATTCACAAACACACAGAGCTATTTATACGCTATCTCGCCCTCACTGAGACCCAACCACACTAACAAGAGGGTAAATACAAAACATTTTCACGGCATTGTTTTGCATAATCAACAGTTATGTTAGGGTGCGCTCGCTGACGGAATTAAAGATTTTATCTAACTAACTGTGCCCCGTTCAAGAGCAAAAGTTTTTTCCTTTTGCAAATACTTGAATGTTTGTGGTACGAAATTCAATTTTTCGAGGTTGTTTTGTGTACATAAGCTCCGTAAAGGTTACCTTTGCTTGAGGTGAATGAAATTAAACAAAAAATTTGAATGTGAAAGGATTTTTAGAGTGGATAAGTGTCGGTTTTACGATCGAGAGGGCCTAGGTTTGAATCAGTACAGTACCGGCGCTAACCCACTTGGAAAACATGCATTTTACTGTTAGTATCGAATGTGTTTCCGTCTTCCTACAGTCCCGGGTCCTTTAAGCGGGGTATGAAAAAGCATCTGATGAGGCCGTCAAGCTGAGCGCAACCATTGTAGCACTGTACGTGTTTGTAATGGTGACCCTCTTTTAAGAGACTTTGCCTTCAGCTTAACATCAGGCGAGGTGAAGTCAAGGTGGCGCTCAGCTTGACGGTCTCATCAGATGATTTTTCACGCCCCGCTCATAGGTCGTCAAGAGTTTCAGATACACAAGTAATAATGTCCCGCGAAGTCGTTGACTACGTAGTTTTGGCATATGCGCTGGTTTTATTTTGATTTATGTTGGCACTTTGCATGCTACTGGATGCCAAATGTCAATGAATGCGTAATAATAGTGCCTTAAGTTATAATAATAATAATAATAAGGCGGTACTCCTCGACACGGCACGTATTGTGAGGAGATTCCATTCTCTGGAGCCCTAACCACCGGTAGCTTGGTCCCTGTACCCGATACCGGTGGGCTACTACTATTATTAATATTTTTAAATAATTATATGTTTTAGTATAATTACGTATTTAGAAATGTAATTTATAGGTATATTTATGAATAAAGAGAAATAATAATCATAATAATAATATGTCTTTATTGTACACGAAGTATAAAAAGATACAGAACAATAAATACAATGCAACAATGGTAAATACAATTGGCGGCCTTATCGCTCTGCGGCAATCTCTTACAGGCAACCATATTTCTTTGCTGACCGTCTTAACTTCACAATAATCTACTAGACCTATTCTTCGTCACCACGCGGAGGAGTTTCATCCCGCGCACGCTCATGCTGTGGAATGAACTGCCGTGGTTTTCCCAAGCGACTACAATATGGGGTTATTCAAGAAGGGCATTAGAAGGTTTCTACAGGGTAGGCAGCACGTGTGTGACGCCCCTGGTGTTGCAAACGTCATTAGGCCACGGTGACCGCTTCCTATCAGGTGGGCCGTGTGCTTGTCTGCCACCTAAGTGGTTTTAAAAAAGACATTTTGTATTAAATAACTGTGATTACGATATGCATGATCCTTATGAAGTAATACGTTGAGACATAATCACTACATAGTATAAAAAAAAGTCGCTTTCTCTGTTCTTATATCCCTATGTATGCTTAAATCTTCAAAACTACGCGACGGATTTCGATGCGGTTTTTTTAATAGATAAAGTAATTGAAGAGGAAGGTTTATATGTATATAACATCATGCTACAACCAACTAGTGCGGAGCATAAGTGAAAAATGTTGTAAAAACGGGGTGACGCAGACGAAGTTGAGCGGGTCAGCTAGTTATAATGATATATCTGATTTCGATCTTCAATTTAAAATCTTTCTTTTTTATTCCAAACTAGCTGTTACCAGCGGCTCCGCCCGCGGAGACTTCTGATCCCGTTCCCGCTGCTCCATAAAAACCTTCCGTAGAGTTCAAGGAACAAATAAAAAAAAGAATTACTCGAATTGGTTCAGCCGTCTTCGAGTTATGCGCTTACCAACATATTTCCCGATTCATTTTTATATAATAGATTCAAAATTGAAGTCAGAATTTCAATTATTTTCTTGAATCTCGAACTGTTCTATTTACATTTTGATTTGAAAATCCATAATTCAAATATGGAATCAAAAGAATGAAGTGTTTTGTTCGACGTCCTATCGTTATTTGTGATGGAGAGTGCTTACGAAAATTGTTTTTTTTTGTTTGTCCGAATTTCTCATTATTTTTGTACACTTTATCATTATAATTTTTGAAGTTGGACAAGAATTGAATAACAAAACACATAATGGTCACAATTTAAAATTCTTATCTTTAGTTCCGATCGTAATCATCTGAGGCAACGCATCCGCATCGTGAGTAAAAGTTAGTTTTGTAATTAATCGCGATAAGTCCCGTTCCGAAATAAAAAGTATAAGTTTACATTGCAATACTTAAAAAACACGAGCAGTCTACATAGAAGAGTTCATTTTAAAAAGTTAACAACATAAGTACATAAGTATGTCGAGGATAGGAGCTAATTTTCAAACACTTATAAAATTCTCTGTTGAATTTTTCAGAAGTAGTGGAGTACTTACGAACAACAACATAGTGGAGTAGTAAATTGACATTTTTAAAACAACTTTGCGTTGTGCAGTTTAATTTTGTTACTATTTTCAATTTATTTATAAGAAAATATATTACAGCTGCGATAGCCTAGTGGTCATACGTAATGGACTGCTGAGATGAGGTCTCAGGTTCGATCCCAGGTTTTACCAAGGCATATACCAATGACTTTTCGATGCTTTTCGAAGTTATGTGTGTATTTATCGCGGGCTTATAAGAGCCCGGTTAATGGCAATAGGCTCATTGTTTGGGGACCTAAACATGAACTGGCGAAATGTGGATGCTAGCACCTCTGCCTACCCCTTAGGGAATATGTCGTGAGATTATGTTATTTTATTTTATGTAAATATATTAAGTAGGAGGGGGGGAGTACCCACCACCCATTTTAACAATGCCAACGATAGTAATAGAAAAATATTAATATTGTCATAGAAAGGAATGTCAAACCGCACCCCTCAAAACTCATCATATAGTTTGTTGATACTTTTATTGAGGAGGATAATAAATTGAAAACCACAGTTTGGTCTTACTGATTTAATAGATTTTTTTTATGGCACGTCAATTTGACTTCACTTCGCCTGATGTTACGCTGAAGGCAAAGTCTCATGAAAGAGCGGCGCTCAGATTGACGGCCTCATCAGATACTTTTTCACGCCCCCCTTAAATGGATAAATATTTCAATACAATAGCAATGCAATGTCATACATACTAAATAACATGTATTGTCTTATATACTACCTGTTGTGGAAAGGGAGCTGTTCAGCACGTCCAATGGATAGTGCTGACATGCATTATTCTTACTATGGCAGAGGATGTGATTTCCTAATATATAGCAATCTGATTTGTACTTTGTAACTCCCTTATGGAAATCACGTACCTACCTGCCATAGTACTAGTGAAAAAGTAGGCCCCTCTTTTAAATTTTAACTATGCTGAATTTCGATGCTTTTCGAAGTTATGTGTGTATTTATCGCAAGTTTATAAGTGCCCGGTTAATGGCAATAATCTCGCCATCTATTACATTGGGACCTAAACATAAACTGGCGAAATATGGGTGCTAGCACCTTTGCCTACACTTTCGGGGATATAGGCGTGAGATTAAGTTATGTTAGATTCATTTACACTAGAATGCTGACATTATTCAAAGTTGTAACAAATGCGTTATAGAGAATTCGAAGAAAACACGATCCAATAGGTAGAAAAAAAACAACTGTCTCCTATTTATTTTTATTGATGACAATAAAACTCGTTAACAGAACTAAAATAAAGAAAATCACTCGACAAACAAAGGAGAAAAAGTTCAAAGACTTTACTATGCTTAATAGTAAGGATGACTTCTGTAGCGTGGCAGTAGTGAACGCCACTGTTATGCAGGAGACACGGGTTTGATCCCCGCTCAGTGTAAATATTTGTATGCATATTATGTGGCTATTTGCACTGGTCTGATTGGTGGTGCCTCGGAGAGTACGTTAAGCTAGTTAACATTTAAGGCAGTCGTTACGGGTAGTTGGAGCCCTTAAAAGTTCAATTAGCCTGGTGTAGTTGTAGAGGTCCTATGGCAGTCGCTTCACGCAATATAATCGTAGTTTAGCGGCATCTTAGTTAGTCTTTGTTAGTCTAAAAACCGACCCCAACTGAGTGGGGAATAGGCTCAGAGAATGATGATGACGTAATCTCAAAGTATATAATTTTAATTGTGGTTATTATAACTTACGGTATGATGGAGCTGGCATGACTTAGTTTTCATTACAAAAATAATAAAAACAATTTTTTTTTTCATTTATGACACTTCTATTTGACTATACCTCGCCTGATGTTAAGCTGAAGGCATAGTCTCATGAAATAGGGTCACCATTGCAAACACGTACAGTGCTACAACGGTGGCACTCAGCTTGACGGCCTCGTCAGATGCTTTTTCACGCCCCGCTTAAAGGACCCGGGACTGTAGGAAGAAGGAAACACGTGCGCCGGCGGCAAGGAATTCCAAGACTTAATGGTGCGGCAGAGAAAAGACTCACCGAAGCTTGTTTCTTGATGGAATATTCTGCACCATATGCGGGTGACATCTAAGCCCTGCACGTGTTGTCTTGTGTAGGAAAGGGGAGCGTGGAATTAATTGGAAGAGCTCAGAACATTCACCATGGTAGAAACGATAAAATACTGCCAGTAAAACAGTAAAAGCCAAATGATACAACGCACTCCCTTAACCTTCACCCCTAATCGTTCAGAACGACGTGAAGTTCCTACCTTGAATACATCTTGTACAAACTTTTTCGCTTCGTCACGTATACATCGTTACTCAATGATATTTTACGCGTTTCGCGGCTTACGAAAAATACTTCTCATCGTGCCGGCTTACCGATTTGATTCGTGGCTTGATAGATCTATGATGGCAAGTCGGCATTTTTGCACATCGAAGTTATCTTGTAAGCCGCTGTATCATTCTTCGTTCATTTATTGTAGAAGGGTTTTACTCTGAAGGATTATTACGGTCGATATGGGAATGTGGAATGTATATGGAAGTACCTACATAATATGGAAATATAGTAGATGCAGTGAACAAGATAGAGTACAATAAATTATTAAAACACCGACTAAATGCGGAAACATACTTACTTACGTATAATTATACGAAAAAGTTTACACGTATTCTTACAAAAAGGTTCATATTATAGACTTTGCCCTTCGTTGCATAAATAAGCACACCAATAGATTACATCATACTTCAACTTGTTTTTTTCGGGATTTTCCATGGTTGGGACGATAAGAGGATTCTGAAGTTTTGGTTCTCGTTCTAACATGTTATCATTAGTATGCCACGATTCTGGGGGTGAGGAGGGAAAGAAATTTGAGTTTAATTTCCCGTACGACGCCTGGACTAGTACATTTCATAATATCTCTGAAATTCAATTACAACTCTACGACTCACCGCTTGGTTCTTGATGGAATACTCTGCACCGTATGCGGGTGATATTAAACCCTGCACGTGTTGTTTTGTGTAGGAAAGGAGAGAATGGGATTAATTGGAAGAGCTCATCAGAACATTTACCATGGTAGACACGGTAAAATACTGCCAGGGACGCATCATCTCTACGCATCTGCAAAGGTTCGAGGGTATTTGTGACCTCAGGACTCTCAATGCGGATCGCTCGTCGCTACAACCTGTCGAGAGCATCTAATAAGTACTTTACAGAGCCATCCCAGAGATGTGAGCAGTATTCCACACACGAGCGAATTCGTATCTTGTAAAGAAGAAACCGCTACAAAAACGTCTCACTCTCTTCAAGACTCCAAGTTTTGATGAAGTTGAAGCAAACTGGCAATGTTATCATTGTAGATACTTACTTTTTTAATTTAAATAGGATAGATTGTTGACAAAATATTTTTAGACTTTATTTACAATATAAATAATGGAGATAATGACTAAAATACAGAGAGTAAACTGTGTTATCTTAGGCAAACTCAGGTAAGATTAGACCTCCTCTTAATTCTGTCAACTGACAAATTTCCCGCCATTAGCACCCGCCATGTTCGTCGCCATCTTGCCAAATTATTTATGTCGGCCATTTTGTTAGCTTAGAACGGTTTAGTCGTATCGTAAGGTGTTATTTTGAGTGAATTAGCGTTAGAAATAAGCTCTTTGAAGATAAAGTGTAAATATTTTCATTTACGTAATTGCTTTAAATATCTAACACTTATAAGACGTTTTAATTCTTGGCACGATACTTTTTATGTCTTAAAATTTTAACTCCAATATCGTCAGTAGGTTGTATCGATGGCAGGGGCTTCATAGAAAATTCGAAATTTAGTCACTTCACAGTTAGATTTGAAAGTCAATCCCAAATTATTAAAAGATTTAGAGGATGATGACAACTTCAAAAAGTTAGTGATCAAGTAATGGTCTCCAATTATAGGGACCGTTGATGGATGGCACTTGGTGGAACTTATTGTTATACATGATATTATTGATAACACACTTGTACTTCTCCACTATGGATGGAGAAGTACAAGTGTGTTATCAATGTTATCAATAATGTCTAATGGTCTCAAATCAATACCAATTTTTTGTGTAATGTCGGTATGTAGTCTGGATTGAATATGAATATTTTCATAGAAATCACTATTTTAGAACATTTTTGAGTTATTTCCACTGTGATGTAGACTTCCACATGAAAATGAACGACCAATAATAAATTCTGTTCAAAAAGCCTCGTGTTGAAAAAAAAAGTGGTGTCACAGGTCTAAATAACTTGTTCTCTTATTGAATAAAACAGGGCTTTCCTCGGATCCCGGCTCATTCATATTCCCACCCCGTCAGGGACAATAATAGAATTTGTTATTATTCAGAGGGACCACACTTTCATTTTTAATTAATACTTTTTGGTATGGTGCTATACGTAAAATATGCTTTATAAAATAAGTGGGCTGAAACGAGGATGTTCTGGATTTTAATTTGGAATTACTTGGCTTGTAGCTATGGAATTACTGGTTTATGCACAAAAATTCTCAATTACACTTTTTGAAGGTTGGAAAACCTTTTTACTTTGTATCCTGGGAACTTCTGGGTATGCCTGCGTTGGAGGAGATTACTCAGAACCAAAGTTCGATGAATCTTACAGTTTTTATTTCTGACAATGTGGTTGATATTTAATAACAGTGGAAAAAATGGAGATATAAAGAAAAATAAAATAAAACAAATGTTTAGCAATATTTTCACACGAACTCGATGAAGAAATACTTACCTAAATACATTATACTCACTCCTATTTCCCTCCATGGTACAGGTAATCGGTAAAGAGGTAAAGGCCTGTAATGATAGATGTAGGTATGTGCGAAATAAATAAATAAAATAAAAAAACAGAACACGATCGCGCACTTTTTGTTTTTCTTCGTGTTGAGTAAATGTAATATTAGTTATTTGTGCAACAAGAGAGCAAAACTGTTTTTTGCTGCGAGTGCTGATTTTGAATCCTGAGCAAGCGAGGGATTCTAGGATTGAATCACGAGCGTAGCGAGTGATTCTACTGTAGAATCCTGAGCGTAGTGAGGGATTCAAATGCACGAGATGCAAATAATTTTGCTCTCGTATGGCACACATTACTTTTCACTTCAGCAGCGAGAACACATAAGAAATATTACTTAGGAGATAATGCAACACTTATTAACAGAACAGAACACCTATTATTAATTAAAATAATGCCGAAAATTTTAAAAGTTAATAAATCTAATTACTTATTGCTGTTCTGCAAATTTAAAGTTGAAAGTTAAAAGTTAAATTTTATACCCGTTATTTTTAAGGTGTGTTCAGAAACAGTGTACGTGACATTTTATTTTTCAAATGTTGATAACAGTAATCATTATAAATACTTATGTATTACTTATTTTGGTATTCAATAACATTACATAATTATTAAATAATGTAAATAAAATACATGGTTATTCTTTTACAAATATCTTTCAAATTTAGAATTTCGAAATAGGACCTTTGACGTGCCATAAATTAAAAAAAAACCTTCAAAATACTTGTGTTTGTCACTCGAACTTTTTTATGGGCGGCCAAGAGACAGAGTGCAGTGTATGTAGTTCGAAAGTTATTCGCGGAACAATAATTCTTTTTGAATCTATGGTTGGCACTCGTTATTGAAAATTAAAAAAAATAATTAAAAAGCTACTTTGTCTCACTGAGTGAGCAAAATCGCATTTTGCACACTGTTTTTACGCAGCAAAACTCACTTGTTTGAGCTGCTGTGGTGAAATAGTTATTTGTGCAACAAGTGAGCAAAACTGTTTTTTGCTGCGAGTGCTGATTTTGAATCCTGAGCAAGCGAGGGATTCTAGGATTGAATCACGAGCGTAGCGAGTGATTCTAATGTAGAATCCCGAGCGTAGTGAGGGATTCAAATGCATGAGATGCAAATAATTTTGCTCTCGTGTGGCACACATTACTTTTCACTTCAGCAGCGAGAACACATAACCTTAAGTATTACTTACAAGATAACACATAGGTAGAACAGGAATAGACTGAAACTCTTCTAGTATTCAAATACTGTCTTCATCACTAGTATCGCTGGTCTTTTCAGATTTTTTTAATAATTTTAAATTATCTATTTAACAAGTTTAACTGTAAAATTATATTCCCGCAATATTTAAGGTGCGTTCAGAAACAGCGTCTGTGATATGCTATTTTTTAAATGTTGAAAATAGAAATCATTATAATTACTTATGCATCACTTATTTTCGTATACAATGATACATTAAAATATTAAATAATTTAAATAAAAAAACATGATTATTCGTTTTAGAAATATCTTTCAAATTTAGAATTTCGAAATTGGACCTTCAATTATTTTAAAGGACTGTGAAAAAAAAAAAATTAAAAAGTTACTTTGTCAGATTATGTAGTTCGAAAGTTCGTCGTGAAACAATTCTTTTAAATGTATGGCTGGCACCGTTCATTGAAAAAAAAAATAATTAAAAAGTTACTTTGTCTCACTCAGTGAGCAAAATCGCATTTTGCACACTGTTTTTACGCAGCAAAACCTACTTGTTTGAGCTGCTGTAGTGAAAAATATATTATTATATAATTGAAATTAATGCAGAAAAGCATAAAATATAATAATGTAATAATAATAATACAGAATGATTGAATATAATATAAGAATTCATTGTCGTGAGCATGTAAGTAACGATTGTAGCAGATGGATTAGGAAAAGTGATGGAATAAATGCACTCGTTTGTGAAATAATTAATGATTTTTTATAGAATAAACCCTGTCCCGAGGTGTAGCTAAATATTGTTATGAGTATGGCACAACACTAGTATATAAGTGGGAGCGTCGAAGATGGCGCCTGGCCTGGAAACGTGCATTGTTGCACCACATGTTGTAAACTTAATATATATATAATAAAACTACGTCTACTAAGTTCAGCATTATTATTACATACACCCAACACATGGTGTCAGAAGTAAGTTCGTGTAATTCCACGTGTCGTGTTATAATTATTGTGAGTCTCACGTAAAAAGTCGGCGTCATGTCTGAGGAAAACCAAAAGCCTAAGAAACTTTCTGGAATGTCCAGTCCGCAGCCCATGGTGATGAATGGAAATATGGCTCAACAATGGAAGAAATGGGTGCAGTCTTTCAAAATTTATTTACGTGCGTCTGGCATGGATGAAGAAAGCGATGGAAGAAAGGTGGCTTTATTTTTACATGTCATTGGTGAAAAGGGTGTGGATGTATTCAATACATTTGGAAAAGATGAGGATAACATTAAATACGACGAACTAATAGAGTTTTTCCAAAATCACTTCGCCCCAAAAGGTAACCTCACTTTTGAGTGTCATAATTTTTTTACGTATAAACAAGGTGAAAATGAAACCTTAGACGACTTTGCTTGCACACTAAAATTAAGGTCACAAAGCTGTGAGCTAGGACAGCTGCAGGAACGCCTAGTCAAAATAATGTTTATATGTAACATGCATCAAAAATACAATTACATCAGAGAAAAATTATTGCTTGAAGATAAGCTGGACCTTGATAAGGCCTTAGAGATGGCAAAAGCCATGCTTGCATCCAGACATCAAACAGACACACTATCAGCAGAACAAAGTTCAGTCTTGTATAATACAAGTCAGTCAAGTTCAAAACCAAAGTACTCCAGGAACATCGGTCAATATAATCAGCAGTCAAGACAAGAAGTATGTACAAGGTGTGCTCAGGTGCATCGTTTTAAGTGTCCAGCATTGGGTGTAAAGTGCAAAAAATGTAATAAAGTCGGTCATTTTGCTGTCTGTTGTAGGTCAACTCAGTCAAAGTCAGTAAAATATGTACAATCAGATAGTGATACACAACAGGTACAGTTAGAACAAGATGAATTGTTTATAGGTCATATTAAGTCATCCAATTCAAGTGAGTGGACAATTAATTTATGTATAAATAATTCAGAAATAAATTGTGTTATTGATACAGGCAGTGATGTCAATATCATGTCAAAAAGTGTTTATGATTCACTTAATACTAAAAATATAATGTCCAAAGCTGATATAAAAATTAAGTCATACACTGGCAATAGTCTAGAGGTACTGGGTCAACAAAACTTAGAGTGTAAATTCCAATTTAATGACCTCTATATAACAAAACAAATTAATTTCATAATTGCAAATGTTAATTCACCAACTGTATTAGGCAAACTGACATGCTCAGAAATTGGTTTAATTAAAAGAGTTTTTTATGTAGACAATAGCATGCAAACGTCTGAAGGTCAAAATGGGTCAAACTCAAGGCAAATAACATGTCCTAAAGTCACAAAAAGTCAGTCACAGTCATTTCCATTACAGTCAAGTATGTCACAAAATATAAATTTAAATAAACTTGTTGAATGTAATAATTCTCTTTTTACCGGTCTTGGTTGTCTTCCTGGTGAGTGTTACATAAGTACAAATGCAAAGATACAGCCAAAGATTGATGCTCCAAGGAAGGTGCCATTCGCATTGCATGACAGACTTCAGAAAGAACTTGAAAAGATGGAAAATATGGAGGTTATCGCCAGAGTCACAGAGCCTACAGAATGGGTGAGTTCCTTAATATTAATAGAGAAAAAGAATGGTCAGTTAAGGGTATGCCTGGACCCCCGTAACTTAAATAGGGCAATCAACAGGACACATTATCCTATTCCATCAGTAGACATGGTCCGCGCCAAGGTGGCTGGTGCAAGATTTTTCTCCACCTTGGACGCCAGTAGTGGGTTCTGGATGTGCCAGTTGTCTGAGGAAAGTTCTTTTCTCACAACATTCAATACACCTTTTGGCAGATATCGCTTTAAGCGTCTTCCATATGGAGTCAACTGTGCTCCTGAGTATTTTCACAGAATTATGACAGAAATATTTGGTGACATACCTGGGGTGGCAGTATACAGCGATGACATTTTAGTAAGTGGTCAAACACTACAAGAACATAATGAGCGTCTTAATATGGTTTTTATCAGAGCAAAGGAAAATAATGTCAAGTTTAATAAGGAGAAATGTACATTTGCCAAGGAGAGTATTAAATATCTGGGTCATATTTTTTCAGCAAATGGAATCACAGCTGATCCAGACAAAATCAGAGCAATTAAAGAGATGCCCTCTCCTACCTGTCTAAAGGATTTACAACGATTTCTGGGTCTACTTAACTATTTAAGTCCATTTATTAAAAATATGGCAGGTGAGACAGAAATTCTACGTCAATTATTAAAAAAATCTACTGATTGGCAGTGGACTGCCAATCATGAAACAACATTCTGCCGTCTAAAGCAATTAATATGTCAAGTTCCAGTCTTGTCACATTTTAATGTTCATGATCCTATTGTACTACAAAGTGATGCTAGTAAGAGTGCTGTTGGAGCGGTCTTGTTGCAAAATCAACATCCAGTATATTATGCTTCAAAAACTTTGACAGACACACAACAAAAAATGGCGCAAATAGAGAAAGAACTCTATTCAATAGTTTTTGCCTGCATCAAATTCCATCAATTTATATATGGACAAACTGTAACTGTAGAGACAGACCATGCTCCTTTAATAACATTGTTTAAAAAGCCTTTAGTCGAGGTTCCAACACGTCTCCAAAGAATGATGTTAAAAATACAACTTTACAGTCTAAATGTAGTGTACAAGAAAGGTAGTCACATGTACATTGCTGATACCTTGTCAAGAGCAGCACTCTCTGAAACAAGCTCAGATGAATTAGATGATGATATAATTGTTCATGTAAATTTACTGATTAAGTCATTGCCAGTCTCATCAGAACGTTTACAGTGGTTAATAAAAGGCACTAATGAAGAAGAATGTTTGCAGACTTTGAAAAAATACTGTAAAGAAGGATGGCCCTCAAGTAAAACTCAAATTCATGAAAATTTGCATGAGTATTGGCAATATAGATTGGAGTTACATACAGAAAATGATTTAATTTTCAGAAATAACAGTATTGTCATACCTAAAAAATTAAGGCCTGATATATTGAAAATAATACACTGTGGTCATCTGGGAATTGAAAGGTCAAAAGCCTTTGCTAGAGGACATGTATTTTGGCCATTTATGTCAACTGACATAAAAAACATGGTTCAGTCTTGTCATATTTGCTTGTCACATAGAAGTAATAATGCTCCAGAACCACTTATTCCACATGATGTTACATCACTGCCATGGGAAAAAGTTGGTGTTGATTTTATGGATTATAAATGTAAAAAATACATAGTACTACAAGATTATTACTCGAATTACATTGAATTAATGGCAGTGGCAAGTGCTAACGCCAAAACAGTAATTGTTAGTCTTAAAAGTATTTTTAGCAGACATGGTATCCCAGTTGAATTATTCTCTGACAATGGACCACCATTTAATTCGGCAGAATTTAAGAATTTTATTTCGGAATGGGGAATACATCACAATACATCAAGCCCCTACATACCAAGGTCAAATGGTTTGGTAGAGTCGGCAGTAAAGATATGTAAACGTTTTCTTACAAAGTCAGAGGAGTCAGGAACAGATCCATATCTTGCTTTGCTACAATTCAGGAATACACCAAGAGGAAATCTACCATCGCCGGCACAGTTGTTGATGTCCCGTTCACTTAGAACACAATTACCAACAGTCACAAAAAACTTAAAACCAAGAATAGTCAAATTTCAAGAATATGTAAAAACCAAGGAAGAACATAAAAATAAAATGAAGAATTATTATGACAGAAAGACTAAATTATTACCAGAATTACAAGAAGGAGATAAGATATATTTTAAGAAAATGCCAGATACTCCATGGATTACAGGCACAGTAAGGTCCAAGTGTGATCAGCCTAGGTCTTATACTGTTGAAGGATCAGATGGATTTATAGGAAGGAGAAACAGACAGCATATTTTGAAGCCTCCACAGTCACCTCTAATGGTATCTCAAGATAGTATGTTACAAAATAGTCCAAATATCAAGACACCTCCTAATTCTCTTACAGTAGCACCATCTATTGGAGAGCCTACAACTCCAGTTCAAATACGCACTAGGTGTGGAAGAGTCATTAGACCACCGAGACGGTTGGATTTATAAGGCTTATTATTTTGTTTATAAAGAAACATTTAGGCAATGACTGTGAAGGGCTGATTAAGTTAGTTAAGTTTAGAATATATAAATAGAGACTTAGTTCAACAAATTGTCTAATCTTTTTGTTAATTAAATAGTCAAAAGCTATTGTTAAGACTTTAGTAATTTTTTATAAACTGCCATAAACTATAAAATTATAATAAATAACTTTTCTAATAAGGAGGATGTTATGAGTATGGCACAACACTAGTATATAAGTGGGAGCGTCGAAGATGGCGCCTGGCCTGGAAACGTGCATTGTTGCACCACATGTTGTAAACTTAATATATATATAATAAAACTACGTCTACTAAGTTCAGCATTATTATTACATACACCCAACACAAATATACAGTATATATAATATAATATTAAGATTTTTGACTTATTATATTTTAATAATACATATTATTAAGAATTCTTCCTTTTTTCCTTTCCTGGTTCCCAAGGATATTTTTCTAACGACACGCCCATAACACAGTAGCAACTCATCGAAAACCTCCATCATATTTCATACCGCGACCATTGCCCTTAAATTCTGATGATCTAAAGCCCCTTTTGCAATAAAAACAGTGTTTTATGTCTTTCTTATCGCCTTAAGGGAACGAATAGAAGTTGAATCTCTTTTTCTCTGCGATTTTACTAAGTATTCCTTTCATAACGGTTGACGAAGCGATATCTTGCGCGCTTTGTTCTTGACGGGATAGTCTCAAGGCTATTGCTTCGACGGTCGCTTGGAGATTTGTATGTGATAGGCCATAAGTGTGCGATGAAGGTCCGCCAAATCTGGGATATCAGAATTTTAGGATTACCAAAAGAGTTTGGTTTGGAACTGAAATTGTTACGGACTGTAGGAGTATGGCTGAACAGTTTAACAATCTGTGTAAGACATTTTTTTTTGGTGTTTCAATATTAGTATTAGAAATGAATGCTGCCGACGCAGAAGATTCATGGTAGTTACTCAAGGCAAGCTACATATTGGCATAAACAAAATACACTTTCGCAATTTAGCACCGTTTATTTATCATTATTTTCTTTCCATCGTATTAGTAAAGCATAGATATATGTAGGTATTGGCATAAAAAATATGCTTTCGCAATTTAGCGCCGATTAATTTACTTTATTTACTCTCCATCGTATCTGCAAAGCTAGAGGAAACGATAATTTTATAAAATACACCACTACGGAAAAAAAACAAATAGCGTCATAATGTGAGTTGATGTTTTAATATGAAATTATTGTTTCATTTAGTTTCACTAAGACGATGGAGAGTGAATAACGCTAGTTAAACGGTGTAAATAGCATATAAAACTCGTGAAAAAGCATCTGATGGGGCCGTCAAGCTGAGCGCCACCATTGTAGCACTAAACGTGTTTGCAATGGTGACCCTCTCTCATGAGACTTTGCCTACAGCTTAACATCAGGCGAGGTGAAGTCAAATTGACGTGCCATAAATTTAAAAAAAAACATTACCAAATCGTAATTTTTCATGCCAATATATGAAGTGTATCAGCAGTAAGTACTATCGGGGGTCTTCAACTAAGGTAACATTTCCCTAACACCCTGTTTATTAACGCCTGTAAATCCATGATAGGGTTGACAGAGGTGTTTACACTCACATTTTTATAACTATGATTTTCGGTACCACGTAATAGCAAGGAGTCACGGTTACTTTGTATATTTACGATCGAATGGAGGCAACAGGGGCAAAATGCAATTCATCGGTAGTCCTTTTGTAGAATGGAATAGAATATAACGTACCTATAATGTATGGGATTGACAAGTATTTTGACGTTTATGACATTTAGGACAGGCGTGAACGAATGTCAGTCACATTTATTGATGACTCTTGTCTAGATCCCCAGGGCCTCTGGACAAAGTGATTATTTGATGGAAGTCTATTTATGGAACCGCGTCGAAGCGAACCGTTTTCAATTTGCTATATTTAGATCACTTTATTATTATATTATTAGTTTCGTTCCTAATATCTGCGTACACGTATTGATTAGGTACTTGACACTGTGTTGATTTTAATAATCAAAATATGTGAAATGAAATGTTTGGAGACACAAAGATATAAATACCAATCATTATTTTTTTGTAGAAACACCAGAACCAACATATTGTTATGTCACGCTACTGTCCATCACAAGGTTGCCTGGAAGAGATCACTTCCAGCGATAAGGCCGCCAATTGTACATTAGGACAAGCTGTAACTCTCACTACTTGTCCTTGGTGTTTTTTTGTATTTATTTTTTTGTTTCGTTTTTTTGTGTACAATAAAGAGTAAACTATATATCTATCTATCTACAGATTTATGCCAAACCTATACTTTAGTAAGCGATTCCACTGGCATTTTCGCCAAAAGAATTTCAATTTATCTAGAGGCCTAGTCCTATCAGTGAGTCGCCTTCTACAACACCCAAGATGTGATGACTTTTCTATTCCACCAGGAACCACGCTTTTCGCGGGAGACGATTTATCTTCAAAAATATCTTCAAACGTATTGGTCACTCGCGTTGGTGCCAAAACAAACGTTCACAATTGACGGCACATGGACACAGACGGAATGAGAATAAATATTGATGTTTTTAGGTGAAGGTTTAGTCTGGGAATGCACTGATAAATAAACAAACTGATTCGCATGTGCTTCCACAATGTCGTTCAGGAACTTTGTAGGAACGGTCAATAGACTTCTTTTGACATAATAAAGAAGATCAACACGTGCAGGGCTTAGGTGTCATTCGCATACGGTATAAAATATTCCATCAAGAACCAAGCAGTTTGGTGAGTCTTTTCTCTGCCGCACTATTAAGTCCTGGAATTCCTTGCCGGCGCACGTGTATCCTTCTTCCTACAGTCCCGGGTCCTTTAAACGGTGCGTGAAAAAGCATCTGATAGGCCGCCAAGCTGAGCGCCACCATTGTAGCACTGAACGTGTTTGCAATGGTGACCCTCTTTCATGAGACTTTGCCTTCAGCTTAACATCAGGCGAGGTGAAGTCAAATTGACGTGCCATAGATAAAAAAAAAGAAGATCCTATGACGGCCTCTGCGGCGTGGCGGTAGTGAACGAGGCTAATACGTAGGAGGCGCGGTTACCAGGAATATTCACAACCAGTCCAATTGTGTCAAGCACTTTTTCTCCAGTTGGACAGCACAGAAAATCTCCATCGATCCTTTGACTTTGGCAGAATTGTCAGCATTGGTATCGAAAAGCTTGCCATAAGAAAAAAAAATAGAAATATTCAGAACTTACCTCACTGAAGGTACACAAAAAAAGGTACATTTGATTGCCTACCATGCTGAATTAAATAGCTTTAGATAGTAGATACCGGGTCCTTTAAGCGGGACGTGAAAAGCATCTGATGAGGCCGTCAAGTTGAGCGCCACCATTGTAGCACTGAACGTGTTTGCAATGGTGACCCTCTTTCATGAGACTTTGCCTTCAGCTTAACATCAGGCGAGGTGAAGTCAAATTGACGTGCAATAAATTAGAAAAAAGAAAGTTCGAGGCTACAATGCGTTGCGTCGTCGATTCGGAGCCGTAACGGTGTCGCTGCGTCGTCTCACATAGAAATATCTGTGGCATGACACATTTCAAGAATAATCTTGTAGAAACAGCTATTTATGTTCCTTAGTGCCAAATAAGGAGTGATGCAGTGCTGCTGTAAGCTTCTATGTTTTTATGCCACTTTGTGGCAGACAAGCACAGGCCTATAGACGTTTGCAACACCTTTCGCGTCACATTCGTACAACCTACCCTGTAGAAACGCGTTGCGCTGCCGCGACCGCTCGTGTGCATTACTACATAATCTTTGCCGTGCGGCGCCGTAACGCTTCATAATTATGCCTCCGATCTTAGTCTTTAAGAACCCATTATTAAATAGTTTAACCTTCAAACCAAGTCATTGACCTCACAGACTACAAGTCGCCTCATCTCAAACATGATTCCGATCTATTCTTGTCCATGATCGCAAGTAAAACGGCTAGACACAGTCGTCATATTTGAAGAATAAAAACAATAAACAAACGATCAAACCGTCTGGGTATTTTGTTACGTAGTCTTAACACACATTGTTGGTTTTCATTTCATTTTATCTCATCTCATCTCATTTCATTTACACATTGTTGGTAGTTACCCCAACTACCTAACCAGTAGCACTAGCATGAACTCCTATCGAATTCGTAATATAAAGGTTTCGAGTACGGAGTATTGTGATTGGCAGTCTGCCTCTTGTGAACCTGTGTGCGTGTGCAGCCCGCCAATCGCAATGCTCCGTTCTGTTGATACCTTTACATAACGAATGCGATAGTATTTCGTGCTAAGGCTACTAATCGTTGGCACTTACAAGCCCCGGAACGCGGAACACAGCTCAAACAAAACACATGGACATAAAGCTTAACCTCAAATAAAGTTCAGCACCAAGTCGTTATAGGGATGAGAATAATGACCTCTGACAAAGAAGATATGGCATTCCCTGACTTAAATAGGCTATATATCTGTTACGAGTGCCTCGTTAAGGCATTTTCAAAGACATGAGACCTTTTCTTTATACGAGCTTATTCTGTTTTTATTTGTAATTTATTTGCTTGAAATAATATGACAAAATTTGAATTTTTGTTTGGTGCTCGAATATGCTGTATGTGTTTGTGTATCTGTCTAAGCGGAGCAAACGAGTCCTAGAATGGAAACCGCAAGAAATAAAATCGTTTCTTATCGGATCAATCATCCTTCCTCTTCGGTTTTCAATTATAATATAATAGGTCTATACATATGAAATTGCCGAAATTTTCTTACAGATTCATGAGTTCGTATTTTCTGTAATTTAATAGCTGTTTCCATTTTATATGTTGTTTGAAAGATTTTACAACACTGTAATTTTGTTTTTATTGGCTACTTGATAAATTAAATTCGATCTTCAAAAACAGTACATACTTCCTAAATGCTATTCATTTAGATGATAAATTACGAATATTTATTACTGCTGTCACTTTGCAAAAATGTAATAAAAGTTGCCGTTTGCTTAATGTTGTCTTATTCATACACAAAAAAAAATCATAAAATTTGGATTTGTCATTCCAAACAAATGCAAAAATGTTAGTACCTACTGAAAATTCGTTTTCTTCCAATTTCTTCAAACAAAACGGCAATTTCATATGTCAGGACCTAATAATATAGACCACTTCTCTCCTGTATCAGTCTTCTTTAGTACTATTTCGTCCAGTTTATCCCCCCTCCATCCTTCTCCAGAACCACAGTTTGAACGCCTCCAGCTTATTTGTGTCCCCCTATGTCACAACGTCCCATATCTATAGAGAGCAATGCCATCTACGTGATATAAAAAAAATAATTTAAAGAAAAACAAAAAACCAGACTGCCTAACTAACCTAACCTAACTAAAAAGAAAGAAACAAGCCCAGTAGTTAAAATTTCATACAATACTCACAGTCGGGGCCCCTTAGGAAGATGTGATTGGTAAAATTTAAATGGGCCCCGACTGTGAGTATTGTATGAAATTTTAACTACTGGGCTTGTTTCTTTCTTTTTAGTTAGGTTAGGTTAGTTAGGCAGTCGGGTTTTTTGTTTTTCTTTAAATTATTTTTTTTATTTTATACTTTTTAGTTACGATTCATTTAAAATTTATTTTTTTATCAAAATATTATTTTTGTTTGTATATCGTTTATCCTTGAAGTAAGAAAATTAGCGAGAATTAATGTTTTGTTAAACAACTTTAAATCATTATTATATCCTAAACTATTAGTTAAAATGAAAAATGGTAAAAGAAACCTAAATATGACTTTAAAATACCTATTCAACGACACCCCACTTGACATAGTTCATCGAAATTTTTTTGACGTGACAACGTCTTATAAATTGGCTTGCCGGGTGACACTTCAAGAAACTGCGTTACGCTCCGCTCACGTTATGCGCTCACAATGAGAGCGAGTGAGAGGCACGCGTCCCTTCCACTCGGGCATGGTTAGCCCGCCTAAGAGCGAGAGAGACAGACATAAAAAGTGAAAGGCACGCGTCCTTACCACTCAAAGTCGTTGTCACGTAAAACTTTCGCCCGTATATTTTTAATTTGGCAATATGGCGTCTGGTGGTCGCTGTGGTGAATTTTGATTACTGTCATGTCTTTAGTGACACTCGCAAGGTTAAGACAAATCGATTGAGGTAAAGAATCATCAAAATCGGTCTATGCGTTTAGGCTCTAGAACGCCACATAGAAACAAACATACATACATACATACATACATAGACTGATAAACACAATACCCTCCTTTGCGTCGCGCAGTCGGGTAAAAAAGAGACATCTCTGATACCTTCGAAACGTAACTAAAATGGCGAACGGTTAACGCAAGTTGTTCATTTTAATAATGGCTATTTGAAATATCAGGTATTCATTATAACAAAAGCTATATTGAAGTAAAAGCGTTTAAATTCTTTATTGCCTCGTTATAAAAGTCCAGCTCAGACATCTATTGTTGCGAACTCTCGTTAGATTCTAGTCATTGAGCGTAGAAGGTATTTTTTATTTTAGAATTAGGTAATTTTTATTAATTTCTAACAACATTAATTAATTTATCTCGAAGATAGCCTAGTGGTATGGGTAATGGAATATTGAGATGAGGTTTCGGGTTCGATCCTAGGTTTTACCATGGCACACATCAATGACTTTTCGATGCTTTTCGAAGTTATGTATTGTGTGTATTTATGGCAGGTTTATAAGTGCCCGGTTAATGGCAATAGGCCCGCCACCTATTACATTGGGACCTAAATATAAGCTGGCGAAATGTGGGTGCTAGCATCTCTGCCTACAAATCACACAAACTACACTACAAACATCTCTGCATATAAACAAAATGCAGAAGAGTCGCCTTCGCTGGTGCGGCCATATTCTGCGGCGACCACCTGGCTATATTGACTACAAATGTCTGGTCAATGGTCAAACCACCGCTGGGCCCCCCAGGTACGCCCAAAAATACTGGCATGGCGTGGTGGGGGATGACATTCGTACCAATGGGCTTATTATAAGAACTTGCGAATGATTACTTATCTATATCTATATCTATCTATACTTATAATAAAACTGTAGAGAGGTCAATTCTGTACATTGAATATATTTACAAAATAATTATTGGGGGATGATTGGTGATCGATACTAATGCAAAAAATGCAATCAGTAATTTTTTTGTCTTTCTGTCTGTCTGTCTGTCTGTCTGTATGTGCACGCATGGATCAAAAACTACTAGAGGGATTTTGATCAAACTTAATACGATTATAGTTCATAGTTCTGGGCAACATATAGGCTACTTTTTATACAAGCTGATACCCGTGGCTTTGCCTGCGCTTCATTTATAGGTTGTTTTTGGTCATATCTCCGGTTCTACTTAACCAATTACAACCAAATATACGGCAAATTTTGAGTCTAAGCAAGACCTTTGTAATAAAAAAAACCGCATCAAAATCCGTTCGGTAGTTTTTGGCGTGCAAATACTACAGTAAAAAATTGCGTTCCAACCCAAATAGCGTTATACCATTATCATAATGAAATTCCAACATTTATCAATAGATGGCGCTCCTCAAGTGACGTCATTTTACAACACTCGGTGTTAAAATTCTCCGTAAGATAGTCATTACTTGCAGTTGTAATAGGTGTTGTATGCGATCTTATAATTAATGCGAATATATTAGATATAGCCTTACTGAACTGCAGATTATTCTGAGCATTGATTGTTGATGTTGTTCTCAATTAATCTCAATAGTTTCTTTTCTATCTTATCTTAATATAATAATTTAAAAAAAATTACTTAAATGCTTTCGCACTTTACGACATCGCTTCATTCATTCATAGATCATTAATAATTCTCATAATCCATACTTACTCATTTTCTTCTTTATATAGCAGGCTTTTATATATATATTATATTAACATGCCACCTAAAAAAAGAACTTCTTTATCCCAAAATTCAAGAAACTCTAAAAGAATGAGATATGCGCGTTCTCAAGAATCGACAGAGGAAAGAGCTCATCGGTTGAACTCTGTGAGAGTTAATAATGCAACTGCACGAGCGCAGGAAAGTGCCTTAGAAAGAGAGCTGCGTTTAACAGTAGAAAGGCAAAGGAAAGCTAGATCACGAGTATTTGAAACTTCTTCTCAACGAGATCTAAGGCTTACAGTTGATAGTGAACGACACGCTTTTGCCCGTGAGTCCGAAACGCACAATGAACAAGAGTTACGGCTTGCAGCTGATCGTGAACGACATACTGTATCCCGAGAATCTGAAACCGCTACTCAACGAGAGGTACGACTCACAGCTGACCGCGAACGGCATATATTACGACCGAGAGTCGGAAACATACACCGAACGAGACTTACGGCTTACAGCTGACCGCGAACGACATGCATTATCCCGAGAGTCGGAAACGTACACCGAACGAGATTTACGGCTCACACTTGACCGCGAACGACATGCATTATCCCGAGAGTCCGAAACGTACACCGAACGAGATTTACGGCTCACACTTGACCGCGAACGACATGCATTATCCCGAGAGTCCGAAACGTACACCGAACGAGATTTACGGCTCACACTTGACCGCGAACGACATGCATTATCCCGAGAGTCCGAAACGTACACCGAACGAGATTTACGGCTCACACTTGACCGCGAACGACATGCATTATCCCGAGAGTCCGAAACGTACACCGAACGAGATTTACGGCTCACACTTGACCGCGAACGACATGCATTATCCCGAGAGTCCGAAACGTACACCGAACGTGATTTACGGCTCACACTTGACCGCGAACGACATGCATTATCCCGAGAGTCCGAAACGTACACCGAACGAGATTTAGGGGGAGGGGGGGCACTTTGATGCACGGGGCACATTGATACCCTATTCATATTTCAAAACCGATAAACATTACGAACACCGGTATATCACTAGAACGATCAAGAACAACCATTATAATAGCAGTTGTGACGGCGGTCGCTGCCAGTTTTCCGCTCGGCTTCGACAGGTGTAAATGTGTTTGTGCTGCCACTGATTTAAATTTTACGTGATATATGAACCTGTATTACAGTCAAGTTAACAGTAGTTTTTATGGTTTTATTTTACCAAAAGTAAGTGATTATATACAAATGTGATTTTGAATAATGTTTTTAGTAAAATATTTAATAGTAAATCAATAAATTAATTGTTTGTAAAAAAACATCTGTGGGGCACTTTGATTCAGTAAGGTGCAGGGCACAATGATACGTATCAATCTGCCTCTTCAGTGTATTATTCGGCCCCGTCTGTGTATGAAAGTGCCCCGTTTTTAAATAATGTTATCTTTTATTTGTAGAAAATGGTCCTATAAACACCTATAAACCCAACACTAACAGGAAAGACATTGATGAAGAGAGTGTAAAAGATGCTATACGTGACGTATTGTCAAAGACCTTATCCATACGCAAAGCGACTAACAAATATGGAATCTAAGCTGCAACCTTATAACATCGTATAGAAAAGATTAGGCAATCATTTGGAACAACCAGGACTTCGTCTTCTACACATATAGCATCTTCACCATCAGCAGCAGCTGCTGATGATGAAGATGGCACATGCCATCTGTGGAGATGGCACATGCAAAATCGTCTTCATCACACGCTGAATTACCATCAAGTACACCGTCATCGAACATCTATGGGTCAAAATATACCGTTGCACAAGTTTTTTCAAAAGAACCAGAAAAAACATCGACTGAATATTTATTAAATTGCAGTAAAATGCACTACGGTCTTACCCTAAAGCAGCTTTTGACTTTGGCGTACGAGTAAGCGGAATACTCTGGGTGTAAGTGTAAATATCCTAAATCTTGGAAAGAAAACAAATGCGCAGGAAAATGGGCAGCAAGCTTTAGGAAAAGGAATCCAGGATTGAGTCTCCAAAAACCAGAGAACACTAGCGCAGCAAGAAGTCTTGCTTTTGATAAAACTGCTGTAAATCAATTCCATGACAATTACGAACGTGTAATGAGAAGAGACAATTTTAAAGTTTTGGCTGAAAGGAAACAAGACAAGTAGGACAAATAGTTGCTGCTGAACGCGGGGAGCTAATGACTTTCTGTGGAATTATTACTGCAACTGGTTCTTCTCTTCCTCCTGTTTTTGTCTTTCCAAGAGTTCATACAAGATCATTTTTTAAATGGTGCTCCTGATGGAAGCCTAGGATTGGCAAACAGAAGTGGCTGTATAACATCAGAGTTGTTTATACAGGTTTTGAAGCACATTCAACGCTTAACTTCGAGCAACACGAAAAATCCAATCTTGATTATTTGTGATAATCAATCATATGCGTTTTATTTGTTCATTTTAAGCAATACATCAGTAAAGATCGTGAAATATCGTATAGTCTTTCTAGTTTTGAACTAAGTATCAAACTGCCCCACCCTATGTATCAAAGTGCCCCGTGGGTGGGGCAGAATGATGCAAAACCGTTTTTTCATTGAATCCAAAATAACTTTATTACTGATAACTTTTAGCGGGTATTTCATACCAAAAATTTAAATTGAATAACTGAGCTATCCATACGTCAAAAAAAATGTTGAAATATAACGCTACAAGTACATCAAACTGAGTTTTGAATTTTTGTGCATCAATGTACCCCCCCTCCCCCTACGACTCACACTTGACCGCGAACGACATGCATTATCCCGGGAGTCCGAAACCTACACTGAACGAGAGTTACGTCTTACAGCTGACCGCGAACGACACGACACGACACGTCTCAAGAATCTGAGACTTACACTCAATATCATGACCGTTTTACAGCTGATAGGATACGCCATGCTATTTGAACTGTTTACTCTCTAACCATGCTACTCAAAACAAAACATTTCAATTAGAATAAGTAAATGTTTATAAATAGACCAAAAAACAGCCCGCTAAATTTCTTACCGAAGTCTTCTCAGAACAGGGCCGCGTTTCAAACTGTAATTGGTAATGGTAATTTGCTAAACCTAAATTTCATATTTTTTACGTTTTCTAAGTGTCGCTTTAATGGTCTATACAAAATAAGTAAATGATTTTGACCTTTATTTCATTACTGCTGAAATTGAATACAAATCTATGTAGGTATAATATATTTTTACAGTAATGTATGCTATAAAAATATGCTGTAGAGCGTTTTCGACCTGAAGCGATTACACGCGCGATCCGACTTTCACGCGGGCGGAGCCGCGGGCAACAGCTAGTATAAAAATAAAATCTTAAATGAAATAAAAATTCACACAGGCTCAAGGAAATCCAGGTATCATTCTTTTGCAACGTTGCTATCGCTTTCACAAATGCGAATCGTGAAGTACACAAAATTGACGCTTGTTAGCAACCCCTTCTCTATATTGACAATTCGTTGTTTACCCTCACCCCTATATTTAGAGCTCATACTTACTGTATTTCCTATCTATATCTTCTTCTTTCGTGTCAATAACCCACTAATGTTTAGACCACTCCAGAATAAAACCTTGCCATATAGACTGGTTTGCTGTTTGTATTTTTTTTTTGTTTTGTATTTCTTGTTGCTGGTAATATAGCCGCTGTGTTGATTTAAGGCTTTCCTAATGCATGTTATGTACACCGTGCTTGTTGTATGTATCAGGAAAATTACCTATAATAATTATATGTTTAAAATTGTGTCAACACATATGATGTGGTTGTACTTATAAATAAATAAATAGACTGCACCGTCAGTGGCCCCGTTCAGGTTGTCTTTAGTGCAGGAGGCAGGGCATGAGGGGCACTCAGGGTCTTGTACTGCACGGGGGCACCGCAGTCACATGCGGCTAGGGCCGAGCCTCGCATTAACGTATCCTTTTTTGGGTAACGTTAAAATCACTTCTATGACTCTCCCTACCAAAATACTTTTTCCGTACATACTATTTAGTATACAATAATTGGTTTTAACCATGGAAAACAAAAAATAAATTGAATTGTGATGCAGTCAGTACACGCATGTCATTGCTTAGCGTATTTACGCAACGAAGGATATATTCGACAATATGAACCTATAATAAAAATACTTCTAAACTTTTTCGTAAATCAAGCTTGCTCGATTCATAGTATGAAACGCTATAAATACTTTTTATCTATAGCAAAGTAATCGCTATTTTGAACGGTTAAAAAAATGGTGGCAATATAGTTACCACTACCTCAAAAAGGGTTGTGTTTTCGTTTTGTAGCACGCATGATTTGAGCTAATATGGCATTAAAGATAGTATATAAATAGGTTCGACCAATTAAAGCAATCATTTACTAGTAAAGCACAGTATTATTAACGGTTGTATGTGTGAGTTTGGCGACATCGATTCCACTACTGAAACTATCGTGTCGCATTTCTGCTAGTTTTTTTCTGTTGTGGTTTTAACCCAAACATGTCTATATACGTTATAACATGTCTACTATTTATTTTCCTTCATACCACACCTGCTCAGAAATGTACATTATTACTGTCACATAAATATGCGGAGGAAGAACTTCACATAATGAAAATTTATTGTTTACGTACTAGACTTACAGTAAGAGTGTATTTTTTTTTATTCCTGCGCAATATCCCCACGGATACCACCCCCACCAAAAGCACTAAGTAAGAGTGTACTGCGAGTATAATAATATATTATCTCTGTCAGTTTATCATATGAATATCTATTAATTATATGCTGTTATAGATAGATAGATAGATAATTCTTTACAAAAAAAAAATTGTAATGGATTTCCGCCAGGTAATGCCTACATCTATATCGTGAGAGAACTCTTTATTGTACACAATAAGATAAAATTTACACTATGGACATAAAACAACAGAATTTAGGTACAATGGGCGACTTTATCACCAACGGCGAAATGATACATGTGCTATTTTGATCCCTGAGATACGCTCCTATTTAATTCTAATTTCAACGCTGTTACAGCCGCGGGATTGGCTAGAAAAAAAAAACATTCCTCATTTAATATGCACTTGCTTAGAACTAGTGAATCAAACCACACGAAGTTTTCCTTGCAGATATTGTAGGAGCTAGGCAATGGAAGCAAGTTTGCGGCCTCGAGGGAAAATCGAGAACTTTCTTTTACAAGCGACTTTGAAAAAAGAATAAGTTTGAAATGTGTGAACAAGCTTTTTCGATTTGTTATGTGTTATTTTTTTATAAGGAAGTGTGATTTGCTGATATAATATTTGTTTTGTCCCCACATACTATGGACAATGTAAACGTTTAGATTTAAAATGTCCCATTTCCGAAATGAGTAAGGCGCAAAACGTCCATATCCCGGCATATCTTACTCGTAAAATGTGGCAATCCCGGATTTTTTAAACCCCAAAATGACTACATTTCGAAATGACTAAATACTAAAATACCCAAATCCCAGGATGTACAATTTCCATATCCTAACAAAACCTATGCTCCGAAATGTCCTAATTTTGTCTTGTGTCACAATGTCCTTGATGTCCATGATCACTTTGGAACTTGGACATTCCGGGCTTCAGACATCATGGTATTTGGATATTATGGGAGTTGCACATTTCGAAATATGATCATTTTGGGGTTGGACATTCCGGGGTTCGGACATTTTGGGACTCAGGCATTTCGGGATATAAACTTTTTGCACCCGGTGGATAATTTGGGAATTGGACATTCTGAACCTAAACGAATGTCAACAATGGACAATATTTCCCTACCAGTTATAACAATGGTAACCAAATACCCAGTTATCAAATATATTACATGAATAAGCCAACAGCGTATTGTTGGAGGCTTTTGTTATTATTGGTTGACAATTGAATTCTATCTGACCATAAAATTTTATGGGGTATTTACCATGTTTGTTGGTTTTGGACTATTTTGGGCGCGGCTACAAGCGCCATGATCACGGTGTAATGAACTCATAAGCTGATGCCATGAAATGGTTCGCTTAAATATTTATAGGTTGAACTCCTATTGTCCTACAGTCCCGGGTCCTTTAAGCGGGGCGTCAAAAAGCATCTGATGAGGCCGTCAACCTTAGCGCCACCATTGTAGTACTGCACGTGTTTACAATGGTAACCCTCTTTCATGAGGCTTTGCCTTCAGCTTGACTGCAGGCGAGGTGAAGTCAAATTGATGTACCATAAATAAAAAAGGGTACATTTTAAAACTTTTTTCAAGTCGGAATTCTATGTCTACAAAATTCTTATTCATCCTCAAAGTCTGGGGTGTGCTTTTGCCAGTATAACTATGTTGCAGCTGAACTTCGATATTTTCCGTAAAGGGACTGCCATCTGGTCTCCACAAGCTATAGGTATTGGCGATATCGAAGACCAGTTGTTGGACTTTTTAGGGCTACAACTACCCGTAACGACTGCCATAGATGTTCTTATGGCTACTGGGACTGACATGATCTCAGAAGCAGCACCAGTGCAAATAGCCATATTCTTGCATACAAATATTTGCACTAAGCGGGGATGGAACCCACGTATCAGCAGTCGCGTTCACTGCCGCGACGCCACAGAGTTCAGCTATAAACATTACAATTTAAATATTCACGATACCTTCGTATTTAACTAATTAAAACTTTAAGAAAGTTAAATCAAAATACACAAAGGAGTTTAGTCCGACTTATAATAAGTTAATTTTGTTATTAAATTATAAAACTAGGGCCTTTCCACCACATCTTAAAAGTAATAATTATTTCAATTTTACTGTATTTTCAGTGTGATTCAGACTCGGACTGTTGTTGTCCATCGATATTTGTATACATGATTTATATTGATAACACACTTGTACTTCTCCACTGTATTTATTTTTATACCTAACCGGTTTCGTCTTGGCGAAGTACAAGTGTGTTATCAATATATGTAATATAACAATAAGTTCCACCAAGTGCCATCAATCAACAGTATCTACTACAGTATGAAAGATGTTTGACTAATTTTAACCGTATAATGCCGCGTCTACATTTACGTAACATTTTGCCGTGACCGTGTCAGAACTGCGTGTCCATCACGTATTCAGCTGCGTGATAGCTAAGTTGAAATGAAACCATTGATTGACTGTTTCGAAGTTATGTGTGTATTTATCGCAGGTTTATAAGTGCCCGGTTAAGGGCAATAGGCTCGCCACCTCGTTGGGACTATACATAAAATGGCGAAATGTGGGTGCTGGCACCAGACCTCTGCCTATCGCTTTGGGAATATAAGCATGAGTTTATGTTATGTTATGTTTATGTTTGAAATTAAATGAAAACAGATGTGAAAGCGAAAGTTACACTACATATTACTCGACTATACATACACAGACAGACAGACAGACAGACAGACAGACTGACTATACATACGACGACTTCCGTGGCGTGGCGGTAGTGAACGCGACTGCTACGCAGGAGGAGCGGCTTCGATTTCCGCTAAGTGCAAATATTTGTGTGCATGAATGAATATGACTATATATTTGCATTAGTCTGGATGTTTCTATGTATAAAATGTATTGTATGTATTTATAAAAAAGTTACTAAGTATGTTTATCCGCATTCTAGAGCCCATAACACAAGCTAGTTAAGCTATGCTTACCATTGGTCTAGGGGGCGTTGTTTATATTGGCATAAAAGAAATTACGATTAGGCAACTATTTTTTTTTATAAGTATAGTTTGACTAACAATATTTACTCTCCATGGTGTTAGTAAAGAAAAAGTAAGTAAAGAGAAGATGACCATTTTGTATGTGTAAGTTCAACCTTAACCAATGTATCCCATAAACCAGACCTTCTAGCATCCACTCATTTATTCAAAGGGGTCTTGGAAAAAAGGATTCCATCTGAAATACCCCTCTCCGCAAACAAGGAGGCTTCTCAAGGATAATACTTAAACTCGACTGAATGGACCTCTGATAGTTCATTAATTCTGATGAATAATGGCCGGTTTGGGTTTCAAGAACTATTTTTGATGAATTGTTTGTTTGTATTTTGAAAAAGCTTTATAAATTTTTTAATCATAAGTTCATTTTTACGTAATATTCGAATTAAGTCACTATTGATACAAAATAGATAAACAAAAGTCCGAAGTAAGATCATCATCATTCCCTGAACCTTTTTCCCAACTCAGTTGGTGTCAGCTTTCCAGTCTAATGTGATGCGGCTGAACTTCGATATTTTCCGTGAAGCGACTGCCATCTGACCTCCACAACCAATGGTCTAATGACCAATGGCGATATCGAAGTTCCAAGTTAGGCTGGTTGGACTTTTGAGGGCTCCAACTACCCGTAACGACTGCCATAAGATCAAAAAACAATTAATGTCAGAATAATCAAGTCCTAGGAAAAAAATTACAAAATATTAGGCATGTCAAATGGTATCATATAATGAATTATTTATAAATGTGTGTAAGGTAAATATTTTATTTTTATTTCATTAAAATATTTACATATTACTTACAAGTGTGAATATTAAATTGATTATGAAATTTGAGGACTATAAACTTTGTCTCACTGGAGAGATTTTGTATTGTGTGTCAGTGAAAAGACACCCCTGATATTGCAAACATCCATAGGCCACGAAAACCACTATCAATCAGGTGGCCCGCGTGCTTATGCCACCTACGTTGCATAATTTTTTTTAAATGTCTGACACATTCATTGAAGACCAATATTGAGACCTATATTGCATAACACGTCTAAAGATTTTTTCACTTCAATAAACATCCCAAAACCGTCTATCTCTCTTTGACCTTATAACCAATTCAAGCGATTTAGATACATTTTATCTCTATACTATATTTTTTGCTTCGCCGTATCTCTATCCAAAACACATTATAACTTTCAAGAAAGAAAATCTAAACATTAGTTTCATAACCGAAAATAAAAGAAAATTCCGACAAAAACCGATTCAACCGTACTTAATAAGACAGGCAAGAAACTTCGAATCAGTTTTTTATTATCAGCTATTTCGACCTCCAATGGACCTCGAAATAAATAAGATCAACGTAATATTAAGTGGTCGGAGTGACTGCCAGCGGATCACGAACTCAATAATGTCTTTGGAGAAAAGAAAATGATGGAAACGAAATATAGAATGTAAGTCGGTAATTGAAGGGACGTGACAAGTATTGTAACCGTTATAGAATTATATCTTGTGACATTAAAATTGACTTTATCCTTTTAACCACGAAAAAGAAAACACTTGTATACGCCTATATCCCCGAAAGTGTGGACAGAGATGCGAGGCAACAACATTTTGACAGTTTATGTGTTAGGTCCCAATGTAATAGGTGGCGAGCCTATTGCCATAAACCGAGCACTTATAAACCTGCGATAAATACACACATAACTTCGAAAAGCATCGAGTCATTGCTGTGTGCCGTGGTAAAACCTGGGATCGAATCTGAGACCTCGTCTCAGCAGTCCATTACCCATACCACTAGGCTACCGCGGTTTTTCTTATTTATATCTATTATATACTTATATACTATGTAGAGAATTATATCTTGTGACATTAAAATTGACTTATCCTCTCAAAACGGCAGAAAAGAAAACACTAGTAGAAGTGTGAAGTAAGAAAATATATTGGGGGAGGTAGGGGACCTACCACTCATCCACGGTTTGACATGTAATTTAAATTAAGGTAATTGTTACCTTGTTAAATTGAGCAGTCCGACTGGGGAAGTACCTTCGCCCTACAGATTACCGCGGCTAATAATAACCTTGTATTGTGTTTCCGGTGGTGAATAGGGTAGGCAGAGCTTACTGGAGAGGTTTCTCGGTCTTCCCACTGACACAAAGTCAGTGGGAAGACCGAGAAACCCTTCTTCACACCGGCAGGCCCGAGGACATTTTCTTTGAGACCCCTTCTCCTAATGTGGGAACCATGGTAACCTTGTTTAGCTCCTGGATATGGGAAGACGTACTTTGCGCCGCCGCAGCTATACATACAATCTGAACATTTACCGACATAAAATTGGGACTGTTGCCTTCTCAAACAAAATTTTTCATCACAATACTTTGGTGAGGTCGCCTTTAATTTTGGTAAAGTCAAACAAAGCCAGATTATATTCTAAAGTGTTCAAAGTCTTGTTAATACGATCAAGTTTATCGTATTACCGAAATTTTGTTATTGTTACTTGAAGATATGATCATAAAAGTTTTTAATTTGAATTATAATTCAATATTTTTGGAGTGTTATCTTGAAAATTGGTTATGCTAAGTCACTAATCATTCACTGAGCCTATTCCCAACTCATTTGGGGTAGATTTTCTAGTCTAACTAAGATACGGCTGAATATCGATATTTTCCGTGAAGCGACTTGGCGAAGAAAATTGGCGATATCGAAGTTCTGTAGTTTAGCTAGTTGGATTTTTGTGGGCTCTAACTACCTGTAACAACTGCCATAGATCGTATGGCAAACGAGACCAACCGCTTTACGTGCTCTCCGAGGCACGACCAAACCAGTGCATATAGCCATATTCATGCATACAAATATTTACACTGAGCGGAGATCGCACCCGCGTCTGCTTTGTAGCAGTCGCATTCTCCATCACCACGCCACAGATAAGCTGTCTTAAGTAAGCTAAGTATTTAAATTCTTGTAAGTTTATAGACTTTCGAATATCTGATCATTCGTTTCATGATCACTTTATTTTATCGCGTAAAGAAGGAAGCATGGATGGATGGCGCTCGAGGAGAAAAAAGGTATTAGATACTCGTAGGTAATGAGAATCTTTATTTAAATTTAAATGAATCACTTATTTATTCGTTTACACTTAGGTGCTATTTATTTAACGTCTAAATGACAGAAAATAACAATGTTCTACAGAACACGCGGTGCTCGGACTTTTGTGGAACACCACCATAATTTTCTATTTTCTTTAATACCACTTAGATAGCAGACAACACGGCCCACCTCATGGAAAGTGTTCTCCGTGACCTATGGACGAATGCAACACCAGAGGCGTTACACCTGTGCTGCCTACCCTGTAGAAATCTTCTAATGCCCTTATTAAAGAACCACATATTGTACAAAAAAAAATTAGGTCGCCAGGGATTGTGGGATCATGATCAAAACTCCAGGTGGGTGAAGGCATCAGAGGCAGTCATACGTAATAATAAATGCGCCATGAAATTGATAGAAGTCATAAAGACACATGTAATAATGGTCTATTATCTATTCATGTGCATAAATAACATTTCTGGAAAAGAGCCATAATGGTTTAAGATAGTATTCAACTTTTATGAGGGTGACCCGGTATTCTTTAACTCTAGTCACCAACTGTGAGAACTTTTATCATTCAAGTAGAATTTATTTGCAATTCTGTGAATGGTCTTGTCAGAATTGGTACTGGAAGGAGAAAAGTAAGTAAAACGTCGGGCTCCGTTTGATTAATTTCAAAATCAAGATGGCTGCCACTACAAAATGGCGAATTATATTTTATATTTTAGTACTCACTCAATACGGGTATTGTACTCAATATGGCTTGACTATTAGGAAATGCTCCCGGAGCCGAAGACACATAGAGAACGCCAGGTATACTATATCTATATATAAAAATGAATTGCTGTTCGTTAGTCTCGCTAAAACTCGAGAACAGCTGGGCCGATTTGGCTAATTTTGGCCTTGGATTATTTGTGGAAGTCCAGAGTAGGTTTAAAAGGTGGAAAAATATGAAAATGCTTGGCAGCGGGAACGGGAACAGAAGTTCACGCGGGCGGAGCCGCGGGCAACAGCTAGTATTACCATAGAACAATTACGATTTGGTAATTTAGTATACCTGGAGTACTACCAAATGCTTTCGGCTTAGGAAGTGTTTCCCTAAAACACTGTATATAATACGGTTTTTTCATACCTAAGTGAAATTAAGACATAAAAGATCAGCTGGCATAGCTGCATCGAAATAAAATATAGAAGTAGGCGTTACATAGCGGAAATTCATTACAAGAAAATACATTAGGGGAGGGAGGGGAATCCACTACTCGCCCACCGTTCAACAATCCGAACGATAGCAAAAGCAAATTGTTACTAATTATCATAGGAAGGAATGCTAAACCGTAATATATTTTCTTGTAATATTTCGAAATTTTAAAATCTTACAGACTATTATTAAAACCGGTTTTTACAATTTACCGTTGACATAGACTATTTACTCCTATTTTTCATGCTGTCATAAACAACACATAGAGTAATGATTTATGATTGAATCTCCAATATCTATTGGCACAACCCCTAATACGTTTGGGACTTGATAAATGCTTCCTCGAAGTACTAATGTCTTCTGTACCGAATATTTGTGAAAATAAACGAAATATCTTTGAAATGTATTAAATAATTCAAAAGGTTATTTAGTTTTTTAAATTAGACACATGTTTCAAGGATTAATTTATCGTTGAAATATGGATTAAGAATGTTTTGTGAAACAATTAGAATGAGATTTATATTTTGTATATTGAAGGCATGCCTTGTAGGCATGTAGGAGGGGACGTAATCTTATAAGCCTTCCCGAAGAGCGAAACCTATGCTCGGGCCCTCTCTGTGAGTAGCGGCGCTGCCGTGAAACTAATTACTACACCACGATGGCAACTCAAAAAAGCCATCGATTCGACAGAAGAAGAAGATTTTTCAGAAATGTATGGTAATATTTCTTGTCCGTATGTATGTATGCATGTGTGCATGTTTATATGTATATAAGTGTGTATACGAGTGTGTATGTATGTTTTTGTTCCCCTCTATAGGCGTAACGACTGAATGGATTTTGGTGGCTCTCAAATGAAAGGTATTCATCTCCCGAGTTAGTCATAGAGTTATAGGGTAGGTATATAAAATGTTAAAAAAAATTATTCGGTATCGAGTGGATAATCAAATTAACCGAAATAAGGTATAAATACTTACATTATTATAAAATGATTGAAAATAAAAACCGGACTGCTATCGAGAAGATTAAAATGAGTTTGATGGCAGGTGGTAGCGATTAATTTTCTTTTAGTTTATGATTATGATTAACAAATGGGTACCGCCTGCTAGTAAACTTATTTCGATATAGGCAAAAGCAGTCGGATAAGGGCCTTGTTACCATTATGTATAGAAATTCATACATTTTTTTTTCATTTTTCATATTATTTTAGCCCCGATTATTCAAAACTATAATCTATCTGTTTATTTCAAATATATGCCCAGACAACTTACATAAATAGGTATATAAAAATACTAGCTGACACGCGTAACTTTGTCTGCGTCACCCCGTTTTTGCAACATTTTTCACTTTTCCACTATTGGTTGTAGCATGATGTTATATACATATTAACCTTCCTCTTCACTCACTCTATCTATTAAAAAAAGCGACAAAATTCGTTGCGTAGTTCTAAAGGTTTAAGCATACAAAGGGATATAGGGATAGAGAAAGCGACTTTCTTTTATACTTTGTGTCTCTACATCCCATGAAAAATACAGATTTAATTATGTCGATAACTTTTTTTATACATACTTTGCATTACATATATTTACATAATGTATTCAAATCATGTAATTTTCAATGCCACGGTTTTATTGCATTTCATCCACGTCTAATGTATTGGAAATAGTGATGTATCAGCGTTGCTCGTAAAATATATCTGATCTGTTTTATAGCCTGCCAATGTTTGCATAGCTTAGCAGATATATCCAAGTGTTTTCAATAATATAAAGTAGTGTTGTGATGAATGTTTTTAAGTTTTTTTATTATTTTATTTATTCAATTTTATAAGATGCATTCTCTGAACCTTTTCCCAACTCAGGTAGGGTCGGCTTTCCAGTCTAACTGTGAGGCGGCTGAACTTCGATATTTTGCGTGAAGCGACTGCCATCTGACCTCCACAACCAACCTAATGACCAATGGCGATATCAAAGTTTTAAGTTAGACTGGTTGGACTTTTGAGGGCTCCAACTACCCGTAACCACTACCATAGATGTTTGTATGGCAACCGGGACGGCTTAACGTGCTCTCCGAGGCACGACCAGACCAGACAGACAGATAGATCAATTTTATAAGATGCATCGTTATACAATTGATTAGGTTCGCTAAACTGCTGGAGCAGTTTTCTGTCTTTTATAAATACTTATATCTACTCTAAATTTACAGCCATCCACCAACTTATATTTATTAATAAAAAAAATTTATGAGACCCCCTTGTCAAGTACGTGGGGTCCGTTGGGAAAAAGAATTCCCTACGGACCTCCTTTCTCCTCCCTAGATTATTAAAATGAGTAGATACAAGCAGTGCTATATGTACAACTATGTACAATGTAGCGCAATATACACCTTGCGCAATCCAACTTAGATAGATTAGGTTAGAAGATAGGTATTAGGTTTTTTTCATAACCAACTAAACAAAGTAACAGAAAAAATCGAGTCCTCGGAGAGTGGAGGTCCATTATGGAATCCCACGTTGGCAAAGAGGTCCCTTAGACATGCTATTATCTTCAGTTCCCATTAGACCCCGTGAGGGGACAGATACCCGGGGTCCATTGGGAATAATTCCCATCATGCTATGATTGAGTTATAAACATTTTCAGAAACGTTCACACTTATAATATTTTGTAGTATAATATACATGAATATACAACTTTATTCAACGAAAATATGAGTTTAGAACATCGTGAAACTGAATGAATAGATTTAATTAGTATAAACGTCGGGCATACCGACATTCGACGGCACATATCACTGTGATGACACAGCGCGCCTTGACCGGCGCGTGCGCACCGTGCCAACTGGGCGAGGTCGCTCTCTGTTTGTGTATAACTATTGACTTGTCTGACATTTTATACCCATGAAACATACGGTACAGAATATTCCATCAAGAACCAAGCGGCTCAGTGAGTCTTTTATCTGCCGCACCATTAAGTCCTGGAATTCCTTGCCGGCGCAAGTGTTTCCTTCTTCCTACAGTCCCGGGTCCTTTAAGCGGGGCGTGAAAAAGCATCTGATGAGGCCGTCAAGCTGAGCGCCACCATTGTAGCTCTGAACATGTTTGCAACGGTGACCCTCTTTCATGAGACTTTGCCTTCAGCTTAACATCAGGCGAGGTTAAGTCAAATTGACGTTCCATAAATAAAAAATAAAAAAATATATTCAGAATGATAATTTTTAGTTTAGTTAGTTATACTCACCGCCTACTCACCACCGCGAACACAACACAAGGTTATTATTAGTCGCGGTATTCTGTAGGGCGGAAGTACTTCCCCAGTCGGACTGCTCAATTCAACAAGGTTATTTAAATGACCTTAATTTAAATTACATTGTCAAATCGTGAGTGAGTGCTGGGTTCCCCTCTCTCCCTAGTAGTACTAGTAGTCCCAGTCAGACTGCTCAATTAGGACAAGAAAATAAATAAATAAAGTATTTCAATTGTTTACTGTTTAATTAAAAAGAAACCTTCTAAAGATTTATTGAAACAAACTGCATTGTTATATCAGTACTGTTTTAAACTTAATCAACTGTTAATTCATAGTCTCCGTTGCATTGTTCATTCACTTTGTAGATGAGACTTAAAAGTACCACCTAGCTTTTATTATTACGAAACACAGAGCTCTTAGGATTGGTTTAAATTAAAAGGTGCAGCGATATAGTCCAATGCAGTACAGACCTCCTTTGGTAAACGGCTTTGGCCAACTGCAATGCAATTTTGAAGCAATTAGTAAGCTGCTTCAAATCAATTTAGATTGAAAAAGTGAATGCTCTGACGTGGATTTACATAATAAACTCATAAACTCTCGCCTATATCCCCGAACGGGTAGGCAGAGGTGCTAGCACCCACATTTCGCCAGTTTATGTTTAGGTCCCAATGTAATAGGTGGCGAGCTTATTGCCATCAACCGGGCACTTATAAACCTGCGATAAATACACACATAACTTCGAAAAGCATCGAAAAGTCATTGGTGTGTGCCATGGTAAACCTGGGATCGAACTCGAGACCTCGTCTCAGCAGTCCATTACCCGTACCACTAGGCTACCGCGGTAGCCTAGTGGTATGGGTAATGGACTGCTGAGACGAGCTCTCGGATCCCAGATTTTACCATGGCACGCAAGTTTATAAGTGCCGAAGAAAATATCGAAGTTCAGCCGCATCACAGTTAGACTGGAAAGCCGACCCCAACTGAGTTGGGAAAAAAAAGGTTCAGGTAATGATGAGGCCGTCAAGCTGAGTGCCACCAATGTAACACTGTACGTGTTTGTAATGGTGACCCTCTTTCCTGAGACTTTGCCTTCAGCTTACTGCGAGGTGAAGTCAAATTGACGAACCCTAAATAAAATAAAAAATTGTATGTTTATTATTTATACCGTACTGGTTGATTTCTCACCATAATACTTCAAGCACCTACCTAGACAAATCTCTGCATCACCCTAAGGTTGGCTGGTAGAAAATGCCAATGGCATTAAGTCCGCCTTTGTATGTACATCTAGGTACTATATAAAAATAAGTCGGGTTTTCCTGCCTGACCCTATAACTCCAGAACGCACGAACCGATTTCTACGGTTTTACATTCGTTGGAAAGGTCTCGGACTCCGTGTCGTTTATAGCAAACAAAATTCAGGAAAAAAATCAATAGAACAGCGGGAAAATATTTTTTCACATGGCGAAACGGAGTTCACCGGGTTTGCTAGTTTATTATGTATTTGTGCAAAAAGTTTAAATAAAAAAAAATGCAAAATGAAATGCAACAGATTAATACCTGACTTTTAAAATTTGATGTAACTTGTGCCATACGACAAAAGCAACGAGCCAGAGACTAGTTTTGTTTTCTACCTGACTTGATATTAAGGCGCGGAGTTTTTAATTGAACCATAGTTCATTATCTACAATAAAGGCAGTGTACAATTTTAATACATGCCCTAATAAACACTAAGCCTGGGTTGCACGATCTTACTTTAACATTAACAGTGCAGTTAAAGTACCGGTCAGTTATAAAACAAGTTGCAGCATTTGACAATTGTTAAAATGACGTCATAACTTGTGCATACTGTAACCGGCCACGCTCAAACGTCAAATTCTATCAAAAAGGTAACTACTCGTATAACCGAGCTACTAAATACTCTGGTGCAACACATTATAAATTAAGCATAGTTAACTAGCTTGTGTTATGGATTTTAGAATAAGAATATAGCTATTTGGATACATTTTCTTTTTTAAATACATACAATTATTTATTTTGTATACCACTTAGGTGGCAGACAAGCACACGGCCCACCTGATGGGAAGCGGTCACCGTGGCCTATGGACGTTTGGAACACCAGAGGCGTCACACACGTGCTGCTTACCCTGTATTGTACTTAGAAACACCCAGACCAATACTATTTAATATTTTCATGTAACTCATGCATACAAATATTTGCACTAAGCCGAAATCAGTCGAACGCCCTACAACGTTACGTTACGTTACGATACATTACGTAACGTTACGATACGTTATGATACTTATATGTAACGTAACGAAACACATCACTATCACTATCACTATCACTACATAGTATAAAATAAAGTCGCGTTTTCTGTCCCCATTTTTCTTGTCCCTTTGTATGCTTAAATCTTTAGAACTACGCGATGGATTTTGATGCGGTTTGTTTTAATAGATAGAATGGTTAAAGAGGAAGGTTTATATGTATATAACATCATGCTACGACTAACAGGTGCGGAGCAGGAATGAAAAGTGTTGCAAAAACGGGGTGACGCAGACGAAGTCGCGCGGGTCAGCTAGTACGTAATAATTTAATAAAAGATTACAGTGAAACACATTACAGTTTAACGTTAGCAAATATGCCTGTCTAGAGAATTGATCTATCGAAAACTTGGTGGTACCCGAAGTAGCCTTCCAACTCGAGAATTTCCGATGTGCGTTGAGCCGGTAAATAGGCGTGTATTATATACGTGTGTGTAATCTGGTAAAACGTTCCCAATTTTGGATAGATACTATATTGTTAGAGAAAGGGTTGATAGAGATATTGAATGCGGTAATTTTGAAATATCGTATACCGATCATTGGGTTAGAGTAAAATCTTCGGAGTCAAACTATAAGATGTTTAAATCAAATAGATTTTTACATAACATAACATAAACTCACGCTTATATCCCCAAAGGGGTAGGAAGAGATGCTAGCGCCCACATTTCGCCAGCTTATGTTTAGATGGCGAGCCTATTGCCATTAACTAGACACTTATAAACCTGCGATAAATACACACATAACTTCGAAAAGCATCGAAAAGTCATTGGAGTGTGCCATGGTAATACCTGGGATCGAACCCGAGACCTCGTCTAAGCAGTTCTTCTTCTTCTTTTCTTAAAATGGCTTCTGTAGCAGGATAGCCGCAATTTTGCCAGTCTCTATTAAATGTAAACGTTTTATAAAATTAATGGCGAGACGCCAATGTCAAGTTTCAAGTTTTAAAAAAGTCTACCAGAGCCACGTTAGCCACGCCAGTAAATTCGTTTCCGTGTGTCCGCCCCCCACGAGATCAGGTAGACGATCAGGACGTGTGGTTGGATTTTAGGGGGCAGCAGTTCATTACCCATAGCACTAGACTACCGCGATTATATATAGATTATTATTTTTAAAATTGTTGTTTTTCATATGGCCTCTTATTACCAACCAATATTTTTTTAACAATATTTCATCTAATACATGAATGTCGATCAGTCAATCAAGCCTTTGTCATGTAAACAACCTGCCTCGGGTCGTGTCTGGTGCAAAGGAGCCCAGAACACTGGCCGTATTTCTGCGCTGGATTGCAATGGCTAGCCTTTGTACTAGGTACGACTCCTTATAAGATGTTAAGGAAATATATATTGAAGAAGACCTGGGAACACATTATTCACACACGGTTTAACATCCATACAATAACAATAGCAGATTACTACTAATTGTCAAAGAAAGGAATGTCACACCGCACCCCTGGAATCAGGTAAAAAGAGTGTTGAGGAGAGATGTTGTTGTATGTGCAATATTCCGCAAGTACGAAGGACAAACCTCGACACGTGTTTAGCCTCTACACACACATCTTCAGGAGCGCTACCCTTCGCTTGATGACAATTAGTATTAAGGCCATCAAACTGTGCGCCACGATTGTAACACTTTACGTGCCCCTAAAATCCAACTACACGTCCTGATCGAGTACCTGATCTCGTGGGGGGCGGACACACGGAAAAAAATTTACTGGCGTGGCTAACGTGGCTCTGGTAGAGCTTTTTAAAACTTGAAACTTGACATTGACGTCTCGCCATTAATTTTATAAGACGTATACATTTACTAACGACTGGCAAAATTGCGGCTATTCTGCTGCAGAAGCCATTTTAAGAAAAGAAGAAGAGGAAGAACACTGTACGAGTTTGTAATGGTGACCCTCTTCTCTGAGATTTTGCCTTGAGCTTACCTTTAGGCGGGGGGAAAATCCCTTCCCCCCACCCGCCTTTCCCCGACGGAGCCGGTTGGAGATGTTATGTCGGACTATTCCTAATATCCTATATATCTGTTTAACTCAAAATACTCCACATTTTCAAGTACCTTCGTACACTAGTGTATAATGTACGTGTTTAGATATTTATAAAAATAGTAATATTTGTTTTTTTTTTGTTCCAGAAACTGTTTGATTTGCAGTGAAGCTTTCGGGTGAGTTTGTTACTTCAAGTTTAATTTGATGATGATACGATCGATCCGTGTCTGTAGACTCTTATGTCCCTATTTTAATTTCATTTCTTCTTACAAATCACATGATCGTTCCATGAAAAGCAAGGTTATAACAGCTAGAAGTTTCAACTGTATATTCTCATTTAAAAAAATATATTACCTACGGAAATTTTTTAAATCCTCTACCCTCTCTTTTGCAATTATTCCCAGCTCCTCCTTTCCAACACATGACAACCTTTAATGTCACCCGCATACGGTGCAGAATATTCCATCAAGAACCAAGCAGTTCGGTGAGTTTTTTCTCTGCCGCACCATTAAATCTTGGAATTCCTTGCCGGCGCACGTGTTTTCTTCTTCCTACAGTCCCGGTTCCTTAGAACGGGGCTTAAAAAACCATCAGATGAGGCCGTCAAGCTGAGCGCCACCATTGTAATACTGCACGTATTTGTAATGGCTACCCGCTTTCCTGAACCTTTGCCTTCCGCTTACCATCAGGCGAGTTGAAGGCAAATTGACGTGCCATATATAAAAAACACCTTCGAAAATAGGGACAGAGAACGCGACTTTGTTTTATACTATGTAGTGATAAACTTCAAAGACACTTGTAGTGATTTACATATTATTATTCTCGCAAATAAGATACCCTCAGGTCTAGAAATAGCAAATTTCACAAATGACAAAAGGCCAAAAGTATGTTTCTTCAGACTTCTGTGACCCTGGTACCTTGTAATCAAATGCTGTTGAAAAAACAGTGTCCCATTTGAACTGTAATCATGTCTAAATTGAATTTTGCTTCACTTCTTCTATATTTTTCTCATATTTATTTTGTTGATTAGTATAAATTTCGTACTAAAATAAAAGTCGTACCAAAAAATTCTACTTCAACATTTTCTTTGACATCTGATGCGAAAAGTTGGATATTCATAAAGAAGGAGGTAGGACATGATGGTAAAACCTGTCCTAATTGAGCAGTCCGAAGGGGGAAGTATCTCTGCCTTACAGAATACCGCGGTTAATAATAATCTTGTGTTGTGTTTCCGGCGGTGAGTAGGTTAGTCAGAGCTCACTGGAGAGATTTTGTGGTATCAGTGGAAAGATCAAGAAAATCTTATTTGTCTTCTGCACTGACAGCACAGAGACTCTCTTAACCTTCTCCCCTCCCCCTTTCCCCCTCTTCTCTATATGGTCGGCAGCACGAATGTGGCGCCCCTGGTGTACGGTAATAACTTTCCATCAGGTGGGCCACGTGCTTGTCTGCCACCTAAGTGGTATAAAAAAAAGATACCATGAAATTCTCCACAGTTATATTAGGGATGCGACACATGTGTTATCTAAATTCAAACCATAGGTTACCATTAAAGTGTAACTATCTAGATCCGCATTCTAGAACCCATATCCCATAACACAAACCTAACTTAGTCTATACGTATTCTGTGCCAATGCTTACTATAGCCTTATATGGCATTGTGTACATTGTCCTAAAATATTATACTATGTATATAAGTAGACTAAGTAATTTACGCAGTTTACAGAAAAATCACTGCACAATAAACTGATTATGAAACTATTTCGGACTATTTTTCTTTGAATGCTTAGGTCGCATGCGCTCTTTTGAAATTCAACAGTTCCCTAGCCTTCTTAGTTGCTTAAATGTTCAATTACGTGACCTTCCAGCATTAGATAAGCCCCATTTTGTTGGAACTAAGAAATTAAAGCTTGAATATTTAATATAGATCCTAAATTCTTAGCCTAAACCGATCCTAGTTCACCGAAACAAAAATTTAATATTGTTAAAGCTGTGCGTGGACTAAGATTCAAATTACTTTTACATTGTGAAAATTGAACTTTTTTTCCCGTGCGGAAAACCCCACGGATACCCCGCACCGAAGTCAGCGAGGGTATATTTTTTATTTAGGACATTCATTTGACTTCACCCCGCCTGATGGTAAGTTGAAGGCAAAGTCTCAGGAATGAGGGTCACCATTACAAACACGTAAAGTGTTACAATGGTGGCACTCAGCTTGACGGCCTTATCAAATGCTTTTTCACGCTCCGCTTTAAGGACCCGGGACTGTAAGAAGAAGGGAACACGTGAGCTGGTAAGGAATTCCTAGACATAAAGGTGCGGCAGAGGAAAGACTCACCGAACCGCTTGGTTCTTGATGACCGCTTGTATTAAACACCCACATTTCGCCAACCATGATTTTCGGTTCCACGTAATAGAGGGCGAGCCTATTGCCGCCAATCGGGCACTTTGTAATAAATAAAAAATGGGTATGCCGAAATTAAATTCCTAACCGAAAATGTTGCAGCTAAATAAATTTAGAAAAAACAATTCGACTCGACGTACATCGCAAGGAAATTAATTACGTACTTAGCCGCACAAGCACTACCAATTAACGTCTTGGAGAGTACCAGACATGATTATAAACTATAAATATTATACATTCATCACTCTTATTGAGCCTATCATAAATAATATTAGCAGAGTCCTAACGAGATAAAATAATATATTCGTAATGTTAGCATCATGTAGAAATACTACAATAATACAGTCCAACATAGACCAATTACGATAGACCCCTAATGTTTTATTCGTATCCTGTATATTGTACTGCCTATATTAAATTTATCTCAAGTATTGGGTTCTTTGCAAAATGGTTGGTACAAAATCCGAATAAAGGCGGGTCCAGATGGTTTAACCTGTGGCGATTAGAATTTTAGAATTTTGTTGTGAAGGAAATAAAATATTTAAATGGTTAGTAAGTAATTGTCTGTATCTGTGTCTTGGAGGTTTAAACGCAACAGCTATGTAGAAGGCGTGGGTTCGATTTCCGCTCAGTATAATTATTGGTATGTATGAAAATTGCCATTTAGTAGATAGATATGAACTGGACTCTGACCATAGCAATTCGAGCACCCACCTCTACAAATCTCTACATCAACTTGAAGTGAACTGGTAGGAAGCATGCAACTGGCATTAAGTGCGCTATTTTTTTTTTTTTTTATACTACGTAGGTGGCAGACAAGCACACGGCCCACCTGATGGAAAGCGGCCACCGTGGCCTATGAACGTGTGCAACACTAATGGTGTCACACACGCGCTGCCCACCCTGAAGGGAAAGGGGGAGAGCTGGGAAGGGGTGGGGAGGCTAGGAAGGGGAGGGGAAGGAGGGGTATAGTGAGCTCTGGCTACCCTACTTACCGGCGGGAACACAACACGATGGTTATTATGACCGCGGTCTTCTGTAGGGCGGAGGTACTTCCCCAGTTGGACAGCTCATTTCGGACGGGAGATACCGTCGTGTCCTACCTCCATAAATTATTTTGAATTTGTGCAAAAAGTTTGAATAACTTAAGTGTAAATTTGCTCTATACCATACATCCGAAGCTAATCACCTTTAGAAGTGTATAACGATATTTTACAATAACAATTTAAAATCTTTTAAAATTCTTGCCGTGGTTTTCTCAAGCGACTACAATATGGGGTTCTTCAAGAAGGACATTAGAAAGTTTCTACAGGGTACGCAGCACTAGTGTGACGTCCTTGGTGTTGCAAACGTCCATAGGCCAAAGTGACCGCTTCCATCAGGTGGACCGTTAGCTTATCTGCCACCTAAGTGGTATAAAAAATCTGATTGATTCATTTGCTTGAACGTTTCATTATTTATCAGTAGCCTTAGCACGAAATACTATCGAATTCGTAATGTAAAGGTATCGACAGAACGGAACATTGCCATTGGTGGGCTACACACGCACACAGGTTCACAAGAGGCATACTGCCAATCACAATGCTCCGTTCTCTCGAAACCTTTACAATACGAATTTGATAGGAGTTCATGCTAGTTCCACAGTTATAATTATCATAGTATTATACTGTTCGACTTACAAACTTTGCGAACGTAATAAAAGTTGTTCCGTATGAATCAGCCATATTTGTTATAATTCTATACTCTTGTTATGATAATGATTATGGCAGTCGACGAGCAAGTTTGCGACTATTATAACATTATTTATCAATAATAAATATACTGCCGAATATCAATAGAAGATGTTATTTCGTTTTGTAGTCTTCATACATACATAAACTCACGCACGCCTATATCCCCGACGGGGTAGGCAGAGGTGCTAGCAACCATAGTTCGCCAGTTTATGTTTAGGTCCCAATGTAATAGGTGATCCTATTGCCATTAACCGGGCACTTATGAACCTGCGATAAATACACACATAACTTCGAAAAGCATCGAAAAGTCATTGGAAAACCTGGGATCGAACCTGAGACCTCGTCTCAGCAGTCCATTACCCATACCACTTGGCTACCGCGGTATACCTATATAGGTGTAGTCTTCATCTATATAATATATAAAAATGAATCGCGAAATATGTTGGGAAGCGCATAACTCGAAGACGGCTGGACCAATTCAAGTAATTCTTTTTTTATTTGTTACTTGAACTCTACGGAAGGTTCTTATGGAGCAGCGGGAACGGGATCAGAAGTCGAAGTAGCGGGAAGTAGGTAGTAGTATTGTATAAATATATTTGCACTGAGCGGTAATTGAGACTAAGCCCCCGCCCCCCAGCCCCTCCTTTTTTAAATCTTGTGCACCCTGCTTAACTGCATTTCTTGGAAGTGAATATTCAAGCTTATTCGATCCAAAGTATGAAACGCCATAAATCCTTTTTTCATTTACGTTATGATTTGAGCTAATATGGCGTTAAAAGTAGTAGTAAATTCCACCACTCAAAGCAATTATTTACTAGTAATGCATGGCATTATTAACGGTTGTATGTGTGAGTTTGACGAAATCAGTTCCGCTACTGAAACTATCGGTTCGCATTTCTACTAGTTTTTTTCTGTTCTGTGATATTTCTTTAGTTTCTGTCAAAATCCTTTCCCGTTTTTTATAGCACTTAGGTGGCAGACAAGCACGCGGTGCACTTGATGTTAAGTGGTTACGTTTGCAACACCAGGGGCGTCACATTCATGCTGCCGACCATAAATAGAGAAAAAATGAAGGGAGGGAGGAGAAAAGGTTAAGTGAGTCTCTGTGCTGTCAGTGTCAAAGCCAAAGAAGGATTTCTCGGTCTTCCCACTGACAACACAAAACCTCTCCAGTGAGCTCTGGCTACCCTGCTCACCACCGGAACCACCACACAAGGTTATTATTACCCACGATATACTGTAGATATTCCCGTTATCATTAATCCTTACATTACCAACAAAATACTTCCTTATCTACTATAGCAATACATTATAGATTGAACTTCCTCAAGCCCCTTAACGAAATAGAATATGTCCTTCAAAGTAGACCTTATAAGAATTCTCAAATCCATCACACCGAGAACTCGTATAACAGTGTTGTTCCACAACAATGGAATCACTATTATATATTCCGAGAGCCGCAAATGCGTTATATTATCATGTCGGAAATCGATGGGGCCCACGGGCTTTCAATACAGTTATTATTATACCCCATAACACGTTGTATGAGTCGCATTTTTCAAGATTATTCAGATAGAGTGAGGTATTTTGCTTTATTTAATGGGTTAGTGATGTTATACATAACATATAATAGGTAATATAGTTATGTTAAAGTATTTCTTAGTTTAATACAGTTTCAGAATATCAAATAGGGATGATAACTTTTTTTTATTCTAAAAAAATAAGCAGTTTATAACAATACTAGCTGGTCTGTGTCAACCCGTTTTTGCAACATTTTTCACTTGTGCTCCTCACCAGTTGGTTGTAGCATGATGTTATATACATATAAACCTTCATCTTTATTTAAAAAATTACACTCTGTCTATTGAAAAAACCACATGAAAATCCGTTGCGTAGTTTTAAAGATTTAAGCATACAAAGGGACATAAGGACATAGGGATATAGGGACAGAGAACGCGACTATTGTTTTAAACTATGTAGTAATAATAAACTGCTAAAGTGAAATTTTCTTACAAATAGTTTTAAAAATATTTGATTTTGAAAACTAAATTTCTCGATTCGTCAGAAAACGTTTTATAAAACTAAAACTACCTAAACCTATATATCTTTAAAACTACGCATCGGATATTGATGCGGTTTTTTTAATAGATAGAGTGATTGAATAGGAAGGTTTATGTGTATACAACATTATGCTACTGGTGCAGAGCAGAAATGAAAAATGTTGCAAAAATGGGGTGACGCAGATGAAGTTACGCGTGCAAGCTACTTATTTGATAAACCTCAATATGAGCAAATGACCTCTTAAATAAACCGCAAGGAATTACTACAGTAAACAAAATTTTCATATTTAAACCTATTTCATGGTACGGCTAACAGCAGTTACCGTCTGCGGTCGACTACGGATACATACCTTAAAAAATGCCAATATATTCAACATTCGGCGGCCATTTTTCCACGCACGCCATTAAACATTGTAAGTGAAAACTTACAGATAAAGACCAAATGGGTGACTTATGTGACTTTCCTATTGTCGTGCACCCTAACTATCCCTTCCATTATTTATGTGCCCCTTACACCACTCTAGGGACGTGAAAAAAATCGTGGCGTAAAGGAAACTTGCCCTCGAACGTGGGGAAATCATAACCCATCTTTTACAACTATGTTACGATTAGTCTCTGGGGGAAGTTGAACGGAGTTTCTGTTGTTAGATGTTTTAACTTTGTTTTTGGTTATTTTTATTGTTTTAGTAGTCTACCCGCGTTGGTTATTGGTCATTATTTAGAAACGATGGAATAGCTAATTTATTTTTTATTTATTTATGGTACGTCAATTTGAGTTCACCTCGCCTGATGTTAAGCTGAAGGCAAAGTCTCATAAAAGAGGGTCACCATTGCAAACACGTACAGTGCTACAATGGTGGCGTTCAGCTTGACGGCCTCATCGTCATGCTAGATTCGCCTGACACTCTCCAAGACGTTAACTGGTAATGATTGTGCGGCTAAGCACGTAATTAATTTTCTTGCGATTTACACCACATAGCAAGGAATAGTCAATTCTTTTTTCCAAATTTATTTAGCTGCAACATTTTTGGTTAGGAATTTATTTTCGGCATACTCATTTTTTTTACAAAGTTCCCGATTGGCAGCAATATGCTCGCGCCCTATTAAGTGGGTCCAAAAATCATAGTTGGCGAAATGTGGGTGTTTAATACACCTCTGCCTACCCCTATGTAAATGTTAGATATAAGTAATCTAGTCTATTGAAGTACAGCCACCGATTTTGGCATAGATGGTATCCGTGGGGATTTTGCACACGATAACAAAATGTCCAGACTACTATCCACATTCAGTAAATAAAAAATAAATAAATTTAGAATGGGAAAAATAAATAAATTTAGACTTATCTTATGATATTGGGGAGCATGCTCTGGAGCTATTGCGGACACTTCGACCATATTGGATCCTTTCTGTGTATTCAACCTGGCCCTTACGTTTGAAGAGTATTCCTCCACCTGATGGAAAGTGATCACCACGGCCATTGACGTTTGCAACCGCAGAGACGTTACATTCGTGATGCTCACCATATAGAGTGGAGAGAGGAGGGGAAGGGGGTGGGAAGAAGGGTAAAAGAGTTTCTACATTAGTGCAGAAGACAAAGAAGGATTACATACCACTACAGAGCAGTCTCAACTTAAGCCCTCGGTCTTTTCACTGACAACGCAAAACCTCTCCAGTGAGCTCTGGCTACCCTACTCACCGCTGGAATACAGCTCAAGGTTATTGTGAACCGCGGTATTCTGTAGGGCGGAGGTACTTCCCCAGTCGGACTGCGCAATTAGAATGGGAGATACCGTCATGTACCTACCTCCGTCATAGATTAACCGGTCTACCATTTTATAGTGAATTCTTTGCTCCGTTGACCTCTCACGATACATTTTTTTCTCGTTTTCATAGTCTGAAATTACGGCTATACGATTTCAATTTTTCTTCCGCTTTGTAGTCTGAAATTTCGGATATGGTTACGGTACGTTTCATGGTTGCCCACCACACCTGTAAAATAAAAAATTATGAGTATTACTCTCAAAAACAAAACAATTCCTTCGACATATTTCACTGTTGTTAGCAATTCCCCACGGCACTGCCTTGAATTGTGAACTTTAGAACAGAAATTGTCTCACATTTGTGATATACGGATCGGACCTTCGATGAACATTAAAATCGTTTTAAAACTCATCTCATATACGCCACGCCTATATCACCGAAGGGGTAGGCAGAGGGGCACCCACATTTCGCCAGTTTATGTTTAGGTCCCAATGTAATAGGTGGCGAGCCTATTGCCATTAACCGGGCACTTATAAACCTGCGATGCGATGGTTTACCCTGAAATCGAACCCGAAACCTCGTCTCAGCAGTCCCATACCACTAGGCTACCGTGGTTTTAAACCTAAATTGGTAACTGTTTAGAACAAAAAAAAATCTTATAACATTGAAATGGCATGACTTTTTTACCGATTCCATCGTGATGTATTTGGTATTCTTTACATTTAGATTGAATTTCGGCTATTATTCAACATGGCAAAAGCTTCATTTTGAGAACAATTCGTGTAACCTTCAGATTTTTTTATAATAGGAGTACTATCCCGCATCAAGTCTCGAAGTTCTTTACTATGTAGCACATGTATTTCTTTCTTCCTACAGTCTTGGACAATTCGTAAAAACATAACATCTGTCATGGACGTCAAGATTGTTACCACCATTCTAAGGACAACATTTGCAATGGCAGCCGCTATTTTTTCGAATGAATGAACTTTAACTTACTCGTGAAAATATTAATTTATTTAAGTCATCATATTGCTTAATGCTGTCAATATGATGACTTAAATAAATTAATAATTTCTGCAAAGTTTAGACACAGCTCATTTTTATTTTCATATTATTTGGAAGAGACCCATTTCGATCATATTCAATCATAATTATATATCTATATTTTATGTTATTCATAAAGACTTCACATTATAAATTAAAATTGGCTTGAAATTAAGCCTACTATAGAAAATTTATATACCTTCTTCCAAGTAATAAATAAAATAGGCGATCGTCATCCCAGCGATAATTTCAATTTCATCTAAAGTTGGTACTTTAGAGCCCGGTCTGTGGTGTAGTAATACAGATAATAAGTAGGTATTTAATTTCAAAGTAATTTAAAATATTACAAATTCTATCCACCTGACAGTTCTACGAAATAAGTCAAATAGCGATCTTATTTCCACATTAAATATTTAGCTCGTCACTTTAATCGTCTGTGTGTCACAAATTGCCTGTTACAGTTCCCCGTACCTCTAAATTGCGCCGGAAAGTTATTTTTTAAAGTTGCAAAAGCCTCTTTCTCATAAACAGTTATTTTCTACATCAAATGAAATGAAAGCGTAGAGTTTTTTTATTAGCCAAAATGGCGGATCGGTTTTGAATTTCGAACTTATGCGCGGTTTTGTTTCATGTTCTCTTTTTGAACTTCGGAATGTGGCTTCGATATTCGATGCTCTGTCTCTGTCTGTTGTCGAATCTTTTGGAGTTTTGGTTTTCTGTAATGAGATTTGTTTTTAATCTAGTTTTTCATTTTCCTTGTGTTATAATTTTTATCATAAAGGTTGTCATGGAGGTTTATTTCCTTTTCAATAAATTTTGTACGTAATTCAGATCAACCGAAGTTGCTTTAATTGTATCAAAGACTTGTTATTTAATCTGGCAGGAAAGTAATTGAAAATATTTCCTCATGGGTGACGTCACAAAATTGTAATATTGCTTTATAGACGTCGTGGGACCAACAAAGGAAGTTAAATTGAAATATTAACGATTTAAAAATGGTTGTAAGACCAGAGCTTTATATAAATAATAATCAATATCTCAAAATGTACCGTAAAATCATCCAAACTCTTTTTTTAAATCACATTTTGCGACAGTTGTCAACCATTTTGATTGATATACCTATTTATATTTTATATTTAAAATAATTACGAATTTGACTTATACAATACACAAATTATTCAGCAAATCAGTATTAAATGATTTAAAAAATTACAGTTACTATTGAATAACTATAGTAACTTAGCAACACAACAAAACAAAATCGACAGAATTTCGGAAATAAAAAAAAAATGAAAATTCGGAAAAAATCTCCATCTTTTAAGATCCAATGAGTACTTCCATACCTCAAAATAGAATATAACAACTGCAAGGAATCTGTAGGGTATGACTGATTGAGCCCACAATTACCTCGGTCAAGCTGAACAAGCACTTTTATCTGACAATTGTCCCGCTAATTCGATTTTACGGCTCGGTTGTAAAACTGTGACGGAACCACAGTGTAAATAAATCAGTAAGTCCACTCAAATTTACTACACATATTTATACTGTACAGGTATTCCAGCTGGGTACAGTTGTAACATTGTTGGTGTTTATAATGTTGAGCCTCTTTCCAGAGAGTTTACTCTAAGCCGTGCCATCAGGCGATGTGAAATTGCCTTAAGGATAAATACACACTTACAACGCATAGCCTTCTCAATTGATAGATACATGTAAACCTCTGGTTTGGGTACTTCTTTCCGAGAAATTTATCTTACTAGGGTGTGAAACTTCAAACAGTTTGATCGTTTCATCGTCCTCTTTGCAGTGTCTGCATTTTGCATCGTCCATAATACCAACTTTGCTCAAAGTGTATTTTGTGCAGTAGTGGTCAGTACATGCACCTATTACTGTGATTGATTATTTTCTTGCTTAGTCTTCCTAAATCATTGCTTGTAAATTAATTCTCATACTACGATGATACATAACATAACATAAACTCACGCCTATATCCCCGAAGGGGTAGGCAGAGGTGCTAGCACCTACATTTCGCCAGTTTATGTTTAGGTCCTAATGTAATAGATGGCAAGCCTATTGCCATTAACCGGGCACTTATAAACCTGCGATAAATACACACATAACTTCGAAAAGCATTGAAAAGTCATTAGGGTGTGCCGTGGTAAAACTTTGGATCGAACCCGAGACCTCGTCTCAGCAGTTCATTACCCATACCACTAGGCTACCGCGATACGATGATAATACGAAACGAAGGCAAAATTATACTACTGAAGTTTTTACACTGTGGCATTCTTAGGCCGTATCCACACAGACTTGAAGTTGCAATCGAGGGTTGTAAATCTCGCTTCCTACAGATAAAGTATGGACGTGAGCAGCAGTCTAAGTCAGTTTCATTCCAGTTTATGAGTCAACTCGAATGGCATTTTTTATTACGGTCTTTTTTAATATGAATCTATTATGAAATAAGGTCTTTTGAAAGAAGAATGAGAGCTGTTATATTATTCAGGGTTTTTTTTGGTATCGGAATTCAGCGAGATATAATTCAGTAAATTTGGCACATGACTAAGGTCAATTCTAGTAATGGAATTCAGCTTCGAATACCGTTTTAGACATGTCCATAGACGTATTAGGGATGGGCATATCAAACCAAATGTTAAGCTGAAGGCAAAGTCTCAGGAAAGAGGGTCACCATTGCAAACACGTTCAATGCTACAATGGTGGCGCTTAGCTTGACGGCCTCATCAGATGCTTTTTCACGCCCCGCTTAAATTTAAAGCATAAAACGTTTCCATTACCTGAATATCTTGAAACCATTATTCACGCCTGTAACTACAAAATAAATATTTTATACCCGATACTTATAATATTAAAATTTAACAAGAGCTTACATAAATGACAAAAACACATCGGCTATCGTAAATTATCGAGAAAACCGTAAAATTATTATTATACGTCAACATTTTTTTTAAATTACGACCATATTGTAACATTATGGATTGATGGTGGAGATACTGATTCAATGGAAGGGACTGTGAGCGTGGTATTGCAGTGTACCGAAGCGTATTTAAAATTGTTACCCATTTATAATGTCGTCTATGTATATTGCTTGACAAGCATTGAGGATGGGTCAGGGTAGGTAGTATTTATTTTATACATAGGTGGCAGACAAGCACACGGCCCACCTGATGAGAAGTGGTCACCGATACCTATGGACGTTTGCAACACTAGAGGCGTCACATTTATGCTGCCGACCATATTGAGATGAGAGTATAATATATTTATGCAAATTCTAAGCCCATAATACATTCAAAGCTTAGCTTCCATCCACATGACACGCGCTGTGTAATAAGGCCTGTAATAATATAACATAACCTGAACTCACGCCTTTATCCCCGAAGGGGTAGGCAGAGGTGCTAACACCCACATTTCGCCAGTTTATGTTTAGGTCCCAATGTTATAGGTGACGAGCCTATTACCATTAACCGGGCACTTATAAACCTGCGATAAATACACACATAACTTCGAAAAGCATCGAAGTCGAAATCGTGGTGTGTGCCATGGAGAACCTGGGATCGAACCCGAGACCTCGTCTCAGCAGTCCATTACCCATACCACTAGGCTACCGTGGCCTGTAATACTTATTTATTTATACTTAAATCAAATTCAAAACATGCTTCTACGTAAGAACTTACGATATTAATACAACGACAGAAAAAAAACTAAAAGTTCCAAGTTTCAAGATATGTCACAGGAAACTCACTGCACTTCAACAATAAAACTTTTCAATTAGGACCATTTCTCTTTGAAAAACCGATGTCGCTTACATCACTTTTTTGTCTTTCAACCGTATATATGAAAACATTTTTGTATTTCACTATACATTATCAGTAACGACCCGAACCTTCGCCCTGTACCACATATAGTGTATTTAAAAGCCACATTATACGTTAATAATGGCTTTTCCAGTGTAATCATTTTCGTATCTGCAAGATTGAAAATTTATTATAATTCATTAAGCTAAATGGCTGTCAGTAGCAGTTTTTGATCAACGCGGGCCATTAAACACTTTTAATTGTAAAATATTTTTGTATAATCACGGCTGTATGCCGATAAAGGATCAGATAGGAGGTAATTCTTTTTTTATACAACTTAGGTGGCAAACATGCACACGGCTCATCTGTTGGAAAGTGGTTACCATGGCCTATGGATGTAACCTCCCGTTACACTTGTGCTGCCGACCCTGTAGAGGGGAAGGAGACCGTTTGAAGGTTAAGAGAGTTTCTGCACTGTCAGGGCAGAAGACAAAGCAATATTACATACCACCATAGAGCAGTGATAATTTAAACTCTCGCATTGACGACAACACTGAATGTACTGTTTACGATGACTTGGTAAATGGGTCGCGTACTGCCACATCATACAGATGGAAGTTCGATTCTTGTTCTGTGCAAATATTTACGCACATGAATCATCATCATCCTTGCTTGTTAGTCCCGGGGCCTTTACCTCAGAGTTAATTGGTTTACATGAAAGTTTCATGTTATTATTAAGAAATAAACTAATGTCGTAACAGAACCGTGAACCATTAATCCAATTATCCGGTTTATTAAAATAAACATAACATATAACAGATGGTTTCATTAAATTCATATCAACTATCAACTGTAAGATATATTCAAAAGTAACAGTTCACAAGAAAATAACATCTTAGTAAACCGTTTCTGATGTCGTTAAAGATCATTTCTCTTTGAATATTCCAAGTCGATTACACTCTTTTATTATCAACCGAAAATGTACTCCCGTTAGTCTATTTTGAGGTTATGACAGACATATTTTGGAGGTTATTTCACCACTGACTGTGACCGTCACTTCAAATAGGTCATAACAGTGATAAATCTAAAAATATGGCGTCAGATTGGCACAGATGTTGTCATTAATTAACGAATATTATATTGTAACAAAATTAATGACTGTAATGAGATTATAAAGCTATTCGTACTTGTATAATATAAGTTTTAAACGAATAGTAGTAAATAGTAATAAAATTTGTTGAAACATTTAGAAAAATTTTAATTTTACAAAAATTAAGTGGGTATATGAAATTTGACGCATTTACAAACAGTTTAAACCATAAAGTTATCCTCAAAGAAACAAAGTGTGCGATTAACAAACGTATTTTTATGCAGAACCTAGACGTGAAAAAATGACAGAATAATAATATACGCACCGTGAAATGTTTTTATAAACCATTATATACTTTGGCAGAAATAACACTATCACTTGCTGAATTTAAATTTGTTAACGCATTAATAAAGGAGTCTGTGAGTCTATTTACGTTAGTAATATTATATCTATGGCTAAGATCGGGTAGAAAAATAAACTTGGATATAATTAATATGCATAAGAAATAAAATAAAACTATTACGACACCCTCTATATTAAAAAAGGTGATACACTTTTTATCCGTGCGAACTATGAAATTCAATAAATAAATTCAGATTTTTCAATATGGCGTTTAAAACATTTTGGAAAGTTCGTCGGAATAGTGTAGTAACTTCGGTAATAGTTTTATTCGCTCGTAACATACCTACTGTCTCATTGAACAATGGCTCTAATAGACCATTGTAATTAATGTTTATAGCAAACCATTCACCTACGTACAGCGGTTAACCACTCTATCTATATAAAGCTGTCTCCTATTAAATCTAGCAGGTAGAAACTAGGATCTTAACATATGAAATTGCCGAAATTTTTTTATAGATTCATGAGTTCGTTATTTCTGTAATATAATAGCTATTTCCATTATTTATATGTTGTTTGAAAGTTGATTTTACGATTTTACAACTCTATTTTGAATTTTGTTTTTATTGACGGCGTGATAAATTAAATTTGATCTTCAAAAACAGTACTTCTTAAGTGCTATCCAGTTTGATAATAAACGTATTACTTTTTTACAGCTGTCACTTTTCAAAAATGTAATAAATGTTGCTGTTTACTTAATGTTTCTATCTCATTCGTACACAAAAAAAAATCATAAAATTTAGATTTGTCATTCCTAAAAAAATGCAAAAATGTTAGTACTGAAAATTGTGTTTCCTCATATTTCTTAAAACAAAATGGCAATTTCTTATGTAACGACCTAATATAATGTAAACCTCACTTGTAAGTAATGAACAAGCCCTTTAAAAATATTGTTTTTGTAATTACTTATAACTTAACCTAAACATACCAGATTTATTCTAAACTATTTCGGATCATCATCATCATTTCTGCCATAGGACCTCCATTGCTGAACATAGGCCTCCCCATCGATCTCCAATCCGACCGGTTGGAGACGGTCTGCGTCCAATGGGTACCCGCGACTTTGACTATGTCATCCGTCCATCTCGCAGTGTGCCGTCCTACGTCTAACTATTAAGGATATAACACCACCATCATTTTATTCGAAGGGTAAGAAGCGACTAACGGAAAAATACGCAAGCCATATGACTGCGAGAGAAGGAAAACACGAAATAAAATCTTGTACCAACCAGTCTGGCCACCGTCGAAGCAGTATTTCTATTCAGTTATATTGCTACTGATCCTACGATTAAGTATAAAAATCAATAAAACAATAATATTTAGGAATATTACTATCCTAACTTAACTTTTTCAAATAGGTTTAAAATTACAAAACAAGAACAGTCATTCTCGTTTTCAAATTTCGTCCGTCTCTTTCACAGAGACCGCTCTAACCATCTGAGCTACTAGACACAATCTAGAGAAATATATACGTCTATGGGAGCTACTAAGTATTAATAGTAAGCCTTCCCATAAAGCGAAACTTATACTCGTGAGTAGCAATAACGCTACCGTAAAGAAAATTACTACACCACGACGACGGCAACTCAATGCGGTCGATTCAACAGAAAAAATAAATAATATCTTCAAACAACCTCTCACACTTGACCAGTTTTACTCACGCCCCATCGCATCCGTAGAAGCTTACTCTCATATTTTCCACTTCAATAGGTTGAGCTAAGTGGTTTATAAGAAACTTCTCTCCGAAGATGCTTTAGGTGTAGGGTAGCGGTGCCATTATTTAGCTAAGAGGCTATAACGTATAACACGAAAGTAGTAACGAAAGGGTATAACCGGTTAATGGCCCGGTTGCCATTAACCGGGCACTTATAAACCTGCGATAAATACACACATAACTTCGAAAAGCATCGAAAAGTCAATGGTTGCCATGGTAAAACCTGAGATCGAATCCGAGTCCTCGCCTCAGCAGTCCATTACCCATACCGCTAGGCTACCACGGCTTTCCTATATAATAATATAGGTGAATATTTGCATGTACAATGGGTGGCCTTATCGCTAAAAGCGATCTCTTCCAGACAACCTTAGAACTAGTTTAGCTAACTCTTCCCTACTATTCAGAATTCTATTCCTCTTTTCAAAAGCCAACCATTTACGACATCACTTCACTATCACTATCATCACTACATAGTATAAAATAAAGTCGCGTTCTCTGTCCCTATTTTTCTTGTCCCTTTGTATGCTTAAATCTTCAAAACTATGCAACGGATTTTGATGCGGTTTTTAATAGATAGAATGGTTAAAGAGGAAGGTTTATATGTATATAACATCATGCTACAACAAACAGGTGCGGAGCAGGAATGAAAAATGTTGCAAAAACGGGGTGACGCAAACGAAGTTGCGCGGGTCAGCTAGTCGTCACTACATAGTGTAAAACAAAGTCGCGTTCTCTGTCCCTATGTCCCGTTGTATGCTTGAATCTTTAAAACTACGCAACGGATTTTGATGTGGTTTGTTTTAATTGATAGAATGGTTAAAGAGGAAGGTTTATATGTATATAACATCATGCTACAACCAACAGGTGCGGAGCAGGAATGAACAATGTTGCAAAAACGGGGTGACGCTGACGAAGTTGCGCGGGTCAGCTAGTATATTAATAAAGAAATTTATTTTGAAAGATGAGTGAACTCCAATCGTTCGCGACATAAAAATATAGTCAAAGCCACAATTCTGTGGAAGATGACGCAACTCCAATGTGTTAACTGGCGAAAACTGGGCGTTATGCCAAGTCAACATTCCGTGGCGTCTAGACGACCGTTATATTGTAATATTTATCGTTTTTTATATGAAATATACAACTGACTGTAAGGGTAATTTCAAGACAGTCTGTGAAGTGGCGGTAGTTCATTTCACATAACATAACATAATAACATAAACTCACGCCTGTATCCCCGATGGGGTAGGCAGAGGTGCTAGCACCCACATTTCACCAGTTTATGTTTAGGTCCCAATGTAATAGGTGGCGAGCCTATTACCATCAACCGGGCACTTATAAACCTGTGATAAATACACACATAACTTCGAAAAACATCACAAAGTCATTCATGTGTGCCATGGTAAAATCTGGGATCGAACCTGAGACGTCGTTTCAACAGTCCATTACCGATATCATACCACACCACTAGGCTACCGCGGTTCTTTTCGCGCTATCGTGGTTTCAAAATAAATAAAGTAAGATTGAAATTACATTACTTTTAAAAGGTGCTGATAAGCCCCCTGGTCTGAATTACCCCTAATGTTAGGAGTCTCTTAATGACCTAGCAAGATAACAGAACCCGCGGGGAAATATTAAAGAAGGGAAATTGACATAATTTGGGCATATCTTTATATTTCATTAAATTTTAGAGGAACTCTGGTATGCCTTCGCTAAATACTTCCTAGATACTCACGGTACTAGGTTACAGCGACATGCGGTCCGTATTATTGGGAATCTTGCGGTCATAAACACCCACAAGTCTTTGCTGATGCGTAGAGATGTTGCGTCCTAAGCTACTGCTTATAGTAGTAAAATACTTTTTACCGTCTCTACCGTGGTGAATATTCAGATGAGCTCTTCCAACTAATTCCACCCTCTCCTTTAAATAAATTAAATAGATATAATAATTAACTATTGTCAACTACCTACATTTTTGTGAAAAATGAACTTGAAACTAATAGGTTCATAAGATTTTTAAGTTATAGATAAATTGTATGTACTTATTTTGTGTTCTAACCGGCAAGTTAAATTGGTATTGTGTAAACTTTTATAGGCGCCTTAGCTTGACAAAGTGATTTATTCCTTATGTTTTGTATGTGTCTGCTTTGCAGCAGTTGTTTTCTCTGTAACAGGTATGTAATTATTGTAGTAATAAAAACTTTAAAAACAAACAAAACAAACCTTCTCATTTCCTATACAGGGCAACACGTGCAGGGCTTAGATGTCACCCGCATACGGTGGAGAATATTCCATCAAGAACGCACCTAATCTATATCTATACTAATATTATAAAGAGGAAAGATTTGTACCATTTTTGTATGTTTGTATGTTTGAAATGAATAGGCTCAAAAAGTACTGGGCCGATTTAAAATATTCTTTCACCTCTAAAAGTCTACAATATCTAGGAATAACATAGGATATATATCATCACGCTACCATACAAGGGAGCGGAGTAATAATCATAAATCTCAATTGATCCGGTAAATTTCTATACATTGGCGCTAATATCGCTAACAATTTCCGTTGTCATGACAGCAAAAGTAGTATAGAGAGGCAAGTAGTGAATCGAGTAGAGTCGTACAACGTGATAATCGACATCCACGCGGGCGAAGTCGCGGGCAACAGCTAGTACACTATAAAAATAATTAAACATACATTCTTTATTACAATAAAAGTAACATGTTAAAGTAATTTCATCACTCGAAAAAGCCTGTGTAAATAAAAGGCAGTAATTAATTTAATTTTTTTCAAAAGATGCCAATTATTTTTAATTTCAACGGTTATTTTTAGCATTCATTGAAATAAAAAAATATTTTTTTTATATTTCAAAGGTTTTTGTGAAAGAAAAATTGTTTTTAATTAGCTTAAATTACTCAGACAGACTTTTATAGAACGGGGTGGGTGTAAACTCAAAGGAGTTTTCACTTCAGAAAAATTTCCTCGGAGTATTTTGACAATTACTTTTCTTAAGGATTTTTTTTGTATAAATTTTATTTTAAACGGTGTTTACATTCCATTCGTTTTATGCGTTTTTTATTCATCTTAGATGGGGGTTTTGTTTTAAATCAACGAATATAATATATAAATAATAAATATTCTAGGACAATCTACACAACGTCATCAAGGCCCATGGTAAGCATAGTTTAACTAGCTTGTGTTACGGGTTATAGAATGCGGATAAACATACATAGATACATTTTTTTTTGTAAATACATACATTTATTATACATAGAAACACCCAGAAAAATGCAGATATTCATATTCAAGCACACATTTGCACTGAGCGGGAATCGAACCCGCGCCTCCTTGTAGCAGTCGCGTTCACTACCGCTACACCACGGAGGTCGTCATTATATTTTAATATGTAAACCATAGTTACCTTTAAAGGAATAAGGTGTGCAAGTGTCATACGTATCTTTACACAAAACCTTAGCGTAAGAAAGGGACAGAGTATAGGTACTTAGTGGTCATCGTTTGCAACCCCAAGGGCGTCACATTCGTGCTGGCGACCCTGTATAGGAAAGAGGGAAGGAGAGGGAAGGGTTGAAGGCTTAGATAGTTTATATTCCATCAGTGTTGAAGACGACCCAGGGTTTCATTTCATCACATAGCAATATTAACCTAAGTCCTCGGTATTCCCACTGATAACATAAAACGTCTTCAATGAGCTACCCTACTCACTGCCAAAAACTCAACACAAGGTTATTATTAACCGTGGTAAACTGTAAAGCAGAGGTTACTTCCCCAGTCGGATAGCTCAATTAGGACGGGAGATACCGCCATGTCCTACCTCCTTTTCTTTTTTTCATCCTTGTCTGCTTACTATCAGACGGGGTGAAGTCAAATTGAGGAGTCCGATTTAGAAATAAATCTATATATAATCCTACTAATATTATAAAGGCGAAAGTTTGTTTGGATGGATGTATGGATGGATGTTTGTTCCTCTTTCACGCATAAACGGCTGGACTGATTTGGTTGAAATTTGGTACAGGGGTAGATTAGAACCTGGAATAACACATAGGCTACTTTTTATCCCGGGAAAAGGTTCCCAAGGGTTGCGGGAACGGGAACAAAATTCCACGCGGGCGAAGCCGTGGGCATCAGCTAGTATACAATAAATGAGGGGTTTATCTATACACTCATGATTTTTATTTGTAGATACAATGATAAAGAAACAAATATAACTTATTCAAGCACAAAATTCGTATTATTTTCGCCTTTTTGAACAGTGAAAACGAAATCAATTTCTCTTTCCTCCATTTTCCTTGTTGTACTATTTATGTTTCTCCATGTCATGTTCGTTAGTAACAATACGTGTTGTCATGCTGCCTTTATTATTTCAACAATATTATTCAAATATAAGAGAAACATTTGTTATAAAGACGGTTGAATGGTATCGACAATAAAATACTAAGTTTTCGAATATTTTGGCAAACGCTATCCCTCATAAAACGTTTTGATTCTTTTTAGACTATACCCATGACGGAAAACAAAAAATACCGGCCAAGTGCGAGTCGGACTCGCCCATGAAGGGGAACCCTAAATGGGAAGGGGAACTTTAAGCACAAAAACTTCAACCGGGAAGATGGGTTTCAAATGGCGAGTGTCTGGCACCCGGTGATTCGTAAGTTCACAAAACCCAAACAAACGGCATCTTCAAAAACCGTGCGAGCCGATACAGTGAGTTGTGTGTCGCGATCGAGTATGCCCACGCCCGTAATCACCGAAGGGGCAGGCAGAGGTGTACTTAACACCCACATTTTACCAACTATGATTTTCGGTCCCACGTAATAGGGGCAGCTAAGTAAATTTGAATTTTTTTTGACCCGATTCCTTGCAACGCGGTGTAAATCGCAAGGACATTAATTACGTGTTTAGCCGCACAAGCACTACCAATTAACGTCTTGGAGAGTATCAGACAGAAATAGAGAAATAGAATAAACGTTTACTACAAATAAAACTCTCTCTTAACTTAAGAGCTATGCTCTTGTCGGTGGAGTAATCACCACTCCTCTCTGTCCCCCCCAACCCCTTGACCTCCTGATACGACACAACTTGTATCCTTTCCTTTATCTGTGCTTGTTCCTCTTGGCCTACCTCTTCCTCTCTTTCCTTCTACTTTCCCTTCTATGATCTTTGTTAGAAACAAGTCGTGTCCCATCATCTTTCCTCTTCTGTTTTCGATAATTTCCAATATAGACATTCTCTCCTGTGTCTTGCTTACAAATAAAACTAGTTCGCCAATATTCGTTTTGAAGAGTAGAAACCAAAATGCAATCTAGCGTTGATGAGTACTATCAACGTAGAAAGTTTTATGAGGTTTCCATGTCGGCAAGTGGTGCAAATCCAGGGATTAACGAAATGTTTTCTCATTTGGTTTATAAAATCGCTCGCTGTGTTCGCTTCAAGTTCATAAGGTTTAATAATAAGTTTTCGAAGCCGAAACTGGCTATTTAAAATACGATATAGAATTAGAAGTTACCTGGTGGAAGTTAATTATAAGTAAATATATATAATGGCATGAAATGAAATATTTTAATTGCCAGAATACAGGTAAACAAGATGGATCCTATAATTACAATGGCCCATTTACATCCTACCATTATGATACGCAAATAATGAAATGATCGAAGGGCGTACCCAATAATTATTTATTTATTTAAAGTCAGATTTATGTTGTCAGATTTATATTGTCAGATTTATATTGTCAGATTTATATTGTCAGATTTATATTGTCAGATTTAGGTTGATGTAATTACGAATGCATTTGTACTTACATATGGGGGAGGGAGACACATAAAACACATACAACATTTCTCTCCTCGGGAGGAAGGAGTCTTTTTACTTGCTTTGAGGGGTGCAGTTTGACATTCCTTTCTTTTGACAATTAGTGATTATTACTAAAATCCATTCAGTCGTTTTTGCATGATCCACGATCCACAAATGGATATTATTTATGAAGATGTAGGTAATTATTTTCCTTGCCAATAAGTATGCTATTAAAATATTTTATTATTAGTACCTACTCACAGTAGTTACTTACATTTTATTTGAACAATTTAATCCTTTCATTAATGGGAGGTAATAAAAACTAGCCAAACCCAATTATCATCATTTTCATCATTTTTGCGTTAATTACCGCTCTTTTTAGTCTTACTTTGTTGAAATTCGATATTTTCCGTGAAGCGACTGCCATCTGGCCTTCACAACTTATAGGTATAAGCGACATTGAAGTACTTCAGTTATACCAGTTGTTAGATTTTTAAGGCTTATTGCTCGTCGTCACATAAAATTACATAACATAACATAAACTCACGCCTATATCCCCGAAGGGGTAGGCAGTGGCGCTAGCACCCACATTTCGCCAGTTTATGTTTAAGTCCCAATGTACCGGGCACTTATTTACCTGCGATAAATACACATATAACTTCGAAAAGTCATTGGTGTGTGCCATGGTAAACCTGGGATCGAACCCGAGACCTCGCCTCAGCAGTTCATTACCCATACCACTAGGCTGAGAAAAATTAAAGTTCCTTTTTTAAATTTCGTCACAAGAAAATACACCTACATCACTAACCAATAAACACACATAAACACCATACATAGGTCTATTTCTTTTCAACAGTCGTCGCGTCGTCGTCACGTCCTCGTGTCGTACTTTTTAGCACTTACTCGGTACCCCCAGTTCTTTTCTGATACTTCAAACTATGCGGTGGTGTGAAGTGGCCATTACGTTTCTCACTATGACGTATCGCTTTTTCAATTCAGTGATGGGATGAAGTAACAGCTACTGTTATTTTGAATAGATATTGAAATATACTCGTAGAATATTCATACATACATACATACATACATACATATGCTCACGCCCGTAATCTCCGTGTATTAAACACTTACATTTCGCCAACTATAATTTTCAGTCCCACGTAATGGGGCGAGCCTATTGCCGTCAATCGGGCACTTAGTAACAAATACGTATTCTGAAAATAAATTTCTAAATGTTACTGCTAAATAAATTTGGAAAACAAAATTTATCCAACTCCTTGCTATGCGGTGTTAATCGCAAGGAACTTAATTACGTGCTTAGCCGCACAAGCACTACCAAATAACGTCTTGAAGAGTATCAGACGATTGGAGATATTCAGAATAGGTATTAATCGTTTATATTTCCTATGTACTTCAAATTAATGTTTTCAATAATTAGAAATATTTAAAAAAAATGTTATCATGGCCATTTTATATTATTTCTGATCTACAAAGTGATTGAAATCTCATTTATTTTTACGTGACTGCCGAAGGAAGGAGGGTAATGAGTTTTTCCAGACTATGTACGAGTTTGTCCATTTCTTTGGCACCCCGTGCAACCTGAATGGCTTGACCAATAAGGCATTATCAAAACATAACTGAACCGTGAAGATTAGTGTTAAGTAAAGGTTAAATTCCAATCAGATTAAATCAATAAAATTGAATTGAGCGCTGACAATTCAATTACGCAAGAATAATCACTGCTGTGTCGACTACTGGCCCTTGGCAATGAATTAATTACCGATATTTCGTTCGAACTGTATTTTACTGTGATTACCAATTCAAATCGATTGACTTGCATATCCCCGAAGGGGTAGGTATTACCATCGAACATTTCATTGTGCTTGGTAGTTCGTATGATTGTCGGTAGATGACTCCCATCATCGCTCCAAAGATGGTTGCATAGGCGAATTTCGAATGCTTCTGTCGTGGCTTAGCGCGCAGAGCGTTGTCCCTTTAAAGGAAAGATTGCAGGTTCGAATCCCTTCGAAGTATTCACTTTCTCCGATCTAAATTTTGTATGCTAATTAGAACAGTTAGCATACTAACAAATAACTTGATTTTTTTTAAGAACACGTTGGTGGCAGACAAGCACATGGCCCACCTGATAGGAAGCGGTTTGAAGCGCTTAATATTAGACAGCGAACTAATAGGCGAGTAACTAGGAAAAATATGACGATTGATTGATTGATTGATTATTATTCCGGTGTCTCAATTACTAATGCATTTTTCTTTTGTTCACAGGTAGTTGTAGCAGTACTGAAAAAATAAACATATCGTAAAAATACACATAAAAATCCGTGGTACTCGTGTTGTGAGTTCGTGAGTGTCAATAAAATATCCATCAGTAACAGTGTCGATAAAATATCATAATAAAATTAACAGTGACAAAAAACAAGCTGTGAAAAATAACAGGTACAAAATATTAGTGATATCGAGTAACAGTGACAAATAAAAATACAAAAATAATCTGTGAAAAATAACAGGTATAAAATATTAGTGATATCGAGTACTAGGAGTGGCTAATAATAATAGTGAAGTGAAAACTCAGTGGTACTAATAGCAATGCTTCTATAGTGTGGTGATATTGATGATTTTTTTACGGTCACCACGAATGCGGGCGGACGGCCCCTTAGGCCGGCAGGTCAATGACAACGCCGGCACTCTTCATTCTTTCTTTGGCCCTTGGTAAGTTATTTTTAACTGTAATTAGCTGTACCCATTTGATACTCTCCAAGACGTTAATTGGCAGTGCTTGTACGGTTAAGCACGTAATTAATGTCATTGCGATTTACACCGCATGGCAAGGAATCGGGTCCAAATTTATTTAGCTGCTACGTTTTTGGTTACCAATTTATTTTCGACATACTCACTTTGTTACCCGATTGGCGGATTACAATCTTATCTTATCTTATCTTATGTTATTGGGGTGCGTGCTCTGGAGCTTTCGCGGACACTTCGACCCTATTGGATCCTTTGTGTCGACCCCATCCTGGCTCCTAGGTTAGAGGAGGGATAGCCCTCTCTATCAGGGTGGCCACTCCTCTTAATCGCAGGTGCATGTAATCCTCTGGTTTGGGGTATCCCCTCCCGAGTAGATCCATTCGATGTCTTCCTAAGGCGTGGCACTCGCACAGTATGTGCTTCATCGTTTCCACGTCCTCCTTGCAGTGTCTGCATGTTTCTTCATTTATGATACCAATCTTGCTCAAAGTGTATTTTGTGCAGTAGTGGCCAGTAAACGCTCCTATTATTTTCCGGATTCTGTCCCTGCTGAGATTAATTATTTTCTCGCTCAGCCTTCCCAATTCATTGCTTAAGAATTCCTTCGAATGTGTTAGGCCTGGTTTGGTCCTCCATTCCTTAAGCTGGCTCTTTTTGGCCTGCTCTAGAATAGCCCTTTTGAATGTGGCTACGGGGAGTCCAACGAATGGTTCGGGACCTGTAGGTATTTTAGCAGATCCCTGTCTGGCTAGATGGTCTGCTTTTTCATTTCCTTCAATCCCCTCATGACCGGGGACCCAGACGAGCCTTAATCTGTTGGCTCTTCCAACCTTGTTTAGGCTTCTTATGCAATTCAGTGTTATTTCTGAATGTACCTTTGGAGAGCTTAGCGCTTTAATAGCTGCTTGGCTGTCACTGAGAATATAAATTTCCTTTCCATGAGTTTTTCTATTTATAATCTCCTGAGCGCATTCAATAATAGCGTACACCTCCGTTTGGAATACGGAGGCGTATCTGCCGAGACTGACGCTGATGTCGCAATTTTCCGCGTGTACACCTGCTCCTGTGCCATCTAGTGTCTTAGAGCCATCGGTATACCAGATTTGTCTATTACCTTGATTGGTTCTGAGACCTTGTTTCCATTCCTGTCTGGTAGGAATTGTTACCTTGTAGTTCCTATGAAATACTAGTTTAGGCTGCTTTTTGTCAGACCTCATTTCTAGTAGATCCCGAAGATCAGGTGTTATCTCCATTTTTGTATAACTCATTGGTATGCTGGTAGTATGTCCTGCATCCTTAAGTCTTTTGAGAGCTTTTATAGCCTCCATTTGTACAATTGAATGCAGCGGTAGCATATTTAACAGTCGTTCCAACGCTGCTGTCGGTGTTGTTATAAATGCACCCGTTATAGACATGCAGGCTAGCCGTTGGATTTTGCTGAGCGTTTCCCTGCATGTTACTTTCGTGGTCCTTGGCCACCACACTATACTTCCGTATTTGATTATCGGTAGTATCATCATGTTGTATATCCAGTGCAGAATTTTTGGTTTAAGTCCCCATGTTCTGCCATACGCCCTGCGGCATATACCGAGGACTCTCATAGATTTCTTTGTGACGAAATCTTGATGTGACCGCCATGTTAGTTGTTTATCTAACATGACTCCGAGGTACTTCACCTCTTCGGCCCATTCCAGTTGTACTCCTGCTACCTTAAGTCTTTTTAAGCTTTTTAGGTCCCTTTTGCGTGTGAAATATAGGGCTGATGTTTTGGATGGATTTATCGTTAAGTGATTTTCCATACTCCATCTGAGTGCTATATTCAAACCCTTTTGTAATAATCCCGAGACAGTGCCTGGAAATTTACCGTTTACCATTATCACTAGGTCGTCAGCGTATCCTATTGTGTAAAATGGTCCTTCATTTAGTTTAACTATCAGTGAGTCGACTACCAAGCTCCATAGTAGCGGTGAGAGTACGCCCCCTTGGGGACATCCTCTAGTGGTCTTGGCGTATATCTTCTCACCCGCTAGCGTAGAGCAAATTATTCTGCTCTTGAGCATTTGCTCTATCCATTTGCAGGTGGTGTTGTCCACCCCGTGTCTGACCGCTGCTGTCTGGATTGCTTCAAAGGTCGTTTTGTCAAAGGCGCCTTCAATATCTATGAAGGCCGCTACGCTTATCTCTTTGCAATCCAGTGCCTTTTGAGCGCGTTCCACTACCAAGTGTAACGCTGTTTCCGTAGATTTGCCCTGCTGGTAAGCGCATTGCATCCTGTGTAAAGGGAAACGTTTTAGGGGTCCTTCCCTCACATGGTTGTCTATCAGTTTTTCTATCGTTTTTAGGCAGAAAGATGTTAGGCTGATAGGCCTGTATGATCTTACATCTTCGTAGTTTGCTTTGCCTGGTTTGGGTAAATAAACTACATTTACTTTCCTCCATATCATCGGTATATAGTTGAAAGCTAAGCATGCTCGGTATAATCTCACGAGGTGGGGGATTAGTATGTTCATGCCTTGTTGTAATAGTGCGGGATAGATACCATCAGGGCCTGGTGATTTATATGGTTTAAAACCGCTTAAGGCCCATTGTAGTTTGTTCCCATCTACTATTTTCCTTGCAGAGTTCCATGCTGCCTTATTTGTTTTCGAGCCTTCAGTACCATCAATTTCTATTTGATTTTGTGGTACTTCCGCAATTATTTCTGATCCAGGAAAATGTTCACTCATCATTACGTGTAGTGTTTCTTTTCCTGATTCCGTGAGCTTCCCATTTCCGTCTCTCACACTCGTGAGTGGGTTCTCCTTGGCTATTGCCAGGGCTTTAGCTAATCTCATGCCTTCTGGAAGAGAACTTATTTGGTCACAGTGTGTTCTCCATGACTTTCTCTTATATTTCCGTACGGCCTTGTGATATTCAGTGAGCATTTTGGAATATTCCCTGAAGTCTCCTTGTGCCTTGGCTTTGTTAAAGATAGTCCTTGTCTTGCGACGTAGCATCTCTAGTTCCTTATTCCACCATGGCACCTTTTTGGGTTTTATTTCCTTTTCTGGACAGTTTATTGTCCACGCTTTTATGACTGATTCAGTTATCTTGTCCGCTTCAAATTCAATATCGATTATCGAGTTGAGTTTGCATTTTGGATCTCCCAGGAAGATCTTTAGATCCTTTTTGTATTGGATCCAGTCTGTGTGTTTGGGGTTTCTTCGCATGTCTACCCCAATCACCTTTGGAGTTTTATACTCAAAACATATGTACCTATGATCAGATAATGAGATTTCATTAGATACTTGCCAGTTGGTGATATCCCTGCTAGCCATGTTTGTGGCTAGAGTGATATCTATAACCTCAGCCCTTCTCGCATTGATGAAAGTCGGACTGTTGCCTTTATTTATTATTTGTAAAGGAGAACTTACCAGATATTCCAGTACTTTTTCCCCTCGTTCGTTGATGTCTGAGCTGCCCCAGATCACATGGTGCGCATTTGCATCGCATCCGATGATTACTTCCTTGTTGTTTCGGATGCCGTGATCCACTAACCCTTGTAGTATACTAGGGATGGGATTTTTGTGTTCATATGGAAGATAGACTGACGCAAAGATTGTGTCTTTGTTGCCAGCCTCTCCCCCACCATTGATCCTGACTGCTGTCAGATCCCTGTAACAGAAATTATGTAAAACCCATGCATCTATACCATTTCTGATATATATGCATGTTCTTGCATCATTTGTAGTCCTGTGGTACCATATAGTACCACCAGTTCCACCTAGACCCTTTATTTCTCCTTTATAAATATAAGGTTCTTGAATTAGGGCAATATCATATTTGTTGCCTTTCAGCGCTCTAGCCAAAAGGGCTGTCGCTGCCTTGTTATGTTGTAAATTAATCTGTACTAACCTTAAACCGTTCATTTTGTGTTGTAGTGGGACAGTCACTTTCCTAGTGACTGTCGACAGATCCCGGAGACTGTGCAAGGAGTCGGTCCTCGTCCAGGTCGAGGTCGTCCATCTCCTTGCACAGTTCTTTGGCGCTTGATGTGGGCCGCTCTTGAGCCCTACTAGCTCCAGAAGCCGACGGCACGTGATTTGCGCCATCGCGGTTGTCGTCTGCCGGCTGCATTTCGGCATCAGCAGATGGCAGCTCCGTCGCCTTCGCCTCCTCAGCCTTCGCCTCCTCAGCCTTCGCCTGTTCTTCTTTGGGGATCGACTCCTCCAGCAACTTAAAGTGGCTGTAGTCGATTCCCGTCGGAAGGATGTAGTTAGAGGCCTTTATGACCTCCGCAGAGACCTTATCCACTAGGATGATGCGGCGAACGTGGGTGCTCTCGACCAGAGTGTCGATCACCCGCCATTCTGCCGTTCTCAGCCCCGGGTTGAGCCTCTGCAGAAGCTTCAGTACCTGCTGTATGTTGGTTGCAGCAGTATGTCGCGACTTCCATGCCATTTTGACCGGCTTTGGAAGGTCGTTTGCTGCAACCACCTTTATTTTGTGGTTGCTGACTGACGAACCTGTCAGGCCCTTCAGCCAGCCCACCGATGCCTCGTTCGCACAAACCACATTCAGTGCGCCCGCCGTCATACTACCCATGTTTATCAGTGGGAGTGGGTCCGAAGCCGCCAACATCCCACTGAATAAAAGATCCTGAAGAGCTGCGTTGTCCTCGGCTTCGAATCGCGCCTCCGGATATGTTGCCGGGATGATCGCCATCCTAAAGCCTGCCGCAGCGTCCCTGTAAGAACCCTGGGTTCTCGCTTTTTTCGCGTCCCTAGAGAGTTCCGACTTTTCGTCACTCACCTCCCTGATCCGCTTGGCTGGCGTATCGGTGATGGTTCCGCCTATCACCCTGTGCTGTTTGCGGAGACGCCTGGCTCGACGTTTCGCTGAAGCACGGCTGCCTTGTTGGAGACTTGGTTGGGTCCCGACTTCCCTGGCGCCGTTCGGGCCCATATGGGCCCGTTCGACTAGCGAGGTCAGCTGGTTCCCTTCCCCCCGAACCTTGCTGCCTCCCGGGTTGGCTCCGGTTCTTCCCTGGAGGGCCGATCCCGAGGACCTCTTGCGAGATACCTCGGTCCAGCCACTCTGGGAGTCGCCTTCGCTGACCACGGTGGCGGCCTTATCGCTGTTTCCAGCCTTTGGTGCTGTTGCACCCTGAGTGGTATTTGTTAAAGAGTCCATACCATACCTTATAATTTTTCGTCGATCCGACTCCTCACCCTCCACGGAGCCCTCAGATGGGGATGCTCTAAAGCACCAAGGCTATCGGACCGATATAGCACTCCGAGATGAGTTGCCCACGAGACTGACCTGCACGAGAATCTTCCTCCGGTCACCACGGCCATGAGTAGGACCGCGCGCCGCCGCCTGCAGACCCCATCACCCCAGAGAACTCGCCAGTGGCCGTCTGACCGGGCACCACAGCCGATTGATTACGAGCGGCTACCTCGTAACCTCCCGTGTAAGAGGAAATCCAGACCAAAGGGGTGTGTTGCTTCCCAGGAGCCGCAGCTGCTGTTCTGCTCAACCACCAGGATTCCTTCATCCCTCCGTACGGGTCCCCACGCACGGCACAAACACGCGGGAGGTCATTTCTGTCCACCATCAGTATTTTATGATGATGAACTCGCAGCAGCGTGACCTCGGCGTTGCTGCATCGCCCAGTGTTTTTAGTTACGTTCAATTCTGAGGGAATTGAACCAATAGCAGGGCAAAGCAACCTCGTGCAGGATAGACACTAGACTTGCCTTAGGGATCTGTACGACTGATGCGCTCCCCCTAAGACCACACTCCCCCTGCAACTCTGAGGGAGTTGCAGAAGTAGGTTTGCACCTATGCTACCCGGCTGAAAGCTAAAGCAGAAAGCAGAAGCTAAAGCACAGTCAAAAATTGCGAAAGCATAAGCCCAAACCCGCCCCAGGCGGATTACAATAGACTCCCTCCCTATTACGTGGGGCCGAAAATCATAGTTTGCGAATTGTGGGTGTTTAATACACTTTTGCCTTCAGGCTGGACTTCACCAGTAAAAATCTGAACTTAAGCAATGATGGTGATAGATTCTACAATGATACTAATAGGGCCAATAGAATCAATATAATAATAAAATAATAGAATAATAGGTTGTTCACTTATAGTGGCTACTTCATCCTGAGGGACAAAATAACTATGCCTACTAAGGCATTTACCCTGCCGGCACTGATGAGAAAATGTGTAACGATCGCCTATTTTGTCGCTCAAGAAACTTACAATAGCATTGATATGATACAAAAAACCAGCCCAGTCTCGAACAAAAGTAGCATTCGAATCTGTCCGCAATCATACGTATGTTATAAACATATTTTTTTTACAAATTCAACCTTACGAACATTACTTAAAGCTCTTTTTACAAAGCAGTGTACAACACGTGCGTGTATGAACACGAGCGATGCGAGACTATTTGAAATGAGCGCTCAATTTCGAATTGAGCGCTCATTTTTGCGAACAGTTGGACACCCGAGCTCTCCGTGCACCTTGGGTTTTTTGTATATTAATATACAATAGATATTATATACATTCCGTGTAAGCCAGTTTTGTGTCCCAAAGACACGTATATTGTTGGACATGTTCAATAAAAAAATCATCCATTGTTAATTGGAAAAACACACGTTCCCAACGAAAAAAAAGTTGCTTGGCTGCGCGAGTGAGTGATGCGAGTAATCGCTCGCCTCAAGACTTGTTTACACAGTACAAGCTGCTGGTTGGCTAGTAGACAGCTACTCGGCTTGTCTACTCGTACGCCAGTAGCTCGGCTCGTCTTTGTTGTCTACACAACCTAGCTAGCTACTGCCCAGTCTGAGTCGAGTCGCGATGTCGAGTGAACTTGACTGAACATCTTTCCGCAGCCATTTAGAACTCTATTTCGTTCGTAGGCGTAGCTAAAAAAAACACAAGTTCCACTCAAATCTGTCCGACTGGCACTGGCGAGCTACTGCCAAACGCGTCCAAACGATGCGAGCAACCGCAGCCGACTTGCTGTCATGTGCGAGTTGTTGCCGGGTCAGCAGTCGAGTCAAAAAATGAAGTAACTTGGACGCGAGCTACTAACTCGCATGTACGGGTTATTCGTAAGCTAAGGCCAAACAGTGCGAGTCACTGCAGTGCAGCTACTCGGAAAGCTGACTCATACGCTAACTTGCACTGTATAAACCAGCCTTAATTCTAGCTCTACTCGTTACTCGTTCATCGATGCCGGTGAGACAACTACCTAAGAGTCTTTTAAGCAAAGTTTTTAAGTACTTTACCCAACCCGACGGTCGAATCTTGGACATCTTTTTTTTTATATACCATTAGGTGGCAGACAAGCACACGGCCCACCTGATGGAAAGTGGTCACCGTGGCCTATGGACGTTTGCAACACCAGAGGCGTCACACACGTGCTGCCTACCCTGTAGAAACCTTCTAATGCCCTTCTTGAAGAACCCCATATTGTAGTCGCCTGGGAAAACCACGGCAGGGAGCTCATTCCACAGCACAGCACATCTAAACATTTACTGATGTTGAATGAACCCAGTTACCTGGTTTTGATCATTATATCTGACTTTGTTCTAAAGGTTAAATTTGTACAGCGAAATTGATACTTGAAGTCAAATAGAATAAATCTGAATAATCTCTCAGATAACTTTCATCCAAAATTATACTTTGAAGCGATTGCAATAAGACTGAATTTCACTTACGCTTCAATGTACCAACATTTGTAGTCCTCAGATTAAAGTTAGTATAGACGACAACGTTTTCAATAATTTTAATTAGGTAATACCTCAGATGGACCTGAGGTTAGTTAGGCGGTCATGCTTGAATCTTATCATGATTCCCATGTTTAATTAAAAAAAGGGGGTAAGGGGTCCCTTCCACCACCTTGGGGACCCAAGCCAACCAGGCACCACGGGCAGGTGAGCCCGTGGTGCCAAAGGACGAAGCTCTGGCTACCCGCCAACCCACACTGGACCAGCGTGGCGGGGACTCGGTCCGAAAACCTACGTTCAGCAATGGACGTCCCGTATAGCTGAAATGACGATGAAAAAAAAAAATCTTTGCCGTATTTTTTTTCATGCCAATATGATGTGTACCATGAGTACTACTGCCTTCGGCTTCGGGAGTGTTCCCCTTACACACTATATATGAACAGGCATAAAATACAATATCCCAATAAGAATAGCTTTCATTCAAGCTTCTCGCACTGCTGCCTACCTAATGATAACATATAGCGTAGTAGAAATACATTTGGGACGAACGACACGGATTTTATTGCTGCAATAATTTTCTTTGACACAGCTATTTTTCACTATTATTTTTTCCCATCCTTATTTTGGAAAGATTGAATGTTTTGGCGGGTAGACTTTCTAGATTCTTGGATAAGGACAGCCATGTATTATGTGATATCGTCATAGTAGGTACGTATAGTCATAGGGTCCTTTAAGCGGGGCGTGAAAAAGCATCTGATGAGGCCGTCAAGCTGAGCGCCATCATTGTAGCACTGAACGTGTTTGTAATGGTGACCCCCTTTCATGAGTATTTGCCTCTGCTCTCTGCAGCTTAACATCTTGAAGTCAAATTGACGTGCCATAAATAAAAAAAAAATAAAAAAACATCAAAAAAAAAAGAAGCAATATAGGTAGGCCCAAGATTATTAGGGTTTGCTGTAGTAGCAGCGGTAAGACCCATCATGGGGGACTGGCTAGAGAGGCCACACGGTAGCCTCTCGTACCGGCTGATGCAGGTGGTCACCGAGCACGGGTGCTTTGGGGATTACCTGCGTCGGATTCAGAAGGAGCCAACGTCCGAGCCATCACTGTGATGCGAACGAGGACTCTGGCTGCACACGCTGACCGAGTGCCCGGTGTGGGAGACGCCGAGGCGGGTCCTATGGGCAGCTCTAGGAGTGGGAGTTGTCTCGCTCGCCACCTTGCTCACGGCGATGGTACGATGCGCGAGTGCTTGGGTTGCCGCCACCTCCTTCTACGAGCAAATATTACTCGAAAAGGACGGAGAGTGAGTCCGAAGAATAGAGTAATGGCCAGGATTCGAACCCGGGACCTTTTGATCGTAAGGCCGACTCCTTAACCACTAAACTACCGACGCTTCATAGTTTAAATTTGTCCGACAATGGCCTAGCGTTACCCGATTGCAATTGATAGGGCCCACAAGTCTTGGAATTCCTTACCAACTCACGTGATTCTTCTTCCTACAGTCCTGGGTTCTTTAACCGGGGCATGAAAAAGCATCTGATGAGGTCGTTAAGTTGAGCGCCACAGTTGTAACACTGTACGTGTTTGTAATGGCATCCCTCTTTCCAGAGATCTTCAGTTTACGTGAAATTGACGTGTGCTATATAAAAAAACAACCTCCTTTCTTCTTGACAAATAAAAATGTAAACTATATGTTAACAAAGTTTCACCCCAACCGGATAAAAGTATGAGCGCATAAAACATGAAGATACAAACAAACAAACAAAGATTTTCATATATTAGAATACTTTGCCAACCAAAATGTACTTTATAACATCAAACAAAACTTATTTCGTCCCCTTTGCAGTAAATTCCCCAAATTCCCTACGATTCCCCTCTATACCCCATTTCGCCAAGCTGTCTTCACCTGACAATATATTGCCCTGTCTATAACTTTCCCCTCTATTTGCGTACCAGTTTTATAAGTAACTTTAACTTAAATCTGACAAAGTTTCTTAATCCAGTAGCTTTTAAGATAGCAAGTTTAATTATGGGGTTACAATGGAAAGTAATAAAAGTGATTTAAATTTGCGAAAAATTGACACAATTGGTATATTTTTTTTTATTTGTGAGCTACAATCATGATTCCCAGTCAATTTGACTTCACCTCGCCTGATGTTAAGCTGAAGACAAAGTCTCATGTGAGAGGGTCACCGTTGCAAAAACGTACAGTGCTACAATTGTGGCGCTCAGTTTGACGGCCTCATCAGATGCTTTTTTACGCCCCGCTTAAAGGATCCGGGACTGTAGGAAGACGGAAACACGTGCGCCGGTAAGGGATTCCAGGACTTAATGGTGCGGCGGAGGAAAGATTGGTAGGTGTTAGTTCGCTAACTTGTGTTTCGCTGATGGAATACAAAAATCAAAGTGGAAGGGTGAAGGGGTCGGGTCGGTCATTGCCGTGTGTTTTTACGCAATGAAGAACAAATTCGATAATATGAACCTTATTGTAAGAGGTTAAAATTTAAAATAACTTTCTTACAATTCACTGAGATAGGTACTTTTTCATAAATATTCAAGATCGTTCGATTCAAAGTATGAAACGTCTTAAATACTTTTTATCTATAGCAAAATAATCTCTATTTAGAACGGTTAAAGTGAGTTTCCGTTTCGTAGTACGAATGATGTTAGTTAATTTATTAAAACAATTAACGATTGTATGTGTGAGTTTGGCGACATCAGTTACACTACTGAATCTATCATATTTAACCAGCAAAGAAATCTCTAATAAAAAAAATAATTTGAAGGAAAACAAAAAACCCGACTGCATAAAAACTAATTTCAAAAGTTATGTAAAATAATTACACATATATATTTACATATGTGTAATTATTATAATTACACGACATAGTTCATCGACTTTTTTTTTCATTTTGACAATTATGGCGTCTGGTTGTCGCTGTGGTGAATTTTGATTACTGTCATGTCTTTAGTGACACTCGCGAGGTTAAGACGAATCGATTGATGTAAGATTTATCAAAATCGGCCTATGCGTTTGGTCTCTAGAACGCCACATAGACACAAACATACATACATACATAGACTGATAAACACATTACCCTCCTTTGCGTCGCGCAGTCGGGTAAAAAGGGACTGGATTTGCTGGACAAGCCTCAAGTACGAAGCAACAGACACCCTTAAACGACATATACGAATATATATCGATACACCATGCAATCCTACACCCAAACATTCTAATCTACCCCATAAACATCCCATAATACCCTGTAACATAAATAAAAGTTCCCAAAGCCCTTCAAAATGAGGGCACTAAGAAGGGTAGTACCAGGAAATAATAAGTTGAAAGATATAACTTTGTCAGAACGTCGCTACATCACAGTGGACATAAGTAATGGCGGAGGGCTGATAATCTATACTAATAATAATATAGGTTGTCAACATGAGGACACGAACCCATAACACAAGCTAGTTAAACTACCCTTTTCTTTAACATAACATAAACTCAGGCCTACATCCTTAAAGGTGTAGGGAGAGGTGCTAACACCCACATTTCGCCAGTTTATGTTTAAGTCCCAATGTAGGTGACGAGCCTATTGCCATTAACCGGGCACTTATAAACCTGCGATAAATACACACACAACTTCGAAAAGCATCGAAAAGTCATTGGTGTGTGCCATGGCAAGACCTAGGATCGAACCCGAGACCTCGTCTCAGCGGTCCATTACCCATACCACTAGACTACCGCGGTTAATTAAAGATTAAATAAATTAGAATTTGTTAATCGACTTTTTTCGTTGACCATACCAGGAAATAATAAGAAGTTATATGTAAGTATATAGGTATAGCCGCGGTAGCCTAGTGATATGGGTAATGGACTGCTGGGACGAAATCTCGAGTTCGATCCCAGGTTTACCATGGCCCACACCAATGACTTTTCGATGCGTTTCAAAGTTATGTGTGTATTTATCGCAGGTTTATAAGTGCCCGGTTAATGGCAATAGGCTCACCACCTATTACATTGGGACCTAAACATAAACTGGCGAAATGTGGGTGCTAGCACCTCTGCCTGCCCCTTTGGGGATAAAGGCGTGAGTTTATGTTATGTAATTTGTTAATCGACTTTTTTCGTTGACCATACCAGGAAATAATAAGAAGTAATATGTAACTTTGTCAGAACGTCGTTACGTCACAGTGGACATAAATAATGGCGGAGAAGCGGTAATCTATGTTTGTTATGTGCTTAGAAATATAATGGAGACAATAATATATCTGGATAAGATTCACTCGCTTGGATAATATATGTCGGTCATCCTTAATTCACGAACGATTTCTTGCTTGGCTTCAGACGAGATGTAAGATCATGTTTTTAGGAAGACTGAGCGAGATAATAATATTAATAGCGTCCGTAGGTTAGTGGTTAAGAAGTCGGCCTAACGATCGTAAGGTCCCGGGTTCGAATCCTGGTCTAATGACTGTAATCATCACCAACGTGAACCCACTGCTAGCACAAGCAATTTAGCTTAGTTAAAGGGGTTAGAGGGAATATTAATAATAACATAACATAAACTCACGCCTATATCCCCGAAGGGGTAGGCCGAGGTGCTAGCACCCACATTTGGACAGGGGCGGTAGACGGACGGGCACAATGGCTTGATCATTGCCCGGTAATGATCATCTACCGGTTATGGTCATCTCCAAACTAAGAAGACGGTGAAATGATGAAACACATGCTGTGCGAGTGTCTCGTTCTCCGAAAACAATTAAAATGCCATATATGCATACAAATATTTGCACTGAATGGAGTTCAAACACGCTACCGTCACGCCATAAAGGCTGTCTTTTCGAAGAAAAAAATATTATGTGAGCTGGTAAGGAATTCCTTGGTAGTTCCATGGTGATTCCATTCCATTCCGTAGTCACAAACTGACTGCCAGCCTGTGACTACAGTTAATTATTTTATTTACCATTATAATCGCATTGTTACTCAAATTTATCTAACCATACAGCATAAAAGAGTTAAACCCCAGAACAATAAGGTCACTTCCAAAAAATCCCCTACCATCGACCCCATTTAAACGAAATCACAGCAAAAAGTCCAAAGGTATCCGTAACTACGTTAGGGGCGTTACTCACAAATCAGCGGTCCTTTGACTTTGGGAAGTAGAGACTTATCGCTAATACCTACTGACCGTCCGGGGCGTGGCCATCGCCCATTTATACAGACATCGAACGATAATAAACCATGTTTGGGAGATAGATAACTTGAAGGAGGAAACATTTATTGAGTAAAATAATGTACGAGTTGTATTCACTAAATTAAATATATCAGACTGACTCCTTAGACACTAAGCTACCGGTGACTACCAAATCAAATCAAATTAAAAATCATTTCTGTATAGACTAGTAAACGGCACTTACAAAACGTCAATATCAACAACATTTTATTGATCAATGAGCAAATGGACCACCGACCGGTACGAAACGCGTCCCCGACCTGAGAAGACTCCGGCAAGAAACTCAGCGGGCTTTCCTTTTTTTTTGGTCTATTTACGAACATTTACTTAGTCTAGATACAAAATTTCCCACTGTAATATCCCATTAAAATTACTTCTATGGGAGATGTAGTATTAAATGAAGTTAATGGTGCAAATGAAACTAATATGTACCGTTTGCACCATTAATGGTGCAAGCGATGTGTGACGGACACACGATTAAGTTTTCTTATATTAGATATCTAATATTTTAAATAAATGGTGCAAATGAAACTAAAATGTACGGTTTGCACCATTGATGGTGCTGGCCAATAATGCAACTGAGATCACTCTAATTTTAATAGATTTGAAAGAACTCTCTGTGCTAAACTCAACGCAAAAGTATTATTATACTTTGTAAAATATAGCTTGGGTCCTATGACAGCTGTCAGTGAAATCCCGCACATGAAGTCTTGAATTTTCTATTATTAAATGTAGTAGCTGTCAATGTCATACTTTATGGGCATACCGAACTAATTAGTGATGAGCGATGAATCATCGTGACCACATACTATGAACTATCGATATTTTGAATAAAGCTTAATTTGAAAATGAAATTAATATAAGAAAAAAATAATTAGAATTTAATCTTATTGCTTAGGTATTTTAATATCATAATAATATTTATATTTCAATATACTTGATCCTAAATAATATTGAGTAAATAAAATCCTACATTCAATCCATCAACGCCCTGAACCTGTTTTTGGATTTTGTAAGAAGACACGCCGCGTTTGGCTCTTGGGCCATGATATAGGCATAAGATACACGCGCCAACATCTTGTTTGATATGAACTTCCACTGATCCACTCCACTCATTCTTATCAGTACGAGTGCCGACGCCTTGTATGCAACGTATATTCCGTTCTCATTACAATTAAATACATATATACAATTAAATTAAACCTAATTATATGTAACATCCATCAATAATATCTGATAGTATCGATATTTTCATCGAATTTCGGACATCCCTATGAACCTCATTTTGACATCTGTCATAGGACCCAAGCTATATTTTACAAAGTATAGTATCCGTTTATTAACCAACTAGATATAAAAACAAATATTAAAATGAAAAGTGGGTATACTTATTGTCAAATTAGACAAAAAATGTTATATTAAATTGGAATACAGTTAATTAGGCATACAGTTAAATAACGTGTACATAAATAAAAATGAAAAATGATATATTAGTTCCGATCCAGTTGCGTGGAACTCTCTGAACTATCTCTGATAATATATTAAGATTTTATAATTAAATTTAGTACCTTCTTCATATTAAAATTCGACTTTAAAGCAATATCTTTAGATATGACTTTTGATGCACTGGACCTTTGGATTTACATGGTTTTGACTTGGATTAGTTTAATTTAGAGACATACAACACGATAGTTCAGTTTAAAAAGTTTTGTAATAGCAGAATTAGCACCAAAGACAAATAAAAAATGAAAAATTTGAAAAGTGAACGATTGTCGTGATATGGACATTCTATGAGAAGAGATGATAGTAATGTTGTAAAAAAAGGTCCAAAGTATGAATGTAGGGGGCTTTAGGAGCAGAGGTCGGTCCAAGAAAAAATGTATGGATTGTGTGAAAGAGGATATATGACAAAGAAGGGAGTGACTGAGGAAACGACATCTGACAGGAATGTGCGAAGGATAATGGCATGTTGCGCCGACCCCAATTATTTGGGACAAATGCTGGGAGATGTCAATTTATATAAAAACGTCATATTAAATTGGAATACACTGAATTAACCATATAGTGAAATGTCAAAATAATTTTGAAATTACGTATAGTTTCAAATAAATAAATAAATATTAAATAGTTGTAACCAGTAAAAGAATACTGCAGTTAATATCCCGGCATTAATATTTTTATGCTTTGTTACGATATCGCTTAATTTATTTTAACTGATTATAACGGGTCCAGACTGACCATCACACCACCCTGTCACACTATGCTTTGTAAAATATAGCATGGGTCCTATGACAGATGTCAAAATTTGGTTCATAGGGATGTCCAAAATTCGATGAAAATATCGATACTACCAGCTATTATTGATGCATGTTACATATAATTAGGTTTAATTTAATTGTATGTGTGTATTTAATTATAATGAGAAGGGAATATACGTAGCATACAATGCGTTGGCACTCGTACTGATGAGAATGAGTGGAGTGGATCAGTGGAAGTTCATATTAAACAAAATGTTGGCGCGTGTATCTTATGCCTATATCATGGCCCAAGAGCCAAACGCGGCGTGTCTTCTTACAAAATCCAAAAACAGGTTCAGGGCGTTGATGGATTGAATGTAGGATTTTATTTACTCAATATTATTTAGGATCAAGTATATTGAAATATAAACATTATTATGATATTAAAATACCTAAGCAATAAGATTAAATTCTAATTATTTTTTTCTTATATTAATTTCAAATTTTAAATTAAGCTTTATTCAAAATATGGATAGTTCATAGTATGTGGTCACGATGATTCATCGCCCATCACTAATTAGCTCTGTATGCCCATAAAGTATGACATTGACAGCTACTACATTCAATAATAGAAAATTCAAGACTTCATGTGCGGGATTTCACTGACAGCTGTCATAGGACCCAAGCTACATTTTACAAAGTATAGTGTGGTGGTTAGGAATTCTATTTCTTAACTGTCATACTGACATAAGAAGGTCGAAAAAATACAATTTGTATTCAGTTTATCTTAAAACTAAGCACAATTTACGCAAACATTAATGTGTAACCGTTATTCGTATCTAAATTTATACAGATATCACGATATTGATTTTTGATATTTTATAAACTGGCTAACCCTTGGCAAGTGATGTTTTCATCGGATGGTGGTCCATGAAAAAATACCTTCTTGCAATAGTCTACACTCCAATTATGTGGTTGATGTGCGTAAGATTTTAATGTAAAGACCGCTTGTAAATAATTATGTAATATATACTTATGTACTCTCGTCACTAATGTACCTTATCCAATTTCAAACTGTTGACGACCTTATCAAGCAAAATTGACATACCATTGCCAACATAACCAAATAAATCGGCATGTTGTTCTTCTACAAATGGAACACACAAGCCAATATTTGTATTTGAATAATGGAACACAACTGTCTATGGTAATAAAAAAAAATAACATTCCATTCCATTATTCATTTCAATTGAATTTTATTTACCGCCATTGCGGCCGGCCCGCGAATATAACATGATACAGTCAGGAACAAATTGGCTACGCGAGTATCAAATTTACTGGGGTAATTCTGTTAAGTGTAATTTATTTCAAGTTCCGACACGATTCTGATATTCATCTTTAACTAATAATAAAAGTAAACAATAGATAAAAAAGATAAACAAAAAACATGGCACACACCGATGAATTTTCGATGCTTTTTGAAGTTATGCGTGTATTTATCGCAGGTTTATAGGTGCCCGATTAATTGGGACCTAATTACATTGGAATCTAAACATAAACTGGCAAAATGTAGCTGCTAGCAACTCAACTAAGTTTGGTTGAAATCGATTTACATGTATAAAGCAAAATTATCTCGTGTTTGTATTTCGTAGGATTTATTATTGTTGTGTAATCATTATACATTATTTTGATAAAATATTTCACCATGTAGGTATTTTGTTATTATAATATCATGTTAATGCTTGCCTTAAATTGCTTAATCTGATATATTAGCGTATACTCTGTAGAGATGGATGTAAAAGAGATAAAAATAAAGAAATAAATAAATTATTTTCTAAAATGTTTTACTGCTTGTGCCACTAATTGTACAAAGTGTTTACGTCAACACTTTCAAAAGACAGCATAACATACTTTTTGCACAACGCTTCCGAACTCTTGTTCCTACGTTCTAAGCACTTACATACAGTTACCGTTATAAGAATCCCTTTTCACGTTTTCTAGAAGTAAATACGATTCGTAGAAATAGTGCTCGCACGCAACACAATACGGCTATTTGAGTGTCTTATAGATATAAAGTTATTACTGTAAATAGAGCAGCAGTCTCCGCATTGCTGCAGCGAACAACCAAATTTGAAATGTGAAATGAATTTAAATATAATTCTTTTATTTTTTGTGTAAAGATATACGAGTATATATGTCACTCGCACACTTAGTTCCTCTAAGTATTACTAACTAGCGGTTGCTCACTCTACTCATCTAATCGGTCCAGTAGTTACGGAGCATATTCGCTACAAACAAACAAACAAAAAAAAATCTTTTAACTTTTTAATATTAGTGCAGATACATATATATTTTTGGAGAGCTTATTTACATGCTTATTTGCATTTACATTTACATTGCTACATGTCAGTGAAAATATTTAATAAGCTTCCCGATGACCTCAAAATTATTTTATACAAACTCCACTTTATATCCAAATTGAAGCAGTATTTATTGGAAGGCTGTTTTTATTCCTTAGATGACTTGTTATAAACTTATAGTTTTTGTCACGTATATTTCCTCAGTCTATGACTTAATGTGACATTAGATTTATTAATTGTTTTTTTTTTCTTTTTTGACATTTGTTATTATTGTTCTTTTTTTTTTGATAAATTTAGGCATGACATGTTCTCTGGTTTTTTTTTTTGTGACATTTTGGTATTATTGAGTGTTGTCTTTGGCATCTATACATTTTCCTATTATTGATTTCATTCGTTATTTTTTTGTATAACAAATAATAATTTCAAGACTTGTTGTTACTGTTAGTTGCCGTATGATTTGATTTTGTTATGTTTTCATTCTCTGCCACTTCAACACAATGTAAAAGTTGTTCTGAATAAATGAATATGAATATATGAATATGAATACAATAATATATTGTCAAGGTTGTGGGAGGCGGAAGCGAATTTTGAATTTGGAATTTCTCAAAAATGTGTAGAGGTATCAATTTGAAATTGATACTACTACTCAGGTTAAAACTATAAAAAATCTACATTCTATGTCAAAACAACCAAAAGAGAAGACATTTTTAGAAAATGTACGCAATACAATAACCGTGACTCTGTATTTGTTCTTCCATCATTCTATATTTGAAAATAAATTAAAAAATGCAATGTAAGTATTACGATCTCTTTTTAAAATTAGTCCAAAGATAGGGGCCTATCCAATATTCCAAATTTGAAAATGATAACCCGACAATGTATAATAAGCCGTGCGTCATTCGCACGTGTACGGAAATACATAAAACAAAATAAACATCAACTTTTGTAACCTGGGAAATTCCCCAGCTACTCCACCGGCTAACCCAGGCAAGAGCTTACGAAAGAGACTCTTGGGCGCCTTTTATCTCAGAGTGGAGATAGTGGGTGCGTGCTCCAGATACCCTTAATGAAACAACACTAAGATTTTATACATGCATATATTCAGTAGGATACAGAGTTATACATAAAGTAGAATGGTCACAGGCACAGAGATATAGAAATGTAAATACAATATAAGATGCTTATGCGCCTCCCTCGTAGCACACAGCTGATCTCGTAATTACAACTCAAGGTAGCGGGTATATGAAGTTACAGTTATTGTACAAGTTAAGATTACGTGACCTTTTTGGCACTCCTCTTCGGATGGTTCCCCTGGCGTCGGTTGTCGGCTTGCGTAGGCACCTGCCCGCTGCTGGCAACCGCCCGCACTGCCGCGAGCCACACGAAAGGACAGCTGTTCCGAACAGGGACTCCAACAACGGAGTATCAACTCGCTGTTGATAGGACACTAATATCGTCCGCTAAACCTTGGGACCCTGCATCAAGAATACCAAAAAGACCTAAGTATATCATTGACGCAAACGAAAGACACAGATATAAAGACTAAGAACAGAGAGATAAATTAAGAAATCTTACCAGAGAAGTCCGGGAAAGATGCACAGAGTCTAAGATATTTAATTTATATGTAGGTAGGTACATATAATTCAGAGTTCCAACTTATCAGAAAAATCAATGAAATACGAACAGAGTTTCGTGCTTAATCTTCAGAGTAATTATCAGAGGTGTTCGCATTCACCGGGAGGGGTGTATTTATATCATTTTTCATGGAATATTCTAGTAAAATGAATCCGATATCACGAATTATTCGTTCACCTGATCGAATCGCGAAACAAAAAATACTGATCCACAGATAATACGAAACCAAAGACATTCTCGCCGTGACTAAATTAATTTGGGCAACTAGGAATTTAGATTATGACAATTTTAAATTAAAGACATTAAGTTATATGATTGAATAAAATATCACAAACAATTTAACCTATCACGATATTATAATTCTATTTGAAATAGGTAAACATACTAGCGACATCTGTTGTCAGATTGGGAAACCATTCATCAATACCGAATTGGTGATCGATGAAAAGTTCCCCCCAAACCCTACAGATGTCGTCATAGGTACAACGTATTGTTTACCGAAATCAAATTTTAACGCCACTAACAATTTTGCGTTACACTTTGTACGAAACCCTCGGTGCACGAACCCGTTCGACTCGCACTTGTCCGGTATTTGGGTCATGCTATCCCTGTGTATTCCCTTGAAGATTAATATTTTTTCCATTCAGCATTTATTTTGTATTTCCTGACCCAAGACTTATTACACCAGAGCGCCATGTTTTTCGGAATGCATTAGACAACATCTGTGGGCTGGCGACCGTCCAAGAAGCACGTCTTGCTTTTATTAAATTCCGTTTACCATACCGTGTGTGGTCAAAAGGGTGGGAGCCACTGCAGGTAGTTAAAATATAGTTACAATTGTTTTTGGATTATGGATAAAGCATTGAGGTATTGGCACTTGATGCTGTTTTGTTTAGAAAAAAAAACTTGTATCGGATCGCTGAGTCGAATTATGAAGTTAAATTTTGAATTTGGAACAAGTCTAAGATACATAGGTACCGTCAGGTTAAAGTTGGAAAATGTGCCTAGAACTATTCTGAACTGTATTCACAGATTTATGGTAAATGGTACAGTCAAGAAGAAAAATGTTAAATACCGAAAAAAATACCAGTTCGGTTTATGTCTTACCGTAAGTACCTGTACCGTACTGAAAAGATTTTATGGTACTAATGTTTCTCGTTCCGAGTTTTTTGGTGGACCGAAGTTTCGGTTTTTTTTTTTGGTAGCCCCCTCACTTCTAGATAAAATCATTAATTCCAAGACAGCAAAATCGCGAAGCTTATCAAAGAAACCCCATTATCCGTCAACTGGCATAATAATAGTGATGTATTATAAATGAGTGAGTAAAGTAAATTATCCATCGGAGAGGCCGTTAGAAAATTAGTTAGTGAACTTTTAACTCACCACAGTGATGAGTAAAGTTGTTTCGTTTAGTTAGTTTTGTAATTAATATAGTTTAATTGAGATAAGTTTATTTTCTGGAATTATAAACTTGATTTTAAATGGGTTATATATTTAATTAAACGATCGCGTAGTCTAGACCTTGATTGAATTTGTTTATGAATAAGTGATTGTTTATGAACGAATGGTTGTATATGAATGAATGATTGTTTTTGAATGAATAATGTTTATGAATGAATGGTTGTATATGAATGAATGGTTGTATATGAATGAATGATTGTTTAAGAATAAATGATTCCTTATGAATCAATGGTTGTTTATGAATTAACGATTACTTATGAATTAATGATAGTTATTTTATTATCTTTTTCTTAAGCTAATTATGATAATTACGCCATATTTATTGTTCTGTTAAGTTACTGCCCATCCCAAGGTTGCCTGGAAGAGATTGCTTCTAGCGATAAGGCCACCCATTGTACGTAAAATTATTTAGGTGTACCTGTAATGCTTTCTCTGTGCTGTAATTTTTATTGGTGTACAATAAAGATTTATCTATCTATCTGTCTATATTATTGTTTATGAATAAACGATCGTTTATTGTTTTTAAATCAAATCATCTTTATTTTGTATAAAAGCACTGTTAGTTACAAAAGTGTTATAAATTTATACGTGACGGTAAATAGGTATTAAAATTAAATACAGACCTCTTTGATACACCACACTCAGCATGTACCTACAACTGTACACTATGGCACTATGGTAAAAAACATAGTGCACACAAATAAGTTGTTGACATATCTCTATAGGTACAATAGATTTCCCATGAGAGTATAGTGTGGATTTTCCTTAGGTGCATACCGATATACAATCTCTCTTTATTTTATGATATATTATGTTGGAGTATCCAACATCCATAACATATATCCATAATAATTTGTTATAACCCGAAATATTTTGCGAATTTATTTTTTCGGGTAGATCGAAAAATTTGTAACAACCCTTAAGCGATTGAAGAACCTGATTTGGTATATTGAATTACCGATATGGCGTAATTTAGAAAATGGATATTATTTAGGTTTTTTAATAACTTACTTATGAAAATATTTTTACTGTAGAAAGAAATATTGACATCACTGCTTAAATAAGGTTATAGATAAAGGTTATGATTTGTGCCAATTTCGTGAAGGTAGTACAGTCAGCCTCATAAATCGCTTGTACATTGAAATGTACAGAATAACTTGACATCCCGAACTGCCATAAGTCAGTGTCGCAACATGATACAAAAATAAACTTAACAGTACTAACGTTCATAAAACGATGATAGAAATATTTCATTTATCACTAGATATCTTATAAATCATAAGTCGCTGATAGTAATTTGTTACAAAATTAGATTAACAAGTTATTTATTTAAAATTAGTAGTATTATATAAAATTAGATTAAAGAAGTTATTATTATTTGCAATGTTCTTACGTGTTAATCTACTTCAGGCGATGGAATGTTACATGAAATTGTATTCTAACTCAAATAGGTCCAAATCCTATCTGGTTGTTTAACTGAGTTTAACTGATAAGTGTCCCATACACAACAAAGCTCGTATTTGCAGAGCGTGGTTTGAAGCAATAGACTAGGGTAGATAGCTTTTAAAATGGTAAAAAGTGAAAAAAAAACCATAGTAGGATGAAACCTGTTATAATAGGATGAGAATATAACAAAAATTAAAGGAAAAATAATTTACGGGCGATCTGAGATCGGGAAGTGGATGGGGGTGCGTTTCAAAGGGTAAAAATCGGTGTATGTCGATTTCCGGCTAAGCTACAAGTCCGATGGAAAAAAGGTAAATCACAAAGTTGTAGGTAATAAAGAGACCTACAACTTTTGTAATTACATTTTTAACATATATACATATAACATAACCTCAAAATTTATGTGAAAAATTCAAATAATCAAGATTTTGGTTTTTTATTTTTATTTTTCGTAAAAATAATTTTTTTTTTACGAAATTTGGTGAAAACTTACCTTTTTATGTCCTAAAAACACTGTAATTTTTTTGGTTTTAAATATGTCATCAAAAAACACCCTAATTTTTAATCGAAAATTCTCACGTCAAAATATCAGCTTTTTAATTAAAGTCGGGGAGGATTTTGTTCGTTGAAATCTCTTCTTCCTGATAATATAAAAAAATATATACATCACTACGGTAAATGTTCTCAGAAAATGAAATGAATTTTTACATTATCAGAAAAAAGAGATTTCAACGAACAAAATCCTCCCCGACTTTAATTACCAAACTGATATTTTGACGTGAGAATTTTCGATTGAAAATCAGGGTGTTTTTTTGATCTTATGTCAAGATAAGTTGGAAAAATAAATGTTTCAAGCCCAAAAAATTACAGTGTCTTTAGAACATAAAAAGGTAAGTTTTCACCAAATTTCGTAAAAAAGAATTATTTTTACGAAAGATAAAAATAAAAAACCAGAATCTTGATTATTTGAATTTTTCACATAAATTTTGAGGTTATGTGAAAATAGTTATTTGTGCAACAAGTGAGCAAAACTGTTTTTTACTGCGAGTGCTAATTTTAATCCTGAGCAAGCGAGGGATTCTAGGATTGAATCACGAGCGTAGCGAGTGATTCTAATGTAGAATCCCGAGCGTAGTGAGGGATTCAAATGCACGAGATGCAAATAATTTTGCTCTCGTGTGGCACACATTATTTTTCACTTCAGCAGCGAGAACATATAACCTTAAGTATTACTTATTTTCGTATACAATAATACATTAAAATATTAAATAATTTAAATAAAAAAACATTACACACAGAAGCCATTCAAAAGAATTGAATTAATTGAAAATAAACATGATTATTCGTTTTACAAAAATATCTTCCAAATTTAGAATTTCGAAATTGGACCTTCATATTTTAAAGGACGGCCAAGAAACAGTGCAGATTATGTAGTTCGAAAATTCGTCGCGGAACAATTCTTTTTAAATGTATGGTCGGCAATGTTTATTGAAAAAAAAAAAAGTTACTGTGTCAGATTATGTAGTTCGAAAGTTCGTCGCGAGACAATTCTTTTAAATTTATGGCTGGTACTGTTTATTGAAAAAAAAAAAATTTAAAAGTTACTTTGTCTCACGCGGTGGGCAAAATCGCATTTTGCACACTGTTTTTACGCAGCAAAACCTACTTGTTTGAGCTGCTGCAGTGAAAATGTAATTACAAAAGTTGTAGGTCTCTTTATTACCTACAACTTGGTGATTTAACTTTTTCCATAGGATTTGTAGTTTAGCCGGAAATCGAGATATACCGTTTTTTACCCTTAAAAACGCACCCCCATCCACTTCCCGACCTCAGATTGCCCGTAAATTATTTTTCCTTTGATTTTTGTTATATTCTCGTCCTATTAAAAATAACAGGTTTCATCCTACACTATGATTTTTGTTGGTTTCCAAAATGTTCGACCGGTCTGGACTGGTCTACAAATAGAGAACGCATCGTTGAAATTGGTTTTCCACCGAAGAGCCCAGATCTTAACCCCATCGAAAATTTGTTGGCCCTCATGGTGCAAGCATGGGACCCTGATACGCCACGAAACAGATCTGCACTGATCAATCACGCAGTCAATACCTGGGAAAGCTTTAGAGGGCAAGAAATATGCTAAAATATGGTATCTTCCATGGGCGAAAGGTTGCAGGCTGTTATAGATGCTGATGGGGGCCACATTCATTTTTAATATAAATTTAATTAGTTTAATAACCGAATGATTTAGTCATTTTTTAATTTATTTCATTTATTAATTAATTTAATTTCAAAAGTAATCATTTAATTTTTAAGTTTCATGATAATTTATTGAGTAAATAATTTAACATCACAATAATTTATTGATTCATTTTTTACTGTATCTCGAATTATTCACTTTACCTACATATATTTTTGTAGGTATTAATTATTCTTGCTATATTATTCTCATTTGGTAACTTTCATAAAAAATAATTAATACATAGGTATTATACAATTTTACTAACAATTGATTTATTATAAATAAATATTAAGTATACTTGAGTTTTATTACCAATTTCGATATACAAATTCTTGTAACATTATCGCCTAAAGTAGGTTCACACGTAAAAAAATCCAAACAATAACTTGTTAATCTAATTTTGAAATGAATGACTATCAGCGATTTATGGCATGTATAAGATTTCACACGCATGAATATTGCAAACAATAACTTGTTAATCAAATTTTGAAATGAATGACTATCAGCGATTTATGGTATATAAGATGTTTAGTGACAAGTGAAAGAGTCCCATCATTGTTTTATGGGCGTTAAAAATGTTAAATTTCTTTTGATATCTTTTTACGCCACCGACTTATGGTAGTTAGAATGTCAAGAAGTTTTGTCAATTTAAACACGTATAGCAACTTTTGGAGCTGACTGTACCTAGATAAATACGCCTCATCAAAATAATTTATTTACTAGTTATGCAGCGCATTATTAGCGATTGCATGAGTCAGCGACATCAATTCCGCTACTGAATCTGCCGTGTCAAATTTCAACTAGTTCATTCTGTTCTGTGCCTAGAACAATCCCTATTATAACTTTTTTTATTTATTTATGGCACGTCAATTTGACTTCACCTCGCCTGATGTTAAGCTGAAGGCAAAGTCTCATGAAAGAGGGTTACCATTGCAAACACGTTCAGTGCTACAATGGTGGCGTTCAGCTTGACGGCCTCATCAGATGCTTTTTCACGCCCTCTTAAAGGACCCGGGACTGTAGGAAGAAGGAAACAAGTTTATTTATTCACTCGCTAATTTTCGTTCAGTAAACAAAGCCCAAAATAGTAAATAATATTCGTGTATCCGCATTCCATTCATTGCTGTCGTTCCGTTCATTCCGTTCATTCCGTTCTTTGCGGAGGGTAATATGTCGTCGTCACAAGTGGATCGTTCATTCGTGAACGTACGCAGTTCGTTTGCTTGTACCTGCAGTAATATGTATATGTTATAGAACTTTTTCACATTAAACTTGTCGAATTCCACCGTTTCATGTCATAATGTTGATTTATCATTTATTATTGTGACAAGGTTTCAAAGTGTATACGTATTATTGCAGGTGACTGTACAAATTGTTTCATGTGGCTCAATGCAAAGAGTTTTTTTTTTTTTTTTATTTATTTAAACTTTATGCACGTTGTACATAGGCGGACTTAATGCCATAGGCATTCTCTACCAGTCTACCATAGGGCGGTGCAGAGCTAGTACGAGGTAGGCGCATATTGAAGTGGAAGATTTTTGATATAGATGACTTATTTATACTTACATAACCGGTACATAGACCTACATATAAAGTACATAGGACTGATAAACATATAATATAACATTTTGATAAAGTTTTTGTGCGATATTTATTAAAATATTAATTGTCTACTTTTGGCGGGAGAATGTCGTGAGATAAATTTGATTATAGTACGATATTACATAACATAACATAACATAAACTCACGCCTTTATCCCCGAAAGGTTAGGCAGAGGTGCTAGCACCCACATTTCGCCAGTTTATGTTTAGGTCCCAATGTAATAGGTGGCGAGCCTATTGCCATTAACCGGGTACTTATAAACCTGCGATAAATACACACATAACTTCGAAAAGCATCGAAAAGTCATTGGTGTGTGCCATGGTAAGCTGGGATCGAACCCGAGACCTCGTCTCAGCAGTCTTTACCCATACCACTAGGCTACCGCGGTTTTTGTACGATACGTACGTACGATAGTACGATATTATGACTTTTTTTATTCCACATACTTGGTACGGACATACGCACACGGACAATTCCCTTAATTTATACCCCTGCGGCCCTATTGTTGCAAACGTCCATAGGCCACGGTAACCACTTTCCGTCAGGTGGACCGCGAGCTTGTCTACTACCTAAGTAGTATAAAAAATACTAACTATATAAGTCTTGTTAAAGAAGATTTGTGAGTTTTAAAAACATATTGTCACAGTTTCAAACTCGTTTGTGTCGCAGAATCATCACATCCGTCCCAACATTATCTATAGCACTCCCATTCACTAACTAAAGACTACAATTGAACGTAAAAAGCTTCCTTTTATAAAACCGGATTCTCGAATCGAAAAGGATCCAAAAACCGTACATAGTGCACAAAAGAGTGCCTTTTAACACTTTTCCCCGTTGTAAATATGTGAAATGTATATTCTATCTCTCGAGCCTCTCTTTGCGAGAATTTCGCGCCATTAAAGTGAGCCTTACTTAAGACACGTTAATGCATAATATTTTGCAGATATTGTATTTTTATTTTTATTTTTATGGCACTTCAAGTTGACTTCACCTCGCCTGATGTTAAGCTGAAGGCAAAGTGTCATGAAAGAGGGTCACCATTGCAAAACACGTTCAGTGCTACAATGGTGACGCTCAGCTTGACGGCCTCATCAGATGATTTTTCACGCCCCGCTTAAAGGACACGGGACTGTAGGAAGAAGGAAACACGTGCGCCGGCAAGGAATTCCAGGTTCCATTGTATAGTTTATTCATTCGGATCCGTTTACATACTGAACTTGTTTTCCGTCATCATTCATCATTTCAGCCACAAGACGTCCACTGCTGAACATAGGCCTCCCCCATCGACCTCCAATCCGACCGGTTGGAGGCGGTCTGCATCCAATGGGTACCCGCGACTTTGACTATGTCGTCCGTCCATCTCGCAGGAGGCCGTCCCACGCTTCGTCTACCGGTACGCGGTCTCCGTTCGAGAACCTTTCGGCTCTAACGGCCATCTGTTCTTCTTGCTACGTGCCCTTCCCACTGCCACTTCAGCTTGCTAACCCTGTAGGCTATGTCGACCACTTTTTCTGTAACTTATGTCAATGTTACCTAGTCTCATTCATTCATTCGGTCTATTAGCTAAACAAATGATTAGGGGCCCTTACCACCACCTTTGAAATGTAACATTAATAATGTAAACAATTATTTTATAGTAAAAATATTAGCAACCTATGTTTTTTTATTTATGGCACGTCAATTTGACTTCACCTCACCTGATGGTAAGCCAAAAGCAAAGTCTCAGGAAAGAGTGTCATCATTACAAATACGTACAGTATAACAATGGTGGCGTTCAGCTTGACGGCCGGGCATTATCAGATGATTTTTCACGCCCCGCTTGAAGGACCCGGGACTGTAGGAAGAAGGAAACACGTGCGCTCCCTTACGATTTACTAATATCACCTCTAACCCCTCCAACTACTGAGTCTTTTACCGACTTACTACTCACCGACGTAATCTATAGGAGGGATACTGATGAGTTCCTTAAAAACGAAAATGCACTAAAGCTTAAACATAATATCAATTTAAACATTCACCATTACACCACAACTAGACCGCATAGTAGTAATTAAAGTTAAATTTCCATTCCCAGCTTCCCGAAATAACGCAGTGCGCCTCCGCGAACTATCTGTTCAAATAGTTACACGCCGCAGACAGTAGTTCAGTTGCATTGTACAGAAAACATCCTTAGGGGCTACCATGAAACAATAGAAACTTCGGGCCCGCACAAAACACGAACGAAACAAGTAAAATTTAGGTACCTTTCTCTTCTTCTTCTTTCTTTCTTAGTTCGGTTTTCTGACGGCCTAGTCGGCTTTCCAATCTAACTGTGATGCGGTTGAACTTTGATATTTTCCATGAAGCGACTGCCATCTGAACTCCACAACCAATGATCCAATGACCAATGGCGATATCGAAGTTCCAAGTTAGACTGGTTGGACTTTTAATGGCTCCAACTACCCGTAACAACTGCCATAGATGTATGTATGGTAACCGGGACCGACCGCTTAACGTGCTCTCCGAGGCACGACGAGACCAGTGCTAACAGTCATATTTATGCATACAACTTTTTGCACTGAGCGGGGATCGAACCCACGCCCCGTGCGTAGCAGTTTTGTGCACTGCCACGCCACGAAGGCTCCCATTTAACCTCCAATAAATCCTCGTACACACCAAATAAGGTCTGTAACACAAAATTGTTACAGCCGACCGACAATTTTCACTAAAACTCCCCACTTTTTCCCCATAAGTTACAAGGTATAACGTCTTAAATGTCCCAAAATATGTAGTAAGAGATCCCTATAACCGTTTACGAGATCGGCTATTAAAATAAAAGTTATGTCGTGAAACATTGTTACGGCCGACGGAAGTGACGATGTAAGTAAAAATAATCCGTTTCCGGTTATTTTCAGACCATTTTCTTGGCTGATGAGTCGGAGTAATGGTGTGGACCTTATTCGATTTTGTCTTTCCCTAATTAGGTGGGGTTTTCTGACTGTGGAGAATGGCAACCCTATTCTCCTCCCGATATTTATGGGAATTTTATAGCAGATATAGTTAAAGTAATAGGCAATAGATAGGAATACTTTTTATACTATGTCGATGATTAGAATGCCTGGTGAGAATTTTTCATCACATTGACCAAATAGGTGAAATATATTGGGAGAGGGAGTGGATTCCATCATCTAACCCACGGTTTAACAATCCGCACTATAGCTATAGCATAATGTTATTCAATCAAATCAAATAAGTGTATTTGCATAAGACAGGCATACAGATGGTTTCATTTACAATAATGTGCAAGTGCTCTGCTTATTACCTCGATAGGTGTGCAAAGTTTATATTTGAAGATACATTATCAAGTGTTAAAATATCTAAAGAAATTGTTACATCGAATTTAATTTTTAATAATTGTATCAAAAATAATTTATAATAAAAGGAATGCAAACCGCATCCCTCAAAGCAAGTAAAAAGACTTCTTTGCCAAGGATAGATGATGTCGTATGCGCAATATTCCGCAAGTGCGAAGAACAAACACCCGATGACCCCAACAAGCTGTGCACCACCATCGTAACATTGTAGGTGCCTGTAATGGTGACCCTCTTTGCTGAGAAGGCCTTCAGCTTTCCATCAGGCGATCAGTCAATCATATATCGTAGTCCATTGATGAGCATAGGGCTCTCACAATCTCCCTGTTGGCACGCTGGCCAGAGGTGTAGGTACAGGGTTTTATTTCGAGCTTTCCTTCTCTCGCAGTGATATCTTTTTCGTATTTTTTCGTCTAGCAACTCTTACGACACCCTTCGGATGAAATGCGGTGGTGATATTCTTTGTCTGTGACCACATGGAAAGCTACAAGTGAATAAAATTGATGTGCCCAAACCAACTAACTTCCAACATATCAAAACATAAACTCATGCCTATATCCCCAGAGGGGTACACAGAGGTGCTAGCACCCCCCATTTCGCCAGTTAATGTTTAGGTCCCAATGTAATAGGTGGTGAGCCTATTGGTATTAACCGGCCACTTATAACCCTGCGATAAATACACACATAACCTCGAAAAGCATCGAAAAGTCATTGGTGGTAAAACCTGGGTTCAAACCCAAGACCGCATCTCAGCAGTCCATTACCCATACCACTAGGCTACCACGATAATTTACTAACTTTAAAAAACTAACTAACTGAAAACAGTCGCAACTCTATTTGTACCAAAAAAAGACAATCTTCTTCATACGGATACAAACTTAAGAAGTACGTACAAATTTTTGAGTTTGCGCGTCGACGTTAGTACAAAATGAACGATGAATAAATTAGCGCTGACCTCAGGGCGCGCCCCGCGGGATCTATTTCAGAACGGAATAGGGATGGAACGTGAATCGTATCGATAAAAAATACTCAATAAGTTTTAACAGATCCAGGACTCCAACTGAGAGCCTTCAATGTGGGTAGGATTAACGCGTAAAATGATGATGAATAATAATAAGTTTTATATTATGTGTACGATCGTAATCATACTTATCTAAAAAAAACATTTTCATTATTCGAACGGCAATACTAATTGCATTCAGAGTTTGAGTGCTTTACTCAGGCTGCTTTCTGCAGCAGTTCAGCTGCTGTTCTAATTTCAAGCATATGTTGATATATTTAATAAAGTATCTCGCGTTAGTATTCGGTACTGCGTCAGTTTTTTAATGATACAGTGAAACTTGGTTAAGTGGGACCCGGATTAGTGAGAAACATCTTCACTTTGGTCTCTTTCTGAGGTCTAAATTACTGAATTACCTCTATTAGTGGGACGAAGCAAACTTCTATATCTGAGATTCGTTCTTTAGATTTTATTGTTGTACTTACCTTTTTAACTGAATGTGTGAAGTATATTTTATGCATTAACATCTGTAACTGAGATAAAACCTTTTAATACTTTCACCTTTGGTTACCTTGTCATCTTCTTAATTGGATAATAAAGAATATGACAACGCCAATACACTTGGAAATAACCCCCACGACCCGTGGTCCAACTGATGTCCAACTGGTTGTACCACGGGTATGTAAAATTACCACGGGTATGTAAAATTATATATGATATCGACATATCTATCGAGTGTGTCCCAACACTAGCCCGCACATCAAACAGCTCACCGCTACTTCAGCGCGAGGGTAAGCTCCGTACTCTGCTTACATCATTACCTTCATATGCTGTAGAAAGTATTCATGCTTGTTTTGAGTGTGTTAGACTGGATGCGAAAGGAACTTCGGATGCTATGGCGTGCATTGGGAGAAGCTATATACCCAGCAGAAGGATAATAAACTTATTTCGTCATTTTTCGTCGAATTGATCTGTAAAGTTACCGGCATATATCTAGACTCTGATTACAAAATGTGCTCTTTATGCATTTGAACTTCCTGGATACTGGATACTGGCGACTCTTTTGTAGCCAATTTTTTAAATGCAATTTGTTAACGATATTATATCTACACTACATAACAGTCAAAGTTTTCAAATTTGCTTTATTTTTTTTAATATTTAATTTTTCTGTTTTTTTAGTTGTTAATTTTTTAAATTTTAAAGTGTCGGGGTTTATAAATTTTTAAATTAATTTTCTTTTATTTTTCTTTTCTTTTTTTCTTATTATGTACTTATGATCATTTTTTAATATGAATAACGCAAGTCCTCTTTTGACAAAGATATTATACTGGGGGAATAAAAAATTAAAATTAGGTAATTAAAATTATTTAAATTCGAACAGTTCTGTGGATAGAACTACTGGAGAAAAAAATACCAGAAGTTCTGCCAACAAAACTACTCAACAGATCAAGTGGGAATAGACGGGTTTTTCGAACATCATCATCATCATCATTTCAGTTATAAGACGTCCACTGCTGAACATATACTTTCCCCACATTTCCAGGTAGGTGTCAAACCTATAACATGACCTATCCAGGTCAGGTAATTGACTGAAGGTAGCCTTATAGAGCCATTGTGCGGTGTTATTAGGATTTCGCACACGTAATATTCTGGTGAATGTTTAGTGTCGTAAAATTTTAGTAGGGTCTAACTAATGTGCCTGAAGGTATTGGTATAATTATCTATATGGATGTGGTGAGAGGAATAGCGTTGTTGATAGGGTTGCCAACTCTAGAAAAAAGGAACCTTTGAAACCCTTTTGAAGAAATCCAGCGCAAGGTGCGCCTCCCCATACCCGGGGGCTAGATGAGGACACCGTGGTCACTACACCCGACGGGCGTCATCTCGAAGAGAAGGTCCCGGGTCTGCCGGAGTGCGAGGAATATGTTGGCTACTACCTCACCTCCGGCAACTGAAGACCCAAAGACGGCGTGCGTTTTAGTCGGTTCGAGTTCGAAATAACCTGCCCAACTGGCTCCGGTGGGGGGATATCAGTGGAAATTTTTCGCACGGTAAAAAAAATTGGTGTGGGGAGGGAGGGTTAAAAGGTTTGAACCAATGAAAATTAGTTATTTATCTTTAAATTAATATTTCTTTTCTTTAGTAGCAGCATTTAGTAATTTGCGGTTTTTTACGACAAACTATTTTTTTTTTATTCATCAAATTTGACTTCACCACGCCTGATGTTAAGCTGAAGGCAAAGTCACATAAAAGAGGGTCACCATTGCAAACATGTACAGTGCTACAATGGTGGCGCACAGCATGACGGCATCGTCAGATGCTTTTTCACTCCCCGCTAAAAGGACCCCTTTCGTGACACAGACATGACGAAATGTACAAGTATACCATAAAACCACAACGAAAATTTATTTATTTTAATTGCCATTATGACGATTATAACCCTGGGTCGTTAATCACTGAATTTAAACCGCTGCTTACCCAACAACAAAGCGACAATGTCGTGATAATAAGTAGGGAGCTTTGAAATTTATATTAAGTCTGTGAGAGCGGGTTTAATTTGAATTTCTGCCGGCGCACAACGAAATATGACAAAGTAATGTTTGTGCTGCCATTTGCATCTTGTTTTAACAGTAACAATTTATTAAAGAAACATACATACAGCATATTCACGCCTATTTACCTTCGGAGTAGGTAGAGATGATTTAAAACCCACATCATCATTCTCTGAACCTTTTTTCCAACTCAGTTGAGGTCGGCTTTCCAGTCTAACTGTGATGCGGCTGAACTTCGATATTTCGAGAAGCGACTAAAAAATCTACGTGTTTATAATGGTGACCCTCTTTCCTGAGTCTTTGCGTTCAGCTTACCATCAGGCGGGGTTGAAGTCAAATAGACGTGCTTTAGATAAAAAAAATGGGTTGGTGGCTCAGGCCCACAGTACTAGACGAGTCCAAATATATTTTCGTCAAACGTTTTATTCCATTTCATACCGGGCCCGCACTGCCCGCGATGAGCGGAGGCGATTCGGACGTCGGAGGTCGCAGAATGACCTCCGTCACCCATGAGCGCGGGCCTGGGGGTGACGGGTGGAGCCGCTGTCACCCTAGCAGAAGCAGGCCACGGCGATGGCACATAATGCCACATTTAGGGAAGAGGGTCATCTCAACAGAGATGTCCCCGGGTCTGCCGGGGTGCGAGAGATATGTCTTGTATAATCTCACCTCCGGCAATCAAGGACCCGTGGACGGCGTGCGTTTTGATCGGTTTGAGTCCGACATAATCACCTCCATCGGTTTTGGTGGAGGTGGTCCGTGGGGGTTTTACGCACGATAAAAAAAGGCTAGCTGAATGTCGTCATATGAACACTTTTTAATGAGTTTTATGTTTTCTATCGAATATATAACAACCCTATATCCCTAAGCGTCACCCACGGGTTAAAATAACCCTTAAAACCCATTTTTCACTAAGAACAATCGTTTTACATTTCAAACTTTTAATCTCTTAAATTCTCAAAGCTTATACGCAAAATACAATGTGGAATAATCTCGTAAATCATTCTAAAGGTTCGAGACCTTTTGCTCACGAAAAGCCATCATCATTCCTAAGATTATAAGTCTCTGTGACACCCCAGGGGTGACAGCATATAAGCCGGGTCACTTACCTTTTTAGCAATTACAAAGAATATTTTTCTCTTGATACATAACTCTTGAAATTTGTGTGTATGAGCATGAATATTTGCATTGGTCTGGGTGTTTGTATGTATAATATGTATAATTTACAAAAAATATATCTATCTAAGTATCTTTATCCGCAATCTAGAACCCATAACACACACACAACATAAAAAAAAATACCTGATTAGTAGCTATGCAGTGTAAATCACAAGAAAATTAATTACGAGCTTAGCCGCATAAGTACTACATATTAACGTCTTGGAGAGTAGGACGAGTATCTATAAAGTTATAAAGGGCTTTGTTTAATAGTTTTGGGAACGAAAATTTTGAAAAGACAGTCCAATTGAGTTAAGCAATATTTAATTGCGAGGGATATTTATTCGGCAAAAATTAAGGGTTCATGGTTTAGGCCCTCAGTGGTCGACGCCCCCGTGGCCGAAGCCCTCGAATCTAAGTTTAAAATGTATTACAGTACATACATACACATTATGCTCACGCCCGTAATCCTCGAAGGGATAAGCAGAGGTGTATTAAACACCTACATTTCGCCAACTACGATTTTCAGTCCCACGTAATAGACGTAAATAGCGAGCCTATTGTCGCCAATCGGTCACTTTGTAACAAAATGGGTATGCCAAAAATAAATTCCTAACCGAAATGTAGCAACTAAATAAATTTGGAAAGATAAAAATTTTATTGACCCGATTCCTTGCCATGCGGTGGAAATCGCAAGGGAATTGAATACGTGCTTAGCCGCACAAGCACTACCAATTAACGTCTTGGAGAGTATCTATCAGACGGTGTATTACAGTATTGAGTGGAATTGAACAACCTTGTCTTCATACCTATCATCGTAACATCTTGTACTATATTCTTGCAAATATATTATTTGATTTGATATGAAAGATTTGTAAATCTTTCTGTGTGCAGCCTCCGTGGCGTGGCTGTAGTTCACGCGACTGCTACGCACGGGGACCGGGTTCGATCCCCGCTCAGTGCAAAAAGTTGTATGCATGAATATGGCTGTTTGCAACGTTAAGCCGTCAAAAGTCCAACCAGTCTAACTTGGAATTTCGATGTCGCCATTGGTCATTGAACCATAGGTTGTGGAGGTCAGAGGGCAGTCGCTTCACGAAAAATATCCAAGTTCATCCGCATCACAGTTAGACTGGGAAGCCGACCCCAACTGAGTTGGGAAAAGTTTCAGAGAATGATGATGATTCAAGATTTACAAATCTCTACCATCGTCAATTCTATGTTTGCTTGTAATTGAGTTTCTCCTTTTCAGGACTGCGTAATATCTTGAACGCTGAAATTTAAATCCCTTTTTCTCTTGTTCCAGTATGCTCTATCTGCGGCATCGCGTCGGAGCAAACAGATGATTATGACAGCGCCGCCAAAATGAGACTGTCAAAACTTGACGTCAAGATGGACCACCATTGGACCAATCAGTTCAACAAACATTACCTTCACAATGAAATTTTAGACGAAACTCCACTCAAAAGCAAAACTAATGATAAAAGCTTTGAAGAGAATGACACAAAAGTAACAAATATTAATATGCGTAATATGAATTTAGAAAAATATCATCCTAAGAAAATAAAAGGGGTAAAGAAAGAGTCTGGAAGAGATCCAGCAGTTAATGAAATAGATCTACCTGTTATAGGAAAAGATCTATCAGCCAACACAAAAGATCTAGCAGTTAATGGAAGATTTAAAAGAGCTGTGACAAAACCTGTAATACCAGCTCCACCTGTTGATCCTAGATGTGAATCTTTCAAGTTAGATTCTGGATACATCACACATCCCCATAATATCCATAGTCCTACTAAATATTACTATAATAATACTAGTTGCGTTACAGTTGTAGAAGGTAAGTTAATTACATTTTGCGTGAAGGATTATTTTTTTATACCACCTAAATGACAAACTAGCACAAGGCCTACCTTTTTTTGTGCGTGAAATCCCCACGGATAATAATCCCACTGGAGCCGGTAAAAGAGGTTATGTCGGACTCAAACCGACTAAAACGCACGTCGTCTTTGGGTCTCTAGTTGCCGGAGGTGAAATAGGAGCGAACATATCCCTCGCACCCCAGCAAATCCGAGGCCCTGTCTTTCGAAATGACCGTCTACGGGTGTAGTGACCGGCCCCCGTCTATCCCTCAGGTATGGGGTGGCAGCACATGACCCACCTGAAGAGACGTGGTTACCGTAACCTATGGACTTTTGCAACACCAGAGATGTCACACTCGTGCCGATAATCACGTAGCCAGATAGAGCTAGATATTATTTACACGGATATTATTAATAATACTCTCATTAATGAACTGGACTATAACTTATACATTTACAAAAAAATATGTAGATACAGTGGGCTCGAAAAGTTCCTGGACACCTTAAATCCTTTGACAGCCAAGTGTTCAAACGTAACATGGATATCGTTACTAAAATAAAATAAATAGATATTTTGTTTCTTCATAAGAAAATAAATAAACTGATGCAAGTTGTAGCCTAAACTTAATTAGATTAATAAGTAGATCTATTATCCAGTAGGTTCTAAAACTTGTAGTTGTGTAGTAGTATCAGTTCATACAATTTTAGTTTCAAATTGACCAGGAACTTTTGTAACTTTAGGTACTTATAGAATTTTCTGCAATATTTTATTTATGTTAAGTGAGTACTCCACTGATGTTATTAATTTTTTGTTTCAGCTCCGCCGGGTAACGTGATAAAATTGACTTTTGTGGATATGTTCCGCATCGAATACCATTCACAATGTATTTACGACTACTTGGAAGTGAGTTTCTTTTTATTTATCTCATGACAATCGCCATTATTCTTCGTCACAAATTAGACATATATTATTATGTACAAGCCCTTCTGTGTGGGCCATTTCACCTAAGGCATTTGCTAATTTGCATAAGTTTTAATATTATATCGATTTGAAATTAACTAAAAACCCAAACAAATGTACTAAAATGTAGCTAGATCATCATTCTCTTGTTGATTGATCATCATCAATCATCTCTTGATGATTGATCATCTCATGGCCATATATCGTAAAACTCACATGTCACCGTATTTCGTTCATTAATTTGATAAAAATAGGGTCAAGAACTTATAGGCATATTTTGAGATATTTAAACTTTGTTTATTTGTACGGTTGGGTATTTGATTATCCCCATTTAAGTAGGTATATATATTCCACATCACCCCCTAAAGTTTCTCTGATAGTTAAAAAGTAGTGTCGTATTATAATTCTACAGTCCCGGGTCCTTCAAGCGGGGCGTGAAAAAGCATCTGATGAGGCCGTCAAGCTGAGCGCCACCATTGTAGCACTGAACGGGTTTGCAATGGTGACCCTCTATCATGAGACTTTGGCTTCAGCTTAACATCAGGCGAGGTGAAGTCAAATTGACGTGCCATAAAAAAAATAAAAAAAATTCTGAATTTTCGCCACCAGATCCGAGATGGTCTTCATGGTTACGCCAAGCTCATCGAGAAGGTTTGCGGCCAGGCGTTCCCCCGGCAGATGATCACGACTGGGCCCTTTGCGTGGTTGAAATTTCACTCTGATGACACCATTGAATACGAGGGCTTTAAAATATCTATTGAATACAAGGTTGAAAGTCATAGCCGTGAGTATAAAATACTATACTATACCAAGGGATTCTTTCTTTGTTATGTAGGTATAATTGGCAGAGGAGTTCGTATGCGAGGGATGTGTTACCTACTATCTACTATTTTTTTAATACCACTGCACACGGCCTATCTGAAAGAAAGAAGAAGAAGCAAGCAAGAACACCAGGGGCATCACACTCGTGCTGCCTACCCTGTAGAAACCTTCTAATGCCCTTCTAGAAGAACCTCATATTGTAGTCGCTTGGAAAGACCACGGCAGAGAGTTCATTCCACAGCTTGAGTGTGCGCGGGATCTACTCGCGGGATCGATGATATACTAGCTACTGTCTACTTAGTCGGTTCAAGTCCGACATAACTACACTCACCGGCTCCGGTGGCGGTGGTATCCGTGGGGATTTTACCAAGAAAAAAAAATATAATTAACGAGATTCACATTTTTTGCAACACCAAGGCATCACACTCGATGCGACTCAGAAGTCGCAGAATGATATCCATCTTCCCTGAGCGCGGGCCTGAGGGTGACGGGGAGAGCTGCCAATCAACCTAGCAGAAACTGGCCGCGGTGGCATCGCGAATTGCGCCTTCCCATGCCCAGGGGTGAGATGGGGACACCATGGTCCCCACATTACGGGAAGGGGGTCATCTCAAAAGAGATGTCTCGGATCAAAGACAAATAGACCTCCGATTATCAAAGACAAACAGACGGCGTGCGTTTTAGTCCGTTCGAGTTCGACATAATCACCTCCACCGATTTTGGCAGAGGTGGTACCAATGGGGATATTGCGCACAATAAAAAAAAAGTAACAGGTATCCCCTGTTCCCCTAACACTTCATATATAACAAAATAAAAAAATATTTTTTACAGACAGGATACCAGACGCTTGCTACAAAACATTTACAAATCAGAAGAAAGGTGCTATAGATCAAGATTCAATTGATGCTGCGTGTAAAACAGGCAGCCTGAACCAGCCTCTAGATGTTTTGTGGACCATCATTACTGACGAAGACCATAAGGTTAGCATTAGTTGCTTAAATAGGTACTGATTTTAAGTGGGTTAGAGTAAGATCAGTTCATGTATGGGTCCGAAACCAGGGACCTCTCGATTTCAAAGCCAACTTACTATGTTTTATAAACGCTATTTTTCGGACATCTCTTTTTTATTGAATAACCTGATACGTATAGACATCAAAATGCTATATTTTGAATTCCTATTTTTGATTTCTGCAAAAAAAAAATCCGAAGTTCTCAATATTTATGACTCGAAATTTAGAAAAAAAATAAAAGTCAATGTAATATAAAAACAAACAAACGTATTGATAGGGAATCTAACACCGCTTATTTTAAAGTAACATTGAACATCGTAACCTTATCAGATCCGGATTTATAACTGATTTTAGGTTTTTCGTTTTTCCTAATTATCTCGGAAGTTCCACCTTATTGGTATAATTTATCTACACCAAAATAAAGATCTTTACTTCTTCTACACAGCACATAAATTTTACAAACCAATTCCATGGAAGTTAGAAGCTAAAGTTTTTTAAAGAAGAAGGTTATCCTCATACTAGAATAGAACGAAATCAATCAATTAGCTTATCGCAGTCCACGGTTGGACATAGACCTCACCTAATGTCGGAAGGCTCTGGCCTACTGTTTCCACGCTGGCCAGACGGTTTGGTACAGGGTTTCATTTTGAGTTACCCTTCTCTTGTAGTGATATTATGTACGTTAGTTTTCGTTAGTTGTCTTATTCCAACCTTCGGATGAGATGAGCTGTTCCAACCCGCGTTTGGAGAACGTGCCCGTACTCCTGCTATCTACATCCTGAGGATAGTTGAGGCCATAAAATTCTAAGGGTGCCAGTATTTAATATGTTTTGTTTTGTTCCAGATTTATTTAAACTTCACGAAATATGAGCTGAAAAAACCAAACGAATGTGAGGAGAACGTCATCCAAGTCTTTGGTTCTGTCATCGAGCTGGATGTCAAGTATGTAATCTTATATTAGATCTTTATTCCACACGATTTTGCGCAAACGTTGCACAACAAAGCGCACAGCGACAAATAAAATTTGTCTGTCCAAGTACTAACAATAGTCGAACAAACCACAAACCGTGCGTCATGTTGCGTGTCAGTTGTCAACATCGCACGTGTTGTACAACGTTGCTGAACTTATTGAGCAACATATCCTCCTCGTCAAATGTTGTTTAGAGGTTACAAGGTTTTACCCATGCATTCATGTTATCATATATCTCGGTAGCGCATCCATGATGGTAAGCCCGTTGGCACACGTGTCATCCTTCACGACGCCTCTCTCCTACTTCAGGCGGCGTGGCCGGACATTTGTAATCCAACTAGCCAGGCGGTCGCCGCTGAACATGGCCGTACCAGCGAAGGCGACTCTCCTGTAACTTGTCTGCGGACATGGAGGCTGCCCCGATTGCGAGAGATCTCACCCGGTCCTTACACATCGACCACCGCATATTGATCTCCGTGACATACAGCTCCTGCTTGTGACACTCTAACAAAAGTTTCACAGCCGAATATCTTTGTCTTCTTTTTTTTCAGATTAGCACAATATTGTGGTTCTGTAGCTAATTCCGTGACAACAAAAGATCTGGTGGGGAATATCATGCATATCCGGTTCTTCGCGTCTCAGACGTCTAAGGAAGATTCGAAATTCAGAGCTACTTTCAACCCTTATAGGATCTTGAATCAGGCAATAGAAGGAGGTACGTCTTGAAAACCTTATAATTTTATTTATGCTGTGGAAACTTGTCAAGGCGTTTTTGGCTTTTTTGAGATGAGAACATATAAGCTGTGGTTTTGTTTGCACCATTGGTTAGCACCATCAATGGTGCAAATGAAACTAATTTGTATCGTTTGCACCACTTGCGATACTTTACCAGCTACTTATAGTGCATTTCTTGAGTTTTTATACCGGAATATCGCCACCCATTCACGCATCGCATCTAGGTAGCTCAACCTACTGATAATTTTCGGAACTTTTTGTAACAAGTTTCCAAATGAAATTAGGGATTCGGCCATCATTAAATTTAAAAATGTTATTAAAAATAGTTATGGCAAAAACTTATCATAAAATTCAGGATAATTTGGATGATAAACGAGCCTGGAAATGAGCTGTTCACTCAACTTGCTACTCAAGCAAATTTTTGTATGGACTAAGTAAATGTTTGTAAATAAACCAAAAAAATGAAAAGCCCGCTGAGTTTCTTGCCAGAGTCTTCTCAGGCCGGGGCCGCGTTTCGAGCCGGTGGTCCATTTGCTCATCATCAGCATCATGCTAATTTATAAAATATTATTGATATTGATGATTTGTAAGTACATTTAAATGGTCTATAGAATATATTCAAGTTCAGATTTAATATCAATGCAATGATTTTTATTATAGTAAAGTGTCGCGAAGAGGACGAATTTGATTGTGAAGACAATACGTGTATCGATAAAGAGTTGGCGTGTGACAATGAGGCCCAGTGCAGACTGAAGGCCGACGAGGAACCTAGCCATTGCAAAGTAAGTTATCCAATACATCAATGATGGAGGTAGGACATGACGGTATCTCCCGTCCTAATTTAGCCTCAGACTAGGGAAGCACCTCCACCTTACAGAATACTGCGGCTAATAGTGACCTTGTGTTGTTTTCCCGATGGTAAGTAGGGTGGCCAGAGCTCACTGGAGAGATTCTGTGTTATCAATGGGACGACCAAGAAACCCTTTTTTGTCTTCTACGTGGACAGCACAGACTCTCTTAGCCTTCTCCCTTTCCCCCCTCTTCTCTATATGGTTGGCAGCACGAATGCGACGCCCTTGGTCTTGCAAACGTCGGAAAATATCTTAGTTCAGCCGTATCTCAGTTAGACTAGGAAGCTGCCCCGACTGAGTTGGAAATAGGCTCAGAGAATAATGGTGATGAAAATCATTTAACAATTTTTTTTAAGTAGTATACTTTGATTTTAATTATTTTTCATCTACTTCTTCCTTCGCTCTATCAAACCTACTAAAATTGTTCCTTCCTTCTGTATAGAGAGTGCAGTCCTCAGCGGTTCAAGAAACTCATATACTGGTGATCCTCATCATCTTCTCTTTGATCCTCTCCAGCATGAGCTTCGTGTTTCTCTTCAAATGCATCAGAAAACTGTACCAAGACCACAAAATTATTAAGGTTAGTGATATTAGGTAGTAAATCTGGTATTTAGTATGGTTGCCTGTAAGAGATTGCCTAATGTGCGATAAGGCCGCCAATTGTGTGTACCACATTGAACTGCACCGCGGATTTTTTGAAATACGTATCCTATGATGTGCAATAGAGACATTTATTATTATTATTATTTTGATGCGATATCCAGCATGATTCTAATTTGCAAGGTGTGTAATTTATGATTACTAGTAACTGAAATTATTTGGTTCCACAATAACTCTGTGAATGACTATTATTAAGTAGGTTTGTACACGGCATATTCAAAGCAAATCCAATCTCCTAAATGATAAATGATATTTATTTATTTTCTAAAGCTGAACTACACTTCGTTATGTGTAAATTGTTATTCAGCTTAGTTCCAACTCCCTCTTGAAGATAATTGCTGACCGGGTTGACTGCCATTATATAATATATGTCAACCATTATTGTAGACTACACATACATACAACATAATTTTGAAAACATTGTTTGAACGCTTAATATTAGACAACGAACTGTTAGATGAATAACTAAAGAAAAATATGACGAGACTGGCAAACCCAAAAAAAGAACTACACACACCCAAAAAAAGAGAAAACGAGCATAACCAGTCGTGTCAAAACGGTCATCATAGCGTTCCGCAATATGTATATAACTATATACACTTTGCACGAAAAGCAAAGAACATTTGACAAATATTGTACACTAGCCGCATAACAAATGACACATAACAAACATTATGTCTCAATATTTTAAAAGTTGCTTTAACACATATCAAAACAATTTTACTAACTTTTCGATTTTCATACAGGATCACTTACGTCGATCAACCGAAGACCGATTAGACACCATAGAGAGCAGACGACTAACTCTGGACCCTCAAAAACTTCAGAGGGACAGTGAACCCAGAGCCAGTTTGGAAAGAGAAAACCAAACTAATGAGATGTATAAAAAAAAGAGGAGCTTCTCAAAACACAAGGTAAGATTTGGTATTATTTTGGCTATTATTGAATATCCCGGGAGCAACCCTAGTTGTGGCCAAAGTTTCTCGCTCGCTCTCCCACTCTATTCCATAATTTGGATAATTTTACCTTTTCTGGAAGCGTTTAACCCGAACTCCAGAGAAAAATCGGCGCAAGCGCAGGTCACATACATCCCGGTATTGCTACCCGAGTACATGGGCATTTTGCGGACAACATCCTTCTTATTTTGATAGATTCCAATCTCACAATCCCTATTTTACAGCAATCCAGCATAGATTCAGACTACATCATAGAAACGCAAATAGATCTTGAAGAAGAACCTTGGAGAAGAGAAGTAGACAGCATGCCTATCGAAGCAGAAGATATAAGAATAGAACGAAACGGCCGTACCAGAAGAAGTGATTTGAGTAGAAAAGAAGAATCAATGAGAAGTAGAACCAAAGAAACTGATGATAGCAAAGAAAGGAAGGAAATAAGAGATGTGTCAGTTGGAGCCCCTGATACGAAGGAGTCGGCATGTCAGACTAGAGAGAGTTTGTTTCAAACTGATCCACCAGCAAGTTCTGATGGTAAGTGTCGTATTTTAATTCGAAACATAATCAATATAAAAAAACAATGATACAAAAGTGGATTTCATGACTTTATTGATCAGCATTGAACTGGAGTTGCATCCAAAACTTTTTTCTACTCTTACTATTCCTAGGCATTTAATAGAAGTAGTGTACTACCATCTGACCCTTCATCTTCGAATGGAGAGCACTAGAACTAGTCGTAAAAGTAGTTCATTAAAACTATTTGAATATATTCTTTCAGAAATACTGTTGAATTAGTTTGTGATATTGAAATATTTCCTTCGAACTTCAGTCCAGCCACATGACGATCGTATAAAATGTCAAATTTGACGTTTAAAATCAGGAAAACGAATTACATTTCAATATCTGTTCCAAGTCTAGCAGAATACCAATTTTCACAATGTTCAACTTTGGTCACAATTTCACATAATCATTTTGACAGTTAAAGTCGGATGTTGAAAATTGGGAATACTATTTATAATACCATTGCTATATTTTTAAGATCGATATTAGATCGTAATAAAATTTGGACTATATTTTTATTTGGAGACTGTACCTTCTGTAAGGCCTCTGCTGCTGACATAGTAATTAAAAATATTGAATTGAAATGTTTATAATTAAAAAACCGTAATACGGGAATAGGCCATATAGCCTGTATATGCTATATAGCCTGTCAAAGAGAACAGTGACTAGCTCAACCTAATTTTTAAATTGGAAATATTTACCTATAAAATTACAATTTTAGTATCATGAATAAAACGAAATACGAGAATATACAAAGGTTCATCAATTCTTATAGTTGCGGCATGATGGCCGTTTCATCACTTCTGGTTTTGCTCTTTTTCTCATGTGTGAAGTTTATTTTCATCTGTGCCAGTCTCAGAATATTTTTCTTCAGTATTTCGTCTAACAATTCGTTGTCTAATATTAAGCACACCAATAAAGAGAGAACAAAAAAACCAGTCATATCAAAACGGCCTTCATACCGCAACTTTAATGAAAAGTAACAAATATTCACACAGACTTTACTATAAGGCAATTGGTATGAATAGCCTCCATTCCGTACTAGATTAATTCTAAAGGCTTGTTAATAGCCCGTAACCTCTTCCATAACTGCATGGCTTGACAATTTTAACGACGTGTATCCTTCGTAGAATACATTTGACTGTACCAGTCCTATATTGGAATATTTGAGATAGAATGAGCGTGTGTATTCGCTGTGTTTGTTTGTTTAAACTAACAGAAACAATGAATGGCTATGTAGTTTAGTTTGCCGATCCTGACCGATCTAACTACTAATAATAATACTGTTTATAGTTATTTAAATCCTAAAGATTATCAAAATTTGCTTTTCTACAGGAAGAGAGTATAAAACATTGTAAGTCATTATATTTATTTATTATTTTTACGAATATGGCACAAAATATAGTTTTTACAATTCGCAAAAGAGGAGATACCCTCACAGAAGAATTCACTCTATTGTACAAATCAACAGTATCCTTGTATTTATATTTAATCGTAGTACAAAAAGCACAAATTGTATTATATCTTAGAATACAAAACAAATATTAGTTAGATATTACAAGAATACACTCGACTAAATCATCACCACTTCTTCAATTCATCACAACAATTCAGATAAATATCATTAGTTTGAATTAATATATATTAAGTTTATTCTTGTTTTATTCTGAAGAATACACTTGACTAAAATCCATTATTTCTGACAAGTATCAGTAGCCTCGTGTATGAATGTTAGTTGAATGTTTTACGATTTTTTACAACGATACACCTGATCAGACCAATCACTTCTGACAAATATCATTATGTGTAATATTAGTTGAATGTTTCAAAATTTTACTAGAACATACCTGAATAAATCAGTAGTTTAACATCATCATCATCAACATATATATTACAAAACTCACAGAATTTATCTACACTTTGAATTTTTGAACATCTTTACAAGAATACACCTGACTAGTCTACTTTCTTTATCACAATATCTGTCAATATAATATGATGTAATGTTAATCTTATCTTATGATCACACTTTTTGGTTGTTTATGTATAACGTCTAACAAAATTACAATGCACAATAGTTTTTATAGCCAAATGTATATTAAATACTTGGTAGGGATTCAACGCGTTCAAGTTCAAGGACAACGCGTGCAGGGCTTAGGTGTCACTCGCATACGGTACAGAGTATTCCATCAAGAACCAAGCGGTTCGGTGAGTCTTTTCTCTGCCGTACCATTAAGTCCTGGAATTTCTTGCCGGCGCACGTGTTTCCTTCTTCCTACAGTCCCGGGTCCTTTAACCCTCAGTTTACCCGGTGAAATTATATACCTCAATTAACCTCATTGAGTCCATTGGACTCCTCCACACAAATCATCGATTTTACTCAAAATAAAAGATAAATTTGTATAACAAAGTAATTTAATGTGTATAAAAACATATTTCTTATTATTTTACGTATCACATTTTAATCAGTAATGTATCTATCTTATATTTTTTCTTGAATATACTTAATCACTAGAAAATATCTCAAAAACAGTAAATGTCAACTTCCAACTTCGAACTAAAACAGAATCCAAACAAAGAATAGTTTTATTTCTACTAAATTAACACAATGATATCTTAAACAATCGTTAACAAAAATAAAAACGGTTCATGTTCATAGTAAATTAAAAATCCTGCAACGCCTAATCTTTGGCTTTATCAATACATCGCACGCAAAGCTTTTTAGTGCAACCTAAACATACTGGCCTCAGATCTGACTCCTGTGCCTCCTCGTTACTTGTGTCAGACCACTTGTAAAAGACCACTCCGACTCCGAGCCATGTTCAGATGGAATGCGCTCGTCTTCTTCTTCATCTGACAATATTTGATGTCGTGCAGTTTCGGATTGTCGACTAAATTGTTGTAATTCATCATCGGAATCCTCATTATCTTCCTGGAGCCAGTTGTTTATTATCGATTCACCGCCCTGTTGCATTATATTAACTGATCTCCTATTTGACACCATATTGTTGACCTAAAATAAAATTAATTACATAAAAACACGACAAATAACAATACAATGACTTTACTAATTTTGTTACACAAATACCCTGATTGAGTCCAATGGACTCCTGACAAGTGGCTACTTACCCCTACACGCTTCGCAGGAGGACTTACTTCTCACTCCTTAACCGGTGCGCTTCCGATTGAAGGTACACGGGAGCACGAAGTATAATTCGCGGTAATTAAGTTTTTAAGCGTGATTGAAACTTTGTGCGGAGTCCAATGGACCTAACGGGTAAATTAAGGGTTAAGCGGGGCGTGAAAAAGCATCTGATGAGGCCGTCAAGCTGAGCGCCACCATTGTAGCACTGAACGTGTTTGCAATGGTGACCCTCTTTCATGGGACTTTGCCTTCAGCTCAACATCAGGCGAGGTGAAGTCAAATTGACGTGCCATAGATAAAAAAAAAGGGACAAAATGGGGAAACTGAACTTCGATATTTTCCATGACCGTCTACCTAACCTCCACAATGCATTGGCGATTTCGAAGTTTTATAGATAGACCAGTAGCCTCAGCACGAAATACTATCGAATTCGTAATGTAAAGGTATCGACAGAACGGAGCATTGCGATTGGCGGGCTACACACGCACACAGGTTCACAAGAGGTAGACTGCCAATCACAAGGCTCCGTTCTCTCGAAACCTTTACATTACGAATTCAATAGGAGTTCAAGTTAGTGCTACAGCGGTGGAATTTTATGGCTCCAACTGCACGTAACGTCTGCCATAGATGTTTTATAGCAACCGGGACTGATGACTTATGGGCTCCAAAGTCATCAATCGAATTCGGATGGGCTAATAGGCTCACCCATCCTAAGTACGACTTCGCTATTAGTGCTTGACCTTGTATTATATTACCTCTTAGCCAGGTGCCCCTCAATACATTCACAAAAAAAAACTAGATAAATAGAAAACTATAGAGAGATAGGATCTGCCTGACCTTTTCAATCCAATTTCCTTAACTTGTACTTCGCAGGGACCCTGATCAAACATACTTACGTAACGATATTTAGTTAGGTATTTGTTTTTCATCGAAACCTGAGGTCTAAGGACTTCGATTTACTTTTAAATTAGTTATCTGTAACTCAATTTTGTATCACTCGACAGTCTGTATAATATTGGTTTATAAGATAATATAATAATACTAGCTGACCCGCGCAACTTCGTCTGCGTCACCCCGTTTTTACAACATTTTTCACTTCTGCTCCTCACCAGTTGGTTGTAGCATGATGTTATATACATATAAACCTTACTCTTTAATTACTCTATCTATTAAAAGAATTAAGAATAACCGCATCGAAATCCGTTGTGTGGTTTTAAAGATTTAAGCATACAAAGGGACATAGGGACAGAGAACGCGACTTTATTTTATACTATGTACCTAGTGATTATAATACTACTTATAATAGGTACTGCTACTATACTAGTACTTATATTAATATTGGTAGCCTAGTGGCATGGGTACCATTAATGCCAAAATCTAATGAAAGACATGAAGAAATTGCTATTTAAAATTATTTTCTACGAACAACTTTCGTTCCTCCGAAAATGACCTCCGTTTTTTTCGAAGATGACCTTCGTTTTTGAAACATTTTTCGTTCCTGCTCTTTACCTTTTGCTCATAGCACAATGAATACATATAAACCTTCCTCTTTAATCAATATCCATGAAACAGCCGCATCAACATCCCTTAGGTAGTTTTAAAGATTTTAGCATACATAAGATTGGACAGTGGAAAGGGATTTTGTTTAAACATTCTTGCTTTTTTTTAACAAGCTTCATCTACTATAGTATAAAAATAAGTCGGGTTTTCCTTCCTGACGCTATAACTCCAGAATGCACGAACCGATTTCCACGGTTTTGCATTCGTTGGAAAGGTCTCGGGCTCCGTGAGGTTTATAGCAAAGTCAGGAAAAATTTCAACAGAAAAGCGGGCATATAATTTTTCACATGGCGAAACGGAGTTCGCCGGGTTTGCTAGTTGAATATGAATAAATATTTCAGATACTAATTTCTATTTAATTGCCTCATAAAACCATGTAAAAAACTCCATTAATCTCATAAAAACCTACCTTAATTCCAATCCAACTCTAACAGTTTTTTCTCTAACAGACTCACACAATTATTGTATGGCTGGATTCGAACCCAAGACTCCTTCGGGCCTCACAGCAATGCGACTGAATTCAAGTAAGCAGCCAGTCTTTCTCTTCTCTCTTCTCAGGGTCTGGAACTAACAGCAGGGGGTTTTCGACCTTCGGCTACTCCGGAGCCACGATAGCAAGGCGGTCACCACCGGCCGCCACCAACACTTCAGAGATAAAAATTGAACTGCTAAAGCAAATTCCACCAGAATCTAAGCTCCGTGAGTACATTAAGAATTATTATTTAATTTAAAACGGTTGTATATGAGTATATTTAACTGTTTTTAATCTATGAGTGTATGTAATAGTGATGGGTTGGATATCTTTGTGCGCGGATATCCGCGGTAAATCTGTTATTTCTGGCGGATATTTTTGCCTAATTCATTTTTTAAACAGATTTTTGTATCAATGATCAGTATCAGCAAAAAAAATCTTTAAAACAAATATAGGAAATAAGTTTTAATTGTGTGCAACAACAATCAACACAGATGAGTTAATATAAAGCTTATACCTATTCGTTTTCCTTGATACCAAATATAGGGCGAGTATCCGCGGATGCGGATATAGGTATAATTTTAATGATTCGGCACATCTCTAACATTTTATATTATTACCTGTATTATATTTAAAACAGTTTAAAACATAACTTCAAAGCTCAGAATTAAATCAGATTATGTTCATATTTTGACAATTAGTACGAAAAGTTTCGATTCATGTCCAAATTTAATTATTTCCAAGGAAATTTGATAATATTTACATGAAGTTTTAATGGTCAGGCCTAATATGGCTCTTTGATGTTTTATTATTCATTAAACAAACTTATATATAATGAAATGAGATGAGTTCATAGCAAGGGAAATGGAATTTATTTATTCATATACATGGTTATAAAGTGTGCGGTTCTTTTTCATATCTTAAGATTTTAATGGCGCATGAAAAATAACTACTTACAGGTTATCAGCAAACTGTTACTTAGAATACAGTCATCACTGTGGTGATGACGATGGATGGATGTAGTCAATGCGACTGCTAGATAGGAGATGCGGGTTAAATGCCCATTCAGCGCATTTTTTTTATTATGAATCCTGTTGTCATACGAGCATCTAATATGGCCCCTATGCCATATTAGTATTTACATACATACATAATATATGCTCACGCCCATAATCCCCGAAGGGTTGGGCAGAGGTGTATTAAACACCGGCATTTCGCCAACTATGATTTTCGGTCCCACATAATAGGGGGCGAGCCTATTGCCGCCAATCAAGCACTTTGTAAGACAATGGGTATGCCAAAAATAAATTCCTTACCGAAAAAGTTGCAGCTAAATAAATTTGGAAAAAAAAATGACCTGATTCCTTGCCATGCGGTGTAAATCGCAAGGAAATTAATTACGTGCTTAGCCGCACAAGCACTACCAATTAACGTCTTGGCGAGTATCACACGATATTATTATTTGATATGTACAACAGGGAGAAGGTCGCCAGATAGCAGTCGCTTCTGGGAAAATTTCGATGTTCAGCCAAGCACGCAATTGAACTGGAAATTGTAAGCTCCTAGCTCCTGACTCCGAGGAGAAACTTTTGAGACTCCAGGATTACGCAAGGACATAAATGATGTAGTGTTTTTGCAAACATTAGATTACTGCTACATCAGAGAGTTGGTAGCTTATTAGTAAATGAATTTGTCTTACGATTGAAAGGTCCCGGGTTCGAATCCTGATCATTACACTACTGACATGAACTCACTCCCAACACAAGAAATTAAGCTTAACTGGAGGGATTAGTGGGAATATTAGTATTATAGTAATTTTAGTATTAAGATATGTAAATTAGTGGATACATAATATACAGGGTGTATGGGGAACACTCAGGACGCCGAAGACCCCTGGCGTCCTATAAAAAAATACGACTTCGAAATTTTTTATTTTTAAAATATTGGCAAATTGTAATTTTTTGTGCCAATATATTGTGTACCAGAAGTACTAGGAGGGGCTTTCAGCTTCGGTAGTGTGTCCCATACACCCTCTATAGGTAAGTACTATCATAAAATTGTAAATTATAGTTCAGAGAACCAACAGCTGCGACGCTGGAGATGTTTGCAAATAAATCACAAAACGTAAGTGGTCCATAATGCATTTTGTAACGCAATATGGACCACCCTCACCCATTATGGAACATTTAGAATCGATATCACTTCCATTCTAATTAAATAGCATAATCGCTAACAAATTTTAATTTTAATAAAACGAACCATTCAAATTTTCAATATCAAAGTATCAAGAAGTCATTAAAAGTTTGAAATTTCAAACCCTTGTAACGGTAACAACTGTTACATTCCAAGTCAAATTCAAATTTTTGTTTTAGTAGTCATTTTACATTGAAATAAAGTCAAAATTCAATTTCAGAGAAGAAGGTGGATCGACGTCCAATAAGCACGGAGACGACGCGATCGGCTCCCGACGTCATCATCGTCTCTAAACCGATTCGCTGAGGATGACCTTTGGGGCCCCCTCCTTGGGCCCCAATTCCACCCGACTCCTGGTATCCCCCCGAGCCTCGTGTTAGACCAGAGGGGTCATACCAGCCTCACGTGTGCCACTTAGACAACTACTCTAAAAGTGTCTCTTTTGACGATTGTGACGGTTATTATAGCAAATATTTTGATGAACAGCCAAAATTGATATACGATTATTGTTTGAAAAGAGATTTTGATTATAAAAAGTCACAAACTCTGCCTAGAAATTTGGGGTCTTCAATGGACTATAAGCCTAAAGTGTTTCCCCAAAGAAGTGTGTGTTTTCATGGTGTAAGTGATGAAGACGTGTGTCGAAGACCCAAAAAAACTTTTGTGGTGACAGCCGACATTGAACCCCATAGATAACGATTGTGAAGATTTTTATAGCATTTTTTTATAGTTCAAGTAGTGTTTTTAATGTAAGGTTTGTAACACACTAGTCACATAATTTTCAGAGAACTTTAGTTCCGAAGAAGGACCACAATCGTCGAATTTCTTTCATAAAAGCAGCCATTTCAAAATATTTTCATGTTGTAAGAGAACGATAAAGGTATGGATTCACTAATAGTGTCATAATTAGAAATTTTGGCAGTAGTGAAGACTCAACCTACTGATCTATGAGGATTCACTTTTATAACAACTCAATGCATCTCGAACGATCTGCAAATATATTGTAAGTTAACTTCGATTCGCTTACCAAACTGCACATTTTTATACTTAAGATCTCAACTCAATTCCGCAATATTCCATATTTTAGCACCATCAATAATGCTCTAATCTGACCTATTGCGTTACACGTGAACACTCCCAGTGAATCCAAACCTCTGAAGAGAACTTTCGAGTTAAATAATACTCAAAACCCGCTGTCAAGTGCTACTTGTGTTTCGAGGTTTGACAATACCATACGAGCAGCTTAAAAGCTTTTACATCGATCACAATACGATATGTATAATTTTATGAAACGTAGGTTGCAATTGAGCATTCCTATATACATTTTTGTTAGCGAATTGACCATATCGACGCCATATGAAAGGCTGAAAGAGTGACATAAGTCTCTAATAATTCAGTGACTTTCATAACAAGACTTAGCCGTGGTTTCTAGTGAGTTTGTCAAATAACGACCTAATAATTTTCTTTCGGAGTTTGTTGGGCGTGGTCACTGGCAGTCTATATTTCGTTTCGAATAGTATTTGATGCGTTAATTGTGAATTAAGGGTGAATTTTGTTTACTGAATTCAGTAGGTTAGTTCCTAATTCAAATGTGGTATAGTGTGTTATGCAAGTATAAATTTGATATACATACGATGTTATAATAATATAATATAATAGTGACTCAATTGTAAATTGTTTGATTAAATTATAATTAAATATGTATAATATTTACTTAAATAAGTTGTAAATAGAAATAATTATAAAGAGGGAGTTAAGTTTACTTAATTATATTACTAAAACATTTGAGTGATGTAAAAATAATAATGACCAGATTAAGCATGATCATGCGTCGATTTAAAATTGGAAAAGTAAAAGCTCAGACGGGTTTTAAATCCACTACCAGTCCCTTAAATCAAGAAACAGCAATGGTCACACTTTAAAATTATGACTAATTCAAGGGCAAAGTTTTTAACAATCTTAAATAGATTTTGTATTGACAGAAATTTCGTGCGCGAGTCGTTTGGCCATCCATCGCCATTTACAGAATAAAATTAAAAAATACTCTATTAAGAGAACAGCAATGGATGCCTACAACAGCACTATGTCTGAATCACGTTTTATAGATCGAAAATCTTCTAGATAATGAAGAACAAAGCACGCACCCGAGGCTGTTAATAAACAAGAATATCATACCGTACATGATCATGTTTATCTCAGTTATTTTCAAGGCAATATTAAAGTTACCTATGAAATCAATACGCACATAGTTTTACTATAAGTTTAGGTATCGTTTATAATATAATCGTAATAATATTGACGATAAAATATATACAGTCAAAAATAACACAATATTTTGACGGAATATACCAGTATTTTATTGTAAATATTATTTTGCGATCAGCGTAAAATAACTTAGAACATGTACATATTACAATCAATACTGCCATGTTTTGCCATACCATTAGTTATTATAATGTGTTATTGAGTTATTGTAGAAATACTAGAGCTGGCACATTATAGTAAAGTGTCACTTTATGATTGAATTGGCTTGGTGTTAATTTGTTAGTTTAGTGCGTTGTAAATGTTTTTTATGAAGATATAATGTTTTGAATCAGTGTGTTTACTAATTCCAAGAAGATTTACAATCAATTCAATATTGTCAAACTCCTTTTCTCCTTTTCGGAACTTACGCAAAACCTCCATCGTTTGCGATGGAGATTTTGCAGAGACGTTTTGTAGAGACTTTGGTAGAATTGTTAATGTCTCTTTTAAGTAAAGTGAGCCATCTTAAGGATTCAAGGTAGTTTTTACTCCAGGGCCCGATTTATTTTTCACACTGTATAAATATAAAAATATTAGTAATTTTTAGTTCAGACTTTATAGAAATGATTTTTTTAATATCAAACTTTTTTAATTTTCCACTTTCTCGAGTGTTAGAACACACTCAGAAAGAACCTCCATCATTGAGATGCATTTAGGTTCAGAGAATTACTTCCATAATTTGTTCTAGCGAATCCCGAGTTTGTTCAGTGATATTAAAGTAAATAAATATTTTTAAAGTAAACTTCAAGCTAGCTAGCTAGTTAATATAAGCTTCATAAACACTAGATTAGTTTCAAACAACTGTTCTGATATTAATTTAGTCTGTTCAGAGGAAATACTCACTTTTTGTTATAAATAAACTCAAAAACGAATGAAATTAATTACTATTTTATTGTTAAAAAAATATTATACACTAGCTGTTGCCCGCGGCTCCGCCCGCGTGGTTTTCTGAACCCGATCCCGCTGCTCCATTCCGAGCATTTTCATATTTGTTCGCCTTTTAAACCTTGTCTGGACTTTCACGAATCATTCAAGCTCAAAATTAGCCAAATCGGTCCATCCGTTCTCGAGTTTTAGCGAGATTAACGAAGAGCAATTCATTTTTATATATTATACCTATATAGGTTCAAAAATAACATTTACAACTACTTTTTAACCCAATATTCTAACGTTAATGGAGTTAAGCTAGTCTTCTTCTGTCGAATCGATGGCATTTTTGAGTTGCCATCGTGGTGTAGTAATTTGTTTCACGGCAGCGCCGCTACTCACAGAGAGGGCCCGAGCATAGGTTTCGCTCTTCTGGAAGACTTACTACGTCCCTCAGTTAAGCTATTAAAACCGCGGTATATTATCTACCTTTAATTATAAATATTCTAGAGCAATTCACATAACGTCACCTGGACCCATGGTAAGCATAGCTTAACTAGCTTGTGTTATGGGTTCTAGGATGCGGATAAACATACTTAGATTTTTTGTAAATAACATAAACTAACGTCTATATCCCCGAAAGGGTATACAGAGGTGCTAGCACCCACATTTTGTCAGGTGGCGAACCTATTGCCATTAACCGGGTACTTTTAAACCTGCGGTAAATACACACACAACTTCGAAAAGCATCGAAAAGTCATTGATGTGTGCAATGGTAACCTGGGATCGAAGCCGAGACCTCGTCTCAACAGTCCATTACATATACCAGTAGGCTACCGCGGTTTTACATATACGTACATAATTATTATACATAGAAACACTCAGTCCAATGAAAATATTCATATTCATGCACACAAATATTTGCACTGAGCGCGTTCACTACCGCCAAAGGTCGTCAACATCTACATAATTTAGTACTTCTAGGCAATTTGAATAATTTTACTGACAAATTTTTACTCTTATTTGTGTTTTAATAGTATTTCTACAATAATAAAATACAAAACAATAACATTTTGTTATGATTATAGTGTTATATAAGTTTATATTGTTAGAAATGTTATTATACTATACAATTTCACTTTACGTACTTATAATTTTGATTGTGTACCTAATAATAATTTATGAAATTGATATAAGTTGAGTTAAGTATGTTGATATAAGTTGAAAATTTATTAACATTTGTTATGTAATTGAGATAAAGTTGTTTCTAAAGTACTCAAAGATATGTTGTTATCTCTTGACAGGATATAAAATATATGAAAACTGCTTCGACGGGATTGGAACCCGCGATCTTTTGCTCACAGTGGGACTATCCTCCTGTAAGAAAACGATTGCGGGTTCGAATCCTGTCGAAGCAATCAGTTTTTCTTATCTAAATTTGATTTATTCACTTTTAAACTTTCGTGCTGCACGATGTATGGTTAGTGAAACCTAGGTATTTACGCGATCCTAATAATGTTAAATACAATAATTTACCTTTTGATTTGCTTGACGTTGGTGTTACCAACTGACTCAAATGATTACGTTGATACCCGGATTTTGCTTACTACATAATTATAAGATTTAATCTCTCGCTCCGGATGCAAAGACTACCTGGTGCAAAGACTAGCCATTGCAATCCAGCGCGGAAACGCTGCCAGTGTTCTGGGCTCCTTTGCACCAGACACGACCCGAGGCGGGTTATTTACATGACAAAAGCTTGGCTGGCTGATCGACATTCATGTACTTAATTTATTATATAACTCTTTTGTTTAGGAAAAAAAGATTTAATCTTGAAATAAATCTTGAAAAATATTTTTGTGCACAATGTGATTGCAATATTGAAAAAAATGTTTCCTATTTTTGAGGCTAATGCTGCATCCATTAAAAAATATCATGTGTCTATGAAAAAATGTGTTTGTAGGTCTTAAATTATAAATTATATTAACGAATGTTTTTTGTTCTTACTATGAACATATTTTATTAAAAGTTCTGTCTTCTATTTTTAAATTCAAATTTTAGTGATAAATATGTAAGTTATGATCATAAATATTTTATAAAAATGTCTTCCAATGTATAAAATCTTATCATGATTCACGTCTTGTTGTATATAAATTATTTTATTTTATCCATATCTTAAGCCTACTGTACATGTTGACTTGCGTTAATATTACAATGTTAATGGGAAAGACAGTAATAGTTCAAGTTTACTGAGGTATAGTTACGTTATTTTACGCGTGACCAACGTGTACAGCTGACTTTATAATTTGTCGAAAATAAAACTAAACTAATGTAAAATATGTGAATACAGTTAATTGATTAAATGAAATGTAAACTAAATGTAGTTAATGTATTTAGATATTAGTCAAAAGAATAAATAGACCAATTTGACTAAAGTGTATATTTAAGAACCAATGAATAGGTGTAATAAAATCTATATAATTTATTAGTGTATATTAATAAATTTATTAGTGTACCTATATTAATGAAAAAAGTGAGTAATTTCTTTGAAAAAATAACGTATTAGATAAATTTGTTAGTAAATTATTTTTAATTATTGTTATAATGAAATGACAATATATTATGTTAAATGTATCATACTGATAATTTATATGTAAAAATAAAATTTTAATAATAAGCGATATTTTTGGTGAAACGGAAAGTAATGGTTCTTAATGTAATAAAGAATTAGTTTTAAAATGAATAAAAGTTATGATACCAGTTTACTTAAAGTATGAAATCCATTTTTTAATATTATTTAGGTGGCAGACAAACACACGGGTCACCTTATGGAAAGTGGTTACCGTTGCCTATGGACGTTTACAACATCAGAGGGGTCACAATCTGCACTGACCCTGTAGAAACCTATAATCAAACGAAATATCACGAACGGTTTTTCAAACACAAAGTTCGAGAAAAAATTATCGACATCATTGTTACGGTTTCTAAAATTAGGACAATTCACCTTCTCAACTTATTTTTCCCCTATCGTACCGTCATACAAATCGATAAATTCATTCAAATCAAATTCTGCATAGATCAGTAAACGGCACTTACAAAACGTCAATATCAACAATATTTTATCAAATGCAAATGGACCACCGGTTCGAAACGCGGTCCCGACCTCATTTTGGAGCGGACCGGTGCTCATTTCCAGGTTTGTTTATCATCCAAATAATCCTGGATTTTATAATGAGCTTTTTGACATAATTTTTATTTTACTAATTTTTAAACTTATTGATGGGCAAATCCCTAATTTCATTTGGGAGCTTATTAAAAAAGCGTATACCCTGAAAAGAATTTGAAGTTTTGTGGAGTCTACTATCACAGACAATTTGTTATTATTATTTATTATTATTGATTCAACATAAGCTTAACAACAGATGATGCGAATTCTACCCTACTTATGTAGTAAATACGTCCACATAAGTATATTATAACGATCACCTAACAAGTACACAGCAAGGAATCTCAAGTGCAGGCTATCGTATATTTACGGTTCAGTGATAAGTTTCTCTTTAATCTTAAGGGTACAGGAAATGTATCGTTTCTAACTTCGAGAAATAGTTTAATCACCGGAACTTTGCTAGGAGGCGATTAAATTTCGGAAACCTTTCATGATACATCACACACACTAATGTTGTACAGAATGTTCGGAAAATGTTCTCGAAGCCCAAGTCATTTGATAGTACTCAGCGTACACTATTATATTGGCATGAAAAATACGATTTAGTATTTTTTATACCGTTTAACTAGCGTTAGTCACTCTCCATCGCGTTAGTAAAGCTTAGTGAAATAATAATTTCTTAAAAAAAACATCAACTCTCATTGAGGCGTCATTTTTTTAATATAATAATATGGAATTATCCTTTCATTTACTTACTTACTTTTTTCTTCTTTTACTTACTTCTTCTTTTATTATTAACTTTACTTATACGATGGAGAGTAAATAATGTTAATTAAATGGTATAAAAATGTATCAAAAAATTACATTATATGCAGATACTCTGTTCCTCTATATACGCCTAATGGTTGAATGGATAGATAAATGAGTCTCAAATGAAAGATAATTTATCTTCCAAGTGTTATACGTGCAATAAATGTGAACAAAAAGTATTCTGGAGATTTATGACGCTAAAATGTCTGTTATAAGAAATACACTCAAATACTTATACTATCTGTAATGCTGCCTGTAAGAGATTGCCACAGAGCGATAAGCCCGCCAATTTTATGTACCTCATGTAATTGCTTGGTACAATAAAGACATAATATAATTAGATTACGATATTGCAACGAAATCAGCAGTTACACGGATGCAGTCTAAATACCAAATATTTCGAAAAATATTTGGAAAAATATATCGTCGATCAAGTTTTTTTTCGTGCCAACCAGCAGCTATTAAAATTAGGTAGCTGTCACGAAATTATAATTTCTTTCCAAAACTAATAAAATTCTAATCATACACTTCATATTTAGCTGGCCTCACTGAATCACGTAATTTTCTAACTTATTTATCATTTAATCGAATCAACAACTTCGGACGCACGGAATTAACTCTCGCAGAAATTTATTTAACAGCCCATCAGGCAAAAGGAATGTTGAAATTCTTACAATTCGATTTGTGCAACTTTAAAATTCAAATTAATCGAATGGCAGGACTTCTAAAAGGCACCTTGTCTTGGAAGTATTGGATTGAGCAGCGAGCAAAATTATTATTAGCCAATCAGAACGTCTCAACTTTTAAATTTAATTTAGGTTTGCGAATGCGTTTTAATCAAGGCTAATTCGTTTTAAGGTTCGCTTTTGCTGTGTTTTCGCGACTTGGTTGTAATTAGTTCTTAACTGAGCAGTACAGATTGTAAGTTTATCTTAATGAAATTGTAATAGATTAACATACGGATTCAGAACAGTTTTCATAAATTCATTTTTATAAATTGCACTGTTATCCAAAATGTATACACGTATAATTCAAAAAATCCAAATTGGTATCTTAGTGAATATTTAGGAGATGTGAATTCGCTGTGCCATGATTTTCCTACAACATATGATTTTTCAAGAAGGTCGTCAGAAGGTTCGTACAGGGAGGATAGCTGAGCCATCAGCTGCTTGTGCATGTACCATTTAAATATTAAAAAAAAATCTTACTAACATCTTTTCAATAGCTATTTCTGCAAATTATACTCAAATCAAATGAAATTATACTCATTATTACGTGTCTAATAAAACATCAACGTCTATTTCACAACAAGGTCACAATTATTTTTTTGAGAAAATAATTATAATAAAAAGGTACACAAAAACGAATTTAAATTTAATATCATGTCTTCATCTTTCTCCCTGGACGTGTTGAATGGCCCATTGGATACTAAACAAAGTCCTTCTTCAAAACGGAAAGTAGCCTGAAAATAAAATAATTCACATCTAATTTGACTAAAAGACCAGAGTCAGTACACTCGAGCGATTTCAAACGAGATTTATGTCCGAACCTTCAGACTTTTTGAGCTTACAAATGAAATTAAGTCTTTTGACATCGACTTAAGATATATTTTGCTGGAAAAATCTTTGGAGGTTCAGACTGCAAAGCGTTTGCTTTCGAAATATCTTATCAGACAAAATGTGCTATTTACAGAACTGTTGACAGTGAGACAAATTTGAAAGACGAGTTAAAAATATTGTTTGCATAAAATATATCTTGCACAGATTAATTGTTCATATCTGTCAAAGAATTTCAAAATATTACACAAAACCTATCTGAATTGAAAACGCGGTAGTAATTAAAACCTTAATAAACATTATCTGCTTTCCTATAAAACGTGCTAAATGCTTGAACTCTAACAGAATAAATTAATATATTATTTTTGAGTAATTTTGAATATTGTTCGTTCAAACTGATACATTTTGGGGCCAATTCTTATTTCAAAGGTCTACGTTAGACTTAACATAACATAACATAAACTCACGCCTGTATCCCTGAAGGGGTAGGCAGAGGTGCTAGCAGCCACATTTCGCCAGTTTATGTTTAGGTCCCAATGTAATGGTGGCGAGCCTATTGCTATTAACCAGGCACTTATAAACCTGCGATAAATACACATACATAACTTCGAAAAGCATCGAAAAGGCATTAGTGTGTGCCATGGTGAAACCTGGGATCGAACCCTTACGTTACTTACGTTAGAGTTAAATCCAAAGATATATCTTTGTTACGTTATATGTTACGTTACGTTATAAACCAAAAGTTTACTCAGAAAGAGCCGCACACTTCAGCTAGTCTCATAAAATGTCAATATCACGACATTCACCGGTTTCTAACTTCTGATTCACTTCGAAACGACCTCAAATATTTTCATTTCCTATTATCGCAATGATCGAGAGTAAATTTGTAATCATCATCATTTTCTTTACGTATCTGTATTTAGTCCACTGATTGTCGGGTGCCGTGACCTAAATTGAACGAAAGTCCATTAGGCGGCTGGTAGTGATTGACTGATTGGTCATATTTTAATCATTTATTTCGACTTGTCACAGTTGTCACGTACAGAAACAGTATGACTCCATTGTTCTTTATACGAAAGATGCTAAGAAATTTAATTAAGTCTTGCTATTTGAAAATAGAATTGGATTGGACTGTTATATTGTTTAGTGTAATATATTTTCATAATATCTTGTTATACCTTACATTTATTTTACTTATTGTAGTTTTAAAAATAACGGTTCTAAATTCTGTTTGTATATTTCAATTAATGTTTTTTTTTAATTTTGACAGTGACATTATATTTACGTCTTTGTTCAAATAAACACTTCTTTTTTAATATTTTTCTCTGATAGCGTTCGTTTTTTACTCTGTTAATTTTACTGTATTAGAATTCAGATTCCAAATTTCAATTCTCATGTTTTCATGATTTCATTTTAGCCTTCAGGCTTACACGCTACTTTTTTAATATTTTTCTCTGATAGCGTTCGTTTTTTACTCTGTTAATTTACTTTATTAGAATTCAGATTCCAAATTTGAATTTTCATGTCGACCGTTTTAAAATTATTCCATTAGTAACGTGGAACTTTTTAGTTTTCTGTCAGCTGCATATCATGTATAATGAAAGAATACACTAATTGAATGCAGCCAGTAATTTATTGTAAGTTATGTTCCCGTGACTTTTTTACAATGCGATTTATATTGACCAACTTCTATTATAAACTTCTGACCAGTTTTATTCCTAATTCAAACCGGTTTGTCAACAAATCAATACTTATCAAATAAAAAAATTATATTTTTAAGCGTTACTTTATAATAACTACTGTACAATTTAAGAAAAGCAATATTATAATGGTTTATACTTCAATCATGAAATAATTTAATTAGAAATAAGATTACACAAGATTATGTTTTAAGAATTGAAATAAAAACATATTTAGTTAAGTATTATTCATTTGGCAAGACACTAAAAATGTACCTATTTGAAATTAGAAAATACTAAAATTTTCACAATAATATGTGAAATTTTTATTTTGGTTTGATTTGTTAGTATTAATGTATTAAGTGTTTTATTAATTTAGTAGAAATTGTAAATATTGTGTACATTGTACATAGAATAATGATTTATATATTGTTAAATTTGTAAGTACAAAACCTCTTTCCATTTGACGAAGGCGGTTAGCTTTTGTTTTTGTTCTAAATACGCGCATATTGTTATAAAACATTACAGTTCGTATCTGAAGTGTTGGGTTCAGGACCTCAATTCCTCTGAGTGAAACCGGACTACAAAAACTGCCGTTGAATTTTCAGCTTTCTGAGCAGTTCATTACATCGCGTCGTTCACTCTACACGATGTCATTAGAATCTAGACTTTAATAGCATAGCGATAAAGTTAAAAATTCAATGGCATTTTTTGTAATCTCATTGATTAACAATTAATAGTATCGGGGCTTTAACTTTTGTACCCATATTTCATTATGAAAAATTTGCGTATTTGATACACGTCGCTGTTTAAGTTTAATGTGGAAGGATGGTACCGTAGTCTGGACTACACTATGACTATTATGTGTGTGTGTGTGTGTTGCTATTATTGTCGTAAGAATTCACACATTCACACAAGTTTGTGTGTTGCTGTAAGTGTGTACAAGTCACTACTACAGCTAAAGCTGGCTAGTCTTCGTGAAATTGAATAAATTTTAAGCGTTTTTCTTAACAGTTGTTTTATTGTATTCACCCAATATTCTCTTCACTCACGTCACGGAGGGAACGTAGTGAGCCTTCCCGAAGAGCGAAACCTATGCTCGGGCCTCTCCGTGAGTAGCGGCGCTGCCGTGAAACAAATTACTACACCACGACGGCAACTCAAAAATGCCGTCGATTTGACAGAAAAAGAAGAAACTATTTTCTTTTCGGTTCATTATTACAATAATGATGAATCAACTAGTTATTATTTGCTGGTAAACAAAAAGCAATTACAGTTTTAATACACATTTTACTTTCCCACAATGTTTATCATTGTACTTACCTAACCAGTTTCGCTTTGCGGAATTTTCAAATACCAATTTTTAATTATTCTTATTCCTATTCCTCTTCAGGTATTAAAATGTTCATAATTATCAATGCAAGCCTTTAAAAACGTCGCAAGGCGACACCGGTTAAATACAATAATAAATATCATGGAGAATAAGAGTGTATTATCAATATACCGGTTGATTTTACTGTGGTTTCGGAAAAAAAGATTTTGGCCACAATTTCGATAGTAAAATCGTAAGGAAGTCCTAATTTGGCGAAAATTTTTTTTTTTTACACGTCCCATACATTTTACTACCGAAACTGTGTGTGAAACAAAATATTCTTTTTCCGAAACCACTATAAAATCACCGTGTATACACCACCAATATGTTCCACCAAATGCCATCAATCATCAGTATAAATAGTTTCAATATACCTTGCTGTGCTTAAACAGTAATACAATGCACCTGTTCCAATAACAGTTTATCCCAGGGACTCCTGGTCAAACAGTTCCATCACAATATCCACTTCGGGTGACAGCAAATAAGTGGGTCCTATAGTGTTTGACTTTCTCTTGAGAGAGGTCCTGAGAATTGAATTACTGCAGAATGGAAAGGAATTAGATTAACTATATATTGCGGTTGTATTCCTGAAAGGTGTTTGTAGTGGCCAAGAGTGTAAATATTCAAAAGGGAAGTAAATAAACTAGACTCGGCGTGAGTTTATATCCCCGAAGGGTTAGGCAGAGGTGTGTCCCAATTTAATAGGTGGCGAGCCTATTGCCATTAACCAGACACTTATAAACCTGCAATAAACCACACATACCTAACTTCGAAAAGTCATTGGTGTGTGCAATGGTAAAACCTGTGATCGAACCCGAGACTTCGTCTCAGCATTACCCATACCACTAGGCTATGGTTAAAATGGGTCAAACAGTATATTTTACTGTAGTGAATACATTTATTTGTTTACAATACACAAATATCGATGGAAGACAACGGTCTGAGTCCGCACAATCACTGATAAGCCACTAGCGATTAAAACCGTCTTCCCACTTTGCGTGTGTTTCTTGTGTGTGTGTTTTGTGTGCTTGATACTCGAAGACACGTTTATCATAATAAGGTTGTTGTAATGAAGGAGGTAGGACACGACGGTATATCCGTCCCAATCGAGCAGTCCGACTGGGGAAGTACCTCCACCCTACAGAATATCGCCGTTTAATAACCTGTATTATGTTTTCGGTGGTGAGTAGGGTAGCCAGAGCTCACTAGAGAGGTTTTGTGTTGTCCGTGGGAAAACCAAAGGCTTATCCTACATCTTTTGCGCTGACGACACAGAATGTCTCTGTTCTTACAGGGGTTGTGGCACGAGTGTTATTCCTCTGGTGTTACACTCGCCCATAGGTCACGGTAACCACTTACCATCAGGGGGGCCGTGTGCTTGTCTGCAACCTAAGTTGTATAAAAAAAAGAAAAAGAAAAAAAAATATTCATTCTTGTCTGTGAAGCACCGTGGAACCCCATCGTAAGAATCCTTACTCTCGATTGCTATTTGCGCAAATGATTTTGATAATCGGTTAATTATAATACGCCCTTCATAAAATGCTGAACGACTCCAGCATGAGATGATATAACGACCATTAAATACCGTCTTAATTTTATGATTTCGGGCTCTGTTTTATGACAGGGTACTTAACCTTCTCATACCCGTGTCAAAGACTGTAGTAATCGTATCCACGTACGGTCTGTTAGACCAAAGGTAACGTGAACTTAACACTAACGATGTAGCCTTGTTGGAGAGGGTTAAACTAATGTGTGCCAGGGGGAGTATACCGCTTCCATGGTAATCTACCGTTCTCACTAACTCTTGACTCATGTTCTTTCTTTCTCTTTCTTTGGCTCTCCTCTTTTTTTTATCGTGCAAAATGTCCCCACGGATACCCCCCACCGGAGCCGGTTGGATAGGTTATGTCGGACTCGAACCAACTAAAACGCATGCCGTCTTTGGGTCTTCAGTTGCCGGAGGTGAGGTAGTAGCCAACATATCCCTCGCACCCCAGCAGACCCGAGGCCTTGTCTTCGAGATGACTCCCGTCGGGTGTAGGGACCACGGTGTCCCCATCTAGCCCCCGGGTATGGGGAGGCGCACTTTGCGCCGCCGCCGTGGCCTGCTTCTGCTAGAGTGACAGGCGGCTCCACCCGTCACCCACAGACCCGCGCTCATGGAGGACGGAGGTCATTCTGCGACCTCCGACCTCTGAGTCGCCTCCACTCTGTGGCTCTTCTCCTGCGACGCCACTTGCGGTCAGACTACCGTAGAACCGTTTATTGGCTGTAATAGTGGCCCCGTAGAGTGTACGAAATAACTTCGACATTTTTTCAAAATTAGGTTTCCACATCTGACCTTACTCTCGGAAAGCGACTGCTTTTTTTATTTGTAAGTGATGTTGTCGAGTCACCAATAGTGCCCGAAATACGCCAATAGGCTCACATCCTATTACATAGGACCAAATACTGAAATTTTATTGTTAATTCACCTCTACCTAATAGGCATAAGCATTATGTTATGTTAAAACCGGAATGACACATTCAATTTAAGTAGCCATTCTGGCCACGTACACGTGTTTAGAATTAATTACGAGAAGCAAACCGCCCATAACTTTGGAGATTAAGATTTACAGAACCCTTGGCGGTTATCCCTTGAATTAAGATTTTATCATAAACTGTGATTGCCTTTCTGTTAAACATGAATTGTGAGACGTAGACACTGCAGTGTACCTAATTAGCTCATAATGTACTTAATGAAAATAAAAAAATAAAAATACAACCCGGCTTCGAAAACAAAAAAAAACACCAGAAATAAGTATTGAAGAAGAATTATCTGATTTACAAATCCGCGGTAGCGTAGTGGTTTGGGTAATGGACTGCTGACGAGGGCTCGGGTTCGATCCTAGGTTTTACTATGGCACACACCAATGACTTTTCGATGTTTTTGATTATGTGTGGATTTAACTGCCTAACCCTTCGGGGATATAGGTGTGAGTTTATTTATGTAACATAACATATATAACATAACATAAACGCCTATATCCCCGAAGAGGTAGGCAGAGGTGCTAGCACCCACATTTCGCCAGTTTATGTTTAGGTCCCAATGTAATAGGTGGCGAGCCTGGCACTTATAAACCTGCGATAAATACACACATAACTAGCCATGATAAAACTTGGGATCGAACCCGAGGCCTCGTCTCAGCAGTCCATTACCCATACCACTAGGCTACCGTGGTTTTTATGTATGTATGTATGTAGAAAGATATAAACTTCATAAAAATTTTGTAGTCATAATACAAATTTATGCTAATCCCATACTTTACTACTAAGCGATTCCACAGACGTTTTCGCAGTCTAAAACCCCTATTCCTTAATAAATCCACTTAGTACAACGTAATAATCAATATTTACGCTTCAAGGCTATCCGAAGTATCGCTCAACGTGTTTGAGAGCTCATCCGTCATATCCGTCAATACCGACGTAAGATATTCGTGACGAGAATAGCTACATTTTGATGTATAGCTTACACTGATACAATAACACAAAAGAAAAACTTGATATAAAAACTTGTACCAACTAAGTGTGGTCCAATAAAGCATGGAAGCCAATGTCGGAAAGAAGATGGTGGAACGGGTTTAGAGAAGACTCTGGAACCGCACAGCCTGCGATGAGCGGAGGCGACTCAGACGTCGGAGGTCGCAGAATGACCTCCTTCCCCCATGAGCGCGGGCCTGGGTTTGAGCAAAAGCAGGCCGCGGAGGCTAGACGTGGACACCGTGGTCCCTACACCCGAAGAGGGTCATCTCGATAGAGAGGGCTCGGGTCTGCCCGGGTGCGAGAGTTATGTTCGCTACTATCTCGCCTTCGGCAACTAAATACCCAAAGAGGGGGTGCGTTCTAGTCGGTTCGAGTCCGACGTAACCTCTCTCACCGCCTCAATGCAAATATTTGTGCACATGAATAATGAATATTTGCATTAGTCTGGGTGTTTCTATGTATAATATGTATGTATTTACAAAAAAAAAGTATCTAAGTATGTTTATCCGCATTCTAGAAGCCATAATACAAGCTAGTTAAACTATGCTTACCATGGGTCTAGGTGGCGTTGTGTAGATTGTCTTAGAATATTTATTTATTTATTCACACGTCTAGGTTTTGTATAAAAATACGTATGATCACTTTGTTTCTCTAAGTATAACTTGATGCTACAATACTGTTACGAATGTCATCACTCATGACGTAAGCCGTCTATGATTGAAGCGTTTGATAATTTCGACTAGATTCCTAACAACAGCGCTGGTCCAATGCGTAGAGCGATGGACTGCTGTGCAAGAGGTCAGTGTAAAATCGCTCGAGGTTGTTTACTTCCAATCCCGAAACCCGCTTCCCGTTACAATACTAACCACACCACAACTTAATGACCTAGAAATATTATAACAATAGCTTACATAGACGACAGCACCCTAATAAATATATGAGGGTAGTTTATTTTCAACTAGCTGACCCGCGCAACTTCGTCTGCGTCACCCCGTTTTTACAACATTTTTCATTACTGCTCCGTACCTGTTGGTTGTAGCATGATGTTATATACATATAAACCTTCCTCTTTAGCCATTCTGTCTATTAAAACAAACCGCATCAAAATCCGTCGCGTAGTTTTAAAGATTTAAGCATACAAAGGTACAAGAAAAATAGAGACAGAGAACGCGACTTTATTTTATACTATGTAGTGATGAGCAGTGGCAGTTAAAACATGAAACAGTATATTTCATAAAACGTCTGGTAAATGTCGGATGTGTAGAGAACGTTAGCTGCAATGTTTTATACACGACACGGATCTTGGCAATCAGTTACGAGAGAAAGGAAACCTTTATATAATCTAGGGTTGGTAGATTTTAGCTTGTCCACCACAGTTGGACCCTGGTATAGCACCTCAAAAGACAGCTCAAGAAAGCGTACTGCGCGTATAAAGCGCATTTGAGCTCATTTTTAATCCAGAACTCTTGCGTATACCTGCCTATAAGTCTGTTCTAGATTTTCAAAGAGAGATAATAGTTAGTAAGTAGCGATACGAGAACACTGTACGTGTTTGTAATGGTGACCCTTTTTCCTGAGACTGCTTACAGCTTACCATCAGGCGAGGTGAAGTCAAAATGACATGCCATATTAAAAAAAAACTTAAGCTACGCTTGCCCTGGGTATTGATCTATAATATTGTTCTAGCATATTTAAGTTTAGCATCATAAACACTTATGGTTAGATTTTTGTAAAAATTAAATCTTTCTTATTTTTCGTTTTTTTTCGACATATCTTTAACAAATAATACACCTGTCATCACTGCATTCTGTAAATATTGACGTCACGGATCCGCCATGACACCTTCTTATGACGCGCTTACCTTTTAATAAAATATAAGGCGCCCGCGGGGGAACCTTCTAGAATGTTCATTTCTCTTGGCTTCGTAATTTATGAGAATGCACGCGAGAGATCTTTGTCTTCATCTTCGTATACTTATGACACAACACAAGATGTGTGTTACGTGCTGAAACTTCGTCCCATGCATGTTGTAACGTAAAACTTCGAATATAATATTGAAAACTAGCTGTTGACCGCGGCTCCACCCGCGTGGACTTCTGATCCCGTTCTCGCTGCTTGGATTTCTGATCCCGTTTCAGCTCCTCCATAAAAACCTTCCGTAGAGTTCAAGGAACAAATAAAAAAATGATTCAGCCGTTTTTGAGTTATGCGCTTACCAACATATTTCGCGATTCATTTATATATATATATATAGATTATATTTCTGAAACAATTTCTGTGTCACCCACGGGAAGCAATTCCAGAACATACAAACACACATCCCCAAAGGGGTAGGCAGAGGTGTCCTAACCAAGAATGTAGCAGCTAAATAAATTTAGAACAAAAAATTGACTCCATTTCTTGCTATGCAGTGTATATCGCAAGGAAATTAATTACGTGCTTAGCCGCATAAGCACTACCAATTAACGTCTTGGAGAGTATCAGATAATTCCTAATAACTCCTAATAATACCGATCAAAATAAAAAATGCAAATAACGTCCTAACAAAGTGCAACAAACGCCCCATCACGTCTCCCACAGCGATCTCACGGCTCTAATTAGACGAGTGTCGACTCTCGAGCCGCTAGTGTCGGCCTCGCGACACTAATTGCTGTACACCGCGAATCACCGCCTTGTCATGAGTTTTTAGTTCGTTAACTGGATATAAGCTGTGAAAGGGTTGAATGTAACTGAGTTTTTATGTGGAATGCACTTTAGTTGTACTTTCAATCTGTTTGTTGAAAATTTTAAAAGTCAGTTGTTTACTTATTAAGAGTGGCCATACTTTTTTCACAAATTAAAATTAGTTTATTGTGAACCGCGGTAGCCTAGTGGTATGGGTAATGTACTGCTGAGACAAGGTCTTGGGGTCGATCCGTTATCCGTCCCATTACATTGGGACCTAAGCATAAACTGGCGAAATGTGGGTGCTAGCACCTCTGACTAATGTCTGCTATCGCTCAGAGAAAAAGGAATCTACTATTCGTTTTTTTTTAATATTCAAAGGGCGTATCGCGTATGGAATGAGGCAAAGAATTTGACGTTATCACTTTATTTTTCGGGTTTTCCTTCCGCTATAACTCCAGAACGCACGAACCGATTTACACGGTTTTGCATTCGTTGGAAAGGTCTCGGGCTCCTTGAGGTTTATAGCAAAGAAAAATTTCAACAGAAAAGCGGGAAGATCATTTTTCACATGGCGAAACGAAGTTCGCCGGGTTTGCTAGTGGAATTATAAAAATAAAATGAACATCAATTCAAATCGAAATTCGAATCGAAATTGAACCGTACCTACCACTACTTCAAATAATTACCTACACATCAGTAAAGTACAAACTCCCGTGAATGAACAGCTGGGACCACAGCATAGTTTAGACTCCGTGTCAGGAGAGCGGCTAGATTTCACTCGCAGTGTCGTGAGAGTTGTCACTCGTCTAATTACAAAGTCTAGTAGACCATTGCAGATATAGGTGACCATAACTTTGAACATTTTAAGACAGTCTTTGGATAATTTAAAGAGGTTATAAAACAGAATTTTGCGTCAGCTAATGAGTGTAGTAAGTCTTAACTCCTTTTTTTCTTTTTCTCAACAAGTATTAGTGCTTCGACGCGTCGGCTCATGGCCTATTATTAATTAAATTTTTATTATACAGCTGTATTCTATTCGCAGAGAAATAGTATATGAATGAAAGGGAACAAAGTATGCAAGAGACATACCTACATATCTTTACATAAAACTTAGGCGTGAGAAAGTGACAGAATATACGAACCGTGAAACGTTTTTTATAAACCATTATTAAGTTTGACATAAATAGATATAGTAGTGATGTTAATGTCTCGTATTTGGTAACGCGGTGCGGTAATACGGAGATGTTCCTCTATTCACATCAATAATATAATCTCTATTTAATTGAGCGATTTAATTAAAGCGGTCAACTAATAGGACTATAACTTTCTTTGGTATTCTCATAAAAAATATAATACTTTATTCCAGAGAGCATCGACGAAAATAAAATCAAACCATGGTCTCAAACAGGACAATTACAAACATCTTAAATGACAGGGCCAAAGAGGTATTCAAATTTGATTCATATAAATATTCCCTTTAACACAAAATCATAGTCACCCTACATTTACCGAGTGATCATGCAACTTGAGTTTTACATTGAAAATTAAATAATAGACTCTATGGCTAATGTAATAACGTTTAATATGCAACAACTGAGATTTATGTGGGTAGGTAGACCTCATTCTCAGGTGGAAACTAACTGGTAGAGATACTAGTTCGCAAAGCTTAGAGTAGATTGAAGGATTTACGATGCTATTGAGATTCTATTTGTTTGTTCCGAATTGCTCCAATTTAAAATATATCATTTAAAATTTAAATTTTTTTAAAAGATAAAACTTCACATAATATAGACTCTAGGCTCGTTTCTTTAACAATTACTCTTCATTCACTCTTCATTCTTACTATTTTTTTTTCTTAAAACAGGCATAAAAAATTATACTCCCTGAAGTGTACGTGAATGTATCTGAAACCACTTTTATACTGATGAGATTTAAAAGTTTTGCAGCCTTGTAGAAGGTGTCCTTATCCATAAGTTAAGTTGTACATAATGTAGCAGTTTATAGTAGTGACTACTAAGTAAAGTCTCGTACGTGTCACGGTAGTACAGTACACTTATATAGAGTGCGTTATAGTGGCGAGAACACTTGCGCTATATTATAATAGAGAATAATTACTATAGTTTTCATCCTTCAATTCTATTATTGCAAACATTAATCTTGTACATATATCCTATTTTATTTATTATTATTATATTAAAAGTAGGATAGCGTTTAAATTCAAGTGCGTTAATCTAACTTTTATTGCTGACTGTGTATTCAGTTTTTACACAACGACCTAAAATGTAAAAATAAAAAATAAAATGCCCAATAATTTTATATATTACTAGCTGTTGCCCGCAGCTCCGCCCGCGTGGACTTCTGACCCCGTTCCCGCTGCTCCATTCCGATCATTTAGGGGTCTGAGAATCGGCCAACATCTATGTTGGCCGATTCTCAGACCTACTCAATATGCTCACAAATTTTCATGAGAATCGGTCAAGTCGTTTCGGAGGAGTGTACGGTAACGAAAACTGTGACACGAGAATTTTATATATAAGATATTAAATTATGATATTATTCGTTGAAATAAAATCATTTTCAATTGATTCCATCGTAATTTTTCTGATTAATAAGTGATATTCGCATAAATTTCCTACATAATTACTTATTAGTTATTAAGTATTATCCGTTACAACACACGCGTGAAATATTTATTATATTTCCCTGAGCAACTGAATATTATTAAAGAAGATAGGTTCCCGAAATTAAGAAAACAATATTACAAATATTTTTTGTTCATTCAACTGGTCATAAGTAGTCATCATCCCTATTGTATTTTAATGTACCCTTGTGAAAAAAACCACATCAGGCCAGCTGTCCATTCAACAAAGATTCACGTTTAAAATATTGGTGGAAATACCAACACATTGGTGGAAATAAGATAGGTTAAAATATATAAGTGGTCTCGCCTCAGAAGCAGACATTCCACACCTCGCGGTACAATTTCGAAGTAGTACAAACTATATATTGCAGCCATGACACTTGTAGACATCGTCCCGCATCGAATGAAATCCGGTTATATCCGCGCACACGGGGTAGCAGTAAAATTAGAATTCGGACATTTTAATAAATAACCGCAGTCAAAGAAGTATTATTTTTATTTTTGAATGAATAAATAAGTGATGAAGGTGTCGTTCTCGTGTCTGTGTCAAATGAAGTGAGTTTTGTAATACTTATGCTAAACGAGCTACGATTATATTTATCTAGTAGCCTATATCCGCGGTTCCGCCCGCGTGGCTGTCGGTTATCGCAACCTAAGCGCCATCTGTGCAACTTAAATTCTATATTACTAATCATAAGTCTGGTTCTATTTAACCGATGGCAATCAAACAAACGTAAAATTGTAAGTTGGACCAAACTCCTTCAAACAAAAAAAACCGCATCGAAATCCGTTCTGTAGTTTTTGCGCCCATCGCGGTCAAACATAAACTTTTTACAATTATATAATAGTATAGATAGATACTACTTACATGACTTTAGAGACTTTAATTCACAAGTCAAGCAGTTAGTTACTGTTATGGTTTAACTATGAAACCATTTTTTATCCAGGCAAAATTCCCAGACTGCTTAGAGCTCCTTTTGAGTGATAATTTGTTATAAGTAGCCACTAGGGCCCTGGTTCTACAAATTGCCAACCACTGAGATTACAGATAACGCTATTATATTTTAGACTTTACAGTCGTGCTATTAAACTCTAAAATGAAATGGCATCTTGTAGACTAAATTAAATAATGCCATGAAATCTTTTTCATTCAATTTCGAACTTTCAAAATCAAGTGTATGAGTCTAGTGGTATGGGTAATGGACTGCTGAGGCGAGGTCTCGGGTTCGATCCCAGGTTTTACCATGGTACACACTAATGACGTTTCGATGCTTTTCGAAGTTATGTGTATATTCATCGCATAAGTGCCCAGTTAATGGCAATGGCATGGGCGCCATCTATTACATTGGGACCTAAACATAAACTGGCGAAATGTGGGTGCTAGCACCTCTGCCTACCCCTTCGAGGATATAGACGTGAGTTTATGTTTATGTTTTTTATCATTTCAGCAATTTAACAAGTAGTAGAAGTTTTGAAACCTACAATATTAAACGCGGCTACAATCTGTCCAGTCAACCATGGGAGGAAAAAGGTGTGATAAAGCATCTGATAAGGCCGTCAATCTAAGCGCGATCATTGTAACATTATACGTGTTTGTAATGGTGACCCTCTATCCTGAGACTTTACCTTCAGCTTGCCATCAAGCGAGATGAAGTCAAATTGACGTGAATAAAAAAAAACCAGAACCAACATGTCCATCAAACGTTAGATGTGCCAGTGGCGATACCGGTACGGTGGATTTTAAATAATACCTACTCATACATTCCATTTTAGATTTTGGTATCTTTAACAAAATCCTGATTTCGTCATACTACAGCAACACACACGTTTGCTTTGATTTTGTTTGGCAAAGACACTTTAGAACGTCACGGTGCGGTGTTCCGTCGGAGTTGTGTTTCAAAGGAAATATATGGCTATTTATATTTCAAAGAACCAATATCGGTTATAGAAGAAACATACTGGGATTATAGGTTTTTATTCTTTTGCTTCTAGGACAATCTACACAAGCAGTAAGTAATATAATAAAAAATGATTACGTGATCATCGCGTGAGTAAGCGGTATGGTTCGATCAATCGGACTTAGTGAAATTTTTCCTCCAGTTGTTTCGATTGATCGAACCATGTGTTATTTAAGATTCTAATGCATTCGGACTATTGGATTTTGAAAAAAAAAATACGGCATTTTTTCACTCTTTTTGAATTTTTGTTTCCGCTTGGTTTACTCTCCGTCGTATCTGTAAAGCTAAATGAAAAGAAAATTTCATAAAAAAACCTCACAGCAAAAAAAACAAGTGACGCCATCTTGCGAGTTCATGTTTTTCTCATGAAATTGTTGTTTCATTCAGCTTTAATAACACGATGGAGAGTGAATAACGCAAGTTAAACAGCTTAAAAAAAAATTTAAAAAAATGCGTTGCCGTGTTTTTTTTTGTGCCAATTATGTTGTGTACCACGAGTACTATCAGGGGTCTTTGGCTTAGGAAGTGTTCTCCTTACACCATGTATGTAAAAACTTATTTGCCTATAAAAGGTAACCCTTTCCAAGCTAATCTTTCATCAATATAATTATTAATAAGTATTACGTTTGTCTCCAATATCAACTCATCTCGTTTGATGGATTTTGGACAATTTTGGGACTTCGCGCTGCCGCCGCGACCTTCTTCTGCTAGGGTGACAGGCATCTCCACCCGTCACCCCATTAATAGACAGGCCTTTTTTTATAGTGCGAAAAATCCCCACCAGAACTGGTTAGGGAGGCTATGTCGGACTCGAACCGACTAAAACGCACGACGTCTTTGGGTGCTCAGTTGTCGGAGGTGAGATAGTAACCAACATATCCCTCGCACCCCGGCAGACCACCTTTAATAGACAGGCCTGCGAGCAACAATTGGTATACCCTAATATAAACTTAATTACGTATGAATAGGTATGTGAAGAGCCCATCGAAACCCGAACAAGTAATCGATTCCTAATCGAATAGATCAATCGAGTCGGTAACACTCATTAAGTTGAGCACCCTTTAAACTCACATCGATTACGTATACCGTTTAAGGGAATAGCTGAAACGCGATATATGAAGTTTTATACTTATATACATAATATGCTCACGGCCGTAATCCCCGAAAGGGTAGGCAGAGGTGTATTAAACACCCACATTTTGCCAACTATGAGTTTCGGTCCCACGTAATAGCGGGCCCCGTCTTGCAATCAAACAAACGTAAGATTTTAAGTTGGACTAAACCCCTTCAAACAACAAAAACCGCATCGAAATCTGTTCAGCCGTTTTTGCGTCCATCGCGGACAAACATAAACTTTTTACAATTATATAATAGTATAGATAGATAATAATAGCCGCGGTAGCCTAGTGGTATGGGTAATAGACTGCTGAGACGATGTCTCGGGTTCGATCCCAGGTTACCATGGCACACACCAATGACTTTTCGATGCTTTTCGAAGTTTGTGTGTATTTATCGCAGGCTTATAAGTGCCCGGTTAATGGCAATAGGCTCATCACCTATTACATTGGGACCTAAACATAAACTAGCGAAATGGCTAGCACCTCTGCCTACCCCTTAGGCGTGAGTTTTTTTTTATGGCACGTCAATTTGCCTTCACCTCGCCTGATGTTAAGCTGAAGGCAAAGTCTCATGAAAGAGGGTCACCATTGCAAACGCGTTCAGTGCTACAATGGTGGCGCTCATGTTCATGCTACAATGTTATGTTATGATAATATACGGGCATGAAACAATAAAAATAACAGAAAAACATCCCCCATGCGAAGTGTCCTGTAAGTGTGGCGTAGTAGGCACACATTGAGTCCACGCAGCACTCCACGCTGAACAATAGGATCTGAATACACTACTTGCTTCCACTTTGTAAACAGAGACACTACACGGATGTATTTTCATCATTGTGCTAGATGTGGCCACGCTTATATGATAATGAGCAGTTTTCCAGTAGGTATACTTATTGTCAAACATACAACATAAACTCACGCCTATATCCCCGAAGGGGTAGGCAGAGATGCTAACACCCACATTTCGTCAGTTTATGTTAAGGTCCCAATGTAAGGTGGCGAGCCTATTGCCATTAACTGGACACTTATAAACCTGCGATAAATACACACATAAATTCGAAAAGCATTGAAAAGTCATTGGTGTGTGCCATGCTAAAACCTGGGATCGAACCCGAGACCTCGTCTTAGCAGTCCATTACCCATCCGACTAGGCTACCGCGGTTTGACATAATTTGATTCATTGCTGTTTCTGAAGCGTTGAAGTTTGTTTGTATGTAGCATTATAACCTCAAAAAGTTGTACATTGTAGTAAATACAATAATCTTTGTATTCAGTAATACGTAACTAATATTCAACATGCGGTCACGGTGTGCTGTTCATACATTTGGAAACCAAGAAAAACATTTTATTCCACAAGATATTACACTACGAAATCAATGGATTAAGGCTTTAAGATTGGATTTGGACAAGGCTGGTCGTCAGCTGAAAAAGTATGCATACATATGCTCCGAGAACCGAAGAACATTATTTCTATAAATTATGGAACACTAGATGTGACACCACACTTTTCTTACCAAAAGTGGCGGGTGCGCCATCTAGTGCGTTTTCAGGAGAGCTATAAATACCTACTAGAAAACAGCTAATTGAACACAGGTTGCTATAGATACAGGTTTCTTTTATTTTTTTTAAAAGAATATTAGCAACCGAAGTTACTAATATTCCCTCTAACCCCTCCAGCTAAGCTCAATGGCTTGTGTTAGGAGTGGGTTCACGTCAGTAGTGTAATGGCCAGGATTCGAACCCAGTACCTCTCTATCGTAAGGCCGACTCCTTAACCACTAAGCTACCGACGCTTACAGGTTGTTTATGGTAGATACTATGTTCCACATACAAAATAACAAGCATTCAATTCAAATTCCTCAATTCTATTATACATATATTATAGTCTTTATCATAATGCGATGTTTCCTGCCTATTACACTTAACCTGAAAGTGGAAAACCTCTTTAGAGTTAAAATGATAATAAAGTCTATTTTAGTTTGAAGTTTCCAATATGACTGAAGTACTATATATTTGTATATCGTTATTTTTATACTAAAGTATAGTATAAAAAAATAATAAGGTAATAGCTGCGGTAGCCTAGTGGTATGGGTAATGGACTGCTGAGATTAGGTCTCGAGTTCGATCCCAGGTTTTACCACACCAATGACTTTTCGATGCTTTTCGCAGTTATGTCTGTATTTATCACAGGTTTATAAGGGCTCGGTTAATGGCAATAGGCTCGCCACCTATTATATTGGTACCTAAACATAAACTGGTGCCCATGATGATGGCCCAAGACGGCCGTGTGGTTTTGGTCGTTTCGAGTCTTTTTTTTTTATACTACGTAGGTGGCAGACAAGCAAACGGCCCACCTGATGGAAAGCGGCCACCGTGGCCTATGAACTTGTGCAACACTAAGGGTGTCACACACGCGCTGCCCACCCTGAAGGGAAAGGGGGAGAGCTGGGAAGGGGTGGGGAGGCTAGGAAGGGGAGGGGAAGGAGGGGTATAGTGAGCTCTGGCTACCCTACTTACCGGCGGGAACACAACACGATGGTTATTATGACCGCGGTCTTCTGTAGGGCGGAGGTACTTCCCCAGTTGGACAGCTCATTTCGGACGGGAGATACCGTCGTGTCCTACCTCCGTTAAAATGTGTGGATAACGTTATGAGTAGTCATATCCAGTGATAACACATCTACGTAAGTGTTCTGTCTCCGTACAGCCATCTATTCTCGTCAATCTTAACGCCATAGGCTGAAACACACGGTACCTCGGAGTGTGACGTAAATTGACGTCATCAAGCAAACCAAGGTGGCTCTCTTGTCATGGAGTAATGGTTTTGGTATGAAGATATATGTGAGAAGACTTCTGTAAGGTGTTTGTAAGTCAGAAGATGACTAGTGTACCGCTTTAAAGAAGATATTCATGATATTTATTTTTTGAGGTAGGCAGAGATAATAGTTGCCTACTTCTGTCTATAAACTTCAAAAAAAAGTGATAATGAAATGTGAAATAAAAAAAAATATGAGTGCGTAATTATTAAGAAATAATCGCTACATAGTATAAAATAAAGTCGCGTTCCCTGTCCCTTTGTATGCTTAAATCTTCAAATTACGCAACGGATTTTGATGCGGTTTGTTTTAATAGATAGAGTGATTAAAGAGGAAGGTTTATATGTATATAACATCATGCTGCGACTAACAGGTACGGAGCAGGAATGAAAAATGTTGCAAAAACGGGGTGGCGCAGACGAAGTTGCGCGGGTCAGCTAGTAGGTATATAATAGACGTGTGCCGGTAATTAATAGTCAGGATCATAAATGTCTGTAAAAGGTACTTTACACAATAATAATAAATATTACATGATTGTACATTGACGACCTCTGTGGCGTGGCGGTAGTGAACGCGACTGTTACATAGGAGGCGCGGGTTCGATTGCCACTCAGAGCAAATATTTGTGTGCATGAATATGAAATATTTGTTTGCATTAGTCTGGGTGTCTGACGCCTCTGGTGTTGCAAACGTCCATAGGCCACGGTGACCGCTTCCCATCAGGTGCTGCCGTGTGCTTGTCTGCCACCTAAGTGGTATAAAAAAATAAGAATTATAATCTTTATTTCCGAGAATATAGTTAGTTACAGTTGTTGTGGTGATAAGCATATTCTTCCATTTGTACAAATAGCAAATAGCAAATACAGCAGTTTTACAAATTTATATGTACTTGCGTCATGTAATTATAAATTTCCACACATTTGAATTTAAATTTTTTGGAACTTTAAATTAACAGTCTGTCATAGACTGAATTCTGATTGGTCAGATTTGAAATTCAACTATCAAAAAATATGTCAAAAAATTTATATGATGACTCCCCAATTCCCAAAATATACTTTGTGATGAAAATTTTGAAATGAATCCCGCCTGCTTCTGATTAAATACTTTTATTAAGAACTATATACTCAACTCCCGATTTATATTTGATGAAATATTAAAACATTTAGCAAACTAACGATTTCATCCCTCGTACCCCGGCACGACACCGTCTCTACCATAGAATGATCTGATGACCTCTTCCAATTAGTTCCACCCTTTTTTTTACGTGGTGGAATGCATTCACGCACTTCGCTCACCCCCTACAGGGGCGGGGGCGAGCTTTGTGTAGGACTCCTGACCTCTAATTAGTTCCACCGTCTACCTTCCTACACAGGACCACACTTGCTGGGCTTAGATGTCACTCGCATACGGTGCAGAATATTCCATCAAGATCAAACGGTTTGGTGAGTCTTTCTCAACCGCACCATTTAGCCTTGGAATTCCTTACCAACTCACGTGTTTCCTTCTTCCCACAGTCCCCATTCCTTTAAGCGAGGTATGAAAAAGCATTTGATGAGGCAGTCAAGCTGAGCGCCACCATTGTAACTCTACGTGTATGTAATAGTGACCTTCTTTCTCGAGACTTTGCCTACAGCTTACCAGTCAAAAAAATAGTTCCTGACTTAAAGCTGAATATTCCACCTCTTCGCAAATTTACTAGCTGAGAGCCGTGTAAATCTCAGACCCGGTATTACTGCATGCAGCCGCTTGGATAGCGCTGAATTTCCCAAAGGAACTACTGTGGATATCATAATGCATTGGAGATATATTCAAACTGGCATTTACCTGCTGTTTCATACAAATATATGGCGATCTTTGTGGCGTAGCGATAGAAGCCGATGGTGAGTAGGGTATCCAGAGCTCACTGGAGAGGTTTTGAGTTGTCATTGGGAAGACCGAGAACTTAAGTTGACGCTATGTTATGCTATGAAACCCTGCTTTATGACAGCATAGAAACTTATCCCTTCCCCTCCTCCCCTCTTCCCTAAATATGATCTGCAGCACGAGTGTGACACCCCTAGTGTTGCAAACGTCCATAGGCCGCTGTGTAAGAATTAATAGATTAAAAAAATGTAAGTGATATCATGGCTAAAAAGTATAAAATATAAGAAATGATTAAAAATAACCGCGGTAGCCTAGTGGTATGGGTAATGGACTGCTGAAACAAGGTCTCGGGTTCGATCCCAGGTTTTACTATGGCACACACCAATTATGTGTGTATTTATCGCAGGTTTATAAGTGCCCGATTAATGGCAATAGGCACGCCTCCACCACATTGGGATCTAAACATAAACTGGCGAAATGAGGCTGCTAACACGTCTGCCTACCCCTTCGGGGATATAGCCGTGAGTTTATATTATGTTTATGTTATGTTCTGACTTGAAATTATTTTCAATCATTTCATTTTATTACGAATAACTCAGATATAAAACGAACTAGTTGCAAATAACCGGTTCGGTTCTACGTTATCTTAAAACGCATTTCTTTTGTTATATAAAGTACCTAATTAACCTAGTGTTCCTAATTTTCATAGCGCATAGCGCAAATGTGGACACTATTAGCTATATAGAAGTACCTAAGTTATATAAATTATACCTAGTATTTGTTGTATTTAATATTATTTGTGTATTGACAAGGTACTTTTATGTATATGCTAACTGCCTGCATTGGGAAAACTATAATAAATAAATAAATATTCTAAGACAATCTACACAACGCCACCTAGACCCATGATAAGCATAATTTAACTAGCTTGTGTTAGGGGTTCTGAAATGCGGATAAACATACTTAGATACTATTTTTGTAAGTACAGTTTGGCCATCCGGAAACTTAATTCCTCGCGGCCAAACCGGTTTGGCCAGGGGTAAAAACCCAAATAGACGTGCCCTAGATAAAAAAATAAAACAAAGATTAATTGTTAAGTTAACCTTGTGTATCGTATGTGAATAAATAATGAAAAAAATAAACAAGCCTTCAGTCACACGTTACTTAGAATGTGAACTAACGTCTGGCATGTAACATCCGTTACTATTAGTTTTAATACAGTCGCAGGTGGCAAAAGTGTTAATTTAAAAGTCATTCTAATTCTAAGTCGTTTTAATAATGAGTTAATTATTCGTATAATTAAAAAAGATATTTCTCTGTGTTTGTTTGCTTCTCGAATTATATTTAGCCAAAATGGGAGTATTGGTTCAAGTTATTTCTAGTGCATTGCGTGAGTATGTAATTACATTATCTATGGGGTTAATATTGAACACATGCGACACATTCACACAAATTAGGGGAAGGGGGTCATCTTAAAGAGATGTCCCCGGATCTGCCGGGGTGCGAGAAATATGTTTTATATAATCTCACCTCCAGCAATCAAAGACCCAGAGACGGCGTGTGTTATAGTCGGTTCGAGTCCGATATAATCACCTCCACCGGTTTCGTCGAGGGGTGGTATCCGTGGGGATTTCACGCACCATAAAATTAAAGTATAAGACCAGTAAAGACTGTTAAGGGCACTCTCCCGAAGACACATGTTAGTGTAGTACTGCCATACCCGGAGTACTAATATGCTTTCGACTGCGGAAGTGTTTCCCTAACACCATGTATAGATATCACTATCACTACATAGTATAAAATAAAGTCGCGTTCTCTGTCCCTATTTTTCTTGTCCCTTTGTATGCTTAAATCTTCAAAACTATGCAACGGATTTTGATGCGGTTTGTTTTAATAGATAGAATGGTTAAAGAGGAAGGTTTATATGTATATAACATCATGCTACAACAAACAGGTGCGGAGCAGGAATGAAAAATGTTGCAAAAACGGGGTGACGCAGACGAAGTGGCGCGGGTCAGCTAGTATAAAATAAAGTCGCGTTCTCTGTCCCTATTTTTCTTGTCCCTTTGTATGCTTTTCAAAACTATGCAACGGATTTTGATGCGGTTTATTTTAATAGATAGAATGGTTAAAGAGCAAGGTTTATATGTATATAACATCATGCTACAATAAACAGGTGCGGATCAGGAATGAAAAATGTTGCAAAAACGGGGTGACGCAGACGAAGTTGCGCGGGTCAGCTAGTTATGTATATACTACTACAGCGATAAGTTTACTGCGTATAGATACACAGCGATAATAACGTGTAGGGTATATGATATTATCGCTGTATGCACACGCAGCGATAATAAATCGCTGTTGGTAGCCGCACGCTCATTTTGTGGTCGCGTACACGGCGGTTAGTCACTGGTGACCTAAGTCTGTGCTGTGTGGACCCTGCTTTAGTTTTATTAATTTTAAAATACTAGTTTTTGCGCGAATCTCTTCCCGCGTGTACTTCATACTGGGTTTTATTGTTTTTTTTTTGCACGGAAACCTAAAATTTGTTTTGAATATGACAGTAGCCAAAGCCTTATAACATCAGATATCTATAGTAAAATCTCCACGAAATCGGTCCAGCCCCTTCAGAGATGGTCCATTATAAATAGATGGATATAAATGTTTTATTTTTTTTATTTTAGTATTGGTATCTTGTATACGTTGATTTGATGCATTCATTAAAAAGTTCTTTATTCATTAAAATAATCTTGTTTTATCCATTTACATCTATGTATATACATATATGTAAATGGATAAAACAAGATACGTCTTCTATAATGCAATCAGGAAATACATTTCCATGATGACCATGATGAAGAAATACTTAAGGCTGCTTCATCATCATTCCCTGAACCTTTTTCCCAACTCAGTTGGGGTCGGCTTCCCAGTCTAACTGTGATGCGGCTGAACTTCGATATTTTCCGTGAAGCGACTGCCATCTGACCTCCACAACCAATGGTCTAATGACCAATGGCGATATCGAAGTTCCAAGTTAGGCTACTTTTGAGGGCTCCAACTACCCGTAACGACTGCCATAGATGTTTGTATGGCAATCGCGACCACCGGCTTAACGTGCTCTCCGAGGCACTTATAGACCTGCGATAAATACACACACAACTTCGAAAAGTCATTGGTGTGTGCCATAGTAAACCTGGGATCGAACTCGAAACCTCGTCTCAGCAGTCCATTACCCATACCACTAGGCTACCGCGGCTCTACTTAAGGCTGCTTGCGGTAGCAATATTCGATGCTTATTTCTTCCAACATTAAAAGTACAAGTAACGGCTGACACCGGTACACACGTGGGCTACTAAAAAAATACTTTTTTCTTTTGTGTCTGCAAAATCCCCAAAATTGGTGGAGGTGATTATGTCGGACTTCAACCGATTGAAACGCACGCCGTCTATGGGTCTTTGCTTTTCTGAGATGACTTAATGCAAGACAGGTTAGATCTCTAGCATAGCATCTCTCTAAGAATGCTGAAATATTGCTAGAAATTGCTAGCGAATCGCTGGCGACCAAAAGCGCCGCCGTGTGTACCAAACATTATTTTATTTATAAATCCTAAATCGGTTTGATACATAGTGCGTTATGTTAAGTTTCTGCTTTTCTAATGAATAATAGATATTCAAGATACTTGTTTTCATATTCAAATATCTTTAAAAAACACGTTTTTTTTTCATAGTAATTACTAAAATCAATCGAACTAGTTTCGATAACCAGTACATTATCACGAAACGAGTTTCTATTGTTTAGTTTTTTATAACACTTAGGTGACAGACAAGCACATGACCCACCTGATGGAAAGGTTCAGGACTGTTGGTTCCACTGCTAAGTTCCACTAAGGGATCCAACAGAATTTTGTTATACTCATGAACCCATTTAGGTAGTGAAAAAATGGGTCCTTTAAAAATCCTGTTGGACCTCTTAGTGGAACTTAGCAGTGGAGCCAACAGTCCGGAACCGATGGAAAACGGTCACCGTAGTCTATGGACGTTTGCAACACCAGGGGCGTAACTCGTGCTGCCTACTAATGCCCTTCTTGAAGAACCCATATTGTAGTCGCTTGGAAAAACCACGGCATTCATTCATTTCATTCCACAGCTTAGGCGTGCGCGGGATGAAATTCCTTTCATACCGCACAGTGCGCACCGTTTCCGGACGTTAAATTACGTTCGGCCGTTATCATCACTATCACTACATAGTATAAAATAAAGTCGCGTTTTCTGTCCCTATTTTACTTGTCCCTTTGTATGCTTAAATCTTTAGAACTACGCAACGGATTTTGATGCGGTTTGTTTCAATAGATAGAATGGTTAAAGAGGAAGGTTTATATGTATATAACATCATGCTACGACTAACAGGTGCGGAGCAGGAATGAAAAATGTTGCAAAACGGGGTAATGCAGGCGAAGTCGCGCGGGTCAGCTAGTTCTTATATTAAAGTACCTAATTTCCCTAGTGCTCCAATTTTTTATTTATGGGATAGTGCATTTATAAGGCACCTGTAACGTTAAATTGTCAGGGCTATGTTTACATTTCAAGTAAAGCTGATCCCTGTATTTCATACAGCGGATTAGACTTGGTGTAATCCACGGTTTTAGGTTTTGGTTTTTATTATGCAATCGTATTACCCGTGTATTTTTTAGTAATGCATTCTTTACATTTTCGATAAAGTATTACATACAAAATTGCGGATCATCAGAATAATAAACTGGGTCATAATCGATATCTTGCTAATCGTGTTCGAGTCTATCCATGTTTAATTTCGTGACTAAGCTAGTTTTTTCTAATTTAGGTAACTTGCAACTTATGGAAGTAGGGCAGCGTTTTGATCGGTTACAGCAGAATTGATGACGTGTGCTGGATATTGTGTTTCTTTTTTTTTATACTACGTAGGTGGCAGACAAGCACACGGCCCACCTGACGGAAAGCGGCCACCGTGGCCTATGAACGTGTGCAACACTAAGGGTGTCACACACGCGCTGCCCACCCTGAAGGGAAAGGGGGAGAGCTGGGAAGGGGTGGGGAGGCTAGGAAGGGGAGGGGAAGGAGGGGTATAGTGAGCTCTGGCTACCCTACTTACCGGCGGGAACACAACACGATGGTTATTATGACCGCGGTCTTCTGTAGGGCGGAGGTACTTCCCCAGTTGGACAGCTCATTTCGGACGGGAGATACCGTCGTGTCCTACCTCCGTTCGTTTTTAGCTTGATATGATCAAGGCAAGTCCTACTTACCTGACACGTGATAAAAGAGTGTGTGGTGAATAAGGTTTAGATGATGAAGAGCAACCTCTTTACGTCTTGTTGTCCTTGTAGTATATTTATGTTTATGTCGCCAGTTAATATAATGTTTTTATAAGAAGACAGATCTTGCAAGATGTTATTTAATGAATTGATAAATTTGTACTTATAGTTGAAAGCGGGGGGGGCCTGTATATTGCTACTATTACCAAGTATGTTCCTATTTTTACCCGACTGCGCGACGCAAAGGAGGGTATTGTGTTTATCAGTCTATGTATGTATGTATGTATGTTTGTTTCTATGTGGCGTTGTAGAGACCAAACGCATAGGCCGATTTTGATTATCCTTACGTCAATCGATTCGTCTTAACCTTGCGAGTGTCACTAAAGACATGACAGAAATCAAAGTTCACCACAGCGACACCCAGATGCCATATTGTCAAAATGAGAAAAAAATATTTTTTTTTCTTTTTTTTATACTACGTAGGTGGCAGACAAGCACACGGCCCACCTGATGGAAAGCGGCCACCGTGGCCTATGAACGTGTGCAACACTAAGGGTGTCACACACGCGCTGCCCACCCTGAAGGGAAAGGGGGAGAGCTGGGAAGGGGTGGGGAGGCTAGGAAGGGGAGGGGAAGGAGGGGAGGGGAAGAAAAACAAAAACCCGACTACTGCGTAATAACTAATTTTTAAAATTACGTGAAAAAATTAATTGAATAAATACTAAAAAGAAAGAAACAAGCCCAGTAGTTTAAAATTCATACAATACTCACAGTCGGGGCCCCTTGTGCAGATTTGATTGGTAAAGTGTGACGTCAATGTGAATAAATTAATTTCAAAAATGAACAGTTCAGAAATAGAACACCATTTAAATGTGAACAAGTATCAAAAAGGTCTCAACGTGTGTTAGTGTTTAGTGTTAATTCTAATTCGTGAAGTATTAATTTAAAAGTCTTTAAATATGTTGGAATAAATTTTATTTATAAGTTTTAAAAATATTGTCCCTGTGTTTGTCTCCTTTACGAGGTTGGATATTTAGCCAAAATGGGAGTATTAGTTCAAGTAATATCTACTTCAATACGTGAGTATATATTCTGTATATGGGGTTTTTTTTTTAAATAAAGAATATTAGCAATTAGGTTTGTACGTAAGATAGTTAATATTATGCCAAAAATGTATCCTTGAGCAACGTCGATGGAGCCTTTATTAGCTCTATTTCTTAGTGCATTATTGTAAGTAACTACAGTAATATATTTATATATCCGAGTCAGAGGGTGAGGTGTGTTTTGAGTTCAGGGGTCGCAAAGTTTTCACTATGGAGCCAGGATTCCAGTAATGGTTAAGCCGCCGGTCACCCTAGCAGAAGCAGGCCACGGCGATGGCGCAAAGTGCCGCCCCATATCCAGGGGCTAGATAGGGACACCATGTTCCCCACATTGGGGGAAGAGGGTCATCTCAACAGAGATGTCCCCGGGTCTGCCGGGGTGCGAGAGATATGTCTTGTATAATCTCACCTCCGGCAATCAAGGACCCATAGACGGCGTGCGTTTTTTTTCGGCTTGAGTCTGACATGATCGTGGTGGTATCCGTGGGGATTTTGCGCACGATAAAAAAGGGGACCCAGTGATGGTTTTTGATTGGCATGTTAATTTTTCTCTTATAAAACGACCCTTAAAAGGGAATATAATCATCTCCCTGCTCTTGTCCCAATTAATTGGTTTTGCGCAATATTTCATTTTACTCCACACATTACTATCAGCTGTTGTTCCCTCAGTCACCCTTTGCCATATATTATTTCACACAATACATCTTTCTTGGGCCGACCTCTACTCGTAAAGCTTTGATTTATTAATTCACTTTTTTTTTAATGTTTCAGTATGTCTTGCCTGCATGAACTTAGGTTTTGAAATCGCATGGCCTTCGTCCACGGTACTTTTATTCCAGTCGGAAAACACGACATTACATCGACCCATGTCAAATTTGGATGTCACTCTCTTTTGCACTTTACCACTGGTTGGTGCTCTAATAGCCCAGCCATTAATACTTGTGAGTTCTTTAGACAAGTTGGGACTCAAACGTACTACGATGCTGATTTCTTTAATATTTGTGGTTAGTAATATATTTAAGTTGATATGTTATAGAGAAAGGTAACGCAAAAACAATACAAAAACATACTTTATATCTCATCTCATAAACTCACGTCTGTATCCCCGAAGGGAGAGGTGCTAGCACCCACATTTCGCCAGTTTATGTTTAGGTTCCAATGTGGTGGCGAGCCTATATTACCATTAATCAGGTGCTTATAAACCTGCGATAAATACACACATAACTTTGAAAAGCAACGAAAAGTTATTGGTGTGTAACATGGTAAAACCTGAGATCGAACCCGAGACCTCGTCTCAGCAGTTCATTACCCATACCACTAGGCTACCGCGGTTTTATTAAAGAATACCATTTTTTTAAAGAATATTAAAAACCGAAGTCATTAATATTTCCTCTAACCTGGAGGTCTAAGTATAATAGCTAGTGCTAGAAGTGGGTTCACGTCGGTAGTGTAATGGCCAGGCTTCGAACCCTGGACCTCTCGATCGTAAGGCCGACTTCTCACACACTAAGATATCAACGCTTAAAACAACGTTTTGAATACACTATTTTATCATTCAATCATAACCCTGATTTTTATAAGTAGAATCAACTTAATAAATATTTTACTACCTGTACCGGCAAACGTTGTTTTGCCTTATAAATTTTAAGGGTGAACAACCCTTATCACTTAGGGGTATGAAAAATAGATGTTGGCCGATTCTCAGACTTACTCAATATGCTCACAAAATTTCATGAGAATCGGTCAAGCCGTTTCGGAGGAGTATGGCAACGAAAACTGAGACACGAGAATTTTATAGATAAGATTCAAGAAGATTATGCTTAATGCATACCAAGATAATTTCGGAGTATCAAGTTTCTACCAGTTTAAAGATAATAAATTCATATTTCAGATAAACTGGACGATTTTAGCAATGACCAACCGAGTCGAAGCCATTCTTTTAGCGGCGTTCATATCAGGAGGCGGGTATGCAAGCTTTGTAGTAGTCTCGATGTACATCAGTGAGATTGCTCAGGATTCCATCAGGGGCACCTTGACATCTGGCACTAACCTATCGTGTAGCTTAGGCTTAATGTTGTCATATTTTCTTGGGGGTATTTTAGACTACTATAAAATGGTTTATTTCTGTCTATCACTATCTGTTATTGGGATTCTAGTGATAACTGTTTTAAGAGACTCTCCTGTAAGACTTACCGCAAAGGGCAAAGAGGAGGTAAGTTGTTTTATTTTTATTTTATTTTTTTTATAATATCACGCCTATATCCCCAAAGGGGTAGGCAGAGGCGCTAACCAACCCACATTTCGCCAGTTTTATAATTAGGTCCCAATGTAATAGGTGGCGAGCCTATTGCCATTAACCGGGCACTTATAAACCTGCGATAAATACACACATAACGTCGAAAAGCATCGCAGTCATTGGTGTGTGCCATGGTAAACCTGGGATCGAACCTGAGACCTCGTCTCAGTTATCCATTACCCATACCACTAGGTGACTGGTTTTATATAATGCCGTTGTGTTTTACACTTTATATAATCCCATTAAACGTTTTCAGGAAGCTGCAAAAGCATTGGCGTTTTATCGACAAACAAGTAGCACATCAAAGGAGGTTTTAACAGAAATGAATAATATCCGACGTTCTCTGAATATGCAGTTTGAGGGTAAGTTAAAAATAAATTCTCCCTCACACACCCGCGATATCGTCGATCGCTGATACTGGACTTGGTATTGCAATAACAATAACACAACTAGTTTTATCGATCGATAAGAACGCACCTCTTTAAAAAGACTTTAGTGTACTACACACTATTAAAAATCATCAAATCACTAACAATTTAAACCGGGTGATTTAAGGAAATAAATAATTTAAAATCACGTGGAATTTAATCACCCAGGTGATATAGGGAAACAAATAAAATAATTTAAAAACATGTGGAATTTGATCACCCAGGTGAATTGTTAGCAGGTGATTTAAGGACACAAAGGTTGTGGAATTTGATCACCCAGGTTATATCACCCAGCTGATCATAGTGAAATAATCAAAATTTTCAATTATTTTTGCGGCTTATTATGATAGCCGTTTTGACACGCTTGGTTTTGTTCTTTTTCTATTTTTTGGTGTGTGAAGTTTATTTTCTTCTGTGCCAGTATCGCTATATTTTTCTATAGTTATTCCACTAACAGTTCGTTGCCCAATATTAAACGCACCAAAAAAGAATAAATGAGCAAAACCGGTCGTATCAAAACCGACATCACAGTGTGCAGCAACTATCTATAGATTTTAATAACACTTACTATATTTTAAATTTGTAGATGCTCAATCTTTGACGCGGGTAGAGGAACAAGAAAAACCAGGCATCGAGAATAAGACAGTGTCTTGTTGGCAGTTATTCAGTAAGTAATTGTTGTATAGAAAATGATATCTTATTTTACCAAAAAATGCTCAAATTATCGACATAGGCCGACCGCTTGATTGAGGTTTCGCTTGCGGGGTGCACGGACGTTAAGTTGTGATGTGAACGGAAACCGCATGAGGTGCGTATGGCAAGCAACGAGCGTTCGTTGTTCCTCTAGCACTAGCATGAACTCCTATCGAATTCGTAATGTAAAGGTTTCGAGAGAACGGAGCATTGTGATTGGTAGTATGCCTCTTGTGAACCTGGGTGCGTATGTAGCCCGCCAATCGCAATGCTTCATTCTGTCGATACCTTTACATTACGAATTAGATAGTATTTCGTGCTAAGGCTATGGCGATGATTCAGTTAAGCGGTTGGATGTAGATACTGACGCGCCTATACGGCGAAGTGGAGCAACACAATAAGCTACCGTATTATATATTCTATATATATATATATATATATTATATATTCGTTGACATTGCCTGAATCGATACTTTGCGATAAAATTAAAATATTTGTACATCACACAATGTGGTAGAATGAAATGAAATGAAATAATGAAATGAAATAATAGTTTATTCATTCAAAATACGTGTACAATTTACTCTTACATTCTATAATACAGTTACAGTTACAGTTACAGTTACAGTACAGTTACAGAATATAGCGGACATTCTAACATTATTATTATAAGATCTGTAACTAACCTATGTTCCACAAATAAATGATTATGATTATGATTACCGTTTCTCCGACGACGGTATTATCGACCGATAATGATGCTCATATTATGAGGCAGCATATAGGTCTTTACATATGAAATTGCCGCAATTTTCTAAAAGATTCATGAGTTTGTTATTCCTGTAATTCAATAGCTATTTCCATTATTTATATTTTGTTTGAAAGTTGGTTTCAAGATTTTACAACACTGTATTCAATTTTGTTGTTATGGATCGCTTGATAAATAAAATTCGATCTTCAAAAACAGTACTTGCTGCTGATAATAATGATTTTGCACACCAAACTGCCCAGAAACACATTTCCACTGCTCTTTCTCTCAATCCTAAGGTTGCATGTAAGAGATTGCCGCAGAGCGTTAAGGCCGCCAATAGTATTTACCATGTGTAAACATTTCTCTGTGTTACACTACTCCATCCTTGGTGTACAATAAAGACATGTTATTATTATTACTCCCTAAATGTTATCCATTTTGATGACAAATTTCGTATTACTTTTTTACAGCTGTCACCTTTCAAAAATGTATAAAAGTTGCTGTTTGCTTAATGTTGTCTCATTCATACTCAGAAAAAAAATGTTAGTACTGAAAATTGGGTTCCCTCCAAATTCTTCCAACAAGACGGCAATTTGAAACGACCTAATATTTGTCAAAAGTTTTTTAAACAATTTCCAATTAACCACGAAATTATAAACGTATTAAACTCTATATTTCAGAGACAACACCCTCAATTCGTCGCCAATTTTATCTGGTGATGGTTCTACAGACTTCTTTTGAATACCAAGGACTGCCAAGTCTGCAAGTGTATGCCGAGCCTGTCTTTACGGCCATCATCGGTGATAGCATTATATCTCCTAACACATGTAGCGTGTTATTGGGACTGGTATTGTTGATTGCTGGTGCTATAGCGGCATGTTTGACTGATAGTGTAGGTCGAAGAGTAAGTTTAATGTCATTGATTATTTTTATGGTTTTATGAGATTTATATATATTAAGATAAATTAAAATTGCGACTATAATTTGAGATTTAAACTATCCTATCTCTCAAGTTGGATCGAACTGCATATGGTGTGCGAATTTTATTATAATCGGTTAAGTGGTTTAGGAGTCCATTGAGGACAAACATTGTGACACGAGATTTATATATTATTAAGATTACCTGGTTGGAGGATAGGGAGCAGTGGCGCATATTGGGAGATGCCTATGTTTTTTTTTCTTATTTTTATATTTTTTTATTTATGGCACGTCAAATTGACTTCACCTCGCCTGATGTTAAACTGAAGGCAAAGTCTCATGAAAGAGGATCACCATAGCAAACACGTTCAGTGCTACAATGGTGGCGCTCAGCTTGACCTCATCAGATGCTTTTTCACGCCCCGCTTAAAGGAAACAGGACTGTAAGAAGAAGTTTACCACTTTGGTGACAGACAAGCACGCGGCTCACCTGAAGGAAAGTGGTTACCGTAGCCTATAGACGTTTGCAACACCAAGGGTGTCATGCTGCCGACCCTATAGAGAAGAGGGGGAAGTGGGAGGGGAGAAGGTATAGAGTCTCTGTGCTGTCAGTGCAGAGGACAAAGAAGGGTTTCTCGGTCTTTCCACTGATAACACCAAACCTCTCCGTGAGCTCTAGCTACCGTGCTTACCGTATTATTAACCGTGGTATTCTGTAAGGCGGAGGTACTTCCCCAGTCGGACTGCTCAATTATGACGGGAGATACCGTCATGTCCTTACTTTGTCCAGCAGTGGACTGCGATAGGCTGATTGATTGACAGTTGCATTATAATAATGATGTTAAAAAGTCATCATCATCTCATTATTTCTAGTTGCAAACGAGGTTTTAAAACTCTTAGAATAGATCTAACTACCGAACCAGCGAAAGAATCATTTTCAAATGATTTATTTACCACAAATTGTGATATTTTTGACAAATATATTAGAAAAACTGTGAAATTCATATGTGCTCTTTATATGCCTAGACTGATTAAACGAAATAGATTCCTTTATGGAGAACCCCATAAATTGTAATTACTTAAGTAATAATTTTATTAATGTAGCTTTATCTGCCTTTAGCCTCTTCAAATATACACATCTATGATGAATGGAGTATGCTGTTTATGCCTCGGAACCCAAATATTAACTGAGTGGTTTCCAAAATGGACGATACTGCTGATCATATACGTATATACAACTTCTCACACTATTGGCTCCGGAACTGTGCCTTTTGTGGTCTCGGCCGAAGTATTTTTACCAGAGGTAAGTTTTGATTTTGGTTAATCAACTTAAATTTTACCATACCTTTAAGAAAGTAACTATAGAACACCTAGATAAACTATGGGTCCATAAATAACCGTGGAATATCAAGGTAACTACGGTGTCAAGGAGGTATTTATGGAACACCTAAGTGTACTAAAAGTTCAATAACGGAACTGTGGAATACCTAGGAAAACTGTGGGTCCAAGGAAGTATCCAAAGAACACCTAGGTTTTTTTTCTCGCCTGATGTTAAGCTGAAGGCAAATGAAAGAGGGTCACCATTGCAAACACGTCTAGTGCTACAATAGTGGCGCTCAGCTAGACGGCCTCATCAGATGTTTTTTCGCGCCCCGCTTAAACTGTGAACTACCGAGTCCAAGAATCTTACCGTGGAACACCTAGGGGAATTACGAGTTTAAGAAAGTAACCGTGGAATATCAAGGTAACTACGGGCTCAAGGAGGTGATCATGGAACACCTTGGTGAACTTTGGTTTCAAGGAAGTCTCCGAGGAAAACCTAAGTGAACTACAAGTCGAAGAATGTAACCGTGGAATATCAAGTCAAGTGCTTAAGGAAGTAATCATGGAACACCTAGGTAAACTAAGAATTCAAACTAGATGGAAGATTATTAAATATTCTGATACACATTTTATATATCAGTGTGGAGGAACGGGATGTGATGTCCCTTCACCACAAAGGGAGGATCCTCTGACCAGGCAAGGTGATCACACTTGGCTGGCTACGGCCCAACGGTTGTCGTTGGGTTATTGTATATATGTTTCACCAGCGTGAAAACTTCGCTTTCGCGATGCAGAACCGGAGTGACGTCATAGTTATTCTTGCTGTCGCTAGATGGCGCTAAGTACATGTAGTTTCGCTACAATCATAATTGCTGTTTATATAATATTCTAAACAATTTTTTTTTATAATTTCAGGTAAAAGGCAAATTACTGATATTAACATACGAATGGTCGTTCTTTTGTTCGTTCAGCTGTATGCTTCTATTTAATATATTGATGCAATCTTTTGGATTAGTGCCGGTGTTCTATTTATTTTCGATCATGAGCTTTATTACTGGAGTATATTTCTTTTACTTCTTACCGGAGACTAAAGGATTACCTGTGTATGCTATACAGGCACTATTCAATAAAGAAGACAAGAAGATCGTTAATTAAATTATAATTATATATATAAATAAATTATTAACATTTATAAAAAAAATATTTTATTAATATTTATGTACTAAATGTCGTAAAGCCTCCGTGGCGTGGCGGTAGTGCAAGCGACTGCACCGCACGGCGCGGGTTTGGTCCCCGCTCAGTGCAAAAAGTTGTATGCATGAATATGGCTGTTTGCACAGTTCTGGTCGTGCCTCGGAGAGCACGTTAAGCCGTCGGTCACGGTTGCCATACAGACATCTATGGCAGTCGTTACGGGTAGTTGGTACCCTCAAAAGTCCAACCAGTCTAACTTGGAACTTCGATATCGCCATTGGTCATTAGACCATTGGTTGTGGAGGTCAGATGGCAGTCGCTTCAAAAATATTGAAGTTCAGCCGCAACACAGTTAGACTGGAAAGCCGACCCCAACTGAGTTGGGAAAAGGTTCAGGGAATGATGATGTCGTAAAGCTAAGATGTCAACCGCATACGGTGCAGAATATTCCATCAAGAACCAAGCGGTTCGGTTAGTAATTTCTCTGCAACACTATTAAGTCTTGGAATTCCTTACCGGCGCACGTGTTTCCTTCTTCCTACAGTCCGAGTCCTTTAAGCGGGGCGTGAAAAAGGATCTGATGAGGCCGTCAAACTGAGCGCCACCATTGTAACACTGTACGTGTTTCCTGAGACTGCCTTCTGCTTGCTTTCAGATGAGGTGAGCTAAGCACGTAATTAATTTCCTTACGATTTAAATTTTTTTATCCAAATTTATTTAGTTATAACATTTTTAGGAATTTATTTTCGGCATACCTATTTTTTTAAAAGTGCCCGATTGGCGGCAATAGGCTCATCCCCTATTATGTGAGATTGAAAATCGTAGTTACAGAAATGTGAGTGCTTAATATACATCTGCCTAAACCTTCGGGGATTACGGGCGTGAGCGTATGTTTTTTTTTATTTATGGCACATCAATTTGACTTCACCTCGCCTGATGTGAAGCTGAGGGCAAAGTCCCATGAAATGTCACTTACACTCACAAACTTTAACTCCTCACAATATAGTTTATATTATCAAAATTTAGCATTGTTGCGTAAAAACGCACATCAATGACACACGAACCCCGCCTACTTCACACTTCCACTAGGTAGAACATAACTCGTATTCATGAATTCGAGAACCTTCTACGCTTGCCAAAACGTTCATTTTTTATTTCAACAACAAAATAAATATAAGTGTAAATTGGCGTCAAGCCAAGCAACTACCCACCGGGCGAAACGTAATCATAGAATTTTAAAAGCTCTTCATACTGACATTATTGTAGAATCACGTATGTTTGTAATGATTTTATACCACTTAGGTGGCAGACAAGCACACGGCCCACCTGATGGGAAGCGGTCACCGTGGCCTTTGGACGTTTGCAACACCAGAGGCGTCACACACGTGCTGCCTACCCTGTAGAAACCTTCTAATGCCCTTCTTGAAGAACCCCATATTGTAGTCACTTGGGAAAACCACGGCAGGGAGATCATTCCACAGCTTGAGCGTGCGCGAGATGAAACTCCTTTCATTATATAGAAATAAACTAAAAAATATAAAAAAAAAAAAAAATATATAAACTCCTTTTTAGAATTGAAGTAAAATGAATGAAATCAAATGACAATGACATAACATAACACAAACTCACGCCTATATCCTCGGAAGGGATAGGCAGAAGTGCTAGCCCCCATATTTCGCCTTTTTTTTCATAGTGGGAAAAATCCCCTCAGAGCTGGTTGGGGAGGTCTCGCACCCCGGCAAATCTCGGAATGTAATGCCCCTGGTGTTGTAAACATTCATAGGACATAGTAACCACTTTCCATCAGGTGGATCGCGTGCTTGTCTGCCACCTAAATGGTGTGAAAAAACATTAAGTAACATAAAACACTAATTCAGATAGGACAATCATCTTCATGTAATAGGTACCTATTTAATACCATTATTGATAACACACTTGTACTTCTACACTGTATTTATTATTGTACCTAACCGGTTTACCTTGCGGCATTCTCAGAGGTTTTATATTGAGGCTCAATTTACACCGCGGCGGAATGGAAGCGAGTGAAATTGTAAGTACAGTACATAATGAACTTTATGCCCAGTGCATAGTATACAGATTTATACGAATCAAAAAGGGTCGTGCGTTTCTCCTTTCCTACACAGGACAACACGTGCAGGGCTTAGACGTCACCCGCATACGGTGCAAAATATTCAATCAAGAAGGTTCGGTGAGTATTTCCACTGCCGCAGCATTGAGTCTTGGAATTCCTTGCCAGCTCACGTGTTTCCTTCTTCCTACAGTCCTGGGTCCTTTAAGCGGAGCGTGAAAAAGCATCTGATGAGGCCGTCAAGCTGAGTGCCACCATTGTAACACTTTGCGTGTTTGTAATGGGTACCCTCGTTCTTGAGACTTCGCCTTGAGCTTACCATCAAGCGAGGTGAAGTCAAATTGACGTGTCCTCAATAAAAATAATAAAAATCGTCGCGTGTTCTCAAGACTTCTGCAAACTAAGATCATATCGCAATTATCATAAAGTTCATTATGCTTTGTACTTACAATTACGGCCGCTTCCATTCCACCGCAGTTTAAATTGAACCTAACAGTTATTCCAAATTCTTCTGCACTCTAAAACGACATCAGTGTTTGCCCAGACAGTTTTAAAGACTACTTGCACGTATAAAAGACATTACACACTTCATAATTACAGGGCTAAAGAACATTTTGTCGTTTATAGATGTTGTTAAACATAATAAGAGGGTATAATATACCCGGTTTTGGCTATAACGGTTCACAAGACGCTTGTGTACGTGGTTTATGGGGCTATTTAATCTTTTGTGACTATTGTCGTGGCAGTTATTATAAGATATAAGTAGTATAAAAGATATGATATAGGAGCCACTCATTTATTACGTAAGTATATTTTTCATAGTTTTTAACCTTATTCTTGTTTTATATGAGGGGCGAGGGGCATTATAAGAAAAAATGAGAATAGGGTTAAAAGCTAACCGAAATAGACTTACGTAATTAATGAATGGCCCCTTTGTTCATAACTTCTATTCATCTATTAACTTGTACTACTTACATCTTATATTTATTTTTATAATGGGAGGAGGGGAAGAATTATAGGAAAAAATAAGACTAAGTTTACTCCCCTCCCCCCTCTGTTTAATATTGATTACATAAAATCTAAATGAAAAAAATAATATATATTTAATTTGTTTTAAAGATTAAATTTTCAAAAATGTCTATTTGTTGGTAGGTTTGGCTAACCATATAAGACCGTCAGTCCAGGGTCTTAAGACAAAATGACATTCTATTGACGAAAACGCCAGTAAAATCGCATAGTAAAATATGGGATTGACATAAATCTGTAATAAGACTAAAAAATTTATAAAATGTTAATCTTTGCGACTCGTAATCTTATATTTCACATTTTTATTACTCAAATTTAATGTAGTGTCAAGTTAGTCATTGATAGCAAATTGAAAACGGTTCATTTCCACGCGATTCCTTTTATAGCCCCCTAAAATCCAACCACACGTCCTGATCGACTACCTGATCTCGTGGGGGGCGGACACACGGAAACGAATTTACTGGCGTGGCAAACGTGGCTCTGGAAGACTTTTTTAAAAACTTGAAACTTGACATTGGCGTCTCGCCATTAATTTTATAAAACGTTTACATTTACTAGAGACTGGCAAAATTGCGGCTATTCTGCTGCAGAAGCCATATTGAAAAAAGAAGAAGAAGAAGATTCCTTTTATAGATTGTCACTTTATCTAGAGGTTCAAGAGCTGAAATTTGAAACGAACTTGGACAGTGGATCGCTTTTCAAAGCATAATTAAATTTTAACAGTGCGCAAATTTGTGATCTTACGTTGGAAGTACCCATTGGATGCAGACCGCCTCCAACCGATCGGATTGGAGGTCGATGGGGAGGCCTATGTTCAGCAGTGGACATCTTGTGGCTGAAATGATGATGATGATGACGTTGAAAGTATCAAGACTCTCCTTCACCCTTGTAAAAAAACATAAGACATGCTATAAGTGCTTGTTCTTCACCCAGGGGGAGAGCCTAATGGAAGCACTACTCCGAACTCCATACAGTAATTTCGCCTTCACAATGTGTAGCAGAATTTAACTTTAACCGCTATCATGAAGACCCCATCCTTATAGGACAGGAAGGTATAATCATTCTCTGAACCAATTCCCAACTCAGTTGGGGTCGGCATTCTAGTCTAACTAAGATGCGGCTGAACTTCGATATTTTCCGTGAAGCGACTGCAATCGGACCTCCACAACCAAATTTGCGATATTTAAGTTCAGTAGTTTGGTTAGTTGGACTTTTTAGGACTCCAACTACCCGTAACGACTGCCATAGATGTTTGTATGGCAACCGGGAGCGACGACATAACGTGTTCTCCGTGGCACGATCAGACCAGTTCACTTCATGCATTCAAATATTCATGCATTCATAATATATAACATAATCTCTCGCCTATATCCCCGAAAAGGTAGGCAGAGGTGCTGGCACCCACATTTCGCCAGTTTATGTTTTTAGGTTTCAATGTAATAGATGGCGAGCCTATTGCCATTAACCGGGCACTTATAAACCTGCTATACACAACTTCGAAAAGTATCCAAAAATTCATTGGTGTGTGTCATGGTAAAACCGAACCCGAGACCTCGTCTCAGTTGTCCATTACCCATACCACTAGGTTACTGCGGTTACTGCGGTGCGGTTCATGCATGCGGGGATCGAACCCGCGTCCTATAACCGTTAAGAAATAGTACGTAATCTTTATTTCACCATTTAGTTCCATTAAGTACTGGACATCACATCGATATCGGCGCAAACCGTCTTATCCCGCTCTAATTGCGAACTTAAGTAGGGATGTCAATAAAAAAAGATGGTTATGTGCGATGGCGGCGATGTATTCTCTGTTAATAGTTTTGGGTTCTAGAATGTGGTAGTTCTGTTATATTTTTTTTGCGGGTTTGCAATGGTGACCCTCTTTCATGAGACTTTGCCTTCACATCAGGCGAGGTGAAGTCAAATTAACGTGCCATAGATAAAAAAAAAATTACAGTTACCGGCATATATCTTGATCCTCCGTACTCAAAGCGTGCGGGCCTGGGGGTAACGGGTGGAGTGACAAGTGAGCAGTAGCCTTAGCACGAAATCTACCAAAATCGTAATGTAAAGGTATCGACAGAACGGAGCATTGCTATTGGCGGGCTATACACGCACACAGGTTCGCAAGAGGCAGACTGCCAATCACAATGCTCCTTTCTCTCGAAACTTTTACATTACGATTTTGGTAGGAGTTCATGCTAGTGCTACAGAAACAAGCCGCTGTGGCGGCGCGCTTCCTTATTCTCAGGGGCTAGATTGCCTGGAAGAGATCGTTTCTAGCGATAAGGCCGCCCATTATACATACAATTATTCACGTACAAGTGCATTCTGTAATTATAACTTTATGTTTTTATGTACAACTAGCTGACCCAGCAAACTTCGTACCGCCTTAGCGTAGCTTTGATGTATATTTTTCAATCTTTCTGAGTGATTTTCTATATATTTTTTTCCGTAAGAAAATTGTACAGAGAATTAGAAAACTACAAAAAAAGATCAGCCAAATCGGTCAAGCCGTTTTCATGTTATGTCGTGACAACGGAAAACGGATTTCATTTTTATTTAATATAAAGAGTTTATCTATCTATCTATCTAGATGGAGACACTATGGCCCCCACACCCGAAGGGGCTATCTCAAAAAAGATGGCATTCGTCGGCCGAGGTGCTAGTCATATATTATGTTACCTACTATCTCACCCTTGGCAACCAAAGATAGAAGACGGCGTGCGTTTTAGTCGGTTCGATGAAGACAAATTGACGTGCCATAAATAAATAAGAGAAATTCATCTTCATCATCTGCTAACCCTTGGTCGGTATAACATATCATCTTGCACACTTTCCTATCAGATGTCGTTTCTTCAGACATTCCCTTCTCTGCCATATTTTGCTTTCACAGAATCTACGCATCTTTTTTTGGGCCTCAGCTAAAGCCTAAAGCCATCATACTTTGAACCTTTTTTACAACATTACTATCATTTTTTCTCATAGTAGGTATGTCCACGCCACGACTGACGTTCACTTCTCAATTTTTCATTTACTGGTGCCATTTTCAAACTCCACTACATGCATTTGTCTTTCAACAATATCAAAATATTATCATGTTATATTTAATTCGCCACAATCCTAATATGATATAAAACCCTTTCTACATCCGTGACCTTATCTCAGAACCTTCAATAAACAAAATTAGGTAAAATATATAAAAAACGCTTTCAAAATATTTGCAAACATAATACTACAATATTTATGTCAACCGGCGACCCAAAAAGGTTATAAAGAGATTACGACCTTATACTCTCTGTTTTTGAATCTAAAATGTACTGATGAAATTTGAGGTGAAAGGTCCTTTTCGGTTCAACACGGATATAATCTAGTGGTAAGATTGACAAGGAATTTGATAAGGCAGTATCTTAGAAATTCAAAGATTGTTATTGGTGTGTGAATTTAGTGGCAGAATGGCACTGATAAAATGTATATCTTTATTTTAATGATGCATAAATACAATATGTAAAATACAATTAATCAAAACGTAAATAGCCGTGGTAGCCTAGTGGTATGGGTACTTAATGGACTGCTGAGACGAGATCTCGGGTTCGATCCCAGGTTTCACCATGGCACACACCAATGACTTTTCGATGCATTTCGAAGTTATGTGTGTATTTATCGCAGGTCCATAAGTGCTCGATTAATGGCAATAGACTCGCCACCATGCTTGCTTGCGATTTACACCGCATAGCAAGTAATCGGTACAATATTTTTTTTCCAAATTTATTTAGCTTATTCAGCTACAACTTTTTCGATTAGGATTGGCGGTAATAGGCTCGCCCCTCTATTACGTGGAACCGAAAATCATAGTTGGCGAAATGTGGTTGGTTATTATACGGCTACCTACCTATCTTCAACTACCCGTAACGACGAACCGATGGCTTAACGTGCTCTCCGAGACACGACCAGACTAGTGCATACAGTCATATTCACGCATACAAATATTTGCACTGCGGTGCAATTCTCTGAGCATACATCGTCGAGCTCGTCGACGAACTCAACAACGAACGACGACGAACTCACAGCCTAGAACTGACGCTACCAACCTAGAACTGCAGTAATGCAGTTCTCTAACCATTCTGCGTCGAGTTCTACGCTGAACTCGATGTAGGCACAGCCTAGAACAGCAGTGCAATTCTCTAATCGTCAGTTATAGGTTGTGCTTTAGGACGAGTTCATCGACGAGCCCGACGCCACAGGGGCTGCCATTTGATACTTCATATAGTGTTTTAAAACTCCCAGCTACCGTTTTTCATTGGCTTGTTTCCAAGATGTAATGAACATGCTTTTATATAGCTTAGCCTTACATAGTAGCTTAACCTCACGAGAATGCATTGATATATTTGATTCTACATTTCTAGTTTGCTCAGATAAATTTATTGTTCCTCCATTGCGGGACCTTTAAAAGTATTTGTGATGAGGCCTTCCAGCTAAGAGTCATTTTATAACATTATTTTGTACTTATGGGTAATTGAGAATTATAATTTTTTCAGGAAGAAAGGTCACATGAGTAAGACATTCCGTTTAGCTTACTATCAGGCAATATGAAGTCATGTTGACGTTGAGAATATATACAGGGCAATCTAGACACATTTGTCAGCATAGTGTTACTAGCTTGTGTTATGGGTTCTAGAATGTGGATAAATATATTTAGATGCTTTTTTTGTAAATACGTACATAAGTATCATATATAGGAACACCCAGACCACCAATTATTCATATTTATGAACACAAATATTTAAGGTGAGCGGGAATCGAAACCCAGACGTCTACGTAGCAGTCGCATTCTCTTCTGCCACTCCACAGTGAGGTCATCGTATTGTCATATTATTCGTAATGTTCTGATTAAAATCAATGTCATATCCCAGCTGTCACCCCGGAGGACAGAGCTAGAGGGGACTACTGGGAATAATCGGGCATATAACTGATATTAGACAAATATTTTCATTAAAAAAAACAGAACAGTTTGACAGTACATTTTTAAAAGCATGAAACTATTCTGCAATCTGTAAAACATTTAAAAAAGCGACTAACTTATCTGTAAAAAGTAAAAATAAAAAAAAGTTAACAGTTGTCGAAACATAGACTAAAATGGAACGTGAAAAACTTTTTATAAAATTTAAATTTTGCACCGACGACAGTTCCAGTAAATTTTTTCGCGCGCGTATTTTTTATTCAGTGCCAAAAGATTAAAAAAATATACCCGATTGCTGCTGTGATTGATGGGCATTCGCTGCGATAGTATTTTAAGCGTGAAACGTGATTTTAACGGCACAATTCTTTCATTGTTGTGGACGTGTTTCTACACAATTTCCCGCCAACGGAAGTCATGTTGAATGAACCAAATTACTTTGATGGTAATCACGTTTAATATAATATCCACAGTCAACAGGAAAGACCCTATAGCTGTGGTTTATGTACCGTGGGTATTTGACTGTCTAGTCAAATTAGTAACTCCTTACTAAAAGTCAAACGATAAGTTACAAGACAGCTTGTATGGAATAAACAGTTGTGACGTCATTATAATATTTATTGTCAAATCGTTTACTATTTGGTACGTAAATTAATTACCTTAATCCCTGTTTAATTCTTGTAAATATTATAGGCTATTTTTTAAACGCAAATAATATTACTGCAAGAGAAAATAAAACTCGAAATAAAACCTGTATCAACCCGTCTGACCTGCGAGGAAACGTCAAGGTAGCACGGCACAAACCAATCACGACTTATTTATAAAGCAATCACGCTCAAGATATATACCGGTAAGTATACTTTTTATTATTATACCCTTATTTTGAAATCTCTGTGAAATACTGAGATGGATACTGAAAAATTTACTGTAGAGTTTAATATTCCAAAGAGAATTAGAGAGTCTATTATAAAAGTTGCCAGTGCGAAAATGCTTTTGTACCACTTTATTTTATATAATTGGTAATAATTTCAAGTGTGGTCACACAATGAGATATTACCAAGTAATTTTCTATAGTGAGGCCTGCGGTGAAAATTTATTTTATTATGAATAAGCTGCTTGAGGAGAATTTGAAATTACTTTTGATAATAAAAATTATGTTCTTATTTCTGTTCTTTGTGCGATTTATTTTTAAATTTTAAAATTCGAATATTAGATTTCATGTGTTTATTAAATTTCTAATTGGTCTCTACGCTTACAGTTTTACGTTATTGCATGACACAAAACATTTTGAGAAAGTTGCATATTGTCTAGTCTGGTCGTATATAAATATAAGGTATAATATACAACGGCGAGAAAGGCACCTACTCCTTTCGTACACAGAACAACACTTAGCTTAGGCTTAGACGTCACCCGCATACGATGCAGAATATTCCATCAAGAATCAAGCGGTTCGGTGAGTCTTTCCTCTGCCGCAACATTAAGTCTTAGAATGCCTTAGAGTCCCGGGTCCTTTAAGCAGGGCGTGAAAAAGTTTATAATAAGTAATTCGAAATTCAATGTCTTCTCAAATTCTTTCTTTAAAGAACGGTCACATAATATAGACCGTCTTTTTAGGTAGTTGCCACGGCCCATTCCAAATTCGAAATTCAAAATCATTCCCGCCTCATTCAGCAACCTCAGCATTGGCGACATAGACAATACATTGGTCGTTATAGAGAAACATACAAAATACGCGCCAAAAAACATAACCCTTCACAGTTCAGCTAAAAAAGAAAGAACTATCGACTCCTTCTAAATCTTATATTTCCCTTGAATCATGTCAGCTCTATAGGGCTCAATATCTGCACTATCGCCACCTTGTGAACAAGCCCCAGATATCGGAAATAATTATCCGCTGGGACATCGTATACAGCCTTTTATGGAGACATAAGTTCGCGCAGGGTTGCCCCTTGAGGTTGTACAATAATAAGATATTTTCTTTGTCTGCTGTTACTTTAATGCTATGATTCTTTAGGGAGAAATGTGACGTATATGTATGTATTGATTTTTTTTCTATTTTTTTTTGTTAGTCCACGTAGCTATTCTTGGAGCCTCTTTGTAAGATAGAATTCGTAACGAAGAACTAAAGTTACCAATATAACTCGCAAAATAAGCAAGCTGAAGTGGCAGTGGGCTGACCACATCTGTTAAAAGATCATGGTCGTTGGAGCAAATGAATCCTAGAGTAAAGACCTGGAACAGGTAAACGGAAAGCTCCTACTAATAGACTGGCGATCTGATGATAGTGACTGCGACAGACTAAATGTAGAAAGGGAATCAATGACGAACAATCGGAGAGGCCTATGTCCAGCAGTACGATATGCCATTTTTTTTTAAATTACGATATGTTCGCGGTTGATCTCACCTGGTGGTAAGTAATGATGTGGTCGACGGTGGAGCACGCTTGCCTAGAAGTAACCTATTCACTCTACTCTTGAAGACTTCCAAGTTATAGCTATCCGGAAACACACGGAAGAACTTATGATATAGACCAGACATAATTTATATTATAACAAATTTTTATATGAATAAGCGTATAAAGTATTAGCAATGAGAATAGTTAAAAGGACTTTTAAGTGTACTTACATGAGCTGTGTTGCCTCCCCGTGGTCTTGAATAGGGCCACCCATTTCTTGCCATGGGTATCATGGAAGGCGACTGAGGGTGCGGCTGCTGTAAAATAAACAACTTATTACAAAGTGCCTGCTTGACGGCAACAGGCTCGCTTTCTATTACGAGGGACCGAAAATTGTAGTTCACAAAATGTGGGGGTTAATATATCTCAACCTACCCATTCGGAGATTTACAGGCGTCAATATAATGTAGGTATATGTTGTATTCCAATTATAAGACTGGCTGTATAAAGCAAAAACTGATATCACAATTTAACTGTCATACAGAGACACGCGCCAAAATTTATGATCTCATTTATCTAGTCTCTGCGTACGTACTCCTCCCGCATTCCCGCCTCACTCCCGAACTATGACCGTTTTTGTCATGTTTTAGTAAAATATTCCAATAATGATTTATAGTTTCAACCAATAAATCACATTTAAAATAAATAAAAATCCTACAAATCACAATTGACTCGTTCACTTCAAAAAAATATCGCGCTAGGCCGGCCCCCATTTGCATAGAGTAAACACGAAGGACGCGAGAGCGAATAAAAAATCAAATTAAAAAAGAATGTATTATTATTTATGATTTGGCATTGGTTGTTTGTTGGTAAGTTTTGATTTAAATTTCGAACATCAACTTGTCACGTGACATACGTAAGAACGCTTCTTGTCAATGCATTCTATATTCAAAAATTCCTTTCATATTTGTTTTGTTTTCATAAACGCTCGTTGGTTACGGGCACACTACACATTCTCTATTTCTTTTTCATTCCTAACCCCTCACTGGTTTTCAAAACTTACAATTATAATTTACTATGTTGTCTCATAACTAAGAAAAGTTATTGGTGTGTGCCATGGTAAAAACTGGGATCGAACACGAGACCTCATCTCAGCAGTTCAACTATAAACTTTAATAAATAATGCCACCTTTACTGTAATGAAATAATATCGATCTAATATCAGTACATAGTATAAAACAAAGTCGCGTTCTCTGTCCCTATTTTTCATGTCCTTATGTCCCCTTGTATGTTTAAATCTTTAAAACTGCGCAACGGATTTTGATACTGTTTTTTTAATAGATAGAATGGTTAAAGAGGAAGGTTTATATGTATATAACATCATGCTACGACCAACAAGTGCGGAGCAGGAATGAAAAATGTTGCAAAAACGGGGTGACGCAGACGAAGTTGCGAAGTCAGCTAGTAAAATATATATTTCAATTCAAACATACAACAACAAAACTATACTTTGTAAAATGTAGCTTGGGTCCTATGACAGCTGTCAGTGAAATCCCGCACATGAAGTCTTGAATTTTCTATTATTGAATGTAGTAGCTGTCAATGTCATACTTTATGGGCATACCGAGCTAATTAGTGATGGGCGATGAATCATCGTGACCACATGCTATGAACTATCCATATTTTGTATAAAGCTTTATTTAAAATTGAAATTAATATAAGAAAAAAATAATTAGAATTTAATCTTATTGCTTAGGTATTTTAATATCATAATAATATTTATATTTCAATATACTTGATCCTTAATAATATTGAGTAAATAAAATCCTACATTCAATCCATCAACGCCCTGAACCTGTTTTTGGATTTTGTAAGAAGACACGCCGCGTTTGACTCTTGGGCCATGATATAGGCATAAGATACACGCGCCAACATCTTGTTTGATATGAACTTCCACTGATCCACTCCACTCAATCTCATCAATATGAGTGCCGACGTCTTGTATGCTACGTATATTCCGTTCTCATTACAATTAAATACATACATACAGTTAAATTAAACCTAATTATAAGTAACATGCATCAATAATAGCTGGTAGTATCGATATTTTCATCGAATTTTGGACATCCCTATGAACCTGATTTTGACATCTGTCATAGGACCCAAGCTATATTTTACAAAGTATAGTTGAAATGCTTGCCACAAATGCCAAATGTCATCAAATTTCGACCTCTATGACTGCCACGTGACACTGAGCCCAAAACTTCAAAGTTGAGGGTTCAAATAAAGTTGTTACCTAACGAGTTGAGAATAGTGAGTAGGGTCAGAATGTTGGGACGACTTTGGTTTGCTACCAATCATTTTCCTATTAGCAATCTCAAAGATGGTAAACTTTGATGTTTTTTTGAGTGTAGTCGCGGGAAAAGCTCTGTTGTGTAGCAGTTGTGAACGCGACTCTGTGAGAATATTTCTCATCATCTCATCTCATAAACTCTTGCCTATATCCCCAAAGGGTTAGGCAGAGGTGCTAGCACCCACATTTTGCCAGTTTATGTTTAGATCCCTGTGTAATAGGTGGCGAACCTATTGCCATTAACCGGGCACTTATAAACCTGCGATAAAAACACACATAACTTCAAATAGCATCGCAGTCATTGGTGTATTAAACTTAAACATTTTTTTATGTGCACGTCCGTAATCCTCGAAAGGAGATCCCCGAGGCAGAGCTGTATCTAACACCCACATTTAGCCAACTATGACTTTTGATCCCACGTAATAGGGGACGAGCCTATTGCGGCCAATCAGGCACTGTCAAAACTGTCAAAAAGGAGTATGCCGAAAATAAATTCCTAACCGAAAAAGTTGCAGCTCAACAAATTTGTGCGGTGTAAATCGCAAGGAAATCAATTACGTATTTAACCGACACAAGCACTACCAATTAACATCTTGGAGAGTAGGTCATCTTAACATCAGACTTAAACATTATTGTCTGTAAATGTACACCACGCCTAAATACACATGTTTTATTCACCAATACATTTGGCTATGACACGTAAAATGTCCAACTACCCTACAACTTTCGTGGCGGACATCCGGCCCCGGATATCCTCTCTCACAAAGCTCACACGTGTCCGGACTCCGGACATCAGACAAATACTATTCTTAACACACCCTGTATTCGTTCCAAGCTTATTGTGGAAGTAGATAGTTTCTGGGATTTTGTTTTAGGTTAAAATCTGGAGGAAAAAATCATCCAATTAGTGTCTACCACAACCCAATACTGGACATAGGTCTATATAGTTGAAAAAAAAATATATGGAAAATAAGACGTGTTATCGTTTCATTTATTAACATAACATAACATAAATCCCTATTCGGCAGCGCCGTAACCTTCACATCTTAACTCTTCTCTATACTATACTTCATAATCCTAATGCTCCTACTTACTTGCGGGAACGCTTTGAGTATCTTGTACCCAGGGGCAAACCCTGCCGCCTTTCATCGTCTCTTCTACTTCGCACACCTGGTCACAGTTCTAGCTGCTACGATGGATCTTTCACGGTGCAAGCTGTGCGTCTGTGGAACTCCTTGCCTCACTCCATTCGTAGTAGTAATACTCTTGATATCTTCAGGAGAAGAACTAAGGATCATCTCCTTTCACAATAATATTGTAGTCTATATATTTATTTATCTAGGTAGGTATATATACGTTTAAGTCTATCTATATGTGTGATATATATGTATGTGTGTAGGTATATTTATATGTATGGGTCGTATGTATGTATGTATGTATGTATGTATGTATGTGTGTATGTATGTATGTATGTATATGTCTATATATATGTACCTGTTTAGGTACATTTTTATGATCTTGTGTTTTTAACTTTGACGTACACTTCAGACTGCCTTCATTACGATACATACTCCTCTGAAACTCAAAGGTTTGCTGGAAGAGAACTCATTGTGAGTTAAGCTCGCCTTTGTACATGATTCTTGCAAATATATGTAAATAATCTCTGTACTTTATGTGTGCAATAAAGAATTAAGAATTAAGAATTAAGAATTAAACTGACGCCTTTATCACCGAAGGGGTAGGCAGAGGTGCTAGCACCCAAATTTCGCCAGTTTTTATTTAAGTCCCAATGTAATAAGTGGCGAGCCTATTGCCATTAACCGGGCACTTATAAACCTGCGATAAATACACACATAACTTCGAAAAACATTGAAAAGTCATTGGTGTGTGCCATGGCAAAACCTGGGATCGAACCCGAGACCACATCTCAGCAGTCCATTAGGCTACCGCGTCTTTTTTTATTTATCATATAATTTTTCATTTATTACTGAATTTATTCACATATAAAATTCTTTTTTACAGAGTGGGAATCGAACCCATAACGTCCAACGTAGCAGTTGCACGGTCTAGAATTATTTAAACCATTACACAAAAATTATTATGGACGTCGCATACAATCCCAAACATTAGATGTCGTCCAAAGACGTGATCTCGCAAACTGTTGAATTCTGTTGAAATTTAAAATGTAAATACTATATAAATCTGTTTGTACAACACATATTATACAACGTGATAGTAAAGACAGAATTTTCGCCTATTAACAATAAATAAGTACGCTTACTGACCCCATGGAACTTTTTTTTTATACTACGTAGGTGGCAGACAAGCACACGGCCCACCTGATGGAAAGCGGCCACCGTGGCCTATGACCGTGTGCAACACTAAGGGTGTCACACACGCGCTGCCCACCCTGAAGGGAAAGGGGGAGAGCTGGGAAGGGGTGGGGAGGCTAGGAAGGGGAGGGGAAGGAGGGGTATAGTGAGCTCTGGCTACCCTACTTACCGGCGGGAACACAACACGATGGTTATTATGACCGCGGTCTTCTGTAGGGCGGCGGTACTTCCCCAGTTGGACAGCTCATTTCGGACGGGAGATACCGTCGTGTCCTACCTCCGAACCTTTTTAGGAGACTTACAACTGCTATTGCAGACAGACAGGTTGAAGTATAATTGTGGAAGCGTAAACTTGTTGACTTGAGTGATTTTTCCTATGGAAAACCCCACGGATACCCCTCCCCCTTCCCCCCCTCTTCTTCTACGGTAGTGGGCATCATTCCCGCTGGGAATGCTTGCGTCAAGTGGGACCACGATGTCCCCGTACCACGCACCTTTGTCTGATATTAACCAACCCTATCTCTTAGTGCCCTTCAACGACACCTCATGGGAAAAAATGGTGGTAGCCCAAATTCTGCTCTACTTTGGTATCAATTAACATATATTTAACAGCTACTGCGGTATCTGATTCATCGGCTTCCCAGTAAATTCATTAATAAAGAAGTTACCCAATGCCTGCAATGGATGAAAATTACATTTAATGCAACGTACAACTGAACTAGACGTCCCAGGCAAACTAAACTATAAAGTTACGTACTTGACGGGACCGAACGAATGGCCTCATCCGAAGTGAACACAACAAACTACGCCACCAAATCGTATTTTAAAACCATATTCATAAACAAAGTAGACAAAGAAGGTCATCAGTCAAAAATTAAAACCTCAAACTGCACTAGACTGGTCCTCATTGAGGCCGCTAAGCGAGGCCGAACTGCTATTAACTGGTTTGAACCACTTCAAACTGGTGGAAACTCACATCAACTGGCACTGAGCTAAACCGTTACTATGAGTTATTACTATAGTTAACTGCAGGCAAGCCAGGGACTTCATCAATAACGTGCACGACATGCACCAGCTGGCTTCATTCAGCAGGAACACACGGTGAATATCAATAATTCGCTTTATACCCCACTGGGTATAAAGCCGAGACCGAGAAACTATGCTTGGTCTTCTTTATTAACGGCATAGAAATTCTTAACCTTCACCCTTACTCCCCTTCCTCCCCTCCTTCCCTCCCTCCCTCCCCTCTTTCCCTCTGCATAGTCCGCAGTACTACCGTGACGTCGGGACTCCTTGTTTATAATTGCTAGCTATACCTACTCCTTTTGTCGCTCAGCGCTGGCAGTAGGACCAGAGGCTATAGACAAAGCGATATTCTATTGGCGAAAACGCTAGTGGAATCGCTTAGCTGACTTTTTTTTTATATACTACGTAGGTGGCAGACAAGCACACGGCCCACCTGATGGAAAGCGGCCACCGTGGCCTATGAACATGAAGGGGAGGGGAAGGAGGGGTATAGTGAGCTCTGGTTACCCTACTTACCGGCGGGAACACAACACGATGGTTATTATAACCGCGGTCTTCTGTAGGGCGGAGGTACTTCCCCAGTTGGACAGCTCATTTCGGACGGGAGATACCGTCGTGTCCTACCTCCGTTAAGATGTAATCAAATTGGAATCTTTGGTGCACGAAATTTTAATGTCACAAAGAATATTTATTGTTATACATATACATAATTATATTAATTGCTTATAATAAACTATTTATTGAAATAAAATTAAAACTAAAATGAAAAAGAGAAAAACTAAAAAGGCTTAAATTTAAAAGCGTCGTGGCATTCCTCCGCATCGCATACCTCTTGTGGTAATATTTCCAGAAGACTGGCAGCATTACCACGTTATATGGCAATGCTTATTCTGTCCTAAAAGGAGGTAAGCCCTCTGGTCACGAGAAACGTCGGCCATACGCTTAGAATCTCTCTGAAGAGATATATCACATATTTCTATTATTGAAATTACCACATTGTCAAGTAATCTATTGATAGCAAATTGGAAACGGCTCGTTGTGACGTTATTCCATCAATAGAATGTCATTTTATTTAGAGGCAAAGTACTTTACGCTAACTGCCGTCGCTAGTGTGAATTAAACCCATAGTAAGACTTCTCGTTACGAATCAAAAGCGGTCAAATAGAATTAATTTATTCTTTGTTCCAGATTAGCTTTTGTTACGGTTTACTTAGTGTGTAAAGCAAATAATTATCTGGCTTATATTGCTTTGTTTTGTTTTTACAGAACAAAAAAATCCCTTTGTTTTTACTTTCTGAACTGATCGACGTAATGTAGGAGTTGCTTCCTGACATGGAGGATGGCTGGTTTTTTAATGAAACAGAAGATTTATTAGAATTAGAGAAATTTCTCTAGAATTAAATCAGTCAGGTCAGTTTTAGAATATACAGGATGTTGGGGAAACGCTCACGAATTCGAAGTCATATGGTAGTCCTTCGTTCACACACAATTGCTAAATATACCATAACATAAACTCACGCCTATATCCCAGAAGGGGTAGGCAGAGGTCCTCCTCACACATAACTTTGAAAAGCATCATGCAGTCATTGGTGTGTGCCATGGTAAAACCTGAGATTGAACCCGAGACCTCGTCTCAGCAGTCCATTACCCTCCACTAGGCTACCATTCTTAATACATACCTTTTTAGAACATACAAACATCCAAACATCCAAACTTAGAGATTGTACTGATGACCAAAAACAAAGTAGACCACATTACCCAAAAAGATACAAAGGCAACTTATTCAAAAACTCGTCTCAAAGCCCCTTATTTCGCAAAAAGAAATTTCATTAAATTTTGTTTCACAGAAAATGTTTCATATAATGTTTGGTCCTTATATTGTCTTCCGAATATTATTGTTTCAAAACATATTTCACAGAAACAAAATGGAATGAATTTCTAATCACATTTTTTTGTTTAACAAAATTATTTTCTAAAGAATATTAAACCATCTTTGTAATTTTCCAAATAATATTTATTTATTTGTTACATTTACAATTTTTATTTCTTTTTTAAATAATTTTGCTTATTTTATGCTGCTTATTACTGTCAAATGAAATTGTTATTAAATTGTTAATAAAATGTCATTATAGTTAACACCCCGACTCAGATCACTTTGACTCGGATAGGTTAGGTTAGAAGGCTGAGGCAGGAGCGAAGCGAAGCGGAGCTGCCGCCTTTGCCTTCGTGGTTATTATTTTTTATATACAAGGTGATTTTATAGTGGTTTTGGAAAAAGAATATTTGGTTTCACACACAGTTTCGGTAGCAGAATCGACATGAAGTTTTAATTTTGAAGAAAAAAAAATTCACTTTATGTATGCAATTCAATAATGTGCAGGTGAACAGAAAAATGTATGGGAGGTGTAAAAAAAAAATTTTTTTTTCGCCAAATTAGGACTTCCTTCAATTGTGCCCAAAATCTTCTTTTCCAAAACCACTATAAAATCAACCGGTATAGAAATAGGACCACCCAGAATCGTTTATTGTATTTACTTATCTTTATATAAAAAAGTATAGCTTTTAAAAAGTAAAGGTAGGTATGAATTGAAACGTATAGAAACGTTCGCTTTGATAATATGTTATTCTTGGTAATAAGTTTTATATTAAATAAATAACATAAATATTTGATTTGGTGTACTATGATATGAGTATTCTAATGTTAAACTTTGTGTGAAACAAAAATCAATGATTTAAAAATCTTTAAAGTAAGTATTTTGTATATTGATTATTCTATGAAACGAAATTATGCGAAACATTTTCTGTAAACCGAAATTATAAAAAACAATTGTCTGTAAAACAACACACACCCATAGATAACCATATTCAATAAAACCTCTTCAAAATTGCAAAAGTTTTTATTTATACACTTCACCTAAATTCAAACGTGTTCCACGAATTCCGATTTCAATCCGATCTCAAATTGCTTCCGAACGGATCTCTCCACTTTGCTGTGTTCCAATCAAGCTACCTAAATATAAAACATAACATATATCCCTACTTTGGTCCACACTAACTCAGCAACCTGCCTAAACATCGACCTCTCCTTGATTCAATTAAAAAAGTTGTTATTAAGATAAACGATAATACAACGGTATTATAACGATACGTGGCTAGCGAAGCTGACTGAGTCAACTTGTGACCACGGTTTATCATATGATCATGTTAATAATCTGGTTTCGCTAACCATATATATCATGCGATGCGAAAATATAAAAGTAAATATAATGATACGTTCGATCATAGTTAGAAATGTTAGCCTACGTTGCGCCGTGCATATCTTGTATGAACGCCCGAACGTCTTCATAACAATCGTATGGTTTCGTGCAAATTAATTTCACAAAATTACGTACTTAAACATATGCTCACGCCTCTTTTCCTCCGGGGTAGGCAAAAGTGAACTAATTTTACCAATCATTGTATTTGGTCCTAGGTAAAAGGATGTGAGCCTATCACTGTATTCCCGGCACTATAGTTGACTCGAGCCATGATATGAGGCCGAGTCTGGGTTGTATATTTTTGTCTGATGTTAAACAGCTTTATCCTTTAGTCGCCTTGTACGATACCGTATGAGAAGATATGGGGTGATGAAATTAGCTTAGCATCATTTGCATATAATATTTGACAATCTCTGTAACGTGGCGATAGAATGTTTGATTGCTAAGTCCTCTATACATGGGTGAATATCCCAACGGCAAATATTATATGTCTTCACTGGGAATCGCGGTGTAAAATGACAGAATTTACCATTTTATTTTTTTAATGTGAACTGTGTAACTTGATCTACTTGAGCCAACATTTTTTTATTATAAATGTATAATAGTAATTAAGGAATAAAAAAAATCACTTCAAAATTCAAGTTTGGTGGCTTGTCCCATTTCCCTTTTTTTACATAAATGCATTCACTACACCAAAACCATAAAGGATTAATAAAAAAAAATATTTCGTATCTATATGTACAAAACACATTATCTTAAAACAATTTAAACATATCAGAAAATATAATTTAAAAGCGCAGGATACCCGAATCAAAGTTTGTCCAAGCAAAAATCTGAATTTTAGTATCACTTTTTCAATTAACTATAAATCAAAGTTACGTGCGTGTGAGATCGATGCTACCCATTTACTGCTCATCCCTCAATCGTGCGCCCGCACTTGCGTGTGACAGTTGTGTATTTAGTATTGTGATTTCCTGCCAAAAAGGTAAGTTACATTTTAAGCGGGAAGAGGGACAAGAATAGTTCAATATTTGGTGGAACGATTTGCTCTTGAATACAAAGTGTTTTACCAGTTAAGTACACATTATAGGTAGTGATTTAGGTTACACATACATCATTGTTATTATTTTAATTGTAACTTAAACCCTCTATTTTTAGAGATTTATTTTACGCCTGGTTTCAATGTTGGTGGCTCAATTTTGGTGGTTTTGGTGGCGTTTTTCGCCACCAAAATTGAAAACTTGCCACCAAAATATTCAAATGTACTGTATTATATACCAGTTAGGATCTGGTTCCAACATAATGACATGACTTCATCATTGTACAACGGTACAACGTCTCGTTCATCGCTGGAAAACACGGGCGTGTTATCCAACAACCACAATCGTGTCGTCCGACGAAGAACGACGTCGTATCTTTGCACGATGATGAGATCGTGTCGTTATTTTGGAACCAATGGTTAGTAAATATACTAGAAGGAGAAGACGTGGAAAGCATGGGCCCGAACAAGCTACGGATGAATAGGAAGAAGATGTTGAATATGATAGTGAAGACGAAACCGATACAGAGAGCAACAACAGGACCATGGATATTGATAATACAACAGATTGTCTAGAAAATGAAATAGAAGGAGAAAGAAGTGTCAGAGTACTTTGTGCTGCAACATCTAGCGCTGCCATTACCCAACTTCTAGCTTCTACATCTCGTATCACCACCGCACCACCTCTTGATTCTACAACTCATGTCACTACCGCACCTCTTAATTCTACATCTCGTGTCACCACCACCAACAAAAGGTAGGGCCTTTTCTTTTTGGAAGAACCCGATTCTGGTGAAGATGAAATAGACTGGAAAAAGAAGAAGGACAAATGATGTAAATGTGCCTTCCTTTGATGAAAACTAAGTTCAATCGCAGATTCATTTTCAAAGTAGATCAAGACCAATTGCTTTTTTCGAATCATTTTTTGATAGTGAAGTTATTGAAAACCTGCTAGTTCAAACGAACTTGTTTGCAAGACAATCAAATATAAGAAACTATATCGAAATTACTAAAAATGAACTGAAGGATTAACTTGGAATGCTAATACAAATGGGGATACACAAATTACCATCAATTGAAGACTACTGGTCTAGTAATCCAGCATTATGTGTCCCTGAGATTGCTGAGATTATGACACTTCAGAGATTTCAAAAAAATCCCAGATGTCTTGAGTTGAGTTCGGAACAATGTGGGGTTTGCCATCTGGAAGGACACAAAATTAGTGACCATTTTGAGTACAGCCTTTCACCTAAAAGAGGAGGCTATTTGTCACCGAACACAAAAGGATTGTAGTAAAAGATCCTTTTCCTGTCCACGCTCAGTTTTAGAATACTCAAAGCGAATGGGTGGATTCGATAGATTACACCAGCAAAAAGCTACACGGCTTTTTGCTGGTCAAATCTATCGACTCCACCCACCCATGTCGCTCATCAAAACAGGAAATGGTGGAAATGATTATTTTATTTCTTGTTTGATGTAGCAATCACAAATTCCAATATATTGTGCTCAAAAAATTCAAGAGTGCTTAATCCTATGAGCCAAATGATGTTCAGGCTTGCCAGAGAACTTGTAAATAACTTGACATTTCAAAAACGAAAATATTCATCTGTTCCAAAATTTTTGGCAAAGAAAAAAAAATATAGTGTAGAGGCAGTCAGTCGCAAGAAGAAACTTTTTGGAATTCCTGAAGATATCCGATTTGCTAATGTTAGTGAGCACTTACCAGAAGGTAAAGACACCTATAGGCGCTGCCGACTTTGTAGCAGCGCGACCACACACAAAAGGTCCAACATACCATGTGGCAAATGCGAAGTGCTGTAAGGTGTACTGTTCCTTGTTTTAAAAATTTTCATCATAATTTTTCCAAGTTTTTCTTAATTTTTATTTTTTATGGCATAATTAATATAAACATAAAGACCTACATCCCATAACTGAGTTTCATCTCAATCGCATGACTAGTTTCCTCTAGCAGTTAAAGGGTTAAAATCCAATATTTAGAATATTTTTATATTTAATCATATTGGTTTTCTTAGTTTTTACCTAATTTTGTTTGCAATAAATAGAAATATGGTTTTTGTGATTACATATAATGAAAAATATTTTTTCACAATGGAGTTTTATTATCCTTTGAATTACATACTGCTAAACTCCTAAGAATCTGTGGGTTTGAGTTGGCGAGATTGAGGTTTGTGAAAGAAATTAAATTTTGCTTCCACTGATTTTCAAGTTTGGTGGGCGAATCTCAATTTTGGTGCCAACCTGAACTTTAAACTGAATTATTTCATAAAGTTATTGATAGATTTGCAGCCCTCTTACAGATTCATCTAACTTTGACTATCTATTTTTAAACTGCGTCCTTATTTTTTACAAAAGCCAAAGAATAAATTCCGCCACCAAAATTGACAAAAAATACGTATTGTTGATATTGACCCACATGGTCAGCAGCACGGGTTTGACCACTGTGGTGTAGCAAACGTTTATAGGCCACGGTAACCACTTTCCATCAAAAGGACCTTGTGCGTCTCTATCACCTGAGTCGTATAAAAAGTGTATAACAATAAGTTCCACCAAGAGCAATAAGAATAATAATTATAAAAAAGTGTATTTTCAATAATGTGTAACGGTAAGTTCCACCAAGAGCTACCAACCATAAGAATAATTATAAAAATAACTATCGTTTTATAATCGTTACTCATAATAACCGATCAGGTGCACTACTGCTCCGTTCCAATTTGCCTTCTAAATCATATTAGTCGAGTTGAATTAAATAGTTATTTAATTTAATACGCCATTTTATGGGCTTGTAGCTTCTCCCTCCGTGGCTTATAAATAGCCTATTATACGTAAATCAGGCTATTTAAAAGCCATGTTCGGGAATAGATATTGGCTATAAAGTTTTAGATTGGCGAAAGCGGTTACTCTTAATTAAGATTCTGTTAATTTAGATACTCGTTGGACTACTCCATTTATATCCAACTTCCATTATCCGGTAAAGAACGTAAGGTAAGATGGAACTAGCCAGATGACTGACGACCTATGCCATGGATCCTGGATGCGAGAGCCTTTTCGGTGCTATATCGGTATCTTTCTTTTTAACGGATTTTATGACATGGTAATGGACCTTTATGTCAAGTCTTATTTAATTTTATATCACTTTATTCACTTATCTAGTTGGAATGATTGTTGATGATGATGGATGACGATGACGGATGATAGTTGCCCCAGTATATAATAGCGGTGGAGACTTTACTAGAAGCTTTTCTAAGGGAGATTTTGACACCAACACGAAAAATCACAATTCACTACAATATTCCACTTTCCTACACTTGTGCGGTTTGTCTAACCTGTTATGTCTAAACCTCCACCATTTTACACATAATAACTCGAATTTACACCAAATATAGAAATGCAACACAGGAGCGTTATGACACTTTTCGCGTTCCCGCCAAAACTCCTATATCGGTATCGAAGGGAACCGCGGGAGCAGGGACATGAACCCGAGCCTGCAGCTTCGGGCCGTGAAGCCCCAGCTCCACGGGGACATGGTAGACGAGTGGGAACGAAACTTGGGCAATCACGCGCAGGACACGCTGTAGTAGCGGAGGTAAGACCCATCATGGGGGACTGGCTAGAGAGGCCACACGGTAGCCTCTCGTTCCGGCTGTCGTTAATGATCACCGGGCACGGGTGCTTCGGGATCACATGCATTGGATCCAGCCTTGACCACAAATCAATGAGCCATTAATTTCCCTTCCCATTAACCCATTATTGGTATGGGTAATGGACTGCTGAGACGAGGTTTCGGATTCAATCCTAAGTCTTACCATGGCACACACCAATGACTTTTCGATGTTTTTGAAGTTATATGTGTATTTATCGCAGGTTTATAAGTGCCTGCAATAGGCTCGCCACCTATTACATTGGAACCTAAACATAAACTGGCGAAATGTGGGTGCTAGCACCTCTGCCTTTGTGGATATAGGCGGGATTTTATGTTATGTTATAAACAATTGACCTAAAAAAATAGAAAGTCTATCAAACTTGTTCCTATTTCAGTATTTTCTTATAAAAAATTCAATTATAGACGCCGGATAACAAGTCAAATACTTCTCGCTGAACGGAAATCGAAATTCTACCCAAATTTCTGGAAGGTCGCGAGTATTAGGTCACATTCCTGTTTGTTACTAGGGAGTTGTGAGAATTTGGGTGTGGTATCATTAAGTAGAACAATGTATTTACGAAGCGTATGGTCGACGCTTCTCGTGACCAGAGGGCTGGCCTCTTTTTTGGACAGAGAATAAGCATTGCCATACAACGTGGCAACGCTGCCAGTCTTCTGGGAACCTTACCACAAGAGGCATGCGATCCGTAGGAATTCCACGACGCTTTTTAATTTAAGTTTTTTTTGTTGTTTTCTTTTTCATTTTAGTTTTAATTTTATTTCAATAATTAGTTTATTATAAGTAAATGAATAATGTATGATTAATTAACTATTAAATGCTTTAAAGTTTAACATTAAGTACAATCTACTAGTTGATAGCTTCGGTTTCGTTTGCGTGGAATTATGATCGTGTTCTCTCAATATTGAACCTATTCTTGGAAAGATAAGGTTTCCTATTATTTTCCAAACTAAAGGAATGACTTCGTAGCCGATGACATTTGACAACTGCAAACGTGTGCAGTAGACGATGTGTCGAAATACCGCAAACAACGAAATCATACCTTTAATAAATGAACTAAGCGACACATTAAAGCAATGTCTAGTGCATTAATGTCTTTGTCTATGACGTTAAGTCTGGACATTTAATGAATACGATAAGCACGAAATCATCGGACTTTCTGTCGAAAGCGCCCGGTAGGTTTGAAGAAATTTCAACATGGATGCCTATTATACATATAGCAGTTCTAAAGTTTAGTGATATATTTTAATAGCTTAGCCTCTCAATTCAAGGAGATCTGATAATAATTGCGTCCTGTATAACAAAAACAGTGAAGTGTTTGCACGTGGTAATAAAAAAATAAAAACGAATTGCTCGTATTTTCATTGCATTACACGCAGTTTCATTCTACATTCTGAGTACTTTCTTTCTACATAAATACAGTCAATCACTCACCACAACAGAAAATTTTAAAAAATAAATTGACAGTCTTATCAGTTGCATTTTCACCCCCCACTTAAAAGACCCGATACTGTAGGAAGAAGGAAACACGTGAACTTACCCGAGGATATATTATTTCGTACGTACAATATTCTGCGTAGAAGCCTAGTGGTATGGATAATGGACTGCTGAGACGAGGTCTCGGGTTCGATCCCAGGTTCTACTATGGCACACATCAATGATTTTTTATGCTTTTCGAAGTTATGTGTGTATTTATCGCAGTTTTATAAGTTCCCGGTTAATTGCAATAGGCTCGCCACCTAATTACATTGAGATCTAAACATAAACTACCGAAATTTGAGTGCTAACACCTCTACCTACATATTCGGGGATAAAGGCGTGAGTTTATGTTATGTTATATTATTCTGCAAGTATGAAGAACAAACCTCGATACGTGTTTCCCCTCTACATAAAGCCTTTTTAGGTTTCTACCTACAAAGATATAAAATAAATAGATTTACAAAGTTCATAAACATGCCGAAATCATATCCTTAAACGTCTAACTGAGACATTTCAATATAACCTTCCCCCAAGACATTTTCCCCCAAATATAATACAGATATTTAACATTTTCATCAGCATCAATCCTTGTCCTGGCAACCCAAAATAGCCCTAAAAATACCCTTTCTTTTACTCAGTCATTGTCTATGGAATGCAATATTTTATGTAATACACTCTAGAGCTCCCCTCATCACACGGTGGGACCCGTAAGATGGGTATTGTCATCAATCGTTCATTGGTGAGGAGCTGACGGCATATTTTGTTGAAATATTTTCTGGTACTAGTGGTATGGGTAATGGTCTGCTGAAACGAGGTCTCGGGTTCGATCCCAGGTTACCATGGCACACACCAATGACTTTTCGATGCTTTTTGAAGTTCGAAGTGTGTGTATTTATCGCAGGTTTATAAGTGCCCGGTTAATGGCAATAGGCTCGCTACCTATTATATTGGTACCTAAACATAAACTGGCGAAATGTGGGTGCACCTCTGCCTATCCCTTCAGGGATACAGGCGTGAGTTTAAAAATAAAAAACCTACTATAGTTTTTAGAAATCGGTGACCTCCGCCGTGGCTAAATTTTTACTTTGTTATCGCCATAGTTAAACTATAGTTAAATCCCCACGAACAAATACCAATTCCACCGGTACCGGTCGGACTCGAACCGACTAAAACACATACCGTCTTTGGGTCTTCAGCTGCCTGAGATGAAATAGTAGCAAAAATATCCGACATACATATACATAATGTAATTAATACTAGGTAAAAACATTTTAGGTTATATTGGAAGTTGAATATTTCCCTAAAACATATTTATTCAAAAAATCTTACCACTGGCTCTTCAACTATCCAAATATCTATAAAAGAAAACGTCGTAAAGACAGAAACCTGTGTATATATCACGCAACAATCAGTTCATTAAAATGACACAGCATTACACTGTCGGGACATAAAAAATGTAAGCTTTTCTCTTTTATTTACTCGTTCAACATTAATGTTTTTGTTATAATTTAGGACACAAAAATTGACCCCCCATTTAGTGACTCAATGTATTTTTGTAAAACTACCTAAACATCGATCATAGGACAGTACAAAATTTATAGATTAGTCTTGTATGGGAACATGTTATTTTAATTTAGGTATCTACATTAAAAGCCTGACCTCTGAGCGAAGTTAGTTTGTCTGTTACTCAAAAATTAAAATGGCCAAAATATCAAAAGCGTTACTACAACGAGAACATAAAACTATATTTTTTGAATGAGGTACTTTAAAATTATCATTTAATTTCGCTTTTTTATATAAGAAAAAAAAACAGACAACCGGTTTATATGTTAAAAAAAATAAATTCATACACCAAAGTAACAGAAGTATGGTCATCATCATCTCCCTGTTCTTGTTACAATTAATTGTGGTCGGTGCAACATGTCATTCGCCTCCATACATTCTAATCAAATGTTGATTCCACAATCACTCCCTTTTTGCCATATATTTTTTCACACAATCCTCATCATCATTCATCTCAATAAAAACATGATATTACATTTATTATGATATTAACATATAACATGATATTATTTTATTCGTTTCTGTACCGAGGTGCGCGTTTTTTGTCACGCAGTGTATTCTACCTCAAGAGAAAGGCTTTCAATTTACTAAAAGCTTGACAAAACAAAATGATTTTTAATTTCGCAGCGTTTCAACAAAAAAATACATAGGAAACGTATTTCTTTTACTTTTTATTATATTGTTTATATGTTTTTATATAAAAGGGTCTCTTTAAGGTAATATTACTGAGAGTGTGCTCATATAAAGGATGTTTTTATGGGTTAAATGAAAATTGCTGTCGTTCTTATTAGTTTTGATATTCTTTTTATCGCGCAAAGTCAATGTGAACCAGCTTGTATATAAATTTTATTTATTTATTTGATGCACAAAACACATTACAATCTTTACAAAAATAAACTTAAAACTAAGAGTTTTGAACTTGATTCTAACGTAAGACTATGTGCACACTGCAAAATTAATGTAACAATAAAGAAAAAGCTCATGACTATTAAGGGTAACATAGTAAAAAAAATAAGAAGTTTCTCGACACCATTGTGTTGTGCCCAGTCAAATTTGTTAGTAACTATATACATACGTGCATATTCACGCCTGAAAATTCTTATGGGGGTAAGCAGAGGTTTATTTCTTCATCTATGATTTTCGATACCACGTAACAGTCTATTGCCGCTGTATATACACATATATATTAGTACAATCTACACAACGCCACCTAAATCCATAGTAAGCTCAGTGTAACTAGCTTGTTTTATGTATTCTAGAATGCAGACAAACATACTTAGATGCGTAATACATGGAAACACCCAGACCAATAACTTGTACTATTCGTTACCACTGGGATTTTTTCCCGGTGGTGATGACTAAGTATACTAGAAGAGAACTGTGAAGGAACGGGATGTGACGTCCCTCCAACACAAAGGGAGGATCCTCCGACCAGGCAAGGTGATCACGCCCAACGGTTGTCGTTGGGTTGTTGTATGTATATTGTACCAGCGCGAGAACTTCACTTTCGCGATGCAGGATCCGGAGTGTCGTAGTAGTTACTCTTGCTGTCGCTAGATGGCGCTGGCTACATGTGGTATCGCCACAGAACTAATGCTAACGTTATGTTAGTTGCAAAAACGGTTCACTCACACTGGGTGAGTTGACCCTTATTTGCTTTTGCACACAAACCTGTCCGGTGCCTCACTACTAAATGTTGATACAATAAATCAATGTACGGATAACATACATTGCATGGATAACACAAACGCTTGCATTTCAAGTAACGGTAAATGATCAGAACCGTCAAAGGAATTGATTCAAACGGAATGCATAACTATTTGGTACACGTAGATAGTTGTAGCTTATGCGTAGCATGTCTACGAGTGCTACGCTTCGTAGCAATGTCTACGCAAGGTATCAAAATGTTTTTTTTTATATAAGTAATATCTTTCATTACCAATAGTCCAGCAGTGGACTGCAATAAGTTAATTGATCATATAAGTAAGATCTTTTCATTTAAAATAAACTAAATTTGAACCGCTGCCGCTGTAGCCTTTGTACATGGGTAATGGACTGCTGAGATGTGGTCTCGGGTTCGATCCCAGGTTTTACCATGGCACACATCAATGACTTTTCAATGATTTTCGAAGTTATGTGTCAAGCTGAGCGCCACCATTGTAGCACTGAACGTGTTTGCAATGGTGACCCTCTTTCATGGCACTTTGCCTTCAGCTTAACATCAGGCGAGGTGAAGTCAAATTGACGTGCCATAGATAAAAAAAAAAGGTTTATAAGTGCCCGGTTGATGGCAACTGACTCGCAACCTATTACATTGAGACCTAAACATAAACTGGCGAAATGTGGGTGCTAGCACATCTGCCTACCCTATCGGGGATATATGCGTGAGTTTATGAGATGGGAGAGTAAATTTGAAGTGTCAGCAGCTTATTGGTTAAGAAGACAGCCTTAAGAATGGGAGGTCTTGGAATCAAATTCTGGCTATTACACTAAAAATATGAAACTATTTTTAATACAAGCAATGTAGTTTAATTGGACATTCCTTGAAGACTTCAAGCGGGTTGTGAAAAAACATCTGTGGTGGTAGTCATGAAGGGTCACATTGACCACATCATCACTTACCACCAGGCGAGATAGTGGTCAAAAGCAAGCCTAAAAATCAGGCCCTAAAATTCCTCTATCATTTAAAAACTAGTGGTGTATAAATCGTTGTCGTCTTTTATTGAACTAGCTGACCCGCGCAACTTCGTCTGCGTCACCCCGTTTTTGCAACATTTTTCATTCCTGCTCCGCACCTGTTGGTCGTAGCATGATGTTATATACATATAAACCTTTACCCATTTAACCATTCTATCTATTGAAAAAAACCGCATCAAAATCCGTAGCGTAGTTTTAAAGATTTAAGCATACAAAGGGACATGAAAAATAGGGACAGAGAACGCGACTTTGTTTTATACTGTGTAGTGATAGTGATAGTGAAGGTATACGTTTGTTTGCTACCTACATACACAAAACATAAATAATGTAAAAGTACATTGATCTTCACATCCTGTAGCTGGAGTAACATATTGGTGTCATTGACCTCAATGGCGCTGTGTGGAACGCTTCTGTGATAATGGCCGACATTTGTTACAGGGGATACGGTAGTGAGGGGGGGGGGTGAGTGTGACTCTATGGTTTACAGGTAAGGATGAATAAGTTTTAGAGATTTTTTAGAAAGAAAGAAAGAAAGAAAGCATTTATTTGCTCATAAACATGGTACAATAGGTAGATCTTAAAATTATATAACAGCACATGATTAGCCACAGTATGTGACATGCAAATTTCGGAGGCTCCGGTCGATTACAACTTATTCCCAATATGGCTGAATGCAAAATGAACGATTATCAAATTGACTGATTCTAATATGCGCTAGGACCGATTAGACTGAATCTTACAATGTCTTCATCCCACTATGACTGAAATTAGTTATGCCTTTATGCATAAAATTACATAAATAATATGATATGATATGTTATAATACAACAAAAAATTATGTAACAAAAAAATATTATCTAATACTAATACCTAGTGTAATAATAATTAAAAGCGATCCCTATAATTGAAAAACTCTTCAATGCTATAGAGTCCTATGTGTATGAAAATATACTTTATGGGATATCCTATGTAAGGACTTTCCCTTTTTTCAATAAAAAAAACATAACATAACATAATCTCTCGCTTATATCCCCGAAGAGATAGGCAGAGGTGCTAGAACCCACATTTCGCCAGTTTATGTTTAGGTCCCAATGTAATAGATAGAGCTTATTGCAATTAAGCGGATACATATAAACCTGCGTTAAATACACACACAACTTCGAAAAGCATCGGAAAGTCATTAGTGTGTGCCATGTTAAAACCTGAGATCGAACCCGAGATCTCGTCTCAGCAGTCCTTGGAAACTTGGCAGCTAAACTTGGTAACTAAATCCTGTCTTAATCATCATAAAATTGTTAAACAAGATTGTAACAGGCACCCACAGGACAGGCTTAGACTAAGTGTGGGGGCCACCGGCAATGTAACTTTATCTGCCTCTTTGCTAATTAAACATTTTTTTTATTATTATCACTTAATAGTATTCATAGATATGATTGGACCACTCTTACACTCACACACTAAGGTGGAATCACTAAACATTTTGGGCACCTCCATTATCTTATACCAAAAGTGACTTTAGCTAACAAACGTTGGATAAAAGCCTGTAATTATTCTGTTGAACAGCCATAGTGAAGTCTTTTGTTAACAACCACAAGCTAAGTACTATTTACATTGTTAACGTAGCAGACAATAGGTTTCTAATGACGGTTCTTCAAATCAAGGGTTGAATTCAGCAGTAATAGATTTTTAGAGTTCCTTAAAAAGCGCACACCTGAGATTATGGTAGAAGAGACTACACACCTATTTTATGTACACATACATAAACTCACGCCTTTTATCCCCGAAGGGGTAGGCAGAGGTGCTAGCACCCATATTTCGCCAGTTTATGTTTAGGTCCCAATGTAATAGGTGGCGAGCCTATTGCCATTAACCGGGCACTTGTAAGCCTTCGATAAATACACACATAACTTCGAAAAGCATCGAAAAGTCATTGGTGTGTGCCATGGTAACCTGGGATCGAACCCGAGACATCGTCTCAGCAGTCCATTACCCATACCACTAGGCTACCGTGCTATTTTATGTACTCCCGTCTTAACTGAGCAGTCCGACACTCCGACTGGATAAGTACCTCCGCCCTACAGAATACCACGGCTAATAATAACTTAGTGTTGTGTTGCCGATGGTGATGGTAGGGAAAGGTTTTGTGTTGTCAGTGGGAAGAACGAGAGACCCTTGTTTGTCTTGTGCACTGACAGCACAAAGACTCTCTTAACCTTCTCCTCTTCCCACTTCCCTTTCCTCCCCTGCCCATTCCCCGCTCTTCTCTATATGGTCGGCAGCACGAATGTGACGCCGCTGGTGTTGCGAACGTCCAAAGGCCATGGTAACCACTTTCCATCAGGTGTGCCGCGTGCTTGTCTGCCACCTTAGTGGTATCTTTAGGCGCTCTATTTAACATTAGACTATTATATGAACTCCAACAATCCCTAAACATAAAAACTATATACCCTTCGAGCCGTTATTAACGGTCGCAAATCCACAGATTATACACGGATATCACGTACAATAGACAACCCGATTATAATGCGGACCAACGTGACATATGTCATGATGACAGATGTCAAATTAGTACACGTCATATATATTATATGGAACGAACAGTATTTCTGTTTTTGGCAAAAGAAATAAAATTATTTTTATGTTACAATTTTGTTCAAATGAAAAATAATATTCTAAATAAATCGTCGTGACAACTTTGTTCCCGGTAGCATTTGAGGATTACTCCTTGGAGAATAGGATCCGCTTACTTCGTCTTTTGACTTGCTGTATCTTGGCTTTTATGAGGGTGGCTGCCGTTTGGCTGTCGGGGTGCGAGAGATATGTCTTGTATAATCTCATTTCCGGCAATCAAAAACCTATTAGACAGTGTGTGTTTTGGTCGATTCGACTCCGACATAACCTCTCTCCGGCTTCAGTGAGATTGGTATCCGTGGGAATTTCGCACACGGAAAAAAAAGGTGGTTGTCGTTTGATTCCCAACCGCAAGAACATAATCGGTGTCAGAGCTCGTGACTATCAAGTATACCGTCGGTCTGCAGATATCAGGTCAACTTGGTCAACGATCTCCGAAGACCCATCAAAGTTTTGAACACTTTACACTAATGTATGATTTTAGATTGACATGGTCATTTACGAATTCACTATTCTCACGAATTCACACTTTACACTAACTTTGCACTAGGGTCGAACTTCTCGTATGACCCTACTAATATAGAAAATATATACACACAAGAACAAACCTTTCTTTTTATGGAGTCAGTTAAAGAAAAGTATCCAGGATAATTCTGAAATAGAATGATAAATAAAATGAACTTCCTCTTTCATAATATTGATGACTTCCAATGACTCCCCTCGTTGACACTCAAAGATAACAATGTCAGTGAACCATTCATTCGTTCTTTTGTCACCATTCACACAATCTGTCAACAATATTAATTATTCAATCAATCATTCGATTTGTCCGTTTATTTTGTAATTGACTGACTATTGTGTTCGATATTCGAATTACGCGGCTGTTTTATTCGAACAATGGTAATTATGAGTCAATGAGCAGTTTTCTAGTAGGTTTTTATAGCTTTCCTCAGGACGCGCTAGATAGGTTGGTGGGTGTTTGGGCTGCCAGGAAGTCGAAAGGAGTCGTGGTTCTTTGGTGTTGAAATGATGAGAATGACTCGTAATTAACTCAATAGGTATATTTGCCTTTTACACTGATACATTAATTGGTAGGTAGGTGACAATGCAATGTATGTGCTACTGAGATGTTTGATAGCGAGTGGGGGGCCGATCGGTTACGTTGCCGCCGATGCGTGGCTACCCTTGTGTGCGTGTTTCTATTGTCGATGTGTTGCGTCGACATGCCGCCCCTCATTGAAGCCTTGCTTCAATCTTGCTGTGCTTGAGGTAAAGGACAAATCCTGGCAAATGAACGTCGAATTATTCCTGAGTTCGTTTTAATGTCTGCTACTCGGGTTACTCCGTCGGTTCCAGGGTATATGGTTACGATACGTCCCAGCTGCCACTTCATGGGAGGCAGGTGATCGTCTTTGATGAGGACAAGGTCTCCTGTGCAGAGTGATCCCTGAGATTGCTTCCATTTAGTGCGAATTTGAAGTTCTGAGATGTATTCACGATGCCATCTGGACCAAAATTGCTGACGAAGTTGTTCAACTCTTTTATATCGATCAATACGATGAGATGGTATTTCGGCTAAATCTGGCTCTGGTATTGACGTTACTGGTTTGCCAATTAAGAAATGACCTGGAGTGAGGGGTAATAGGTCCTGTGAGTTAGAGGATAGAGGACTGAGAGGACGTGAGTTTAGTATCGCCTCAATTTGTGTCAGAACCGTGTATAAATGTTCAAATGTTAAATTTGAATTACCGATAGTACGTTTTAAATGGTTTTTCATGGATTTAACACCTATTTCGTGTAAACCACCAAAATGTGGGGATCGGGGTGGAGCGAAGCTAAACTTGATGGATTGCTGTGCAAAAATATCTACGATTTTATCTTCATCAGTAGAGATAATATTCTTTAATTCGTTGTTGGCTCCAACAAAATTAGAACCATTATCCGAATAAATGTAAGACGGTTTGCCGCGGCGAGAGATGAACCGTTTCAAAGCTAAAATAAATTTTGTTGTAGTCATGTCGCTTACCAACTCGAGATGAATGGCTTTAGTGGCAAAGCAAACGAACACGCAAATATATGATTTAACTAACCGACATCCTCGCCCCTCCTTGTTAGCGACCATAACAGGACCGGCGTAATCTACGGCTGTGAACTGAAACGCGTAACCGGCATTAAACCTTTCTTTAGGTAAGTTACCCATAATAGGTGCTATTGTCTTTGCTCGGTAACGGCTACAAACGGTGCAGTTTCGATACACAAACCTGGCCAAGTCTCGTCCACCGACCGTCCAATAATTTTGGCGAGTGGAGTATAGCAATTGTTGAGGGCCTGTGTGCATTAAAGCCTTATGTTCATTTTTAAATAACAGTATTGTGAAATGATGATTTTTATGAAGTAAAAATGGATGTTTTTTATCATAATCGTATTGTGAATTATGGAGTCGCCCTCCTACTCTTATAACGTTTAATTTATGGTCAAAAAATGGATTGAGAGATAACAATGAATTAGAACCTTTCAATTTTTCATTAGCCTTTAATTGTTGATATTCTGTAGGGAATGATTGCTGTTGTGAGAAACTGATTAATTTGTACTCAGATAGTTGAAGTTCGGCAACTTGTAGATTACCTTTGATTATGTTTGTTTTGTTTTTCAAATTATGTATAAATCTAAGGACATAAGCTAAAGTTCTATGCATACGCGAATAAGTTGAGAATCTGTCAAAAGGAAATAAAGCTTCCCATGGTTGAGTGACCATGCAAACAACTTCCCTTTTTAACTCGGGTAAAGACTGATTATTATTTTTTAAATCAATAGTAGGCCACGATGACTCATCAGATTCAAGAAATTGTGGACCATACCACCATTGCTTACAGCTAATCAAAGTGTCGGCACTCATTTTACGCGTTAGATAGTCAGCTGGGTTCGCTTGTGTAGGAACATAACTCCAAGAGCTAATATTCATAGTGGACTGTATTTGTTGAATTTCTCCTACTCTGTTCCTAACAAATGTTTGTAATTTATTAACAGTAGTATTAAGCCAGCCTAAAACAATGGTCGAGTCAGTCCAGTAAAAAATTTCATGGACGGTGACTCGTAATGATTTAATAATTTTCGTACTTAATCTAGCTCCTAACAACGCTCCACAAAGCTCCAGGCGTGGAATAGTTTGTGGTTTTAGAGGACTCACTTTGTTTTTTGAACACAATAAATGAATAAGTATGCCATTATTTTTATCAATAGAACGTAAGTATGCGCAAGCTCCATAAGCTTCTTCAGAAGCGTCTGTAAATATATGTAACTGTAATTTATTATAATTTCTACTTATTGTGTGTCTAGAAATTCTTAAATGATTTAATTGTGATAATGAATTAATAAAAGTTAACCAAGCTCTTTGTGTTGCTTGGGGAACCTCGTCGTCCCATGAGAGTTTGCATAACCATAATTTTTGCATAGTTATTTTCGCTTCTAAAACAGCTGGAGTGACTAGTCCTAACGGATCAAATAGTTGCGAGATAGTGGACAAAATATTTCTTTTTGTTATTTTACCGTGGGTTTTTAAATTTATATCAAAGCATATTTTATCGGTTTTATGATCCCAATTAATCCCTAATGTTTTTGAAATATCATTGGGACACAAATCAAAACGATCATGAGACATGTTATCATCTCGTTTAAGTTGAGTCAGGACCCCTTGATCATTAGAACACCACTTTCTAAGAGGAAAGCAACCGCCTTTAAGTTGTTCGGTCACTGCGGAATAGACGTGGAGCGCTTGAGAGACATTACTAGCGCCGGTGATGAGGTCATCGACGTAGAAATCTCTTGAGATTATCTCTTGGATGAACGGATCACTACATTCGTCAGCTAACTGCTTCAAGCACCGTATCGCAAGATACGGAGCAGAAGCAGTGCCGTACGTCACGGTGTTCAGTTCGTAAGCCCTCAGAGCTTCACTCGGCTCGTCGCGCCACAGTATTTTTTGCAGACATCTTTGTGATTCGTTAATTTCAATTTGTCTATACATTTTAGTGACATCTGCAGTAAGTACTATGTTATGTTGGCGAAAGCGTAATAATATTGAAAAGAGGTCGTCTTGAATTACTGGCCCAACCATTTGCAGCTCATTGAACGAATAACCAGATGAGGTTTTTGCTGAGCAATCGAAAACCACCCTTAAAGACGTCGTCAAACTGCTAGCTCGTTCAACGCCATGGTGGGGAGCAAAGTATTGGATATGATCACTATGTTGATTTTTTGATAGTCTCATATGACCTAAATTAATATATTCATGAATGAAATCTTTATATTGATTTTTTAGTTGTGTATTAATTTGTAATCTTTTCTCTAATTGGAAAAATCTTGTTTTAGCAATTTTGTAAGAATCACCTAAAACGTTTGGATTAAACTTTAATGGGATTGTCACACAAAATCTGCCATTAGGTAGGCGAGACGTAGTGTTCACGAATGATTTTTCACATTCAATCTCTTCGGGGGACCACTCTAGTTGTTTATTCGTAGTTGTAACAATAGTATCTAGTTCCCAGAACTTCGCCAATTGGTTGGTGAGCACTTGAGAATCAGAAAAATTGCAAAGTGTTGATGAACTTAGTTGTAAAGATCCGGTGATAAACCAACCTAATTTAGACCTTTGTAAAATTATATTTTGATCATTTAATTTAACTTGTTCGGGTTCAATAAATTCCCATAGTGTTCCGTTGCCAACCAAAATATCAATATTTGAGGGTAAATAAAACTTAGGATCGGCCAATGAAAATTTATTAGGAATTTTAATAATATTTTTATCTAGTGGGGAACTTGGCCAAGGATTGGTAATATTGGAAATAATTATGCATGTTATTGTTTTGCAATAATTCGAATGAAGAGATTGAATAATAATATCGCAACACTTTTTTGACACTGATACACTTTTGTTCAATCCATTAATAGTCGTAATGATATTTTTCGTAGGTAACCGAAGTTGTTTACAAAGTCGCTCCGTTATAAAGTTCGCAGTACTGCCCGAGTCTAACATGATGCGCACACGCTGACTATTATCTAAGGCGGTGCGCACACTCACGCAAGCTGTAGACAACAGTCCTACTGGGGACGCGGTAGCACACGTTAACACTACTTCGTCGCGCGAATCCTCATTGCGATCGCTCTCTGATAGCTTCGGACAGATTAAGCTATTATGTTTTTTATTACATTTTTTACAGGCTTTTAGTTGACACTTTTTTGTGGAATGTCCAGCCTTCAAACAATTCAAGCATAGATTTAATGAATTCGCTTTAATTTCTCGATCTTTATTGTTTAATTTTAAAAACGTTTTGCAATAATAAATAAAGTGATCAGCTGACCGACAGACGGGACACTTTCTCTTTTCATCAGTGGATAAGAGGCTCGTTGCATTCCCTGGTGATTTAGTTGCTGTTTTGTTTTTGTTACTATGTTCTAATATTTCCAATAATTCCGATCTATTTTTTGTAAAGTGAATTAAATCTTCAAAGGTTAAATGCTGTTTGTTATTGATTAACGCTTTATATTTTTCCCATTCCACAAAAGTCTGTGAATCGAATTTACTGGCCAGCATATAAATCAACAAGGTGTCCCATTTATCGGTGGGCTCCCCTAATGTTTTCAAAGATCGCAAATTCTTAACGAAACTGTCAACTAAGCGTTTTAAATTAAACGATGTATCTTTCTGAATAGAATAAACTGTAAATAGCGCCTTAACATGATTAGCGATAAGCATTTTTTTGTTGTCATATCGATCACAAATTAAATTCCAGGCTACTTCATAATTACTTGAAGAGAATTCAATTGATTTTATAACTAACAAGGCACTGCCTTCTAATGACGAACGCAGGTAATGGAACTTATTAATTGCGCTTAGTTCGGGGTTATCGTGAATTAATGATAGGTAAGTGTCTCGAAACTCCAACCAAGAACCATAAGCACCGTTGAATGTAGCAAGCTGTATGATAGGTAACTTGACACTAGCTCCATGGCCCTTAGTAAAATTTAATTCACAACTAGAATTGTGCGGTTGCTCGGCCACTGCGCCTAACTTCGACTTAGCGAGCGCCACGGCCTTAAAGTACATACACTCAAAGAGGTCGCGCTCTTTTTCCTGTTCGGTGACATTCGTAGTTATACCTTCTATTTCCTGCTGAATTTCGTTGTAACTATCAAATAATGGTTCCAATTTTGCTATTCGAGCTTCAATTTCCAACTTGAGTTCGTTGCTTAAATGTGCTGGTAAATTATTAATGTAGTTAGAAAATAAAGTCAAACGGCCCTTTAAGCTGCCTCGCTTTTTAACTAGAGCTTGTTCATCACCCATGGCAATAGAACGTATAGAATACTTTTAATGAAATAGGAAATAGCCACTATCACCACAGTCGTAAAAAGGACGCACCGTAATGTAGTGCGCGGCCTACAATAGCTTGCGTTGAGGCGCGGTATTCACGGATACCCGCTTGTTAACGTTTCGTATAAAAATGTTTGTAATGTAATTATTTTATTTTTAGTTTAAATATAATGATTTTATTGCAGTAAGTAGGCATGCAACAACAAAGATTATTTATAAAAAGGAGTATGGATATCTACTTAATATTTTTATAGTTTTTAGGTATGTATGGTACCTATTTATTATACTTATTACAATAATGTGTAAGTGTAAGTAAGTATTTGATTGATGATAAGTGAAATGAATGAAAGAACTTTATTAAAAGTATGAAACAAATCTACCAAATATTTATAGGAAGTGATAGATTTATTTTTTAGAAATATTATGATATACCTACCGTGGTCGGTAAGATTTATATCGTGTATAGGTATGTACTTATTACAAAAATGTGTTAGTATGAATAAGTACTTGTGAAATTCATCTATTTTCTATTTTGTAGGTAGACGATAGATTTATATAATTAGTATGAATCTACCAAATATTTTTAGGAATTGATAGATTATATTTTAGAAATTTTATGATATACCGTAGTTGGTAGGATTTTTATGGTTTATAGGTATGTACTTATTGCAAAGGTGTAAAAGCATGGATAAGTACTTGAGAAATTAATCTATCTTCTATTTGTAGGTAGACGATAGATTTATGTGATTTGTCTGAATCTACAAATTTTTATAGGAATTGATAGATTTATGTTTTAGGAATCCGTGATCGGTATTGTTTTGGCAATAGGAAGCCTGTTGATTAGCAATAGGTAGCTAAAATATTGTTTTTAATGATTGTTAAAAGTAAAAGGTACTTGACTACACTGCACTGACACAAATGACGAGGCGTGGTAGATGTTATTAATGTTGGATGGATGAAGGAAATTGGCTGTATCTATATAGTCTAACCAGATCGCCACTTGCCTGTTCACAATGTTGTCCAGAAAGTTTGATGATGAACGTGTCCACTCCTTAGTCCGACTTCAATATCGTCCCTGCTGGTTGCTTCGTAAGTCCGGGAGAAGGACCAATGTTTGGGCTGCCAGGAAGTCGAAAGGAGTCGTGGTTCTTTGGTGTTGAAATGATGAGAATGACTCGTAATTAACTCAATAGGTATATTTGCCTTTTACACTGATACATTAATTGGTAGGTAGGTGACAATGCAATGTATGTGCTACTGAGATGTTTGATAGCGAGTGGGGGGCCGATCGGTTACGTTGCCGCCGATGCGTGGCTACCCTTGTGTGCGTGTTTCTATTGTCGATGTGTTGCGTCGACAGTGGGTAGTTTGTTCTTTGTGAAATAAAACATAAAAACGTATGTAAATAAAAACATTAAAACTAAAATTACATTTTTAAATACATTTCATCACAAAAAATAATAATTATTATTATTATTGGTTATCAGCCAGACAATCGTATGCGACTGATTCGCCTGTATTCGGTTTTCTTCTTTTACTTTGTCATGGGTTATGTGTTTACTGTCAGTTCAACTGTCCTATTGCTTTAACTAGCAACACAAAAACAAGAACAAAAAAAAAATTAAAAAAATGTAAATTGGATAGGTTTTATACAAATTGTTCGAAGCTGTGTCTTCGACTTATATAATTTACATTTACACTAGCGTCACTATTGTTTTAGATTTGATATGTACCTGTAATGATAGTGTAAAAGTTATAAATAAATAACTACCTTGACCAATCTCTGCATTACCCTAAAGTTTACTGCATTTGTGCATAAAGTTTAAATAAATAATAAAAAAAAGATTTATAAAAAAATACAACTAAACATTTTCTAATATAGTCACTTAAAATATCGTCAGTAATGGTGTCTAATCAATCGGAACCCACTTCGTTCGTGAGACAGATTTATATCTTTATACGGCGAACACTTAGTGGTCGTTCATTCATTCACTCATACGGTCACTTAGTGATTTATGTTGGGACGTTTCCAAGGAGTCAATCACCGTAATTCACTCATTCAAATGGATCTATATTGATGTTATTTTTTGTAAGAAAAACTTCTTTTATTTTTTTGTTTAGAAAAGGAATGTTATGTTTTCCGGGATTATTTCGCTTCAATTACCTGTATGTATGGCTATCACTACATAGTATAAAATAAAGTCACTTTCTCTGTCCCTTTGTATGCTTAAATCTTTAAAACTACGCAACGGATTTTGATGCGGTTTTTTTTAATAGATAGGTTTATATGTATATAAAATCATGCTACAACCAACTGGTGCGGAGCAGAAGTGTAAAATGTTGCAAAAACGGGGTGACGCAGACGAAGTTGTGCGGGTCAGCTAGTAATGAATAAAATATTTTGTATTTGTTTAAGACTTTATTTGACTAGCAACAAAGTACCGCTTTTTTTTGCTATCTTATAGATGACATTAGAAAGGGCACGCTATATATAGTAATAATAACTGCCTCCGCCCTACAGAATATGGCTCGATTAACGGCAATAGACTTGCTCCTATTACGTGGGTCCGAAAATCATAGTTGGCGAAATGTGGGTGTTTAATACACCTCTACCTATACCTAGGGGTTGTCCATTAATCACGTGAGGCTTGAAAGGGGGGGGGAGGGGTTTGATAAAAATCACAAAAATAACACAAGGGGGAGGGGGGGTGTAGTAAGATATCTCGTGTATTTATTTTTTCGTCAAACGCGCGATTTTTAAACAAATATTAAGCGGCATGGCAATAAAAAAAAACTTGCAACCTGGTGTAGACATTTTTATTATGGTCCCTAATTTCAGAATAAAATAAGATTATAGTTACCTGTTTTAAATTAAGATAATATTCAGAAAATTTTAAGATTCGTTGTAGGTACTAAAAATACACGTGATGTTGAGAAGGGGGAGGGGGGGAGGTCTTAAACCTCACTACGTATCACCAATGGGGGAGGGGGGGTTAAAAAATGCTAAAAAAAGATCACGTGATTAATGGACACCCCCCTACGGGCGTACATATGTATGTGTGTATATACGGCATATTATATCCTCGGGTAAGAATCCAATATACTTGCTTTGAAAAAAATCACAGTACTTCGATGAGTTAACATCAAAATAAAATCATATCGGTCGATTTCCCGCACAGTGCAAATATTTGTGTGCATGAATATGAATATCTGCATTGGTCTGGGTGTTTCTATGTATATATGTATGTATTTACAAAAAAAAAATGTATCTAAGTATGTTTATCCGCATTCTAGAACTCTTAACACAAGCTAGTTAAGCTAAGCTTACCATGGGTCTAGGTGACGTTGTGTTGATTGTCCTAGAATATTTATAATTTTTTTTTTTTATACCACTTTGGTGGCAGACAAGCACACGGCCCACCTGATGGGAAGCGGTCACTGTGGCCTATGGACGTTTGCAACACCAGAGGCGTCACACACGTGCTGCCTACCCTGTAGAAACCTTCTGATGCCCTTCTTGAAGAACCCCATATTGTAGTCGCCTGGGAAAACCACGGCAGGGAGCTCATTCCACAGCTTGAGTGCGATGATAGAAAGTAGGTGTGTATTATTATTATTATTATATATCGTTCAACTACCAGTTAACAACTCATAAAGGTGGTGACACACTTGGAGCATGAAATCATGTCTCCATTATAATATAACGACGTAGTTCACAGTTTACTACACGTCTTCACGCGCAAGTATCAATAAAATCTCTGATAATAGCTATATAACGATTTTTATTGTAGCTACTAAGACAATAATGTAATGGCGAAGTTTTTTTTTTATTTACACACGTCATTTTGACTTCACCTCGCCTGATGGTAAGCTCGCAAGGTCAGGAATAAAGGTCACCATAACAGACATGTACAGTGTTATAATGGTGGCGCTCAGCTTGACGGCCTCATCAGATGCTTTTTCACGCCCCGCTTAAAGAACCCGGGACTGTAGGAAGTAGGAAGTACGTGATCATCATCATCATTTCAGCCACAAGACGTCCACTGCTGAACATAGGCCTCCCCCATCGACCTCCAATCCGACCGGTTGGAGGCGGTTTGCATCCAATGGGTACCAGCGACTTTGACTATATCGTCCGTCCATCTCGCAGGAGGCCGTCCCACGCTTCGTCTACCGGTTTAAGAAAACACAACAAAATCTGTGCAGTAGCTAACTGAAGGCGATTTAATCAATTATTTAATATACAGGCGATGTGAAATCAAATCGACGTGTTCTATATAAAAAAAAATGCGACATCGGAACAGGCGGAGCCGCAGGCGTATACTAGTGACAATTAGAGTCGAGTCTGAGGATTCATCCATTAGTGTTAGTTTTATACGAGGCAGCTCAAACAGCGGCGAGATTATTCCAAACTTTTCACATTAGTGCCTCAGTCCACGAACTAAAGTCTCACATTAAAAAAAACTGAGATCTATTGAACCAACAAATGATACAGTAATTTGTTTTTGTTTCCACGTTTTGTTTTTATAGTTTTATCTTCGTTGAATTGACGGCATTTTTGAGTTACGATGCTTTTAACGGCATTTTATTTTATTGTCTCTTTGTTTTTTAACAATTAATTTATTTTATAATAATAATATAATGAACTACACTAAAGAGAAATCTTTTGAAAAATCAATTTCTCGAGTCGCCCGAAAACGCTCCATACAAAATTACAGAAAGTGACGTCACGCATCAGTTCCATTATTTCAAAATGTATTTCACGTAATTTTTTTTTCGTGCCAATAACTTGTGTACCATGAGTACTACAAGCGGCTTTTGGCTTCGAGAATGTTCCCCTTACAAACAGTATAATAATCATATTTCATAAGTAATTTTCCTTCCCGAAGTTGAGGCCTCCAAAATTAAAAATTCAATCCTTAAATGAGCAACTCGAGCGTTCATCACTTACTAAATAATTTATTAAAATTGGGATTGAGGGGAGCGTAGTTATTAAACAGCCAATTTTAATTGCTACTCACGAAACTGAATTACTCTTTCGAGTACGAATAAAAGTATAAATGGCTGGTATAAAAGATGAAGAAGTGTAAAATATTGTAAGTTCAATTTTGAACCCTATTTTGTTGGAATAGAAGACGAATATGTCAAGTGAATGCAATTGCACTTAGGCCCTTAGTCTTCTAGATTATCATGGCGATATTTTTGCTACAAATGTTCTAATGACTCTAAGTTTTCATATATTTTTGGCGCGTGTTATTTTAAGAACCAGTATTTTTATATTTTTACTATATTATTGAATAGAGCTTCACACCCGCAGAGAGCTGTTGCACAAGGCATAGGACTGCAACTGTTGCAGAAGAGTGACACAAGAAGATGAAATATCTCCGAAGCTTCTCACCAATACAATGAAGGATGCCTTTAAGCTTCTGGAATGGAAAGGTCTAGGCATTAATGCATCTACTCTTAATACTAGCACTTTAGGGCAAATATTAGGAATTTCTGTTAATATCTTTTTCAAAAAAAAAATTAACATTACATATAGCGTATTATATGCTATTAATGCCTCGAGACAGTCGTATGGTTTAGGTCAATTTCAGTCCGACATAACCTCATGGGAATAAAAAGTGTATTGTATACCATGTACGTCGGCACTAACACTATCATATTACTTTACACGAAGCTCAGGTGTTCGCTGCACGTGTGGTACTTTGCAATGCTCAGTTCAATACCCAGCTTAAGCTCTGACAACTGGGAAATATTTCATCTGATAAATTATAATTCTAACAACTACACTAGTACCACCGAAGACCTACTTTAGAGCCACGAAAAACGCTGTTGCTTTAGCCAACTATTGGGCCAACAAGATAAAAAAAACTTAAGAATTTGTCATATATATGCCAGATTTATCCGAACCAAAGAGAATGCATAAAAAAGCTACAAAATCATACTTTCATAAACTCGAGATTCCATTCTAATCGTGACGGAACTAATTATTTTTTGTTATTAACTTAACATAACATAAACTCACGCTTTTATCCCCATAAGGGTAGGCAGAGGTGCTAGCACCCACATTTCGCAGTTTATGTTTAGGTCCCAATATGGTATATTAGGTGGCGAGCCTATTGCCATTAACCGGGCACTTATAAACCTGCGATAAATACATACATAACTTTGAATAGCATCGAAAAGTCATTGGTGTGTGTTTTGGTTTTTTGTTATTGGTATGTCGGATTATTTCAAAAGAATTTTTTTTTCGATTGCGAGGCCTGTGTCCTATGTCCCTTTTCAATATCTAATCTATTCTGTGTATCAGCGAAATCGATTCAGTGCGAGAGACAGACTACCGGGGTGCAAAAGATATATCTTATATTATCTCACCTCCGGCAATCAAGGAGTCATAGACGGCGTGTGTTTTGGTCGGTTCGAGTCCGATATAATCACCTTCACCGGTTTTGGTAGTGTTGGTATATATATGTCGGCATTTTGCGCACGAAAAAAAATTAAAACAAAAACAAAAAAAGTCAGATACACAGACAGGCAGACAGACGAACAGACGGACAGCATTTATATTTTCTTAAAAAAGCATTAGCATTTGGAATTACTAATATTCCCTCCAACCCTCCCAGCTAAGCACAAAGGCTTGTGTTAGCAGTGGGTACATATTGGTAGTAGCCAGTCTCCCCACACCCAGGGGCTAGACGGGGATGCCGTTGGCCGTTGTCCCTACACCCGAAGGGACCACGGTAATTCACACATTGACCATTTCGTACTATAAAAAAAACGGCTTCGAACTCGTTACCTCTTGATCGTAAAGTCAAATTCATTAATCACTAAGCTACCGTATAGATATAGAAATCAACACTTATTTTTTATGTATGGTAAAGTGAAAATAACTTTTGTCACAGTCTGTACATAAGTTATGTATTAAGTGGTGTCACATAACGGTAAGTCCCCGCCATTGCAGTACAGACGAGCACAGTGACACTTATGCCAAAGTTCATAAACATTATGCTACAGTACAGCGCATCTGCGCATATTGCACCTGCAAAGGTACAGGTGTAGACATAACTGTTAAGTGACAAAGTTATACTTAGTGCGAAGTTAGCCTAACTTAGTATTAAAAACTAACTCTACCTAACCTGCTTTACTAAAAATTGTTTTTAATGAGATATATATTCCCGTATTGAGGTAATAAGACGGCTTTGCTGGTGGTCCTTTCTTACACAGGACAACACGTGTAGGGCTTAGAAGTCACCCGCATACAGTGCAGAATATTCCATCAAGAACCAAGCAGTTCGGTGAGTCTTTCCTCTGCCGCACCATTACGAGTAAGTCCTGGAATTCCTTGCCGGCGCACGTGTTTTCGAGGCCGTCAAGCTGAGCGCCACCATTGTATTACTGTTTGTGTTTGTAATGGTGACCCTCTTTCCTGAGAGTTTGCCTTTAGTTTATCATCAGGCGGGGGGAAGTCAAATTGATGACCCCAAACAAAATTTAATTGAAAATGGTAATGGCAATGATCTGTGACTTTAGTATAGAAACATGGTCGTTACTACAATATATGTCTGTCCAAGTATATTTTTTATTGTACACCAAGTAAAAATGCATGATTAAAATCTATAAGACTACCCTTATCGCTATAAGCTACCTCTGCCAAGCAACCTTTTAAAAAGTAAAAGGAAGTTATCAATTCAGTTTAAAAAAAAAACGTTTCACAGTTAGTATACTCTGTCACTTTCTCACACGTAGGTTTTGTGTAAACATACATAATGTCACTCACACACTTTGTTCCTCTGAGTAAGAGTTTATGGTCTACATAGAGTTTAGAAGTATACAGGGTCGAATTTTGTAATGCCACCTAAATGGAAAGTACTCTTAATACTGCAGATAGAAAATTTAACTCAAAGAAAACATTCCTTTATTTTTGAAAAGAAACAAAACTGCATTCAATGATTTTGAAAAATTCGCTTGCCGCACCCGGTAATCGAACCGACTAAAATCTGTAAAAGTTGCGCACTGTACTTTTATTGCATCGATCGTTAGGGTCAATTATAAGGATGAAATCTCTCTAACAAACTTCATAAATTAAATGAAAGGAAAATAATGAAATCTTTTTGAAAAATGAAAGGTTTTCTTGGAGTTAAATTTTCTATCTACAGTATTAAGAGTACTTTCCATTCAGATGGCATTACAAAATTCCACCCTGTATATTAGTACTATGAGTTATATTAACGTTTGATAAAAGACTTCTTCAATAAAACTACTGAAAAAAATAACATCCATGAAACCAAATCATACAAAAATTACTGAGAATTATTCTAAAAAATCCTACCAAAAAGTTAAAGCACATACAATAATAAGCACGTATTGGCCAGCACTGGGCAGAGCACGAGGCTGTAAATCTTAGCACCCCCCCGATCTAGACATAAAGCTGGGCCGTGATCATAAAATAAACCATTACTGTAACCCAAGAAATGGAAGTGTCAGTTGCGGTGGCCATACGTTCACGTGTTGTTAGGGAAAGTTCTGAAATAATAAATAAAAAGGTTGCCTGGAAGAGATCGCTTCCAGCGATAAGACCGCCCATTGTACATTAGAACAACTGTAATTCTCATTACTTGTCCCTGGTGTTTTCTTGTATTTATTTTTTTGTTTTGTTTTTGGTGTACAATAAAGAGTAATCTATCTATCTATCTATCTATAAAATGATAGACATATCATCTTTTCATTTACTACTAATACATTTACTACTAATTTGACCTTTAGGTCATCTTTTGAAAGATGTTTGCGTTCGCTCATAGAACGCAAATATGATGGGTGGGAATTTATTGATTGTCTCTGTATATGTTTGTGCTCTTGTCTTCTTGTCTGCTCGTACTTTTTCCTCTAATTATTTATTTATTGTGTATATAATATTGTGATGAATATTTATATCATATTATACAGTGGGCTACAAAAGTTCCTGGACCATTAGAAAAAAAATCTACTGGATAAAAAGATCTACTTATTAATGTTATTAAGTTAAGGATACTACTTGTAGGAGTTTATTAATTATCTTAAAAAAAACCAAACATCAATAGTTTATTTTATTAACACTATCCATGTTGCTTTTTATTAAATTAGACTTAGCCTGTCAGAGGCTTATAGATCTTAAGGTGTGAATTTAGAGCCCACTGTACATTCTCTTAAATTTATATTCCTTCACATAAACTATTAGCTCATCCACGTAGTGTATGTACAGTCGACAAAAGAGATACGGTACCACTTTTTCATACATCGTTGTGTGTAAATGTGGTACCATATATCTTTTGTTGACTGTACATACACATAGTCAAGCCTATTCTCTACCGGCATAGGTGAACCAACACCCACATTTCAGTAACCATTGTATTCGCTCACAATTAATAGGGGGTGAACCAATTGCCCTATTCCGGGCAATATTATTGACTCGAATCACGCATTTGCTGCTGAGTCTTGGCTGTATAAACCTGTCTAATGTTAAACAGCCTTATCCCTTAGCCTATATAACACATGTCCTAAAAATATCATATATAAATGTTGTCACCCACATCGTACGCAAGGTACACGCCCGATTTTTATACGTTCCACCTGCGACTTATAAAATGTTGACCCTTAAAATTTATATATTGAAATAGAAATATCCTGCTATTGTATATTCTTTATTGCTTTGCTAGCCTTGAATTAAAAAACATAATTGTAGGTTTGAATTTGATACATCACCTAGGTGACCCGCGCAACTTCGTCTGCGTCACCCCGTTTTTGCAACATTTTTCATTCCTGCTGCGTACCTGTTGGTTGTAGCATGATGTCTAAACTATATACATATAAACCTTCCTCTTTAACCATTCTATCTATTAAAACAAACCGCATCAAAATCCGTTGCGTAGTTTTAAAGATGTAAGCGTACAAAGGGACATAGGGACAGAGAACGCGACTTATTGATTGTATCAACCATATTTATTTATCTCATGTCCTAGCTAGCCAGATAAAACTTAATTACTTAATTATATTTTTAAAGTGCAATATGTCACTACTTTAATTAGCAATCATTATAGTATCAAAACCCCTTTTCATAATCATAATCATTTATTTGCGAAAATGGGTAAATAAGGTGTTTACATGAAATATTTTTTTTGAACAGCCAAATTCCGCCTCAAAGCATGTAAATAATAAATAAATAATAAATATTCTAGGACAATCTACACAACGTCATCTAGACCCATGGTAAGCATAGTTTAACTAGCTTGTGTTACGGGTTCTAGAATGCGGATAAACATACATAGATACATTTTTTTTTTATAAATATATACATATTATACAAACTAAATAAATGTAAATGAACAACATTTAAATTTACACAATCATTTCCACTTTCATAATTAGTGATTCATAATAATGTCAATAAATATGCAATATCGTAATTTAATAAGTAAAAAAAGCAATTTTCGTTAACCCCCTAATATGTAATGTTATTGAAGTACTACTACATGTTTTCGGCTACGAAAACATTTCTCTTACACACTGTGTAGTAGTCAATGTTCTAAATACATCTATAGGTGCTTCGTGAGTTACATATTCAAAATAGTCCATTATACTGCAAATAGGGAAGCCAAAATGAAGTTACTGGGTAATTTTGGCCACAGTATAGTTCATTATATCAATATGGCGTCAATCCAGACTAAAACTGAGTTAGAACGGCGTCATGTAGCGATAGCAAAAAAATCATTAACATTCGAAAATCAAAAAATCAAAAATCTCTCGTAACAGATAATATTAAACTGTACAAGTTTGAAAGATTTTTGAATTTTGATTTTTTTCTTTTTGACATTACCATAATAATATGCTAATATACACTACACTAATATACATAAAATCTCATTTAATCATACACTAAACTAATTGGTAATCTATTTTAAGTTTTTTTATGGATGGCAAAATAATTTCAACCTGTAATTATGATTTCTAACACTAGCTATTAATGTCACTTTTGTTACTAACCTACACGCCACGGAGGCTGTCTAGGCTTTTGTAATTGTAACTTAATATTTTTATGTACAATAAAGAGTTATCTATCTATCTATCTAAAGACAATATATAATCTGCTGACGGTACTTCATAAACTAAATACAGTTTTAGTGTATTAAGAGACACAGCTCAGCTAACACGCCACTAACTAAACGCAGGCGGCAAGTTTAATGCATTACATACATACGCTGGGGTAGGCAGAAGTGAAATAACATCAACATTTCACCAACCATTGTATTTATACATACAGCTGCTAACGCACGTAATCCCCGAAGAGGCAGGCAGAGGAATATTAAACACCCATATTTCGCCTACTATGATTTACGGTTCCACGTAATAGGGGGCGAGCCTATTGCTGCCAATCAGACATTTTGTACAAATATAGGAATGACGAAAATATATTCCTAACCGAAAATGTAGCAGCTAAATAAAAATCTGTGCTACTTAAATTCTATATTACTAATTATAACTCTGGTTCTACTTAACCGATTGCAATCAAACAAACGTAAGATTTCAAGTTGGACCAAATCCCTTCAAACAAAAAGAACCGCATCGAAATCTGTTCAGTAGTTTTTGCGTCTATCGCGGACAAACAAACATTTTACAATTATATTTTATAGTGGTTTCGGAAAAAGAATATTTTGTTTCACACACATTTTTGGTAGCAAAATCGACTGGAAGTTTTAATTTTGAAAGAAAAAAAAATACTTTATGTATGGCAATAATGTGCAGGTGAACAGAAAAATGTATAAAAAATTTTTCGCCAAATTAGGATTTCCTTACGATTTTACTATCGAAATTGTGGCCAAAATCTTTTTTTCCGAAACCACTATAAAATCAACTGGTATAATAGGGTAATTTCACGCATGCCTCATTTTTTGCTAATTTCGGTGGTATTTTTAAATCATAGGTTTACCGATGAAAAAATATAATGGTGTTCTTTTAGAACACATTAGTATTCTAGATATTTAGAAGGAAACAAATAACTGCATTTGTTATGAAAATAGAACAACCACCGAAATTGTCAACCCACCGAAATTGCAACATCACACCGAAATTATAAATTGTGATATATTTATTTAAACAATATGTACTAACGGCTTGGATGCATGATGCAGATGCTACATCATGCTGCCAAAGGCAATTTTGCCTTTGGCAGTATAATGCAGAGATGGCTGATGCAGGAGACGGCGGACACAGAAGATGCAACCGATTTATTCTAATGATGTATTACGTCGTTGGATGATGAAGTAGATGTAAGATGGAGACAATTATTTACTTTTATAGGTTATTACTGCCTCTTTTCAATAAATTGAACTCAAATGGTCTTAACATGGTTAATGTTGAGGGTAATGCTAAATAAAATACAGTTATGATGAGATCTTCGTTCACTTTATTGAACACTTGATTAAACAATACAAATTACAAGGTGAAGCATAAAGGGTTTAAATATAAAAGATTTATTAATACACTCAGGTCTGTAAAGTACAAGCCTACAACCTTGCAATTACTCTTGGTATCAAAGTCCTAAGGAGAATATAATGAACCGTATGGTGACAAACCTGTCACCATACGGTTGTTAACCACCAGCCCGTTGTCCATAGATAGTTTCATCACGCTAAAAAGGACAAAACCCCATAGTTGACTTTTGCAACATGTTAGATATCATAAGCAGCTGGACACATTTTATGGTTTGCTTTCACTCTCAATCTAGCTGAGAAGTTATCAATTCATTCAAAAACATTAGCCATTTGATACCTGTAGACCTTTTCTGATATACAAAGTGCAAAATAGCCCACTGCATAAAGATAATATAAAATTTAAAAATATGTATTATTAGTCGTACATATTATTAGTAATAATAATGCGTACGTAGTAGTAATAGTAAATACGTTAATTATAACAAAAAAATGAGTAAGTAATTTTATTATTTATTACCTTGTGAGTAAATATCTTACCAAAGATATGGAAACTCATAGCCATTTTAGTATTGATGCAATATAGGTGGCAATAAATCTACCACCGAAACCACCGATATTGCACCACCGAAGTTAGAAACATCAAGAAAAAATGAAATTAAACAAAACACAGTAATGCATTCGTCACGTGAAATGTATGATTGCTGAGGGTACCTAACAACACACAACATACTCGCAAATCGTAATGTTAAAACCAAATATTCATTCATTCAGTAACCCACCGAGACTGTAGAATTTCGTACTCCCTCTTAAAAATAAGAAGGTACTTACGTATTAGCGGGAAAACTGGGCAGAATCGGACATGCCATTACTGCGTAAACGCAAGAGCATGACTGGAACTCCGCGTGCGTAAGAAGATAGATCGTTTGAATTGACGTGTATACGTTGTATAAGGGTTTAAACAAAACACACCGAAATTGCACTTTAGGCGCGGACGTTCCTTATCGACATTGTCACGATGTCTGCGTTATAATAGAAGTAATGAAAGCAGTAAATATGGTTGCTTCATATATTAATTAACAATAATAATCTTAATTTAAGTACTAAATTTGCAATCATAGCGGACTTAAAGAGGTAAATGCGCTTAAAGGTGCATCGCGGACATACCACCGTTATTGGAATCTAGCATATTTTTATTTTTTTTTAATTTTGTGTTTAAGAGAAATGTATTTTCAGTAGTGACTTCATATAAGCTAGTGTACGTATTACATGAAAAAAAATAGAGTGGTCATAGATAAACGTTTTACATAGTGATTTCATGCGAAGAAACTCTAAAAATGCGGGCGGTGAAATTACCCAATAGTATAGATGTATGTATGTATGTATGAAATATTATTATTTTTATGAAGTGATGGTAGAGACCCTGGCCTGAACTGTGAGAAAAACAATGCGTATGATTGCAAATAAGAAGAATACGTGATAAATGACCCTTATATCTCTTCGGGTTATCACAAAGAACGGTTGCAATAATGCCAAGTATAATGGGGTAACTATGAAACAGTAAAGGTATTATATATATATATATATATATATATATATACGACGACCTCCGTAGCGTGGCGGTAGTGAACGCGACTGCTACGCAGGAGGCGCGGGTTCGATTCTCGCTCAGTGCAAATATTTGTGTGCTTGAATATGAAAATTTGCATTGGTCTGGGTCTATGTATAATATGTAAGTATTTGCAAGAAAAATGTATCTATCTATGTTTATCCGCATTCTAGAACCCGTAACACAAGCTAGTAAAGCTATGCTTACCATGGGTCTAGGTGACGTTGTGTAGATTGTCCTAGAATATTTATTTATTTATTATCAGAATGTAAAATCCTAGTCTATAACTACATCGTATTCAATTCGAAACAGAATAATTATCTTCTTTATGCAGTTTCATCTACAATTCGTATAAAATTATTTTCTGGTCATGTTTTCTTTAGTCAATTTTTCTACTATGTACATTTATTACTCAAAGAATCAAAGATTCAATTTCGTTTATTCAGTGTAGGCACATAAAGAGCACACAAATGAATGTCAAAGGTTTACAATTATATTTGTCAAAACTATTATAATTTATAATCGGTAAAACAGTAAATAAATTACTTGAAAATGCTTCTGTCGCTGGTTCGGTAGTTAGATCTACTAAGAGACCAGCAAGAAACTCAGGTGGATTATCGTTATCCTTTCTTTCTTTTTTAATAATATGCAGTTTTGTTTATTTATAATAAATAGGTGTAAGAGCAAGAGATTAGCATGACCATGCATCTACTACTGTACTCAACACCATAGTACCTATATTAAAAAAATCTTTGAACTTCATAAAATATATTTTAATTATTTGTTTAATTTAGTAGTTTAATGTCCAACTCTGCCCACCTAACCTTTCCGTTTTCGTATTTGTATTTGTGTAAACACATTACGTACAACATATTTTCAAAATGAAGACTTGTGTAATAATATTCGTTTTATATATTGCAATTTCAAATTGTAAACCTTTAAACCATAGTGGTAAAGTTATAAATGAAGAAAATCATGATAATGACATACCTTCAACAATAACGGAAAATAACAATAATGATAATAAAGTCATTGTTAACGGAGATTTGCATTTGAACGTAGAAAATATAAATAACATCAATGTTCCAGAGAATACAGTGTCAGTACATGACTGTGGATTTCTCATCTTTGCTGATGAGTGCACTGAGTCACTAGAATATGAATATGTATAAAGTAATAAAGAAAAAAATACATTAAAAAGTAAAATTGCAATCGAACATTCGCTCTGTGTAAGTGTTATTTACCAATATTTTAAACTCTTAATAGACACAAAAACTTCGATTGTGAAAATTAAATTAATTTAATTTAATACAATCATAGTATAACTTAATTAGTTTACTTATTTTAAGCTTTTTTATGGATGGCAATGTAAATTGAAAATGTAATTTTTATTTCTAACTCTAGCTTTTACTGTCACTTTTGTTACTAACCCAGATATGGATCCTGGCCTCTGAAATAAATGATTTGATTTGATTTGATTTGATTGATTTGATTTGTTTTGATTTGATTTGATTTGATTTGATTTGATTTGATTTGATTTGATTCGATTCGATTCGATTCGAGTCGGTTTGGTTCGGTTCGGTTCGGTTCGGTTCGGTTCGGTTCGATTCGATTCGATTCGATTCGATTCGATTCGATTCGATTCGATTCGATTCGATTCGATTCGATTCGATTCGATTCGATTCGATTCGATTCGATTCGATTCGATTCGATTCGATTCGATTCGATTCGATTCGATCTGATCTGATCTGATCTGATTTGAAAAGGCTCTCATTCAAATCATTACGATGAACCATTTGTGATGTTCCTGAACCGATTTGACAGCAGCTATCTATGTGTTATGTATCAACTGTGTCAGCTGTGTGTTTTTATTGGATAATTGGGATTGTTTTACATCGATGGTCTAGAAGACAAACATGCTAAGTGCAAACTTTTGGACGTTCAATTATGAATTTATTTAATAAATATTCTAGGACACAACGTCACCTAGACCCATGATAAGCATTGTTTAACTAGCTTGTGTTACGTATATAATGGATTTATAATTAGTGGAATACACCTATTTATTAAGAATATACTCCTATCCCATATTATCTTATCTTAAAACCCAAATTCACGAGAAATAAACAAATTATAAACAAAAAATATTGATTTAAATAGGGAAAATACGTGATCTGAGTGACCCTCTCGTATGTCTTCGGGTTATCGCAAAAAATAGTTGCAATGATGTGGAGTATAGTGGGGTATTATGAACCAGTAAAGATTGTTGTTGAATCAAGCCCTTCGCTAAAAGAGAGTAAAAGAGTTCGACATAACCTCTCCAACCGGCTCCGACAGGGGAGGTATCCTTGGCGATTTTTCTTTTCTTTTCAGAGTTTTGCAGTACACTAGTGTTCCAATTCTGCCCACACTACCTTTGCTCCTTCGAATATAAGTGTTCATGTTAAATGTTAAGCTTATTTTAGACGCCAAATTCTTATTGCTCTATCTAAATATTATTACTTGATAGCTTGACGTGCTTATCGAGGCTCATAATTATGATATTATTAAAAAATATAATCATGTGCCTTGAAGAGCACATTAATTCAGGAATAGGAACAAAATTGAAATTTTATTGAGTAGTTATTTAGTGTACTTATATCCCAAATGTACCCACATAACCTTTGCACTTACAAAGATAAGTATTTAAAATACTTGCTCACTTCGTTAAGTACAATTAAAAAATGAAGTCTTGTTTTTTAATAGCGACTTTTATTTGGATGGTTTTATTGTTACTGTTAATTTCATTTTTTGCAAATTTTAATGGTAATTTGAACTACATCAATAACGATAATGGCGGCGGAACTCCAGAGAATGAATATACTACAGAAAGGCGAACGGGTGATAATATAGATCCAATATTTGCAAGTGGTAAAGGAAATCAGCTTAGGCATGATACCATGTTATCAACAATATCTGAAAACAAGAACACCAATTCTGGTAGTAGTATTGTGCCCGAGAAGGAATATACTACTGAAAAGCCAACGGAAGATATACTTTCAATATTCCTAAACAGTGAAGAAAATCAGGATAAAGACATAGTATTAACAATACCTGAAAATAACAACAATGATTTTGGCAGCGGAACTATGCCTGAGGACGAATATACTACTGAAAAGCCAACGGATGATATACATTTAATATTCCTAAACAATGAAGAAAATCAGGATAAAGACATAGTATCAACATTATCTGAAAATAACAACAATGATTTTGGTAACGGAACTGGGTCTGTGAATGAATATACTACTGAAAAGCCAAAGGAAGATATATATTCAATACTCCTAAATAGTGAAGAAAACCAGGATAAAGACATAGTATTACCAATATCTAAAAATGACCACAATGATTTTGGCAGCGGAACTATGCCTGAGGATGAATATACTACTGAAAAGCCAACGGTATATATACATTCAATACTCCTAAATAGTGAAGAAAATCAGGATAAAGACATAATATTACGAATATCTAAAAATGACCACAATGATTTTGGCAGCGGAACTATGCCTGAGGATGAATATACTACTGAAAAGCCAACGGACGATATACATTTAATATTCCTAGACAGTGAAGAAAACGAGGATAAAGACATAGTATCAACATTATCTGAAAATAACAACAATGATTTTGGTAACGGAACTGGGTCTGTTAATGAATATACTACAGAAAGGCCAACGGAAGATATACATTCAATATTCCTAAACAGTGAAGGAAATCAGGATAAAGACATAGTATCAACATTATCTGAAAATAACAACAATGATTTTGGTAACGGAACTGGGTCTGTTAATGAATATACTACAGAAAGGCCAACGGAAGATATACATTCAATATTCCTAAACAGTGAAGGAAATCAGGATAAAGACATAGTATCAACATTATCTGAAAATAACAACAATGATTTTGGTAACGGAACTGGGTCTGTTAATGAATATACTACAGAAAGGCCAACGGAAGATATACATTCAATATTCCTAAACAGTGAAGGAAATCAGGATAAAGACATAGTATCAACAATATCTGAAAATAACAACAATGATTCTGGTAGCGGAAATGAAATTGAAAATGAATACACTACAATGATTGCACATGTTACTTCAATATTTCTAAATGGTGATGAGTGCCCTACAGGATACTCTAGGGCCGATGATGGCACTTGCGTCCTTGAATTATAATTTTAAAATAATAAAACTATAGTTTAAATTAATGGTATACTGAAATCCGACACATAAGGAAAGGATTGTGGGGCAAACGATTTAGAACTCAAACGATTATTATTTAAATTATAATAAGTGCAATATTTGTCAATCTCAGTTCTACTGCAAAAGATAAAGAATAGTATTATGATTAATAATTTCCATAAATTTTTTTTAATATGTCGTAACTAGTCGTATAATAAGTTCACCATATAAAATAACTAAGTTTAAAATAAGAATAATGTTATTATAAACTATAATATATTTAAATAAACTAAAAATAATACTTTATTTTAATAATAGTTCTTTTGATACTCTGAACCGAACCTCCGTCAAGAACTATTTCCACGCTTGCCAGACGAGTTGGTACAGTTTCCCTTCTCTTGCAATGATATCATCTGCATATTTTTCCCTTTGTTCCATCTTACACTCATTGGGTCACCACTCTCACCATACAGACGACTATAACATATGAAGAAGCACGCGACTGCTACGCACGGGGCGCGGATTCGATCCCCGCTCAGTGCTAAAAGATGTATACGAATATGGCTGTTTGCACTGGTCTGGTCGTACCTCGGAGAGCACGTTAAGCCGTCGGACCCGGTTGCCACACAAGCGGGCAGTCGTTACGGGTAGTTGGAGCCCTCAAAAGTCCAAACAGTCTAACTTGGAACTTCGATATCGCCATTGGTCATTGGATCATTGGTTGTGGAGGTCAGATGGCAGTCGCTTCACAAAAAATATTGAAGTTTAGCCGCATCACAGTTAGACTGGAAAGCCGACCCCAACTGAGTTGGGAAAAGGTTTAGAGAATGATGATTTACATTGTTTAAAACAATGTTATAAGGAAAATATAATATGATCTACTTGACCTTTTCATCTCCTTGATTTATCACTATAAACAATTTTAATGACGTAGAGTATAGTGGGGTACTTTGGGCAATATAGTAGGTACACCCCGTAATTTATTTATTTTCATACAGATAACATATATACAATATACATAAATCCTGTATCCCCGAAGGGGTAGGCAGAGGTGCTAGCACCCACATTTCGCCAGTTTATGTTTTGGTTCCAATGTAATAGGTGGCGAGCCTATTGCCATTAACCGGGCACTTATAAACCTGCGATAAATACACACATAACTTCGAACCGAAGTTATGTGTGTATTTATCGCAGGCTTAGGTATATATAATAGTAAAAATAAGAAAGATTTTATAAAATTGTGTCACATTAAGCCTTAACAGTCTATATCAGTTACTGTAACAGAACTAAGAATAAAACACTTTTTATAGATTTGTTACAAAAGTACTAGTGATCCTAATTGATGCCGTTGACCCAAAGATAAGATAAGTTTGAACTCTGAGAGATAAAGTCACAAGCTTTTAATAAAACAGAAACATTTTGAACGTAGTTTTGTAACGTACGTATTACTGAAATCAAATGTGAAATTTTAAGATATAGTTATTATATACCTGATAAAAATGAAATACCTGATTCTATTGTGCATAACTTTTAGTTCAATTCACACGTGCTTACCAAAACCAATAATTACAAGAGATTATGTAGATCAATCTTTAAGTGCACCTACAAAACATAATCACCTAAATACAAAAGAAGACAAAGAAATTGTTAACAAAAATGTTATAAAGATGTCAGTAAACAACGAAGCCGCATGGAGTAATTTCATGGTATCTATCAATGCAAAACTTGAAATAACAAATGATAAAAGTGTAAAATATGGGAATAATGAAGACCAACTAAATAATAATGGACTAAGTAATGAACAAAAAGGAAAAAGGAATCGATCGCTTTTAAGGAACTCTCTTGGTGCTGATGATTGTCCAAAGAATACAGATCGCGCTGATGATGGAACTTGTGTTCCACTTGTACATACGGGAGACACTTCTGAGGTAACCACAGAAAAGGTAATAAAGGTTACAACGCCGAGCTTGCTGCCCATCAGTATTATGGACCCCAGTTGGATAGATATATTTACAATTATTGTTTAAATCTGAATTTACACTATTTATAAGCAAATTATATTAATGCTTAGTTGCTCCAACTACCTGTTAAAGTTAAGGTTTCCGTCAAATTTGATAGTAACAGTAACATTGGTTCTAATGGTTTGGCTAAACGTGTTACATCAGTGTATTGAATAGCTCTGTTATAGTTATCTTTTTGATAGAATTTGCCGTGGCCGGTTACAGTTAGCGTCAAGTTATGACGTGATTTTAACAATTGTCAAATGGTGCAACCTGTTTTGTATCTGACCGGTACTTTAACTGCACTGTTAATGTTAAAGTACGATCGTACAACCCAGGCTTAGTGAATATATTGGAGGAGGGAAGGCTCACCCACGGTTTAACAATTCCAACGATAACAATATCAAATTATTACTAATTGTCATAGAAGGGAATTTAAAAACGTATCCCTCAAAGCAAGTAAAAAGTGACTTCTTACCCGAGGAGAGATGTTGTTGTCTGTGCAATATCTTCTATACTATTATATAATTGTAAAAAGTTTATGTTTGTCCGCGATGGACGCAAAAACTGAACTGTTTACGATGTGGTTTTGTCTGAAGGGTCCAACTTAAAATCTTCCGATTGTTTAATTGCAATCATTTAAGTAGAACCAGAGTTATGATTAGTAATATAGAATTTAAGTTACACAGAGGGCGCTTAGGTCGCGATAACCGACAGCTACGCGGGCGGAGCCGCGGACATAGGCTAGTGCAATATATAATTAGACATTCAGGAGATATTTGTCTTTGAAAATATTCGTTTACGTTTATAACCCTTTTTCCATCATGATCTCTCTCTTGTCTACTGAAAAGGATTTCTTTAAGAAATAAGCAACATATACATAAAAGCAATATATTGTACATATTATTCTTTTTCCCATCTATTTTAGGTTATGTTTTTGTGTACATAAATAAATAAATGAATAAATGAATCTTTTTCTTTTAATTTACGGCATGTCAATTTGACTTCCCCTAACCTAATAGTAAGCTGAAGGCTCTCTCAGGAAAGAGGGTCACCATTCCAAACACGTTCAGTGCTACAACGGTGGTGCTCAGCTTGACGGCCTCATCAGACGCTTTTTCACGCCCCGCTTAAAGGACCCGGGACTGTAGGAAGAAGGAAACACGAGCAAGGAATTCCAAGACTTAATGGTGCGGCAGAGGAAAGTCTCACCGAACCGCTTGGTTCTTGATGGATTTAACTGCACCGTATGCGAGTGAAGAGCTCATCAAAACATTCACCATGGTAGAGACGATAAAATACTGCTAATCAATATCAACACTTATCTCCAACTACATTTCCTTACACCCTTTTCCTCTTGTGGTGGTTAACTACTTACAAACTATTTACTGCATACTTAACTCTGTATATTCCTATCTATACGTTTTTTGAGAGGTTAGAAGTTTTGATAATTTGAATTACTACATACACACATAACATAAACTCACACCTATATCCCCGAAGGGGTAGGCAAAGGTGCTAGCACCCACATTTTGCCAGTTTATGTTTAGGTACCAATGTAATAGGTGGCGAGCCTATTGCCATTAACCGGGCACTTATAAACCTGCGATAAATACACACATAACTTGGAAAAGTCATTGGTGTGTGCCATTGTAAACCTGGGATCGATCCCGGGACCTCGTCTCAGCAGTCCATTACCCATACCACTAGGCTACCGTGGTTCACGTCCAATTCCAATTTACCTCTGATAAATTTCAATTGGAGTTTCAAGACGGACTTCCCCAATATCAGCGAGTAATAATATGAACAATTGAATTGATTAAGTGCGAATCGAATGCGCGTAATGTGTTGATATCACTGTTATTATCAGCTGGTTGGTACGCCGACAACGATTCGAGGCAAGTAGATCTTAATAATTACAATAACCTTGTAAATCTAGCACTAATATTATTATTATTAGAGGTATATTGAGACTGTGGTAGGTTTTTTTCTATGCGCAAAATCCCCACGGACATCGCACCCACCAAAGTCAGTGGAGGTGATTATGTCGGACTCGAACCGACTAAAACGCACACCATATATGGGTCTTTGATTGCCGGAGGTGAGATTATACAAGACATATCTGTCGCACCCCGGCAGACCCAGGAACATCTCTTTAAGATAACCCTCTTCCCCTAATGTGGGAACCATGATGTCCCCATCTAGCCCCCGGATATGGGAAGGTGCACTTTGCGCCGCCGTCGCGGCCTGCTTCTGCTAGGGTGGTAGGCGACTCCATCCGTCACCCCCAGGCCCGCGCTCATGGAGGACGGAGGTCATTCTGCGACCTCCGACATCCGAGTAGTCTCCGCTCATCACGGGCGCCTCCTTTTTTTGAGCATTACTTGCTCGCAAAAGTAGGCGGCGGCCGCCCAAGTGCTCGCGAAATTAGATAACCTTAAAATTCATTACCTAATGCAAATGATGTAGGTATAATGGCGGAGATATGCCCAAGATGACCCTCTTATCTCTTGAGGCTATCATGAGAACTGGTGGCGATGATGTTGAGTATAGTGGGGTAATTAGTGCTAATAATATATGTATTATTATAATAAACTGAAATGCAAATAATGGATCATACTTATACATAATTTGGACATAGGGGGGGCGGCGGTTGTGAACGTGACTGCTACGCAGGATGCGCGGGTTCGATGCCCGCTCAGTGCAAATATTTGTGTGCCTATGAATATCTGCATTGGTCTGGATGTTTCTAAGTATAATAAGTATGCATTAAAAAATGTATCTAAGTGTGTGTGTGTCTAACACAAGCTACTTAAGCTATGCTTACCATTGGTCTAGGTGACGTTGTGTAGATTGTCCTAGAATATTTATTATTCGATTTTCACCCTAATAATATTAATATTAAAAATGAATATTAATATAAATAGTCAAATATTAATAATTGAATATATATTATTATATATAATGATGATGAGAATGATGAGATGAGAATGAGATGATGAGAATGAATGAAAGAATATTATTATTTTTTTCATTTTTATATTCGCCGCGTTCACCATCACGCGACGGAGGTCGTTAAACAGAAATCGTCATCATACAAAATGTATATGTTCCAACTTTACCCAACTAACCTTTGATCTTCCAAAGATAATGCTTAAAATTCTTTACACACATTTAATACAACACGATTTCAAAATGAAGACGTATTTTGTTATTTTTATTTTATACATTGTGAATATCAATTGTAAACCTTTAAACAATATATATGATAACGATGAAATATATAAAGTTAAAGTGGTAGACCTTGATTTTAGAAACATTGATGTGAATGATAATATAGTTAAGAAAAAAACCGACGCAAATATTAATTTTATAGATTTCACAATAACAGAAGAACAGTGCAAAAAAGCCAATTGTGACAGTGTCATTCCTAAACAAGGACTGGTAGGAGATGAGTGCCCTACAGGGTTTTCTAGAGGCGACGATAATACCTGCATATTAGAAGTATAAATGATAAATAGAAGAAAAATACAAACTTATATTGACAAAGTGATAGTGTAAGACAATTTAGCGTTAAAATTGGATTGCGTGAAGGAAGAACTGATACTGAAATAAAGAATTAACTAACTGATTAAGCATAGAATGACCTTGGAGAAGGACATATATTCGTGACCCTAATTATTTAGGACAAGGGTAGACGTCAAAGAACTTAGACTCAAATACTCAGGAAGCTGATAATAAAGTCGAATTTAATAAAGTTATTTGAAGTTGACGGCCTCCTGCGAGGTGGACGGACGACATAGTCAAAGTCACGGATACCTACCCATTGGATGCAGACCGCCTCCTACCGGTCGGATTGGAGGTCGATGGGGGAGGCCTATGTTCAGCAGTGGATGTCTTGTGGTTGAAATGATGATGATGATGATTTGATGTTGACTATGATTACTTAGTTTTTAATTAAAATATTATCTGTGTTTGCTAATAGTTGTTTTCTTCACTTATGATGTAATTAAATTTGTAAAACACATTAAATATTTTGTTAGCACCTTTACCGCATAGGTTTCCTAAAACGATAGTGTATCTATTTGTTGTATTTTAAATTATTTAAATGATAAATAAAAAATAAATTATACTAAGCGACATCTGCAATAACATTTTTCATTATAATTATATCGACATTATCATGCTGTTTAATTTTTATGAGTTTGAAGTTTCTAATATTCTGGTGCTGTTGTAACTTGTTGTACTTGTTGAACTGTACTGGCGGTAAATAGTGAAAAAGTCTTATATATATCGATCTACCCTCTTTCGAGTTCTTTTGTTACAAGTCACAGCACTATCACTGGTTTCACTACAAAATCGAACTCAATTCGTTCACGACACACGGTGCCTATAATGAAACATAAGATAGGCAAGTTAAGGCTTTGCATCATAGTATAATATTCTTTTGGGCTTGTTACAACGATACCACCCTTAAGCCAGCGCCATCTAGCTATAGTAAACTAAACTTCGATGGAACTACTAATCCTGAATCGCGTATTTAAACTTTCGCTACTATCTCACCTCAGGCAACTAAAGACCCAAATACGGCGTGCGTTTTAGTCGGTTGGAATCCGACATAACTTCCCTCTCTGGCTCCGGTGGGATTGGTATCCGTGGGGATTTCGCGCACGAAAAAAAAAGTTAGATAGTGGACAAACGCGAGCCTATCGAACATAAGAAGAAAATAAGTGAGTGGTCGCGCGGCATACCAACCCCAGTCGGCTAAAAAAAAACAAAATATCAATTTCCAAATGATTTTTCCACCAATATTTCGCAAAAATTCTTCAATTTAAGATAAAGGACTATTTATACTGTTGATTGATGGCACTTGGTGGAATTTGTTGTTACACATATTGAGAACTCACTTGTACTTTTCCACAGTATTTTTATTGTTTAATAGACCTGACCGGTTTCGCCTTACGGCATCCTCAAAACCTTTGAGGATGCCGTAAGGCGAAACCGGCATCCTCAAAACCTTTGAGGATGCCGTAAGGCGAAACCGGTCAGGTCTATTAAACAATAAAAATACTGTGGAAAAGTACAAGTGAGTTCTCAATATGTGTAAGATAAAGGACTTTGAATGTCTTAGACAAAAGGGCGCCAATATATTTCGAATGCTTATTTCGACAATTTTATTTTATTTATCCGTTTGAGCTAAAAAGGGACGATGCAAAAAGACTCGGTCTGTAATTTTATTACCAATACGAACATTAATATAGGCATTCTTAGGCTTTCAAATAAAATTGAATATATGGATGTAAAAGAATAGGGAATAATGCAAATTATATATATTCAAACGTGTACTATGCAAAGTAAACTCTTCATTTTATAGTACACTAGCTGACCCGCGCAACTTTGCCTACGTCACTCTGATTTGCAACATTTTTCACTTCAGCTCTGCACCGGTTGTAGCATGATGTTATATACATATAAATCTTCCTCTTCAATTACTCTATCTATAAAAAAACCGCATCAAAATCCGTTGCGTAGTTTTAAAGATTTAAGCATACATAGGTACAGAGAAAGCGAGTTTATTTTATACTGTGTAGTGATGACGATATGAATTTGTGCTAATTAGGCATTAAAGGTAGTATATTAATACGACCTATCAAAACAATTGTTTACTAGTAATGCAACGTAATACTAGTATTACCGTTCATATGTGTGAATTGGCGACATCGGTTCCGCTACCGAATCTGTCATATTTCTACTTGGTTATTCTGTTATGTGGGTTTAACCCTCTTGCAAATCTCTAGTTAGAATACAAGGCCGTAATTACAAGAAATTCATAAAATCCCCCTCGTCGTTTTCGGATTCTGTTTTGTTTTAAACAGGGTACCAACCACTCCTACCACAAGCCATTGAGTTTTGGTGAAGTGTTACTGGACCGATTTCGAAAATTTTTTCACCATTACAAAGCTACATTCACCCTGAGTGACATAAACTATATTTAATGCAAGAAGAGATTAGGGATTTTTTAATGATATCCAAGACGTTAAATGGTAGTGCTTGTGCGGGCAAGCACGTAAGATTAATTCCCTTGTGATTTACAACTCATAGCAAGGAATCGGATCAAAATCATTTTCGGTATGGAATTTATTTTCGGCATAGTACATTTTACAAAGTGCCCGATTGGTGGCAATAGATAGGCTCGCCCCCTATTACTTGGGATCGGAAATCATAGTTAACGAATGTGGGTAGTGGAAGTGTGGTTATTATACACCTCTACCTACTCCTTCGGGGATTACAAGCGTCAGAATGTATGTATATATTCGCATAAACACCTGTCAATATGATAATTAAGCAGCGCGTGAAAAAGTATCTGATGAGGCCGTCTAGCTGAGCGCCACCATTGCAACACTTTACGTGTTTGTAATAGTGACCCTCTTTCCTGAGACTTTGCCTTGAGCTTACCATCAGGAGGGGTCATGTCAAATTGACGTGTCCTTATTAAAAGAAAGATATAAAGTTATGCTTATATTATAAATTACATAATAATTAGGTTGATCATATTACTCCATCTTTACTCCTACCCTTTGAACTTATCTACTTAGATAAATATAAGGGCATAATCACTGTTTGAACATCACAAATACTCAGTTATTATCACAGTGTTATAATGCACTTTCTAATAATATTTCTAATTATATTTATGACACATTGTCAGTGCGAGAATGAGTTCAGTGTAAAAAATGAAGCAAACAATGAAAAAAAACAGAATGTAACTGAAACTATTCTGGTTAATCCATCAGATGGTATAGTAGCTGTTCGTAATAGTTTAGGTAATTTTTTTTATCTATCAGACGCAATTGGACTTCACCTCGCCTAATGGTAGCTAAAGGCAAAGTCTCAGGAAAGAGGGTCAAAATTACAAACACGTATAGAGTTACAATGGTGTCGTTCTGCTTGACGGCCTCATCAGATATGCTTTTTCAAGCATTGCTTAAAGGATCCGGAACTGTAGGAAGATGGAAACATTATAATACAATTTTAATCACATTCTGACAGCTAAACGGATCTATTGACTACTACTATTGATAATCCAAAGCCTTAAAACAAAATACCAATGATGATGATAATGATGTAAATTTCACAGGTACTAATGAACTACAAGAAGCGTCGGATATTTCTAGGAGTAGCTTTCGAGGAGATGAATGCCCCACAGGATTTAGTAAAGCTGATGATGGGATTTGCATGGAAGAAATGTAAATAAATATGCTGTGGAAAACAACTGCCTCGTACCTGGGACAGAGGTGGGCCAATGTTATCCAGCGGGGTAATGTTGGGTAATGGGTAATGGGTAAATCACCAGCGTGATGGGTACCTTTGCATCCGGTATGATGAATAGAATGCAAGTGTAGTTTCATTTTCGATTCAATCATCGCAAAATATACAGTTTGTTTATTCGTTATTCGTTTCTTGTTCTATAGCCTCTATCTCAATATCTATATAGTATACACCAATATATTGAAGATTTTAATATAAATACTACTTCAAATAAATAAAATTTATTCACGAATCAAATCTTATATTATTACAATCCTTTATAAGCCTAACAGTTAATCATATTGTCCTACATCTAACTAAGTAACTTTTGACCCTATAAAGATAACTGAGAGGACTCTAATAAATGCATTATTACTTAATTAACACAACCATTCAGACGTTTGTCATAATGAAAGTCTACATCGCAATAATCTTATTTTGCGTTGCAAATTCTCAATGTGGCCTTGTAGATATATTAGGTCCAAAAAGTGTTGAAGAAGATAAAAAAGTTGTAGCTGATGTGGTTAAAACACTTAATGATGGCACTAAAGTACTAGTGGATGCTCTAGGTAATATAATTGTGCCAATTAAAAAGAAAGAAGATGAAAAAGCTCCGGAGAAACCTACAACAGAAAAACCGAAGGTATCAGAAAATAATAAAAATGAAGATGAGGCAAAACCAGATGCTCCAAAACCAACAAGTGCTGCTGAAGTTACAGAAAAACCTAAGCCTGATGATGTAAAACCCACAGAAGCAACAACCCCTAAGGCAACAGAAAAACCAGTTGAGGAAACTAAAGTAGAAAAGAAGGATACTTAGAGGAGAAGAAACCGAATGGTGAAAAATATTTATAAGGCATATATCACTCTTAGTAAAAAGTAGTATAATAAGTAGTGCACATAAAGAATCTGTAAAACAAAATAAAAAACTATAAAAATATATTTCGTTATAAATGCAGTTTTATTTAAATAAAAAGCTTTTTTGCTTGGATGCTCCATCCTTCCGTCAATTCATTCGATGGATTCACTAAGGAGGCGTACGATCTCCGCTCAGTGAAAATATTAGTTTTAATGAATATGGCTATTCTCACTGGTCTGGTTGTGCGTTGGAGAGCACGTTAAGCCATCGGCCCCGGTTGCCATATGAACATCTATGGCAGTCCTTACGGGAAGTTGGAGCCCTCAAAAGTCCGACTAACCTAACTACAGAACTTTGATATCGCCAATTTAGTTGTAGAGGTTCCCCGACTAGAAAGCCCCAAATGAGTTGTGAATAGACTCAAAGAATGATGATTACATATCTTATGAATTTGCCTTATATTTTTTTAGCTAACTGTCACTTAACAAGATATAAAAATTATCAAACATTAACTATACACCGTCATTGAATCTACTCCGTATTTACAAGACATTCAATATTGTTATGATAATATTGTACCTATTAATATAAATGGCACGGTCATTGTCGAATCAGTTGCTATCTATCAGACATTTAGGTAGTAGTGTTTTATAATGGATAAATTTATTTCAATTGTTGTGCTCTGCTCCATAAGTGTTGAATGTGGTGTAATTCTCGCGTCGAACGATGAAAATAACATCGAAAGTAAAGAAAACTCAAATATTTTAAACAATATTACTACATTTAAAGCCAATCCTGCAGTAAAAGTAACGCCAGACATAGAAATTGGAATTGATATGAATAGTCTAGATAAACAGCAAAGGTTTAAAAAAATATTTAAATGTAAATGCTGTGGAAGATCTTGGAACAAGAGAAGTAAGGATTCAGATAATCTAAGTATAAACCACAAGATTAAAAACTCTTTAGAAAATACAAGTACAGAAGTTAGCAATATATTAAAACCAGAAGATTTAATTAATATAACAGTGACAGAATTTAATGATAACACAACAGAAATCTTAGTAATCAACGTCAAGGGTGATATTCAAGATAAAATCAACGCTACTGGTGATGTATTGACAAATAATGGTACGAAAATTTTAAATGAATATGAAAATACTCCAACCGAAATAATAGCAGAGAGCGTTAAAAATACTGCCACTACTTTTAATATCTTCAAAGCTGATGAGTGTCCAACTGGACGTGGACGAGCTGATGATGGAACTTGTGTTGAAGTAATAAATTAGAGCAATGAAATATTGCAAATATCTTATATTTTGTTTTATTTGCGCAAAATACTGCTACAAACTCAAGGGCGTTTGTTTTGAAGATCTCTGTAATATAGCGGTGGAGGTTCCGATTTCTTAATTGGTCAGATTCTATTCTCATTTAATGTAAATATTTGCATATACATAAGAATATACTCACGCCTGTATCCCTGAAGGGGTGCGCAGAGGTACTAGCATCCACATTTATGTTTAGATCCCACTGTAATATGTGACGAGCGTATTGCTATTAACCGTACACTTATAAACCTGCGATAAATACACACATAGCTTCGAAAAGCATCGAAAAGTCATTGGTGAGTGCCATATTTATATTTGTATTCATGAATAACTAGATAGCACGTCAGTCATGAGCTATATATCCTAGAATTTATTATTAAAAATTGTCGACTAACGGTGAATTTTAATAGCCTGATTATATTAAAGATTTTTATAGAAAGGTGACGGTTTTTTGTCAATAGTCCATGCGTGGACAGACAACATACATCAACTCATACACGAATATTTATTAACTTATTACAAAATGTACAAAACATTTTAGTAAGTGCTCCTATTAAAGGAACTGTACAGTACAATTCTGTGTAGAAATTCTCCAAACTACGAGCTACATTGTAGGCAAGAATACATTTTACGATGGCAACACGCGACATCAAAATTTAATATTTCATAAGCTGTGTTTATTAAATGATGAGCTGACCGTATACTAGATTTTTTATACGACAACAATGGTTTACGAAATATAGTGGACGATATTACGAAATGAAATATGTTAGAGTTCTGGTCCATAAGTGCATCAACCGCATACTATTTTATTCTTCCGAGTCTTTTCTCAGCTCAGTTGGGATCCTAAAGTCATCATTACTAGCGTAAATTCCTCGTCGGCGCTCGTGTTTCCTTCTTCCTACAGTCCCGGGTCCTTTAAGCGGGGCGTGAAAAAGCGTCTGATGAGGCCATCAAGCTGAGTCATCATTGTAGCACTGAACGTGTTTGCAATGGTAACCCTCTTTCAGGAGACTTTGCCTTCAGCTTAACATCAGATTCGATCCAAATTCACCCCGCTTTACTGCGATTTTAACCGACCTCCTCGCGGGCAGAGCCGCGGGTAACAGCTAGTTCAGAATAATTCTCTATGAGATTTCCCGTTGCAGCTGGTACCCGAGTAATAAATAAATTAACGAATATTCTGAACGAAATAGACGAAATATTTAGGGCAGAAAGTGCAAACGTAGACTAATTGCTAGCAGGGGGTTGGGTAATGAATAAGATTAGCTACTTGCTGAGGGGGTCACCCCCTCCCCCGAAAACTGACACCTGGTAGCATTCCACAACCATGCTTTACTCGTATGACAAAATAGCTATTGTTTTTTTTATATAATCGTCTTAAAGTATAATAGAATGCTATGTTTATTTGTGCACAGATAAATAAATATTGTAGGTTTTGCATAAATAAATATAAATAGACATCTACTCAAAACCAGTCTAGACATATCTAGATTATAAATAAATATAGCTTTACTAGCTCGTGTTATAATAATATAAACTCACGCCTGTATCGCCGAAGGGGTAGGCAGAGGTGCTGCCACCCACATTTCGCCACTTTATCTTTATGTTCCAATGTAATAAGTGGCGAGCCTATTGCCATTAACCGGGCACTTACAAACCTGCGATAAATACACAGATAACTTCGAAAGCATCATTATTGATGTGTGCCGTGGTAAAACCCGGGATCGAACCCGAGACCTCGTCTCAGCAGTCCATTACCCATAACACTAGGCTACCGCGGTTGGTTATATTTCAATCATATCGCTCACCATCGTCAGATCACTATCAACAAACAAACGGATCCCAAATACTATATCCCCTTATCTTACATTCGTTTAACATTACCCCAGCTATCCCTACCGATAAATCCGCGAAGGGAGGCGATGACGCCCTCTGGCGATATTTACTGTTACAAGAAATTATCCTAACGACAGCCGAATATCTGTAGAACGTAACTTTACGCGCTTGGAGTTTAAATAATTTTTAATTTTGATTTTTTTTTATGTATGACCTAAGTCATCAAATTTACTGCACCACGTCCTGATGGTAAACAGAGGCGCATTTCAGAACATGGTACCTCCCACCCAGACAGCCTCGATAGTTGCTTTTTCTCGCCTCGCATAAAGGACCCGATACATATTATAACAATGGACATATAAAATATAGAGATTATATTTTAAAAAATATCGCGGTAGCCTAGTGGTATGGGTAATGGACTGCTGAGATGAGGTCTCGGGTTCGATTCCAGGTTTTACCATGGCACACACCAATGACTTTACGATGCTTTTCGAAGTTATACGTGCCCAGTTAATGGGGCTCGCCACCTATTACATTGGGACCTAAACAAAAACTGGCGAAATGTGGGTGCTAGCACCTTTGCCTACCCCTTCGGGGATATAGGAGTGAGATGCTATGTTACGTTTACATAAAAAAATGCATGAATCATGGCCAAACACGAGCTTAACTTACTATAAGTTCTCTCCCAGCTAGCCTTTGACTATCAGAGAAGTAAGTATGGTAATGAAGGCGGTGGGAAGTGTACTTACGTTTTAATAATTTTTGGCAAAAACGTTTCCCAACAAAATGTCACTCCGTGAGGACTTTTTTTTTTTTTTTTAAACAACTTAGGTCGCCGACAAGCACGCGCCCCACCTGATGGTAAGTGGTTACCGTGGCCTATGGGCGAGTGTAACACCAGAGGAATAACACTCGTGCCGCAACCCCTGTAAGAACAGAGACATTCTGTGTCGTCAGCGCAAAAGACGTAGGATAAGCCTTTGGTATTTAGGTTGGGACAGCACAAAACCTCTCTAGTGAGCTCTGGCTACCCTACTCACCACCGAAAACACAACACAAGGTTATTAAACGGCGATATTCTGTTGGGTGGAGGTACTTCCCCACTCGGACTTCTCGATTGGGACGGATATACCGTCGTGTCCTACCTCCTCTGATTTCGCAGGATTAAAAAAAAGGAACACCAAAATTGCATAATTTTTCACCTTGACCAGCGATACAAGATTCAAAATAGTTACCATAAAGTAAATAATATGAATTTCTTAACTTAACTACTGCTTACTTCAAGTGTACTTACATTGAAATTCCTTAAACCGGTTCATCTTGAAGAAAAAACAATAAAATATAACAGTTTAGGAAGTCCGCGCAAATGTCACACATTGAAATTAAATCACTTTTTAAGGATTTTACCACAATATATATGTTATTATTATTACACGATATACTTATATGTAATCATTACTATTTAGCACGACGTTTCGGCTACATTTAGCCATGATCGCGGGTTGACTAAAGATGGTAGTTGCCACATAGTTTGAACTGTAAATTATTTCGAAGTACCCGAACTATGATGAATTGTTAATGTTACTGAGAATGTGCTCACTGTTTTTTTACCACTTTGGTGGCACAAGCACATGGCCCACCTGATGGCAAGCGGTCACCGTGGCCTATGGACGTTTGCAACACCAGGGGCGTCACATACGTACTGCCTACCTTTATCTACTGTACTGTATTTTCTTAGGTTTAATTAAGTACAACAATCATAAATAAGTCTATCGCAGTATACTGTTGAATAAAAGTCTCTCCCTTGTGCATTACTGCTGATCTTCTACCTTTCGTATCCAGTTAATCCCAACAAGATTTTTGGAAAGATTGAGGAAACATATTCTAGACACTAGGGCTTATCGCGGTGTGGGTATCCATACAGATCACTTTCTGGTTATGTGCCGTATAAGTGATCTCTTTAAGGGATGGAGACACAGAATACGTGAGCCTGTAAGTGTTCTAGAAAGAATAAAAGTAGAAAATTTGCAAGAGGATAAAGTGAGAGATGAGTATAAAAGTAAATTGACTGAAAGGCTTCGTAACAGTGATAATATTGGTGAAATTGAGGAGTTATGGAAGGTATTCAAAGATGAGATTGTAAGTGTAGCTTCCCAAGTATGTGGCGTAAGTAAAAGAAGTACAGTGCAAAAGGTGAAGCATGCTTGGTGGGATAAAGAAGTGCAAAAGTTGGTATATGAGAAGAAGAAAGCATGGCTAGACTGGCTTTCAGTCAGAGCAAATGAGAGAATGCAAAAAGCTACAAATGAGGATGTGGATGAAGCGAAAGATAAATATAGAAGACTGAAAAAGCTAGTGAAAGGAATGATCGACAGAAAGAAAAAAGAACACAAAGACGTTTTGGATGAAAGGTTATCTGAGGATTTCCAGGCAAACATTAAGTTATTTTGGAGATCCATTCGTTCAGCCAGAGGAAAAACGCAGAGCTCTGAGCTGAACTCTATCAGAGACCAGAATGGAAGTATCATAAAAGGTGAAGAATGTGTATTAAAAAGATGGCAGGGCTATTTTGAAAGTTTGTTTGAAAGAGAGGACGAGGTACAGTCACTAACGTCAGTAATGGATGACCATGTTGACACTGATGAAAGTGGCATTAGTATGACTGAGGTTGTGAATGCTTTAAGAAGTATGAAAGCTGGAAAATCAGCGGGATATGATAAGGTGACAGTCGAGATGCTGAAGGCTGGACAAGGCCTCGTAGCGAGCCAGTTATGCCGCCTTTTCAACATGTGTTGGGTTAGCGGCCGCGTACCAAGTGATTGGTGTAAGGCCGTTATAGTTCCACTATACAAAGGAAAAGGCTCGCATCAGGACTGTAAAAACTACAGGGGCATTAGCCTACTCAGCATTGTCGGCAAACTGTATGCGAAAGTGTTGATTGAGAGAGTTATGAAAGAAACCGATGAGAAAATATGGGATGCACAAGCGGGTTTTAGAAAGGGAATGGGATGTACGGATCAGGTCTTTTCCTTGCGAAGCATAGCCGAGAAATTTTTGGCCAAGAGTCAAAAGGTCTATTGCGCTTTCGTGGATTTGGAAAAGGCCTATGACAAAGTGATGAGGAATGAACTTTGGTCGGTACTGTCTACGTATGGGGTGGGCAGCAACCTTATTCGAGCTCTGAAGTCTCTCTATGACGACTCCAGTGCTTGCGTAAGGATACATGGGTCATACACTGAATGGTTTAGCATCCAAAAGGGTGTAAGACAGGGATGTGTAGCGTCACCATGGCTGTTTAACTTGTTCATGGACAGTTGTTTGCAAGATTTGAAAGATAAAGAATGTGGTTTAAGAATGAATGAGTTACTCGTCAAGTGTCTTCTCTATGCTGATGATCAGGTTTTGCTTGCGTCATCTGCAGATGAGTTGCAGGAGATGGTAACAACTATGCATGTAGCTTTTGAGAGGAAAGGAATGAAAATGAATGTTAGTAAGACAAAAGTTATGGTATTTGAAAGAGATGAATGCGTGACAGAGTGTAGGATTTATATAGATGGAGAAAGAGTGGAACAAGTGAATGAGTTCATATATTTGGGAACATTGTTTACGAGAGATGGAAAGCATGAAAAAGATGTTGAAAGGAGAGTTACAGCTGGAAATAGAGTGAATGGGGCACTACACAAATTTATGAGCAGCCGGAATTTGTCCGAAAAGGCACGACTGGCTGTACATGGAGGAGTATTAGTGCCGACTCTTATGTATGGTAGCGAAAGTTGGGTGTGGCAGAAAAAGCATCAGAGTAGAGTGAATGCAGTGGAAATGCGCGCGTTGCGAAGTATGTGTGGAGTGACTTTGAGAGATAGAGTCAGAAATAGCGTGATAAGAGAGCGATGTGGAGTGATAGAAGATGTAGTGATGAAAATTGAGAAAGGTATGTTAAGATGGTTCGGTCATGTTGAGAGAATGAATGAAAGAAGACTAACGAAACAGATATATGAGGCTAGTGTGGATGGCACCGTCGGAAGGGGAAGACCTAGGCGCACATACCTGGACCAAATCGGGGAAATGTTAGAAAAGGGGCAGGTCAGGAGTACCCTAAACCGACGAGCATGCATGAAAAAGGTAATGAGAGTGAATGAAGCGAAAGGAGTATGTCGGGATCGTAGCAAATGGAGATCCGTGATCTCTGCCTACCCCTACGGGAAACAGGCGTGATTTTATGTATGTATGTATGTATGTAAGATTTTCAGATTTTAAGTTCACCTTTCTTTTTTTTTTTTTTATCGTGCGCTAAATCCCCACGGATACCACCTCCACCAAAACCGATGGAGGTAATTATGTCGGACTCGAACCGACCAAAACACACACCGTCCATTGGTCCTTGATTGCCGGAGGTGAGATTATACAAGACATATCCCTCGCACCCCGGCAGACCCGGGGACATCTCTGTTGAGATGACCCTCTTCCCAGATTTTAAGTTCACCTGAGCGCCATCATTGTAACACTGTATGTACGTGTTTGTAAAGGTGAACCTTTTTCCTGAGACTTTGCCTTCCGCTTACCATCAGGCGAGGTGAAGTCAAATTGACGTGTCCAAGAAAAAAAAATCTTCCAAATCGAGCTAATAAATAAATATTCTAGGACAATGTACACAACGCTAACTAGACCCATGGTAAGCATAGTTTAACTAACTTGTGGACGTAGTAAGCCTCCCCGAAGAGCCAAACTTATGCTCGGGCCCTCTCCGTGAGTAGCGGCACCGCCATGAAACAAATTACTACACCACGATGGCAAATCAAAAATGCCGTCGATTCGACAGAAGAACTAACTTGTGTTATGGGTTTTAGAATGCGGATAAATATAGATTTTTTTTAATACATAGGTACATATTATACACCCGAACCGAACCCCATACATAAACCCGAAACGTATACAGTGACGTTCTATGTCCATCATAATCCCTAATATCTCCGTGGGGTACTTATTGAATGCCCTTCATTGCTGTAACTGTGTTGTTATGTGTTTTCATTTCAATGGCGAAACAATATTGAAAATAAATACTTAACAGTATACATTGTATATTTCGAGTTTCATTGTAATGGATAGGGGACTGAAATGGCAGACAGCCTCCGTGGCGTGGCGGTAGTGCACGCGACTGCTACGCACGGGGCGCGGGTTCGATCCCCGCTCAGTGCAAAAAGTTGTATGCATGAATATGGCTGTTTGCACTGGTCTGATCGTGCCTCGGAAAGCACGGTCGGTCCCGGTTGCCATACAAATATCTATGACAGTCGTTACGGGTAGTTGGAGCCCTCATAAGTCCAACCAGTCTAACTTGGAACTTCGATATCGCCATTGGTCATTGGACCATTGGTTGTGGAGGTCAGTCGCTTCACGGAAAATATCGAAGTTCAGCCGCAACACAGTTAGACTGGAAAGCCGACCCCAACTGAGTTGGGAAAAGGTTCAGAGAATGATGGATAGGGGACTGAAATGGCACTTAAATAACCCCGTAGCTCAGTAAAAAAGGTGCGACCACATTTGTGACATGAACAGCGGACCGGACAGCGTGGCATCAAGACATGTCGTTGAGTGTGGATGTAACAACTTGTGGCACATGGGCACACAAACTAGAGTTGTGCTGACACGACCACCAGTCGATCGATGGTTTCATTTAAGCTCAGCTGTCACGTAGCTGAATACGCGACGGACACGCACTTCTGTAGACGTGGCATAAGGAATCAGTGTAACTGTTGTGAGGTCCTAAACCCACTTCTGAAGAGTTAAAGGGAATCGGTTCAGTTCCAGGGTTGAGTAGAGTTATGGCCACCTTTCTTCATATGCGGTGTCGTAGGAGGCGACTAAGGGCACACAAGATTTTAGACGGCATTGGATGCATGGCCCGAGTCAACATAGTGCCGGGAATATTAGAGTATTTTGAACTTTTAAATAAATGTTATTTGAATTGAGTATTTATAAACTAATATTAGTAACTGACATAACATAACATGAAATCACGCCTATATCCCCGAAGGTATAAGCAGAGTTGCTAGCACCCACATTTCGCCAATTTATGTTCAGGTCCCAATGTAATAGGTGGCGAGCCTATTGCCATTAACCATTCGAAAAGCATCAAAAAGTCAAAGGTGTGTGCCATGGTAAAACCTAAGATCGAACTCGAGACCTCGTCTCAGCAGTCCATTACCCATACCACTAGGCTACCGTGGAACTGAAATTACTAATATTTCCTCTAACCCCTCCAGCTAAGCTAGGCTTATATTAGGAGTGGGTTCACATCAGTAGTGTAATGACCAGGATTCGAACCCGAGACCTCTCGATTGCATGGCCGACTCAGTAGCCATTAACCTACCAACGCTAATATATATAACACATATATATATTTAGAAATTTCTACCACGACTTTCCTTCCCAGAGCAAGCCGGCAGGAATCGGGTTATAGGTACCACTGTAACGTATTTTATAAGCTTTACTCACAAAATCGATATACGTAGAAAGCTCAAATTGAATTTGATACACTTTTGCTGAGCTATAGGGAAGCCAAATTCAGTTTAGTAGCCGTCGAAAGCTTTTAACCTTAATTTTGAAAGAAATTTTATGAAATCCGTTTTATAAGATGTCTTTGCAGTTTTTTTATTCTCATTTACAGGTTAAATTGAAGTTTTAGTTGGTAGAAATCGTGGAAATTTACATCACTATCACTACATAGTATAAAACAAAGTCGCTTTCTCTGTCCCTATATCCCAATGTATGCGTAAATCTTTGAAACTACTCAACGGTTTTTGATGCGGTTTTATTTAATAGATAGAGTGATTGAAGAGGAAGGTTTATATGTATATCTCATCATGCTATAACCAATTGGTGCGAAGCAGGAATGAAAAATGTCGCATAAACGGGGTGACGCAGATGAAGTTGCGCGAGTCAATTAGTTAAATATATAATAGGTACTCGTATATACTAGCTTTTACTGGTAAACCTCCTTATACAAAGAATAATTCTATATTACTAATCATAACTCTGGTTCTCTTAACCGATTGCAATCAAACAAACGTAAGATTTTAAATTGAACTAAACCCCTTCAAACTAAAATACCGCATCAAAATCAGTTCAGTAATTGTTGCGTCCATCGCGGACAAACATAAACTTTTTACAATCATATAATAGTATAGAACATAGATTTTAACATCTTACAATACCTAAGGTTCATATTGTCGAATTTGTCCTTCGTTGCGTAAAAACATAGCAATGGCATGCGTACCCCGCCTACCTTCACTTTCAGATAAGCCTAATCACTATTACACCCTTCAGTAATTTTCCTATCATTCGCATCCAAAAATCGAACCCCGTACCTACCTTCAATAAAAGTTAAAGTTAAGTTCAGAAGTCGTTACATCTTGTTAAGTACTTTTCTTGAAGCACTTTCGAGTTGGGAAAGCCATGCTCGCTATAGGCACCCTTTTGTTTTAATGCGAAATATCCCCACGAATATCCCCCGCCAGAACCGGTTGGGGAGGAAAACGCACGCCGTCTTTGGGTCCTTAGTTGCCGGAGTTGAGATAGTAACCAACATATCCCTCGCACCCCGGCAGACCCCTGCCATCTTTTTCGAGATAACCGCCTTCATGTGTAGGGACCACGGTGCCCCAGTCTAACCCCCGAATGTGGGGAGGCTATTATATAGGCACCTGGAGAGCCCTCGGAATTCATTTTGTATTTAAAACCTTTTTGTTACCTCCATAGTTATTTGTGGTTCTGTTGTAAACTGTAAATAATTGAAGTGTCAATCATGTACTTAGATGTACTTATTACATTACTCTTTTATATTCAATTCATGGGCTAAGACTTAGCTAGTTCTTACATTAGGCAATTAGAAAAAACTGGAGCTTCGTCAACTTAAATTTCGCCCAAATTACTTAGGTGATGAGACAAGCACACGGCCCACCTGATGGAAAGTGGTTACCGTGGCCTACTTTTTTTTCTTGTGCAAATTATATGAACTATAGCCGGTGAGACTGGCCGTTAGTTTCCTCTACCGACAGCATGATAATTATTGCTTTGTACCAGTCAGTACGCACCTTTAGATAAATTCAATTACATCGTCAGAAATAAAACGAAAATGACATTCCAATAATCTCACGCATCATAACCAAATCGTTATTAAAAACGTTGTAATAAATTCCACTCTTATTAACGAAAATGTTTGAACAACGGTACACGATATTTATAATTATTTACTTACAATGTGCTCTCAGTTTACATGTTATCAAGACAAATAAAAACGCGAAAAACGATCTCTTTCCATCACTTACTAAAACCATCAATTTTGGAGATAAATCACATGTTAACCCCGTTATAAATGTTAATAAACTGAGTAGAAATTTCTTAGGTAAGGCAAAATTGGTCAGTAGAGTTATCCCACATAGTTATAACTCAGGACCTTACGAATATGACAGTAAATTGAATACATTATACAAACCATTAATTAGATTCCATGTCAAGACACCTATAAAAAAAGTTAAAGATGAAACAAAAAACTCGAAATTATTAGCTTACGCAATAATTTTCAACAAGAATAACGATAAAAATGAAGCAAAGACAAAAGATTTTAATGATTTGATAGAGTTTTTAAGAAAAGGTCCATATAAGAATACTTTAGATACCTTGATGGATAAGTCTAATGAAGAATTCGATGATTTAAAGCCTGGATTGAAGCCTTTTAGTGACGAAGAAGAACGGACCACGAAAGCACCTGTAGTAATACCTGAATATCCATTTTGGAACTATTGGACTGTAAGATTTTTTACATTCTTTTTATTTGTTTTTTTATCTATAGCACGTCAATTTGACTTCACCTCGCCTGATGTTAAGCTGAAGGCAAAGTCTCATGAAAGAGGGTCACTATTGCAAACACGTTCAGTGCTACAATGGTGGCGCTCAGCTTGACGGCCTCATCAGATGCTTTTTCACGCCCCGCTTAAATGACCCGGGACTGTAGGAAGAAGGAAACACGTGCGCCGGCAAGGAATTCGTTACTTATGGGCTATTACCATCACTAGCAGTAATAGATAAGATATTGAGGGGGGGGGACCCACCATTCACCCACGGTTTAACAATCCCAATGATACCAATAGTAAAATATCACTAATTATCTTAGAAAGCAATGCCAAACCGCAAGTAAGGAGACTTCTTACCCGAGGATATTTATTTATTCATTTATTCATTTCATACATATAAGGTAATGACATTATATCACTTAAGTGGCCGATAAGCACACGGCCCACGTAATAGAAAGTGATTACGTTGTCTATGGACGTTTGCAACACCAGGAGCGTCACACACGTGCTGCCTACTATGCAAAAAAATTCTAATTCTTCTTGAAGAACCCCATATTGTAGTCGCTTTTGGAAACCACGGCAGGGAGTTCATTCCACATTATTGATTGCCTTAGATTGCAAAAAATGCTGTAAAGTTAGATAACATAACATAAACTCACACCGATGGGGTAGGCAGAGGTGCTAACACCCACATTTCACCAGTTTATGTTTAGGTCCCAATGTAATAGGTGGCGAGCCTATTGTCATTAACCGGGCACTTATAAAACTGCGATAAATACACACATAACTTCGAAAACCATCGTCTCAGCAGTCCATTACACATACCACTAGGCTTATATGCACCTGCGATTGAGAGGAGTAGCCACTTTGATAGAGGGGGCTATCCCTCCTCTAACCTAGGAGCCAGGATGGGGTCGACACAAAGGATCCAATAGGGTCGAAGTGTCCGCGAAAGCTCCAGAGCACGCACCCCAATAACATAAGATAAGATACCATTAGGCTACCGCGTTATATTTTTTTTATGTAAGTTTTATGATATTTTTTTTCAGTATTCTAAAACCATTCATCAAGATGACTGTCCAGGGAACCTGGTAAAGCTGGGAGAGATGTGTATATCTGTAGCTGGACACCGCAGGGGGAATACCCACACTTGAATGGAATATGAGTCTAAAACCCCTCGTTTACACTTGGAACATGTTTGATTCAAAACTGGTTGATTTGTTAAAACTTGTATACCTGTCGGAACACAATTACTTTTTTTATACATGTATTGAGATTGTTTCCAACATGTTCGAAACAAAACTGGTTGAAGATTTGTCAAAAACTTGTTGAATAGGTACCTATCTATTAGAACACAATTACTTTTTTTATACATGTATTGAGACTGTCTCGAACAAGTTGTTCACATTTTTGATACAAAACTGGTTGATTTGTCAAAACTTGTATTATACCTGTCGGAACATAATTATTTGTTTTATACATGTATTGAGACTGCCTCCAACATGTTAACATTTTTGACACAAAATTGGTTAAAGATTTGTCAAAAACTTGTTGAATACGTGTAAGAAGACAATTACTTTTTATACATGTATTGAGACTGTCTCCAACAAGTTGTAAACATGTTTGAAACAAAACTGGTAGAAGATTTGCCAAAAACTTTTAGAAGTTCTGTCAGAACACAATTACTTGTTTCAAACATGTATTGAAACTGTCTTCAACAAGTTATAAACGTGTTTGATACAAAACTGGATGAAGATTTATCAAACACTTGTTGAATACCTGTCTGAACACAATTACTTTCTTATACATGTATTGACTGTCTCCAACAAGTTGTAAACATGTTTGAAACAAAATTGGTTAAAGATTTGCAAAAACTTTTTGAATGCCTGTCAGAACACAATAACTTGTTTTATACATGTATTGAGACTGTTTCCAACAAGTTGTAAACATGTTTGAAACAAAACTGGTAGAAGATTTGCCAAAAACTTTTAGAAGTTCTGTCAGAACACAATTACTTGTTTCAAACATGTATTGAAACTGTCTTCAACAAGTTATAAACGTGTTTGATACAAAACTGGATGAAGATTTATCAAACACTTGTTGAATACCTGTCTGAACACAATTACTTTCTTATACATGTATTGACTGTCTCCAACAAGTTGTAAACATGTTTGAAACAAAATTGGTTAAAGATTTGCAAAAACTTTTTGAATGCCTGTCAGAACACAATAACTTGTTTTATACATGTATTGAGACTGTCTCCAACAAGTTGTAAACATGTTTGAAACAAAACTGGTAGAAGATTTGCCAAAAACTTTTAGAAGTTCTGTCAGAACACAATTACTTGTTTCAAACATGTATTGAAACTGTCTTCAACAAGTTATAAACGTGTTTGATACAAAACTGGATGAAGATTTATCAAACACTTGTTGAATACCTGTCTGAACACAATTACTTTCTTATACATGTATTGACTGTCTCCAACAAGTTGTAAACATGTTTGAAACAAAATTGGTTAAAGATTTGCAAAAACTTTTTGAATGCCTGTCAGAACACAATAACTTGTTTTATACATGTATTGAGACTGTTTCCAACACGTTGTAAGCATGTGATACAAAACTGGTTGAAGATTTGTCAAAACCTGTTGAATATCTGTCAGATCACAAGAATTACTGGTTCTATAGATGTTTTGAGACTGTCTCAAGCCAGTTATAAACAAGTTTTAAAAATATTTGCGGCCACATGGAAGTTTGCGACATATTGCAACTTGTCAAATACATGTTTTAAACCTTGGTATAAACGAGGGGCTATGAAAACTTTATTAAGATCTATTTTATTATTAAATTTTATTCATTATTAAATATTTATTATTAAATAAAAATAAATATTTTATTATCAAATATTTAGCACGGGTTTGCACGCAAACATTTGTACTGAGCGGGAATCGAACCCGCGCCACCTGCGTAACATAGGCCACACCATACAGTTGTTAAATGTAAAGATTGTGTCAACACCAGTACTTCTATGAAGAATAGATCTTTAGCGAACACCTTTTTATCTCGTCAATCTGTGAGGAGTCAAGGACACTAGATATTTCAACCAAAAATCACCAAGATCCGCTCATAAATAAATAACATGCCAGTAAACTTTCTCCATTTTCCCCCCATTTCTAAAGAAAGCTGTTGACAAAAGATGTATTTTTACACCGTTGGAAACACAACACAAGGTTATTATTAGCCGCGGTATTATGTAGGGCGGAGGTACTTCCCCAGTCGGACTGCTCAATTAGGACGGGAGATACCGTCAAGTCCGAGCCGATTGCTTAGCCGAGAGCTAACTGCTGAGTTGAAAGCCAATTAAATAATCAAACAAACTGGTTATATTTAATAATATTTATTGCTTTATAGTTCAGAGAGACAAGTTTTACAGATCTTAAAGTACCATATTGTATTAAAAAACACATTTCTTTATAAAATTGCAAGACGAGCCAGCGGTCCTGCTGAAATTTCTTAGATTTATAACAGATTTGTTATATAACACACATCAATGTGACTTCACCTCGCCTAATGGTAAGCTGAAGGCAAATTATCAGGATTGATGGCCACCATTAGACATCAACAATTATCCATGCGTTAATCCCGGTTCCATTAGAAGCTGTCACTTCGGAATCAGAGCCTTTTTCCAGTCTGACTAAACTAAAGTTCGATATTTTTCGTGAAGCGACTGCCATCTGACTTCAACAACTTATATCGAAATTCCTCAGTGAGTGCAGTTGTTGGACTTTTCAGAGCTCTAACCGTAACGTTCCTATTACAACCGGGACCAACGGCTTAACGTGCTCTCCGAGGCACAACCAGACCAGTGCAAATAGCTATATTCATGCATACAAATATTATTTGCACTACAGATTTTAAGTTCACTTGAAGAAAAGTAATTTCACTAATATAATATTACAAAAAAAAAATCTCATGATTTTTTTTAAACTTTAGACTTAACATTCTAAAATACGACCACATTGAGCCAAACGTCGGGTAGTCAGTAAATTCAGTTATTTTTAACCATAATATAATATGTATACCGAGTGATTTTATATTCGTTTAAGATGTTTATACATATCTACTACCACAAATTTCAAAAATTTAATAAGTTGCTGTTTGCTTAATGTTGTCTCATTCATACACAAAAAATAACATAAAATTTGGATTTGTCATTCCTAAAAAAATGCAAAAATGTTAGTACTGAAAATTGTGTTTCCTTCAATTTCTTCAAACAAACGGCAATTTCATATATAACGACCTAATTATATACTTTAATAGTACATAATAATTTTCACCTTTATAGAGGTATTCCTATTAACAATACTACTACTAACCTTCCCGACATAATTCATACCCAATATGGTCGCACTAACCCCACTCAAATTACCCCATTTTTGAGGAAAATTACCCCATTTATGAGGAAATTTACCCCATTTTTAGGGAAATTACCCAATATTTGAGGAAAATTACCCCACTTTTGAGGAAATTTATCCCATTTTTGAGTAAAATTGCCCTAAATTAGTACATAAGTGGGTGTGCACTGCACTCCACAATTGTTGTCTTTAGTGGACATGAGGATGTAGCCATCATTACCCCACATGTTGGACCAGGAGTTCTTGATGAGCCAGTACTTCTGACCCTTGAGGATGCCGTAGCCAACTGCTAGAACTGCGTGGTCGAGCTCATCTATCTTGTTATGACTGTGGACAGGAAATATTAAAATTACATAACATAACATAAACTGCGGCAGCCTAGTGGTATGGGTAATGGACTGCTGAGACGAGGTCTCGGGTTCGATCCCAGGTTTACCATGGCACACACCAATGACTGCGATGCTTTTCGAAATTATGTGTGTATTTATCGCAGGTTTATAAGTGCCCTGTTAATGGCAATAGGCTCGCCACCTATTACATTGGGACCTAAACATAAACTGGCGAAATCCCTCCCTTCAGGGATATAGGCGTTAGTTTATGCTATGTTTTTTTTTTAATAATATCACGCCTCTATCCCCGAAGGGGTAGGCAGAGGTGCTAGCACCCACATTTCGCCAGTTTATATTTAGGTCCCAATGTAATAGGCGGCGAGCCTATTGCCTTTAACCGGGCACTTATAAACCTGCGATAAATACACACATAACTTCGAAAAGCATCGAAAAGTCATTGGTGTGTGCCATTGTAAATCCTGGGATCGAACCCGAGGCCTCGTCTCAGCAGTCCATTACCCATACCACTAGGCTACCGCGGTAGATTTTTATACATTGGCGCTAATATCGCTAACTATTTCCGTTGTCATGATAGCAAGGAGAAGTAGTATAGAGGCAAGTAGTGAATCGAGTAGAGTCGTACAACGTGATAATCGACATCTACGCGGGCGAAGCCACGGGCAACAGCTGGTATCAAATAAAGAGTAAGTTAAAATAGGTATTTGCTTACCACTTCGGCTCGTAGTACACGCCGTTCGAATAGAAACTAAAGCTCTTAGGCGACGCGTCGATGGCGACCGATATCGGACCGTACTTGAAGATTGCCAACTGGAACACATTTAATTATTTTTCATATTTTTTCATAAATTTATTCATGGTGTAGGCATCCTACTGTGTGTATAAATAATGACGGAGGTAGGACACGACGGTATCTCCCGTCCGAAATGAGCTGTCCAACTGGGGAAGTACCTCCGCCCTACAGAAGACCGCGGTCATAATAACCATCGTGTTGTGTTCCCGCCGGTAAGTAGGGTAGCCAGAGCTCACTATACTCCTCCTTCCCCTCCCCTTCCTAGCCTCCCACCCCTTCTCGGCTCTCCCCCTTTCCCTTCAGGGTGGGCAGCGCGTGTGTGACACCCTTAGTGTTGCACACGTTCATAGGCCACGGTGGCCGCTTTCCATCAGGTGGGCCGTGTGCTTGTCTGCCACCTACGTAGTATAAAAAAAAAAAAATTATAATGACGTCACCGCAGAGCGGGATGTAAGCAAATATTGTAACAAGGCATTGGATTCAGTCGTTCCCCTGCGCCGTAACGGCTAACGTAGAACTATGTAGGTATAACATCGTACTAGTGATAAATAAGTGAATATATATTCGTTTAATATTATATATTAAAATGACTTTTATTTTGGACCTTCAGATCATAAGTAGTGAGTTTGCCAAACACTTATGTATGTATGTGTAAATCAAACACATAACATAACATAACATAAACTCACGCCTTTATCCCCGAAGGGGTAGGCAGAGGTGCTAGCACCCACATTTCGCCAGTTTATGTTTAGGTCCCAATGTAATAGGTGGCGCGCCTATTGCCATTAACGGGGCACTTATAAACCTGCGATAAATACACACATAACTTCGAAAAGAATCGAAAAGTCATTGGTGTGTGCCATGGTAACCTGGGATCGAACCCGAGACCTCGTCTCAGCAGTCCATTACCCATACCACTAGGCTACCGCGGCTTGTAAATCAAACACACTGTATCACAATAAAACTTAGGGTTAATTAAGTGCAACAATGACTCACCCTGAGAGCATTTTCGTTATTTGACGTGACATTCACCCACCCCTTGATTTTAGTCACGGCGGTCACATTATCTACGTGACAGTAGCCATCCTGAAACAAAACACAAACAAATAAATAAATATTGTAGGACAATCTACACAACGTCACCTAGACCCATGGTAAGCATAGTTTACTAGCTTGTGTTACGGGTTCTAGAATGCGGATAAACATACATTGATACATTTTTATTTGTAAATACATACATATTATACATAAATATAGTCATCATTTTCCGAGCTACCAACTCAGTTGGGGTCGGCTTTCTAGTCTAACTAAGATGCGGTTGAACTTCGATATTTTCCGTGAGGCGACTGCCATCGGACCTCCACAACCAAATTGGTGATATAGAACTTCTACCGTTAGACTAGTCGGACTTTTGAGGGCTCCAACTACCCGTAACGACTGCCATAGATGTTTGTATGGCAACTGGGACATATGAACATACTAAGTTCGATACTATTATCAATTGTAAAAAGTTAAAAAAAAATTACTGAACGGATTTCGATGCGGTTTTTTATGTTTGAAGGAATTTGGTCCAATGTAAATCTTACGTTTGTTTGATTGCAATCAGTTAAGTAGAACCAGAGTTATGATTAGTAATATAGAATTTAAGGTGCACAAATGGCGCTTAGGTCGCGATAACCGACAGTCATGCGGGCATATATTAGTCTTTATATATTTTACAACCGATATTTCTAATTAATTAATAAAGTTTTTTTCTCTATATTTCCTTTGTCTTCTTACACTGACAGGATAGAAATTCTTTAACCTTCACCCCTCTCCCCCTTTCTCTCGCCCTTTTCCTCTCTCCCCCTCCGTATCTCTCTACCCCTCCCTTCCCCCAGGCCATCAGCACGAATGTGATGCCCCTGGTGTTGCAATCGCACATAAGCTACAATAACCACATTCCATTACCTAGGCCGTGTGTTTATCAGCCACCTAAGTTGTAAAAAAAGAAGGTGCAGCGAGAAAGGGATCTGTATTCGAGTACGAAGTTCATTGAGCAGCTAGTTGTGTCACCTGTCCCAAATAGCCTCCATAGTCTTCCTCAGTGGGCAGGCCGTGTCTCATGATCCACTGGTACGCTCTGAAGTCCTCGCCTCCGTCGCATCCGTTGTTACCGAAACTGTAAGCCATTACATAAATTAGATAAAGCATCTGTAGCCGTCAAAATTAAATCTTGGGACTCGCGTCATCGTCACCTAATGTAACGTAACGCTTGTCCCACGACGAAACAATGATATGATTAGTTTTTTTTTTTTGGGTTGTCAAATGATAGTACCCCACTGATGGTAAGCTTGGATGCGGTCTACAGAATAGTATGATAATATGTCGACGGGAATTAACGCGATCATGGTATAGGTATATACATACCTTTGGAATGCCTGATGTTTCGACCAGGGGAACGCGAAAGTTTAAAAGTTAATATAGATAAAGAATCTTTAGCCGTCAAAACTAAATCTTGGAAATCGCGTCATCGTCACCTCACGTAACGTAACGCTTGTCGCACGACGAAACAATGATATGACTAATATTTTTTTATTTATGGGTTGTCTAATGACCGTACCCCACTGATGGTAAGTTTGGATGCGGTCGACAGAATAGTAGCCGCCATTATAGTTGGTTTACCTAAAATGGCGGTCCATACTTTGACTGTTAGGTGGCAGTCAAGCTCACGGTCCATTTGATGGAAACTGGTTACCATGGCTTATGGATGTGTGCACCGCTAGAAGTGTAGCGTCCAGTTCCGCTATTACAGATCTGCCTCCCTGGACTGCAATCGTTTTGTAGAAAGGGAGGCCTAGCCACAATGCATTCGTTTCGAATCTTCATTCGTCATCGCTCTTAAAATGTATGGGAGTGACATTTGCTGTCGGCATCGGATCATATGAAATTCGACAACAAATGTCACAACCCATACATTTTCAGAGCGATGACGAATGTAGATTCGGAACGAATGCATTTTGGCTAGAGCCCCAGAACAGAATAGATTGATCAATGTATGTGATTGACATTCGTTCCCGCCTGTCATGAATGTCAGAAACGTCAAAATATGTGTCAATCCCATACATTGAACATTATATTTTATTCCATTCGACAAAAAGATTACCAATGAATTGCTATTTGTGGAAGGGTCCAGCTGCCATCGGCTGCAGAAGCGTTTCCCTAACACCCTGTATGTATGTATAAATCGAACACACTGTATTACAATAAAACTTAGGGGTAAGTGCAACAATAACTCACCCTGAGAGTGTTTTTGCGCTATTGCGTTATAGGATGTTACGTTTTCTAAAAATACTTGAAAACCTTAGTTTTAATTCTAAAAATAGTAACTGTAAATTATATTTGGCTATTTTAAACGTCTCTGTAGCAGAAGGACGGATTGCAAAACCCCGGAAAAGCAAAATCCCAGATTAGCAGGAGGACAGATTAGCACACAGAAAGAAATAAAAGAAATAAATAACAGCGAATTCTAAACCTCTTAAAAAAAAATTGAGGTTGAAGCAATATCGGACGGCGGTCCATACTGCCATGGTAATTGTCCTTTCAATAAACAAAGATTAAACATAATGAAAGCAATCTGATGCACGCACAATGGCCCAAAAAGGGAGGCTAAGTGCGGAAAAAAGCAGTCCCAGTACAATACAGCAATCGGATGACTAGAAAGAAAGAAAGAAAGAAAGAAAAAGGACTAAAGCTGTATGCTTACCCCCAAGAGCAGTCGATGAGAGCTTGTTGGCTGAGGCGGACGAGATGGTTACCATTTTTCAAGAACAAAGCTCCTTCCACGGCACCGGTCGTACCGAAAGACCAGCAAGAACCACACACTGATTGATCTGAGCAATAAATAACATAATATTATATTACATTAACTCACGCCTATATCCCCGAAGGGGTAGGAAGAGGTGCTAGCACCCACATTTCACCAGTTTATGTTCAGGTCCCAATGTATTAGGTGGCGAGCCTATTGCCATCAATCGGGCACTTATAAACCTGCGATAAATACATACATAGCTTCGAAAAGCATCGCAGTCATTGATGTGTGCCATGGTAAACCTGGGATCGAACCCGAGACCTCATCTCAGCAGTCCATTACCCATACCACTAGGCTACCGCGGCTTTATTTAAACAGCTTTTTTTATACAAATAATTATAATAAATATTACGTAGGACAATCTACACAACGCCACCTAGACCCATGGTAAGCATAGTTTTACTAGCTTGTGTTATGGACTCTAGAAAACAGATAAATATATTTAAATACATTTTTTTGTAAATAAATACATATAATACATAACACTCAAACCAATGCAAATATTCATAATTATGCACACAAATATTTACACTTATTAGGAATCGAACCTACGCTTCCTACGGAAGTTGTACACACGCACACAGGTTCACAAGAGGCAGAGTGCCAATCACAATGCTCCGTTCTCTCGATGGTCCATTTGCTCACTGATTTATAAAATATGGTTGATATTGACGTTTTGTAAGTTCCATTTAATGATCTATACAGAATAAATGCCTTTTGAATTTCGCTAACCCCAATTAATGCCTCGAGTTTCGGCAGATATAACCACTAAAATGATGATGATAAGGTTACTGATAAAGACAACATACCTTTGACAGGTGTGACAGCGCCGAACAATCTCCAGTCGAACTCCGAAGGCATTTTATCACTCTCAGCCTTAACTAACTTGTCGCTGTACGGGAACTGGAGACCTGCAAATAATTATATTTCACATCAATTAAATCACTACATAGTATAAAATAAAGTTGCGTTCTCTGTCCCTATATCCTTATGTCCCTTTGTATGCTTATATCTTTAAAACTACGCAACGGATTTCGACGCGGTTAAGTTAGTTAGTTAATAGATAGAATGATTCAAGAGGAAGGTTTATATGTATATAACGTCGTGCTACAACGAACTGGAGCGGAGCAGAAGTGAAAAATGTTGCAAAAACGGGGTGACGCATACGAAGTTGCGCGGGTCAGGTAGTTGAAAATTAAAAAGTAAACATATCTATTTTTCATTTTATCTATATTTTTTATTATCTACCCTATATACCTACGACAGCCTCCGTGGCGGTAGTGCACGCAACTGCTACGCACGGGGTGCGGGTTCGATCCCCGCTCAGTGCAAAAAGTTGTATGCTGTTTGCACTGGTCTCGCCGTGCCTGAAGAGCACAAGTCGTCGGTACCGGTTGCCGTACAAACATCTATGGCAGTCGTTAAGGATAGTTGGAGTCCTCAAAAGTCCAACCAGTCTAATTTGGATCGCCATTGGTCATTGGACCATTGGTTGTGGAGGTCATATGGCAGTTGCTTCACGGAAAATATCGAAGTTCAGCCGCATCACAGTTAGACTGGAAAGCCGACGCCAACTGAGTTGGAAAAAGGTTCAGAGAATGACCCTATATACCTAATACCTATGACATAAGCAGAAGGTAATGTTCTAGAATAGTAGATAAATAACTAGTGATATGCCGTTTAAAATGTATATCCGCAGATATGAATTCGAATACTAAACTATTTGTACCTAGAAACTAGTACAAGAAACAAATCTAAAACATCCGCGGTAAAATTTTTGAATCTGTCTTCAACCCTACTAGTGATGTGCTAAATATCCGCGGATATCCGCCGCGGATAATCACCATATTACTAGTATTGATAAGTCCACATACCCTGATTAGGCCCGGAGTACCTCCTGCCTCGGAGCGCGGCCAGTTCATCATCAGTTCTGTCAGCGAGGTGGTTTACGGCCGTCCTGAAGGTGCGGCGAGCGCGGTTGTGCGAATATATGAACCTAAAAGAAGCAAGGGTTTTTAATTACCATTTTAAACCACTAGTTTTTAACTACTAAAGAAACTTTTAGGGTCTGATATGGAACATATAAAATTTACAACAACTGCTCTAACTACGGTACTTCGATATCACCTATACGAGGCCAGATGGCAGTCGCGTCACGAAAAATATCGAAACTTAACCGCAGTTAGACGGAAAAAAGCTGAAAAACCTGGGATCGAAAGCTGCTCAGTTAGGGGGACAGAGGTGACAGCTTCGGATGCGACCGGGGTTAACGCACGGATGATGATATATATATAGAACCTCCATCAAGTTGAGCGCCACAATTGTAACACTGTACATGTTTGTAATGGTAACCCTCTTTCCTGAGACTTTAGTTTACTATCATGCGAGTGAAGACAAATTAAAGTATCCTAGATGAAAAAACTACTGGCGAGACCACATGTACCCAGCGCCATCTAGCGACAGCAAGAGTAACTAATACGTCACTACGGATCCTGCATCGCGAAAGTGAAGTTCTCGCGCTGGTACAACATATATACAACAATCCAACGACTACCGTTGGGCCGCTGCCCGCCAGGCGTGATCACCTTGCCTGGTCGGAGGATGCTCCCTTTGTGTTGGAGGGACATCACATCCCGTTCCTCCACACTACTACTCAATTCATTGGTGAAAAAAAAAACTATTGTTACCTTAGATTTTGTCTAAATATGTTTAATCTCTTCTCGTGTTCCACTTCGCTGACATAGTTTTTGTTATGCTTATTCTTGAACCTGTAGGAAAAATAATTCGATTATTGAAGCAAATTAATACGCGCTTCCTTCTTCCTACAGTCCCGGGTCCTTTAAGCGTTGCGTGAAAAAGTATATGTAGCCTTACCACGAAATACTATCGAATTCGTAATGTAAAGGTATCGACAGAACGGAGTATTCCGATTGGCAGGCTACACGCGCACACAGGTTCACAAGAGGCAGACTGCCAATCACAGTGCTCTGTTCTCTCGAAACTTTTACATTACGAATTCGATAGGAGTTCATGCTAGTGCTACAGATGAGGCCGTCAAGCTGAACGCCACCATACTAATACTATACGTGTTTGTCACGGCAAAATGTTATGCCGCGTCTACATTTACGTAACATTTTGCCGTGACCGTGTCAAAAGTGCGTGTCCGTCGCATATTCAGCTGCGTGATAGCTGAGCTTAAATGAAATCATCGATCGATCATGACCATGTCAGCTTTAAGTAAATGTAGACGCGGCATTACGTTTGTTTGATCACAATCAGTACAGTAGGTATAAGCAAAAAGAGTACATTATAAAATAATGATAAGGGTACCTGTTGAACTCATGGTGTATATGGTCGTCCCTAGCAGGGTGTACAAACTCCATCATAGGGTTGAAGGTGGCGTAGTGACGGTTCCCGGGGCCCGGGAACGATGAACACTTTTCAACTGCAAAGAATATATAATGTTATATTTATATTAGCGGTAGCCTAGTGGTATGGGTAATGGACTGCTGAGACGAGGTCTCGGGTTCGATCTCAGGTTTTACCATGGCACACACCAATGACTTTTCGATGCTTTTCGAAGTTATGTGTGTATTTATCGCAGGTTTATAAGTGCCCGGTTAATGGCAATAGGCTCGCTAACTATTACATTGAGACCTAAACTGGCGAAATGTGGGTGCTAGCACCTCTGCCTATCCCTTCGGAGATATAGGCGTGAGTTTATGTATGTATGTATGTATGGACACAAAAACTACTGAACGGATTTCGATGCGGCTTTTTTGTATGAATGGGTTTGGTCCAACTTAAAATCTTAAGTTTGTTTGATTGCAATCGGTTAAGTAGAACCAAAGTTATGATTAATAATATAGACTTTAAGTTGCACAGAGGGCGCTTAGGTCGCGATAACCGACAACTACGCGGGCGAGGCCGCGGGCATAGACTAGTTCGATATAAAATTGTTTTATAATTGTATACTTACGATCTTCGATGTTGAACACAGCCGGGTCTATATCTTCAATGTCATAGTCCGTGTAGTCAATGTAGTAGTGGTCGTAATGGGACCCGAACAGGGAATTGTAGCCTTTCATCTCATACCTGCAGTATATAACATTATTTTTAATAATAGAAAAATTACTATTTGATTTTCTTTCACTCCCTCTAACTCACACGGACATACATACGCATACGAAGTTGCACGCACACATAAAACACACACAGACGCACACACACATTTGTACACGCACACGCACTCACAAACACACACGCACACGAACTTCGGTAGCATTAAGAACAGATATACATAAATACCCAAATATATCTTATGCGATCCAATACATATTTTTAAAAACATAGGTGGCAGACAAGCACGCAGCCCACCTGATGGAAAGTGATTACTATGGCCTAATGTGCCAGCGTAGAAGAAAAAGCAGGGTTTCCAACCACTACACAGCATTGTCAACTGAAGTCCTCGGTATTCCCACTGACAACACAAAACCTCTCCAGTAAGCTCTGGCTTACTCACCGCCGGAAACACAACACAAGGTTATTATTAGCCGCGGTATTCTGTAGGGCGGAGGTACTTCCCCAGTCGGACTGCTCAATTACGACAGGGGATACCGTCATGTCCTATCTCCGTTTTTTTTTTATACTACGTAGGTGGCAGACAAGCACACGGCCCACCTGATGGAAAGCGGCCACCGTGGCCTATGAACGTGTGCAACACTAAGGGTGTCACACACGCGCTGCCCACCCTGAAGGGAAAGGGGGAGAGCTGGGAAGGGGTGGGGAGGTTAGGAAGGGGAGGGGAAGGAGGGGTATAGTGAGCTCTGGCTACCCTACTTACCGGCGGGAACACAACACGATGGTTATTATGACCGCGGTCTTCTGTAGGGCGGAGGTACTTCCCCAGTTGGACAGCTCATTTCGGACGGGAGATACCGTCGTGTCCTACCTCCGTACTTTACCAAAACATCGAAAGTTATAATGCAAGGCTTAGATGTCACCCGCATACGGTGCAGAATGTTCCATCAAGAACCAAGCAGTTCGGTGATTCTTTCCTCTGCCGCACCATTAAGTCCTGGAATTCCTTACCGGCGCACGTGTTTCCTTCTTCCTACAGTCCCGGGTCCTTTAAGCGGGGCGTGAAAAAGCATCTGATGAGGCCGTCAAGCTGAGCGCCACCATTGTAACAATTTACGTGTTTGTAATGGTGACCCTCTTTCATGAGACTTTGCCTTCAGCTTAAAATCAGGCGAGGTGAAGTCAAGTGCCATAAATAAATTAAAAAACCGTAAGTAAATTGCTGTTATCCTCACAGCAACTGCCGCCTTACCTGACAGGGATAGGTATAGATTCTCCCTTCAGCGTCTTCTTGTACTTAACCCACATGGTGTATTTATTTATTTTATTGCCTATTGTCTGAACCATCTGCCATTTTGACGTATCGGCATCTTCCATATTTTCTGTGCCTAAAATAAATATTATAGTTACTTAATCACATTCAATCAAGTTAGGATTTCGATTCTAACCGACGCGGTTGCCTAGTGGTATGGGTAATGGACTGCTGTGACGAGGTCTCGGATTCGATCTCAGGTTTTACTATGGCACACACCAATGACTTTATGAAGTTGTGTGTATTTATCGCAGGTTTATAAGTGCCCGGTTAAGGGCAATAGGCTCGCCACCACATTGGGACCCAAATATAAACTTTCGAAATGGTGGTTGGCTAGCACCTCTGTCTACCCCTTCGGGGATATAGGCTAGAGTTTATGTTATGTTCGATTCTACCAGACTAGACTTGCTAAGACTAGACTAGACTTAGGCAAGACTACATTAAACTTAGGCTTCACACACGTGCTGCCTACCCTGTAGAAACCTTCTAATGCCAATCTTGAACCCCATATTGTAGTCGCTTGGGGAAACCACAACAGAGGGTTCACTCAACAGCCAGCTTCCAGTAGTGCACGCGACTACTACACACGGGGCGCGGGTTCAATCCCCGCTCAGTGCAAAAAGTTGTATGCATGAATATGGCTGTTTGCACTGGTCTGGTCGTCAGAGTTGTGACATATTTGAAATACTTGTATTTAAAATACAAATACAAAATACAAAATACGTATTTTGGATTTTGTACTTAAGTACTTTTTCTAAAAAGTATTTTGTATTTTATTTGAAATACTATTCGAGACGTATTTTGTATTTGTAAAATGGTTTGTAAAATACAAAATACTTTTTTATTCTTAGCTTCATTTTTCTAAAGCATTCCGCGATTCAGTAAAAACAAAAAATGGCCACTAGTGTTTGAAAGGGGTCCATATTGACTCACCTAAAGTTCTTTATCCGAAATTGTTCTTCCTAACGATTTGTAATCCGAATGATCACTCTTCCTAAAATTTTTCATCCTAAAGTTTTTATTCATACTATTTGTATTGCTACCGTCGATGTTCATAACACTCATGTTTCCGAAAATTGTTATCAATAAAATCGTTAACATACAATATTAAAGCTCCTACTGTTTTTTATCCTAACGTTTTTATCCCTAAACATAATTACCATAATATTGTCACTCATTCATACTTAGAAAGAAACATTCATCTACTTCGATTCGTTTCTGGCACTTCGCCGGCCGCTACCGCGGCACGCTCGCTTCGCTCGCTCGGCTCGTGCGTTGTGTGGTCACAATTCTAACCTAACCTAACCCAAGAACTATAAATATGACCGATTCGTTTCTGGAACTTGGCTGAATAACCGCAGCGAGATTTCCCTCACTCGGCTCGTGCATTATGGTCGCAGTTAACCTGATACTATTAACTTTGACATAAATCATAATATTCTTCAATTGGACTTCACTTCACTTCAATACTTTAGTTGAAATGTGTAAATGAAAACATGTATTTAACTACTTGTACCAGGGTACTGGTATTCTTATTTCTTATCATGTTATGTATAAATAACTAAAACTGTAAAAGTTACGCAAAATTAATGTAAATAATACTGATTATTATTAATAAAAATAAACCTAAACAAAAAAGGCATGACTTTCAATAATAGTGTAAAAGATGGTTATGTTGACAAAATATAGGAAAATAAATAATAGTATAATAGATGTTTATTGCTACCGACATTATGAAGTTGAATGATTCGGAATTAAAACATTAGAGACAGAGTAGTTAGGAATTGTGATTGTTAGGATGAAAAATGTTAGGAAGAACATTTTCGGAGTTCCAATTTTCGGAGTTGAAAATTTAGGTGAACTTTGGCGCACCCGTTTGAAAGTCTATGCGCAAAATGACAGATGAAACAAAATGCATATAAAACCTGACCAATAATATATAAGGGACCCCTCTTGACAGTCCTCAAAGTCACTGTTACGTTTTGCAGTGTTGGCAGCTATTTCATTATTTCTGTGTTGTTCGCTCGAAATGTCTTTAAAAAAATGCCAATACAAATTGTATTTAAACAATATGCCGCGTAGGCAATAAGACGTTATTTTAACGATTCGTATTTAAGTGATTATGAATTTATAAATGTATAAATGACAAATAAAAATACAGAGATAGAAAAATATACCTATTCATAAAAAACCGGTACGATTATGCGTCCACACAGATGCAACATGTCAGATGCTCTTTTTGAAGATCTTGTGATTTTAAAATCTTTTATAAATATAGAAAACCAGTAACTTTACAATAAAGTATTTTATTTCAATAAAGTATTTTGAAAATACATATTTTGTATTTAGTATTTAAATACAAAAGGCAAAAGTATTTTGTATCTTGCATTTGAAATACTATATTAAAAAAGTATTTGCATTTTGTATTTAAATACTTTTCGAAAAGTATTTTGTACATCTCTGCTGGTCGTGCCTCGGAGAGCACGTTCAACCGTCGGTCCCCGTTGCCATACAAACATCTATAGCAGTCGTTACGGGTAGTTGGAGCCCTCAAAAGTCCAACCAGTCTAAATTGGAACTTCGATATCGCCATTGGTCATTGGACCATTGGTTGTAGACGTCAGATGGCAGTCGCTTCACGGAAAATATCGAAGTTCAGCCGCATCACAGTTAGACTGGAAAGCCGACCCCAACTGATTTGGGAAAAAGGTTCAGAGAATGATGATGAGTGTTCTTTCCACAGCTTGAGCGTGCGCGGGATGAAACTCCTTTCATACCGTACAGTACGCACCGTTTCCGGTCGTAGTGTGTGAGGATGAACTCCCTCTCTATGGCGAGCGGTGCGATGATGGAAATTAGAAGTGTGCATCATGTCGAATAATTCTTCTGGACACAAAATATTATACAAGCAGTAAAACACAGTGAGCTAAAGTCCCTGCTAAAGTTGAGAAGTTTCACACCGCCTAATAGTGTGGGTTTGAGATTAGGTTCAAGATATACGCCTCGATGTTGTTAATTACTTACCAATAAACTTGAAGTCAGTCATATCAGGTAAGACGGTCTGAACATTGACCGCACTGTCTGAAGACCCATTCACTTGCAAACATGTCTGCTGGTTCAGAACCGCCTCAGTTGTTACCGGGGCGATCTAGAAGGATAAATTTGATTTCTTTTCATAAAATAAGTACTATAAGATGGTATCTCAAAGAACTATTTCAGTTCCTCCATGAGTCTTGAAAGATGCTTGAGGTCATCCGAGAATTTGAGGCTGAGAATACCACGACATTCCACTAACTTTGTTAATAGATTATTTCACTGTAAAAGCTGTTCGCTTATGGAATGCATTGACGTTGGACATCAGTAATTGGTTAAAAACTTACCTTTATAGAAGTACCATAAGGTTTATAATTCGCAGAAGCAATCAGGTATGTCTTGACCATCCCGCCATAGTAGTCGATGCGGGACTTACCCGCCTTGCTGTCAAACCTAGAAAACAGAAAAAAATAACCGATGTATTTCAATTGGTCTTTATTTTAGTTTTTTTGAACAGATAGTTAATGTAGATATAATAATATTCTTGAATAGCAGGTTGAGTGAACAGCTTATTTCCAAGGTTTTTTTATCATTCACTTAAAATGAAACAATGCGAAATAAATCCCTGAACCAACCATTTAACCGTCCGACCATCGTGGCAACAGTAAGCTAGTTTCCCAACATTGGGAGAGGCCTCTGTCCAGCAGTGGACTTCGACAGGCACAGACAAGTGGACTGATTGATTGATATGAATGTTGGATGAATGGTGAATGTTCTGATGAGCTCTTCCAATTAATCCCATCTTCTCCTTTCCTACACAGGACAACGCGTGCAGGGCTTAGATGTCACCCGCAAACGGTGCAGAATATTCCATCAAGAACCAAGCGGTTTGGTGAGTCTTTCTTCTGCCGCACCATTAAGTCTTGGAATTCATTAATGGCGCACGTGTTTCCTACAGTCCCGGGTCCTTTAAGCGGGGCGTGAAAAAGCATCTGATGAGGCCGTCAAGCTGAGCGTGTTTGCAATGGTGAACCTCTTTCATGAGACTTTGCCTTCAGCTTAATATCAGGCGAGGCGAAGTCAAATTGAAGTGCCATAAATAAAAAATAAAAAAAATCGAATTAATTTTCATAACATTTAATTAATCGTTTACTGTGTGGATAAAACTATTATTAAGAAAACTATCATTCGTAGAACAGACGTGGATAGTTAGATTGAAACCAATTTGACCGAGATTACTTAAGTGTAAACAAGTCGTTGTTTTATTCGAGTGATAATGTTCTTGTACTGACCTACCGATAAAAGTTCAACGGACAGATGTTATTCATGTTATTCCCTTTGTCTTTGTACTATTTACTTACGATAAGTAATATTATGATCGGGTTTTGTGTGGAGATTGGTTTAACTGTTAATTCAAAACGAGTTTTTTTCTGTTTAGACTATTAAATGGCATCTACAAAACATCATAACATAGGTCGTATAATAGGTATGCAATTTTGATGTCTAAAAAGACGAAACGACGCTACAAAGCAAAAAATAAAGAACAAAAAGAAAGTTAATAAATTGTTTTATAAGAATATCTCTACATCACCCTAAGGTTGACTGGTAGAAAATGCCTATGGCATTAAATCCGCTTTTGTACATTATTTTTATGTTTTGTGTAAAAAGTTTAAAAAAATAAAATATCTGTGTTCGAAGTATGCTTAGTAATGCTAAATATGCTGCTACTGCTATACTTTTATGTATTTACCTATTTATGAAATGCTATGGCTTTTTACTAACATTCCACGAATAATTCAATAAGTAAAATGATAAATATTTTACAAATATTCGAACGAATAATTATTACATCACTACAAAGTATAAAACAAAGTCGCGTTCTCTGCCCCTATATCCTATTCATTTGTATGTTTAAATCTTTAAAACTACGCAACGGATTTTGATGCGCTTTTTTAAGAGATAGAGTGATTGAAAAGGAAGGTTTATATGTATAGTTATAATATCATGTTACAACCAACTAGTGCAGAGCAGAAGTGAAAAATGTTGCAAAAACGGGGTGACGCAGACGAAGTTGCGCGGGTCAGCTTAGTTATTAATAACAAATGCTTAAGTACATATACGTACAACGGGAGAGTGAGATTGTTTAAGGCGAATATTCACCAAACCAACTTAGAATACCTGTTTCTTTGAAGGAGCAAAGGAGAAAGTGGAGAAATCTAGAAGTAGAGTATTTTACTGCTGTATTATATAAAAACGAATCAAAGATGATTATTGACTGACTCCTCATATGTCATTATGAAAAAAGAAAGAAAAAGGTGTACGTTTGCTTTTCATAGAACGACTAGTATTATTTATTTAAGTTATGTGTAGTCTACATTTATGAGTCACCGGTTACACAAATATTATTCGTGTAAATGATATTCTGGGTCAAATTAATCATCGAATTTCTTTTTTGTACGAAGACATGAATTCAACTTGTACAGCTGTTCACATCATTAACAATATTGTATGTACCTAGTAAGCCTTCCCGAAGAGCGAAACCTATGCTCGGGCCCTCTCCGTGAGTAGCGGCGCTGCCGTGAAACAAAATTACTACACCATGATGGCAACTCAAAAATGCCGTCGATTCGACAAAAGAAGAAGAAAAAAACCAGCTTCAAAAAGTATCAACGGCATATATATGCCGTAGCCGAAAACGCCATGGTCGTTTTTATGTCATCCTTTGTGACTATGGTCAAGAACTATTAGAATCGAGGTCTGGTTTGCAAAACCAGGGACGTCACACTGGTGCTGCCGATTCTGAAGAGAGGAGGGGGAGAGGGTAAGGCCCCTCCCAGTCATTTTGTGCCTATCGCCCCAAGAGAATTTCGAATGCTCAAAATGTGGCTCTGTGGCTCGGGTTCGAATCCCGTGTCGCCGTCGGTGAGAAATTCCTCCAAAAATTTAGGTAAGGCACTTATCAGAAATGTAAGTAGAAACATGTGTATTGAAACAATGGTAACACAACTACTACCGCAGAATGCAGGTCAGGTTGCGGCCATTTGTGGATTTCGTCGAATTGTGGCTTCCTTGTAATACTGTAAGCTATTTTTCAACGTCCTCCATAATGAGCGCAAAAGAATTACTCAGTATCTCGGTACGCGTTGCATTTACACATATATTGCTCATAATAAAAGTAATTTGTTTAATAAGTAATCTATAAAGATTTATTTATTAATTTGAACTTCATTTGATTGATTATATTTTGATCTACATTGATAACTTTAAATAATGAAAAGTAAGCTTCAGTTAAGTTAAGCAAGCCAGAGTCGCACTGATTCGATTATCACTTAATTATTTTATTTTCTATTTAATATTAAGGTGAAGGCAACTTCGTCTGCGTCACCCCGTTTTTGCAACATTTTTCACTTCTGCTTCGCACCAGTTGGTTGTAGCATTGGATATAAACCTTCCTCTTCAATCATTTTCTATTAAAAAAATCACCATTCATTCTATGAGCCTATTCCCAACCCAACATAGTTGTGATCGGCTTCCTAGTCTAACTAAGATGTGGCTGAACTTCGATATTTTCCGTGAAGCGACTGCCATCGGACCTTCACAACCAAATTGACGATATCGAAATTTTGTAGTTAGGCTCGTAACGACTGCCATAGATGTTTGTATGACAACCGGGACCGACGGCCTAACGTGCTCTCCGAGGCACATCCAGACGAGTACAAATAGCCATATTCACGGATACAAATATTTGCACTGAGCGGGAGTTTTGTAATAGTTAAGCAATATAAGATGACCTAGTAGCACTGGTAGCCTAGTGGTATGGGTAATGAACTGCTGAGACGAGGTCTCGGGTTCGATCCCAGGTTTACCATGGCACACACCAATGACTGCGATGCTTTTCGAAGTTATGTGTGTATTTATCGCAGGTTTATAAGTGCCCGGTTAATGGCAATAGGCTCGCCACCTATTTCATTGGGACATAAATATAAACTGGCGAAATGTGGGTGCTAGCTGCTAGCACCTCTGCCTACCCCTTCGGGGTTATAGGCGTGATCTTATTAAAAAAAAAATATTTTGCAATGTATATTTTTTCACTAAAAACAAGATATTAACCATTCTTCCCAATAGAAGAAACCAACTATTATTTATCAATACTATTCATGGATACAGATGACCAAGTCCTATAGGTATTCCTCACGAAGTATTCAGAAAAAACTTACCACGCATAGAATGGTTCTTTCAGCTCCGCATAGGGAATGTTGAGCAATCCCTTCACCGTGTACACTGGACTCCAATCGGGCGGCGCGGCTAAAATAATAATTATTATCAATAGGGCACATAGCAAGAACAATAGATGGCCGTTGGAGTCGAAAGGTTCTCGAATGGAGACCATTAACTGGTAGACGAGGCGTGGGACGGCCCCCTAGAGACGGCAGGACGACATAGTCAAAATCTATATACCTACGTTGAATTTAGACCATACCCGGCATATACCTATAGGCATACCCGGTCGGATTGGAGGTCGATGGGGGAGGCCTAAGTTCAGCAGTGGATGTTCTATTGCTGAAATGATGATGATAATGATGATGATGATGATCTCCCTCTGGGATAGTAGACAATATTCCACTATTTGACCTTACAACTCTCAAGGATGTCCTCTAGTCAGATAAGCCGATGAACTGAAAAAGGCGGTACGGACAGACTATCATCACTATCACTATCACTATCACTACATAGTATAAAATAAAGTCGCGTTCTCTGTCCCTATTTTTCTTGTCCCTTTGTATGCTTAAATCTTCAAAACTATGCAACGGATTTTGATGCGGTTTGTTTTAATAGATAGAATGGTTAAAGAGGAAGGTTTATATGTATATAACATCATGCTACAACAAACAGGTGCGGAGCAGGAATGAAAAATGTTGCAAAAACGGGGTGACGCAGACGAAGTTGCGCGGGTCAGCTAGTATAGACTACGAGAAGAGCGTTCATAACCTAATCATGTGTCTCCTTTAAACAAGAGAACTCATTTCCAAATAATTCGATTTCCAATGTCTAGTCCAGGTAGTAATAATTCGACGTCGAATTATTAGAGTTCGAGTTCGAGAAAATGTACTTCCGAATAATTCGATGTCGAGTTTCGATCGGATAAATACGCTCACTCCCGAATAATATCAGGTTTAGCTAATCCCAAGCTAATGAAACTCAAGTATACAAGGCAGCCCCACAGAGGTCAACCACACAGTCCACCATGACCAAGTAATTTGGTCAGTGCTGAAAAATGTGAAGTCAAAAACACTCGGAACGGAAGGCTTACATGAAAAAATTACAGTAGGGAATGTTCAAGAAGTATGTAAGGACAGAAGCTGATGAGGAGCTGTTGACTTAGGAATAAAAGGTCAGAACCTACTCCTTTTATTTCCCAGGTAGGTTATCTTTAAGCCATGTAAAAAAAAAATACAGTCATACATTAACTGGATTCAAGCCACTGGCAAAAGGTGGTATCTAGTAAAGGAGATCACACTACACAAGAAAAAAGATTCTTAATTTAACTAAAAAAAAAAAGTGTGTATGTAATACAAAACTTATTTACGAAATTAATTTGAAAGATAAAACATTGTACTCCAAAACAGAAAAAAACCTACATTACTTAAAAAATAAATACTTTAAATTGTAGAAAGTTAATTAATTGTGTAATTTTATTTTATTATATAGGTTGTGCACTCAGATTTTAAAATTAAAAAAGTTGAATAATAATATTGAATTGCATGTGTCATCTGAACATATAAAACCTAATTAGTATACAATCTGTGGAGATACATGTTTTTATTTTTTAATGCAGGTCTTGTTTTTTTTTAAATGATCTGAATGTTAGATAAGAGGCTCAATGTAAAATGCCTTTGCAAAATACTTAGTATGTAAATTAAAAACAATGTATATAGTAGGATGATTATGTTTTGATACACTTGCCACTAATATAATGCTAAAACATGCTAATATAACAATAATAAAAAAAAGTAAGTAGGTACTTTAATTTTTACCCATTATTATTTTTGTTATGCTGCTCTATGTAATAATTAGAGCATCTCTAAATAAATTGGTATTACTATGTCATTGTGTTACGAGTGCCCCCTTATTTAAATAATAAAAATAACATTTAGAAATGTCGGTGTGCTAATAATTAATGTTTGTAGGTCATGAAATTGTAAATTGCCGACTGAAATATAATATAATATCTTATGTAAGTACACTTTACATCAAGAAATAATTGAATTCAATGTATATATTTTTTAAAGTGGGTACCTACTATTATCTCTCACAGAAATATTAAAGTTCATCAGGTGCATTTAAAACTACAATCATTATAATCAACATGGAGGCATATTTAACCACCTACAATAATCAAAAAGAAACATGAATAGCACTATATTACAAAACATTATGTAGGCAACATACAAGTTTTTGCAACAGGATAATTTTATTGGAAAACAAAATTATACCGAATCTATCCTGTAAATCGCTGTTATTGTTATTGAAATATAGCGTCAAAGTGCGATAAATTTATTATAAATAACAGTAATTACGTACCCTTATCGACGTAAGCGACGGCCGAACCTAGTAGCACACAAAACACCAGCAACGACATCGCGGACTGCTCTGGAGCGTAGCCCTAGACAGAATGACAAAATGTGAATTTATGCTATGCACGCGATGCGAGAAGCGACTATACGAAGGCGCATTTCAACAGAAATTTCAAAGGCTTTTGACTTTACAGTTTATATTAAACTATATTTACAACATTATGTAGTAATCTTCTTATTCTTCTTACTCAGAAGTTAAGACAGTAGTAGTGATTAAGATCAAGATAAATAGGTATGATTAAGTTTTTGTAAACATTGGTATTTTTTCAAGTTTATCTCGATATAAATATGCTGTTATTTATATAGTGTAACGAATTTCGTATATAATACATATATTACGATTATCTCTTACCCAATCTATTGATACTCAAAAGTTAAGCGGCAAGTAGTGCACCGGGTTCAATCAAACAATCCTTTATTTCTCCAAGAAAGAACTTTTAACTTTTTCCAAGGCGATGGGCCCAAGACGACGAAGGACGAATACGAACACAAACATAAGTTAAATTAAAAATTGACGCAAACTTGCTATTCTGCAATAACGAAACGCATACGTCAATGAATGTCAACATAGTCAAGGTCAAATTATGACCTCATGACTTTCAGTCAAAAAACATTTTATGTTATATCTCAGTGTTATCTTAAGTACTTATAACATGTTATTATTTTTACTACTTTAGTAAGAAATACTTATGTGATGCAAAGTATCACATGATGATGATGATGATGCAAAGTTGTAAGTAATATGCAGTATGCACAGTGTGTCACAAGGAGTCCTCAAGCTAGCTTCGTCATGAAACAATAAAGTTTTTTCTATTCTATGGTGTGTCTTTTAATCTGTGGTCTTCTTGGGTCTTCTACTTATTTCTGTCAGTGTCACTGCTCACTGTCATTTTCGACATGTTTTCATTGTTTTCGTCGTTTGGAGTTGGAGTACTTGGAGTTGAGCTGTGGAGTTGAGTTCGGAATTCGATAAACAAACTTCCTCACATTTAATAAATTATTTGTGAAGTTGTGATTATTTGTGCTTGATTTATTTTACTAAAGCAGTGCTAAATGATAGATACATACAAAGAAACAAAAACCTTTACGAAGTCGTAATTCGTCTTCGTACTGTTCATGCATCAGAATCCTATTTAAACTTGTTCAAGAGTGTAAACCATTGTAAAGCACTTACAAAATGAATAAAAAAGCAATATCCTTTGGCAAAATAAGTTTAAACGTCAGTAAATCTACAAAAAGCAGTGAAAACAATGAAGCCGATTCGATATCAGGTTTTGGCACATTTGGCCGAACACCTATACAAGAACATAAGGAAATAGAAGAAATAGCCGAAGATTTAGAGAATCAACATGTGCAGCAAGTGATGGGGATAAAAAACTTTGGTAAAAAGGCGAAAAATTACGATGTTACTGAAATGGTGCATCAAGCAAAGATAAAGGCACAGGAAGCCAATAAAAAGAAACTTGAAGCTGAAGCCATAAATACAATACATACCACAGATAAAATAGTACCTGTGGAAGATGAGGAAAGTGATGATGATGACTTGATAGGTCCTCCGATACCACCCGGTTTATCACAACACAATGATTATATCAGTCCACCTGTTCCACCAGAGTTATTAAATAAGTCCAATAAAGATGATACAGCTAAAACGAAAAAAGGTGATGCGAGTGATGATGATAGTTATGATGACTTGAGTGGGTCTGATGATGAAGAGTTACCAATAACGAAGAGGATACCAAACAGTCATGAAGTAAGTTATAACTCTACCAGGTAGATCATCATCATTTCAGCCAAAGGGACATCCACTGTTGAACATAGGCCTCCCCAATCGACCTCCAATCTGACTGGTCGGAGGTGGTCAGCATCCAATAGGTACCCACGACTTTGACTATGTTGTCCGTCCACCTCCCAGGAGGCCTTCCCACGTTAGTTTACCAGTATGTGGTCTTAGATCAGTCGAACCCCCAAGTATATATTGACAGTATTGCACGCTACTGCTAGGCAGGAGGCGCAGATTCGATTCCCGCTCAGTGCAAATATTTGTGTTCATGAATATGAATATCGGCATTACTCTGGGTGTTTCTATGTATAATATGTATGTATTTACAAAAAAAATGTATCTAAGTATGTTTATCCGCATACTAGAACCCGTAACACAAGCTAGTTAAGCTATACATACCATGGGTCTAGGTGGTGTTGTGTATATTGTCCTAGAATATTTATTTATTATTTATTATTTTAAAATTCAGCTTACTGACCAGTTTTGAAAATGCTGCTATAAAATTGTTTGCAGGTAGAAATGTATCATGGCAATAAAGCAGTTGTGGCACTTGCAGTGGATCCATCAGGTGCTCGGCTTGCAACCGGATCTATAGATTACGATGTGTGCTTCTGGGATTTTGCAGGTAAGATGATTGACATACAGATGGTACCTGCTTTTTTTAACTGCTAAAGTCTTCTAAAAACTGGTAAAGTTTAATTTCCTTACACCTTAAATAACATAACATAAACTCATGCCTAAATCCCCGAAGGGATAGGCACTTGTGCCAGCACCCACATTTCGCCAGTTTATGTTTAGGTTTGAATGTAATAGGTGGACAGCCTATTGCCATTAACCGGGCACTTATAAACCTGCGATAAATACACATATAACTTCGAAAAGCATCGAAAAGTCATAGGTGTGTGCCATGGTCAAACCTGGGATCGAACCCGAGACCTCATCCCAGTAGTTCATTACTGATACTACTGGGCTACCTTACAACTACTCGAAAATTTAAGAAAATATACTGAGGGAGGGATATGAACCCACCATTCATCCATAAACTAACAAAACCAACGATAGCAATAGCAAAATATTACTAAGTAGCTACGCAACTTTGTCTGCGTCACCCTGTTTTTGCAACATTTATCACTTCTGCCCCAGTTGGTTCTAGCATGATGTTATATACATATAAACCTTCCTCTTCAATCACTGTATTAAAAAAACCACATCAAAATCCGTTGCGTGGTTTTAAAGATTTAAGCATACAAAGGGACATAAGGACATGAAAAATAGGGACAGAGAACGCGACTTTGTTTTATACTAAGTATGTAGTGATTGACAGTACCCTTCTCACCCCACAGGTATGGACTCTTCAATGCGCTCCTTCCGCACCCTGCAACCCTGTGAAAACCACCCTATAAAGGCACTACAGTACTCCACCACGGGGGATTCTATCCTGGTGATCAGTGGCTCTGCTCAAGCCAAGGTGTTGGACAGAGACGGGTTCGAAGTACTGGAATGTGTGAAAGGAGACCAGTACATTACTGATATGGCGAAGTAAGTTATAAATAATAATAATTATGTGGTTATATTAAAAGGTCACATGTATCTAATAACGAGGCCATATGCCACTGACTAAAGTACAAATAGTATTAAAAGAAATATAAAATTCCCTTTAAATATGACCACACCTTGTGACTGACTGAGAATGACTACATCTACACAGGATTGTCTATACTCCATTTGTTTAGGTACTTAAATAAAGATAAACAATCTTATGCCAACTTTTTATGAAACTGGAACTAGACACTTTAATATGCTTTATTACAAACCCTACGTAGAAGCGCCTCATACGCTCAAACGAGTTGTTCTAAAAGGATGTAGGCTATAGGCGTGATACGCGCCTACATGCGCTTCCAAAAACGAGGTTATACGCGCGTATAGAACGCTAGTCTCAAACCGCCCTTACAAATGTCCCAGTGTTTTTTTCATTCAATGTGTTGGCGACAGAGTGATGATGATGAATCAATTTGAACATTCTCTTACAGAACCAAAGGCCACACAGCTTCCTTAAACAGTGGCTGCTGGCATCCACATATCCGCGATGAATTCATGACATGTTCCCAAGACGGAACTCTACGGTTATGGATGACGGAGAATCCCAAACAACATAAAGCTGTCATCAAACCGAGGCAACAAGGAGGTTTGAAAACGGCCCCAACTGCTTGCACATTCTCGAGAGATGGCAACACTGTCGCTTGTGGATGTTATGACGGCTCTATACAGATGTGGGACCACAGGAAGAATTTTGTGAATACATCAGTACTACTCCGAGATGGACATCAGAAACAATCAGAAATATGCAGCATAGCATACTCATACCTCGGCTCATATTTAGCCAGTAGAGGAAACGATGACACTTTAAAACTTTGGGACTTGAGAAACTTCAGAAAACCGTTGAATGTTTTTAGTGGACTGTTCTCCAGATATGAGCAGACGGACTGTGCTTTTAGTCCAGACGATGCGTTGGTGTTTACAGGAGAATCGTTACAGAGAGGACAGGATACCGGACGATTGTTATTCTACGATACGAAAACGTTTGACCTTGTTACACATATAGATGTATCGAAATCACATGTTATAAAGGCAATATGGCATGCCAAATTGAACCAAATATTTGTTGGATGCGGTAATGGTCTTGTTAAATGCTACTTTGACCAAAAACGTAGTCTTCGGGGAGCGAAACTGTGTATAGTCAAAACTCATCGGAAGAAACATTCTGTGGAAGTAGTTAGCGCTCAGCAAATTATCACTCCTCATGCACTACCATTATTTAGGCAAGAGAAACTTAGAACATCGAAGAAAAAAATGGAAAAGGATCGATTGGACCCGGTGAAGTCTCATCGACCAGATCTCCCCATCACTTCTGGCCAGGGAGGAAGAGTAGCGGCTTCAGGAAGTACCCTGAGCTCATTTGTTATTAGAAACCTTGGGCTGAGTAAGAGGGTAGATGATGAACAAGATCCAAGAGAAGCCATTTTGAAGTATGCAAAAGAAGCTGAGGAGAATCCCTTCTGGGTGGCTCCAGCGTATAAGAAGACACAGCCGATGCCTATATTTCAGGGAGAAGGGGAGGCGGAAGGCCCCCCTGATGCAAAGAAATCTAAGAATTCATAGACACTTTGTCTATTATAAATTATAAAATATTCTGTAAAGCATAGTACAAACTATGATAGGTTACAGGTTCGGCAAAGTTTAAGACTTAGATATCGCCAATTGGTTGTGGAGGTCAGACGGTAGTCGCTTCACGGAAAATATCTAAGTTCAGCCGTATTACAGTTAGACTGGAAAGCCGAACCCTACTTAGTTAGAAAAAACCTAAACCTAAGTCTAGTTTTCTAAGTTACGAATCCAACTACCCTTACTTACGTTAGGCAACTGATACGCAACGCGATTTGTCAAACTGTAGTTTCGCAATTCGATATTAGAGTTTCACACATCTGAATGGGCACACCAGGCAACCGGAGTTGTGAGTTTACCCGACCCGACATGCAAATCTCGAAAGCCCGCAACTAGAGTTTCGCGTATCTACAAGATGGCGGACTTCGCGGATTGCCCGAAGATTATTTGTATGAAATTGAGTGGAATAAGCTGCCCGATGACGTCATTTTAGCACAAACCATCAACCAATTTAAGGCTGGATACACACTTGAGCAAAATAAAGAAAACAAGTTGTAGAAACTGGATACAGGCAACTATCAGTTCTGGCAACTGCCTGCCTGATTAAATAATAATAATAATAATTGTGAAAACTTCAATTGCATAATGTCTCGTATATTATTACGAATATTAGAAAAAGCTAGTTTAGTCTACAGCGTCTACTACAGTTGCGTGTAATGAAAACGCAACTGTAATTTTTTTCTAGTTGCATAAGTTAAAGACCTTACAGTAATTTATTTATATTTCATAAATTATTAATGTTGACATCACCTATCCTTCTTCATAAACCTTCATACAGCATATACAATGGTTCTAATATTAGATGAAGGGATTACTCTCAATGAGATATCCCCGAGTCTGCCGGGGTGAGAGATATATCTTGTATTACCTTACCTCCGGCAATCAAAGACCCATAGACGGCGTGCGTTTTAAGGCGGAAACATACTTGTGTCGTGTCGCGTCAGAAGCATATCGATTTCATACATTTAATATGGTTAAGGACATATTTGCATGTTGTATCGTGTCGTTGGTCACGACACGCCACGACCGTATGTTTGCACCTTTAGTCGGTTCGAGTCCGACTTAATCACTAGCGGCTTTTGTGAAGGTGGTATTCGTGGACATTTTGAGCACGATGAAATAATGTTGGCTCCATCTGTAGGATTTTGAATACAATATTGTAGTAATTTTATTGCCTAAATACACCAAATGAAATTTCGATTGTATTTTCTTTTTATTTCATTATTCTTATTTTTAAAGAACGAGGGAAAGTCATTCATACGGTAGGTTTCGGGTTCGAATCCCGGCCGTTACAATCCAAAAAATAAACCAATATGAACGTCTTAAAACGTGTATTAACTTACAATAGAACTGTCTAACTACTTATATAATAAATGCCTACGCGTGTGCCTCTGCGCTAACTGCCTCTTCACTGTCGGCAGCCTTCCATGATGATCTTGATGTGTTCTGAAATATATGGCTAGATTTAGTACGAGAAAGTCCACTTGATGGTTATTGGTGCTTTTTATTGCGATAGAAAAGTTGAAATGACTTTACCCACCCGTTTAGGTATTTTCAAATGTGGGTAAATGTAATTATATACTATTAAGAATCACGTTAAAAAAAGTGTTTCGATATTAATCGACAAAAGTCAGGACCCACGGTACTTAGTAGAGGCGACTCGGATGTCGGAGGTCACACTATGACCTCCATACTCCAAGAGCGCGGGACTGGGGTTGACAGGGAGAGCAGCCTATCACCCTAGCAGAAGCACCCGCGACGGCAGCGCAAAGTGCGACTCCCCATACCCAGGGGCTAGATGGGGACACCATGGTTCCCACCCCTCCGGAGCAGGGGAACATTAGGAGAAGGGTGACATCTCAAATGAGATGTCCCGAGTCTGACGGGGTTCGAGAGATATGTTTTGTATAAACACACCTCCGGCAATCAAAGACCCACAGATGGCGTGCGTTTTAGTCGGTTTGAGCCCGACATAATCACCTCCACCGATTTTGGCGGACTTTGCGCACAATTAAAAAAAAACCAGTCCCGTTCTGTAGCTCTGGCCAAACTAAACCATTCCTTACTCAGTTCCCCTGATCATCCATTGAGCCGCCAGAAGAAATGGGTAATTGGCCCACACAGAAGGGGAAATTACCTGCCCAATGCAGGCGTCCCAGTCAAAATTGCCATCTACAAAATTGTTTTTATATAATAAGGGGTAACTCACCAGTTTTTTTGCCCTGTCAGTGAGTATAGAAAACGCGAAGTGGTTCATCATGACTCCGGTCGGGAGCGCCACACCTTGGAATCTGTACAGGGACTTTGGATCGCTGTCTGTAGAGCCTAAATAAACAATACATTTAGTATGCGTCGGTGGATTAGTGGTTAAGGCGTCGATCGAGAGGTCCCGGGTTCGAATACTGACCATTACACTATCAACGTGAACCCACTCCTATGACAGCTTAGTTGAGAGGGGTTAGACGGAGTTAGTAATGTCGGTACATAATATTTAAAAAAATATTAATATTTAATATTAAAAAAATGCTTGTATGGGGCTCTGCCCCTGCAGATTTTTCTCTGTGTTAGGAAGTTTTTTTTTTTTCTTTATTCTTGACACGTCAATTTGACTTCAACCCGCTTGTTGGGAAACTTTAGTTTAACGATGGTCAACCACATAAAAGTTAGGTTAAGCCAATTCATTTTTCTTTTTATCTTGGACATGTCAATTTGACATCACCTCATCTGATGGTAAGCTGAAGGCAAAATTTCACGAAAGAGGATCACCAAATCAAAAATCAGGAAATTTTAAAATGAAACATTTTAAAACACAATTATAAAGAATTAATGCAATTTGTAGGTAATTGTAACACTTTGTATTTCCCATAATGTACCAACGTATTCGGAACCCACAGGACAGGCTTGCCTAGTGTGGGGTCACTGACAATGAATGTAACCTTTGTGTTTTTTGGCAATAAATTATTTTCAAGTCACTAGCAATGAATGTAACCTTCGTGTTTATTGGCAATAAATTATTTTAATTTTTTTTTATCAATTGTTCTCACAGTAAATGTTACTAACCGTTTATCTTGTGAACAGAAGCGATGGCAACGCGTCCAATCTGTCCACTCGTACTAATCATGGGCCCTTTCGATATGTCGACGTGTTTGCCAACTCTGTACAACGTTACTTTGCCTGCAAAATACATATAATAATCAATATTAGCGCTAGCCGCGGTAGCCTAGTGGTATGGGTAATGGACTGGTGAGACGAGGTTTCGGGTTCGACCCCAGGTTTTACCATGGCACACTATTGACTTTTCGATGCTTTTCGAAGTTATGTGTGTATTTATCGCAGGTTTATAAGTGCCCGGTTAATGGCAATAGACTCGCCATCTATTACATTGGGACCTAAACATAAACTGGCGAAATGTGGGTGCTAGTATGTCTGTACCCCTGTTAGCACCCCTTCAGGGATATAGGCGTGAGTTTATGTTATGTTATGTTAAAAATATGGCTCCAAAAGTTCCTGGACACCTTAAGATCTATAATCCTTTGACAGCCTAAGTGTAATTTAACCAAAAGTAACAGAGTTAATTCAATAAACTAGATTGATGTCTTGTTTCTTTATAGCTTTTGGCCGCAGCTCCGTCCGCGTGGATGTTGGTTATCGAGCAGTGCAATATAGCCTATGTTACTCATGTATACCATATAGCTTTCCAATGGTAAAATAATGTTTTAAATCGGCACTGTAGTTTTCCAGTTTATTTATTACAAACATACACATTATTGTTTTTACCATATGATCGCGATAATACCCGGGTTTGCCTAACCATTTATTATTTATTATAATAAAATTTGTTTTAACGTACCATTATTTCTAGCTATATTAGGTATTTGTTTACTCTTATGCTCATTTTCAACGAACATCTCAAGCGCCAAGTCCTCACCGACCTCCAGCCTCTCAATAGGGTTCTTCTCTCTGGTCAGCTTCACATACTCCGCAGCTAAGGTTATCAGCTCCTGCTGTGAGGGCTTCCAGTCAGGTAATGTGGGGAGATCAATGTCATAGATGAAAGAACCGCTCCGTACTGTGGATTTAATAGAAAAATAGAAAGAAAAGAAAGAAAGAAAAACGCGTTTATTTTTAAATCAGCTGCAGCACATAACACGAAATCATAAACCATAAACCCTATGAAAGTAAATACCTTATAATAAAATAAAAAAAGGTAGCCTAGTGGTATGGGTAATGGACTGCTGAGACGATGTCTCGGGTTCGATCCCAGGTTACCATGGCACACACCAATGACTTTTCGATACTTTTCGAAGTTATGTGTGTATTTATCGCAGGCTTATAAGTGCCCGGTTAATGGCAATAGGCTCGCCACCTATTACATTGGGACCTAAACATAAACTGGCGAAATGGGGGTGCTAGCACCTCTGCCTACCCCTTCGGGGATAAAGGCGTGAGTTTATGTTATGTTATGTAAAATAAAAAAATATTTGCAACGGCAACACTGCCCTTCACTCCCTCACTCATCAAGTTTGTTTTTTTTTTGCAATCTGCATAGACTGCATCCATCACTTACACCATAGTTAGTTACACACTTTAGGGACATAAATAATCTATGACGTAACTGTTGACATAATTAATTTATTTAATTACATCAAAGACACATATTTATTTAATTACGTCAATTAGTAAACCGGAGTCCACTGCTGAACATAGAAATCTCCTAATGTTGGGAAGTTTAGCCTACTGTTGTCCATCCACACTGACCAGATGTTTTAATACAAAGTTTAATAGCAAGTTTATTTTAACTTTTACTTTAAAAAAATTGGCAAAACATGAGTTCTTTCTATAAAAGTATGGAATTTTTTTTTTTAATACTATGTAGGTGGCAGACAAGCACACGGCCCACCTGATGGAAAGCGGCCACCGTGGCCTATGAACGTGTGCAACACTAAGGGTGTCACACACGCGCTGCCCACCCTGAAGGGAAAGGGGAAGGGGTGGGCTAGAATCTTTGCTGTACTCACTGTCGGGTCCAGGAAAACTATGCAATTTGACAGGAACGGCATCTTTGAAGGCTACAGTTGCGCACGCGCCGAGCATGAAGGAACATGTTCGCCAGAAGGCGTTATTCACTCTTTGAGGTTCTGGACTGTTGAAGGTTTGTAACTGGAAACATCAATTAATAATTGATATTTTTAGAGCATGTAAATTTGACTTTACTCCATCTGATGGTAAGCTGAAGGCAAAGTCTCAGGAAAGAGGGTCACCATTACAAACACGTAAAGAGCTGAAATGGTGGCTCAACGTGACAGCCTCATCAGATGCATTTTCAAGCAAAAGTACTCAGATTGCCTATCAAAATGCTCCGCTTTCTTGATACCTTCTTGATGCTACGGGTACTGATATTCTCTATCAAAATCTAATCTTTCTTTCTTTCTTTCAAATTCTAATCTGGAAGTCTTATAATACTAAATACTCACTTCTAAGGTACAACTCTCTGTTAAAGGTCTGTGCATATCCCAGTAGACTGTGCCATTTATTAGGGCAAGTGCATTGACGTCCATGTGCCATTCACTTAAATCTGAAATATGAAGAGGCTTTTAATGAACTTGTTCACACTATAATAAAAATTCTTACTACACGCACAAATTGACAGTGGCATACATTTCAGAGACAAATAGACACTACATACGCTACCCAATCCTACCCATACTATTTCCAGTGGGGACACCGTTGACCGGACGGGTGATTAGCCCTTCTGTATGGGTCATTTTACCCATTTTTTCTGTTTGATTTGAACCGGGCAATTATCCTGGTTGTCATAGGAACGCCTGCTATTGACGTTCCTATGAAAACCAGAACCAACTGCTTAACGTGCTCTCCAAGGCACGACCAGACAAATGTTGCAGCTAAAAAAATTTTGATACGATTTCTTGCTATGCTATCCTTGCTATATGTAAATCGCAAAGAAATTAATTACGTGCTTAGCCGCACAAACACTATCAATTAATTTCTTGGAGAGTATCACTGTATCAGACGGGTACAACTACTACGTACTCAGTAAGTACTCAGACGGATAATATTAAATCTTGTAAATAATTATTGTTAAATAATATGTATGTTTTTTTTAATCAAAAAAATAAAGCTCTAAAAAAAATAAAGCTCTTACGTCTCGCACAGTCGTACGGTGTCGAAATTTCTTTATTCATAACCAAAGTACAGTCGTTTGGTAGCCCTTTATATTGTACTTCTATTTTCTCTATACGACCAACGTTTTCAGTTTGACGCTTTTTCTCAAGCGTGAACAGATGGTAGCGACGATCAATTGCTTCTTGTGTACTCAAAGATCCTAAAAAATATAATATAAATGATATTGTTTGTTTGCTCCGATTAACGATTGAAAAAAAAAAGATTATCTCAACCTGTTCTTATTGATTTACTTACTTGTAAGAGAGAAGCTTTTAGTACAAGTGTTTTTGGAAATGATTCGGGATAAATTTATAATGTGACCCCTCATTTTAGAAATAAAAACTATTTAATTGGCTCACGATAAAAGAGTTTTTAGGTTATGTATTGAATTTGTTTGACAGACAGACTTGTTCTTCTGTTGTCACTTTTGACAGACAGATGATAAAATTGCGTTCCGTACTCCAAATTCAAGAATCCAGTAATTTGAAAGGAAACCTTTCTCCCTTGTAGGATTTATCCCAAACATTTCAAGATCAGCGCTGTGTTAGATAGTCAACCCTCATAAATATGTTTGTGCACACCTCAGCCACTACGGAATACTGGTTTCTTAATAAATTAATAAATAAATGTTCTAGAACAATCTACACAACGCCATCTAGACCCATGGTAAGCATAGCTTAACTAGCTTGTGTTAATCGACAAGTACAATGAATTGTTAATTGGAAGACTAAGATTTTGAATACAGGTTATAACGGCAGATAACAGAATGGTTGAATTGCACTTGATAAATAATTAAAGAGCTCAGTAAACCAGTTCCCTTTGATTCATGCTAAGTTATAGTTATGTGCTGGCCACGCATCCATAAGTTACTTTGCTTCTCTATGTATATACAGATTAATGTGTTGATAGGATTGTAGGAAATTTGGTAAAAAAAAAATAAGTTTACATTGAATTAAATAATTTATTGCTTATAAATAACTATCCTACCATGGTTCTTTTCCTTCCTCGAGCTCTCACCTCTTCGAATTTACTTATTATTTCTTTGATGTTGCCTTTACCACAATGCTTATACGCTTCTAAAATATTGCTGAATAAATCAGGATAATCATTATGCGTACTTATTAATGCTCTTTCGAGGACATAAAGGTCAACGCCCTTGTCTTCAGTACTGAAATCAATGAAAGATAGACCGAAATCAATCATGACTATTTCCAAATCTTCAGTATCTAGCCAATTCGGATCTTCATTTTCACTCTTCGGTATGAGCAACATATTCGACGTAGTTAAATCTCCGTGTATTATGTTGTTATCGTGCAATTTTCTGACAGTTTCACCAATTAATTTTGATATTAAATTCAACTTTTGGTCAGCTGATTCTTTTTTTATGTGTTTTATTATAAAATCCTTGATGGTGATACTCTTTTCAAAATGTTGCATATAAATACGTCGTCGTTCAAAATCAACTAAATATAATGCTGGAGATTTAACGTTTGCTGTCTTGCAACGGACTATGGAACGCGCTTCGTTTTTTATCCGATCTTTGGTTATGGCGACATCTAAATCGGGATGCCTGTAATTTTTCTGGAACCTTTCTTTAATCAATGTCGGTCTTCCAAGGTAGTTGCAGATAAACAGCTTTGCTTCTGCACCTTGTTTTAATATTTTTAAGTCTTTCAGTTCACCCATGTTGATATAAGAATAACCTCAAAATTGTTTAAGACTTCTATGAACTAAAATACATTCATACCCAATTATATTTAAAATATATTATTTGAATGGCGTAATATCGATTTGTAAATTAGTGAAGTATTTATACAAAAGGTTCTTAATTATATTAAAAATAAACACAACACAACACAGCACATTGTTTACAATGTTTCATTTCACTTGACTTGACATTTTGTGAAACGTAAATATTACGTTTTATTTTTCTTGATAACATTAATTATATTATCATGCATTAAATACATACATTTTCAACTTCTTTTATATTAAAGAAAGATGATTTCAAAATTCAGTAGATTTTACGAGTAATCCTTGCGTGTAATTATGTCTTTATAAAATGAAGGCATTTCTATTACAGCAGAAACAAAACGAAGCGTATGAATTGGAATACGTACACCGGAACGTACATATACAGTATGATCAAAATCGTCTGAGGCAGGCCGTACCTTACTTTTACACGTAGATATTTGGATGTTTATCTACTTTCTATACATATACATTTGTATATGTTCACTCACTGGAGAGCGAGGGAGGCTGAGGGCGTGATATTGGTTGTTGCACCCGGGCCGTCCGCCGGCACGACTTTATATTATTACATTCAAACGCTAATTCCTATTAAATACGTTAATGGAAACAGTGGTTAATCTCTGCTCAATTTAGTTTAGTGCCGGTATATCATTCGAACGATCCACAAGCTCTACACAAAACTGCAGAAACGTGTGTATGAAACCGGTAAAAAATACCAAAAATATATTTTTAGTGTCCAATTGTGATTTTAATAAATTGTGAGAATGATGTCGGAGGGTTTAGAGTACGAGACCATTGTGCAGAATGGACCACGGAAAGTAAGTGTATTTTTTTAATATTTTTTTTTTATTTGTAGACGGAAAGAACAATGTTGTGCCTTAGTCATGATGTGAAACTAAGTTATATATAGGTATCTAGCTTCAGAAGGGGAGGGATGGATGTCATATACAAATGTCTGGGTGCATTTTTGTAGCTATAGAATGCAGCCGTCTCGAAATGCTGGCTAATACGATATCCTGCGTTCCTGTTTTTAAGTGAATGTTGGCGGGAAATCACGTGGGTTGGGTCATTTTATATGAGGAAATAAACCATTTAGAGAATCGTAAATATGGTGATAAATTATTTTACTTGAGAAGTATAAATAGAATTTATTTCAGGATGTATATACTTAGGTACTCGTTTTATATTATGTTTAATTATATATATGACGTGTAATTTTTACGTGTGATCAATATTTAGGTAGATGTAAAGTACGTTACAGAGGAAATTATTTTTATAACAATTTGATGAGAAATAGGCCAAATAGGTCACGTCCATTTGTTTCTGATAAGTAAAAATATTGGTGTTCGTTTACCTAATTACAATTACAATAGTAAGTACCTATAACTAATTTAGTAGATTTGTTAATCAGCTAAAGTCCCGAAAAAATTAGGTACATTAGCAAAAAAGGATCTTAACTCTCCAACTGCGAAAATTTACTATAACTATAAAAAATCCTACTAATATTATAAAGGCGAAAGTTTGTTTGGATGGATGGATGGATGTTTGTTCCTCTTTCACGCATAAACGGCTGGACTGATTTGGTTGAAATTTGGTACAGGGGTAGATTAGAACCTGGAATAACACATAGGCTACTTTTTATCCCGGGAAAAGGTTCCCAAGGGTTGCGGGAACGGGAACAAAATTCCACGCGGGCGAAGCCGTGGGCATCAGCTAGTAATAAATAAAATCAACATCATCATCATCATCATCATCCTTGCGTCAATTTCATTCGCATCTGAAGCTGCTACCTCGCAGTCTGGGTTCCACTTTTTTCTATTCCAGCTGTGTCGCCGCTGAACTTATTTTTTTCCGAGAAGAGACTGACATATGGCCTCCACAACCTATAGGCATAAGCAATACCGAAGAACTGCAGTTAGACCAAATAATAAATAGTAATAATAAATGAATATAGAATTATATAGGTACCTTTATTATATACTAGCTGATGCCCACGGCTTCGCCCGCGTGGAATTTTGTTCCCGTTCCCGCAACCCTTGGGAACCTTTTCCCGGGATAAAAAGTAGCCTATGTGTTATTCCAGGTTCTAATCTACCCCTGTACCAAATTTCAACCAAATCAGTCCAGCCGTTTATGCGTGAAAGAGGAACAAACATCCATCCATCCATCCAAACAAACTTTCGCCTTTATAATATTAGTAGGATACTTACAATTACTGACTTATAAATCTCATCTAAATTATTACACGATATATTTAGATTTTACAATGACATAGATAGATGGTAAATATAGTTGGGAAGGCCCAGAGAATGATGACGAGACAGTAAATATATTCCGGTGACTCTTATAAAGTTTAATTATTATTATGTCGAACGTTATTCATTGTACCTAATCATGGGCGTATTTTAGTACCTATAATACCTACGTCCATGACTGTAATTAACCTTCCAATAATTTTGCACAAACAGGAAACAGGAACGCGAATCCGAAAATTCTAAAATAACTTATGACCTTCACATGAATCAAGCCTGCGCCGTGTTTATTTATTTTTAATTAAGTAACACACACGGACACTACCCTTACAGGGGACCCCTAATACGATAGTGCCGTAACCTAAAATTAACATTATATTAATCTTAACCTAAATACAGTATAATATTACGACAATTGACAATACGTGGCCTGGCCCTTGTGAATTCACTCAGACTATGTATATAAATTGACTTTGTCGATGTTGGGGTGTTGGTTCCTAGTGAAGTGGAATAGAGTCGACGGTAATCCTTTCGACAGTAAATACACAGCCCCGAATCATAGTTAACGAAAAGAGGGTGTTAATACGACTCTGTTTATCCCTTCGCGGGTTTACAGGTCTGTCTGTATGGATGTATAACTGCACTAGTGATATACAATTTGGAGCCACCTTATTTTCCATGCTCGAAATTCCCACGGATACCAATCCTACCGGAGCCGGACCGGCTAAAACGCACGTCGTCTTTGGATCTTTAGTTGCCGGAGGTGAGATAGTAGTGAACATATCCCTCGCACCCCGGCAGACTAGTGGCCCCCCCCTTTCGAGATGACCCCCTTCGAGGGTAAGGACCACAGTATCCCCGTAATTTGGTGGCATCTATCGTAGCTTATTTGTTGCCGTTAGATGATGAGACTAGGCTTCCAACCTAAATGTTGTCTAACCAACCTAAATGTTGTCTAACCAAAATGTTGTTGTCCGAATATATTATGTTATGATACAAATAATGACTTGTTACATCAGGACTGATTTGTTTTCATTCCACGGTCTATTGTCTTCGAGTGATAATAGTCATAAATTATAGACACAAAGTTATATGTAGGTACATACCTAGTGTATTTTACAGAAGCTGATAAGAACAAAATTCGTGTTCCATCTGATTTATAATAGCGACGACCAGAGAAGAAAAGTAGTTACCGTGGCCTATGGACGTTTTTTTACACCAGGGGCGTCACATTCGTGTTGCGAACCATATAGAGAAGAGGGTGGAAGAGTAAGAGGGGAGGGGAGAAGATTAACAGTTTTTGTGCTGTCAGTGCAGAAGACAAAGGGTTTCTCGGTCTTCCCATTGACAATACAAAACCTCTCCAGTGAGCTCTGGCTACCCTACTCACCGCAGATTACACAAAATCAATATAAAAGTTTCGAATACACTTTTTGAACTTGATATCCAATTACATTTTGCACACAGCATTCAAATGTTATATAGCTTCGCTAAGCCAGTGTACATAGTAAGTATGTTAAACATAAAAAATGTAGACATGACATACCTACATAAATACTTAACAGAAAAAAAGAAAGGAAATATTCTAAAGATGTTCTCTAAAAGTACTGAAGCTTTCAAAGAAAATGTTTAGCATAATTATTTTTGGTATTTTATCGTTTTTCTTGCTGACTGTACGATATTTTCTTCCAAAAATTTGTGAACGCAGATAAATAATATATTCCTACTTAAAAAGTTATGGATATTGAATAGTGTACTTGGAACATTTTTTGTACCTATAACGGTTGAGGTACCTACCTGCCCTTACTGCCCCGTCTCCAAAATATATCCTGTAGGTATCTGTATACAAACATAGGAATGGCATTACTCAGTCACGTCATTGAAAACAAATTAAAAATTTACTCACCCTTCTGAAAAAAACGTTCTCCATCAGAACATGTCACCGTAGCTGCTCCAGTTCCTAATAGACACGTGACTACGTGACTAATTAACCCGAATTACGAAGAACCAAAGTTAAAAATAACTGCGGCGATTTGAAATGTCACCACACTGTCAGTTGATAAAGTAGCGGGAAAATGTTTTGTTTTTTTTTTATACAGCCACGTTGGCATACATGCATAATGTAGTGAGTTTCGATTAATTGACATGACTGTTAGGTACTAAACATGATTTTTTCTTAATTTAATAATATTAATAATAATTAAAATTTTAATTTCTTCTTGAAAGAGTCCTAAATTAGTGACATGTAAGTAGGTATTATTAGGCAAATACAGTTCACTGCTAGAAAGAAACTGCTAGTTATATAAATACTTACCTATACCTATATAACATACAATTTAGTAAGTACACACTCATTTAACTTAACTCTTTAGCAAAATTTACTTAAAGTCAATATTTATTATTTATCCATCAAGTTATGGACCCGTCTAGCACGCCACCACAGATTAGGTACCTACGACGCTACCTACCATTGATTTTAGCTTTTAGCGCGTAGGATTTTGCGCATGAAAAAAAAAGAAAAACATGTAAGTACTCGTAGGTACTGTACTCTATATTATTTTTTGTGTTATTGTGTTCATAATTAGGGTGTGCAATCAACCAGAAACTATTTTTATCAAAATGTTTTGACTCGACAAGATATTTAATATTGTAAACATAATTTACAGTTCAGACAAATAATTGTTATCGCAGCTCACGCAGCTCAATTTTTCATCAGTTTCGACGATTATTATAAAATTAACAACAATAATTTTATTGTATTGGCTACGATCCAAACGTTTGGATACTATTATAGGTCAAATATCTTTGTACGAACTCTTTTTATGTACGCCAAAAATTTATCCACATGGCATGGCCGGAACATAGCCTGCTTTATTCGACCTCACTATTAATTAATTATAGTCCTTTTTTTAGGTAGGTAGGTACTTAAAAACAATCAGTGAACAATCTTGTTACGTCTTTTAAATAAGTTTTTTGAAGACTAAAAACCTGTATCGAATCACTAGTTAGTCAGTTAGTTAGTCTAGTTTATTTGTTTAACATGTGTTTTTATAAAAAGTTGCCACAAGATTGTTTACCTTTATTTAATTACCTAAACAGATGGAGTATAGGCATTCATCTATTTTATTAAATACCCAAGCATAGTATGACAAGTTATAAAATTGCCTATAACTTACCCGTAGCACCCGAGCTGACTTTGATCCGAGACCACCTTTTTTTTATCGTGCGCAAAATCCCACGGATACCACCTTCACAAAAACCGGCGGAGGTGATTATGTCGGACTCGAAACGATCAAAACGCACGCCGTCCATGGGTCCTTGATTGCCGGAGGTGAGATTATACAAGACATATCTCTCGCACCCCGGCAGACGGTTTTGAGATGTGTAGGAAGCACAACGTCTTCATCAAACCTTGGAAGTTGTTGAATGTCGCCCCGCTGTGCTGATGGCGGTGTAGAGGTAAATAAGCAGCTGTACCTGTCCCACCACTCGACCGACTCTCAGTTTCAACAAGGTGGCCAATTTTGCTTCCATCCGAATCTATCTTTGGGTGTAGGTACCGTGTACCAGTTCTGATCTAGCGGGCTCATTCCTTAATCGATTTTCACAAAACTTGGCAGAACCTTTTAGGTAGGGCATGACGGTATCTTCCGTCCTAATTGAGCAGTCTAACTGGAGAAATACCTTCGCCCTACAGAATACCGCGGTTAATAATAACCTTGTGTCGTGTTTCCGGCGGTGAGTAGGGTAGCCAGAGCTCACTGGAGAGATTTTGTGTGGTCGGTGAGAAGACCGAAAAATACTTCTTTGTCTTCTGCTCTGACAGTACAGAGACTCTTAACTTTCTCCCTTCCCTTCCCCCTTCTCTATATGGTCAGTAGCACGAATGTGACGCTCCTGGTGTTGCAAACGTCCATAGGCCACGGTAACCATTTTCTATCAGATGGACCAAAAAAAAAACTTTCTTTAAGAAAACCATATTATGGGCTTTGAGAATACCACAGCGGATATATTGTGTTCACAATAAAAAGACAAGTTAAGGTGGGTTCACATTTGTGACACAAAACAGGGACCGGACTGTGATCATCATACAGGACATGATGTTGAGTGTAGACGGAACAACTCATGGTCAAGTCTGCACAAACTAGAGTTTTGCTCACATCACGAGTCGATCGATGCTTTTCTGCTACCACGTGGCTAAATACGTCCTTATTATTGTACTGACACGCCTTTCTGACACGGTCACGGTAATATGTTACGTAAATGTGGACCCGTCATTAGGAATCTGTGTACAATAACTGTGATGTCAGTTTTACATCCCACATAATATGAGGTTGGCAGTAAGCTAGTAACGGTGTGCATGAAATGTAGCTGGCTCACGCCGGCACAGTTAAAATGTCTAAAACTGTATGGAAATATAGTTCATTGCGACTATGTGTTCGTCATAGCTCAGTGTACGTGAATTACGGTGCAGTAATTTAAGATACGGTTATTTGTTTTGGCATCATAGACTAATATAGATCGGGTCATAGCTTTTTTAAGTTTTTTTTGAGAGACAAAGCTAAGCTTATTTCTTCTCTTGGATGGTAACTAGTCAACCACATTTATTTTAGGGGATATTTTTGCCAGTTTCCAGTTATTTTTTTATTTATGGCTCGTCACTTCACGTCTGAAGGCAATATCTCAGGAAAGAGGGTCACCATTACAATCAACTGTGCGGCCTCATCAGCCTTTTTTTTAAATATAAGGGCATTGATATTATGTTTATGGTATAAAAAATGTTGCTGCAGTGTTGCCATATATGGGAAATGTATCCCAAATTATTGTAAATGGTTACGTTATTTTATATAAGTACCTATATGTTGTCTATGTGCTGCAGTTTCTCAAAATGAATAATATATCTCTTTCTTTCTTTTTTAATACCTACAGTACCCATTTATCTGTGTGGTAGGTGATCACCGTGGCCTATAGACGTTTGCAACACCAGAGGCGTCACACCCGTGCCTCCGACTAGAAGGATACCCTTCTTGAAGTACCCTATAGTCGTTTAGAAATACCACAGCAAGGAGTTTATTCCACAGCTTGAGATTGCGTTTGAAGTTCCTTTCATACCGCCAGGTGTGAAACTTTTTCCGGTCATAATGTGTGAGGATGAACTCCCTGCCAGTGGCGAGCGGTGCGATGATAGAAAGTAGACGTGGGCATCATATCGTCAAACACTTTTGGTGTTTCCAGTACTTGTTGTGATAATCGGCTTATCTGGTTAGTGCCAGGCTCTGTGGCGAAGCCTGAACATTTTAAAGGAAGCCGGCAAAGTGTTGATGTATTGTAATCAGCTATACCTAAGCTCTTTCATAACTTACCGCCAACTAAGCGGGATTTATCAAGTTATCAGAACTCCTCTTAATAGAATCAAAAAATCAAAATCAAAAATCATTTATTCTGCATAGACCAGTAAACGGCACTTACAAAACGTCAATATCAACAATATTTTACCAAATGCGAATGGACCACCGGTTCGAAACGCGGCCCCGACCTGAGAAGACTCCGGCAAGAAACTCAGCGGGCTTTTCTTTTTTTTTTGGTCTATTTACAATAGTTTACTTAGTCTAGATACAAAATTTAGCTGAGTAGCAAGTGGAGTGAACAGCTCATTTTCAGGCTTGTTTATCATCCACATAATAGTACACTCAATGCCATCTTTAGAGGCACTTAGGTCAGGAGCCCAAGGGGGCTCACTAAAGGAGTAATAAATTTCTCGCAAATCAACTTAAGAACACTTTTCTCTCAAAAAAATGATTGGAGAGTTGTTTTTGTGCTGTTGTTTTGAATCTACGCCCTGGGTGTAACAAAAGACCGTACGCCTTGGTAACCACTATCAGGTGGGCCGTGAGCTTATCTGCCGACTAAACGGTATAAAAAAACAAAAGGGGCCCCAAATTCTGGTGAGGCCCGGGTCCCCGGCAGAGATAAAGACGGCCCTGAGTCCTTGAGTATACTCATTTCTCTAGTCCATATTCAAGTTGTAAACAGATTAAGTGCGAACAAAGCCGAACTTTAAGCTAGTTTGTAAATATTTCCCATGCGCGTGCGCCGACCCGCGACCGACACGGGTTGGGTGAGCCCATTAATTAAACACATTTATTTTAACGGTATATGTGTCGTCATTTTAATAGGCCTAAGTTCAAGATGTTAATGTCTTCGCGTGCTTTGATTCGTGGTTAAGGTCAAGAAGATGTAATGGTCACTACACACGTTGGTCAGTTCAATTTTTGGGTGTATTTTTTTACATATTTTTGTCCCAACGGTACCAATGACGGTATTCCACGTGATGGTGAGCTTCACGAGAAAAGTGACTGCGATTTTATGCTTTTCCTAGAATAATGGTTCCTAATTTGACGACCGTAGCCGAAATTAATTTTGTTTATTCACATTTCCCGGTGGACTTTACCTATCCTTTCGGGGATTTTGAGTGTATGTATTTATCTATTCCATATTTTAAACAATGAATTTCATTGAAAACTTATGAACCTAATTTATTTTCACTAGTAAAAATGAAATTAATTAACACATTTAAATTGTTTTTGTTCGCATTTCATGTTGGAATATACTTGAATAATGAGTTTACAAATGTCAAATATATCAGGGTTTGAAGAGTTTCACGCATAAGTACTTAATTACCTATTCCGGATTCGGGCCAGAGCATCAAAATCATGCCTATGCCAACGTGTGGAAGGGGCTTTATAATTCGCGACCCCGTGTCTAATCTTCTTTAGTTCATAATCTTATTACCTTTTATTGACAGGTTTCAGATATACTAACTAACCGCGGTAGCCTAGTGGTATGGGTAATGAACTGCTGAGACGAGGGTATTATCACACCTCTACTTCAAGGATTTAAAGGCGTGTAATCCCCGATAGCCTAGTGGTATGGGTAATGGACTGCTGAGACGAGTTCTCGGGTTCAATCTTAGGTTATACCATGGCACACACCAATGACTTTTCGATGCTTTTCGAAGCTATGTGTGTATTTAAGAGATTAGTACTTAACACAAGCTAGTTAAACTATGCTTACCATGGGTCTAGGTGACGTTGTGTAGTTAGATTGTCCTAGAATATTTATTATTATTATTATTTATTGCAGGTTTACAAGTGCCCGGTTAATGGCATGGGTTTGCCACCTATTTCATTGGGACCTAAACATAAACTCGCGAAATGTGGGTGCTAGCACCTCTGCCTACCCATTTTATGTTATGTGTTATGTTGTTATATATGTATGTTACTGTCAGCCTTATATTGCTACTACTCAACGTTCAAACGCAGCTGTTATCAATGCACTTGACGTTGGTATAGCTAAGCCACACTGTTTTCACGTTATCGCTATCAGTGTTCACACTTGTAAAACACCACTCGTTGAAGAATCATTTCCAGCAATCTTTCGTTAGGATTATGTTCTCTTGTGGTTATTGCACACTTCGATTGCTATTAACAGGCCTTGAAGGAATAAGTCGTAGTCTAGTGCAAACATATGAATTACTAGCTGTTACCCGCGACTCCGCCCGCGTGGATGTCGATTATCACGTTGTGCGACTCAACTCGATTCTCTACTTGCCTCTCTATACCACTTCTTCTTGCTGTCATGACACCGGAAATAGTTAACGATATTAACGCCAATGTATAGAATCCACCCTATATATTTAATATATTTAACACCCACATTTTGCCAACTATGATTTTTGTTCCCATGTGATAGGGGGGCGAGTCTATCACAGATACTCGGGTACTTTGTAACAAAAAAAACGAGTATGTCGAAAATATTACAGCTAAATAAATCTGGAAAAAAAATTGACCCGAATCCTTGCTATGCGGTGTAAATTGCAAGGAAAGTAATTACGTGCTTAGCCGCACAAGCATAACCAATTAACGTCTTGGAGAGAATCAGACTGAATAAATAGGTATCTATAAATCTATAAATAATGACTGGAACAATAAAATGCATAGCCAAATGTTTGTCAAATTACCTACCTATATTATTAATGACATAAAAATGCTAAAATCAAAATTTGCATCTGTAGGTAACGTAATAAAAAAATATTCACGCGTTTACTGCCAAATTGAGATGCCATTCAGATTTTATTTTCCTTTTCTGAAAGACTTGAGTGCTTGTTATCTGTTTGATTAGCAAAAGTAATTTCCATATTTTTATATTTCAGAATTTTAAATCTGCAGATTTATTCTAAAAAAGTTACTTTATGGTTTATAGGATTTTCGAAAGTATGCACATCATAGCTAACAGAAATAAAAAAAACTACATCGATGTATTTACCGCCAAAAAGTCATCAAATGTTAACACATTTTATGCCTATTTTGGCGCCAAATATTACATAATACATACAACATGACCATAGTACTACAAAATCTAATAATCACATGTAAATTGAGAAACGCGATATCTTCCGTTGCACATAACCTGTTAATATAAAATGATCCTCATTGTATCCTGTACACTAGAGATCAGACGGGTTCAATGAACCCCACCTACGCCAGCCATGCTACCTATTGAACCACCAAATCCGGTATATTTAGAGTTCCGTGTGTACGGTTTTTTATAAACACATATTTTTTTCTCAAAGTATTTTATTGTTACATTACTATTGTAATTAATTAAGTGTATAAAATTATTAAACTGGGTACCTATCAAATAACTGTGTTTTACAATCATGTATAATCATTATAAAACGTAATTTATTGAATGTTATTTTAACAGCTGTTGTGATTACGTTCTGTAATTAATTATGCCCGTTTTTATTGTTTCTTACCGCATGAGTTCCTACATCATAATACCTTTTATAGTGAATGTCTTCGCATGGGAAAAAAAGTAAAAATATTCTATAACAGTAGGCAAGTAAAGTTATCTTATTAATATACACATTTGGTAGATAATATTCGCAACACATGTTGGACCAATGTGTACAGTTGTCTTTACTTTCGCTACCAACTGTCTAAATATTATATTGCACTCTTCAAAAATAAATTAAAGTATGGTAGATAATTACTTTCAAGCCCTTGACCAGTGAAAGTTAATTTAAAAATACGTCTAGCGCTGTAGTTTTTAAGATGTAATGCGTACCACATAAATTATTGTATCATATTTCATTCATATCTTGATCTCTTCACGCTTTTTAGACTAATGAGATTAATATGGATGCAAAAAAAAACAAATTATATAAATATTATGCTAAGTTTAAGTGTAGGTAAACATGAGCAGCATGTATATGACGTTTATATTTACTAAGTACAACATTCAATAATAATTTATTTTATGTATACCACTAAATGGTACTTACAAAACTTCAACATTAAAAATATATTATTGGTTAGCAAATGGAGCACTGCTTCGAAACGCGGCCTTTTCTCTTTTTGGTCCATTTCACTATTTACTTAGTCAAGATACAATAATTTGCTTGAGTAGTAAGTTGAGTGAATAGCTCAGTGAGTTTGTTAAAAAAAATCTTCAATTGAAAGTGATAGTCGACATGAGAATGAATACAGAACCCACGCTATAATAAATTTATTTCTTTTAATTTATTTATAGCACACAAATTACTTTTAAATAATAATTACGAGATGTTATATACAAAAGGCGAGCTTAACTCAAAGTTGAGTTCTCTTCCAGCAAATCTGGGAGTGCTTAGAGGAATTTCAATGCAGAGAGAGGCAGTCTTGTGTACATGGTTCTGATAGTTAAAACATACATATCTTACTATAAATTATAAAGCCGAATGTTTGTGAGTGTGGATGTGCAAATGTGTGGATGTTTGTACCTCTTTCACGCAAAAACTACTGAATGGATGTTAATGAAAAATTTCAATAATTTAGCTCATAAAACAGAATAACACATAGGCTATATATCATCACGCTACCATCCAAGGGAGCGAAGTAATATTCATAAATCTCAACTAATCTGGTGAATTACCTTACGCTGGCGTGTACATACATACACACATATATACACACATACATACAAACATGTTTTTATGAAATATCAGTTTAATAAAAAAACTTCTAACGATGTAATTAATTGATTGTTGTACACGGCATACCGTTATTTATTTACTGACATACCACTATATTGTATTGTGTCGTGTACGGTAGTTAAAAAACATGATTTATACATATTGCATCATCCATTCTTCTTTCGGGGCTTAAGCGGTGCTTTAAAAAGCATCTGATGAGGTCGTCAAGCTGAGAGCCACCATTGTAACGACCTGTGTGTAATTTTTGAAGGCTAGGTGAAATCATATTGACGTGTGTAATCACGACATAGTATAAAACAAAGTCGCTTTCTCTGTTCCTATATCCCTATGTATGCTTAAATCTTTAAAACTACGCAACGGATTTTCATGTGTTTTTTTAATAGAGAGTGATTGAAGAGGAAGGTCTATATGTATAACCAACTGATGCGGAATTTATTTTCGGCATATCCATTTTTTGCATGTTGCGCGACTAGCGGCAATAGGCTCGCCCCGGATTACGTGGGACCGCAAATCATAGTTGGCGAAATGTGGGTGTTTAATACACCTCTGCCTACCCCTTCGGGGATTACGGGCGTGAGCATGTGTATGTATGTATGCAAATGAAAAAAAAATATATATTCATTTCAATGTGAATTAAATTGCAATCATTTTGTTGTAGTCGACTATCTGCTCAGATTCTCACAATTTTAAAACCACAATAAGTAAGCACTGGCTGTATTGAATTATGCTCCGTCATGTCATTGGGCCGAGAAAGTGCTACCTTGTGTCAGTTTGGTAAATAAAAAACGGTTTTACCAGTTATTTTTTAATTAGTAAATAGAGTGGACTGTTCACGGTGAAATGTGATTTTTCAAGAGTAGGTAATCGATTCTCGGAATGACTACTTGATTTTTTTTCTAATGCACCTAACCTAGATAACGTTATTTTTAAAATGGTGCCTATTCTGAAGATATAAAATTCTACTAAACTAGATACAAAACGTAAACCGCGAAAATGTATATGAAATATTAGTGTTAAAATTCAAAATTAATTCTCGCGTTTCGTCTCATCCATTTGTTTCAAAAACGTTCGTAGGAGTCGATCTTACGATGTCGAGATCCTGAATTCGAGTCCATTAGGTACACTAATAATACCTTAACTTAACACAAATATTAAGCTTGGCGGGTATATTAGTAACAGTGGTGATTAGACTAGGCTGCTCTTTGAAAAAATATTATTGAAGTCAATGTTAGGCACAGATAAACAAAAAATAGATATTGGGGGAGGGAGGTCGCCCACCACTCACCCGCGGTTAAACACTTAAACGATAACAATATATATTGGAATGTCAAACCGCCCTCTTCTATTATACATATATATAGATATATATATAGATAAATAATAATATTAGTCTAACTGAGATGAATATCTCCTAGAGAAACTCTGGTCCCTTATTTACAAAAAGTACCTAAATAATGTTAAATGTACATTATTTTGAACATACATTCCTATTTTAGTCCCAGCAACAGGAAATATTATCAATAACCTACCATGTAGGTAGGAATGAGGATAATATTGTGTCTCCTGTGGTTTAATTAAAGTATAAAACCTATATATATATATACCTATAAATATATTGAAGTGTATCTTTTCATAATGAATTTTAGTATTTTATTACCAGAATTCTACGTTAAAATAAATATAATTACGTCTGAATGCCTTGGTGGACATTTGAACATTTTTATTTTTTTTATTATTCTGAGAGTGACTCATGCCGCTACATTGGCTAACGTTGACTCAATGTGTACCGCCGGCATTACATCGTCTGGTATGAAATATCCAGACACATTCCTTTTGAATTTAGAATTTTATTAGAATTTGGAATGGAAATAAGCTCTTATATTCTTCACTAGCCTATAAATAATTATGTTTTCTGCGAATGCGAACAACTATCCCTCTTAAAGAAAAATACGCATATTTTTCACATTTTACAATGATATCCACCACATCTTCTTAAAAATAATATTATTTTCAACTTACTTTACTTCCATTGTGAGATTCTGACGGTCAGCATTTGTCAGGGAACGTAGAATGCTAGTGTTAATATGGTTAAATTAGGTCAAACAGTTAACTCTCACTGTAGTGGATATGTTGTTTAACTTGTTAGATTTTACTCTTGTTTTACAATATATATCAAATAAGCGCACAACTCGAAGACGACTGGACCAATTCGAGTAATTATTTTTTTTCATTGGTTTTTTTTATCGTGCGAAAAATCCCCACATATACCCCCCCCCCCCACCTGAGCCGGTTGGGTAGGTTATGTCGGACTCGAACCGACTAAAACGCACGCGGACTTTGGGTCTTCAGTTGGCGGAGGTGAGGTAGTAGCCAACATATCCCTCGCACCCCGGCAGACCCGGGGCCTTCTCTTCGAGATGACCCCCGTCAGTTCGATCCTGACCGAATGTGGCATTCGCTTTATGGAATTAATAGGTATTTACTAATCAAACGATTTAGTATCTGCTAATAAATTTAATGTAATTTACAAATGATTTTTACTTTTTAGCATCAGTGTAGGTATACATTTATTAACTGACTAATCGCTAATTTGACACTCTACTATATAGACCATCTGATAATTGGACGTTTTGTTGTTGTTGGATTAACTTCTCTGAGACGGGGACTTTACAAAAATAACTGCATTGTAACATCATTTCTTCATCAATTTATTCAACTTCCATTTCTAAAAACTTCTTCACATAGATACATATAAAAAATACAAATAATACATAATACTTTCAATACATCTCAATCATAACTCTTCAAGAAATCTTCAAGAACTGTAAGACATTACACCCAAATCATCATCATCTATTTTTTCATAAATTCCAAATTCAAACTCCTAAATTCCAAAGACAAGTATTTAAACTTTTTACATATATTCAACATTTGTTACATGGACTTTGTGCTAGTTAGACTTAATGCTCTTTAGACGTTTCGCGATGTTGGTCATTCAGCTACTTAGACCATCTGATCAGGAACCCCTAAATCATGGTAAAAATACAAATATCTAAACCTTTCAACTTAAAACACATTACCTACGTTATCAGTGCCTGTTCTTAAATAAAAAAAAATATCTTAACTTTTGTCTCTTGCTCTTGACCGCTTTAAAAAATTACGTCATGGCCACAGACAATACGCTATTTAATCTTATTCCAAAAATGGTTACCGCAAGCAATAAAAGGCATGCAGATGACCTCAAAGATGGCTGAAATTGTGCAGGCGCTGCTAAGGTCAATGTGAAAATATAATTACCCGCCATATTCCATTTATATTTTGCGCTGAGCAAAACAATGTGGAACCATAGATTTCTTTTTCGCGAAAAATTAAAAAATATTTTTCGCAGATCTTATGAGACTCATAGAGAACAGTGAGCAAGATGTTTTTTAAATATATTTATCAAACATGGGAGTGCCATTTGCCAACATTACGCGCTTTTAACATCAATTCCATCATACCGATAGTAGAGCTATGAACGAAGGAGATAAAGTGGACCAGAATATGACCGATTAAACCTTACGAGATTTACAGGGACTTCCGGAGCAAATAAAATTTAATCTGACACTCCTGACAGACGAATGTCAAAGTTGGCGGGAAAAAGGTTTCACAGACATTAAAAGTCTATGAAAAAAAAGTATACAACAGAGGTTTTATCCAACTTAGAGTGCTTTTGACATCACCCAAAAAATTCTCCGGAAGCGATCTATAACGCACATGTGTTCGGTACATAAAGCCGCTTTGTATGATGGACAGTGGTGGGCCTTATACACATCCAGTAATTGAATAGTGCGATGACCTCTCAAAATCATTGTTGTGCATCATTTGGTACGAGGATAAACAGCTATTTGTGTGTTTAGGTTATTATTAGACGTGCGGTGTGGGTAGGTGGGTTGTTTTTGTCACCGCATAAGAGTTCATAGACAGGGAAAAACATGTTCTGATGTATTATTGTCGGAAGCAGGCCGAGGCGGTGACGCAAGCGCGCCTTCTCATATCTAAGGGCAACTGGGGACTGAACGTGTTTGCAATGGTGACCCTCTTTCATGGGACTTTGCCTTCAGCTTAACATCAGGCGAGGTAAAGTCAAATTGACGTGCCATAGATATAAAAAAAAAAAAAAAAACGTCGCGTGGTTTCCATACCCGAGGGGGGCCACCTAGGCTCCAGCGAAGACCTTGGATCGGCGGAGTGCGAGAGATAAATTACTGGATATCTCTCCTCCGGTAACAGAAGTTCGGCGTGCGGTTTTAGTCGGTTCGAGTTTAACATAACGAGAGAATTTCTGCACAATAAAAAAAAGTAATCACAACTTAGCTATATTTCTCTTAATATCTCACAGCTCTTGTTAGATTATAAACATAATTACAATTAACAATAATGTCGCGACGATTCACATATTGTATCGTTTGATCAACACTTTGCTATATGGATGGAATGGAATTTTAAGCTTCTCCAACAGATCTTTGCTATTTAAGTGTAAGTCATTTACAGAAATCCCCCAAATCCTTTAATACAATTTCTAATAATAACTGAGGGGGCTGGCGTTCGTCCAAACGCACTGTAGTTCGCGGTCGCAGTGCTAATTCTGTACCATAGAGTTCAATGCATTTTTTTTTCTCTAATTATAGAGACTTTGCGTAGAGTTCACGTTTAAAATTGGAACATATTTTGTGTCCACAGAAACTTAATTTTGGAATAGTTAAAAGTATTCTTTATTGTCCTTTATATTTGTCTAAGTCAGGGTTTATGTACCTGCCCAGTGGTGGATTTACTAGCAAACCGAGTACCTAGTATGTAGCACATTATGCAATGTGGCAGATTTGAGAGGCTGCACATTTAGCGCCAAAAACATTACATAGTATAAAACAAAGTCGCGTTCTCTGTCCCTATTTTTCATGTCCTTATGTCACTTTGTATGCTGAAAGAAAAGAATTGCGATAAAACACGAATACACTGGCAAATTTCACCTGTTTTTGGGACCACTTCTGTATAAAAGGATAAATGCTATAACAAGCATTTATTCACTAAATAGTGTGAATTGTAAGCGAGCTGTAAAGAACGTAAGTACTCCAAAAATTGTCCTACGATGACACAGAAGTTAATATCTGTTTTAAAATAAACAATAAATTACTTTGTTTAGCAGTAGTGAGAAGCTATATATTGTATATTTCTTAATATTATTTGTTGTCTATGCAATCGTTTTTAGAAGCACAAAGTAGAAAGTTGCACCTAAAGCCTGAAACACAGGATTACCTAGTTCAGGCACAACTAATAAATTATCCCTAAGCAATGACCTATGTAAGACACTTAACTGCACAAACATTATTATATACGCACCTAATATATATTACTTTATATAAGATAACTACTCATGCACAATGTAACAACGCACGATAGATTAAGAACTATGTAAAATATTGTACAATTATTATTATTAAATAAATTTGATTTGATTTGATTTGATTTGAAATCTTTTAAACTACGCAACGGATTTTGATGCGGTTTTTTTAAAAGATAGAATAGTTAAAGTGGAAGGTTTATATGTATATAACATCATGCTACGACCTACAGGTACGGAACAGGAATGAAACATGTTGCAAAAACGGGGTGACGCAGACAAAGTTGCGGGGGTCACTAGTTATTTATAGACTACTGTTTTTTTTGTCTATAAAAAAGAATTAACAAATCGGTAAGTTATTAACCATTACTGTAATAATTTATTAAATATATTTCATTACCTTAGGTAGTTGTATTTTCTACATTGTCATATAAACCATATTACATGTAGAGGCGGTAAAAATTGATAATTAAATACTTAGGTGGCAGCCATTTTGCATAGGTAATTAAATAACAAAGAATTAAACAAGCTTTCTCGTTTAATTTAAGAGTGAATAGGTATAATATTACTAATGGGACATGCGTATACATTTTACATTTAGGTACGTAACAAAAATATATAAATTTTCATTATGTTTTTATGTACGTGCTCTAATAAGCTAGTATTTAAGTACAATTTGTTGTAAGAATATTTCTCTCACCTACAGGTGTCGGTAAAAAATTCGATTTTTGTTGTCTCTGATTCTACCCCTCATCATTCTCTGAGCCTATTTCCAACTAAGTTGGGGTCGGCTTTCTATAGCACTAGCATGAACTCCTATCGTATTCGTAATGTAAAGGTTTCGACAGAACGGAGCATTGTGATTGGCAGTCTGCCTCTTGTGAACCTGTGTGCGAGTGTAGCCCGCCAATCGCAAAGCTCCGTTCTGTCGATACCTTTACATTACGAATTCGATAGTATTTCGTGCTAAGGCTACTAGTCTAACTAAGATGTGACTAAACTTCGATATATTCCGTGAAGCGACTACCATCGAACCTTCACAACCAAATTGGCAATATCGAAGTTCTGCATCTAGGCTAGTCGGACTTTTGAGGGTTTCAACTGACCGTAACGACTGCCATAGATGTTCGTATGGCAACCGGGACCGACGCGTTTCCTTGGGTTCTTAATTAATAAGCTCCCTAATGAAACTAGGGACTTGACTAAACATTAATTTAAAAATTTCATTGAAAGGAAATTGTGCCATAAACGAAATAATAGCCTAACATAAGCAAATTATTTTATCTAGACTAAATAGGTAAGTACCTATTTGTAAATAGACTTAAAAAAAATCTCGCTGAGTTTCTTGCCGGAGTATTCTCAGGCCGGGGCCGCGTTTTGAATCGGTGTGGTCCATTTGCTAAACTAACCTACAATTTATTATTCATTTTGACGTTTTGTAAGTGCGTTTAATGGTTTATACAGAATATTTTTGAATTCGGATCAAAATTCCTTGAGGACATTTCAGCTAGAGTCCTTTAAATCATTTTAGAGTCATTTATTATATTACAAATTTGGCGGCAATAGGCTCAAATCATAGCTGGCGAAATGTGGGTATTTAATACACCTCTGTCTACCCGAGGCGTGATCATTTGTATATATGTATGTAGAATCAGGTCTACATGGGAATACATACCATAAATAGATTTAATTAATTAAGATCGCGATTAGCTCTTGATGCTTGCAACTATTTCAAAAGTGAAAAGCGAACGTTCTGCGTCGGTGGCAAGAGCCAAGCATTGTCTCGATGGCGCGTTAGGCCGGCTACACGAGGGCGATTAGTCGCTAATCGCATTAACCACACAGTTTTTGCGATACAACTCAGATAATTGTAGAGGCCTCGATCTCATGTTAAAAAATTAAAAATGATCGCGATGTTTATGTTTATTCTTGGAAATTATGAAAGTATTCTTACAGAATTCTTCATTTAATTTGATAATCTATTTGCACTGGTCTGATCGTACCTCGGAGAGCACGTTAAGTTGTTAAGGGTAGGTGGAGCCCTAAAAATTTGTTTTTTAACAACTGGTTTAGCTGCAATTCTTCGACATCGCCTTTAGGTTGTGGAGGCTAGATTGCAATCTCTTCACGGGAAATATCGAGGTTCAGCCGGTTAGACTGGAAAATATCCCGAATTTCGAGGTGACAGCTTCGTATGCGACCGGGGTTAACGCTCGGATGATGGGGATTAACGAACGGATGATGCGGATTAACGCACAGATAACATAACATAACCTCATGCCTTTATCCTCGAAAGGGTAGGCAGAGGTGCTAGCACCCACATTTCGACAGTTTATGTTTAGGTCCCAATGTAATAGGTGGCGAGCCTATTGCCATTAACCGGGCACTTATAAACCTGCGATCAATACACAAATAACTTCGAAAAGTCCTTGATGTGTGCCATGGTAAACCTGGGGTCGAACTCGAGACCTCGTCTCAGCAGCCCATTACCTATACCACGAGGGTACTGCAGTTGTAACGCACGGATGATGAGAATTAACCCCCGTATGAAGGGGCTAATTATTGTTTTGCTAACGATGTCGAAGATCTCTAACCGGCCTAACATACATTCTAAGACTAATGACTTTAATGAGAAAATTATGACGGACATCTCAATACATAGTTGCTAACATTTTTTAATGTTTACGAGAATAAATAGAAAGTTGTATAGAGAAATTAATAGAAATGCTAAGATATTGGCAGGCTGGAAATCCATTACAAGTAAGTAATAATACTATTCTTCAAATTGGAATGAATCTGCCATTAATAGTTTATTTTATTTCCCGGAGAAGTCTAGACAGTGTGCTCCAAAAGTTTCTGAACACCTTAAGATCTATAATCCTTTGACAGCCTAATTCTAATTTAAACAAATGTAACATAGATAGCGTTTATAAGATACTAGCTGACCCGCGCAACTTCGTCTGCGTCACCCCGTTTTTGCAACATTTTTCATTCCTGCCTACCTGTTTGTTGCAGCATTATGTTATATACATATAAAGCTTCCTCTTTAACCATTCTATCTATTAAAATAAACCGCATCAAAATCCGTTGCATAGTTTTGAAGATTTAAGCATACAAAGTGACAAGAAAAATAGGGACAGAGAACGCGACTTTATTTTATACTATGTAGTGACTAGATCGATGTCTTGTTTTTTTTTTTTTAAATAAGTAATGTTCGAAAATATATCGCGTGAAGTCCCGAAACTTATAAACACTATGAGTAAACGCCGCGATAGTTTAAAAGTTACTTCATGCAGGTAGTATCCTAAACTAAATTACACTAAAAATTATATATCTATTATCCAGTAGCTTCTTAGACTATACTTAGTAGTTGTGAAGTGGCATCGCTTTATATAATTATAGTTTCAAATTGTCCTGGAACTTTTGGAGCCCACTGGCACTGCCACCCTAAAAACGTAGGTTGGTGATGATGTCATTTTTAATGACGGTTTTACGCTGATAAGGGTCCTAACCAGAGTTATCGCAGGGCTCACTGATAATAACCACACTTATAAGTAATTTCTCACTCCAACCTTAGTCGTTTGTATTTTATCTACTGTTGTTAAGTGTCATTACCTACGTTTTACAGGATAGGTATTCATGACTTGGATGTCCTGAACTGAACTGGTAACTGTGAGCGAACTAATGATATTCCCACTTCTTCTGTCGAATCGACGGCATTTTTTAGTTTCCATCGTGGTGTAGTAATTTATTTCTAATCACGGAGAGGGCCCGAGCATAGGTTTCGCTCTTCGGGAAGGCTTACTACGTCCCCTCCAAATAATCCATTAATAGCAAATTGAAAATCGATTCCATTAATAGAATGTCACATATACTATAATATAGTTCATATCATATATAAAATTGTATAGGTGTTTTGAAAATTATTGAAACGATTACTTAGTAGACGGCCGTTGCGTTTAAACTAATCATTTGAATCATCATATTCCTTTCGGTTTTCTAGCGAATAACATTAAAATCTCAAAACTGTCAAAAAGTATTTAGTTAACTAGATATTAGAACTTAACGACGATTTGCTAAATTTTTTTATACCACTCAGGTGCACGTTCCTGATGGAGAGTGATCACCGTGACCTATGGACGTTTGCAACACCCGACCAACACGACCGACCCGACGAACAAACCGAGGGTTTTAGAAGCTTTCTGCAGGGCAGGCAAGCTTCTAAAGCCCTTCTTAAAGAACCCCACATCTAACAAAAGTATTTAAAGAAACTCATCCTCATCATTTAGGGCTAAATACCAAACATCATTAAAAATATATCCATCGGAAGAGAGGCATCAGAGCAAGGTTAACACTCTGGCTGTAAATACGACAGTGACGCATGTCCAGCGTGTGTTGCGCAGGAGTTGAACGAACCGATCGTGTATTCGTATGTTGTAGACGGGACACAGGTTTAGATGGGGACAAGGGACCAAATAAAAAGAAAAGCTTAGTCTTGTCAGGCTGAGGCCGCGTTTCGTACCAGTGAGGTGGTCCATTTGCTAACTTTGTGATTGCCATTTAATGGTCTATACAGAATAGATGATTATTTTAATTTGAATTTTCATTTACATGTTTGGTTTACGTACTCAATTTCCGTAAGTTAAGTTTTTTATTGTTTATTTATTTATATCCTGAACAATGTTACATTATATTGAAAATATAATGAATCTTAGTCTAAGTTTAGTATTTCCTTAAATATGGGAACAATGAGACTATATTCGACTTTAGGTGGCAGACAAGTACAAGGCATATGATTATTTCTGCAGTTAGCTTGACTATATGGGCGTCCGTAGTAAAATTAATCGTATTTGTAGCGATATTATTAATTTGCAAACAAACGTGTTTATTCCTGCAACGAATAACTTATTGGTCTTGGTGTTCCTATATATTTAGATGTATATGTATTTGTATATTTAGGTATATAAAAATGTATCTAAGTATGTTTTGAGAAACACATAACACAAGCTGTCAAGTGCTCACCATGGGTCTAGGCGCCGCCGTTGTGTAGATTGTACTGCAATATTTATTGCTTATTAATTATTATAATTTATTACAACGTTTTGGATCACAAAACTTCATCTCGGTATATAAGAGTTAGCTGTCTTTGTAAAAACCAAGAAAGCAATTAGAGGAATTAAGCTGCAGTAGCTCCGAGTTGTAAACTTGCAATGCAACTGAAATAATTTTTTTAAAAATGTGTCGCGCAACTGTGGCGCAACTAGCAAAAGCAGCCCGTCTGTACAAATTAAGCTGAACACTATAACATTTCAACAAGGATAATAGTTAAGTGCCTATGTATCGGTATCAGAACATGTAGTGTGTCATTACTGGTTGTAAACTTTTATCAGTTTGTTAGCATATGCTCATAAATTGTATTGATTGCATTTGAAGTGCTTTAGTTGTGATTTCAATGCGCGACTGTGAACATTAATAGACAGTTTTATTAATAGTTATTTTCTAAACTTGAACGTTACGGTGGTAAAGAGTTACAAAACTTACTAATACAGGTAAGTTTTTTTTTATTTAGGACACGTCAATTTGACTTCACCCCGCCTGATGGTAAGCTCAAGGCAAAGTCTCAGGAACGAGGGTCACCATTACAAACACTTAAAGTGTTGCAATGGTGGAAAGTGTTGCAATGGTGGCACTCAGCTTGACGGCCTCATCAGATGGTATTTCACACCCCGCTTCAAGGACCCGGGACTGTAGGAAGAAGTAAGTAAGTAAGTTTGCATATTTTGAAACGAAAGCACGGCAGCCTGTAATCTCTACTGTGCCGGCTGACAATAAGAATAGACCATCATCCAATCATCCATAGATATCAATAAAGATGAATCGCGAAATATGTTGCTAAGCGCTAAACTTGAAGACGGCTGGACCAATTCTAGTAATTCTTTTTAATACGTTTTTATTAGTTTCACTTGTATGTTTGCTTGTAACCGACTCTTTTGAGCTCAATTTTGCCCTATTTTGTGACCGGCCTCACACACAAAGCGTGTTTTTTAGTTTTTTAAAACTATTATTTATTTTTTGAACTCTAAGGAGGGTTTTTACGGAGGGAACGAGAGCCGCGGGCAACAGCTAGTGAAATAAAAATAGGTAATTAATAAAGGAACACTATATAATGCATGTCTCGTATAATAACAATACTAAACTGTAGTACCTACACTACACCTGACATCGCAACATATAACGCAACATATATATGTGCATAATAAGTCATACTAATTGATTACTATTTAATGCAATTAGGAGAATCGAGCCCAGGGTTTAAGTGTCATCCCAATATGATGCAAATAGTTGTATCTTGAAACAATGTTTCAGCATTCTGTGTTAAGCAAATAAACTATCTAATTGATAGATATTATTATTTATGGATACTAATTAATTCATTAACCTGAACGCAACACAATATGAACTATGTATTATACTTTACATGAATACGAGTTTCCTGTTTGTTTGTGGTCAGAAGATGTAGTTTAACATGTTCTGCGGTTTTGTTTTCAATATAAATAAGTAACTATACCCGAGGCTCCGCTCGCGTGTCATTTCCCAAGCTTTAGTCTATCATTAGGCTAAAATTTAAGAAAATCGGTTTAGTAGATCCCTCGCTTTCCCCCCTACAACAACATATCAGAAACATATATGAACTCCGACGTGATTCGAACCCGCGATCTTTCCCTTACAAGGGGAACGCTCTGACCGCTAAGCCACGAAGAAAATTCTTTTTTTTCTTTTTTTTTTACCATTTAGGTGGCAGACAAGCACACGGCCCACCTGATGGGATGCGGTCACCGTGGCCTATGGACGTTTGTAACACCAGAGACGTCACATACGTGCTGCCTACCCTAATAATTTTCTCCTGTATCTTTGGGGCGGTGGTGGGGTTCGAATCCTGTCCAAGTATTCTCTTATATCTAAATTTAATATGAACAGTCAGCATACTAATTACTTTAAAAAAAAATCTGCAAACAAACTCTTTATATATTTACTCTGCTTGGAATTTTAATTCCGCACCGGCAACCTTTTACCCACATAAATGGGTTATCAAATGCACAAATATTTTTTCACAATCGCACCAGTACCAGTTTTTTAGATAACTCGTGATGCGTCAAATCAAACAAACAAACTTAGCATTTAATTAAAAAGTTACGTGACGTAAACGAGAGTGAAACATTTACATTTACATTACGTTTCATTTGTTGAATATTTATATTTCTCATACACAACTAACTGAATGATATAACTATTTAATTTATGAACACATGTGGTAGGTACATACGTCATCATCATTATCTTCCGCGGACCAGTGCCACAGGAACGCACAAAGACTTAGTGTGTAGGAAGTGCTTACTAACATAGGTCGTTATTTACTAACAAGTTTTGTAATATATTTCTATGTATTCTTAGTTTTAAGGTATATATCTATGGGCCGTAGAATAAGTTTATAACAACTGTAACTTTTCTCATGTTGCCTGAAATAAATGATTATTATTTTCTTTATTTCATTTATATACATATAGATTATATTTTTAAATATATAAAAAAGAACAAAATTAAACATATTTAAAAATATAAAAAATAGTAGCCCACCGGTATCGGGCACAGGGACCAAGCTACCGGAGGTTAGGGCTCCAGAGAGAGGAACCTCCTCACAATACGTGCCGTGTCGAGGAGTACTGCCTTCTGCATCAAGCCCTTGACCCAACTGCCTAACGCGAGCCTCTTGAGATGTTGGTCGAGGCTCTTGGCAATCAGTCCGTGAACCGATACGACAATCGGCACAATAATTGCTGAATCAACATCCCACATGTCGACAACCTCGTGAGCCAAGTCCAAATATTTTATTTGTTTATCTTTTTCGGCTTTCACGAGATTATCGTCATGGGGAATGGTAACATCAACAATTATTGCGAGACGCTCTGATCGGTCAATCACCACTATATCAGGCTTATTGGCTACAATAGTCCTGTCAGTGATGATTGATCGATCCCAGTACAATGTGGCACGGCCATTTTCAAGAACTGGGTCGGGCACATATCTGTAATACGGCACCTCCAAATCTACAAGATTGTACTTCAGAGCAAGTTGCTGATGAACGATCCTGGCCACTTGGTTGTGTCTATGCAAATACTCACCGTTGGCAAGACGAGAACAACCAGAAACAATATGCCTGAGGGATTCTCCGGGACGATGACATGCCCGACAGATGTCAACCGTACCATCCTTCAGGATGAATCTCCGATAGTTGTTCGTCATTACAACTTCGTCAGTAATTGCACAGACAAAACCTTCAGTTTCTCCAAAAAGGTCACCGAATCGTAACCAGGATACCGATGCTGTTAAATCTATATCGGGCCCATATAAAGCCCGGTAAAATCGTCCATGCAGCTCCTTGCTCCTCCATACCTCCTTGCGATCATCAATGCTGAGTATTGCAGGTTTGCGCCAGTTCTCTTTCGCAAGAGCGAGCGGTGTAAGCCCATGGTCCACAGTTACTACATCTCGATGCACGTCCACGTCAACATTGAGAAAGTATTCTCTAAGATTGCATATCTCGCGGTTGTGTAGAGTCTTAATGTTTAAAAAACCACGACCCCCACACTTCCGCGGGATATACAATCTCATTACTGAAGAACGTGGATGGTGCATTCGATATGAAGTAAGCAGTGTACGGACTCTTCTATCCAGGGCGTCCAGTTCAGTCTGAGTCCATCTGAGTATACCAAAGGAGTAGGTAAGGACGGGTATGACCCAATCATTGTAGGCTCGCACCTTGTTACCGCCTGACAAAAGACTTTTCAGTACTTTTTTCAGGCGGCCAAAGAAGCGTTCCCCCAAGGACTGTTTCATACCCGACTCATTAATGCCTAACCCCTGTGACATACCCAGATACTTGTAGGTATCGTTTGCAGTAAGGGATCTAAGTTTTGTGGAATCTGAAAGTTCTATTCCTTCAGATTCCACAATTCTACCTCTTTTCACATGCATGACCGCACATTTGTCCACACCAAACTCCATCCTGATGGAGTTACTAAAAGTTTCAGTTACCTTAAGTAACGCCATCAGATGGAGGTCGTTGGGGGCAAATAATTTGAGATCATCCATATAAAAGAGGTGTGAAATAACCTGACCACCTCTCCGCAAACAATAGCCTAACCCTGAATCCTCTAATATAGTACTTAGAGGATTCAGAGCCAGACAGAACCACAAGGGACTCAAACTGTCACCCTGAAATATACCCCGCTCAATCTTTACAAGTTCACCATCATCCTGAATGTGTCGACACCCTGGATAGCAAAGCACCGTTTTCCATTGCCCCATACATGCCTTCAAGAAGGTGCAAAGAGTCGCATCAATTTTGTACAACTCAAGCACCCTCATGAGCCATGTATGCGGCACGGAGTCATAGGCTTTTTTATAATCTATCCAGCATGTCGCCAAATCCTTTCGATTACGGCGAACCTGCTGATTGATGGCCATGTCAATAATAAGGAGCTCTTTAGTGCCACGAGCCCCACTTCTACATCCATTCTGAGAGTAAGAGAGAATAGAATTTTCAATAATATGACTAGTTATTTTAATTCTCAGAATAGATGTAAGAAGTTTGTAAACTGTAGGCAGACATGTGATCGGCCTATAGTTCTTGGGGTCCATGGCACTACCAGACTTAAAGAGCAGGTGGGTGACACCTGTAGTCACAAAACTTGGAAGCGATCCTGATTCTAAAGCTGACTGGAATTGAAAAGCCAAACATGCGTGTGAACTTCGGAGCCATTTTAACCAAAAGTTGTGTAGTCCGTCCGGTCCGGCAGCTTTCCAATTCGGTAACGAACGGACTACACAAGCAATGTCATCTTCTGTGATTGACACAGGCTCCATTGTTGGTATCGCTTCACACAAATGTTCGACTTTTTGCATCCAATCACCCTCTGTGTGAGTGACGGGAACCGACCAAATGTTGCGCCAAAACGTGTTTGTGGCAGCAACATCCGGCAAGCACGCGTCACCCACAAGATCAGGCCGCTCCCAATTTCTATACACCCACCTTTCGTCCCTTTGGAATGTGCAATTCAGTGTATATCGGTCACATCTTTTTTTATATCGCTTTATCCGGTTTGCCCATGCATAAACTTTCTGCTTCAGGAAGTCGATGCGCTCTGTGACTCGGAATTCATAATCATGAGGACTGATGTCAGTACCCGAAAATGCCCGATTCACAAAGCGCATGACTTTCGGGCGTGTGTTGCCCGACCTGAAGCAGATAAGCTTGCCAATGAATGGCCTCAGTGATACGACGCTCAATTCTACACTGCCACATTGGCTTTCCAAAACTTGGTCGAGTAGCGGTCTTACTTTCTGGGAATTTAATACCAGCTACTCGACATGCTGCAATGGCTGCACAGTATAAAATTGAGTGTGTATCAGTGAGATTTTCACTATTATCTAAATAAATAGGTAATAGTGAATCCAAGGCACACACTAGCGCTATATTACGTTTATGTACAGGCAAACGCGGTAAGCGAGGTCTAATATTATAGTTCATGTACCGATAATCACGAATGGCACACTCCAAGGCATTCCTTATTTGATCATTGTACTGAGTACTTACGGAAAAAGCAACATTATCCAACCCATCATCAACATGGTCATGATGTGTTATCTGGGAGATCACTTCCACCGCTGCTGGTTGTGATGGAGGAGGGATAACATCACTGTTCTGCAAGTCAGAACGTAGCCTATCAAGTACAGAACTATCCAGTAACTGACATCGCTGGATAGCCCGCACCTGATCCGACAGTCGCTGTGCCGAAACGTTTACAGTTGGTTTAAGATCCTGAAACACAGAAAGCATGCGATCACGGTACGCAGTAAGATTGGTTCCTCCCGCTGTAGCCGCAAAATATGCCCGCATGACGTTTTCGTTCATAGACGTCGTCCATCGCATGCGGCGCACATTACCACCGGTAGCGGGGGCCCTATTCGAGGCCGGTGGGCCTCGGGACCCCAAGCAGGTCGGTGGCCGGCCTCTCCCTCGCCGGCGCGCAGGTATTGGTGTCGTCGGTGGGGAGAAATACTCGCCACTGGAGCTTGAGCTCGACACCCCAGGAGTTTCCACTGTGGTTGGCTGTGGGGTGGAGCTATGTGGCGAGTCCGGAGATCTTAGGCGTGCTGCTTTCAACTGGGCTCTCGTGATCATCTTGCTGTTTGTCTATTATTTTTATGCATTATATCATATTTTTATGATTGCTTTGACAGACGGTGTCATGTCAGCATATGATTTGTGGTATGTACTATTTGTTGTAGATTTCATTTTATTTCATTTTATTTTACAGTTATTGCGTATATTTTCTTTTTGGGATGTGATATAAAATACTATTGCTGGGTGATTTTGTTAATATAAATAAATTTTATTTTAGACAAAAATGTCGACAAGTTGATTCCAGTGTTGCCAGTTATGATTATTATTATTATTATTATTTCCTTTATTTATTTTTAACACATATTATATTACATTTTTAAATACATTTATAAAAAAAAAAAATCTAAATATATTTAAAAATATAAAAAATAGTAGCCCACCGGTATCGGGTACAGGGACCAAGCTACCGGAGGTTAGGGCTCCAGAGAGAGGAACCTCCTCACAATACGTGCCGTGTCGAGGAGTACTGCCTTCTGCATCAATTATTATTATTATTATTATTATTATTATTATCTTCGCCTTCAAGACATTCATTGGTAGTGCTTGTGCGGCTAAGCACGTAATTAATTTCCTTGCGATGTACACAGGAATCGGGTCCAAAAGTTTCAATTTTATTTAGCTGCAACTTTTTCGGTTAGGAATTTATTTTCGGCATAGCCATAGCCATTGCTAAGGTCAGACAATTGTTACCCATGTAGCGTGGCGGTTTTCCTAAAACGGCAACTCTTCTGTGTTTTATCTACGATGACATGAACACTACCGCAGATGCGGGGGCTCCTCGCGCAAAATATACGCGTATGAGTTTAAGGGGATTATGTACTAGTTTTTTTTTATAATCTGCTTTAATGTTGCCAGTTAATAATATTTCTCATAGTAGTAATATAGTTTCATAATAGTTTCATAGTAACTTTTTAAAGAATAAAAAAATGAATAAATAAGTTTAATTTAAGTATTATTAATGAAAATATTTCTAACTGTAATATCTTAGGCCGAACGCTAAAACACAAGCGGATGCGGACGCGGGTGCCCGCGTCGGACGTCCGCCGCGGGCAACGAGTCCGCGAGCGGGCACCCGTCGCGTGCGTCCGTCTCATTTAGCGCTGCCAGTATAATTTTGATCTCGAGCGTCTACAGTTGCGTCGAGTAGATTACCATGGATTATTTGCTTATTTATTATTTGGCAAAGAGACGTATGCGCAAACAACGTCGACTACCTAACCTGTTCGTGACAAACAGGCTACTCAGCGGAGAATTCGTAACCAAATTTTCGAAGTTGAGGGACAATGAAAACGAAAACGCTCTGTATCGATGTTCATGATTGTACTTATATCTAACCTCCGACGCGTGTGACCGTAGCATCTAGCGGCGCTCGACTGATTTGTTGAAACCAACCCGCGAGCGGCTGCGCTGCTCTAACTATTTTTCATTGAGCGTCCGCCCGCGGGCGCCCGCTCAAGTTTTAGCGTTCGGCCTTAACGTTTGGTCATAAAAACTATTCATTATAAGATAATGTATTTTAATACAATTTTAAGGTAGAAACATGTTATATTTATCAAATCGATTTAAAATAGTAAAAGTAAAGTTCTAAACCAGTTAAACCTGACCACACGTCTGTAAGAGACTGGCCGCGGGTTCAAGTCCCGTATACACAATAACTTTTCCGTTATAAGTGTGTCATAAAATAACACTTATGAGAACGTAACCCATCCGCGAACCAATAAGTTTAAAAATCCATATTTCTTTTCTATTTCACTATCATTACATAGTATAAAATAAAGTCGCGTTCTCTGTCCCTATTTTTCTTGTCCCTTTGTATGCTTAAATCCTCAAAACTATGCAACGGATTTTGATGCGGTTTGTTATAATAGATAGAATGGTTAAAGAGAAAGGTTTATATGTATATAACATCATGCTACGACCAACTGGTACGGAGTAGGAATGAAAAATGTTGCAAAAACGGGGTGACGCAGACGAAGTTGCGCGGGTCAGCTATAGCTATAGCTATACTATAGCTATAGCAGCTTTTATAAAGTACTAATATTCCCGCTATCTCGAACTCGTGTTAACGCGGATTTACGTCGGCAGTGTAACTACTGAGCTACCGACGCTATCTTCTATAACTTGGACCACACAACACCCGCTGTTCCAGTTTCCCAGATGTTTTCGCGCAAATGAAAGTGATCACCGTACGCCACAGTCGCGCTCCGCCGAGCGCATGAGCAATTTGTAGACAACTTTTTTTTGCAAAAACACCACTTTTTGTCGCCCGTCTACTTTGTAGCGCGGTAGAATGTGAAATATGCGTTGAAAGCAAAATACTCCTTATGTGTAGCTCAATGACCCTAGTCCTCCATGATGGCTCCCCCTCCCCCCGTTTCTAAGGCATGTTGGGGACACCACAGTTCAAACATCCAAAGGAACCCAAATCACAAAATAGTACATACATACATATTGAAGTCAAATTGGCGTGTCCTAAATTAAAAAAAGATGACCTCCTTTCCCTAATGTGGGAACCATGGTCTCCCTATCTATACCCGGCGTATGGGGAGGCGCACTTCCATGCCCCATGCGTAGCAGTTGCGTACTACCGCTAGGCCTAGGTACCGCTAGGCCTAGGTACCGCTAAGTATATCCGTCCCAATCGAGCAGTCCGACTGGGGAAGTACCTCCACCCTACAGAATATCGCCGTTTAATAACCTTGTGTTGTGTTTTCGGTGGTGAGTAGGGTAGCCAGAGCTCACTAGAGAGGTTTTGTGTTGTCCGTGGGAAAACCAAAGGCTTATCCTACATCTTTTGCGCTGACGACACAGAATGTCTCTGTTCTTACAGGGGTTGCGGCACGAGTGTTATTCCTCTGGTGTTACACTCGCCCATAGGCCACGGTAACCACTTACCATCAGATGGGTCGCGTGCTTGTCTGCGACCTAAGTTGTATAAAAATAAAGGCCTCAGACACGACATTGCTTATTAAGTTGTACATATCTGCAATCACTCACTATCCATACTCACTCCACTCTCCACCAGCGAACCAGCGAAAGAATCATTTTCAAATTATTTATTTACTAAGTATTTTATTTATTATAAACTAGCTGCGTCTGCGTCTTCGTCGTTCGACTTCGTCTGCGTCACCCCGTTTTTGCAACATTTTTCATTCCTGCTCCGCACCTGTTAGTCGTGGCATGATGCTATATACATATAAACCTACCTCTTTAACCATTCTATCTATTGAAACAAACCGCATCAAAATCCGTTGCGTAGTTCTAAAGATTTAAGCATACAAAGGGACAGAGAACGCGACTTTATTTTATACTATGTAGTGATAGTGATAAATTATAATATTTTTGACAAATGTAGGTGCATAATTATTGTAAAACTTTGACATTCATAAGTGCTCTTTATGTGCCTAAACTGAATACATGAAATTGATTCTTTGATTCTTTGATTCTCCCCTTAGTATAACAAAATGTTCGATGAACGACATGGTCCAAATCTCAGTATCGTTCGCGACTTCGCATTATCTATGCGCAAGGTCATGATCTTAAGTCGTGCGTCTCAGAACGAATATAAAAAAATGTCTGATGACTACAGAATGCTTAGGTATATACCGTACTAGCTGACCCGCGCGACTTCGTCTGCGTCACCCCGTTTTTGCAACATTTTTCATTCCTGCTCCGCACCTGTTAGTCGTAGCATGATGTTATATACATATAAACCTTCCTCTTTAACCATTCTATTCTATCTATTGAAACAACGACAAGAAAAATAGGGACAGAAAACGCGACTTTATTTTATACTATGTAGTGATATAGAATTGTGCACGTTTTAGGTATACCTCCTTACATTTTTTTATTTAGGGCACGTCAAATTGACTTCACCCCGCCTGATAATAAGCTCAGGAAAGAGGGTCACCATTACAAACACGTACAGTATTACAATGGTGACGCTCAGCTTGACGGCTTCATCAGATGCTTTTTCACGTCCCGCTTAAAGGACCCGGGACTGTAGAAAAAAGTAAACACGTGAGTTGGTAAGGAATTCCAAGACTTAATGGTGCGGCAGAGGAAATAGCCACCGAACCGCTTGGTTCTTGTTGGAATATTCCGCACCGTATGCGGGTGACATCTAAGCCCTGCACGTTTTGTCATGTGTAGGAAAGTAGAGGGTGGGATTAGTTGGAAGAGCGCGGTAGTGCACGCGACTGCCACGCACGGGGCGCCAGTTCGATGCTTGTATGCATGAATATGACTGTTTGCACTAGTCTGGTCGTGCCTCGGAGAGCACGTTAAGTCGTAGGTCCCAGTTGCCATACAAACATTTACGGCAGTCTTTACAGGTAATTGGAGCTTTCAAAAGTCCAACCAGTCTAACTTGGGATTTCGATATCGCCATTGGTCACTGGACCATTGGTTGTGAAGGTCAGATGGCAGTTGCTTCACGGAAAATATCGGAGTTCAGTCGCATCACAATTAGACAGGAAAGCCGACTCCAACTGAGTTGGGAAAAGGTTCAGAGAATGATGATTAGGTACTTAAAGCCTCTATATGAACGAAACGGAATCATTGAGAAGGAGCTAGGAATCAAAACAATAAATATTATTATCAGATTATCATATTCAAGCCTATTACCATAGGGTATAGACCTGCTGGTACCCTGGTAACTGGTCCCTATATCTGCTGAAGTGTCTGCAGTTGTCGTATGAGGTCGGCTACGCAATCATACCTTAATAGGATAGTTTGGAGTTCTCTTGAACTTGCTCTAAGAAGTTTCCCAAAATTATATTAACTTTTAATCGCTGGCTGTAAACCAAAAACCCTATTTTATAAATAAACACACATGTCATTAGTGACAACACCCAGTCAAAAACTCCGAATTCAGTAATGTGAAGACACCCGATTTTTTTGGGATAGCTATGGAAAATGCAGAAATTAACCACCTTGAGGGCGCTTACGAATCACTCCTTGATAATATAATTAAATTGACAGAAAACCAAAACAGTATAATAACAAAATTTGATGTGTTAACAAAAAATGTGGAGGAATTTAAAAAGACCCTGACGCAATTCTCAGATAAAATGGCAATTTTCGAAGAAATAAATTCGGATAGAAAGAGAATTAAGTCTGAAATGAAGGTTATGAAGACTAGAATAGATGAACTGTATGCTATAGTGAAAGATGGGAAGGAGGATGACTCTGTGCTTAGTGACCATGAAGACGTACAGGATATTGAGTCCTGCCATTCAGGATTCTCTTGTTCTTCCAAGGTACATTTTGAAAATATGTTTCATTACTTTTGAAATATTGAAATTCATGTAATTCACGTAAACAACATAACATAACACCCACATTTCACCGGTTTATATTTAGGTCCCAATGTAATAGGTGGCGAGCCTGTTGCCATTAACCGGGCACTTATAAACCTGTGATAAATACACACATAACTTCGAAAAGCATCGAAAAGTCATTGGCGTGTGCCATGGTAAAACCTGGGATCGAACCCGAGACATCGTCTCAGCAGTCCATTACCCATACCACTAGGCCACCGCGGCTGGCTTATTATTATGTCTTTCCCAATATGCGCCGTAGCTTCGAAACCTCCACCTTTCGCGCCCATTATACACCTAATGTTATTTTTTGAACAGGCAACACAAAAGACGTGTTAAGTGGAGCGACATTCTTGTACGTGACTTTGCATAAGCTTGCCGATATCCACAGTTTCCGCCAAGAAAAATAACACAGTCTATCCGCGTGTTAGAACACACAGTCAAGGGTTCCGTATACGAAAATAACGTTATTTTTATTAAGTACTAACTGGCTGATTCGCACAAAAGATGTCCACAATTTTTGCAACGGTTCTCATGCTTTATACACATATAAACCTTCTCCTTGAATCACTTTTTCTATTAAAAAAGCCGCATCAAAATCCGTTGTGTAGTTTTAAATATAAATAGGGACAGATGGGCAAAGTGATCTTGCTTTATACTATGCAGTTATAATATTGAAGTGATTACGTAGCGTTACCCCCTTTCCATCGAATATCAAACTACTACTAAAATTCCTTGTTCGTATTTTTCGTTCCGCTACGGATCCTTAAAAACAATCTCATTTTATTTTATAGAGCCTATAAACATTAGGTAGCTTTTTTACAACAGTAAAATACTTTTAACATTCAAAAATTAATTAAACAACTTGTATCTATAGAATGTGTTCAAAAGTTAGTTTCAAAACTTCTATTGTTTCAATAGATTTCATTTAATTGACACAAGCTTTGTGAATTAATTATGAATAAAATTATTGTCTATCGCTAAGTTGTACCTTATTTTAAAAAAAACGGACTGATATTCTCGTTGTATAAATGACGTCTCTCTTTGTCTAAAGTTACCTGCCTGTACAAACGATGATTATAGCGACATGTGCGTCCTGCTTCACATAGACAAAATTGTTGACTCTTCCGTGAAAAGTTAAGACATTCAAATATAATAATCAACCCCTTATTTAGCCTTTTAGGCATAGAAATAAGTCTATGCTTTTAGAAGTCAAATTTCGAAATAAGCTTTATTTTCAACACACATAACAGTTATATTACGTGATACATAATTACATATTATTTTAATAACTAAAAGGTTTAAAAACCTTACGAACTAGTTAAAAAGTAAGATATTAAAAGCAAAATGAGTTAATTTCATTTACAAAGTGGTTACTTAGTTTATTGTTGTGTTAAAACATTCCCGCCTTTTTAACAAAACTAAAATGTTCTGATATTCACTGTATTTTTTGTCTCTTGCCATCAATTTTTTTTTAAATACAGAGAAACAATGCACCGCTGTTGAAAAGTTTTTAAGCGATTGCACAGACGCTAGACGTAGGGCCCGCTTGTCTCCCACAGAACAGAGAAAAGAAAATTTGTAAATGGAAAACTACGCCATTTTTTATTTAGACATGAAACCTTTTTGCAGCCTAGTGATAAAGCATTTATTTATGGGTTTTATTTTCGTTAACTAAAACTACGATCTATTGAAAATAAGTTTATGTTATCTGCTAGGTAGAGTCAATCATCACATTGAAAATGCCAAAGTAACTAATGCCTAAATACGAAAGTAACTCTGTATGTTTCCTACGCTTTCACAGCTAAATTGCTGACCCCATTTTGATGGAATTTGTTTTATATATAGATTAGACCTTGGGAAAGGATATAGGCATTGTTTTGTCGCGATAACCGTCACCTATGCAGGCGAAGCCGCGGATAATTACATAATAATGTAGAATATAAGAGTGCCGCGGTAGCCTAGTGGTATGGGTAATGGACTGCTGAGACGAGGTCTCGAGTTCGATCCCAGGTTACCATAGCACACACCAATGACTTTTCGATGCTTTTCGAAGTTATGTGTGTATTTATCGCAGGTTTATAAGTGCCTCGGAGAGCACGTTAAGCCGTCGGTCCCGGTTGCCATACAAACATCTATGGCAGTCGTTACGGGTAGTTGGAGCCCTCAAAAGTCCAACCAGCCTAACTTGGAACTTCGATATCGCCATTGGTCATTACACCATTGGTTGTGGAGGTCAGATGGCAGTCGCTTCACGGAAAATATCGAAATTCAGCCGCATCACAGTTTGACTGGAAAGCCGACCCCAACTGAGTTGGGAAAAAGGTTCAGTACTAATGCTATGGGGTAGTTATGTGCAGTACATTTTGAAAAGCTTTAAGTATGGTGACTGTTTTAATTAAATTTAGATAGGCAATAATGAATGCTTCGATGGAATTCGAACCCGTAATCTTTCCCTTACAGGGGAAACGCTCTGTCCGCTAAGCCACAAAGCATCATCTGAATCGATCGAAATTCTCCTATATAACCATCTTTGGTGCGAGTTATCTACCGACAATCATTGATATGGAGGGTTACTTTACCTTCCATTACGAAATAAACTTTACAAAGTGCGACCTACCTGCGACGTTTTCGAGTTCTAAGGGTTCATTCAAACCTTTGATCAAGGCTTTGAAGTTCTGTATACGTAATTATATAAATTGTTCCGAAGAAGTTTTAGGGTATCTTTGACATTGATTAAAGACAGACTTGTGCTTTTGTTTACGGGACTTCTATGGAAAATTATAATAAATAATAGATATATAAATAATATACCTAAATACGAACCGGTTGTCATACCAGTTGTTTCAGAGTCTAATTGCGTTGCGGCTGAACTTCGATATTTTGTGGAACCCGTGGAACGACTGCCATCTGGACTCTACAATCTATAGGAATAGGCGATATCAAAGTACTGCAGTCAAACCAGTTGTTGGACTTATTAGGGCCTGCGCTTTTTGCACTACCCGTAACGATTGCCATACCTAAATGTTCGTATGGCAACCGGAGCCGAGGGCTTAACGAGCTCTCCGAGGCACGACCAGACAGAAATTATCCATATTCATGCGTACGAATATTTAAACTGCGCAGTGGTCGAACCCGCGCCTTCTGCGTAGCAGTCGCGTTCACTATCGCTACGCCACAGAGGCATTTGGATATTCTGTGTCAACCCTGTACGCCATTGTGCCCGTAATTCATATTTTTTAATAACGTATAGGAATATGTCGGATTGGAGAGCACTGCTCAGGTCCTTTAAGTACCTATTACCATAATGTTATACAACCTATAAACGGCCTATTCAACACAAAGATATTTTCCTGAGCGCGCGTTAGCGTAGCGCGTTCGAACGAAACAAGCATATCAGCTGTAGGTACAATCCCACCAAAAACATAAATGTAAAAAAGGAGAGCCAAGTTCAATACAAAAATTCATACACAATAAAACACTAAACTAAAAAACGGACTAAAAAAAAACTAACTAAAAAAAAACTAACTAAAAAAGAACTAAAAAGCTAAAAAAAAAGAAGAAGAAGAATACAAACATTATTCTTTGCTGTGGTCTTCGCCGCAAAAAGAATGGAGATCTGGGATTGAGTGCCAAGTTCTATGCAAAATCCAAATATGTAGTCTAAGGGCTGACTTGGTTGGTTTTCCCATACGAATTATATAGCCTTCGCATGTTCTAAACCTGTTACTGGCTCCAAATGGTTCGTGTAATATTACACACGGTGCGGCTCGCCAGTTCTGTTTCTTGAACTTGGCTTGACACGCTCCCGCGTGTCTAGATTGATTAATAATGTTGTGTATGTTTGTCTGCAGGTGACGATGACCACCGGACTCGACAGGGATACGATACGTGCAGCATACGACGATGTACGATCCGATAATTCACCTACGGAATGGTAAGTACTTACAGGCTTCTGCAAGGCCTATTTTTTTTTATTCCCCTTAGGTGGCAGACAAGCACACGGCCCACCTGATTGGAAGCGGTCACCGTGGTCTATGGACGTTTGCAACACCAGAGGCGCCACACACGTGCTGCCTACCCTGTAGAAACCTTCTAATGCCCTTCTTGAAGAACGCCATATTGTAGTCGCTAGGGAAAACCACAGCAGGAAGCTTATTCCACAGCTTGAGCGTGCGCGGTATGAAATTCCTTTCATACCGCACAGTGCGCACCGTTTCCGGTCGTAGTGTGTGAGGATGAACACCCTCTTTATGGTGAGCGGTGCGATGATAGAAAGTAGGTGTGGGCATCATGTAAGTGTGAGCTATTGCGTATGCGTACCTCCATTGACAGCTCAAGTACTTAGGTAGAGATGTCTGCGGGTCTGCCGGGGTGCGAGAGATATGTCTTGTATAATCTCACCTCCGGCAATCAAGGACCCATGGACGGCGTGCGTTTTAGTCAGTTCGCATCCGACATAATCAGCTCCACCGGTTTTGGTGGAGTATCCGTGGGGATTTTGCGCACGATAAAAGAAAAAGGTCGAGTGCTTAGCACTTTCTCGAAGCACTCATCTCGTGACTCTCAATCAGCTTTCGTATTGTGTATCTTCCGTCTTGTCTATATGCCTAAACTGTTAGTGTATATAAAATTTTATCTGTGGTCGATTAGCACTGACCGTTGACGGTCACGGTTACGAACTTTTTCGTATTGATTCATAAAAGATTGCAATCGCGTAAGCATAATATAATTTTACGGTACAGAATATTCCATCAAGAACCAAGCGGTTCGATGAGTCTTTTTTTTTGCCGCACCATTAAGTCCTGGAATTCCTTGCCGGCGCACGTGTTTCCTTCTTCCTACAGTCCCGGGTCCTTTAAGCGGAGCGTGAAAAAGCATCTGATGAGGCCGTCAAGCTGAGCGCCACCATTGTAGCACTGAACGTGTTTGCAATGGTGACCCTCTTTCTTGAAACTTTGCCTTCAGCTTAGCATCAGGCGAGGTGAAGTCAATTGACGTGGAAGAGGGGCACCATTGCAAACACGTTCAGTGCTACAATGGTGGCGCTCAGCTTGACCGCCTCATCAGCCTCCTCCCTCCGCTATCCATAGACATATGTCCCTAACATTGCACTTATTCTTTCAGGGCGGTATTCAAGTTCGACGGAGCCCGCATCGTGTGCTCCGCTCGCGGTTCCGACTTCACAGAATTCCGCACACAGTTCTCAGACGATGACCGCGCGTTCGGATACCTCAGGTGAGTTCAGAACTTTATCGAAATAAGGAGAGAAACTGCTTATTTATCCCACCAGTAGCCTTAGCACGAAATACTATCGAATTCGTAATGTAAAGGTATCGACAGAACGGAGCATTGCGATTGGCGGGCTACACACGCACACAGGTTCACAAGAGGCAGACTGCCAATCACAATGCTCCGTTCTCTCGAAACCATTACGAATTCGATAGGAGTTCATGCTAGTGCGACAGAACTTTATCGAAATGGGGAGAGGAACTGCTTATTTATCCTACCAGTTGTCGTAAAGTCGGTTATGTCGTTAATAATGCATATTTTGAGCCTGACAAATGAAAATTATCAATTTTCATTTGTCAGGCTCAAATATTGTCTACAATAATAATTATACAGGGTATAAGAGGAACACTCCCGAAGTCGAAGACGCCTGATAGTAATAAAAAAAAATAGAAAAAAAAAATATTTACCTTAATTTTTATCATGCCAATTTGTTGTGTACCATGAGTACCTACTACCAGGGTCCTTCGGCTTCGGTAGTGTTCTCCTTACACCTTGTAAAGAGCAAAAATTTGTATGACATGAGTGTGTGTAAGTTTATAATGAATGAGTAAACTCAAAAACTACTGTGAGAATTTCAAAAATCTTTCGCCATTGGAATGCTACATTCGTCCTGAGTAACATAGGATATATTGCACTGCGCGATAACCAACATCCACGCGGGCGGAGCCGCGGGCAACAGCTAGTACCACATAAAATACCATAATTTAAACTAGATAGTCAAACCGCGGTAACCTAGGGGTATGGTTAATGGACTGCCGAGACGAGGTCTCGGGTTCTATCCCAGGTTTTCCCATGGCACACTCCAATGACTTTTCGATGCTTTTCGAAGTAATGTGTGTATTTATCGCAGGTTTATAAGTGCCCGGTTAATGGCAATAGGCTCGCCACCTATTACATTGGGACCTAAATATAAACTGGCGAAATGTGGGTGCTAGCACCTCTGCCTACCCCTTCGGGGATATAAGCGTGATATTATGAAAAAAAACTACATAGGTATGTCTTATAAACAAACTTTAAAACAAAAGTTAATTTTACCTCCAGATTCCAGTCTTTTCATACAAGCGCTTCGGCTTCTGACGTATCTTCATTCATCGGACATTTTTTTAATCACAGGTTGCAGATGGGCGACGAAATGTCGAAACGCAAGAAGTTTATGTTCATGACGTGGGTGGGGCCGAACGTGTCCGTCATCAACCGCGCCAAAATGTCCACCGACAAAGCTATCATCAAAGACATCATCTCTGTAAGTATACATTCATTTCTCATTCATAATATAAGTACCTACTTAGGTAATAGCCTATGCCCGAGCGGAGGCGATTTGGACGTCGGAGGTCGCAGAATGACCTCCGTCATCCATGAGCGCGGGCCTAGGGTGACGGGTGCAGCCGCCTGTCACTCTAGCAGAAGCAGGCCGCGGTGGCGGTGCAAAGCGCGCCTCCCCATGCCCGGGGACTGACGGGGACACCGTCGTCCCTACACCCGACGGGGGTCATCTTGAAAGAGACGGCCCCGGGTCTGCCGGGGTGCGAGGGATATGTTGACTACTATCTCACCTCCGGCAACTAAAGACCCAAAGATGGCATGCGTTTTGGACGGTTCGAGTCCGACATAACCTCTCCAACCGCCCTCGGCGGAGAAGGGGGGTATCCGTGGGGATTTTTCGCACGAAAAAAAAAAGCGTGGCTGTCAGTTATCGCTTAACTTAAATTTTATATTGCTAATCATAACTCTGGTTCTACTTTACCGATTGCAATCAAACAAACGTAAGATTTTAAGTTGGACCAAACCCCTTCAAACAAATAGAACCGCATCGAAATCCGTTCAGTAACTTTTGCGTCAATCGCGGGCAAATATAAACTTTTTAAAATTATATAATAGTATAGATATAGACACAGTTTATAGATTTCATATTGAATTGAATGTGGTGAGACAACGTCTAATTTTAGTCAGTTCGAATCCGAGACACTTACCCACCTTTTCCACAAATTTGGAGGTCGAGCCCATGGAGATTTCCGCTGACCGCATGCAAAAAAAAAAACATTCTCACTTTCAAAATGATATTAAAACGTTAAAAACAGAATAAAATCAATCTTGACAATAAAAGAATAACAGAAATCGTTAAACATTTAACTATTTTAGCAATAACTTTCAGTGCTCAGTCGAGCGACACTGAGCTGAAAGGAATCAATTCCGTTTTAATTACGAAGATTACAGTGAAAAATAAAAAGTTAAGTTACATAACTTTTTTCGTTCTGAAAATTGATACTTACTGTATATAACATCGGATAAATTTTCAGAAAGTGTTTTAAAGGTTTTAAATTAATTAATCTTCAAAAATATAATATTTCCACGAAAAATAAAGCTTTATTTATTTTTAGCCTTTTATATGTTTGTTTAAAAATCCCTTCAAATCGCCACGTTACTTAATTTAATATGTCATCTGAGAACATCAAGAGACTGCGGTCAATCGCGTCCTCTCTTTCTAAATCAATGCGTCCTCTGCGTACATTATTCTTAATTTAAAAAAAGTGCTCGCATGAACCCGTAGTGGTGCCAGTCTATGATTGCTCACGTTTGATGTCACGCACTGTGATTAGTCCAATGGTGTTTGAACTACTAAGACGAGGTCTCGGGTTCGATCCCAGGTTTTACCATGACTTTTCGATGCTTTTCGAAGTTATGTGGTGTAGGTGTCTCTATCCGACAGAAAACATAACAAAATGCCCATTTGACGACAATAAGCTCGCTACCTATTATTATGTTGGCCGAAAATCATAATTGACAAAATGTATGTATTCAATCTCAGTCATCTCTTTCGAGGATTAGAAGTTGAAATATCACCGTCTAAACAGAATTAAAAAAAAAACCGCATACCGAGTCCTACCCGCCTCGTTCAAATAGGTAAATTATTTTGGCAATGATCACGTTTGTGAATCATATCACCCGTGAAATATATTGTCGTACGTAAGTACGTCGCGTCGCTCGAGCAGTAGCCTTAGCACGAAATACTACCGAATTCGTAATGTAAAGATATCGACAGAACGGAGTGTTGCGATTGGCGAGCTACACACGCACACAGGTTCACAAGAGACAGACTGCCAATCATCTCTCGAAACCTTTACATTACGAATTTGATAGGAGTTCATGCTAGTGCTACAGGACGTGAGGTCCCGGATCGCGACCGTGACTAACGATCGGGAGTTAAATATGAAATAGATTTATTCATTACTAGCTACCGTTAGTACCGCTGCCGCGCAACTTCGTCTGCGTCACCCCGTTTTCGCAACATTTTTCACTTCTCCGCACCAGTTTGATGTAGCATGATGTTATATACCTACATATAAAACATCTTCAATCTCTTTATCTAAAAAAACCGCATCAAAATTCGTTGCGTAGTTTTAAAGATTTAAGCATACAAAGGGACATAAGGACAGAGAACGCGACTTTGCTTTGTACCTACTATGTAGTGACTAGCAGTTGCCTGCGATACCACCCGCGTGGATGTTGGTGATCGTGTATAGTGTTGTTAATTTTAACGCTCTATTCGACTCTACTCGCCTGTCATCTCCTTCTCCGCTTTCCATGTTTTCCCCCTTATTCCCATCTGCCCTTCTATTTACCCTTTACCTCACTCTTGGCCCCTTCCAGTTTCCCTTCCCAATAACTTCATCCTCTCCTACACCTATTTCATTTCCCATTTTTCCCTTTTTCTACCCTGACCCGATGTCGCTCTTTACTGTTCTATTATTATACTTCAATCTGTTTAAGTATTCAATAGGATATAATCAAAAAGGACGATCTCTCATGCAAGCATTGATACCTTATTTCGCTCTCTTTTTTCGCTATTAAAGGTTCCTAAGCTCTATCCGTCTTTCAAATAAATGTCAAGATACTCGTATCTTCATAAATGACGAACTTTCATCCCCTCTTAATCCCATTTTTCGCGTTAAAAGATAGCCTATGTCCGTCTATCCGCATTTAGAATATATACTAGTATGAGAGTATGACATGTATACTTAGTACCTATTTATAAATAGTAGTGTGATAAACGGCTTTATTGTCCCAACGCTTAATACGCTTAAGCTTGTGCTTGTAAGCAGACTTAAAAAAGTGCTTTTCACTTAAAACGCTTTTTTAATAAGTCGTCTATAAACGTACGTAAATTGGACATGTTTTGTTATTTTACTGAATAAATAATTGTGTTAATATATAATAGTAAATTAGTCGTTGGAACATTGGAGATATTTATTTTATATTAACAATTTTGAACACAGACATTGTTATAAGTATCTATTGTTTATATAGGTACACTAGATTATACTCTTATATTATTTACACTTATTATAACTACGCTATACCTATTAAATTGTACACTTTATTATACTTATTTACTATATTCACAATTAAAATTATACCTATACACTGAACACTAACTATATACATTAAGTTTATATACTACTAAACTGGATACCTAATTAAAATACGAAACTTGCATTCGAACTCGAAAACTCGCGAAATAGGTACATACGTAACGTCACGGACGATCGCTTTAAGCCGACAGCGAACCGCGTACTAAAAAGCATAAAACAAAATAAAGCTTAAAAAGCATCACAACACAACGAAAATTTATACGACTTGAAGTAATGTAGTCTTAAACACGTTTAAATCTATATTGTCAAATTATATTCAATTTAACCGCATAATCATATTGACAAAATTTTATATTTACGACTTTATTTTTGGTCCATATAGTCTATTTTCCGACGCGCGCCAGTGCAATGCGACGCGGTCGGCGATAGTAGGTACATCATAACATACCTGCGCACAGTGCGCACCTAGAAACAAGCGTGCCGTCGGTTTCGTTTAAACCAAATAAGCTTATGCTTGTAAACGTACTTAAACGCTTGTAGCAATAAGCTCAGACTTTTCGTTGTGTTGTGTTTAAACGGCCACTACTATTTATAAACCCATGATTCGTAAATCGCACTATATTGATTTCTTTAGTGGGTAAAAGCATAAAAATATAGTTATAAGTCTATGGGTAAAAGCTCTCTACCTATTCGTGTGGTGTGTGTCCACTGACACTCCACATGAATAGGTAGAGAGCTTTATTATCAACTAATTCAAGACATTTTAATGCTTACATTTTGATTTTTGAAATTACTGCATAAAAGGCTGTAAAGACAACTATAAAGAAAGGAATCCTTTGGACTCTAGACAAAATGACATTCTTCTATTGATGGAATCGCGTCGAAACGGAACGTTTTCAATTTACTATCAATGGATTACTTGACATTGCGGCGATTTTATTAATAAACATAATTATGTTGTGTTTATTATTGGAATGATTCTTAATGTGTGGTCCACATGTATGGAGACTGTGGTTTCATTTATTTATTATTTGGCAGTTCATGAGTAGGTGCTTCTATTTTCTAGGAGTCTGCCACTGAATACGGTTTTTCCTGTAATATAAAAAGTAAAAAATATTCTGGTTGTTTAAAAAGTATAATAAAATTAGCAATAAATAATTTCATAAAGTAATGTTCAGATCACAAAAAATCATACAAATACTTCCTAACATTAAAGCCAACCGTTTGTGCAACAGCGGAAATGAATTCATAACCAACGATACACTTATATTTCGCAGTATCCAAGTCAATCTCTTTGCTGCCCGCAATCAACTTTAATTCAACGAGTGTAGCTATTTGAGCCAATAGATTGCTTGTGAGGCCAATCTTTTCTTCGAGTATGGCATAGAAAATTGCCAGTAAACGGTCTAAAGTGAACACTTTTGGACCGAGCTGTGTATTTAACTTCTCAGATATTTTAGCTTTAGCTCTCACTTGCTGGAGTCTTTTGCGTTGCTTCCCATGGTTCTTCATGAACAACCGTTTGTCTTCCTTTGGTGGGTTGTAGCTAGCTAAATATGCAGCAATTAGTAAGAATTTTGCATAATATGGTAATTCAAAGCTCTGTGCAAACGTTTTAGTTGATGTAAGTTCATCTTTTAAGGTGTTTTCAGAGTTATGTCTGGATAGATATTCTAGGTTGCTATTTTCTTTGCCTGGTGACGGTTTTACAGTCTGAGAATCACTGATTCTAAGGTATAATAGTTCTAAGTTTGATTTGAGGACAGGTGATATGTGACGCCAAAGTTTTGTCAAATCTGACGCTCGAATTTCATTCTTTATTATTGGCTCACAGTATTTAGTGAAGTTTACACGCGCCATATGTTGCAATTCAATCAAATCTCGACATGGTCTATAAAATACACTCAGAAATGCATTGAGAAAGTTTGCAAACAATTCTGGTTTCTCCAATTCACATTTGATATTGTCATCAACATCATATGCTGTTAATAGGTGCTGAATGAAACCTTTTTGCTGTAAGAATATGATTTTAAACAGTTCTTCTTTGTTGTAGTTCGGGAAGAATAGCTTAATTGGTTCACGAATACCCATTTTGAAATAAAAATTTTCATAAACTAAGTGAGTTAAAAATATAGTGCAGATATTTAGGTTACAGAGTTCACGCAGTCGCAAAAATGCACTCATAATGTTATGATCCATATTGCGAAGTCTCTCTGCCCTGTCGAACACTATAATAATAGGTTCATAACCACTAATTGTGTCCTGCATCCCGTTCAGACTGTTCGTAAGGTCCATCAATGTTTCACATTTAATTTCAACCTCCTCATCGCTTAAACCTGATAGTATATTTTCATACATGATTTTAGCTGTATAACATTCGATGCAATCAATAATGACATGCTTGTAGCTTAAATATTGAAGTACAGAGTTAACACACAATGTTTTCCCTGTCGCCATGCTACCGCTGATAAATATAGAACAAGGCAAACACTCGTCGCCTTCGCCGAGGAGATCAAACAAGTCGTTTAACTGCTCCTCTCGGCATGGTATTTTGTTTTGTATCTCTTCCATTTTGATTAATAATTGCCGGTTTTTAAGAAATAACTATCCAACTGTTCGTTGTCGACTTTATTTTGACAGCAAACAACCGTTCGTCTTCGTTTAGTTCCGCGCGCCTCTTTGTTGTTTGACATTTTTGACTTCATACCGTTCCGTTTCCCGCGTTTACACTATCAAAACGGTTATCGCTCTAAATACGGTGCGACCTCTCTACGTCAATTTTTACATGGTGTCCACTTACATTAATAGTATTCAACACGGAATATAGATGGTTTTACTGTTCTGTGGTAATTTATCAATTCATATTAAAGGAAATATTATTTTGTTTCAGAATTTTGCAGTCGAATTACAATTGGAAAATCAATCTGAAATAGACATCGATCAATTCAAAGATGCTCTGAATAGAGCAGGTGGAGCAAACTATGGGACTGGCGTCAGGGATTTATGAATTGCACAATAATTTATATCCTAAAATATTATATCAAAGCTTTGAATTTTTTTAAAAGCCTTGGTAATGAACGAGGAAATAAATTAAAATTGAAAGCTGTGGTATTCAACTTTTTTATTAGGCCATCATCGGGCCAAAAAATATTTTTATTATGAGTAGGGAGTGCTTCTATTTTTTTAAATTTTATACTGGTTTGATTATGTAAGTTCTGCATTACTCATTTCATGATGTTTTGGCCGAATGAAACCTATTTATTTATTTACTAAATTTATATTTGGTTGTATTTTTGTTTAGGGAAATTGTAAAATTTCAATAATTTATTTTTAAAAGTCTGTGCAATTTGTACTCGCTAGTGTAACTTGTGGATTTGCCAAAAAAAATCTTTAGTGAATGTTGCCATGTATAGGGCGCGATAAGTGCATTTATTATTTTGTCTACCTGTATTTTTCTGAGTCGAAAATTTACAATGTATTGTATACAAAAGTATTTGGAGTTAACTGGCTTTTATATACATTGACTAGTGTATTACCCAGCATTATTGGTAAACGAATTAAAGTGAATACATTAACCAAACATCATTACGCTTTTTTATTTCCGACCTTTTCTGTGATTTTGGGTTCTCGAGACAGATGCATTCCTCGATGCAGTTCTAGCCAAATTAAGAACGTCCAACTCCACATCTTCTCGATGTCGGTGAATGTTCATAGGCCTGCGCTGCGAGACTTTCTGGCGCTTCACAAAGGTCCAAGTCAAGCTCCTTTGAAATCAGTGACTATTCCAAGATGCATTTTTGACGGAATGATATGAACAGCGTATTTTGGAAATGAATGTTGGCAACACTGATAGTTCCCCGTTACCCGCTCCTAGCTGCTTTAAGAGGAAACACTAGGGCTGATTTCCCATACAAACGTAGTCCCCTGTTTTCTCCCTGGATAATACTAGTAGAGCAATATTTTTTTTTTCTAAAAATCTATGGCCACTATTATCATGTTCCTATGTTTTCATTTTTTTCATAAATTATTTATTAAAAGAGTTATGAACCTTCAAATACCTAAAAAATTGGCCAGATTTTCCGCTGTGTTCAAACATTCAGTAAACAAATTCAAATAGATTTTATAAAAAAAGGAAAACATAGGAACACGCCCAAAGCCTTTCTTTAATTTTTAATGATAGAAGTAGCTGAATCGGTTAAGTTTTGGAGAAGAAATCAGGGGAGAACGAAACGTTGATTTCACGCACTTTTAATAGGTATTTTCGGTCCAAGCTGCAGTTGTCTCTATCGCACTCTGCGGAGGAAGGGTTGAGGTTGGGGACGCGCGGACTAATACATATACAAACACTCTTGTGACGTGAAGCTTAGTCGATAATTTTATCGATATCTTAGTGTTGTTCATCGATATCGATATTTTGCGTGAAGTGCATTTATCAGATTATTTGCTGTTCTATTGTTGAAAGGTAATAAGTAACTGATGAACGTTTTCTAGATATTTTTTTATCAATATTTCAAAATTGTTACATAGTGTGTAAATATCACTACATAGTATAAAATAACGTTGCGTTCTCTGTCCCTATTTTTCTTGTCCCTTTGAATGTTTAAATCTTCAAAACTATGCGACGGTTTCTGATGCGGTTTGTTTTAATAGATAGAATGGTTAAAGAGGAAGGTTTATATATGTATATAACATCATGCTACGACCAACAGGTACGGAGAAGGAATGAAAAATGTTGCAAAAACGGGGTGACGCAGACGAAGTTGCGCGGGTCAGCTAGTAAATAAATAAATAAAACAAAAAAAGATCAAAATCAGACTCTGAAGATGTGCTTGCATTTTCTTCAAATAATTCTCGATTTTTCTTGGAAGCTTTTTCTTATACCACTTAGGTGGCAGGCAAGCACACGGCCCACCTGATGGGAAGAGGTCACCGTGGCCTATGGACGTTTGCAACACCAGAGGCGTCACACACGTGCTGCCTACCCTGAAGAAAGCGTCTAATGCCCTTCTTGAAGAACCCCATATTGTAGTCGCTTGGGAAAACCACGGCAGGGAGCTCATTCCACAGCTTGAGCGTGCGCGGGATGAAACTCCTTTCATACCGCACAGTGCGCACCGTTTCCGGTTGTAGTGTGTGAGGATGAACTCCCTCTCTTTGGCGAGCGGTGCGATGATAAAAAGTTGGTGTGGGCATCATGTCAAACAATTCTTCTGAACACAGGCCATTATACAGGCGGTAGAACACACACAGTGAGGCAAAGTCCCTTCTGATGTTCAAAGGTTCCACACCACCTGAGAGTATGCGATTGTCGACGATCCTCAGCGCCCGCCGTTGTACCGAGTCAAATGGGTCAAGCTGGCATGCAGGCGCCCCGGCAAAGAGGTGACAGCAGTACTCCATGTGGGGCCGAATCTGTGCCTTATAAAGAAGGAGTCTTTGCTCCGCAGTGAAGTACTCCTAGTTTCTTTGATGCCAGCCTAACCTTGTCCTCCAAGTGACTGCGGAACTGGACATCGCTGGAGATATCGACACCAAGGATCCCGATACTCGAGGAGATGGTGAGCGGTGTGTTCAGGAATTAGGGCGCCACAATAAATGGGGTTTTCTTAGCGGTGAATGCACATACTTGTGTCTTAGTGGGGTTGAATTGGACCAGGTTCAGTCGTCCCCAGTCGGATACTCTGGTGAGAGTAGTCTCGATTTCAGACACAAGTTGTTCGCGACTTTCCTCCACCTCAGAGCGAGGGATGTTTGCACGGCCCGGCTTTACTCAAGAAATTGTGCTCGAGTTTGTAGCCAGGGTACATTAGATATCCCGTATCGGCAGGGCATGATATTTGAGTCTCCGTCAGAAAGAGCAACGTCGGTTTCGCGGCTTCTAGATGGTGGTGGACCTCGTGTAGGTTAGAGTGTAGACCCCTGATGTTGCAAAAGTCCACTTGCATAGTGGAGTTAATAGCTGGAGGAACGTTTCTCTTTATTGATTTGACCATTTTTGTGAAGGAGTGGGAGTGGGGGGGGGGGTGAAGGTTAAGGGAGCCTCTGTGCTGGCAGCGCAGGAGACAAAGGCAAGGCTTCGCGCCACCGCTGACATATTAGGGTTATGTGACTGGCTGGCGCGGCGGGCGGAAGGGCCCCCGGTCCCCTCCCGGGTACTGCAGCCGGGTCCACTCCGGTCTCCTTCTCCGGCACGACTACAGCATCGGGAACTTTACACAGGCTGCTGGTTCAGCCTCCTGGGGCGGAGATTAAGTAATCCCCAGGTTCGGGAACCGTACAGCCTGCGGGCGGCCAGCGGTTAACCGTTTCACCGGGTCTCCCTGACCACCACGTCAACTTTTCACGCCCGCACAAGTCAGCCTTTGGTCTTCCCGCTGACAAAACAAAACCTCCCCAGTGGCTACCCTACTTACCGCCGGAAACACAACACAAAGTTATTATTAGCCGCGGTTATCTGCAGGGCGGAGGTACTTCCCCAGTCGGACTGCTCAATTAGGGCGGGAGATACCGTCATGTCCTAGCTCCATTAGCACTTCACGCATTTGCGATAAAATACTTGAATTATCTTTGTTTTCATCACTGTAGAAATAATTTTATTTATTATTTTATTAAAAACACTGGGCTTAGCATACTTAGATACTAGTGAGACTATAATAGCTAGACTACTTATTATTATGCAAAATGGACGTAAAGAGTGAATAAATTTCACAATGCAATTTTTATCATTGAAATTTAAGTATTGATAAAAAACGACCTGTCTCACACCTAGCTCTGATGGAATTCGAACCCACGATGGTTTACTTTTGTTCACTGTTCAAATAAATTGTGAATGCAAAAAAGTAAAAGTAATAGGATAAATAGCAATTATTTCATCTTCATCGATTGTCAAAGATCTGGGAAGACATTGCATTGCGTGTGAGGGTGGTAATGTCTTCACATTAGCTATACAGCGCGTAAGAGGTAGGTATTGGAAAAATTCGACGCTTCTTGTAACGATTCCTTGGCTGAGTGATTAGAGCATTCGTCCGGACGGTGAAAGAGAGACTTGGTGGCGAGCGCAGTGCGCACAGGCACAGGAGGGCGCGGGACGTGGGTGCGGCGTACCACGCACACATTGACAGTCCCACTCACACATTGATAGCTCGGTTGTTCGGGCACTGCGCGACAGCAATAGATTTTACAAATACCTATTTTTCAATTCTCTCGCCCTTAGTGTTTCCTCTTAATGCATGCATGCTTCAAAACCTATACAAACTTATTTAGGCAGGTATTGGAAGATATCATTACCCGTTCTCAGAGACTCAGTAGCGACGCCTGCTCGTTCAAAGCCTTTAGACTGGGAGAGATAGCTGATACAGCAGATATTAAAAGTTGGAATTCTTTCCCACATCATAGAATGTCGCGTTAGTAGGGACGCATACATACGACTTTTCGTATTTGTCTACCCAATTGAAAAATCTATGCACGTCACTGCAGTGAGTGTAGAAATACTGACCAAAATAATCAATTTAGTCTTATGGAAGCAGTGTATACAGAAATAAAACACCAAAATATTAGAATTTCGTCATATTTATTTTGCAAAAGTTAACAATAATGATTACTAAAAAATGGTTATTCCGTTTGAAAGTCTTGCTGGTTCTATTAAATCATTTTTATTTATTGAAACTAAAACCTTATTAAATAAATATAAAAATATTATGGCTTAGTGTTTTGGCTCTAACGAACACATTTTGCTTATCGCTAAATATTTTATACATTCGCAAATAACGTGGCCCTCCTAGAGGAAACTACAATAAGTGATAATATTGCTTTCTGATACATTTTAACTTCACTAGGTAAGTTAATAATGGTAGTTAAAACACCTATTACCTCATCAAATTATATTATATTAACGGTACTATTTATCCCTTTAGTGTTTGTACACATTTCAACAACAATTAACTAGGTATATTTACACTAATTCCTGTAACTATAAAAAATTCTGAGACTAATAAGGCATTGTATCGCAAATTAGTTTCTAATAACTCAGTACATATTTTTATTAAGGCATTATGTCAATGAGCGGCCTTCGCTTGTTTAAAAAAAAACAAACGCGCGCATTGTATGGCAAGATGGCGTCTATTTATAAAGGGACGAGAAAATGTGTGAAAAGAAAATCAATTTATATTACTACCAGTTATATCCTCAATTATTTATTTTATTTGCATAGCAATACGTATTGAGGACGGTTTCGTCATAAATATTGTCTGCCAAAATAGGTGACTGCGCTTTAAATTTTATTTTCATAAAGTAAATTATTAATGATACATTATTACCTACTTAAATAGTGTTTTATATGTGTTGTAACTTATAGGGTATCCAATACTTAGGGTAGCCTAGGTAGCCTATACTAGCGATGTCTATGGTACTACAATCCTATTTTTATTACAAAGATAACTCTATCTGTACTGTACCTACAATTGCATATTAGTAATATGGACTAATTATAGGTATGATTATTAATTTATAATTCTCCTGCTATTCACGAATGCATGAAGCTCTTGTGGCTATATAAATGCCAGGATATCAAAACTAGGAAGGTGAAAACGACGTGATTAGGTATTCATTATTTTGATAAATGTGTATCGCCAACTTATGACGGGTCTACATTTACGTAACATTTTACTGTGACCGTGACAGAAACGCTTGTCAGACCGATAATGTGGACGTATTAGTCGATTTTAAATGAAACCATTGATCGACTTGTGATTTCAGTACAACTCGAGTTCGTGCTGATACTACGCGCGTTGTTCCATCCACACTGAACGTAATGTCCTGTATCGATGCCATGCACTCCGGTCCGATGTACGTGTCACAAATGTGGACCCACATTTAAATCTCATTTCATTTCTAAATTGCATTATATGACTAAGTCAATAGGGCAGATATACTGTTTGTAGCCAAATTTAGTAATCTTAAATGTTCTTAAACAAAATATTATGCTCAATAATCTAAGTTTTAACTTAAAATTAAGAATGTTATAAAATTAATACACAATTTGACAGTGGACAGGCAATAAAATTTTTTGCTTATAAACATTCAACCACATGCAATGTCGTCTTTACCATTCGGGGCACGTACCCCGCTCACCGCTTCAGGGGAGGCCTTAACGGACAATTTCTCGCATATCAACTTAAGAGAAATCTAAAACTCTTAACTTTTCAAAAGGGCCTCTAAAGTCTTGTGTGCCCAGGGCCCCTGCCATAGACAAAGACGAATCTGACCCCATGTGTAGTAGATTTTTTCTTTTTCAAGTGAAACACTATAGAAATGGATGAATTTTGTAGGATGAATCTAGATAGTAAAGTACTTTAAATCTTTTTGGTTACAGAAACTCTTCAATCTATTAACAAAAAATTAGCAAGTACTGCAAATTTTGCCATGGAAATAATAAAAAAATCGCTTGGAAACAAATGCTTATATAAAAGTCACTAATCTGCAACTAATAACCCACAACTAAAAACGACAAGGTATTATAAGATTGACGTGTCTGTGTGAGTGAAAAACAGATTCCTATGTATGTCATCTTAGCTATGTTTGATGAAAATCAGTTCAAGATGGCCGCCACCACAAAATGGCGGATTACATTTCGTATGCACTAACTTTGACACTAAATCGGTGTTATTAGATATAGAATGTCCTGTAGGTTTTCATCAGAGAATAGTAATAAGCTTCATATCGTTTAACTGTATATATTCCAAACATATTATGTACTATATTATTGCTTATTTATTGGTGTACTACAGTGGTACAGAAAGGTATCGTATATTTATTACTTTTACCAAGTCTGTTTTCGCAACCTATGTATGTGTGAGAGTGTGTGTTTGTGTAAGGATATGTGTGTTATGTGTGAGGGTATATGTGTGTGTGTGTTCAAGGCGCGGGCGGGGCCAGGGCGCGTAGTAGGCGCGAGTTAGTGTGCGCGCCGAACAGCACTGTCAGCAGAGCCACCCCGTACCCTGTAGCGCGCTCTCCCTGCAACAGGTAGCAATATATATATTATATTATATAGTCTTTGGGGATTTTATGCTAAGCGATATGACTGGATATGAGATTTAGAACAAGATTAAGAAATATCTTACGATATAGATGTAAAGTGTAAAATAAGACTTGACATAAAGGTTCTAATAGTCCATTTGTTTAGGTATTTAAAAAAAGCTAAACATTTAGCTAATCTATTTAATATGTTTTGTTCAAAAACTCAATATAAAAATACATATCATAAAGACTAAAAACCTGTATTGAATCATTAGTTAGTCAGTCAGTTAGCTCAGTTTATTTGTTTAACATGTGTTTTTTTTTAAAGTTGTGTGTAGTTATCGCACGTTTATAATTACCCGGTTAATGGCAAAAGGCTTGCCACCTATTACATTGGGACCTAAACATAAACTGGCGAAATGTGGGTGCTAGCACCGCCTACCTCTTAGGGGATATAGGCGTGAGTTTATGTATGTTCAACTAAATGGAGTATAGTTACCATGTCATAAAACCCATTAAAAAAAGCAAGGTGTGTGTATACCTAAATGACCCACCCTCATCGTTAAGCTGGTGTCGAGGAACTTCTTATTTTTTTACTATGTTACCTTTAATAGTCATGAGCTTTTTCATTATTGTAACATTAATTTTGCAGTGTTCACATAGTTTTACGTTAGAATCCAGTTCAAAACTCTTAGTTTTAAGTTTATTTTTGTAAAGATTGTAATGTGTTTTGTGCATCAAATAAATAAATAAATACGTACGCAGTGGCTGGGCGCGGCCATGTCGACGTGCAGCCACTTGCCGGGGAAGTCGAAGCCGAGGTGCGCCAGGATGAACAGCCCGGCGCACGACGGCTGCGCGTTGTTGCGGTCCTGCTGGCGCACACACACACACACACACACACGTTTTACATCCGGTTTAGATAGATAGATAGGTAGATGGATAATTGTTTATTGTACATCTTAGAACAGAGTTAGCAGTACAGTGATAAAGGTAAAGTTGCATGTACGATGGGCGGCCTTGGACTCTAGCCAAAATGCATTTGTTCCGAATCTACATTCGTCTGAAAATGTATGGGAGTGACATTTGTTGTCGAATGTCATGTGATCCGATTCCGACAACAAATGTCACTCCCATACATTTTCAGAGCGATGACGAAAGCATTTTGGCTAGAGGCCCTTATCGCCAAAGGCGCTCTCTTCCTGCGGGGCTAAAACGGGCGCGGGACAAATATCTCTATCCACCGCTTATGTCTAATTGACCGGGACAAAGATTTTTCTCCCCAATAGCTAGCATGGCGTCAAAGGAGATTTTTTTATTTTATTTATAGTACGTCAATTTGACTTCACCTCGCCTGATGTTAAGCTGAAGATAAAGTCTCATGAAAGAGGGTCACCATTGCAAACACGTTCAGTGCTACAATGGTGGCGCTCAGCTTGACGGCCTCATCAGATGCTTTTTCACGCCCCGCTTAAAGGACCCTTTTTTTTTCTTTTTTTTATCGTGCGCAAAATCCCCACGGATACCACCTCCACCAAAACCGATCGAGGTGATTATGTCGGACTCGAACCGACCAAAACGCACGCCGTCCATGGGTCCTTGAATGCCGGAGGTGAGATTATACAAGACATATCTCTCGCACCCCGGCAGACCCGGGAACATCTCTGTTGAGATGACCCTCTTCCCCCAACGCTTAAAGGACCCGGGACTTTATGACCGGCTTAACGTGCTCTCCAAGGCACGAAAGGACCAGTGCAAACCGCCATATTCATGCATACAACTTTTTGCACTGAACGGGATCGAACACGCGCCCCGTGCGTTGTGTGCACTACCGACATGCCACGGCGGCTGAGGACACGACAGTAGACAATAAATAATATGTAAACATTTCAAAGTGCTTACTTAACAATCGCGGACGTACATACAGTCAACAAAAGATATACGGTACCTACCACATTTAATGACTCCCCAAACTAAAATTGGAGCACGACACGATCACAATTCATTGTAATTCCATTGTAACACTCTACGTGTTTGTAATGGTAACCATCTTTCCTAAAACTTGCCTTGAACTTACCATCAGGCGTTAAGTCAAATTGACGTACCCTGAAAAAAATGTGCCAGCAGAGACGCCGCCATGTCGTCGTCTGATCTGGCCATACGTTTATCAAACGCCTACGCTAGATAAACGCTTGTGTAAACAGCCTTAGAGGGGAGGGGGAGGAAAGTTGTCAGTATAGAAAACAAAGTAATTTTCAAACCAGTGGTGACAGTGCTAGTTGCCGTCACCAGGCTGTGCCTTACCGCGACGCTGTTCTTCATGTCGGCCACGCAGCTGGTGAACTCGGTGAAGTGCAGCTCGGGCGCGAAGGGCAGCGCGTGCGCCAGGTCGCCCGACACGCGCCCCGCCCACACGCACAGCTCCTCCAGCCGCGCGTCGTTGCACACTATCGCCGCGTGGTACTTGCCCGTCGCCGTGCCCTGCGGGGGACGTACAGCACCGTCGTTATACCGGCTGATTTTATAGTCGTTACGGAAAAAGAATATTTTGTTTCACACACAGTTTCAGTAGCAAAATCGACTGGAAGTTTTAATTTTGAAAGAAAAATTGGTTGCCTGTAAAGTCGGTATACGGGCGAAAGTTTTACGTGACAACGACTTTGAGTGGTATGTCTGTCTCTCTCGCTCTTAGGCGGGCTAACCATGCCCGAGTGGAAGGGACGCGTGCCTCTCACTCGCTCTCATTGTGAGCGCATAACGTGAGCGGAGCGTAACGCAGTTTCTTGAAGTATCACCCGGCAAGCCAATTTATAAGACGTTGTCACGTCAAAATAAATTACTTTATGTATGACAATAATGTACAAGAAAAATCTTTCGCCAAATTAGGACTTCCTTACGATTTTACTATCGAAATTGTGGCCAAAATCTTTTTTTCCAAAACCACTATAAAATCAACCTGTATAGGGCAAGGGCCCCGGGCACATGAGACTTTAAAGGCCATTTTGGAAAGTTTAGGGTTTTAGATTTTTCGGAACGCCTCCCAAAAAGCGGTGGGCCGTGATCACGATGTTTTATTCAAAGTGCTATAGGGATGTAGTAAGCCTTCCGAAGAGCGAAACCTATGCTCGGACCCTCTTCGTGACTGTGTGCCCCTATGGCATGTGTCTGGCATATGGCGTGTGTATTTTTTATTTATTGTTACCTGTGCTCCAGTCAAAGTGGCCACGTCAACGATGGTGTTGGCCTTCAGATCTCTCGACGCGTACACCACTCCGTCACTCAGCACCAGACGACCTGGAATATAATTGTGATTATTAATTACAACAGTGTCCGTGGCGTGGCGGTAGTGCACGTGACTGCTGCGCACGGGGCGCGGGTTCGATCCCCACTCAGTCTGAATATGGATGTTTGCACTGGTCTGGTCGTGCCTCGGAGAGCACGTTAAGGCGTTGGTCATCTATGGCAGTTGTTACGGGTAGTTGGACCCCTCAAAAGTTCAACCAGTGTAATTTGGAACTACGATATCGCCATTGGTTATTGGACCATTGGTTGTCTACAGCAAATGTCGAAATTCAGCCACGACGTAGTTATTGTGGAAAAAGCTAACCCCGGAGTTTGAGGCAGTAGCTTCAATTGCGACCGGGATTGACATCAGGATGATGATGATGATGATGATGATGATGATGATGATGATGATGATGATGATGATGATTACACAAATAAATTAAATGTGAATACGAGTAGCAAGAAGATTTACCTTCAGCGTCGGTATTGTTGATCTCAACAGTGCGTCCAGAATAAAGCTGGTGGATATCATCGGGCCTGGTAACAGAAATAAAATAACAATTATACTGGCTGTCTTGAACGAAAAATTTTGGGTATATTTTCGGTAACAACAGACGGTTTTGCTATGCTTGTGATTTCAGAAATTTACTTCAATTTCATTTACTGTGTTGGTTAAAGAGGTTTGATCCTTGAAGATTGTATCTGTTGACCGATGCCATAGCACGTTTTTTTTTCAGATGCAATGTATTCAATTACTGTGTGTGGCTAGTTTTCAATCTTCGAATGCAGTTTTGTTTCTTTATACAAATAAAGGCATGTTTCCTTTTAGTGCTATTCGCTATTTGCCTGCTTGTAGCAAAGCAAGCGAGTGGCAACATTGGTTCCGCTACTGAAAGTATCTTGTCGCACTTCTACTTGTTTCTGTTCTGTGGTCACCTGGTGGCGTGCAGCGCCACGCGGTGCCCCTAGCTGCTGTAGTACAGTGTGTGGTCACCTGGTGGCGTGCGGCCCCACGGCGTTCTCCGCGAGGCACAGCACGGCGTGCAGCGCCACGCGGTGCCCCTAGCTGCTGTAGTACAGTGTGTGGTCACCTGGTGGCGTGCGGCCCCACGGCGTTCTCCGCGAGGCACAGCACGGCGTGCAGCGCCACGCGGTGCCCCTAGCTGCTGTAGTACAGTGTGTGGTCACCTGGTGGCGTGCGGCCCCACGGCGTTCTCCGCGAGGCACAGCACGGCGTGCAGCGCCACGCGGTGCCCCTAGCTGCTGTAGTACAGTGTGTGGTCACCTGGTGGCGTGCGGCCCCACGGCGTTCTCCGCGAGGCACAGCACGGCGTGCAGCGCCACGCGGTGCCCCTAGCTGCTGTAGTACAGTGTGTGGTCACCTGGTGGCGTGCGGCCCCACGGCGTTCTCCGCGAGGCACAGCACGGCGTGCAGCGCCACGCGGTGCCCCTAGCTGCTGTAGTACAGTGTGTGGTCACCTGGTGGCGTGCGGCCCCACGGCGTTCTCCGCGAGGCACAGCACGGCGTGCAGCGCCACGCGGTGCCCCTAGCTGCTGTAGTACAGTGTGTGGTCACCTGGTGGCGTGCGGCCCCACGGCGTTCTCCGCGAGGCACAGCACGGCGTGCAGCGCCACGCGGTGCCCCTAGCTGCTGTAGTACAGTGTGTGGTCACCTGGTGGCGTGCGGCCCCACGGCGTTCTCCGCGAGGCACAGCACGGCGTGCAGCGCCACGCGGTGCCCCTAGCTGCTGTAGTACAGTGTGTGGTCACCTGGTGGCGTGCGGCCCCACGGCGTTCTCCGCGAGGCACAGCACGGCGTGCAGCGCCACGCGGTGCCCCTAGCTGCTGTAGTACAGTGTGTGGTCACCTGGTGGCGTGCGGCCCCACGGCGTTCTCCGCGAGGCACAGCACGGCGTGCAGCGCCACGCGGTGCCCCTAGCTGCTGTAGTACAGTGTGTGGTCACCTGGTGGCGTGCGGCCCCACGGCGTTCTCCGCGAGGCACAGCACGGCGTGCAGCGCCACGCGGTGCCCCTAGCTGCTGTAGTACAGTGTGTGGTCACCTGGTGGCGTGCGGCCCCACGGCGTTCTCCGCGAGGCACAGCACGGCGTGCAGCGCCACGCGGTGCCCCTAGCTGCTGTAGTACAGTGTGTGGTCACCTGGTGGCGTGCGGCCCCACGGCGTTCTCCGCGAGGCACAGCACGGCGTGCAGCGCCACGCGGTGCCCCTAGCTGCTGTAGTACAGTGTGTGGTCACCTGGTGGCGTGCGGCCCCACGGCGTTCTCCGCGAGGCACAGCACGGCGTGCAGCGCCACGCGGTGCCCCTAGCTGCTGTAGTACAGTGTGTGGTCACCTGGTGGCGTGCGGCCCCACGGCGTTCTCCGCGAGGCACAGCACGGCGTGCAGCGCCACGCGGTGCCCCTAGCTGCTGTAGTACAGTGTGTGGTCACCTGGTGGCGTGCGGCCCCACGGCGTTCTCCGCGAGGCACAGCACGGCGTGCAGCGCCACGCGGTGCCCCTAGCTGCTGTAGTACAGTGTGTGGTCACCTGGTGGCGTGCGGCCCCACGGCGTTCTCCGCGAGGCACAGCACGGCGTGCAGCGCCACGCGGTGCCCCTAGCTGCTGTAGTACAGTGTGTGGTCACCTGGTGGCGTGCGGCCCCACGGCGTTCTCCGCGAGGCACAGCACGGCGTGCAGCGCCACGCGGTGCCCCTAGCTGCTGTAGTACAGTGTGTGGTCACCTGGTGGCGTGCGGCCCCACGGCGTTCTCCGCGAGGCACAGCACGGCGTGCAGCGCCACGCGGTGCCCCTAGCTGCTGTAGTACAGTGTGTGGTCACCTGGTGGCGTGCGGCCCCACGGCGTTCTCCGCGAGGCACAGCACGGCGTGCAGCGCCACGCGGTGCCCCTAGCTGCTGTAGTACAGTGTGTGGTCACCTGGTGGCGTGCGGCCCCACGGCGTTCTCCGCGAGGCACAGCACGGCGTGCAGCGCCACGCGGTGCCCCTAGCTGCTGTAGTACAGTGTGTGGTCACCTGGTGGCGTGCGGCCCCACGGCGTTCTCCGCGAGGCACAGCACGGCGTGCAGCGCCACGCGGTGCCCCTAGCTGCTGTAGTACAGTGTGTGGTCACCTGGTGGCGTGCGGCCCCACGGCGTTCTCCGCGAGGCACAGCACGGCGTGCAGCGCCACGCGGTGCCCCTAGCTGCTGTAGTACAGTGTGTGGTCACCTGGTGGCGTGCGGCCCCACGGCGTTCTCCGCGAGGCACAGCACGGCGTGCAGCGCCACGCGGTGCCCCTAGCTGCTGTAGTACAGTGTGTGGTCACCTGGTGGCGTGCGGCCCCACGGCGTTCTCCGCGAGGCACAGCACGGCGTGCAGCGCCACGCGGTGCCCCTAGCTGCTGTAGTACAGTGTGTGGTCACCTGGTGGCGTGCGGCCCCACGGCGTTCTCCGCGAGGCACAGCACGGCGTGCAGCGCCACGCGGTGCCCCTAGCTGCTGTAGTACAGTGTGTGGTCACCTGGTGGCGTGCGGCCCCACGGCGTTCTCCGCGAGGCACAGCACGGCGTGCAGCGCCACGCGCGGCCGCGCCTTCACGGCGACCGCGAAGGCGCCCAGCACGCCCGCCGCGCCGCCGCAGTCGCCCTTCATGCCCACCATCGACGACTGCGACACACGACACCACACGACACAACATTATATTTGCACGACACTGCCAGGTTGCTACTGAGATCGTAACACAACAGTTTTGTGTAATCAGCGGGCAAATGGTAGTTATGCCGTTATAGCGTTAGCGTTGTTTTCTACATTGACAGCTCAGAGACTCTCTTAACTTAGATTTACTAGCACTAAAAGGGTGAATAATTCTAAATAAATGGTATATAAGAACTGATTGTTTAACGCGCCAGGGGCTTTAGACTTCAACGAGGGATGTGCTAACACCCCATAGATAATAAAATACCACAACTCACCCTCGCCTTGATGCTGAGACCACCAGTATCATAAACAATACCCTTGCCCACCCACGCGACTGTCTCAGTAGCATTCGCCGGGGTATAGGACAGCACCACCAGCGCCGGGGGCTTCTCCGCAGCTCTGCCTACCCCGTAGATGCCTCCCATGCCTTTGGCCTTGAGCTCCTCGCCTCGGATGATGGTGGGCTCTTTGATGTCAAGCTCCTTGGCTACTTTGCACGCTATCTGTGGGACAAAAAAATAATAAAAATAAGGGGTGTATTTAGAGAATGCCACCCCGCTCTTCCCGTGGGAGTCAAAGAAGGTTACTATGGGATAGACCTGTTCTGCTATACAACCCATGGCAAAGTGCCCGCTCGACGGCAATAGACTGGTGGAACTGAAAATCATAGATGATGAAATGTGGGTGTTAATACACCTCGGCCTACCCCTTTGCTGCCATGGTGTAAATGTGGGTAAACATAGCATATACTAACTCCAATAAACTAAAAGAAACTAAAACTGGGTTAGCAGGAGTATGAGTCAACTTGGCAGCCAGGCTGGTCTCCTCACCCGAAGCTTGTATAATGCTGTTCCTGTGCTAATTGAGAATTTTTGAGCACTGGGTCCACAGCACCATTATCAAATGAACAATATACTCGCTTCAATAAACTGGTCCACATCCATGATATTAGCTGGAATATTAGTGATATTGACAGCCAGCCTGGTCTTCTCACCAAAACCTTGTATAAAGCTGTTCCTGTGCTAATTGAGAATTGTCACACAGCACTAGGTCTACCGCGCCAAAGCCATATCACTACATAGTATAAAATAAAGTCGCGTTCTCTGTCCCTATGTACCTTTGTATGCTTAAATCTTTAAAAGTACGCAACGGATTTTGATGCGGTTTTTTTAAATAGATAGCATGGTTGAAGAGGAAGGTTTATATGTATATAACGTTATGCTACGACCAACAGGTGCGTAGTACGAATGAAAAATGTTGCAAAAACGGGGTGACGGGCAGTTGCGCGGGTCAGCTAGTGCATAATATACTAACTTCAATAAACTGGTCCACATCCATGATGTTAGCCGGAGTATCAGTGATCTTGGCAGCCAGTCTGGTCGCCTCCGCCAGGTCTTGTATCGTACTCAGTTCTTCTGCCGATAGAGAGTTGTCACACAGTACCGGGTCCACGGCACCGATGCCTTCCTCTTCAGACTCAGCGTCTGGTGGAGAAAATTTAATATCTTTTTATAAATTTAAATTGGAATAAGTCAGTTAGCCGGGATTTGAACCCGTGAGTAGTCTCCCTTCTAGGGGAATACTCTGACTTATTGGTCTACCTAGATACCTATTCAAAATTGTCTGATATAGGAGAAACTGGGGACACTGGATCCCTATGGGAGACAAGGTACACCAATATTTTTTGAATTACTAAGCGTATTAGAGTATTTTTTAGTGTGGTAACACTAAGTAAACATTATTACCCTTAGTGATACCACATTAAAAATAGTCTAATACGCTTAGTAATTTTAAAAATATTGGTGTACCTTGTCTACCATAGGGATCAAGTATCCCCAGTTTCCCTTACAGGGTTACAGGAAATTTTGAAAAGGGATTGGATGGACAAATCCGAAACTATGGAATAGCTAAAAATGCTCACGAACCCAATTTTGATGAAATTTAAAATCTCATTATTAAATTTTTTAAAAACCAATTCCAAACCAGTTGAAGACACAAGCAACATTCACAAATTTCCTACAATAGTACTGAGCTGCGCAAACGAAGGAGGTGCATTCGATGTGTGGATACAGCAACTACTGCTACAGTTTATTGTGATGTGCCGTGTCGGTGACAGGGCACGGCAACTGTGTCCGATTGTCGCTACGGGACTCAGCAACTACGTTTTCCTGTGGCGGTGTGCCGTATCGGCAACAAAAGTGTCTACGTTTGCGCAGCGCCTAAAGACGGCGTGCGGTTTGGAGCAATGAAAACGGATGGTTATGAATAATATGAGTATAGAATACTACTAGAATAGACAGCTCTTACCACCTAGTTGGTTCTCGTTGACGAGGTAGATCTCGACGGTGACGGAGCGGGCCCGGGCCGGCGCCGGCGTGCCCAGCGGCGCGGTGGCGGAGCGCGCCTGGTACAGCGGGAACGAGCGCGCGATCGACGCCGCGCTCGCGTACGCGTCGCGCTTGCGGCACACCAGCTGCACCACACACATACCACTCACTAAAGGGTGCGACAAGACTAGGAAACTACCTCCCCAATACAGAATACTGCGGATAATAGTAACCTTGTGTTGTGTTTCTGAGTAGGATAGCGGGTAGGTCAGCGGTAGTCATAGGAATGACTTAACAATAGTATAAGCCAAACCCAATCAGAAGCCTTCATGTCCGTAACTTCGCAGATAAAATGAAAGATAGTCGCCTTGGTTGGTGCAGTCACGTTTCGCGGGAACCTAGGCTACGTGAGTAATAAATGTCTGGCTATGTCGCCCCTAGCTGGGCTCGACAGGATGGGTAAGTCTAAGAAGCCGGCTTGATGTCATGCAGGGTGTTATGCGTGCTAATGGTATCATTACCATGGACGCCCAAGATTGTGTGGAAAAGAAAAAGTAGGAAGGTGGACCCTGAGCTCCGAGTTCATATTGGTGTCAGATGCAACCAGGTAAACTCGCCTACATGATGATCATGATGAAACAAGGATTAGTAAGGGAATAACAGGTAAAGTACAAGCTTTGATTGACTTTGGGACTCTATGATGATCACTGTCACCACCTTCAGACTGCACCGAAACCGTATGAATGGGGACGGGACGAAAAATCCTGGCTATATCCACCATGCGGAGAGGCTTCAGGTGGACTGTGGGCTTCTTTGTCACTTCTCAATCTCAATCAGTCTATCGCGGTCCACTGCTGGACATAGGCCTCCCCAATATGCCCCATTGCTTCTGATCCACAGCCTTCCGCATCCAGTTCACCCCACCTTTTTAACTCTAGCAGAAGTAGGCCACGGCGGCAGCGCAAATTGCCTCTTCCGGGGGCTAGATGGGGACACTATAGTTCACACTTTAGGGGAAGGGGGTCATCTCAAAAGAGATGTCTTCGAGGTGCGAAAGATATATCTTGTGTAATCTCATCTCCGGCAATGAAGGACCCATAGACGGTCGTTTTAGTCGACATAATCACCTCCACCGATTTTGGCGGACCCGTGGAGATTTTGATAAAAAAAGTCATCTTTTTGAGGTCGTCAGTCCATCTAGCTAAGTGTAGAAGTCAGAATGGTGAGAATTAGTACTTACCACGATAGTCTCATCGGTGGTCCGCTGCGTGGCTTTCACGATCTTGGCGAGGGCGTGTGGCCGCGCGGGCGCTGCGTGGCGGCTGCGGCGTGCTGGTAGTGTTGCCAGTGACACGGCCCGCGGCCAGAGCTCGCAAGTGTCGCCCGGCGATGACGTCACGCACTGCACGCCGCGACGCCACGCCTGTAGTCAAGGTACAGGGGTGTTGTATGCTGTGTTATTGTTGACTATTAGGGTACCTACGTACACATAGAACATCGATTTTTTTATTAGTGGCACGTCTATTTGACTTCACCTCGCTGAAGCTGAAGCAAAGTCTCAGGAAAGAGGCACAATTACAAACACGTTCAGTGCTACAATGGTGGCGCTCAGCTTGACGGCCTCATCAGATGATTTTTCACGCCACGCTTAAAAGTCCCGGTTTTACCGGTCCGTTTAAATGTATATGTTATTAGTATGTAGTTGTATGAGTGAGTTCAAATAGAGTATAGTATTTCGGATCCAGTAAAAAATCACACACACAACGAAAATAACTAAAATCTGTAATGTTTTTATAACATAATCTATCAATGCAGTTCGAATGGTACAGTGTTATCTATACCACAGATAACATAATACTAAAGTACAGATACCTCATCCCATACAAGAAAATGCGACCACCTTAACTCGGGCTATTTTTCGGGCTATATTTAAATATAACTGTTTGCCACTAGATGTCAATGAAATAGCCCGAGATTCAGCATAAATTATGTTACGCAGTCATAGCCAATAGATGGTGGTGTTCTATATTTTCAAGATCAAGAAGTTCATTCTTAATAAATTACAATGGGGTAGGGGCCGTAGGGGTGAACGACATTGGTCAAATCTGAAATTATTTATTTATTATAGTCAAATCGGCATGTCGTCCAATGTGAAAATAGGTAATCACAGTGTTGGCACAATGTTACTAATTTTATAGTGTTATGACTGTGAATGCGACGTAATATAGATCGCATTTCCAAACTCTCAATCCGGTTATTTCCACAGGGGATATTCGCACAAGCAAAATCCCAAAATCCTCTTTTGGCCAGCTATGACTTTGAATTCTTGAGTGTGTTGAGTACGAATTTGATGTCATTTTTGGAAAACCAATATGGCTGGCCGCCGCACTGTCCCAACTAAATTGCAATACGGGTATGGTGTAATGGGTTTTTGAGTATGCTGAGTACGAATTTGAGGTCATTTTTGGAATCCAATATGGCCGCCGCGCTGTCCCAACTAAATTGCAATATGGGTATGGTGTAATGGGTTTTTGAGTATGCTGAGTACGAATTTGAGGTCATTTTTGAATCCAATATGGCCGCCGCGCTGTCCCAACTAAATTGCAATATGGGTATGGTGTAATGGGTTTTTGAGTATGCTGAGTACAAATTTGAGGTCATTTTTGGCATTTGGCTTAGTCAGCCAGGGACGCCACAAGTATTGCCAACGGAGCGGTTGCTCCGGGTCATTTGCAGCAGGTGTTTGGTCTTTTTAGCTTTTATTGTGCACACGGGTGCACTATCCTCCTCCTGTGAGATGGTATGCAAGGGTCTATAATTCTAAATATGAGACCAACATAATAAGGTCATCTAGGCAAGTTTAGGTCTCTACTAACTACAAATTAAACAACCGTAAAATAAAAACAATAAATAGTATTTATTTAAGAAATTTGTTGTAAACAATAATATGTAGGTATCTAACGTCATGTTTATAATTTGATGCTGTTACCTCACAATCATCATCCAAAAATTAAAAATGAACGCGATAGTGTCTGTTAAACGTGGTTTTATTTCAATGTCTTTAATACAACATAAGAATTAATAAGGTAATATCAGGTTACTGAATTACAAATTAGGAGCCAGAAGCATTACTTACCCTTTATTAATTTTCAAAAATGTGTCACATAAAATGCAATAATAATTCTGCATTTTATTGTACGTAGGTATTACTTTAATTTACATAATTGAGAATTTTACTTGATAAAATTGGATTAATAAAACTAATATCATTCATTCAAATGAATCATTTGATATCAATTTAAGTCAGCTTTTAGATTCCTTTGAGAGCCGAAAGCTTGTTTAGGGAAAGGTATAACAAGCAATCAATATACCTATTGCTTTTTATTACGCACGAGTCAGTAATCTAAATGTTTTGAAAAGGATCAACTCATTTTTGGTGATTTTCAACTGAACTAGTCTATAATCCTTTATTTATTTTGTAAAATTCTCAATTTGGAAGCGGATTGCAATGACTTTTTGCGTGATTTACAAAAATCATAAATTTTATTTATTTTAAATAGCGCCATCTAGGAACACAAGTAGCGAAAATATTGGATTATGTTACGGTCATGACGGACCTGTATCTATTTAGTACTGAAAAAAAACGTGCACGGCGCTGTTATTTTAACAATTTATCGAAATTATATATAAAAGTTCATTATTTTATGTTTTTATGCTACAATGATTTTAGTTTGATTAGAAAATAACATTTATAGTATCCCATTCTTGTTTATTAGGAATTTTATACAAGTGGTGTAATAAATTGATACACGTAACGCCATCTAGGATATTTTAGTAGTCACTAAATATTTTATGTTAGTAATGAGGACCCAGTGTCTATACTAATATTATAAAGAGGATTCGTTTTTTGTTTGTTTGTTTGTAAAGAATAGACGCCCGAAACTACTGGACCGATTTCAATAATTATTTTACCTATAAAAAGGTACAATATCTAGGAGTGACATAGGCTACCATCACGCTACCATCTAAGGGAGCGGAGCAATAATCATAAATCTCAATAAATCCGGCAGATTTCTATATATATATATTGGTGCTAATATCGCTAACTATTTCCGTTGCCATGACAGCAAGGAAAAGTAGTATAGAGAGGCAAGTAGAGAATCGAATAGAGTCGTACAACGCGATAATCGATATCCACACGGGCGGAGCCGCGGGCAGCAGCTAGTCATAAATAACTATATGATCCGCTACGGTATTTTCTCGTAACTTATCTACCATACTCGGGTACAACTTAGCTCATAACTTACTTCTTCAGTAACTCTGGGCTCCAATTTACACCGGACATCGTCCCAACTCAGAGAGCCGATGTGACTGGCCTGGCCGACGATCAACACCGGCTTTTGTTCAGGGTCAGAAGAGGACAGACCCCAGCGGAACTTGATGCTCACTGAAGACATCCTGCGAACTGGAGAAGTAAGAACAATTGAGATCATTAGTAAACAAGATCTCCAAATCTTCCTACAACTTATTTGCTCATAGTCAGAAGACTGATTGCATGACACATATTGAAAAAAAAAAAAAGAAAGTAAACAAGATCCGTCTCGTGGCGGTAGTGAACGCGACTGCTACGCAGAAGCGACTCCTACGTAGCCGGGGTTCGATCCCCGCTAAGTGGTCGGTATGGTCGTGCCTCGGAGAGCACGTTAAGCCGTCGGTCCCGGTTGCCATATAAACATCTATGGCAGTCGTTACGGGTACTTGGCGGCCTCAAAAGTCCGACTAGCCTAACTACAGAACTTCGATATCGCCAATTTGGTTGTGGAGGTCTCATGACAGTCGCTTCACAGAAAATATTGAAGTTCACTCGCATCTTAGTTAGACTAGAAAGCCGACCCCAACTGAGTTGGGAATATGTTCAGAGAATGATGAATGATGAGTTAACAAGATTTTTATACAATAGACTTTAGACAAGCCCACTTTTTAAATGAAACCACCCCTTCGAGTTCTTCCTCATCAGCCGTAATCTACAATAATATTATATAGAGGAAAAAATTGTATAAAAGTACCAGAAGCTATGCTAGCGCCATCTCTTTATTACCAATATGATTATACATACTGGAAAACTGCTAATTAATCAAGGCTTAAATTTGAATTTAAGTAGGTATACACACAAGGAGGTTTGCTCTACTGGGGATAACACCTTAGAAACCCTAAGATTTCATCCTATCTGTTTATTAGTACAACATGACTGATCGCATAAGACAGAAAAAAAACCTAACATAACATAAACTCACACCTATATCCCCTAAGGGGTAGGCAGAGGTGCTAGCACCCACATTTCGCCAGTTTATGTTTAGATCCCAATGTAATAGGTGGCGAGCCTTTTGCCATTAACCGGGCACTTATAAACCTGTGATAAATACACACATAACTTCGAAAAGCATTGAAAAGTCATTGGTTACCATACCATTAGGCTAACGCGGTACAGAAAAATATGAAATATTCACCTTCTCTACACAACGTTACTTGTTGAGTCCAACCACTCTTATAACAATGGTCAGCGCCAACAAGTGATTAAATATTTAATGTACCAACAACATGAATAGGTAATAATATCTTAATAGCTTCGTGACTAACAATAAATTTCAAATGACTACTGATAAATATTGTACTGATAGTCGCTGTGGTGTAGCGGTAATAAATACTGCTAGGAGTGAATTTGATTTCCGCTCAGTACAATTTTTTTTTATTACACACAATAATAATGTATACAGTGTAACAATTTATAACAATGTTCAATCACTAAATAGTAAAAACAAAGTCTCGTTCTCTGTCCCTATTTTTCATGTCCTTATGTCCCTTTGTATGCTTAAATCTTTTAAACTACGCAACGGATTTTCATGCGAATTTTTTTAATATATAGAATGGTTAAAAAGGAAGGTTTATTTATGTATATAACATCATGCAACGACCAACAGGTCCGGAGCAGGAATGAAAAATGTCGCAAAAACAGGATGACGCAGACGAAGTTGCACGGGTCAGCTAGTCCTACTAATATTATAAAGGCGAAAGTTTGTTTGGATGGATGTATGGATGGATGTTTGTTCCTCTTTCACGCATAAACGGCTGGACTGATTTGGTTGAAATTTGGTACAGGGGTAGATTAGAACCTGGAATAACACATAGGCTACTTTTTATCCCGGGAAAAGGTTCCCAAGGGTTGCGGGAACGGGAACAAAATTCCACGCGGGCGAAGCCGTGGGCATCAGCTAGTATTAAATAAATAATATAGTGGCCCACTACGTTCTTTGCATATTGATGTACTTCGTATAGCAGAGGGAGCCTCCAGAGGTTACAATTGAACAGACTGAATATATTAAATTATTTCTTACTTATTTAAACTTTTTGCACAAATACATAATTGTACTAAGGCAGACTTAATGCCACCTACCAGTCAACCTTAAGTGAAGTAGAGATTTTTCAATCTTACGGTGGATTTCACATTGGCTCATGCGACCACTCACAATTTCTAAAAGAACTTGCGCCAGTCTAAGCATGTGACCATTGCTTGCTGTCAATGCAGTCAAAAATCAAAGGTGCTTTTCTGTTACTCCTACTTCATATAAATTACATTTTTTTTTTAATCATATCTGATATTCAACTTAATATAAACACAAAATTAATCATCATAGGCATTATTGTATTTTTTTATTTTTAAGCTATCACGCCTATATCCCCGAAGGGGTAGGAAGAGGTGCCAGCACCCATTATTGTATGTGGGGTCAATATCACGTGGTTCTCGGCAGAGTAGAATATGGGCCACCCTATCTCTTTTCATACAGTGTCGTTCAAGGCGACTAACGTAAAGGACTGTTTAACATCAACCAAATATAAACAGCCTAGGCATGGTCTCACATGCATGGCTCGAGTTAACAATAGTACCCAGAATACGGTAATAGGCTCACCCTCTACTGGGTGAGCCTATTACCATACCAAATAACAATATGGGACCAAATAGACAATGAATTTGAAATGTTAGTGTTAATTTACCTCTGCTTACCCCGGAAGAGAAATAGGTGTGACACAGTTAGATAGGCACTGTTGTATACTAAATGTTTGGGAGTATTGTGCAGGTAACAGAAGAATGTAAGGAGCATGTAATTTTTTTTTATTTTACACCAGATTAATACTTTCAGACGATTTTACAATCGAAACTGTGCCAAAAATCTTGTTTTCACAAACGACTATAAAATTGCCAGGAATATGTATGAATAAATATTAAATGGTTAACTATTTGCAACATGTAAATATTAGTATCAGAAGAGTTAGATAAGTAGCAAGTTTTATTGCAACATAGTACTGTACAAGAATTGTTGAGTAGCAAAATATACCATGTATAATATCACTATCAGCAATACAAATAAGACTTTATACCAGATGCCCTCTTTGACATCAATAAAAAAAGTAAGCATTATGCACTTTGACAAATAATACTTTATCAACTCTATGACTCATATTACAATACAATCAACAGATGTTTCTTTGAGTTTTAGGATGTTTTAATGAATAAAAAGCTATACAAATACGTGACTCATGGCACATGAATATTGGTTATACCCTAAATATCATTGTAATGCATCTATTTAAACATATTATAAAGATAAACAGACAATATCAATGGGTCATTCACCTGAAGCATAAGTCGGCTGTTTAATAACACATAAGCATGTATTAAATACTTTTAACACCAACATTGTGGTTTATAGATTATATAACATGAAAGCATTACGATAAACTAAAGCTAATATGTTTTTTTATCATATAGTAACTTCAAAAGACGACCGCTAACTTTTAAAAAATTACTTACCGTTTTTACGTTCACTCCAGTCCAGTTATTTTGTTAGTGTATATAAAACATTAATGATCGCACAATAGTTCTATAGGATCTAATTAGTTTATTGCAATTCTTTTATTGTTTACTTTCGATAAAGAAAGTGTTTCACTTTCTAGTTTCCCTTTTCACAACTTGCCAAATCATTCATTGGGATTATTCGTTCTGAAACAGATCAGTGACATGCCATTGTCGTCACCACTTGTCAAGAACTCAATATCGTTGATTTTAAGAGACATAAAAACCTTTGAAATCTCTTGTTGGATTATTATTTACAATGAATTTTATTATAAAACTGCAGTTTTCTTTTTATTCGGAATAATAATACAAGTTATGTTCGGTCATCATGTTTTTGAAGAAATTGTAAAGTTTATGAACGAAATAACAAGCGTTGATTTATACCGATGTTGCCAACAAAATGTATTCGACTATAGATAATATAAAACTGTTATTGATGTAAATATTTTTTAATAAATAAAATTATAGTTAATGAATTCATTGTTTCTGTTTTAAAGTCCAGAGAGTCCAACCTGAATGATTTATTTAGAAGTTTTTCATTTTTGAGCCTCATTCATTACTCATTACTATTATTTTCCTGTGCAACAAAGTGGTGATAGATCAAATGAGCGTACCTACGCTAAATTTTTAATTGTACACCATTTTCTTACACGAACGCCTACTAAATGTTTAGGTTGCTTAGAGACTTCAGGACGCCATAAACACAAATTTAATAATGTGGAGCTATTTTAGGTGAGTCACAGGGTCATAAATTCCGATTAAATTATCACTGCAGGCCAGTAGGTACCTACTGCCTGTCAACTAAACGATGAGACTCATTAACATGAGTTAGAAGGTCAAATGGTTGCTTCCGTATACGGTACTTTATAGAAAAAAGTAGGAAAGTGCTTCAAAGTGCAAGTTTTGAATGCCCAAGACGAACCAGATGAACCAAGCTCTATATCGCTTTAATAACCATACCACTGCGCGCCGCCTTCTCCTGCGAACAAGTAATGCTGTGTAAGAAGAAGGTGGTGTAGCGGATGCGGGAAAGACGCGCGATGTATGGAGGCGACTCGGGCGGCGGAGGTCGCAGAATTACCTCCATCCTCCATGAGCACAGGCCCGGAGGTGACAGGTGGAGCCACCTGTCACCCTCGCAGGAGCAGGCCGCGGCGGTAGTGTGATGCGCGCTCCTCACCATCTAGAGATAGATGGTGAGATAGTGGCATCGGTGGCTGGACTGGGGTGTCCACCCAGTCCAGCCACCGATGCCACTTCGGCAACCGATGACCTGAGACGGCTGTGTCCTTTTGGTCGGTTCAAGTTCGACATAACCACCTACGGTACGGCACGGGAAAAAAATAAAAGGTGAGTGACACAACTTGTGCCAACTTGATAAACGACAGAAATTGCACAAGTACCTACAGATCTTGTGCAATTCAGGGACTTAGCTGGGTAGTTTTTCTTAAATAAAACTCTATTTAAAATCAAAATTGAACTTCCCTTTAATAATAATTGCCTCATTATAAGCTACAGAACATAACGACCAACGACATAACAAACTTTAACTGTAACGAGCGTAGCTTATTTCAACCTAAGGGACTGGCGAGATGTGCGAATATTGACCAATCGTCGACAAGATAACGTGCATTACCAGCATTTCTATTGGTCGATATGTGCACGTCTAATTTCCACTCCGCATATTTGTGTGAGAAGAGAACGCACTTATATTCTTTGTACAGCTTCAAATGTTAAAGACATCAATCTCACGAAATTGCAAATTGTATTTATTAATCATTTGAATAAAATCGACTGTATTTACTATTCAAAATTAAAACAATGAAATGCACTTACCTACATAATGCATGGACATTAAGTAAAATCCTGGAACGAATAAACCTTTGCTTAAAATGCTTTTGTATGTACCTATAGCCTTTGACTATACAGGATGTAATCGTTAAGTGTGTCCAGGCGAATTCCATAACTATTACAGATATCAAAAACTTTTTAAACTGGTATCGAAAGTACGTTACCTATTGTGTAAAATGACATCAATAAAACGCAATAAATAACATAAAATTCTTTTTTTATTTAACACTTGAAACGAGATTTTACATGTTTATTAATAACGTTAACTAAAAAGGGGAGTTACGCACCATAACAAAGAAAAAAATTAAAAATAATATCACTAATACTAAAGTTAAGTACATTACAATACTTTTTCATATCATTGTATATATCAAACCATATGAAAGTATGTGAGTACAGTCAGCATTTTCAATTGCAATACATAAAATATATAAAAAGAATAAAGTATTATTCATTCATGTATAATTAATATGCCCCATACCTATTCATAGATCAACGGGTCTTATACACCCATGTGGCTTATAGGTGAACAGTGCTTACATACCCAAGGGGCTCTAAATATCCATGGGACCCCATACGCCCTCAGAATCCTATATACTCATAGGTTACTGGGGCCTATGCCCGGGACCGATATATTAACGAAGCACATATACACATAGGGCTACATGGGGCATATGTATGTGTTTATTTTTGTGTGTAAGAGAGGTAGTAGGATATCGTTTGGAAATAAACAAGCTTTGTTAGTGCTCTGATGAGGAAGACTGCGACAATATCTTCGTCAAGTATGGTGTGCAGCCATGAAACACATATTGATATTCCACATGTACGATATTTATTAGTGAACTTAACCGGTTTCGTCTGTCAATTACATTAGTAATTATACCTCTGAGAATGCCATAAGGCGAAACCAGTTACGTTTATTATAAATCGCGGTTCACACATAGCGAGGATGCCGGTCGGGCGCGAGTTATTTTGCCATCCATCGCCTCGTTCACGCCATCCATCGTTTTCTTAATATAGTATTTTTTCTTCTTTATTTTTTAAACGGCGACTGATGACAAAATGACCAGCGCACAACCCGCACCCGCCCTGTGTGAATATCGTGGAGAATTACAAGTGTTTTATTAATATGTATAACAAAAAGTTCCATCAAGTGCCATCATTCAACTGTATAAACAGATTACCTTGAAATTTCTAGGAAAAATTTATAATATATTTTAGTGGCTATCAAACATGTTGACTGTACTCACGGCTCGACAAACACAAAAACAAATTGATGATTACATAAATGTAAACATTGTACTTTCAAGTATATTTCAAACTTCACTAGCAACTCTATACAAAAAATTCACTAGCCACGATTTTATCATTAACATTATTAATATTAATTACTGTTACACATACTATAATATTTTATTTTATTAACAATTTTCGAAAATGGAAAATTAATCCAACTAGAATTCAAAGTTATACAGGGTGTTAGGGGAATGCTACCGATAAACGAAAATAGGGGATACTACTTTAACTAAACGTAAGAAACGTAAGACCATTTTAACTAAATTGGGATACTTACTTTTTTTTTTGCCCATAATACTTTTTTTTGTTAGTTACCATAATTTTTAAAGCCTTTTATTAGCTTAATATACTTTATTCACAACGAGTCATAATGTGACTGGTTGAGAAAAATATTCGCATCGAGCAACAGCGTGACTCGATGCGATTTTTCATTCTTATCTGGTAACACTGTTTCGTGAATAGTGTTACTCGTTCAAAAAAACAAATCTCATCGAGTAGCAGTGTGACTCGCTGTGATTTTTTTATTCTCATTTAGTAACAGTGATTCGTGAATAATCATATCGAATATTCGGTTTAGTAATAATTAGTTTGCTATCATTGTCAATAATTATTGTTTTTTTTTTAATATTTTGTTTTTTTTTTGTCTGAGCACATGGGAATATTTTTCTCAAGCAGTCACAGTGTGACAGGAAGCAGTGTGTGAATACTATTTAAATGGTTTAAAAATCATGGTACGTACAAAAACCTACAAAAAAAAATATTGTATTGCAATCAGAAAAAGTCGCCCATTTTTGTTAAATCGGTCAGTAGGTAGGATTCAGGGGAGCGTTCTTCTAACACACCGTATAATTATGTATATCTAATATATACTAACTAGTTTCTCTTGGAATGCCAACAATGCCATCCATCTTACAATTAATATGCATTAGTCAAAAACTCAAAATAATATGCCAAAATTTTTTACCTTAGATATATTTTTCGTTATTTAGGACAATATACCCAATACATTTATATATACAAAGTGGCACGAAAGTTATCAGTTTATATGTCAACAATTCTGTGAAAATTTTAGATATTTTGTTTGTATTGACCGACCATATATTAATTTAATATAATTCGGATGAAATTTTAATGATAAACTTTGCGTCTGTTGATATTTTCCCAATCTCGACAGTTTTTCTGGTCAACAGATACATAATTATTTTAATTGTCTGGGTAATATAAGAATTGTAAAAGATATCGAGAAAATAATTGTCATTGCAATTAAATTAATGCAAGAATAGATTATTACTGTTGTGTGTATAATTATGTATATAAATTATATATTCTTATTAAATGTCTTAATGATATCATCAAAAAGAGAGCAGAAATCATTGATAATTTAATAAATATTTTATCTGTTACAAGTTAAATCGGTTGTGTCTTAGTTCATTTTAAGTATTCCCATTCGTTTCCATTCATTCATTAGAATAGCAATTTGAACATTTTACAAATTATCCCATATTATTACTGGCCATAGGTATAGTTCTAACTAGTAGAATACTTCAGAACCATTATTATCCATTATGCATGATATTTTTAAAGATATCTAAATAATAACGCCTTATTATTTAAGGGTTGCCATATTCAAATTTCAGTTTCCATTCATTCATTGCTTCAGAGAGTATAAATGGTATTTTTGAAGGAAATTACAGATTGGCAAGTATATTATAATTGCAATAATAATTAATAACTTTAATAGTAACAGTAAAATATTTACAACAATATTAATTATACTCAAGAAAATACTTATTGTCAATTAGTTTATTTTGAAATTAGTATTTAGTAGCTCACAATTAGTATTATAGTTAAAGGGATATACAGGCTGTAAGTTGAACACTCCCGAAGTCGAAGGCCCGTGTAGAAGTACTCATGGTACCTACATATAGGTATGAAAAAAAAATAGAGCAAAACAATTTTTTTTTTCGCATAGTTAACTCTCCATCGTATCACTAAAGCTAAATGAAACGAAAATTGCATAAAAAGCGTCACTGCAAAAAAAACAAGTGGCGCCATCTTGCGAGTTCATGTTTATTTGTGAAATTTTCGTTTCATTCATTCATCATTTATAAAAAAATTGCTTTGCCGTAATTTTTTTCATGCCAATAATGTTGTATACCAGGATACTACCAGAGGCCTTTGACTTCGGGAGTGTTCCCCTTACACTGTATACCATAAATATACTGTTTTGAGTGTCCGATATTTCGGCACTGTTGCAAACGCCTACTTTCTTGCCGGAGTCTTCTTAGGCCCGGGCCGCGTTTCGACCAAGTGGTCCATTTGCTAACTTACTTATGATATATTATTGATATTGACGTTTTGGAAGTGCCGTTTAGTAGTCACTACTTAATATTGAATTCTGAACGCCACGCAACACTATTGCAACAATGCCGCAATATCGTACAAAAATCACACAAAACAACACAATATGCTTAATATCCCGATTTAAATACTAATGTTAGAACCATGATTTAGTCATAACTAGATTAAAAATAAATGTAAATGGAACCTGTCTTTTATATGTAAGTTATTAAAATTCCCAAATATCTTCATAAATAATTAATTCATTTACAGAATTAGTGCTAATCGCACACTTACAGACATGTAGACCGAGACCAGAATTTATTACTAACAACTTTTATTTTCCATTTCGATCGGGTGCACTAGCCACTAATTCTATTATCCACCCGTAAAGACCAAGACCTTGTACCGTCCCTTATTATGTAGACCGAGACCAACAAGTAAAGATGAAATTAGATTTGGTGACTATGGTTTGCTGCTCATTAGAAGAACTAGCGATATTTTAGATAAAAAATCGGTCTGAGCTCTACCAAATTAGCAATAGATCCTAGAAAAGAGCGTTTGAAACGTCGGTAGCTTAGTGGTTATGGAGTCGGCCTTACGATCGAAAGGTCCCGAGGTTCGAATCCTGGTCATTACACTACCGACGTGAACCCACCGCTAACGCAAGTGATTGAGCTTAGCTGGAGGGGGGGACAAAACAAAGTTTATTTATTGAACGTTTGCGTAATACCCCCTATCAGTCTAGATCGGTCTTCGGTCCTAATCTGCCACCATTAGAAATATCGAAACGCTTAGATTTGTTATAAAACAAGCTAACTACTAAGCCACGCATTATGTTACTCATATAACTCTATTTAATAATATAATTAAATAACAAATCTTTACACCGAAACGTCCGAGGACATTGTTAAAGTATAAAAACATCGATTATCACCTATTTATAATTATATGGCTAAACACAATCACTTTTTATGTACTAGACTAGCCGTTCAAAAAAAAAACATAACCTTACCATTGCTTGTAACTGTCATACGAATTACTTTCAAAAATGGCGGGTTAAGTATGTACATAGGTGTCAAAATTCTTTAACTCATTTATTAGTTTGCATCTCGTTCCAAATTCGAAATTCAAATATTCATTCCCGCCTCACAGCTTGTCCGAGTGTCATACAAATGACTTACAAAAATGGCGCGTTCTCTACAGACAAGTGTCAAAATTCTTACAACTTACTTATTTCACTCTTGTTCCAAATTCGAAATTCTATCATTCATTCCCGCCTTACGAACTGTCACACAATTTTTGTTTTGAACAGCTTGTCTAGTATACATAGAAGGTATCGGCAAATTATAACACTACACCATTATACAATTTATTTATATAACACTGTGACCAGATACTTATATCATTTTTTTACACTTACAACAACCGAATCACCCGTATGGTATTTAATTAAATATTGAATGTGATTAAATTTAAGATGGTTTTAACAGGCAAGTTATTAAACAATAATAATATAACGCTTGGATCGGAAGACTTTCTAGAATACTGCTAGACTGTGTGGTACAAAAAAATTGGTATAGTGAAATAATAAACCACAATTGAGCGTATTTTTTTTTCTTTTCCAGAGTTGACAGCACCAGTACCAAAATGTATTTGACTCCTTATCTATGCCCATGAGACCCGTAAAAAATTACAGTCATCTATGTGACTGTTACAGTTATATTGTTTTTTTATACCACTTAGGTGAGAGGTCGGCCCAAAAAAAAGATGGATGGACTGTGTGAAAGATGATATGGAAAGGAAGGGAGTGACTGAGGAAATAACATCCGATAGGAATGTATGGAAGAGAATGACATGTTGCGCCGACCCCAAATAATTGGGACAAGGGCAGGAAGATGATTAGGTGACAGACAAGCACACGGCGCAGATGATGGAAAGTGGTCACTGTGGTCTATGGACGTTTGTAACACCAGGGGCGTCACATTCGTACTGCTGACCCTGTAGAAGTCATCTCATGCCCTTCTTGAAGAACCCATATTTGCTGATCAAGTGGTGATTTTTCGCGATACCAATTTTTTTGTTGGACACAGTCAATAAATACATAGAAGGCTTCAAATTTTCAGTCCCATTTTAAAGGTTGTTTAATAACTTTTAACTATAGAGTGGCAAAAGGTTGAAAATAAACGAGATACCATTTAGGATAAAACCTACGCCCAAAGTATAATTACTTAATATATTTATTCCCAAATCCACACCAATTTCATTATCAACAATATAAAAACTGTCTTTTAATTAGCGTACCCGTAGAACCCTAACCATATTTTTAATTTATACATATTTTTATATTGTGCTCATAACCATATAATTTTCTTCCTAACTGCCTCCGCTGACTTATACGTGTCATGCATGCATATGCATTGTGTGAAAATAATTTGCACGATTTTGTGCAAACAATTTGCACGATTTTGGGCAAATAATTTTCACGCAATTGGCTCAGTATTATTTGCACGATTTTGTGCAAATTATTTTACACGAAATTGGCTCAGTATTATTTGCACGAAACAGGCATTCAGCATGTAAACGCACGATGCAGCGCAGGCCCTAATAGTTAATTGACGAATTTAAAATATAGTTAATTTAGTACTATGTTGGTGGTGGCTTTGTGACAGTGGAAAAATAAATAAATTCATTTATTAACTGTTATATGTATGTGTATAGTAATTCATTGATTAATATTAATAAAAAAAACAAATTATATTTTTGGAAATGGAATATTTCACAGCCAAAAATGTTTTGAAAAGCGTCTTTTAGATATTTCATAAAATTACACTGCAATTGTAAAAAAAACATAATTTCAAATTCATATCACGGAGATAGGTATATAAAAAAAAAACGAATTGGAAACCTCCTATTTTAGAAGTCGGTTAAATATACACCGACATTATTCTATTTATATTTTTGATACAGATAAACAAATCATAACATTATTTTTAAACATTAATGTGATGGTTATAGTTAGACGTAATAATATGCAGTGACTATGTTAGAAAATGAATTCATTAATGAACCAAAAAATACAATATGTAATGTAAACTTTTTTGTTCAAACTGAATTTAGATCGGAAGGGAAAGATTGCGGGTTCAAATTCCGTCGAAGCATTTTTCCGATCTTAATTTGATAAAAATACAATAATATATTAGTTTTATTATTTTGTATATATGTACATAATAATATGTATATAGTGTTGTTATCAAGAGGTTACAAATCTCCGATTTAATCATTGTAATTTATTATAACATTGGCAAAATGGCGGTGAGTATTAAATGAAAAAAAAAAAAAAAAAGAATATTTCGCTAAATAGTTTTTGCAACATGCAACAAAATTGCATTTTTATCACAATATATAGCGAGAATATTTTCACAAATATATTGAAATAATTTTTAGTAAAAAAAAACATAATATTTTATTAATATTTACAGAATTTCTAAGTATTTCAAAATACTCACAAAGGGCTACCAGAATTTATATTAAAGCATTTTTTTAGTTTTTTTTTGCTAACTAAAACCTATTTCAACATATTTATCAACAAACTATCCGACAACTTACTAAATTACGTATATATATAATTATATAACAATCCAATATGTAACTTCATTTTATACATACATAGTAATGCTCATATGCGATAAGGACAACTGTACGAGAATAATCTTCCTCACGAGAATATCAGTGTCGGCATATATCTTGAACAAGTTGAAAATATCCCGCATGTGGATTATATGGTCCAACCAAAACCAATGACGCTCTTAGGAGCTCATGATTGATATAATCTGTATTTGGGTCATTACCTCCCGTAAAACCCCCCAAAAAACCCTAAAATATTTTTAGTAACTATGGTAAATTGTCAAGAAATTTGCCGGATATTAAATATTGATTGAATTCACCCGATAATCAAGTTAATTGTATAATAACCGCCATATCTCGTTTAGAAGATTATAACTCTTATTCTTAACGAGTTAAGGTGTATTTTACCTCGTACTTTCATAGCACATGTCCCGTAGTTCACGTTAACATAACATATAACGGAGATACGCTACGGAGTACATAAGCTCTATAAACGCTAAGCGAGAAGCGATACACAACCGGTTAACAGAGCACTTCGCACTGCGGGATACGCTGAAACAAACAAACATACATACATACAGTGTACAAGTTCGTGGTATGTCCACCTAGAATTATTTATATCGGTTGATTATATAGTGATTTTGGAAAAAAGATTTTGGGCACAATTTCGATAGTAAAATCGTAGGGAAGTCCTAATTTGGCGAAAAAAAATTTTTTTTTTTTACACGTCCCATACATTTTTCTGTTCACCTGCACATTATTGCCATACAAAAAGTTTTTTTTTTTTAAATTAAAACTTCCAGTCGATTTGGCTACCGAAACTGTGTGTGAAACAAAATATTCTTTTTCCGAAACCACTATAAAATCACCGTGTATATTGAAGGGTACAAAATGAAAATATTCAAAAAAGAAGAGATAAAATAAAAGATGCACTGAGGTGTTTGCCCTTAGTACTAAAACTAGTTCTACTGTGTCGTTATCACATTAGGAGAAGTTTTAAGATTACAAACACACACAGAGAGGAGGCGGTTTAAATAATTTTGTATTGTGATTTTCGGGTTAGATTCGGACTAAAGTTTTTGCTTTAAATTCAAATTTAATTATATTTATTGTAAGTCATAGGTACAGTCAGAGCTCATAAGTGCATTAGCACATCAAGGCTCAAAATGGTTTAGCGTGCGGCCGGCGCGCTTATATGTGTGTGTAATGTTACTATGCAATACGAGGCGACGCTGGCTTGTCTTAAAAGAAAAAGGTCACAAGTAGCGTTAGAATGTTGACGCTATAGTTGCGTAGGATTGCTACTGCACTTTTGAGTTCTACTGTACATAGGATGTTAAAAATTAATAAGGTCAGCTATGATTCGCCATTAGGGCATACAATATTGAAACAATTAGTATTTCGTCAATAATTAAGTATTATATAAAAAAAAGTCAGAACATTCAACGTTGCATAATTCAATTTAAAATCTACATATTTACGAAATTACAAAAATTAATAAAAATCTAACTCACATGCATATTACACACATTTTTTTCATATTATTTATCACAATGACTTATGTTCGAAAATTTCATTAATGGTATAGTAACATCTCTCTATTATAAATATACGAATAAACCCGAGAATCACAATGCACAGTTATTTAGGCCACCTCCTCTTTGTGTTTGCTCCGTAGTCGGAACCCTTAGCATCCCTGACTGGGGGTACAGTTGGCGGTACATACATGTATGTAGATTGGCGGTCACCATATGGCGGGCGCCAGGTTGTCGCAGAAGCCCGCCTCGCGCGCCTTCCAGTATTCGCCGCTGAACACCCACATCTCCTCCCCACTCTCCATCGTTTTTCTGATCAAAAAGGTGGTTTAAGATACATTTTTGTGTTCAATATCGTTTCTACATACCTAAATATGACTGTATGATTTTAGAATGACATGATTACTCTTACATTCACTATTAAATTCAATGGTATATTTAACATGTTTGTTGGTTTTTTGTCGTAATGGTGTAATGTACACGTGATTATAAAACCAACAAATATTATTATGTAATAAATATCTCGTTGAATTTATCAGTGAACGTACAGACGACTGACATTTATATCAAAGTAATCTTTTTGATCCGTGGTATGGCTTTTGTAAACGATTCATAGATAGAGCGCAGGTCAGGCGTAGGTCGTTTTGTCATTTACCGCCATTTTTCTTTATATAGTACAAATTGCATCTATGAATGTCATTAAGCCACAATGAAATTATTAAATATAATCCCGAGTGCGGGTCGGGCGTAAGTCATTTTACCATCTATCACAATTTTTTTGATATAACAATTTGTACTGTTACCAATAAAATAATTGATTATAAAAACTAAATGCAAAAATAAGACGCGCGCGACCGATGGTTCATGGATGGCATCGCGCTCAAAGCTCGCAAGGAGTCGCAGGCGGTACTCACCGGAACCATGCGGGCGCGTGCGGCGCGTTGTCGCGTCGGCGCTCGCGCTGCGCCTGCTCGAGGCGGTGCTTGAGCTGCTCGGCCGCCTCCACGTCGCCCTCCTCCAGCGCGCGCTGGTCCGGCCTGCGCCACATACAGAGAGGTGTTGTACACGGTACAGAGAGGAGGTGTTGTACACGGTACAGAGAGGAGGTGTAGTACTGGGTACAGAGAGGAGGTGTTGTAATGGATACAGAGAGGAGGTGTTGTACTGGGTACAGAGAGGAGGTGTTGTAATGGATACAGAGAGGAGGTGTTGTACTGGGTACAGAGAGGAGGTGTTGTACACGGTACAGAGAGGTGTTGTACTGGGTACAAAGAGGAGGTGTTGTTCACGGTACAGAGAGAAGGTGTTGTACTGGGTACAGAGGGCAGGTGTTGTACTGGATACAGAGAGGAGGTGTTGTATTGGATACAGAGAGGAGGTGTTGTACACGGTACAGAGAGGAGGTGTTGTACTGGGTACAGAGAGGTGTTGTACACGGTACAGAGAGGTGTTGTAATGGGTACAGAGAGGTGTTGTACACGGTACAGAGAGGAGGTGGTGTACTGGGTATAGAGAGGTGTTATAGTGGGTACAGAGAGGTGTTCTCTCTGCAAGGGTTCGAATCCGGTCGAAGCATTCGAATTTAATGTGATTTGAAACAGTATACTAATTGCTTTAGAATATTTAGCAATGAAAACAATTTTTATCATACTTTTCGTATCGTGGTCATGCCTCCTACCATATTAAATATCTAGACGATATTAAACCTACATACTGTGGTGTTCGAGAATCTAATCTCTTGCTCGACCTTTACTATTTCAATTCAAGTTTTTGGACAATAAGTGCCCCATTTTCGTGCTAAAAGGGTGAAAATTCAATGTATAGTCACCTGAGCCTCGTGTCGGTGTGAGGTAGAGTGTCCCTCATGCCTGGCTCCAGCTCGTTCAGCTCCATCGCGAAGCGGGTGAACCCGTAGAAAAGTTCGTGTTCCGGCGGTGTTGCACCTGTAGGTAATGATTGAGTATTATGAATTGCGTCGGCGTCAGAAATTTAGTGGTTAAGGAGAGGGTCTTACAATTGAGTACAATTGAGAGGTTCTAGGTTAGAATCCCGGGGATTACACCACCGATTGAGCTTAGCTGGCGGGGTTAGAGGGAATATTAGTAATTTCGGTTGCTTATATTCTTAAACAAAATAAGAATTGGGCCGACAAAATTGCTCAATATTATGGCATGACAGATTTACTCGAGTTATTGACTCGAAGAAGAGGTATTATCATATTGTCCCATCACAGCGCACATGCAGAGAGGCGGTGTTGTACTTGTAATATATTATCATTCCATTGTTATAATGATTTACACATAAACCTCTTGGCGGGCTACGAAGAAGAGTATACTGACGCCAGAACCCAGTTCAAGAAAGTGTTGGCACTTAGGCCACCTCCTCGCTGTGTTTTTTGTGGGTAGGATATTAATAAAAAATGTGATGGACATAAGGACTCAATTATTTTATTATTACGTACCCCGCCTCCTCTGTTTATCTACGTAAATCACTATCACTACATAGTATAAAATAAAGTCGCGTTTTATGTCCCTATTTCTCTTGTCCCTTTGTATGCTTAAATCTTTAGAACTACGCAACGGATTTTGATGCGCTTTGTTTCAATAGATAGAATGGTTAAAGAGGAAGGTTTATATGTATATAAAATCATGCCACGACTAACAGGTGCGGAGCAGGAATGAAAAATGTTGCAAAAACGGGGTGACGCAGACGAAGTCGCGCGGGTCAGCTAGTAGATTATAAAGAGCGTGATGACGTCAACTGCCAACTAATCAATATAATGCAGGTAGGTACTTAAGGCACCTCCTCTCTGTATTCACTGTAGGTTGTCTGTAATGAAGAGTGTGTTACCAGGCCTCCACAGACAGCGCGCGGCGGGCGGATCCCCCGCGTATAGGGCTTCGGACCAGCGCCCCGCCAGGCGAAGGCGTGCTCCTCCACCAGACACTGCACCGCGAACCTCGTGACGGCTACTGGACCATGAGCTGGCCTGTGAGGAGGTGTACTTATTAGTTTATGGTATCTTTACATAGTATGAACATAAAATGATTAGAAATGAATAAGAAAGTTTACAAACTGGACAAACATTTTGCATGTTGGTTACATATAAAGAAGAAAATAAGAAAGAAAAATATGTTTATTTTCGAATCTGCTGCAGCACGCAACAAGAAATACACAAACCATAAACCGAAACCAAAAAAACCTTATAAAATAAAAATAAAATAAAACAAAACCCGCAACGGCAACACTGCCCATAGACAATCTATGATGCAACTGTTGAGGTTGACATAAGTTTTTTTTTTTTCTCTTTCGTTACATAATATAGGTACATTATACAACTAACTATTACATGAGTAATTGCAACAAATAAATAATACAGTGCAGTGGTATTATTTGCTGCAGCGGCCAAAAATTGGTCGCTTCTCAGCATATTGCTGGATGGGGAGTAGTGTTCAGTGATATGAGCCCCGCAAGTTGATATTGCGATTGGCGGCCATCTTTGTGACGTAGTCGTCGTCGTATCGTCAGTACCGTTCGCAAGCTCAGCCCGCGCATACGTGCTTACTGCTTACGCGCATCGAGTATCTATTTGTTAGAGCCTTTGGTTGTTTTGTTGTTGGCGCCCTTAAGCGTACAGAAAATATCGAAGTTAAGATAAATCAGCATTTAGACTGGTAAAGTAGTAATAAAAAAAACTCGTTCCTTTAAATTTGTTAAAATTAAATGAAATGAAAGTTTATTTGTCAAAATATGGTGAGGTATAAAGAGTTTAAACTTTGTAATTAATAAAATTATAAAATACATATAAACCCATAAACCTAGCTTATTTACTTTTTATCACCAATTTTTTTTGCTATCTGTCCTTTTATGCAGCGAATGACGTCACGTAGCTGTTATTTTGACAAGGTTCCGTCGCAATATCAACTTGCGGGGCTTATAAACAAAACATCCACACCAGCGCTGTTTTTCGTCAACGCCCATTTTATTTGAATGAAATGATATATTCGCTTTATGTTCTGGACTGACAGCAGCTCAGATATTCTCTTACCTTCACCCTTTCCCCCACTCCCTCCTCCCCAGGGTCGGCAGCACGAGACTGACGGCTCTGTTATTACAAACGTCCATAGCCCACGGCAACCACTTTGTGTTGTCAGTGGGAAGACCGAGAAACCCTTGTTTGTCTTCTGCACTGACAGTACAGAGACTCTCTTAACCTTCTCCCCTCCCCCATCTTTCCTATATGTTCGGCAGTAATGGGCAGAATGTGACGCCCCTGGTGTTACAAACGTACATAGCCCACGGCAACCACATTCCATCAAATAGTATATAGAGGACGGTATATCCGTCCCAATCGAGCAGTCTGACTGAGGAAGTACCTCCACCCTACAGAATATCGCCGTTTAATAACCTTGTGTTGTGTTTTCGGTGGTGAGTAGGGTAGCCAGAGCTCACTAGAGAGGTTTTGTGTTGTCCGTGGGAAAACCAAAGGCTTATCCTACATCTATTGCGCTGACGACACAGAATGTCTCTGTTCTTACAGGGGTTGCGGCACGAGTGTTATTCCTCTGGTGTTACACTCGCCCATACGCCACGGTAACCACTTACCATCAGGTGGGCCGCGTGCTTATCTGCTACCTAAGGGGTATTAAAAATAACAAACCTTGATAAAGTTGAGTTTACACGTGATCTCGGTACCGTGGCACGTTATGTGCATGTCCCCGTACTGGTCCACCCACCGCTGACCGCCGAACAGGTTGTGGACACACGTCGTTACCTGCCGGTGGAGAACACATCATGACATACAGGGTGTAAGGGAAACGTTCCTGAAGCCGAAAGCCCCTGATAGTTTTAACCTATAATTTCGCCTCCAACCGATCGGATTGGAGGTCAATGGGGGGGGGGGGGGAGGGCTATGTTTAGCAATGGACGTCTTATGGCTGAAATGATGATGATGATGCTGATAATTGCATAATAAAAACGTCACTGAAAAAGATATAAAAGTTATATATTAAACTAGTATATATTACTGAGGTAAATAGAGAAAATATTTCCTCATAACTACGTTACCGAATTCAAATATCAGTAGCAGTGACTTGTAACTGTTATTATAGAGACTTTGACGTCGATGCAATATCCATTTCTGTCAAAGTTGATAATGGTTTATAAAACACGTTTCACAGATCATATACTCTGACACTTTCTGACGCCTAGGTTTTGTGCGCGCGCGCACGTCAATTTGACTTCACCCCGCCTAATGGTAAGCTCAAGGTAAAGTCTCAGGAACGAGGGTCACCATTACAAACACGTTCAGTGCTACAATGGTGGCGCTCAGCTTGACGGCCTCATCAGATGCTTTTTCACGCCCCGCTTAAAGGACCCGGGACTGTAGGAAGAAGGAAATACGTCCTCTAAAGAACTTTTTGGGTGCGACGTTCCTTAGGTCACACACGTCCATAGGCCACAGCAACTTCCCATCACTTAGGCCCAATGCTTCTCTGCTACCTAAATGTTAGTTAAGAGAATAATGCCCTAGGTCAGAAGCAAAGACAACAGCCTACCTTATTCCAACTGTAATGGTCTCCTGTAGTTAGCAGCTTGACATGAACTCTGCCAGTGGGCTGGAACTCCATGGATTTGCCCCAGAACTTAGTCTTGATCCTGGCTTCTTGCCAAAAGCACCACCGGGATGATTCCGCGTGACACGCCGATATTGGAGGGTGGTGAGATACCTGGTAATATTAGGTCGTTACATATGAGTGAGTAGGGTAGCCAGAGCTCACTAGAGAGGTTTTGTGTTGTCCGTGGGAAAACCAAAGGCTTATCCTACATCTTTTGCGCTGACGACACAGAATGTCTCTGTTCTTACAGGGGTTGCGGCACGAGTGTTATTCCTCTGGTGTTACACTCGTCCATAGGCCACGGTAACCACTTACTATCAGGTGGGCCGCGTGCTTGTCTGCGACCTAAGTTGTATAAAAAAAAAAAGAAATTGCCGGAGGAAACCCAATTTTCGGTTCTAAAATTTCTGCATTTTTTTTGGAATGAGAAATCTACACCACGATGGCAACTCCAAAATGCCGTCGATTATCTAGAAGATGAACATAACATAACATAAACTCACGTCTATATCCCCGAAGGGGTAGCACAATGTAACCCACATTTCGCCAGTTTATCTTTAGGTCCCAATGTGGCGATTGTCATTAACCGGGCACTTATAAACCTGCGATAAATACAGACATAACTTCGAAAAGCATCGAAAAGTCGTTTTGTGCCATGGTAAAACCTGGGATCGAGCCCGAGACCTCGTCTCAGCAGTCCATTTCCCATACCACTAGGCTAGTTGGTATTGTCGTGCCTCGGAGAGCTCGTTAAGCCGTCGCCCCCAGTTGCCATACAAACATTTATAGCAGTCGTTACGGGTAGTTGGGAGCCCTCAAAAGTCCAACCAGTCTAACTTGGAACTTCGATATGGCCATTGGTCATTGGACCATTGGTTGTGGAGGTCATATCGCAGTCGCTTCACGGAAAATATAGGTTCAGCCGCATCACAGTTAGACTGGAAAGCCGACCCCAACTGAGTTGGGAAAAGGTTCAGAGAATGACATGACTAGGCTACGGAAGTAGGACACGACGCGACGGTATCTCCCGTCCGAAATGAGCTGTCCAACTGGGGAAGTACCTCCGCCCTACAGAAGACCGCGTTTATAATAACCATCGTATTGTGTTCCCGCCGGTAAGTAAGGTAGCCAGAGCTCACTATACCCCTCCTTCCCTTCCCCTTCCTAGCCTTACCACCCCTTCCCCGCTCTCCCCCTTTCCTTTCAGGGTGGGCAGCGCGTGTGTGACACCCTTATTGTTGCACAAGTTCATAGGCCACGGTGGCCGCTATCCATCAGGTGGGCCGTGTGCTTGTCTGCCACCTACGTAGTATAAAAAAAAAAAAGTTGGTTGAACCACTGACCTGTTCTGCAATAAATCGGAAGCCCCTATCATCCCTCACACACTCGTATGTCTCCGCCAGTAGAGGGTTGAAGGGTTTGCTGGCAGCGCGATGGGCTGTGGCCGAGTACGCGCTGACTGCGAAGGCCGCGATGAGGGACATCCTCTCTACAGCACCCGAGCATTCCGCCGCAAGATCCAGGAGTTCGGAGTATTCTAGTTCTTCGCACAGTCGCTATAAGGTAAATAATAACATAACATAAACTCACGCCTATATCTCCGAAGGGGTAGGCAGAGGTGTATTAAACACTCACATTCCGCTAATTATAATTTTCAGTCCAACGTAATAAGGGATGAGCCAATTCGCCAATCAGGACCATTGAAAAAAAATGAGTCTACCGAAAATAAATTCCTAACCGAAAATGTTGCGGCTAAATAAATTTGAAAACAATTTTTTTTAAGCCGATTCCGTGCTATGCTGTGTAAATCGCAATGAAATTAAATACGTGCTAAGCGGCACAAACATTACTAATTAATTAATTTCTTGGAGAGTATCAGTCCGATAGTTTCACAAAAAACATAACTCGCATAATGGCGCTAATCATTTTTTTTATAATGATGATTTTTTATTTATAAAAATAAAAAAAACCATCAAAAGAATAAAAAAACACTTTGCCGTATTTTTTTTCTGCTAATGTTGTCTACCAGGAGTACTAACAGGTGCCTTCAGCTTCGGGAGTGTTTCCCTAACACCCGTTATATAGCAGAAGGACGTACGTAAGAAGAGAAAAAACTAGTAGAAGTGCGATGCGATAGTTTCAGTAGCGGAACCGATGTCGCCAAACTCACACACATTACCGTTAATAATACCGTGCATTACTAGTAAATAACTGCTTTGATTCGTCGTACCTATGTATATATTACCTTTAATGCCATATTAGCTCAAATCATACGTACCTACTACTAAACGAAAACACACTACTCTTTGAGGTAGTACTAACTAAATTAATTTGCACCACCTTTATTTTAACCGTTACAAATAACGATTACTTTGCTATGGATAAAAAGTATTTATGACGTTTCATACTTTGAATTGAACAAGCTTGAATATGTACGAAAAAGTTAAGACGTACGGTTATCAAAAAGGTTCATATTGTCGAATTTATCCTTCGTTGCGTAAATACGCCAACCAATGACACGCGTGCACCGACTACATATCACTTCCACTTATTTTTTGTTCCGTGGACGTACCTGTAACATATTCAATGGCTCGTTGATGGTGACCGGCATAGAGATCTGCGACAGGTCCTTGCCGATGTTCTTGTACAGCAGGTTCCACAGCGACGGGCCGCCCGGCGTGGGGCGCGGCGACGGCAGGCGCACCCGCCGCGACCAGCCCGCGCCCGGGTCCGCCGCGCGGAGCGTCACCTGCTCTGCTGATACTACTACAACAAGGGGGCGGGGTGAAGATACCAAGGGGGGGGGCGACGGCAGGCGCACCCGCCGCGACCAGCCCGCGCCGGGGTCGGCCGCGCGGAGCGTCACCTGCTCTGCTGATACTACTACAACAAGGGGGCGGGGTGAAGATACCAAGGGGGGGGGCGACGGCAGGCGCACCCGCCGCGACCAGCCCGCGCCGGGGTCGGCCGCGCGGAGCGTCACCTGCTCTGCTGATACTACTACAACAAGGGGGCGGGGTGAAGATAGAGGGGGGGGGGGCGACGGCAGGCGCACCCGCCGCGACCAGCCCGCGCCCGGGTCCGCCGCGCGGAGCGTCACCTGCTCTGCTGATACTACTACAACAAGGGGGCGGGGTGAAGATACCAAGGGGGGGGGCGACGGCAGGCGCACCCGCCGCGACCAGCCCGCGCCGGGGTCGGCCGCGCGGAGCGTCACCTGCTCTGCTGATACTACTACAACAAGGGGGCGGGGTGAAGATAGAGGGGGGGGGGGCGACGGCAGGCGCACCCGCCGCGACCAGCCCGCGCCCGGGTCCGCCGCGCGGAGCGTCACCTGCTCTGCTGATACTACTACAACAAGGGGGCGGGGTGAAGATAGAGGGGGGGGGGCGACGGCAGGCGCACCCGCCGCGACCAGCCCGCGCCCGGGTCCGCCGCGCGGAGCGTCACCTGCTCTGCTGATACTACTACAACAAGGGGGCGGGGTGAAGATACCAAGGGGGGGGGCGACGGCAGGCGCACCCGCCGCGACCAGCCCGCGCCGGGGTCGGCCGCGCGGAGCGTCACCTGCTCTGCTGATACTACTACAACAAGGGGGCGGGGTGAAGATAGAGGGGGGGGGGCGACGGCAGGCGCACCCGCCGCGACCAGCCCGCGCCCGGGTCCGCCGCGCGGAGCGTCACCTGCTCTGCTGATACTACTACAACAAGGGGGCGGGGTGAAGATAGAGGGGGGGGGGCGACGGCAGGCGCACCCGCCGCGACCAGCCCGCGCCCGGGTCCGCCGCGCGGAGCGTCACCTGCTCTGCTGATACTACTACAACAAGGGGGCGGGGTGAAGGTATGGGGGGGGGCAGGCGCACCCGCCGCGACCAGCCCGCGCCCGGGTCCGCCGCGCGGAGCGTCACCTGCTCTGCTGATACTACTACAACAAGGGGGCGGGGTGAAGGTATGGGGGGGGGCAGGCGCACCCGCCGCGACCAGCCCGCGCCCGGGTCCGCCGCGCGGAGCGTCACCTGCTCTGCTGATACTACTACAACAAGGGGGCGGGGTGAAGATAGAGAGGGGGCGCGGCGACGGCAGGCGCACCCGCCGCGACCAGCCCGCGCCCGGGTCCGCCGCGCGGAGCGTCACCTGCTCTGCTGATACTACTACAACAAGGGGGCGGGGTGAAGATAGGGGGGGGGGGGGGGGGCGACGGCAGGCGCACCCGCCGCGACCAGCCCGCGCCCGGGTCCGCCGCGCGGAGCTTCACCTGCTCTGCTGATACTACTACAACAAGGGGGCGGGGTGAAGGTATGGGGGGGGGCAGGCGCACCCGCCGCGACCAGCCCGCGCCCGGGTCCGCCGCGCGGAGCGTCACCTGCTCTGCTGATACTACTACAACAAGGGGGCGGGGTGAAGGTATGGGGGGGGGCAGGCGCACCCGCCGCGACCAGCCCGCGCCCGGGTCCGCCGCGCGGAGCGTCACCTGCTCTGCTGATACTACTACAACAAGGGGGCGGGGTGAAGGTATGGGGGGGGGCAGGCGCACCCGCCGCGACCAGCCCGCGCCCGGGTCCGCCGCGCGGAGCGTCACCTGCTCTGCTGATACTACTACAACAAGGGGGCAGGGTGAAGATAGAGAGGGGGCGCGGCGACGGCAGGCGCACCCGCCGCGACCAGCCCGCGCCGGGGTCCGCAGTGCGGAGCGTCACCTGCTCTGCTGATACTACTACAACAAGGGGGCGGGGTGAAGATAGAGAGGGGGCGCGGCGACGGCAGGCGCACCCGCCGCAACCAACCCGCGCCATGGTCCGCAGTGCGGAGCGTCACCTGCTCTGCTGATACTACTACAACAAGGGGGCGGGGTGAAGATAGAGAGGGGGGGGGGCGACGGCAGGCGCACCCGCCGCAACCAACCCGCGCCATGGTCCGCAGTGCGGAGCGTCACCTGCTCTGCTGATACTACTACAACAAGGGGGCGGGGTGAAGATAGAGAGGGGGGGGGGCGACGGCAGGCGCACCCGCCGCAACCAACCCGCGCCATGGTCCGCAGTGCGGAGCGTCACCTGCTCTGCTGATACTACTACAACAAGGGGGCGGGGTGAAGATAGAGAGGGGGGGGGGGGGGCGACGGCAGGCGCACCCACCGCAACCAACCCGCGCCATGGTCCGCAGTGCGGAGCGGAGGAAGGGGGGGGCAGACAAGCATATGAACAGCGTGACATCAAGACATGACGGTGAGTCAAGATTCAAAGAATTAATTTCGTTCATTCAGTTTAGGCATATAAAGAGAGAGAAAATGGGGTGGAGGGGGGGGGCAGGAAAAGAGGGAAGGGGGGAGATATATGGATCAATTTAATGTATGACTCACTCGCACCATCAGAGTTATCGGAGCTCGCGGAGCCCTCTTCACTGCTGAGGGAGCCAGCTTCTGACGACGAGTCACCGTCCAGTTCTATAACACCTGCCTGGGAAGAGAAAAGAACAGCATTGACTAAATAAAGAGTATTAATGGAAAAGAGAAAAGTCCGCTGAGTTTCTTAGGGCGGGACCGCGTTTCGAACCGGTGTGGTCCATTTGCTAATTAACTGATAATATATTATTGATATAACGTTTTGTAAGTTCCGTCTAATGATCTATACAGAATAAATCCTTTTAGGATTATGAATTTTTAAAAACACCCCACAGTTTGTGCAATTAAGGTGCTGACGATTCCATTTTATTTCCATTACTGTCTAATGAATCTTATGCCATGGTCGTCTTGTAAGTTACCTTTGAAAAGAGATGAGATTGATCTTGTATTCTAGAAACTATAATTTAAGCTTTAAATTTTGACATTTTCCTACCTCATCCGCTGTTATAATTTCCGCTGGTTTGAATTCATCATCATTCCCTTCGGCGTCGAAGAATTCTGAGGCGGAGACACAAGAAGAGCTGTAGCTGAGAGACTGTTGAAATGGACGGTTGTTGACCTGCTAATGAGAAATGGATAGTTTTCGACACGAAAGTTCTGTATATGCCACGAGAATTAATTCTCTAACCTTTGTTCAACAAACCGGCAAAGTTATTTGTTCAACAAGCCGGCAAAGTTATTTGTTCAACAATCCGGCAAAGTTATTTGTTCAACCACCCAACAAAAATATTTGTTCAACAATCCAACAAAGTTATTTGTGCCACAATCTGGCAAAGTAATTTATTCAACAAACCGGCAAAGTTATTTGTTCAAAAATCCGGCAAAGTTATTTGTTCAACAATCCAACAAAAATGTTTGTTCAACAATCCGGCAAAGTTATGTGATCAACAATTCGGCAAAGTTATTTTAGTTTTGACTGAAAATCACGAAGCGCAAAATATTCTAGATTTGAATCACGAGTATGGATTTTAGTCAACGCTGAGAAATCATGGTCCAAAACTTACCGGATCTGAGTTGGCTCCCATTGAAGATATTTCAGCCAAGTCCGATACGTCGTGGATCCTTGACAGGCGCGTGCGCAGTTCTGTGCGGATAACTTAACTCGTCATTATTTACTTACAGGTAATATCGATAGAAATTTATATTTGTGTATTCAATTATTTTATATATCGCTTCACCATTAAATAAGTGGGGAAGTTAGGCAACTATGTATGAAATATAAAGAAATTGCGCCTTGCATCATCATCATCGTCATCGTTATCATTCTGATTGGAACCAAAGCTTATATTTTGAAGCTAACTGGCCATTCTCCTACGCTGTAGGCCTACCAAGAAGAGCTCGAGAATCTGAAGGGAAAACGGATAGTAACTTGCAAGAAAACTGATTCGATGGAAAGCTGTGATTGACGCTCCACATTCTTCTCGGCGGAAGAATAGGGGAATTGGCCCACGTTGCGCTACTTCCAGAGGAAGAGAGGCAGAACTAGACAACCTATATATCTCCATCCTTCCTCTGGATCCCGGCCAAAAACAGAATCGTTTAAACACGTCGTCACAATTTGGACATCGTGTCTTGCATAGTGCATAATTCTCACCGGAATTCTGATGTAATGCTGTACTGAGATTGGTTCGCAGAGCCGCCATGACAGCCCCGCCAGGAGACGTCGTCGTGTCGGCCGCGTCCATGGCCGCTCGTAGACGCCCGCGCTCGCATACCTAGGGGAGAGGTGCTGGTATAATTTCACACCAGTATACTTGCTAGCAGGCACCCTAACAGAAGCAGGGCACGGCGGTAGCGCAAAGTATGTCTCCCCATACCTAGGCTAGATGGGGACACCATGGTGTCCACATAAGGGGAAGGGGGTCATCTCAAAAGAGATGTGATGATGATGGACCCATAGACGGCGTGCGTATAATAAAAAAAGTGTACTTGCTAGCAGTTTAGTCACTCATGAGAGCCATGATTTAGACCGGTGTGTTGTATTTAGGCTAACAGTACATGCTATAACATAACATAACATAAACTCACGCCTGTATCCCCGAAATTGTAGGCGGAGGTGCTAGCACCCACATTCCTACAGTTTATGTTTAGGTCCCAATGTAATATGTGGCGAGTCTATTACCATTAACCGGGCATTTATAAACCTGCGATAAATTCACACATAACTTCGAAAAGCATCGAAAAGTCATTGGTGTGTGCCATGGTGAAACCGGTGATCGAACCCGAGACCTCGTCTCAGCAGTCCATTACCCATACCACTAGGCTACCGCAGCTAATTCAGATCAGTAGTACATGCTATGAGTGTCTATATTCAAATATCGATATGTGTGAATGTGGGGTGACCACATTTTTTTTTTTACCACTTAGGTGGCAGACACAGCCCACCTGATGGGAAGCGGTCACCGTGGCCTATGGACGTTTGCAACACCAGAGGCGTCACACACGTGCTGCCTACCCTCCTACCTACATACTCGTATTCTCACAGCGAACGAGTGTTTTCAAAATATCTTACCAGAGTAGAAACTATAGTCTTCAGGCTAGCCACCAGGTCCTTCGCCAACACGGTGAAGTCTTCTCTAAGCTGGTGGTCTGGAGTCAGGCTGGTAAGAGAGGCAGGTCCAGCCGCCGTCGCCAGGGTCTCTGCCCCAGGTAAGGACTGTGGCCGAGCGGCTGCACACGCTGCAATGATGATGAATGGGTGATGATGACTGTTTGGATGTCAATGGAGGGTAGTTGGACATTTGTAGACATTTTGGCGGATTTGGAAAAAGTACAGTTGGCAAAAATTGGTGACTGTTACAGCCATATAAAATTACTATATACTATTTAAATACAAATAAAATTGGAGTAGGTTTGATAGTGAAGGCACGAAATTGTTGTTATTACGGTGTGATATGAAATTAATTAAAATGATTAAACTAAACTAAATTATGAGTTAAAATAATAAGCTAGTTAATTAATTTAATCAAACAGTAAAATCAACTAAACCAATTAAGATTTGATAAAATTAATTATATTAAATATAAATTCATTGTATATATGTATTATATGTAAAGTAATAAGTTTTCTGCTTAGTTACAAAACATTTTGTGCATAAAACAGTTATGTGTGAATGTTAATTTAATCAGCGTTGGTCTAATTGAATTTTTTTGTCGACTGTACATAAAATATTTTGCAGTTTATTGTGAATGGGCTATCAGATTTGTTGGTTCTCGTGAAAGATATGTATTAAAATAGTTTTCGTGATTGCAGATTAAAGTAGCTTAGAATATATAAAAATATTGAAAATTGTGGATCGGAAAAGAAATCCCTTTAAAAAAACAAAGCTTCGTAGTATAATTTCAATAATAAATTCTCTCTTCGAACTGTTAATTCAAATGGGATAATATGTAATCCTATTATACACATTGATTTTCTAGTGGTTTTGGAAAAAGAATATTTTGTTTCACACACAGTTTCGGTAGCAAAATCGACTGGAAGTTTTAATTTAGAAAAAAAAATACTTTAAGTATGGCAATAATGTACAGGTGAACAGAAAAATGTATGGGACGTGTAAAAAAAAAAATTTTTTCCGCCAAATTAGGACTTCCTTACGATTTTACTATCGAAATTGTGGCCGAAATCTTTTTTTCCGAAACCACTATAAAATCAACCGGTATACCTACATACCTACACCATGCGTATTGTGACAGTTCTTGAATGAATAAATGAATGAATACTGTGGTGCAATGTCTGATGCTCTTACTTATATCTTGATTTTTACAATACGCTAATGATATTATTTAATGATTGTTTTAGTAAACTGAATAACGATTTAATGATTTCAAACATCTACCTAACTACATTTTTTTTTAATATACAATTCACAGGATATCATGATGAAATGAATACAAATATATTGAGAACTAAAATGGACCCTATGTTAATGTTTTACCACAGAATAGAAAAAAACTAGTAGAAGTGTGACTCGATAGTTTCCGTAGCGGACCCGATGTCGCCAAAGTCACACACATAACCGTTTAATAATACGTTACATTTTACTAGTAAACAGTTATTTTGATTGGTAAATAATGCTAAATTAGCTCAAATCATACGTATTGAAATACGAAAACACACCTTAACCGTCCTGAATAGAGATAACTTTGCTATAAATTAAAAAGGAGTAATAATGTTCCATAATTTGAATCGAACATGCTTGAATATTTACAAAAAAAGTTTATGACTTATGTCAGAGAATTCTGAGAAAGTTATTCAAAACTTTAATGGCTTACAATAAGGTTCATATTGTCAAATTTGAAAAGTAAACTTACATCGTCTCAATTCCTCCATCAGCATTTTGGCAATGTATTGACACACGACCCTTGCAAATGGCACTATAATCCAATCATTGTCTTTGGACATTTTTAGGAATTTGCAAACTGATCACTTTTCACTATTATCGATTGGATATTTGTCTGATTGTCCAACTTTCAGAGAGTTTTATTCACTTTGCTTAATATATTGTTCCTACTATAATTTTTTATTTTTTAATAGTATATTAGCAACGGAAATTACTAATATTCCCTGTAACCTCTCCAGCTAAGCTAAATATGTTATGTTAGTAGTGGATTAACGACGGTAGTGTAATGGTTAAGAATCGAATCCGGGACCTCTCAATAGTAAGGCTGACTTTTTAACCACTTAGCTATCGACGCTTTACATCTGTTAATAAAGATTGACGATAACACTAAGGGAATATAAAAATCCAATTATTGAGCGGACTACTTCTCTTTTTGAAGTTTCTACACAGATCCAAATAAATCCTGTTTTTTAATTTTCCGTCTGTGAGCAGACCGACTGGGGAAATATCTCCACCCCAGAGCTCACTGGAGAGAAATGTGTTGACAGTGGCAAGATCAAGAAACCTTTTTTTGTTTTTTTTTTTGCACAGGTACTAGAGATTCTCTTAACCTTCTACCGTCCCCTTCCCCTCTTCTCTCAATACGGACGGCAGCACAAATGTGACGTCCCTGGTGTTGCAAACGTCCATAGGCCATGGTAACCACTTTCTATCAGACACGCCACGTGTTGCCACCTAAAGGTGCATACAGATTTGTGACATGAATAGCGAACCGGACAGGGTGGCATCAAGACATGACGTTGAGTGTGGACGTAACAACTTGTGGCATAATTAGACTTGTGCTGACACGGCCACCAGTCGTTTGGTTGTTGAATGGTTTCATTTAAGCTCAGCTATCACGTAGCTGAATACGCGACGGACACGCACTTTTAACATAGTCACAGTAAAATATTACGTAAATGTAGACGCGGCATAAGTGGTATTAAAAATATTACTAGGCTAGACACTATACATATTGTACTAAATTAATCGTAGTTGTAACTATAGTTTTAATGCAAAACATCACTTCAATAGTGCAAATACGTATGACATTTTGAAATATACGTGTATATCACTGATTTAACTAAAAGTAAATCACAGAACTAATTTTCGCAAGTACAACACATATATGCCTGAATAGCATACCACATAAGTTAATAATATGCACACAACTTCCATTGTTAGCAGAGACGATCTACCTACACAAGGTGAATTTAACACGCAATGTAGCCATTTAATTAGTAATAAGTAATCAATATTTTAGACCACGTATTTGGTACACTGTTTCTAAAATTTTTAAACACTCACTAAATCTGTCTTCTTCAATAATGAAAAACATCAACTGATATATCAATTTTCACGCAAATTTTATCTTTAACACTGTGAGTTAAGGTATAATATAGCAGTTTAGTTTGCAACTGAGATGTTAATATACCAATATCAGAGATAATCTTAGATTTCTGTTATCTTTTATATTGTTTGCACGATATCTCTCAAGGACATAACAATAGTTCGGAGAATTAAGATCTAACTAAGATAAATCTGGGTTTTCCGGAAGAACTAATAATATGGGTAATGGACTGCTGAGACGAAGTCTCGGGTTCGATTCCAGGTTTTTTTTGTCGAACTTATGTGTGTATTTATCGCAGGTTTATAAGTGTTCAGTTTATGGCAATAGGCTCGCCACCTATTACATTGGGACCTAAACATAAACTGGTGAAATGTGGGTGCTAGCACCTCTGCCTACCCCTTCAGGGATATAGGCGTGAGTTTATGTTATGTTAATACTTTCAGATAGTGGCCCAGGGGGCCTAGATAGAGTGCATTTCTATTGCCTACATCGTCAATAGAAAGGTCAAAAATGTATGGGAGTGACATTAGCTGTAGGAATGTCATGTGATCCAAACTTTGTTTGACCATCGAATATAGTGCCTCTAGCATGAACCATTATCGAATTCGTAATGTGAAAGTTTCGAATCCTCGATACGATAACGGAGTAAACCGTTAGGCAGTCATAACGAAAGTGTTCGTGCTACTAAATTTAGTTCCGTTTACGCACGGTAGGGTATGAAATTTCAAATATTTTGCTTGAATTCGATAACAATACTTATTCGCAATGGGTTCGTGCTAGAGGCACAGAATGGTGGCGAATGTAAATGTGGATTTGCTTCGGAGCGAATGCATTTTGTCTAAACCCCCAGGTCCTGGCTTCGTCCGGGAATAAATTCGTAACAGAATAATATAGGAACTTTCCTAGCAGCTGTTGAACTATTTTACACTTACTAGCGATTTTTTACAAACTGTAATATGTGCATACATTTACATATTTGGTACAGCGGGAATGGGATCAGAAGTCCACGCAGGCGGAACCGCTGACAACAGCTAATCTATTATTTAAATTTTTAGTTAGTTACCGTACTCCTCCGAAACGGCTTTACCGATTTATACCAAATTTAATATGCGTATTCAGAAGGTCTGAGAATCGGCTATCTATTCTCCACACCCTTGTTCAACCTCAATTTGTTTTTTAATTTTTGGACGAATTTTTTTGTTTTTATTTATCTAGAAACTAGAAGTAATTTGCTGTTAAACAACGTTTGTCGGGTTAGCTAGTCCTACTAATATTATAAAGGCGAAAGTTTGTTTGGATGGATGGATGTTTGTTCCTCTTTCACGCATAAACGGCTGGACTGATTTGGTTGAAATTTGGTACAGGGGTAGATTAGAACCTGGAATAACACATAGGCTACTTTTTATCCCGGGAAAAGGTTCCCAAGGGTTGCGGGAACGGGAACAAAATTCCACGCGGGCGAAGCCGTGGGCATCAGCTAGTTATTAATAAATATAATTGATTTATGTCGAGGGCAACCTCTGTGGCGTGGCGGTAGTGAAAGCGACTGCTACACAAGCGCGGGTGCGATTCCCGTTCAGTTCAAATATTTGTGTGCACGTATATAAATATTTACATTGCTCTGAGTGTATTTATTCATATTTTGTATATATTTACAAAAAAAAATCCAAGTATTTTCATCCGCATTCTAGAATCCATAACTTAAGCTATATGCTTACCATGAGTCTAGGTGACGTTGTGTAAATTGTACTAGAATATTTAATTATTCATACTATTTTTCTTAACAATCAAAATTAAAATTCATAAAATTGACACAATTTACAGGTAAAATTTCAAATTCTCTATTTAATGGAAGCAATTGCTTTAATGTAAGTGACGTCATAGCTCCAGTAGCTAACACCATGCATATTAAAACGTATGTTCTAAGCGACGTGAGCGATTGTATGTACAATAATAATGTGATGTTTGACAAGGGTCCAAAGGTACATAGGTAAAATAAAAAATCTTACGAACTAAAGTGGAGGCCAGAAATGTAGAAAGAAACGCTGGAAGGAAACAGAAGAGAATATTTTAATTGAATATTGTTTAGCGTTTATGATTTCAATGGTCATTAATACTTTTTTATATCAGTGGCAGACAAGTCCGCGGCCCAGTGACGGATTTCCCAGGAAGCAAAGGAAGCAATTGCTTGGGGCCCCGCTTGGAGAGGGGTCCCAAAATATGAAATTTTTTAAAACGTATTTGAGAATGTAAAAACAATTAAAAATATTAAAAAATTTTGAAATAACATAAACATGACTGATGGTTCAAATAATATATTAATTTTGCAAAATTAATCTGTTTTTTGTTATTTAAAAAGAAGAAAGGGGGGGGGGAGGGGTTATATTGAAACGAGGGCTTCAAAAATCAGTTGTTGCTTGAGGCCCCGTCGGAGGTAAATCCGGCACTGAAGCGGCCCACCTGATGGAAAGTGGAGGTAGCCTATGGACGTTTGCAACACTAAGGGTATCACATTCGTGCTGCCGACCATATAGAGAAGGAAGAAGGGGTCATTCCAAGGAGCTTTGCGGTAAAAGTGGAAAAGCGACGTTATAAAGCGCGCATTACGCATATAAAGGGAGTGGGTCGAACGCGGGTCGTTTTGCCATACATTGCCGTTTTCCTAATATAGTATTTCTATTACTCTATTCTTTGAACGGCGATGAATAACAAAATGACACGCGCATGACCCACATTCGCGATATATAATGAATCGCGCTTTATAGTATAACGTCGACTTTACACGGTCGCCGCAAAGCACGATGGAAAGAGGCTCGTCTGTAATGAATGCCATACACTTGCCTGTAGGTTATGCATGTACAGTCACCTGCAGTAATATGTATACGTTTTAGAACTTTTCACATTAAACTTGTCGAATTTTACCGTTTCATGTCATAGTGTTGATTTGTCACTGATTATTGTGGCAAGGTTCTAAAGTGTATACATATTATTGCAGGTGACTGTACAGTTAAAACCATCATGCCTAACCTAGCGTGTATGGCGTCCATTATACTGCACACAGTCACAGTAAATGTATATGCGTCCGAACCGTGGAAACCCGTCATAACACTCACCGGGATATTTATTCTACTGAATGCCATATACTCTAGGGCTTGCCTGTCGGATATGCATGTACAGTTAAAACCATCATGCATAACTTAGCATGTGTTACGTCTAGCGAGCTTGCCTGCCAGAGTTCTCAGTTGTGTGAAAATCGGTTATGCATGTATAGTTAAAACCATCATGCATAACCTAGCGTGTGTGGCGTAAATAATATTACAAATGCGTTTATCTGTCTGTTACGCTTTTACACCTAAACTACTGCACCGATTTTTATGAAATTTGGTACAAGGGTAGGGTAAACTAGCTGTTGATTACCATGTTTCGCGAATTAGGGCGCAGGTTGAAGGCAAAAGTCGGTGACTATCACGAATCTATCACGGTGAACTATTAATAATCCCTTCCACACCCGTGTAATAAAATATAAGACGTGGCTACCTCCCCCTAATATTACGTAGGGTAAAACGGTGAACAGGGATCCATGGGTGAATAGGGATAAAGTCGGCTAAATTCTGTAGTTATTTTCTTTCAAGCGAAATTTTGGACTTGTTCATTGTAATAAGAGAATCATCAATTTCTGATAAGGAGCTCATTTGAAATCTAGTAAAAGAAATTATATATATTCCATTGACCATTTTATCCATATTCACCTTTGGATACCTATTCACCCCGTTATCCCGCAATTAATGAATGACCCCTTATTTAAAACAAACAATAAACAGGTTAAATATCCCAATGAGTGTTATAACTATTTATATATCATTAAGGACAGCTATAGGACTTCACCAAGCTTTTGAAATAAGGTACCTATGTAATTATATAGAGATGATGATCTGCCTGCTAATTTTTATTTCAATAATCAAGCAGCGTGTGATGTGTGACAATAAACCATACAATCTGTTAGAAATGTCACAAATTATAATATTAGTACTCGTACTGACAACATAATTATGAAAAAAAAAAATGTTTTGCTTTCTTAGTTTCCTTGTATATCCTATCTCAAAAAAGTATGGTTCAAATTAAGTACCATTTTTCTTAATATCTCTGATATCTAAAGGCGGGTACTCACTTGAGTTACGGGGCGTAATATAATGTTTACAAAGCGAGCTTTTGTAAAATCAGCACGGGCAAATAAACATGAGCAACGATTCTACGCCGATGATTTATATACTATGCATTAGCATACATAGCGAGGCGGTAGTGAACGCGACTGCTGCCTAGGAGGCGCGTGTTGGATTCCCGTTCAATGCAAATATTTTGCTGGGGTGCGAGGGATAATTATGTTCGCTACTATCTCACTTCCGGCAACAAAAGACCCAAAGACGGCGTGTGTTTTAGTCGATTCGAGTCCGACATTACCTCTCTCACCGTCTTCGGTGGGATTGGTATGCGAGAAAATATAGCGCATAACGAAAAAAAAAAGGCTTAGGTTAGCCTTGCCAGCTTAGTTGCTTCGTTTGAACGGTAGCCTGAATAATTATAAGCAGATAAGTCTTTAGTACCTGGGTGAGGTGGAAATAAATTTCAAATTACACATATGAAATGAGATACCGTCATTATAATAAACTAGCTGACCCGCGCGACTTCGTCTGCATCACCCCGTTTTTGCAACATTTTTCATTCCTGCTCCGTACCTGTTAGTTGTAGCATGATGTTATGTACATATAAACCTTTAACCTTTAACCAATCTATCTATTGAAACAAACCGCATCAAAATCCGTTACGTAGTTCTAAAGATTTAGGGACAGAAAAGGCGACTTTACTTTATACTATGTAGTGATGTACATCTAACTGTTTAAGCAAAGCCTGGCTTTTATTAATGTCAACTGTTTAACAACTACCAGGTTTATATATTTGTTTGTTGCGTAAAGTCAGTCTAGTTGTATATATAAAAGTACTAGCAGTTGTAACAATATGCTCGCTTCTTATGTTACATTACGCCAGTCAGTACCCACCTTTATAGGTAACTCATGCTTTAGCTTAGCAACTAAGCACAGGGGACTGATCATGCCTAGCTCCGTGCATTTGTAATGAGCGCCATTTTGTTTTTTTTAGCCATGCTAAGGGCGCGTTCATCACTTACCGATTTCATAGAATCCTTGCAAAGACACAAAAATAATTATTGTATATTTTTTTAAAATAAATAGACGTTTATTACCACAATTTACTAAAACGAATAAAAAAAACATGATTCTCTATAGACATGTACAAATTTTTTTAAAAAAACCACTGTGTGAGTCATTTTCTTCTCTTTTAGGGAACAAGGAGGGTAGTTGGGAGTCCTATAAAAACAAAATTATTAGTTACTCAAAAGTAATACTTGTAGAATATGCAAGAAAATATATACCTAGGTATTTTAACCCCACTTAAGAACCCGGGAACGGTAGGCAGAAGGAAACACCGATATAAATGTTTGTATCTACTATTTTATGGAAATGGACTTTAAATCAAAGCCTTACAGTACATATTCTATTGCATATCCTTATAGCATGATAAAGCCCACTAACACTCGACACCACTATATACAACACATTAGGAAGAAAATCCACATAAAGATATAATATATTAAGTCTTACCGATAGGCAGGGAAGCGGCGGAGTTGGGCATGGAGGATGCTCCACCGCCCGGCGATGGAGGCGCCGTGAGAGCTGACAGAGCCTGGAGTTAAAATGGTAATTTTTATATCAATATGTAGTGTAGTATGTAGTAGGAGTACTACTAGAATGGCCTCCGTCCCCCATGAGCGCGGGCCTGGGGGTGACGGGTGGAGCCGCCTGTCACCTTAGCAGAAGCAGGCCGCGGCTAGATGGGGACACCGTGGTCCCTATACCCGACGGGGGTCATCTGGAAGAGAAGGCCCCGGGTCTGCCGGGGTGCGAGGGATATATGTTGGCTACTACCTCGCCTCAAGCAGCTGAAGACCCAAAGACGGCGTGCGTTTTAGTCGGTTCGAGTCCGACATAACCAGTCCCAACCGGATCCGGTGGGGGGTAATCCATAGGAATTTATCGCACGATAAAAAAAAATGGAGTACTACCAGGGGCCTTCAGCTTCGGGAGCGTTTCCCTAAAGGTGCGTCCAAATTTGTGACATGAATAGCGCACCAGACAGCAAGGCATAAAGTCATGACGTTGAGTGTGGACGTAATAACTTGGGGCACATGGGCACACAAACAAGAGTTGTGCTGACACGGCCACCAAGCGATCGATGGTTTTGTGGAGGAACGGGATGTGATGTCCCTCCAATACAAAGGGAAGATCCTTCGACCAAGCAAGGTGATCACGCCTGGCGGGCCGCGGCCCGAAATTTGTCGTTGGGTTGTTGTATGTATGTTGCACCAGCGCGAGAATTTCGCTTTCGCGATGCAGGATCCGTAGTGACGTAAAAGTTATTCTTGCTATCGCTAGATGGCGCTGGGTACATGTGGGATCGCCACAGTTTCATTTTAGCTTAATCCGCGACGAACACGCACTTCTGACACGATCAAGGCAAAAATGTTCCGTAAATGTAGATGCGGCATAACACCTAGTATAAGTCACGATTACGTACCATATGTGAACCCGACGGGTCCATATGTGGCGGCTGCAGCTCCACAGATGAACATTTGCTGTTGGACTTCTTCTTGCGTAACCCGAACTTACGCCGGTCTTTTTTGACGTTCGGAGAGGCACCTTCCAGGGATACCTGCAATGGGAGACAGGCAGTAGAAAATAGTTGTTTATACTTTTGTGAGAAAAAAACAGATTAGCTATACATAAACGACTTAATACATACATACACATATATGCTCACACTCGTAAGCCCCAAAGGGAATCGGGCACTTTGTAAATGGGTATGCCGAAAATAAATTCCTAACCGAAAATGTTGCAGCTGAATAAATCTGGAAATTGTTTTTTGATAAATCCCAAGGAAATTATTTACGTGCTTAACCGCGCCAGCACTACCAATTAACGTCTTGGAGAGTATTAGACTTAAAGGATAGGATAAGGATAGATCTATCCTTCTTCTATCCTATGGAGCAACAGCACCTAAATATTGGAAACTGGATACATGGTAAATATCCCATCATCGTCATCATCGTTGCATTAGTTCCGGTAGCATTCGAAAGGGTCCTTCCGGCTTTTTATCTTCCACTGCGCACGGTCTTGCACAAATATGTTTCTTTGTTATTCAGGGCACGTCAATTTGACTTCACCCCGCCTGATATTAAGCTGAAGGCAAAGTCTCAAAAAAGAGGGTAAATATTAATAAATTATGAATAATAATAATCGTCAAGTAAACAAAATACGATTTTGTCATGTTTCTTTGTCTTCAAAATTCCAAATTCAAATTTCGGGTTGTCTGGCTTTCAATATGGACACAGGACAGTCTACAAGTTAGGCTGTCTTCACACTGCAGCGTACTCATATGTTCCAGCAAAAACTGCGCTGCGTAAACGTTCATCGAACGCCTACGCTGGATAAAAACCAGTGTGAAGGCAGTCTTAGGAGTAACTATGTCATACGAGTTGCATATTGCGTCTCCAGCATCTACATAATTGTCGAGCGATTTCGAGCGTATGATGAGACCCTGGTACTCCAGCCTACTTACATCGGTATCATGGTGAAGTTGTTGCTGCAACTCCAACGCATCCAGCAACCGTTGCAACTGTTGCACAGACAGTTGTGCTTGGCCTAGCTCTCGAGATGCGTTCTCAAGGGGCCCGCCGGATTCTGGAAAAGTGGAAAATTTGGTAATTTTTTTTAACGTGTTCGAAATCCAGCCAGAGACGGTGGAAGTGGATATTATGTCGGAGTCGGACTCGAATATATTAAAACGCACGCCGTCTTTGGATGCAGCTGCCTGCAGCACCTCGCTGGAGAGGTTTTGTGTTGTCAGTGAGAAGACCGTGAAACCCTTCTTTGTCCTCTGCACAGACAGCACAGAGACTCTCTTAACCTTCTCCCCTCCTCTTCCCCCTCTTCTTTATATGACCGGCAGCGCGAATGTGACGCCCCTGGTGTTGCAAACGTCCATAGGCCACAGTAACCATTTTCCATCAGGAGGGCCGCGTGTTTGTCTGCCATCCTTTTTTTAGGACAACGTCACCCAGACCCATGGTAAGCATAGCTGAACTAGCTTGTGTTAGGCGTTCTAGAATGCGGATCCCCTATTAATATTATTAACGTGATAGTTTGTGGAGATGTTTGTCACAGAATCACATCCCAACGGTTAAAAGGATCTGGCTGAATTGGTACAGGAATAGACTATAGTGTGGAAAACCGAATAGTACAGGCTACTTTTGGTCTTGAAATGGGTTTTCATGGTTTGCGGGAATAGAATTCGTCGCAAGTAGACCCGGGGTCGTAGTAATTAAGTGAAAACATTCATTCATATCGATTCAGATTAGAAACAGTAAGTGCCTAGACAGGACTTGAACGCACGAATTTCGAATGCCCAAGACGTGGATTAGAGCACCTGTAACGGACTGATCGCAACTTTAAGTCACGTCTGTATATAAAATATATAAATTACTAAATCGATTTGAATAGTTAACACACAAAATCCTCTAAAATAAAAAAAAAGATTCATTCTTACAAAACTTCACATTAAGGGAGGTCACACACCAAAGCAGTAAATGCACCAACGCACACACAGTAAATATGCTTTCTTGATATTAAAATTTTCTTTTTGAAAATCTACTGCATTAAGTTATCTTTTGCAGAACAAAGTGACATACGTATTCTTTACACAAAATCTTAATGTGAGAAAGAGACCGAATATATGAACCGTGGAACGGTTTTTATAAACCATTATCAACTTTGACAGAAAATATAAGTCATATAAATATTTCTACAATAAAAGTCACAAGTCACTGCCACTGAGATTTTAAATTCGGTAACGTAGTAATGAAGCGAGTCTGTGAATCTATTTTCGCTATAATAAGTGCTATTATCTGCTTTATTTATACTGTTGATTGAGTGCACTTGGTGGAACTTATTTTTTTACATGATTGATAACACACTTGCACCTTGAGAATGCCGCAAGGCGAAACCGGTTAGGTACAATAATAAACACAGTGGAGAAGTACAAGTGTGTGTAATTATCTATGACTAGCTGATCCCGTTCCCGCTGCTCCATTCCGAACATTTTCATATTTATTCACCTTTTAAACCTTGTGTGAACGAATAATTCAAGACCAAAATTAGCCAAATCGGTCCAGCCGTTCTCGAGTTATAGGGAGACTAACGAACAGCAATTCATTTTTATATATATAGATTTGTTGTCCGCAAATGCTGTTTTGGTGTGTGGCCTCCTTTACAATTAAGACAAATAATTTCTATAATCGATAGTATATCAGCTTGTCCTGTAACAGAAGGTTCCTTACCTATGATCCAGCTGGCGAGCCTGCCGCCAGGAGTGCCTGACACGAAGCCTGCTTGCGGACCCCTAATCGGCGGCGCCGTCGGGCTTAACAGCCCTATAGAGAAACATGTCAATGTGGGGACAGGGGAATCACAGTGTATTGGAATATATTAGTGGTTGCAATACAAGAAAAATTGTTTGTCTTGATTTTATGAAATATTTTATAACTCATTAAAAACCTTGACGACCTCTGTGACGCAAGAGGCGCGGGTTCGATCCACGCTCATTGCAAATATTTGTGTGGATGAATATTAATATTTGCATTGGTCTGGGTGTGGCTGTGTATAATGTGTATTTATATTTACAAAAAAAAAGTTTTCTGCATTCTAGAACCCATAACACAAGCTAGTTAAACTATACTAACCGTGACATGGCACACACCAATGACTATTTGATGCTTTACGAAGTTATGTGTGTATTTATCGCAGGTTTATAAGTGCCCGGTTAATGGCAATAGGCTCGCCACCTATTACATTGGGACCTAAATATAAACTGGCGAAATGTGGGTGCTAGCACCTCTGCCTAACCCTTCGGGGATAAAGGCGTGAGTTTATGTTGTTGTTGCAATGGAAGAAATGTTCTGTCTTGATTTTATGAAAAAGGTTTGCAGGTAGAGAACTCTTGCAGAGTTAAGCTCGCCTTTGTACATGATTTTCTTTTATAATAATTGCAATGTATTTTTATGTTTATTTTTGTGTACAATAAAGCCTAGTGGTATGGGTAATGGACTGCTGAGACGAACTCTCGGGTTCGATCCCAGGTTTTACCATGGCACACACCAATGACTTTTCGATGCTTTACGAAGTTATGTGTGTATTTATCGCAGGTTTATAAGTGCCCGTTTAATGGCAATAGGCTCGCCACCTATTACATTGGGACCTGAATATAAACCTTCGGGGATATAGGCGTGAGTTTATGTTATGTATGTTATGTTTCATTCTAAACTAAATATTGATATCATTTCTGCAAATAGTCAGTAGAGTATAAAATAATATATTCCAAAACACTGAAATCCACATACTTGCATGGGAATAGAAAGGTGCATGGGCGAGTACCTTGCTTTGAATAAATAACACCATTAGTGACGTCATAAAAAGAAATGCGCGTGCGCACAAGTTTGATTGAGAAGCATGATCAACGTTTAATTGAGCGCCTGGTCTTTTGAGATATGACAATTATTATCTATTTTTATTTAATAATATAATGGTGTTCATTATTCAAAAAATTTTAAAAAAACACTATCAAAACTCATGCATTGAACTATAAGGGTAACTAAATAAATATAACATTAAAATTACTACTATAATGTCACTTGAATCTATTCTATCCAAAACTAAGCCTAATCAAAATTTGTCTACGTTACTAGTATTTTAATAACTATACAGGATGATTTTTAGTGGGATTGGATGACCATTTCCGAAATTATGAGGAATAGCGATAAGTACTTAAAGGAGGCTTGGACCATATGTTATATATAAACCTTTAACTATATTTTATTATATCGTCTATGTTACCTAAGAAATATTTGATTAAATGGAAGTTAATTTACACTAGTACCTACATTAATGAACACTACAGTATACTATACAGGGGGTTAGGAAAACGCTCCGGAAGTCAAAGACACATGGTAGTACTCCGGTTATACCACGTATTGGCATGAAACAATTTAGTTTATTTAATTAGCATTATTTGCTCTCCATCGTGTCAGAAGGTGAACTGGTAATTTCATAAAAAATCATCACTATAAAAAAAAAACAATGCGAGTTGATGCTTTTCTATGAAATTTTGTTTCAATTAGCTTTACTAACTCGATGGAGAGTGAATAATGCTATTTAAACGGCATAAAAAATATTAAATTATATTTTTATGCCAATATGTAATATACCCGAAGTACTACCATCTACCTTTAGCTTCGGAAGAGTTTTTCCAACATCCTGTATATTAATTGAATAATTTATTACTGCACTACGATTCCTAAAAGTCATCTCACCGGAAACGAAAGACGGTCCACTACTGCACCGATACAAGGTCTTCATATCATCACTCTGTTTCAAATCTAAAGTAGACTCTGATATGGAACTGGACAAAGTATTCGTGAATCTCTTACTAACGTACAGATGGTACACATTATACTCTCTCTCCCCTACTTTGTCCTTCAAAAATTTCACGTAAATCTTATCAGTCTGCGATTGATTAGAAACCTTAAACAAAGGCGGTAGGAGCGATATTTCTTTAATTTTATCCTGCCTTGATTTCGGCAATAGTTTCTTCTTTCTAATTTCTCGCTCATATTTGTTCTCGGCTTGGAAATGGTAGTTATGTGTTGTCTCCGAGTCCAAAACTCTCTTAATCGCTGTAGACATAGCGCGTTCTCGTGTCGAAATGAGTTTAAATCGATTTTGGATTACATGTTCAGCTTCTAATTTAACAGAATTCGATTCGAAGAAGTCTGTTGCTTGTGTTTTCAAGTTCTTTGGAATGATTTCACTGTCTGTACCTTTATCAAAATCTCCTATAGTTTGTGATTCAGAATGAGATATCGTTTTTAAATTGACAGGACTTAATCTTTTGTCGAGTACATTTTTCTTATCGGCAAATTTAACTGAAATAGTATTTGTTGACTTGTCTTTAGTATCCACTTCACTGTTATTTGTCGGAGTGCTAGTGTCCCATTGTGTTGATACTTCTTTGATGTTTGATGTGCAGGAATCCTCATTATAAATTTTGCCTAGGAAATTTAAACCTTGGATGTTTGCGCACGTCTTCATTACTTTCTCATGTTTCTTCTTCAACTTTAAGTATAAAGTGTTGATGTCTTTGTACAAACTCGGTACATTTTTAGACAGTAGCGTTAAATTCTCTAACAATAATATGATAAATTTCTCGTCAATAACTCTAGGGGCTGTTTTTTCGAATACAGAAGCTGGCGATATTTGATTTGTTTCGATTTTGGGTAGTACTACACCATTTTTATCTTTGACTTTTACTCTTTTTTTGGGTTGAAATTTTGTTGCCATAGGCTCCTTTCTAAAAGACATGATATAGCAAGACTGTTGGTCGTCGTTATCATAATATTCTTTATGTAAGGCGTTACTGCTATTAAATGATAGATCCAAAGAATGTTCACTTTCATGCATCACTCGACATCCTTTGATAGTTTTATCGGTACTGCTTAAGTAAGGTTTTAAACCAAACTCTTTAGGGATTTCAAGCATCGATTTCCTTTTAAGTTCTTTTTGAAACAAATCGTTAGAATTCGTACTATTTGTTGGTACGTATTTTAGCCATTTATCTTTTTTTACATCTTTATCTAAAGTCTCAGAGAATTCGAGTTTTAACTGCTTGCGGTTAGATTCGCCGATATCCATTGGTTTTTCCTTCAGCTTTATGGTAATCGACATGAGTCCTTTTATTGCTGGATCACTGACCATGGAAATATGTTCTAAATCGTATTTAGAAAGATCTATCACTATTGATTTTTCGTCAGTATTTTCATAAATAAGTTTCTTTTCAAGATAGTCTTTCACTGGTGAGCCTAATTCGGTTTGTTTCTTATTTTTTACACTATCATCTTGCGATTCATTTTGGGATTTTTCACTGTCACTTTTTTTGTCACTTGTTTTTTTAGTTCTACAGAATATAGTTGTTACTTTGTCTAGAATATCTTTTAAATAAAGTTGTCCAGGATCTAAATTTTCAGTAGGTTTATTATTTTCTCTGATCAAAGTAGTAACACTTCTTGAAACTTTTTTTATGATGGATTCAGTTTGAACTTCACAATGAGGTTCGAGTTTAGAAGAACTAGATTGGGAGCTAGTATTCGTTAAACTAGTATCGCCGTGTAGTAAAACATCTAAGTAAACACTTAAGAAACCCTTGGCTATATCAGCAGAAATCGATGTTTCGCTAATAAGGTGATTAATGGTATCTTGTATTTTTTCAATGGAAGAATTAGAAGTGTCTTTTTTAAACTCATCAGAAAGTTTTCCTATATTATTAATCAAAGTTTTTGTAATTTTAATATCTTTTTCTTTACTTGGTGCTGTGTTGCCAGTTGTTTCAAATATGTATACAGTATTTTTAAGCAATGTTTCCAATTCTTGAATACGCCGTTCTTTTTCAAAGCTTTCTGTATCACGTCTTGGACTTAGACAATCATAAAGACTATCTTTTGGGTCAGTTTTAGGTATTTTGTTAATAGGATTCTTTAAGATCGGGTGTATGTACTTGATATCATCACTTGTTCCGTGGAATTGAGTCTCTTTATTACCCGTATCAATTACAATGTTAGAGATATTTTGATCCTTTGTAAAATATTCGTTAGACTGTCTACTTATTGACTGTGTACGAGTCATATTTTTTCTGATGGGACCTATGGATGTATTTTTCAACCAGTACTCCAGTAGGCTTCTGAAAAGATGCTTAACTGGATGGTCGTGATCTAACTTTGAATCGTACAACTCTCGTATGACTAATTTTATATATTCTTCTGTTTCGAAATGCCTATGTTTACTTTTGATAAGCGATAATATTAGTCTTTGAGTGATATCATCGTAATCTGATGTAGTCATAGCGTCCTGAAACGTTTTGTTTTTCTTTCCTTGAGTACATATAGCTACTTGTATTTGATTGCTTTCCTTATCGAGTAGAGTAGAACACGCAACTTCGTGATTTACTACAGGATGGTAATTCGTTGTCCTGTACCCAAGCAACATACATTTGCTTATTGGTCTTTTTAATGGAGGTTCATCGAAAAAGTTTCTGTATTTGACCAAATTAGTTGACTTCTTGCTTCTTCTCATTGAGTTAATTGGGCTTAGACTGCGAGACTTCTTACGCGTGAAGAAATAATACGCTTGTGTTTCATTTACTTTGTTATCCAAAAACATTTGTTTAACTAAATTTGGATTTGATGGATAGTCACAATGTGCATTAGAAGAATCTCGAGTATCTAAATTATTATTAGTCTTCAAAGAATTGGCATCTAAATCAGTACTGTGTATTTGTGACTCAGCCAAAGTACTTCCTAGAGAGATATTGAAAGATTGCTCTGGAACGATATTTGGAGATTTTCGTCTTTCTAAATCTCGCTTATCGAATCTTCTAGAAACACAGTTCATAGAACATAAGCTGGTCTGTTTTTCACACGTTCTACCAGCGCAAGGATTATCTCCTTCTGCGTTCAAATATGTTTTGCTTCGAGACGAGGAATGTTGAATGACCAATTTATGACGATTGTTGAAAGTGGAATTTTGGTCTGTCTTGTCGGAGAGTAAGTTATCACTGTGGTAGTTTTCGCTGGAGCTGGATAATGGTGAACAAGAGCTTGTACCTTTGGGATAGAAAGGAAGGATAAGGGAATGGATATGGGAGAAGTATAAGATCTGATCGAATGAGGGGCTGACTTAACATGTTTATACTAGTTTTCATTTCTCGCAGAACCTATCCATTGAGTCGAAAATGGAACATACAAGCTAATTGCGTGATAAAATACATTTTGCATAGCGGGGGAAGTACTAATTCTAATTTATTTATTATATTTTCTGACGGTAGATCAATGGACTCTTTCCAGCCTATAAAGTATATCTATAGAGCTGCTAATACTTCGTGCAAATTCAAGACATCAAACTACCTACCTAGAGTTTCAAATCTAATATACACGCATGCTTAGCTGTGTATTATAATGATCTATGTACAAACTTACGTGAAGAAGTGTCGGTAGGCGGGAGATCGTCTAATGGCGCATGAATCTTCGGCACCGACTCCCGCGCACCAAACGTGAGCAGATGTTGTCGATATAACCTTTGAACAAGAGATTTATGTTATTCCAGAAAAAAAAATTGACCGTGTGACGAAATTTTAAAGCAATTAGTACTCTAAATATTTCAAATTAATTTAAATTCATATAATACAAAAACCGTGGTAGCCTAGTGGTATGGGTAATGGACTGCTGAGACGAGGTCTCGGGTTCGATCCCAGGTTTACCATGGCACACACCAATGACTTTTCGATGCTTTTCGAAGTTATGTGTGTATGTGTATGTGCCCGGATAATGGCAATAAGCTCGCCACCTATTACATTGGGACCTAAACATAAACTGGCGAAATGAGGGTGCTAGCACCTCAGCCTACCCATTCGGAGATACAGGCGTGAGTTTATGTTATGTTATATCAATTGAAATCTGAAAAAGTGTATGCTCCGACGGGATTCAAATCTGGGATATTTCCGTCTTTCCAGGCAATAGTTCGCCCCCAAAATGACTGTATAGGAGAATGTTAAATCCTCAAGACGTGGCTTCGTGTATTCCCGCTGTAATAAACCCGCAAGTGAAATTTGGTTCACACTTTTTAATGAAATTGTTTTGAAATAATAAGATCGCGGGTTCGAATCCCGTCGAAGCATTCACTTTTCTTATCTAAATTTGATTTGAACAGTAATACTAATTGCTCTTCAAAAAAATTCTGTACATAAACATACCCAGGGTGTCCAACTTTTGGATATATTTTTGCTGCGATATTTTTTGTTTATTTTTTTTATTATTTATTTACGGCACGTCAATTTGACTTCACCTGGCCCGATGTTAAGCTGAAGGCAATGTCTCATTAAAGAGGGTCACCATTGCAAACACGTTCAGTGCTACAATGGTGGCGTTCAGTAATTATACATTTGCACTCACCTATGCGTCTTCAACACGTTGAGCCAAGTTCGGAACACTTCGGGTGTCTTCGCGCGAAGGTGGTAGATGAACTCGTCCGCGTCTATATCGATGCGTCTTCGCCTCGCCTTCGCCGAGATGACCGAGAGTCCCACGTCTACTGAACCGTGAAGGCGACCGCGAGCGACGTCCGTGGGCGAGCGCGCGTAGACCAGTATACCACCGTCTATTACGAAGAATCGCTGCAAAAATTGTATGCTTAATTAATGCTGTACGGATCATGTACTTCAGGAAAATGCTGGAAGCAACATTTGCGGAAATGATAGAGTAAATTCGATGGCCATTTAAAACAGTTCGATCTAACACCTTGGGGTCTAGCCAAAATGCATTCGTCATCGCTCTGAAAATGCATGGGAGTGACATTTGCTGTCGAATGTCATGTGGTCCGATTCCGATAAATGCATAGAATGCATTTTGGCTAGGCCCCCTGATGGTAATCGGGCGCGATCTAATGATAGTTCAGCGGAATATACCATGTATAATATAAATGTCACTACGGATTACGAAGATCGACAGCTACATATGAACCAGCCTGAAAATTCTCGAAGGGTTAGGCTGAGGCGTGTTAACACACATTTTCATATTCCATCAAGAACCAAGCGGTTCGGTGAGTCCATCCTTTGCCGGCCCATTAATTTTTGGAATTCTTTACCAGCTCACGGGTTTCCTTCTTCCTACAGTCTCGGGTCCTTTAAGCGGGGCGTGAAAAAGCATCTGATGAGGCCGTCAAGCTGAGCGCCACCATTGTAATATTTGTAATGGTGACACTTTTTCCTGAGACTTTACCCTAAATAAAACTATGATTTACAGTCTCGCGTAATAAAGTGGTTTTCCCAAGCGACTACAATATGGGGTTCTTCAAGAAGGGCATTAGGTTTCTACAGGGTAGGCAGCACGTGTGTGACGCCTCTGGTGTTGCAAACGTCCATAGGTCACGATGAACGCTTCCTATCAGGTAAGCCGTTTGCTTGTCTGCCACCTAAGTGGTATAAAAAAATAGTCGTGCCTATTTCAACGTCGAGTAGGTACTTTTGTCAAGGGATGTATGTTATATGACGGATTGATAACTTGAATATTGGTATACCTTGTGCCACCCTTTCAGAGGCCATTTCCTCTTTTTGTGAAGATATCCGTTGAAGACGTCTGGTCGCTTCTCGAACCGCTGACCATCTTTCAATCCTTCTAATACCTCCCACTCACTGCCACGACGCCTACTGCAAATTGAAAATAAATTATTAATTGCAATATGTACTACTAGCTGACCATCGTCTGTGTCACTCCGTTTTTGCAACATTTTTCATTCCTGCTTCGTACCTGTTGGTCGTAGCATGATATTATATACATATAAACCTTCCTCTTTAACCACTCTATCTATCAAAATAAACCGCATCAAAATCCGTTGCGTAGTTTTAAAGATTTAAGCATACAAAGGGACATAGGGACAGAGAACGCGACGTTATTTTATACTATGTAGTGATACAATTCTGTGTAATCTAGCCACCGTGGCGCAGTGGTAGTGCACGTGACTGTGACGTGGGCAAGGTTGTGGGTTCGATCCTCACTTTGGATAAAGTATTTGTGTGATGAACCACTATTTATTCGAAGGCTGGGTGTATTTTATCTATATTAAGTATAAATTTACGAAAAATAAATGTATATAAGTATATTTATCCGTTGTCTAGTTCCATACCACAAGCAACTTATTATTGCCTACTTTAGACTGGATGCAGCTGTGTGATATATATCCAGAAATATTTATTTAAATATTAATTTATTATTAATCATCATCTCCCTGCCCTTGTCCCAATTATTAGTTTCGGCGCAACATGTCATTCTCTTCCATACATTTCTATCGGATATCATTTCCTCAGTCACTCCCTTCTTTGCCATATCTTCTTTCACACAATCCATTCATCCTTTCTTGGGCCTCTGCTCCTAAATCCCTCTACCTTCATACTTTGAACCATTTTTTACGAAATTACAATCATCTCTTAGTTTATCATTATATGGCCGTACTACGACAATCGTTATATCGCCATTGGTCATTAGACCATTGGTTGTGGAGGTCAGATGGCAGTCGCTTCACGGAAAATATCGAAGTTCAGCCGCATCACAGTTAGACTAGAAAGCCGACCCCAACTGAGTTGGGAAAGAGGTTCAGGGAATGATGACTACGACAATCGTTAACTTCTAATTTTTCATATACTGGTCCCTCCTTCAAACTTCTCTAATATTAGGTCGTTACATATGAAATCGCCATTTTGTTTGAAGAAATTGAAAGAAACATTTGCAATACTAACATTTATGAATTTTTTTAGGAATGAATAATCTAAATTTAATGTTTTTTTATGTGTATGAATGATACAACATTAAGCAGCATTAACAGCAACAATCTATTACATATTTGAAAAGGGACAGTTGTAAAAAAGTAATACGAAATTTATCATCAAAACGGATAACATTTAGGAAGTGCTGTTTTTGAAGATCGAATTTAATATATCAAGCGGTCAATAAAAATAATATTTGATACAAAGTTGCAAAATCTTGAAATCGACTTTCAAACAAAACATAAATAATGGAATAGCTATTAATAAACAGGAATAACAAACTCATGAATTTGTAAGAAGATTTCGGCAATTTCAATATGTAAAGACCTATTATGATTTAAATTCATCTAAGTGTTGTCAAATCATAATTTTGTTTTATATCTGTGGCACATGTCAATGTCAAACGCGAAATGTCAAATCGGTGAGTGAGTGACATTTCTGCTATCGGCCATCTTTACGGTTAGCCGACGTTGTGGATGTGTAAACACGGTAAGGTCATTATTATAATTGTAACTTGGTTGAAAGTGTGATTATAGTTTGTTAATAGCTTTGAATTGTTTGATTTATATCACTGTGATATACATCAAGAACCAAGCGGTTCGGTGAGTCTTTCCACTGCCATACCATTAACTCTTGTAATTCTTTACCAGCTCACGTGTTTCTTTCTTCCTACAGTCCCGGATCCTTTAAGCGGGGCGTGAAAAAGCATCTGATGAGGCCGTCAAGCTGAGTGCCACCATTGTAACACTTTACGTGTTTGTAATGGTGACCCTTGTTCCTGAAACTTCTTGAGCTTACCATCAGGCGAGGTGAAGTCAAATTGACGTGTCCTAAAAAATAAAAAATAAAACTCCTGCGGATTCGGTTATCATTGATTCATTGAAAGCCAAACCTTCTAGTCTTGCCACTGCGTAGCGGTTGCGGCGGTGGGCGTGGCGCACGATCTCCGCTATCAGCGGACAGCGAGGCGGTCTCTCCGGAGCAGTCTGAGTCGGACGGAGCCCGGCGGAGCGCCGCTGCCCGGCCGGCAGCGCCACGGCGACGTTCCCCTAGAACCACAAGATAAATTCATTAATAGCAGTAAAAAATAGAAAAAACATACCACTTCTTCATATAACGATGTATGTAAATGTGGTACCGGATTTCTTTTGTTGATTGTACTTTATCTTTTTTTATAATATAACGCCTTTGGGGATACAAAGGGGTAGGCAGTGGTGATAGCACCCATATTTCGCCAGTATATATTTAGGTCCCAATGTAATAGGAGGCGAGCCTATTGCCATACCGCGCACTTTTAACCTGCGATAAATACACACATAACTTCGAAAAGCATCGCAGTCATTGGTGTGTGCCATGGTAAACCTGGTATCGAACCCGAGACCTCGTCTCAGCAGTCCATTACCCATACCACTAGGCTACCGCGGCTTTTTTTTCTTGTGGTCCCAAAATATTACTGAAAAATAAATATTCCATTTGTAAGTGGAATTTGGGACCGCAGTTCCGGTCCCAAGAACCCCACGATCCTACCAAAATCGGTTCAAGATATCTGCTTCAAATCCGAATTGCCAAATTCCACTCGTATAGTGGGGTCCAAAAGTTCCTGAACACCTTAAGATGCAATTGGGAAGAAAGGGGAATGTGGGAACAATTGGAGTGACAGATACAGCTGCTTGTCACCCTTGCAAAAGTAGCCCTGCGAAACGATGCGACGTAAACTCCTTCCCCTTTTACGGCGTAGGATTGAGTTCTTTTTTATACCACGCGATAGAGAAGCACACAGCCCACTTGTTGGAAAGTAGTTACCGTGGCCATTGCACTTGTACAACACCAGGGGGCGTTACAGGGACCGATTTTGAGGAAACCTTCTAATGCCCTTTTTGAAGAACCACGACAAAAAGAAAACTAATTCCTTACTGGTCCAATCTTTTTTCTTGTACGCATGTTAACAACTCACTTGCGGTTCAATAATCCAAACAATAGCAATAGTAAAATATTACTAATTGTCATAGAATGGAATGTCAAACCACACCCCTCAAAGCGAGTAAATAGACTTCCTACCAGAGGAGATATGATGTCGCATGTGCAATATTCCGCAGAACAGTGGGCCTAGCCAAAATGCATTCGTTCCGAATCTACATCGCTCTGAAAATGTATGGGAGAGACATTTTGTTGTCGGAATGTCATGTGATCCGATTCCTACAACAAATGTCACTCCCATACATTTTCAAACTGAAACGTTGAACCATCTCAACTTACCTATCAGGGACATGAAAATGTGAGTACATTGTACGTGCGTTTTAATTAATTGCTAATTGTTAAGGCGGTATTGAGTTTCAACCTCGCACAAGTTAATTAGGTAAACAGTAATCTCGCAAATATAGGGCTTCCATCGAAACAATTAATTGTTCAATTAATAAAATGTTATATTGGTATTTCATCACCGCGGTAGCCTAGCGGTATGGGTAATGGACGGCTGAGACGAGGTCTCGAGTTCGATCCCAGCTTACCATGGCACACACCAATGACTTTTCGATGCTTTTCGAAGTTATGTGTGTATTTATCGCAGGTTTATAAGTGCCCGGTTAATGGCAATAGGCTCGCCACCTATTACATTGGGACCTAAACATAAACTGGCGAAATGTGGGTGCTAGCCTAACCCTTAGGGGAAAAAACCGTGAGTTTATGTTATTATGTTATAGTATTTCATCATTCGTAATAGTCGCAATACTTTTTTGTTACGCAGTTTTAATATTCAGATTCTGCAAAGAATATTAAGAAATAAAATGCCAAAAGATATTTTATGGGAGAGAAAGGGGGGGATCTATTACTCACCCACATTTTACATACATAAACTCAGGCCTATAGCCCCGAAGGGGTAGGCAGAGGTACTAGCAACCCACATTTTGCCAGTTTATGTTTAGGTCCCAATGTAATAGGTGCCGAGCCTATTGCCATTAACCACCACCTATTACACTGGGACCTAAACATAAACTGGCGAAATGTGGGTGCTAGCACCTTTACCTACCCCTTCGGGGATATAGGCGTGAGTTTATAGGTTACTTTATCAAATGGACCACCACCGGGCCCCAATCGTGGCCCCGGCTCAAAAGACTTTGGGCTTTTTTTAGTCTATTTACAAACATTTTAGTTGGTCTAGATACAATATTTTGCTTGAGTAGCAAGCATTTATTTCTCTATGGAGTGCACACCAGTGCAAAACAATGTGCATTTGCTATGTAATTTCAACAATAATAAAATTATCTCCTACTTATCTAAATAATCCAATCTGCTTTCCCAACATTGTGTGTAAGTTGATTACATCGCCTAAGTCGTCTCCTGGATTTTGCAAGTCGGATTAAGATAGGAGATAAAGATATCGACAGTTGAAGAGTAAACGGATGCAAAAGATAAACAATTGTCAAAGGAAAAAGATCCCAAATGGCATAACAAATACGTTACTGAAAAGTTATTTTGCTATCAACACACAATGTCGCTTACACCTTTAAGTTTTTAACCATTTATAAGTATGTTATCTGTATTGTACAAGATGTTTTGTATTGCACATACAAACATACTCACACAATATGTTTTTCGGATGTTTCAATAGATAACAGATACAGTCTTAAGAAATATTTTTTCGCCAGATTTGTTTAAATAATAGCTAGTTTAGTTTTAGGAGCCACAATTTTTCATGCTAGCATAATTTTCGGAATAATAATGCATACATACATATGATACACCATGCGCACGCCCGTAATTCCCGAATAGGTAGGCAGAGGTGTATTAAACACCCACATTTCGCCAACTATGATTTTCGGTCCCACGTAATAGGGGGCCTGTTGCCGCTAATCGTGCACTTTAATAAATTTCTAACTGAAAATGTTGCAGCTAAGTACCTGAATTAGAAAAAAAAAATTACCCGTTTCCTTGCTAAGCAGTGCAAATCGCAAGGAAAATAATTACGGTTCGAGTCCGACATAATCACCTCCATCGGTTTTGGTGGAGGTGGTATCCGTGGGGATTTTGTGCACGATAAAAAAAAGTGTTAATTGCAAGGAAAATAATTACGTACTTAGCCGCAAAAGCACTACCAATTAACGTCTCGGTGAGTATCAGTCGATCATATATCATTGTATACTATGTAGAGATTTCTTTTTATACTAGTTAGGTGGCAGATAAACACGTCGCCCACTTGATGGAAAGTAGTTACCGTGGGAAGGGTGGAAGTGTTGTCATTGCAGAAGACAGCAGGATTTTATACCACCACACAGGCGAGGTGAAGTTAAATTGACGTGTCATAAATGAAAAAAAAAGAGTCAACTTAAGTCCTCGGTCTAGCCATTGACAATACAAAACATAGGCAAGCATCTGACTACCTAATTCACCGCAGTAACAAAGACAAATAAAAAGTAATACGAAGATTCATAAATAATTTAATACGCAATTATTGTGTCAACTTCTAACCTTGCTACTAGTTTTTATAATACCAAGTTAACAAAAATAACCAGACAGATATCGTTTTATACTTCAAACAAGTTCGTAGAGGTTATATACACTTGAATCATGTTAATTCTAACATACCTATAGTATTTTAGACTATTTTAGTTCCCTGAGGCATTCCATACGCTTTGATAGACAGAACTACTATGTTCTGTAGTTTCCTGAGGCATTCCATACGCTTTGATAGACAGAATTACTATGTTCTGTAGTTCCCTGAGGCATTCCATATGCTTTGATAGACAGAACTACTATGTTCTGTAGTTCCCTGAGGCATTCCATACGCTTTGATAGACAGAATTACTATGTTCTGTAGTTCCCTGAGGCATTCCATACGCTTTGATAGACCAAACTATTATGTTCTTTAGTTCCCTGAGGCATTCCATACGCTTTGATAGACAGAACTACTATGTTCCGTAGTTCCCCGAGGCATTCCATACGCTTTGATAGAAAGAACTACTATGTTCCGTAGTTCCCTGAGGCATTCCATACGCTTTGATAGACAGAATTACTATGTTCTGTAGTTCCCTGAGGCATTCCATACGCTTTGATAGACAGAACTACTATGTTCTGTAGTTCCCTGAGGCATTCCATACGCTTTGATAGACAGAACTACTATGTTCTGTAGTTCCCTGAGGCATTCCATACGCTTTGATAGACAGAATTACTATGTTCTGTAGTTCCCTGAGGCATTCCATACGCTTTGATAGACCAAACTATTATGTTCTTTAGTTCCCTGAGGCATTCCATACGCTTTGATAGACAGAACTACTATGTTCCGTAGTTCCCTGAGGCATTCCATACGCTTTGATAGAAAGAACTACTATGTTCCGTAGTTCCCTGAGGCATTCCATACGCTTTGATAGACAGAACTACTATGTTCTGTAGTTCCCTGAGGCATTCCATACGCTTTGATAGACAGAATTACTATGTTCTGTAGTTCCCTGAGGCATTCCATACGCTTTGATAGACCAAACTACTATGTTCTGTAGTTCCCTGAGGCATTCCATACGCTTTGATAGACAGAATTACTATGTTCTGTAGTTCCCTGAGGCATTCCATACGCTTTGATAGACCAAACTATTATGTTCTTTAGTTCCCTGAGGCATTCCATACGCTTTGATAGACAGAACTACTATGTTCCGTAGTTCCCTGAGGCATTCCATACGCTTTGATAGACAGAACTGCTATGCTCTGTCCATTCGTTTATTTTCTTTTTGACAGCGTACGTATATGAATTTATAAATAATCGATTAGATGACAGTTGATCGATTTGTCATATTTCAAGATCTGTTTTATAATCTGTGTCTGTTTTTGTACAGAAAGCACTTCACTCAGCCTCTGTGGTGTGGGGTTAGTGCCCGAGACTGCTACGCAGGAGGCACTGTTAGTTGAGATACAAGTCAAAAGCCTAGTTCAGCAGCAGATGCGTTAAACCAGGCACAATTCTGTCTAAGCTGTACTGTAACATTTCCAATCACAGACTGTGTTAACATCTATCATTTATATGGTAAAAATAAAAAGATCAAATTTAATTTATCAAGCGGCCAATAATATCAAAAAATACAGAGTTGTAAAATCTTGAAATCAACTTTAAAACAAAATATAAATAACGGAAATAGCTATTAAATTACAAGAATAACGAACTCATGAATCTTTAAGAAATTTTCGGCAATTTCATATGTATGTAAAGACCTTTTATTACTTTTAAATTTGGTGATAAGGCACCAGGGGCTCTAGCCAAAATGCATTCGTTCCGAATCTACATTCGTCATCGCTCTGAAAATGTATGCGAGTGACATTTGCTGTCAGAATCGGATCACATGAAATTCGACAACAAATGTCACTCTCATACATTTTCAGAGCGATGACGAATGTAGATTCGGAACGAATGCATTTTGGTCAGGCCCCCAGGTCTTTCAATTTCGAACATGAAAATAAAAATGGACACTCACATTTGCCGTCGGTATGATCACCTTAACCCTACTTAAGCCATCGTGATCCGACAGCTATGGAAGTGACCCATATCCACGAAATAAGTGCTATGCGAATTTATATCATTTATTTGGGGATATCTATAATCGTTATTTATTGGGCACAGCTCACCGGTCGTATGGATATAATATTTGAAAGGGTCTGTTATTAGAGCTGGCGGTCAAATGTACCTGATACATTTAGGTCAGCGTCGTATAGTTACCGGCATACATCTTGTCTCCAAAACGAGGCCGGACAGATTGGTTTAATATAATTTATGAATTGTGAAAAAAAAACCGCGGTAGCCTAGTGGTATGGGAAATCGATCCCAGGTTTACCATAGCACTTCTGCCTGGGAGAATTTATGTTGTTTCACGTTTGAATTTGAACTCGACAGTCGCTGTAGCACCCCGTAGCACCGGATCCGGTGTTAGTGGTTATGTCGGACTCGAGCTGACTAAGACGAACGCCGTCTTCGGTTGCCGAAGGTGACATAGTAATTACAATATCCTTCGCACCCCGGCGACTTCGTGTGAAAGAACAGCAACCTGCTTCTGCTAGGGTGACAGGCGGTGACCCGTCACCTTCAGGCCCGCGTAGCACCAGGAGACACCCAAAAAACGTATTTTGCGCATATAAAGCACGTTTCGTGACGTGTGCGGTCAATATATATGCCGGTAACTATAAGTACGTAAGGTATCAGGTAGGCATTCATACATAAACTTTTAGGTATATATACACGGTGATTTTATAGTGGTTTTGGAAAAAGAATATCTTGTTTCACACACAGTTTCGGAAGCAAAATCGACTGGAAGTTTTAATTTTGAAAAGAAAAAAAAAATACTTTTTGTATGGCAATAATGTGCAGGTGAACAGAAAAATGTATGGGACGTGTAAAAACAAAAATTTTTTTTCGCCAAATTAGGACTACCTTACGATTTTACTATCGAAATTGTGGCCAAAATCTTTTTTTCCAAAACCACTACAAAATCAACCGGTATACCTAGCTTTATACGCTTTTTAACAAGCTCTTAATGAAATTAGGGATTTACCTACGAATAAATTATAAAATGTGATTGAAAAAAAAAAAATCCAAAAGGTATAAAATCCAAGATTATTTGGATGATATATAAGCTTGAAAATGGGCTGTTTACTCAACTTGCTATTGAAGCAAATCATTGTATCTAGACTAAGTAAATGTTTGTAAATAGACCACAAAAGAGGAAAGTCCACTGAGTTGTTTACCGGAGTCTTCTCAGGGCTACGTTTCCTAGCGAAGGCGATTCGGGCGTCGGAGGTCGCAGAATGACCTCCGTCCTTCATGAGCGCGGGCCTGGGAGAGACGGGTGGCTGCCTGTCCCCTAGCATAAGCAGGCCGCTGTGGCGGCGCAAAAGTGCGCCTCCTCACATTCGGGAATTAGACTGGGACACCGTGGTCCCTACACCTGAAGGTGGTTATTTCGAAAGAGATGGCCGGGGTCTGCCGGGGTGCGAGGGATATGTTGGTTACTATCTCACCTCCGGCAACTAAGGACCCAAAGACGGCGTGCGTTTTAGTCGGTTCGAGTCCGACATAACCTCCCCAACCGGTTCTGGCGGAGGGTACCCGTGGGGATTTTTCGCACTACAAAAAAAGGGCTACGTTTCCATTTACTGAACGAACTAAATATATTAATGATTTTGAATTTCGAATTTGTTTAACCTAAATCAGACCAGATAATTCATAAGGTTAGAATTGCACTGTGGAATTGGAGCCAAAACTCCACATGGCACAATAAAATTTCAAGCATGACCTAGTAGGTCACCGACAGCGCATTGCGACGCGCTGTAAAAGTTTGTGTAGGTAAATATACGACTACTAGTAATCACCGTATTAGATATCACGTAACGTTAATTAATCGACATTTTTATGTTTGTACATATACACATATTACACATACATATTGTTAGCTTGTATCGGGTAGGTGAGCCTCAATGTACAATATTACTAGGTCACATAAATACTCTTTGATAGTCCCTATTTACATCTGTTATCTATGGTTATTTTACGCGCCAAAAACACACGATCTGACAGTTCGGAAACGAACACAAACTTTCGTTATTTCTTCGTATTGAGTGAATTTATTAGATATTATATAATTATAATAATTGAAATAATGCATAGAAGGATTAAGTATAATACCGTAATATCACTAGGTACATAGTATAAAAAACAAAGTCGCATTCTCTGTCCCTATATCCTTATGTAGGTATGCTTAAATCTTTAAAACTACGCAACGGATTTTAATGCGGTTTTTTCTTAAAACTACGCAACGGATTTTAATGCGGTTTTTTCAATAAATGGAGTGATTTAATAGATACATAGAGCGACTTTGCGTTCTCTGTCCCTATGTCCCTTTAATCTTTAAAACTACGCAACGAATTTCGATGCGGTTTTAATAGACAGAGTGATTGAAGAGGAAGGTTTATATTATATAACATCATGCTACAATCAACTTGTGCGGAGCAAAACAAAATGTTGCAAAAACGTGGTGACGCTGACCAAGTTGCGCGGGTCAGCTAGTTGTCAATAAAAAAAACTAAGTATACAGTGTCGGCTGATAGGAATGCGCGTTTCAAACAAGTTCTCGTCACGGTTGAAGATAATAGGGTCAGGTATATTAGACAGGCAGTGGCATTGAGGCAATGAGGCATATATTTTCTATCATCACACCGCTTGTCACAGGCAGAGAGTTCATCCTCACACATTACGACCGTACAATACCATGGTGAGTGAATGTTCTGATGAGCTCTTCCAAATGGTTTCACCCTCACCCTTACTACACAGGACAACGCGCGAAGGACTTAGATGTCCCCTACATACGGTACAAACAATTTCATCAAGAACCAAGCGGTTCGGCAATTCTTTTCTATGTCGCATCATTAAGTCCTGGAATGCTCTGCCCGTACACGTGTTTCCTTCATCCAGGGCGTGAAAAACCAACTGTCGAGGCCGTCAGCACCTATAACGGCAGCCACCATGTTCTGGACTGCGCCACTGCTTACCATCAGGCGTGGTGCGGTCAATTTGACGACCTAAGCATAAAAAGGTGCCCTCAAGTTGTGGAACGAACTCCTTGTTGTGGTTTTTCCACCATCATTATAATCATCATCATCATCATCATCGTCATCATTATCATCATCATCATCATCATCATCATCATCATTATCGCCATCATCATCATGTAGCCCTAAGATGTTGATAATGCGTTATATCAAAAAGTAAAAAAAAACTACTCACGTTTATTTTCGAGGCGCGTTGGCTCCGTGACATTTTTCAGTCCTCCGTGATTCATGTCTTCCTTACTACAAGTGCTTAGCAGCAACCATCTTAGTTCAGCTGAAAATATAAAAAAAATTTACTATATCATAATGTCTATAATTAACACAAACAGAGCTAGGACAAATCAATGGGACAACAGAAGACTCGATCCAGCTCGTTCCAGGTGCAAAAGCTGGTCACTGAAAACCAGCATGAAAATGCGGCGAATATGATGCGCATTTTTCCATTGGAAACGATCAGGGAGGAGCTGTTTTTCGATTTTGTTATAAAATTAAATTAATTTGATAAGCTGTAAAATGAATTCTAATTTATTTGACTTAATAATATGACTGAATAATAATTGATTAGAATGTAATGTAAGTAATCATCTAATCTGTAACATATAGCATATAAGCGTTTTGGCGTATACTGTAAGCTTATACTGCTAACAACATGTATCTAGACTAAGGAAATGTTTGTGAATAGACCAAAAAAAAAGAAAAGCCCGCTGAATTTCTTGTCGGAGTCTTCTCAGGTCGGGGCCGCGTTTCGAACCGGTAGATCTATAAAATGTTGTTGATATTGACGTTTTGTAAGTGCCGTTTACTGGTCTATACAGAATAAATGATTTTTGATTTGACTTGTATTTGAACATGTAAATAAATCAATAAGTGATGGAGCTTCAAAAAAATCTATTAAAAAAATCCACAAAATTAGTTATTCACACTAATTTAGTGGATTTCTTTAATATATTTTGGTACTTCACACACTATTGTCTGGGTGTCTATAGTCTGGGGAGTTCCTACTCCTCAAACTATGGTGCATTTACTGACGTGAGCTGCCTGCTCAAACACAGCGGAGGAACTCATGAGGAGTCTCCGAGAACGCAATTATGGCAGCGAAACACTGGGCATACAAAATTTGATAAGCTATCAACACGAAATAAAGAAGAATTATCTATTTGAAGATACCATGTATTCGTATTTGAATATGGCGGGTGTGGCCACCAGAATCCCCTTACTCGATCCCCCAGGGGATCCCAGTGAACTCGTCGGTTCACCAGAATCCCCTTGCAATAAAAATAAGTTTTATGGCTATATTCAACTAGAGAATAATTTAAGGTTTGAAATACGATTGCTTACGTAACTATATTCAACGGGAAAGTTGCCTAAGTTCCTATAGGTAATATGCCGGTATATTTGGGCTATCGAATGGTAATAGAACTAGAATTTGTTCCGTATTATTTTCAGAATAAATGATGGTTGAAACCAAACCTCCAGCCAGCGGGATTTTTTTTTGTTATGAATTTGATCACGCTGAAATGTAGTTCTATAATTAGGGCTATGCTATGTGAGCACATAAAAGCCAAAACAGACATGGGTTTCATTCATGAAATACAGAAAATACACGTTAGAATAAAAAAAAAATATATATATAATCTCCATTCAGCGGAAAAAAAAATATTTAAGTCGAAAACAATATTGAAATGCAAATCATTAATTAGTGCTATTCCTTTACTTACACTTTTCAAACTTGCTTTTGTATTATAATTATAGCAGACTACAACTTTATAATATAATAATATAATGTAGTTCTATAATTAGGGCTATGCTATGTGAACACATAAAAGCCAAAACAGACATGGGTTTCATTCATGAAATACAGAAAATACACGTTAGAATAAAAAAAAAATATAATCTCCATTCAGCGGAAAAAAAAATATTTAAGTCGAAAACAATATTGAAATGCAAATCATTAATTAGTGCTATTCCTTTACTTACACTTTTCAAACTTGCTTTTGTATTATAGCAGACTACAACTTTATAATATAATAATATAATATATTATAGTCAGTTAAACGGCGGCGGCGAATGGAGATTTTTTTTTTTTCATTCATAACAAAAAAAAATCCCCGCTGGCTGGAGGTTTGGTTTCAACCATCATTTATTCTGAAAATAATACGGAACAAATTCTAGTTCTATTACCATTCGATAGCCCAAATATACCGGCATATTACCTATAGGAACTTAGGCCTACAGGGCAACTGTTCCCGTTGAATATAGTTACGTCGATCGCTTACATCAAATGTGATAGTATGAAAAGGACCATGTTGTTCTGTAAGACACTATTAGAACAGTCAATGCAAAATATACTTAAAGGTTATTAGTTGCAATAGATAATCTAATTAATAACCTGATGAGCCTCTTGTCTCATCAGGTTTTTATTGAACCATTTTCGTCCTTCGCCATAGTCTAAAAGTTTTCATCGAACAGTGAAAACTTTTTGAACCTCTAGAAAACTCATTGAAAGTTTTTCCTAACAACTATGCGTTTCACTGAAACTGTTTTCTAACTTCTATGAGATTTTGTAGAACTTTTTTTACCTCACAGATTTTTTTTCTACCCTCCGTTGAATCACAGATTTTTTCCTAACCTCCGTTTATTTATAGATTTTTTTTCTAACTTACATTAGATTCACAGATTATTTATCCTAACCTTCATTAAAATCACAGATTTTTTTAATCTCTATGAGATTCATTGAAACTTACTTCATTGCACAACTGACAATGAATAATTTGTATAGGAGATATAAACTATATGTATACATAAGGCGAAAATACATATTGGCATTATTATGTGAACAATACACAACAGTATATAATAACAAATCATAACTTTATGATAAAGCTTAATAACCTTGCAAAGTCGTTACTCTTAATAGGTTTCGAGGTCATAAACGTCTGTAAGGAACAGGTTCGTATGATCAGATAATATATGGTACAATGATTAAGGGAGTCGCATTCGAATATTCGTCGTCGTCAACTACGAATTAGTTGGTGGGGTAAGCACCGAACAAACAAGTAATTTTTTTTTAATCAATTTATTGTCGGAAAGAAAAAGGTTAGCTGCCGATAGTGTGGTGGAAAATACGTTAGCTGACTACCTGAACTTAAAAAACAACCGTCAGTCATTTCCTCCAGGTTAAAAACCAATTTATTAATGGAATTACAACGTAAGCTTATTTCTTTATGATACTTAGGTGGCCGATTCACACGCCACATTTATGGAAAGTGATTACTATAGCCTAAGAATGTATGCCACACTGTGGGTGTCAACCCTGTAAGAACTTTCTGATATCCTTTTTGAAGAGGAGGTAGGACACGACGGTATATCCGTCTCAATCGAGCAGTCCGATTGGGGAAGTACCTCCACCCTACAGAATATCGCCGTTTAATAACCTTGTGTTGTGTTTTCGGTGGTGAGTAGGGTAGCCAGAGCTCACTAGAGAGGTTATGTGTTGTCAGTGGGAAAACCAAAGGCTTATCCTACATCTTTTGCGCTGACGACCCAGAATGTCTCAGTTCTTACAGGGGTTGCGGCACGAGTGTTATTTCTCTGGTGTTACACTTGCCCATAGGCCACGGTAACCACTTACTATCAGGTGGGCCGCGTGCTTGTCTGCGACCTAAGTTGTATACAAAAAAAGAAAAATAAAGTAAAAAAGGAGAAACAAAATGAGAACCCCATATTGTAGTCGCTTGGTTAAACCACAGCAGGGAGTTCGTTCCACAGCTTGAGCGTGCGCGGGATGAAGTTCCTTTCAAACCGCACAGTACGCATTGTTTACGGTCACATGTGTAAGGGTGAATTCACTGCTTATGTCCTATACAGTGCAAACGTATTTGCATAGGTCTGTAAGCAAGAATATCAACTATAATTTCCATTTTAAACCGCAATATTGTGTAGCTAATGAAGCACGATTTTTGCAATGCGGTACTATGCAGGTACTCAGAAACTAGGGCGATGAATAACACGAGGACTTGTCATAATTTATTCGTAGAACATTTGATTAATGGTGTTAATGGAGGATATTTATTAATACTCGGGTTGGGAGGTCACACGGCAGTCACTCCCGTTAAAGTGAAGATAACATTTATAAGATCTTTGCTCAACCTAAATGTAGTTACACACACATCTGTGGATTGATTGAGGTCAGTCAGACGCTTCTCTCCCTGGATTTTACGCGATGAGATGGCAATATTTTATAACGCAAATTCTTTTTTTTAGGAAACCAATTTTTTAGGAATCTACAAAATAAAAATAATTAAAATCGGTCCAGCCGTTTTGGAATTATAATCGGTTTTCAAACAGGATTTTCAACTTTCTTTCAATTTATCATTAATTCAAGCATATAATAATTTAATCGCAATAAACAAGTTTATTTTTACTTTCACGGTCGTGTCACATTACTATCTTAAAAGCTAAACAATTATGGCATTGTATACTATAATTATCACACATATCACATCACTATAAATACCAGTTTGATAACATTGTTAACACATACATACATACATGCTGATGCTTATTTCCCTTACGGTATAGGGTGAATTAACACCCACATTTCATCAATCATTGTATTCGGTCCCACTTTTGGCTCGAGTTGTTGTCTATAGTTGACTCGAGTCAGGCATCTGAGGCTGAGTCTAGGCTGTATATAACTGTCTGATGTAAAACAGTCCTATATCCCTTAGTCGCCTTATACAACACCGCCTGGGAAGAGACAGGGTGGCCCTAATTCTACTCTGCCTGAAACCACGCGGAGCCCACACTTTTTTTTATTATTAATAACTAGCAAATCCGGCGAACTCCGTTTCGCCATGTGAAAAATGTTTTTCCCGCTTTTCTGTTGAAATTTTCCCTGAATTTTCTATGCTATAAACCTCACGGAGCCCGAGACCTTTCCAACGAATGCAAAACCGTGGAAATCGGTTCGTGCGTTCTGGAGTTATAGCGTCAGGAAGGAAACCCCGACTTAAGTTTATATAGTAGATTTGTTTCTCTCATGTTCATTAAAATCAATCCCAATAAAAATAATGAAATATTTCTTACGGACAATACGTTTTAATATTGTTTGGGTAGGTCAAATCACTCCTTGATAGTGATTTTATATGAAAAAAAGTGTATTTTTTTAATAATTGTGAAAATTGTGAGCTTCTTTCGTTAGTGTAATATTTGCGAGATACATGTCTTGTATTACCTCACCTCCGGCAATTAAAGTTTTAGCAATTTATTAATCGGTTCGAGTCCGACCAAACACGGTGGTGGATAACCTCCATCATCGGTTTTAGGCAAGGATAGTAGGTACTTTTTAGCAGGATAGAAAAAAGATGTAACCGGGATTAACGCATAGATAATCCGTTACTAAACTGAATCCGCACTGAATTTATTGGCGGAAATATTAGCATCGCACATAAAACGCCGCTAAACTACACTTCTAAACAGTAATTCATAGTTTTGTAGCCATTTTGCAAGAGTTTAATATTTCCCGTAATTGTATTGCTGCTGTACTGTATAGTTTCCGGCATATATCTTGACACTCGTGGCTCAGGCGCGCTTAAGCTCCTTCGCCGCCGCCTTAGCAGCCCGTGTTATTCTCAAAAAACGCCCGAAAACGTGTACTGCGTTACAAGTTGGGTAAATTTTGAGACAAAACTGAGGTCAAGATATATGACGGAATCTAAACTGGATTTTATTGTTAAAATAAAATTATACAACAATTTCATTATCATTCAAGGACATCGAGTCCAAGCTATTACATATCTGGTAGATTATTAGTTGACTGATAACGTTCTTTGCCACGGAAGTGAGCATATTATTATGACAATTCACTTATTATAATTAAACATGCATGACTGATTCCGCACCCAGAGCGGCCAAAAGCAGTATGGACAACCTCCTTCTTTTTGAAGTCGGTAAACAATAAATTAAAAAAGACAAAAAGAGTACGGGCGAGAAATAATGCGCTGACCACAACTTCAGGGAATTGATGAAGGACCATTAGTTTTGCAAAGAAACTCGAGTCTTTGAGTCCTGACTTATTAGACTCGACTCAGTAGACTTGGCGAGTAATGTCGCATTAAACTTGCGATTTGAGTCTAACAAATACTTATGTCTTACTTTAAACAGAATTGAGGAGGCTAAAATAGCCTTCGCATCAACACCGTCAGTTCATTAAAAGACACGATTTTTCTACAAAACTAATAAGAATGATACATGAATGTCACTATAACCCAGATTTTGGTTCAAATGATACGGAAAACCAAAGAAGTAATTGCTGGAGTCATTTCCGAGCATGAGGTTTATGAATGGAATCGTAATTGATTTTATAGGATTCAAACCAAAAGGTATAATGATTGACGAGCAAGCGTAGCTGAAAACCGCCTTGGTACCACCCACAACCTGAAGGAAAAATATGTACTTCGACTGAAGGAAGCCTTCAACGGCTGCTTGGGTTCGCCAACATCAGGGTCTGGTTTCGATTGCCATCGTGGCAGCCAGCTGCTTCCAAGTTGACCTTGGGAGCGACTTAGGATTCCTGCGCGGAGCGAAGGGACCGAAGATGCAGACTTCATGGTCTCCTATCACGACGCCCTGAGGATGACAAGCATGGTTAGTGTCGATAACGTCTCAGTTTACTACCACCTGGTCTTCCATGGCTCTGCTGGTCTATATACCCTTTTTTTTATAAACTCACGCCTATATCCCCGAAGGCAGAGTGCATCCACATTTCGCCAGTTTATGTTTAGGTCCCAATGTAATAGGTGGCGAGCCTATTACCATTAACCGGGCACTTATAAACCTGCGATAAATATACACATAACTTCGAAAAGTCATTGGTCGATCGAACCCGAGACCCCGTCTCAGCAGTCCATTACCCTTACCACTAGGCTACCTAATTTATCCTAATATTTTATAGCTGGAGAATCACAGGAGGTCATATACCATATAAAATCACGCTATCGCCGAGGGGAGTAGAGGAGTAATCATAAATGTCAACAAATCTGTCTATGTTATATCCCGCAATTTATTAATCTAATGATATAGTATATTTGATTAAAAAATTGCAGGAATGTATGGCTTAAAGAAGTGACACTGAGTTTCGTTGCATGCCACTGGCGAAGGGACGGACGGGGTCAGCTTAATTTGAATCATCATTACCATTGCGTCAATGCCGGTCGCATCCAAAGTCTCCACTTCGGAGTCCGGTGTCCGTTAAGGCGAGGGGGGGGGGGGGGGGGACACTGGTATTGTGAAGCATTAAAATCTGTAGGGACACAGTATTTGTGCTTAGGCAGCACATTCCAATCGCGACACAATGGCGTCGAGCGTTCGAGTTTGCCTGGTACTCCCTGATATCGCGGCCTTGACCTGACTTGTGCCCTCAATCCCTCTCGTGAATTATAAGTCATTAGTAACTGTGTAACCCATGTAAACCCGTATTAACCGAAATACAGTTACAATATCTCAAGCCAATAAGTTTCATTACGTACGGGACGTAGTAAGCCTTCCCGAAAAGCGAAATCTATGCTCGGGCCCTCTCTGTGAGTAGCGGCGTTGACGTGAAACAAATTACTACAAACTATGGCAACTCAATAATGCCGCCAATTCAACAGAAGAAGAACAAGCTTCATTTACCGTGCACTACGAGGAGAAGCTACGTGCGTAACCGCTAAACCAAATACTTATGCACTGTCTATACACACAACTACATCTCAACCAAAGCTCCTAATTTGGACCAATATTTTACTATTTTTCCACATTTGGCACGGTTTTTGGCTCCTGTTAGTAACACTATTGGCACGCATGCCATCTTTTACTAAGTCAAGGCCATACTTGGGTCTCGCTTATCACGGCCCTGTGGAAAAGGCGGCTACAGCAAAATGTAACCATATCAGCGAAGGTGAATTATATACTATTACTAGCTGATGCCCACGGCTTCGCCCGCGTGGAATTTAGTTCCCGTTCCCGCAACCCTTGGGAACCTTATCCCGGGATAAAAAGTAGCCTATGTGTTATTCCAGGTTCTAATCTACCCCTGTACCAAATTTCAACCAAATCAGTCCAGCCGTTTATGCGTGAAAGAGGAACAAACATCCATCCATCCATCCAAACAAACTTTCGCCTTTATAATATTAGTAGGAAGTAGGATATTAATAACTGCTTAGTATAGATCCTAATAGCCTTATGTTAATCTAATGCCGGTACGAAACTTCGCAGTTAAACAGCTGAATCACGCGAGGCGAGTCCGGCAATTATGTCACTATAATGACATCATGGTTCGCCGTTGTTTTTATAAAAGAAACTTGTGTGAGCTTGGGTATATTGAAGGTCGGACATGTTGTAGCGCGGCGGGAATGTTAAGCCGTTTCGCAGATATTTGGGCTTGTCTTTTCGAAGTATAATTTATATTGTAGGTATGTTGTAGGTACTACATAGGTGGCAGACAAGCACACGGCCCACCTGATGGAAAGCGGTCACCGTGGCCTATTAGGCGAAGAGCGGTTGTATGGAAAGTTCGAATAAGTTTCACACACACACACACACACGTACACACACACACACACACACACACACACACACACATACACATACACATACATACACACACACACACACACACACACACACACACACACACACGCACACGCGCACGCTAGCACGCACACGTGAAACTTACAACAACCCGTCGTTTTTACGGTTGATAAACAGTGTGATACTAATAAAGGGAAAACTTGTTTGTTAAGGATTCACGCTGGCACAAAGTTTACGATGCGATAGCAATGAAATGTCTCTCGCAAACTTGTTAGGAGACAGTTGTAATCAGGGACATCGTTTAACGAGCCATTAGTCTAAACGATTGCAGGGACGAGATACCTATTAATTTACATTAATCATAGCCATAGAGAAGGAGTTCATCCTCACACACTACGAACGAAAACGGTGCGCACTGTGCGGTATGAAAGGAGTTTCATTTAGCGCACGCTCAAGCTGTGGAAAGAACTCCGTGCCGTGGTTTTGCCCAAGCAACTACAATATGGGGTTCTTAAAGAAGAGCATTAGAAGGTTTCTACAGGGTAGGAAGCACAAGTGTGATGCCACTGGTGTTGCAAACTGTGGAACCTTAAATAATGAAAATTTATAGATTCAGTTTAGTTCGCTAGGTATATTATGTTGCAATGCATATTTTTTCAGTAAAAATGTATGTAGCTAGTAAACCTTACCGAAGAGCGAAACCTATGCTCCAGCCCTCTCCGTGAGTAGCAGCGCTTCCGTGAAACAAATTACTACACCACGATTGCAACTCAAAAATGCCGTCGGTTCGACAGAAGAAGTATAAAAAATGAGATTTAAGCAGTATTGGGAAGACCCGCAAGACATTGTCATCATTGTATATTTATGGGTTAAAGAAAGTCACTGGGTCTTCGTACCACGCAAGCGGAGCCGCGGGCAACAGCTAGTACATAAAACAACACAGATTCCAGTCTTCTAATTAACAGAAAAAGGTACTAATTAGAAAAAAAACCATCCATCAAACCAGTGATCAATCATCAAAATTATTTTCGTACAAACCAATTATGTCTTATTTGCGGTATGAACTGAAGCAAAAACATACTGTAATTGCTTTAAATTAGGGTTCAAATCTAATTACAAATTTCTTGAGCGGTACCGAGGACGAGTTGATTGAGTTAGCGAAAATATGTTGTATATTCTTGAGTTAGAGTTTAAATTGAATTACACTTCGAGGTTGTGTCGATTTTACTGTCGCAAATTGTAGATTAAAATATATATTTTTTTGTTATTATTTAGGTAATATACTAAAAACGCTTGTTACTAAATATAATAATGTGAGAGAATCGTCCCTTAAATTGAATAAATCAGTTTTAAACCTGAATGCAAATGCTAAATATATTGCTTTGAGGGATGCGATTTGGCAGTCCTTTCTATAACAATTAGTAATATTTTACTATTGCTATCGTTGGGATTTTTAAACCGCGGGTGAGTGGTGGGTAGCGCCGTTTCGGTCCAGCCGTTTAGAAGAAAACTACTGGCGGGTAAGTCCACACCGTCGTTTTATATACTAAGGTAAGTGTACTATAATGAAACTTGGCAATATGTTGCGGAAGATTGCTTATTTCTAACACACGAAACAGTCCTCAATGTTTTATTATTACAATTAACATAAATGATTAAAACAGATTGGAGGTCGATGGGGGAGGCCCATGTCCAGCAGGGACGTCCTATCGCTACAATACGAGTATAAACATATCAAACGTCATTTAAATATTCAGCTCTCTTCCTCAATCGTGTACGTTTTTGGCACTTAACCAAAATAATGAGAATATTAATCATTAGGATTTATAAATACAGAATTAAAAAGTAACATCTCGATGTAAGAAATACATTTTAACACGAACGTGATGACGAGTGGGTATAAATAGCTTCAAATACCCTGAAAAATGGGTAAATTCAGTCATGTATGATTGGAAACTGATATTATGGTCATTAACACTGCGTCAGCGACAGCCTCCGTGGCGTGGCGGAAGTGCACGCGACTGCTACGCACGGGGCGCGGGTTCGATTCCAAACTAACTAACTAGCTGACACGCGCAACTTCATCTGCGTCATCCCATTTTTGCAACATTTATCACTTCTGCTTCGCACCACTCTATCTATAAAAACAGCATCAAAATCTGTTGAGTACTTTCAAAGTTTTAAGCATACAAAGGGACATAAGGACATAGGGACAGAGAACGTTGTATTATGTAGTGATTGTCATAGAAATGAATGTCAAACAGCACCCCTCAAAGCAAGTAAAAATACTTCTTACCCGAGGAGAGAAGGACAAACCTTCCTACCCCAATATATATCTTTTTATAATCGTCTACTCCCACCTGTTCTGTTGAGTAGTTCTGTTGGCAGAACTACTGGTAATAATGGACTAGCTGACCCGCGCAACTTCGTCTGCGTCACCCCGTTTGTGCAACATTTTTCATTCCTGCTCCGCACCAGTTGGTCGTAGCATGATGTTATATACATATAAACCTTCCTCTTTAACCACTCTATCTATTAAAAAACCGCATCAAAATCCGTTGAGTAGTTTAAAAGATTTACGCGTACAAAGGGACATAGGGCTGAGACCGCGACTTTATTTTATACTATGTAGTGATTTCCGCTAGGTAAGGCCTGCATCTATATCGTACAAGTAAACTAGACTATCGCACGTAACTGAATTGACCTCGAAGATGATTTAGGCATAACAATGTGGTTTGCAAAAGGAAGCTATAACTTAAGGTGAGCAAGAATTACGTGAGTTGTTCAATTAAAATGCTAGATCGGAACGATTAGTAATGTTAACAAGATAGGTGTAAAGTATGTACTACACCAAATTATTGTTTTAACTGTGCGTACGCATTTTTCGAACCAGCGAGCCTACCACGATGCGAATAATAACTAATTCAGTTTCGCTTATACTGTCTTATAAGCGCATCTACGATCTTTTAAGCGTGTCTACGATCTTATAACCGCGTCTACAAACTCACAAACGTGTCTACTATATTATAAGCGCGTCTACGATCTTTTAAGTGTGTCTACAATCTTATAAGTGCGTCTACAAACTTACAGACGAGCCTATTATCTTAAAAGCGCGTCTACGATCTTTTAAGTGTGTCTACGATCTTATAAGCGCGTCTACAAACTTATAAACGCGTCTATTATCATCTTACAAGCGCGTCTACTATCTTTTAAACGCGTCTACGAACTTATGAAAAGCGTCTACAAACTAATAAGCGAATCTATTACCCTACGGGATACGCGGGTATAGGAAACGCTTGAACGTACAAAAACAATTTACAATCTTTTTAATTTTAATTTACTACGTTAGAGAATTTCAAGCAGTCAAATACACCATCATCATCAACATCAACTATTTCAGTTGTTTCTGAAGCTTCTAAGTCTATGGTGCAATTGTCTAAGTCAATTGTATTATACTCGTAATTAAATAAGCCAGGCATTTGATTTCTTTTCCGTGACTTATTAATATCATCAAATAATAGGCCCTGTCAGTGACGACATCATCAAGCAAATGACGTCAGAATGAAATAATACAAATACACAACAAAACAAACATTCATTGAGAACAAGCATTTGTGATGTCACTCAGATCTGTCACTCACGAGCATTTTCTAAGCCCAATAAGCAACTCAAAGGAAATTTGAGTTTTCAGATGGACATGCCGCGTGTCAACAACCAATCAGTAACTCTCAAAAAGCATTGGGCAAGATGGCGGATATTTTTTAATTGTCTAATGGAAGAACGGCTAAACAGTCGAAATTCTCAGTCCTAGCCCAATAATAATAGTCTAATAATTCTAGACTATAATTCCGAAACTATTGAATAATCAACTTTCCTTCTTCAAGATTAGTTGGGACACTTTGGTTCTGCAAAATGTAGTTATAAATTAAGCGCGATTATTTTCATTACCGCTTTCCAGCTCTTACTGCTCTTTCATTTATAATAATAAATAGATTGATTCATCTTTGCTATCTTTACCTTGATTCGTTCATTTCCTAATAAATTAAGATAAATAAAATTGAAACGTCTATTAGGTGCTAAAGCTAAAGCTCGAAGACGGCTGGACTAATACGAGTAATTTTTTTAATGCTTATATCCTTGGATTCTAAGGAAGGTTTTTATAGCAGTGGGAACGGGATCCAAAGATCACGCGAAAGAAGCCGTGGGCAATAGCTAGTAAATAATAAAAATGTTCTTATCCACGTTAAGCCTTCGGTCCCGGTTGTCATACGAATATATATCGCAGTTTGTTAGGAGTCTTCAAAAGTCCGTCTAGTTTAACTTAAGAACTTCGATATAGACAATTGACTGTGGAAATCAGTGGCAGTCGCTTCAAGGAAAATATTGAAGTTCAGAAAGTCGACGCTCAAAGAATAATGATCTCTTACCAGGTAATATTAGTTTCGCTTATTGCGTATGATGCTATTTATAAAAGTAATTGGCAGTCACGCAAAATTGTATTGACAGAAAGCAGGTATCTATTTACAAAATATGCAATTTGTTCTTCACAACATAATATAAAACAAGGTTGCGTTCTCTTCTCTGTCTCTATTTTTCATGTCCTTATGTCCCTTTGTATGCTTAAATCTTTTAAACTACACAACGGATTTTGATGCGGTTTTTTTAATAGATAGAATGGTTAAAGAGGAAGGTTCATATATATATAACATCATGCTACGACCAACAGGTGGCGGAGCAGGATTGAAAAATGTTGCAAGAACGGGGTGACGCAGACGAAGTTGCGCAGGTCAGCTAGTAGACTATATGAAGGACTAGCCGCGGTAGCCTAGTGGTATGGGTAATGAACTGCGGAGACGAGGTCTTGGGTTCGATCCCAGGTATTACCAGGGTACACCAGGTATATATACCAGGTATACACCAAAGACTTTTCGATGCTTTTCGAAGTTATATGTGTATTTATCGCTGGTTTATAAGTGCCCGGTAAATGGCAATAAGATTCTTGACAAAGTCAATCGTAGCAAAGCAATACTCTATGCACGATTCAGTTCGGCGACCTTTTTCTGACCGTAATCCATAATATAATCAATATTACTTCCAAATACAATAGAATTTCAATAATTTATGTTTAGTACCTACGACTCTGTGCTATTTGACAGCTGTTTGGACCTGACGCCTACGAAACATAAAGGTAGATAAACAATAATATTCTTGTGTATTGTCATATTTTGTACTTGTACAATTTATAAAATTTTTTTGGCTACGTACCCGTTCGACCTCCAAGATTCGACCTCACAAAAGTACCCGTTCGACCTCATTTCTGAGGCTCACTGGACCTTCTTCAGAATATAATAAATAATGTGCCTACTCAATTTCATTTTCAGTGCCCGTTAGACCATCAAAATTAGATCAAATAAAAAAGGCTCCATTGGACCTCTTTTGTAGTGCCTATTGGAGCTCCAAAAATTATGTGTTCATTTGTTTTTCGCTCGGAGTTATTTTAATAAGAAAAGTACAGTACGTAGAAAATTGTTACTCGGGGACGTAACTACTTGTGGCACATAGGCACACAAACTAGAGTTGTGCTGACACGGCCACCAGTCGATCGACGGTTTCTCCAAAAAATTTGTTTTCTCATCAACTGTAGACATTTAAAAGAAAAAGATTCTACTAAGTCTCAAGTTTCCAAGACATTATCTCACGTCGGCAAATTCATGCTTGTAATCTAATGTATGCAAATGGCTGAGCTGCTATTTAAGCGTTATATAACCTTTTCAAAGGACTATAGCTGCTATAGCGAGCAACAGTCACGTTTTTGTAATTATTGTCTATACGAGACAGTGTTAGTATAATCCTTACATTGATATAATTATACGGTGTTAGTATAAATCTTACAGCAATTATATTATAAAGATAGGCTGGAGGCGTTCGAGATGTGGATAGAAGGGAAGGTAGAAGGAAAGAGAGGAAGAGGTAGGCCAAGAGGAACGTTTATGGCATAGATAAAGGAAAAGATACAAGTTGTGTCGTATCAGGAGGTCAAGGGGTTGAGGGGGACAGAGAGGAGTGGCGATTACTCCACCGACAAGGGGTCCTAGCCAAAATTTTTCAGAGCGATGACGAATGTAGATTCGGAACGAATGCATTTTGACTAGGACCTCTGAGCATAGCTCTTAAGTTTGGAGAGAGAGAGAACGAGATACCCGCCGTGAAGTATTTATTAGGTAGAAGTGAATTAACACCCACATTTTGCCAACTACAAAGAAAGAGAAAGAAAGAACATTGTTTTATTCTAGCCCTTACATAATAACTTTATGTATACATACAATAACGACGTACGGGCCCGAAAAAGTATGGAAAGGAAACTATGATTTTTGGTAGGCGTTAGGAGGCGAGCCCATTGCCGCCAATCAGGCACTTAGAAGTGCCTAATTGCTAAGAAACACATAAACATTTACGTTGCTGTAAATGCTATTTTACACCATACATTCGGAATCTACATTAATATTATAAAGATAAAAGATATTTCTTTTCTTTGTTTGTTTGTAACCGAAACTACTGGACCGATTTCAATAATTCTTTCACCTACAAAAAGCTACAATATCTAAGAGTAACATAGGTTATAATCATCACGCTACCATTCAAGGGACCAATATTCATAAATCTCAATGGATCCGGTAGATTTCTATACATTGGCGCTAATATCGCTATTTCCGTTGACATGATAGCAAGGAGAAGTAGTATAGTAGGCAAGTAGAGAATCGAGTAGAGTCGTACAACGCGAAAATCGACATCCACGCGGGCGAAACCGCGGGCAACAGCTAGTATCGTTGTAACGTCTAAAAGATAAAAAATGTTATGCCGATAAAGGGAGTGATTCTTTGCCTCTGTGCGGAAATCCCCACGGATACTCTCCACCAAAATCAGTTAACGCACACATTTACGTCACGTTAGCAGTCATGTTACATATTCGCCATTCAACATTCGACAGCATAAATATAATAAAAAAAACATTGTTTTAAAACGTGTAATTTATTCAAAAACGGTATTGTAATCGAGAATTTCAAGGTTGATGTATTCCGAATACTGTGCGATATATTTTTTAATTTATCATCATTCGTTACGGCACAAAAACGCGGTATTTTATAATGGCCGCTAAATATTTTGGCGCATCAGTTTATCTGTATTATACACGCATGGCTCACGTCTAGTGTGTAGGGTACCACCGAGATCTACCAGAGATTTGCTATACTTTATTTATTTGTTTATTCAATGGAAAACTATTACAAATGCCACATTCATTCATAATGGCACCTACAAAATAAAATCTTAGTACCACAATTAACAATAGCTGTCAGTGTAACATAGAATAAAAGTATTGTATGCCTAGAGGTGGAGAATGGAGAAACTTTATATCATTATTAACATCATGTTGTAACCCATTTTCACAATAAATAATATTTGATTTGATTTGATTTGAAAAGAAGATAGAGAATAATATTATGGACTCCGGTCTCCAGGGCTAAAGCAATATCAGTCAAATGACATAAATACATACACAGTATAACCCAATTTGAATTTTATCCGAACCCTAGCGCGTTCGTGCATGTGGGGTCTGCCGGAGTACGAGGGATATGTTGTCTACTATCTCACCTCCGGTAACTAAACACCCAAACACGGCGTTCGTTTTAGTCGGCTCGAGTCCGACATAACCTTCCCAACCGGCTCCAGCGGGCGAGGTTTCCGTGGGGACTTTTCGTACGATAAAAAAGTGCGTATGTGCGTGTGAGTGTGTGCGTGCGTGTATAGGTATACTTTACTGACATGCAGTTAAGGTCTAAATTTTAATGGCCCCGTATAGAGAGAATAAAACGATGTAATCAACTTTACAGGATGAATTCATAACATGCATCCTTCTTTTAAAAAATACCATAGGTAGTTTAGTTGAGTACCTTTCCACCAGTGCTTTGCAATGAATACAATGTGTGGATATCAAACTCATTCATAGCTACGTAGTATAGCACATACCTGGTGGAAAAGCAGCTTTACGGGGCCTAGCCACCTGCAAAGCGATATACCGGTTGATTAAGGGACGTAGCTCTGGCGCAGGATTTACTTTCAGGGCTGGGAAGTCAGACGATAGCGGTTCCCATAAGAAGAAAAAGTATACCAACTTATAAGGAGTAGCAGAGCAAACCTGAGCTTTGGATGCAACTTGGAATGGCACTCAGATGAAGAAGATGAATAAAATGGAACCTATCAATTAGTACCGCGGTAGCCTAATGGTATGGGTAATAGACTGCTGAGACGAGGTCTTGGGTTCGATCCCAGGATTTACCATGGCACACACCAATGACTTTTCGAAATTATCTGTGTATTTATCGCAAGTTTACAAGTGCCCGGTTAATGGCAATAGGCTCCCCACCTATTACATTGGGACCTAAACCATAAACTGGCGAAATGTGGATGCTAGCCTGCACCTCTGCCTACACCTTCTGATATATAGGCGTGAGTTTATGTTATGTTAGGTTATCAATTATTATTTATGACTCTGCTGCAGGGTAGTGGAATCGTTTACTTCATGAAAAAAAAACCGGCAAATATAATGATAGACTTCAGAATTATTTGAAACATAAATAGTACACGTTCAGTACGAATATGACGCATGAATTTATTTAAAATCGTGTGGTAAGTGACTGTTTTAGTTTTGAACACATCACACTTCATGGCTGTTCTAGGAAAAGGGATCATAGCAAACTGGAGTTTTCAAAGATACACTCATACACTAGTAAACAACTTGCGTTAACACTGTAGCTGCCAGCCACTTAGTCTTGAGCGGAGGCAACTCGGTCGTCGGAGGTCGAAGAACGACCTCCGTCCTCCATGAGCGCGGGCCTGGCGGTGGAAGTGGAGCCGCCTGTCACCCTAGCAGAAGACGGCGGCGGCGGTGCAAAATGCGCCTTCCATACTGGGGGGCTGGACGGGGATACCGTGGTCCCTACATCCGACGGGGGTCAACTCGAAAGATGACCTGATGATCTTTTTACCGCTTTGAGAGGTGCGGTTCGGCATTTCTTTCTATGACAATTAGTGATATTTTGCTAATGCTAACTTTGGGATTATTAACCCTGGGTGAGTGGGTTACCCTCCCCTCAATTTTCGCCATGAAGCAATAATCCATATCTTAAACCAAAAATTTCATCAAAATCGCAAGAGTAATTTTAGAGACAGCATTGTGTCATGTGTATAAACAATATATTTTGTAAGAACTGTTCGTTTAATAGCATAAGAATTTACGATAGTACTCATAAATGTATGGCAGGACATTCGAACATGTGTTGGTACCTACAGGGGCCTTTATTAAGGAGCGGTACGCCCTTGGCACGTCGGATACAGTTATGGCACAAGCCATTATTTAATAAAGGGCTTCCGTGGGGTTCGAAAATAGCCGGATTGCACCGAATAACACGTGTAAACAATCATTTAGGAAGTTTTCTACAAGGACGATTGATTTATTATATATATGCTCACGACTATTTAATTGGATTAATCGCGAATTGGACCAACCGCAAATAAGGCGAATTGTGCCAATCGCGAATTGGACCAATTGCGAATGTGTGTATATGGATATTTATCACGCACATTTCACCAATCATTGTAATATGTCGCTCGTAATAGGGGGTCAGCCTATTGCCGTATTCCATGCACAATTCTTGACTCGAGTACCTATATATCTGTATGATGGTAAGTCCGACATTATAACTTCCACCGACTTTGGCGGAGGGAGTATTCGTTGGGATTTTGCGCACGATAAAAAAGTGCTTAATAACAACAATTTTGGGTAGGTATAAGGACGACTTAGGCTCAGTCCGAAGCCCTTTTTACAGGCAACACAAACGAAACGTTGTCAACTGAAGTTGCTCCGTATGGCGACTCGTACACTAAGCAACCGAAGACACGAGTTTTTAAAACCGAAACGCGAAACCCAACATGCGAAACTGGAGTTGCCTGAGTTTTGCATCTTAAAGTAAGTATCGAAAAGATGACGGATGCCACTGATTGGTTAAAATGTCAAGAAATTGATAAAACTATTTTCGCATAATGTATGTGCTTCGTCAATTCCAGTTGCGTTTTATGGAAACGTGACCGGAATTGACGAAACGCCAGTTTTCATCTTAGATTGATTCCCTAATTTAAGAAGAGTCAGCTCACTGGAGAGTTTTTGTGCTGTCAGTGGGAATACCAATTTATCTGTAAGAGTTAGCTGTAAAACAAAAAGACTACTACGACTAAACTATTACAAACATAAATCTGAAACAAATAAAAAAAAATTCAAATCGTACTCTAAATTACTACGTAAGTGTATTTTTAATTCTATGAAAAACCACAATCAAAATAAACTAAGAAACTCTAAAAATATTTGTAGAACATCGTGGCAATTGATTAAAAAGGAGTCGGAAGGTTTAAAAATATCAAATTTTATAAACAAAATACAAGTAGATGGCCACCTTCTCATAGACCCAAAAGCAATAGCACAAGCATTCAACGATCGTTTAATAGACATTAACACCAAACAAAAATCAAGCAATCAAAGCTCAAAAAAAAATGAAGACATACGTAGTATATGCAACAGTATATATCTTAGGCCTTATGACTGTACTGATATTCTGAGAATCATTCAATCGCTCAATAATACAAACTCAGTGGGTTATGATGAGTTCAGCACCAGACTTCTCAAGGACAGTGCTATCGAACTCTCACCCATTCTAACATATTTAATAAACCTATCGTTCACTGAAGGTCATTTTCCAAGTCTCCTTAAGAGATCAATAGTCAAACCCCTATACAAAAAGGGTGACAAGACTGTCCTTAATAACTACAGGCCAATAACTCTTATACCCATATTTTCTAAGGTTTTCGAAATAGCTATGCATAAGCGACTATATGATTTTGTCACTCAACATGAAATATTACGAAACGAACAATATGGTTTTCAGAAAGGCAAGTCTACAACACTGGCATGCTTTAATCTCGTAACAAAGATCTGTGAAAGCCTAGACCGTAATATGCAAACCACTGTCATTTTCTTTGATATGAAAAGCGCGTTTGACCTAGTTTCACATAAATGGCTCCTAAATAAATTAGAAAAGTATGGAATTAGGGGCCCTGCCTACGAATGGCTTGATTCATACCTAAGGGACAGAGAGCAATGTGTGGAAATTATGTGTATAGACGATAACAAGGAACTAAAAGCACATAGATCTTCCTACAGGGTAAATAGCTCTGGGGTCCCGCAAGGAAGTATCCTAGGACCGTTGCTGTTCCTGATTTATATCAACGATTTGCCAAGTGTAACGCCCAAGCCTTGTATTCTATACGCTGACGACATTTCTCTCCTCATGACATCTAATTATTCCAATATTGACTATACTAATGACATAAATAATTCAATCGAATCTATAATTCAATGGCTCCATGAAAATAATTTACAGGTTAACATGGCTAAAACACAATATATACAATTTAGTAATTATGGTACAAAACTACAAAATTTGAATATCAAATATTTGACTGATAATTTAATAAAAGTAGATAAAACAACCTTTCTAGGTATAATTATTGACCAGAACCTAAACTGGAAGGCACACATTGAAAAAGTTTGCAATAAAATAAACAAATTTGTTTACGTTCTGGCTAAACTTAGAAAGACCTCAAATCCCGAATCGGTCGCTATGGCCTACCACGGCTACGTTGCCTCAGTTTTAAATTATGGTCTACTGATGTGGGGTAACGCCACAGACGTGAATAGAGTCTTCATAGCCCAAAAAAAGTGTGTCAGAGCTATATGTGGAGCTGCACCGTGGCACTCTTGTAGGCTTCTTTTCACAAAATTGAATCTCCTTACCCTTCCCTGCATGTACATATACGAAGTTGCGAAGTTTGTTAGGCAATATCCTAGCTTCTTTTCGAAGGCACATGAGGTTTATCCGAGGAGCACTAGAAATCAGGATAGAATTGTTTTACCCAGAGTTCCGAATACGGCCCTTTACTTAAAAAACTGTTTTGCGATGTGCGGTCGTATTTATAATGCTTTACCAAAAAGCTTGAAGCAACTGCCAACCTCTAAATTTCTAAGAAAGTTAAAAGCATGGCTCATGGAGAAATGCTTTTATACTATAGAGGAATTTGAAAAGTGTAAAGGCAAACTGTGAATTAATTTAATTTTTCAAATTGACATGCTAATATTTTCTCACAAATTTTTATGACTTGTTTTATGAATTTTATAACATATTCTGACATTCCTATTAATTTCTTATATGTTTGTGACTAAATAATTCAATGGACTTGCATGTGCTGAACTAATTTTATATTATAAATTGTAGTATAAAGGCGTATAATATACATAAACATAATATAAATAAACTATATAAGTTTAATGTTTGCATGCCATTAAATGGTAAATGTGATGCACAAAACTATTGTACCAACACCTGTATAACCACATTTAAGCAAATAAATGAATATGAATATGAATATGAATATGAATCTCTTGCGCTGGCGGCTCTATAACCCTATTTTTCTTTCAATTGTATTGTGTTAAATTCATCAATTGGCAAAAGAAAACTACACATTTTTACCTTCAATTTATTTCATCTAGCTATCAATTACAATACAATAGACTGCTATACAATTTAATGAGTCCAAACAGAGGTAAATGTTATCTTGGTCTAATTAAAGAAGCCTTCTAAAGGAGCTAAATGGAGCGATCGAAACTTTCACACTGGTAATTTACAAATAAAACCATTAGCGGAGGCGACTGGGGCGTCTTGAAGTCGCTCAATGACCTCCGTCCTCCACGAGCGCGGGCCTGAGAGGTTCAAGTCCCCTTTTACCTTAGTAGGAGCAGGTTACCACGGCAGCGTGATGCGCGCTGCTCCCTATCCGTGGAAAGATGTGGATACCGTTAGCCTCACACCCTGGCGTTCGATGGCCCTGGGTCAGCAGGGGCGCAAGGGATTGCCAGAGGCTACCCTCACCCTCGGCAACTGATCACCTGGGACAACCGTGAGGTTCGTGGCTTACATAACCACCCGCGCAGTTTCCAGCGAGAGGTATCCATGGGTATATTCGCACGGGAACAAAAAGATGTTTCGTACCATTATGTAGCCCCTTTAAAATCATGTATGTTGTATATATTGAGTGCAGTAAATTCTACTAACTATTGAAAAAAAAATATTTTCGTACCTATAAATTCGGGTCACATAAGAAGCAGGTACTTTAGTGTTTTGATTAAAGGACGTCTTGTGTAGACGTGCTCATAGTTTTTTTACTTACGACATATTGTTCGTGAGGCATAAACATTAGATGCAACCGAAACTAACGAAGTGATGATGATCATAGATCATGAAGCAATTAAAATAACACGTCATTCTGTAGTTAAATTCAGGATACAATAAGCTAGAATTGAAACAACCACACCCAGGCCATATCTATCTAAGGACCGATTGCTGCTGGAGCAAATGAGACCTAGAGTGGAAACCGCAAGGTAAACGGAGGGTCTGATGGGCTGATAAAGGTGGCTGGGGTTTACTGAATACGGAAGGTTGACGATCAGAAGCAATGGTGCATTAGGAAATTGCGATAGGCTGATTGTCCACTCGCGTGGATGTCGAGTCATGACCACACATAGCTTAGACCCAGTTCCCAAGCTCTAGACCATCTTTGTATCAAATTTCACCAGGATTTCTTCCAAAATGACGAACTTCATGTAAAATTTATTCGCCTATTTTAAACCCTTCAAAATTTTTACACGATACCAGGTAGCCTATGTCCTTTCTCTGTACCAAATTTTCCGTAAATCAGTTCAGTAGTTTTGGCGTGGATGCGTAACATACAGGCAGAGTAATTATGATTACAATTAGTATGGATTGAAATCACTACGTCGTCTTGAAGTGACATCATAACCTCTACCTCATGTATGATAATGACAATAAACTTCTAATGAATTTACATCAACGCAATGAATATTCATTACATGCAAATTAGCAGTGATACAATGATTTATAAGAAGTCATTTTATAATTACAGTTGATAAGCTAATTCAAACTTTTATTATATATAATGTAAGATATGATGGGGCCCGCTTACCTCCAATTATTATACAAGCCCATCAGTCCACCTTATTTTTCCCTTACATTTATTTAACACTTTAATTTTTTTGTCTAGCGTGACGCACTTTTTATTATCTTGTGCAAAATCCCCGCGGATTCAACCTCTGCCAAAGTCGGTGGAGGTGATTATGTCGGACTCGAACCGTAGTGTAACACGCCCTATGGCCACGGTAACCACCTATCTTCTACGTGACGACAACATGAGGTTCTTCAAGAATGGCATCAGTTCCTAGTGTTCCTACAGGGTTAGCAGCACGAGTGTGACGCTCCTAGTGTAATCAAAGTAACCAATTTCCAACAAGTGGGCCGCATGCTTGTCTTCTATCGAAGTGGTACAAAAAAAACAACTCGCATGCTTCTGCTGGGGTGACCAGCAGCGGTATCTGTTACCCCAAATTTTTTACACATTCTTTTTTTTTTTACTTTTATTTATGGCACGTCAATTTGACTTTACCTCGCCTGATGTTAAGCTGAAGGCAGAGTCTCAACATTCCCCTTTCATCCCAATATACTATGCTAAGTACCGCCTGCTGCTAATAATATCGGTCTTGAACCGACTAAAACCGCACTTTATCTATTCCCTCGCACCCCAACTGACCCAATTAGGAACTACTTTAAACATAACATAACATAAACTCACGACTTTATCCCCGAAGGGGTAGACAGAGGTGCTAGCACCTACATTTCACCAGTTTATGTTTAGGTCCCTATGTAATAGGTGGCGAGCATATTGCCATTAACTGGGCACTTATAAACCTGCGATAAATACACACATAACTTCGAAAAGCATCGAAAAGTCATTGGTGTGTGCCATTGTAAACCTGGAATTGAACCCAAGACCTCGTCTCAGCAGTCGATTACCCATACCAGTAGGCTACTGCTAGTTTTAATTGTTTACTGAAACATTTTCTGTTTTTTGTCGGGACGGGAATACGGTATAGTCTATCCCGTATTCCCCGTTCCGACATAACCGTAAACTTGATAATACTTTCTATTAAGTGATAATAGAATTTCATTAACATTTAACTACGTATTGAATATTTTATGGGCAACGAGAGCCAGTTTACACCTGTTCAATCAACTTTATAATATGCTAATAGTATTATGGCGCCGCCGTGCAAAACAGATACACACTTCTAAATATTTGATCGATATTTTTATAGTACAGCCTTTGGTGTGGCGGTAATGAACGCGACTGCTACGCAGCAGGCATGGGTTTGATCCTCGTTCAGTGCAAATATTTATAAGCATGTATATGGCTATTGTGTGTATATGTACAGGACTGGTCGAGCCTCGAAGAGCACGTTAAGCCGTCGGTTCCGGTTGCCGTACGTACATCTATGGCAGTTGTTACATGTATTTGGAGCCCTCAAAAATCAATCACTACAAATGATTTGACTTACTTTTGGTTTCTTTTTTTTATACCAATTAGGTAGCAGACAAGCACACGGTTCACCTGATGGAAAGTGGTCACCGTGCATGAAAGTGTAGATACACAGACGAACTGACAAGACAAAAAGTATTACTTTCCCATTTATAATACCAGTATGGATATTAGAAAAAGTTATACTAAAAACATTGGCTCGGTGACTTGCATTCTTGAACAGTGTAAAGTACTACAACTGGCCAATAGTGGACTATGGCCAATATGTCTATTTCTAATAATTGATACACGGCAGATATTACACTACACAGTTGAACAAAAATCTGTAATATGACAGTAATAATAATATAAGTCATTACTCATAATGACACTTTTTTTTACATCATTCCATAATACACTATAGGCAATATTACTAATGGTTATCAATGGAGTTGTGTAACATTAGTCTGTAGTTCCACACCCGAGAGTGCTTTTGGTGGCCCTGGGTCAGTCGGGACGTGAAGGATATGTCAGAGACTAAGAGATGACCTTGCAGTTTGGATTGGTTTGAGTCCAACCGACTTGGGCGGGGGTATCCATGGTGATTTCCATACGAGAAAAAAATAGATTCTTCAAGAAGCATAGAATTATATGATAGGAACTTTCTAACTAAAATATAGTGTTTCTTGGAAAAACCACAGCAATTAAACATCTATAACTTGAAGATCAGTAGGACCAATTTAAGTTTTTTTTTTCATATTCCTTGAATTCTAGGGAAGGTCTGGATGGATGGATTGGGACTCTTTTGTCTGCACTTAGCCTCCCTTTTTGGGCCATTGCGCGAGCAGAGTTACTAGCTAGAGCGGCCAGCATAGCTCCGCCCAGACACAGCAGCTTGGGGGCTTCATAGGCTTCATGGAGCCACTTTAGGGAAGATCTTTATGAAGCAGAAAAAATGGGATTGAAAGTCCATGTGGGAGGAGTTGTTGGCAACAATTAGTACTAGATAAATCCAACATGTATTAGCATGGTGGATACAGCAGTTAGAATTTAATTTCCACTGCACCATCAAGGTAACATTTCAGGGAACACAAAAAAATATGAATATTAGGAGCAGGCAGGGTCAAAGTCAACAAATTTTTTGTTTTCTGAGGTTCAATAAATTGTCAATATTTTAAAAATATTACGACTAGCAATTGGAACACTCATTCAAAACAAGGCTTAAGCCTGAGAAGTCTCCAGTAAAGAACTCAGTGGGCTTTTATTAGAGCCGCAAAAATTATAGTGATATTTATATATCATACATTAAAAAAGCTGTTCATAGAAACAAAATAAAAATATTATAATATTAGCTACAAAATTCACATTTTATATTAATGCCAAAATGTATTTAACCCACTGTAATCTTAATATGCAACCTTGAAATAACTAAAGATTGGCCGGCATTCATCTCACTTCCTTATACCCATAATATTAAAAAAAAACCTGTATGTTATCTATGAGTGGCATAACAAAGAATCTCAAGCTCCAAATTCAAATTAATAGTAAGTAGATTCAGCATGCTTTATTTTTAGGTGTTTGATTATAATTAGTACTATTCAGCTACCAATAGAAAAACATTCTGTGCAATTCATATTTTTGGCACTTAGCCCAATTATAATTTTATAAGTATTAAATGATTTTATAGCTAATTTTGATGAATCAACTTTAAAAATGAATGACATTTGAACATTTAATATCAGATATTCTTAATGTGTGTGAACACCAATATTTCAGTATTATATTTATAAATCATAGCCAATTACATCTGTGTAACTAAATAATCCCAATGTAAAGTATTCATACGCAGACAGGAAAAAAAATACGGCTTCAATTATTCTATAATAAAGTACCTATACATATCGCGTTAACCTTCGAGCATACGAGCAAACAGGTTTTATTGCATCGCAAACTCAAATAAATCCTAATACGTTCATCAAAAAACATTAAAACCGCCTAAATTGGCTGAAAATGGGGTGTCTTCGACAATAAAACTAATCCATTTAAAAAAAATTATATGACGCGCAAACGAAAAACTTGGCACTGACATTTCATTTCAAACGTGTTTAACAACAAAAATATTTTATATACTTACGTAATACACTTTAAATAACAGTCAGGACACAAACATCACAGTATAATTGATTTTGAATATCGCCGAACTGAATGATTGTCACACACAAGATTCACTAGAAAGATTATCACGAAGAATTTTTAAATATTATAACTAAGAATGTTCACTCTTTATACACACTATGTAAAGTTCATTTTAGTAATAATTGGTGTAATTTAGAAAGAAACTCGTCAACAGTAAGAAGCACCATTTTGAAAGATTGAAGAAAAGACCGTCAAGGATTTTCCCCTTCTTTCATGTCACTGCTTGCGTCATTGCGGCAATTTGACGTTTAGCTAATTAGTGCTGCCAGCTCTATTTGAATAAACTCCTTATACTTAATGAACTGTCTTAAAATGTTGTTTAACGTTTCATAATTTTGAACCTTTTAAATATCCTTGATGATACTTTCTGAAGTTTACGCGAATGTTACGTGGATATTATCGTATATATCATGCACTTTGTTAGGTTAATGTAAGTGAATAAAAATGGCTCCCGAGTTGTCTTTGGCGTAAAAATTTTGACTAGCTAAGCTTCAAGATGTCGGTTTATCGTGATGGTATGTGCGCGCGTCGTAAAAATGTACTCTCATATTTTCTCCCTAAATCACCAGAAGTGTAACTTCAGTGTTTAGTATAATTCTGATATTTATTTCCATAAATTCACGGAAAATTTTCAACGAAGCAACACCATTACTATAAGGCTGCGTTCATGAAAAACAGTTTAACGATGATAGTAACGTTCGACATTATCTAAATGCATGATATTTATAATAGAAGGTCATCCTTTTATATACACTGACGGACTCATAAACTGCATCAAAGTTCAGGTTTACTCTAAAAGGATTTTTTATAATAAGTATGCAAACTTTTTAGATTAAATTATATAAATATGGAAAGACTGGCTCTTAATCTTAAAAAAAAATTAAATTTAAAAATAGAACTGCAGTAAAACAAATGAATATAGCCGGGAAAACAAAATTTACTTGTAGTATCAGATTTGCGTGTTATTTATAGCAAAGTTTTAAATTGATTCTCATTGTTTTTTTTTGTTTTGTCAATTGAATTATTGTTACCAGCATAATTGTTGGGTTAGTTTTTTAACACATCGAGAGTTTTTGAACCATAATATGGATACTTCGTCCGAACAAGCGGCACAAATTGTAGCATTGGTGCGGGAGGGCTTGGATCAACGAACGATTGGTAGAAATTTAAATTTAAACCAGTCTACGGTTTCTAGAATATACAGAAGGTTTGTAGAGACAGGTTCTTACAGGAGGAGACGTGGTACAGGCAGAACTCGAGCAACCACAGGTCGTGATGACCGATTTATTGTTATAACTTCCCTGCGAAATCGTTCCCTCACGTCAGTTAACATCAAAACCGAGCTTAATGAAGTGCGTGGAGTAAACGTGTGTGCACGAACAATAAGAAGAAGGTTAAAGGAAGCGGATATCACCCCTTTTAGACCAGCAAATGGTCCAAAGTTGTCTACAGCTCACAGACAAGCTCGCTTAAGATTTGCGCGTCATCACCTGAATTGGACAGAAGAGCAGTGGGCCTCTGTATTGTTCACGGACGAGTGTAGGACATGTTTATATGGTGCAGATGGTCGCAGAAAAGTCTATCGTCGACATGGGGAGCGATATGCTCAAAGTTGCATTGAGGAGCGTGTTCCTTTTGGAGGCGGTTCATGTATGGTCTGGGGTGGCATATCGGTGAACGGGCGAACAGAACTTGTGTTCATAGACATGGTCCGTCAAAACGGTAATAGAGGGGGTTTGACAGCACATCGCTACATAACAGAGATATTAGAAGATCACGTGGTGCCTTACATGGGATTCATAGGCGAAAATTTTACTTTAATGCAGGATAATGCCCGGCCGCATGCAGCTGCACAAGTTCAACATTATTGCGAAGAGGTTGGGATACGTACAATGAATTGGCCAGCTCGCAGCCCGGATCTTAATCCCATCGAGCATGTTTGGGACAATTTAAAAAGAGCTGTATATGCGAGAAACCCTTCGCCCACGACAGTGGCAGCACTAAGAACAGCACTTTCAGAAGAATGGGACAATATTCCGCAAGATCTTTTAAAAACCCTTATAAAATCTATGCGGAACCGATTAGAATCCGTAATAAGGGCACGTGGGGGTAATACACCTTATTAAAACACAAATAAACCCTTGCATAAAGTTTGTGTCTATTGTTAAAACCAATTTTTTAATTAAACCAATTTTTCTTAAATTTCTGTTTTTTCTTCAAAAAAAGTCATAAGGTCCTTTCCAGTACATAAACTTAAACTTAAAGATATGACCCTACGCTGTTTTAAAGTTCACGAACCAATCTAGAGGTTTCAATTTAAATCTGTATAGAAAGTATGCATACTTGGTTAAAATATTTATTTCAAAGTCGTCTATTACTTTGATGCAGTTTATGAGTCCGTCAGTGTATAATCGTATCTATATAATAATAAAATATTAACTTGACGTACATATGACAGCTATCAATCAACGAAAAAGAGCATATCAGACAAGAATAAATAAAACAAGCTTCTTCAGAACGATATTTATTTTACAAAATCTTAATTTATACAAGTCTATAAATTATGTTGCCATTTGTACCAAAATTATTACGTAGGTATACATTATCTTCATACTTTTTTTAGTATGAAGTTACTTAAAATGTTACTTTTATTTAAAATGATCAAAGAGAGGTAGAGCATTACTATGGAATGTATGCAAGTCAGTAGGTACCTCTGCTAGTATATTGACACTGGCTCGTCAGGGTTAGAAAAACAAAATCTGGAGACGAAGTGGAGAGACTAAAGCAAAAATACTGCTACTTCTCGAATTGCATAATCCTTACTTTACACTATAATATACTTGAGTCTAGCATACATCTTAAAACAAAAAAAATAGCTATGCATTCCACTAATTTTTGTAACAATTTAATTTACCATCACAGCTGTTCGCTTGTAGAATGCAGAGTGAAGTCACCATTAAAGAAAAGTAATGATTAAGGAGCATTTTTCAGTATAGATTTGTTATAAACAAATAATTTGTAGATCATTTTGTTTTGGAATTAGTCAGTTTTGTTGAAAAAACTTGACATTGACTTCATAACTACCACTTTTGCATACCTCTGTGTTGGTTATACATTCTTAAGTGTATATTTCTAAGTCGTCCCCATCATTCACATTAGTTAAAGTCTTCCAATACGCAAATTCCGCCTTCAGACCCTTTGAACCTAAATAAAATGGATACCCCAAAGACGTGGCCAGATAATATATCCCTCGTTTCGTCCTATCAATAGTTAGACCCATAACAATCGTCTCTAAAGGCCTGTTGTCATAACACTCAGAGTCCCTTGCTTGCTGAATATCTTTACACTTTAAACCGACAAATTTCCTAGGATGCTTCATCGACGAAAGCCATAACGACAGCACTCTAAAATGGCTACAAGTTGAAGTACAAGGATATAAGGTAATATCTGAAGGTTGGAACTCCCCACCATTTACGTATATGTCCACATGTCCCATTGGAGTAGCCATACCGTATCCATCGATGTTCGTGTGGATTACTTGGACAAAATCTGCATTCGACGCATCCAATCTTTCTGCCGGTCCTAAATTCCTGAAGCAAGGTCCTGACGGGCTTAATGCGGTTATAGTTGATATATTTCGACCGGTCAGTGTCTGGAAATGTGTAGCTATGTAGCTGGCTGTATGGCCGCCTAGACTGAAACCGAGGATTTCTAGTTTAGATGGGTCTAGTCCGGAATATGTCAGTTGAGCTAGAACTTCTGCGACGTGTTTACCGACTGGGCGCATAAGGCGACTTGCTCTGGAAAGATAAATTGGTGCATGTGAGTGGATATATTTGTACCTATAAAATTAAAATACTGCATTACCTACATTAGATTTGATCCCTCGGATCTACGGTCGGATCTGTATGGTTGGACTTTTGATGGCTCCAACTACCCGTAACGACTGCCACAGATGTTTGTATGGCAACCGGGACCAACGGCTTAACATGCTCTCCGAGGTACGACCAGACCAGTGCAAACAGCCATATTCATGCGCACAACTTTTTGCGCTGACCGGGGATCAAACCCGCGCCCCGTACGTAGCAGTTGCGTGCATTTCCGCTACGCCACGGAGGCTGTCTGACTTCATTTTTGATGTCCAGACATAAAAAATGAAGTAATCCTGGAGACTAGGGTTACTTAGCGTAGCTTTAACAATACATATTAGCACCAATAACACAAAAATTGAAGCATAACACTCACAAATGATAATGCACTGTAGCAAATCGTTGATTATCTACCACGATGACGTTATATCCTCGGTCTTCGTACTCGTTCGCAAACATGGCGGAGATCGGCAGGTTGGGGCTGTCTAGATAACCAATGGCTACTAGAAGCGTCTTTCTGAGAAGAAAACATTTATTTAATCAAAGCATTACATGTGTAGGGCTTAATTATGGCATCCGCATACGGTGCAGAATATTCCATCAAGAACCAAGCGGTTCGGTGAGTCTTTCCTCTGCCGTACCATTAAATCTTGGAATTCCTTACCAGGGCACGTGTTTGCTTCTTTCTACAGTCTGGGGTCCTTTAAGCGGGGCGTGAAAAAGCATCTGATGAGGCCGTCCAGCTGAGCGCCACCATTGTAGCACTGAACGTGTTTGCAATGGTGACCCTCTTTCATGAGACTTTGCGTTCAGCTTACCATCAGGCGGAGCGAAGTCAAATTGACGTATCATAAAAAATAACTACAGACAGCCTCTATGGACGCAGGAGACAGGGTTTTAATTCCCACTCAGTGCAAATATGAATATGCATTGCATGTTGGTCTAATTTGCCATAAGAACATCTATAGCAGTTTTTACGGGTATTATTTTGTAGTTCTAAAATATTGTAATTAATTAACGAGGTCAGATGGCAGTTGCTTTACAAAAAAATACGAATTTCAGTCGCTTTACAGTCTAAAGTTGACCTCAATCGAAAAGAAAAAGATGATGACAGTATAGTACGCAAACAATTTCTCATCATCATCATCATCCTTACGTTAGACCCGGTCACATCTGAAGTTGTATGCACACAAATCCTAAGGGTATGATCGCGATAGCCTAGTGGTACCTATGTGTAACGGACCGCTGAGACGAGATCTCGGGTTCGATCCCAGGTTTTACCATGGCACACACCAATGACTTTTCCATGCTTAGGTATTTATTGCAGATTTATAAGTGCCCGGTTAATGGCAATATGCTCGCCACCTATTACATTGGGACCTAAATATAAACTGGCGAAATGGTTACTAATGGTTACTAGCATCTCTGCCTACCACTTCGGGGATATAGGCGTGAGTTTATGTATGTTATATTATGTAAGATGGTATAAAAAATCTTCACAAACATTCACTAACTTTTTACACAGTTTCGCTCTTATGAGAAAATTAATAACCACACCGAGTATCAGGTTACTATCCATCATATTTCCTCAAGTATATTACCTTCTAATATATACTTAAGATATATGATAAATTGCAACAATATACAGGCCAAAAGAGGATATTGCAAACGGCAGGAAATAAGTGGTTCATAAAATAATGTACAATATAAATTACATGTTACCTACTCGGAGTTAGCATGACAATGTAACTAAAATATAATACCTATTTATTTACCTATATTGGGTTGACATTTCTGTCGGTATTACAAAACTAAATGTTTCTTCACCTATATGGTACAGTCAACGCCATAAGTAGCTTAACAAATGGTAATTTATTGATTACCACAACTGTTTAACCGATTATAAAATAATAAATAAACCGCGGAATATGCACTTTGCCCATATGGGATTCTAAAACTATATACCTAAACCTCTGTGGGCACGTTCACTCCAATGTAAGAAGGATTTCAAATATTTTTGTGTTAATTAACTTTTGGCGTTGACTGTACTAGCAGCTGACCGCCGGCTGTTTTACCCACATGCTTATTATCTCGCATTACAACTGACGATGGGCCATATGGTTTTCAAATGGGATTGAAATAAATCTGTACTACGAAAACTTTAACAATTTCGATGAGAGATACCGTCGTTTTAACTCGTTTCTGCCTGTTCATTACCATTTTGGTGGCCATATAATCTTGATAAAAACCATAACATAATGGTTTGTGTTCAGAAGAATTGTTCAACATGATGCCCACACCTACTTTCTATCATCGCACCGCTCGCCATAGACAGGGAGTTCATCCTCACACACTACGACCGGAAACGGTGCGCACTGTGCGGTATGAAAGGAGTTTCATCCCGCGCACGCTCAAGCTGTGGAATGAACTCCCTGCCGTGGTTTTCCCAAGCGACTACAATATGGGGTTCTTCAAGAAGGGCATTAGAAGGTTTCTACAGGGTACACAGCACGAGTTTAACGCCCCAGGTGTTGCAAACGTCTCCATCTTGTTTGACAGTTAAATGGTATAAAAAGAAGTTGAACCAAGAGTTGAATTATTGGATAAAGAGACTAGGAACCTTTTGAAGTTAATTCTAGGATCCTTAGCGATGTTGCTAGCTGTCCAGTATGTGTACTTCTGCCTGCTGCGCCCATTGCCTTGCACCACAAAAGACAGGTACTTCAGCTGACTCTTGGGGATTAGTGCCGGTTTTGTCGAACCAGGACCTGTAACGTTTAAGAGACCACATCACTATCACTATCACTACATAGTATATAGTATAAAGTAAAGTCGCGTTTTCTGTCCCTATATTTCTTGTCCCTTTGTATGCTTAAATCTTTAGAACTACGCAACGGATTTTGATGCGGTTTATTTCAATAAATAGAATGGGTTAAAGAGGAAGGTTTATATGTATCAATATAACATCATACTACGACTAACAGGTGCGGAGCAGGAATGAAAAATGTTGCAAAAACGGGGTGACGCAGACGAAGTCGCGCGGGTCAGCTAGTATGTAATATAATACAATATTATATATTGTATAAAAAATATCTAACTATGTTTATCTGCATTCCAGAACCCATAATTCCAGCTAGGTAAGGTATGCTTGCCATGTTTCTAGGTGGTGTTGTATAGATTGTCCTAGACACGAAGCCTTCTCCTTAACCTTCTTTGGGGCGATGGTAGGAGCTATCTACCGACAATTATACGAACTATCGCTACAAAGAATGACGTTGTACAGGTAATCTCCGAAGTTACTTTACCGATATTGCTAGGATTTTCACCAGAATATAGATATAGATAATATGATGTTATAAGGCGTAACATAAGTAACTTGCATATTAGAAAATGGCACTAGGAAGGTACTTCAGTCGACAGATAGAAACACTAACGCGTAATCTAGACTTTTATTAACTCCTGTATTACGCAGTAGGTACGCACTATACATTTCCCAGTTCACGTGTTCGTTCTAAAAACTATGTAGCGCAAGCGAAAGTGTTGCCAGATTAAGTTGCATCACGAAAGCAGGCCGATTAAAATATAATAATGTCTCTCTCTTCCTACATTTCATTATGATTATGGTTATCACTGTCAGAGACAGAAAATTCGAAATAAAACCCTTTTTTTTTTCCTATGGCAGGAAAAAATGCACCTTCCGCATTCCACGGGATCGTGGAAACCGAGATGTGGGGCGCTCACCACACTATAACAACCTGCCGTGTGCCATACACCGCGACTTAGTGAGTGATTCGTCGGAAACACTACGCTCTCATCAACAAATCACCCATGCTAGCTCGCAAGGTGTGGTGCGGGCCTGACATCTGATTGAGCGATGTCCAGACACACCAGGACATCACCCCTAGGCGGGAGCCTCTATTGCAAGTGGAGGGCTGATGTATCTCTCTTCCTATATTTCAATATGATTACGGTAGACAATACTGTCAGAGAAGGAAAATTGGAAATAAAACCTTGTACCAAGTTACCAACCTTTCTGGCCAGCGTGGAAATAATAGGCAAAAGCCTCCCAATATTGGGAGAGGAGTCCAGAAGAACTGTGATAGAGTAATTGCTTGATTGATTGAGGGTAAATAGCGTTCTCAGCCACCATAGGGAGTAAGCTAAAGTGTAGACAATGACGTCATATTTTGGACGCAAGACGCGAGAGAATTTTTGAACTTGAACTTTTTCACCCTTGTAGCATCCCATGCTATTCTCAAAATACACATAAGATATATGGCAGTAAATATAGGAAGTAAGTAGCAAGAAGAATGAATGATCGTTGGAGCCGAACAGTTCTCGAATGGAGACCGCGTACCGGTAGACGAAGCGTGGGACGGCTCCCTGCGAGATGGACGGACGACATAATTAAAGTCTTACGATGCTTACTGCCTCTAACCGGTCGGCCGGTCGGATTGGAGCGCGATGGGGAAGGCCTAAGTTCAGCAGTGGACGTCCTATGGCTAAAATGATGATGATGATGACAGGAAGTCATTGTAAAGAGCACTGCGTTTAATGAACCAGTCCGCCCCTGGCCTGCTATCCACTATACCCTCTGCTTATTCTTGTAGCGTATATGTTTATTCTTGTAGTGATGTTTTTTAAGAATTTTTTTTTCATTTAACTTTACTAATACGATGGAGAGTTAATAATGCGAATTAAACGGCTAAAAAAATATCAAATCGTAATTTTTTGTCGTCTATATTCCTAAAATGTAATTGGAGTACCTATTAACATACTACGGGAGCATTTTCCTAACGCCCTGTATATAAAAATTAACAATAGATACATTTGAAGCTGATTGCAGTAATAATAAAATCTGCAGTATTGAAATATTAGTGAAAGAAAGATTTATTTTGTTTTGTGGTAGGTACATACCTATCAATTTTATTGGCATACGTCCAGGAATTGTTTCTCGAACGCCAAATATGTTATCTGTACGTCTGAATGAGGAAATGCTAAAACAAAGAAACGAATTTCAAATTTCGACCTTGACCATACAATCGGTCAAGGTCGGAATTTGAAATTCGTTTCTTTGTTTTAAAAGACGACAGAAGTTATCAAATTAACAACACAACTATCAAAAGGGGTGAAGGTAAATTTTATTCCCATGGGTAATTAAAAAAAATATGCTAAAATCCATTTTCATCTAATCTGAAACTTTTAATTATAACTTTATTATAATAATAAGTTAAAGTAGGTACATAGGAGTTTTGGCGGGAACACGAAAAGTATCGCAACGGTGCAGTGTGTTTCATTTTCGATATTTGGTGTAAATTCGGGTTTTTATGTGTAAAAATGGTGGAGTTTTAGACATAACAGCTCGGAGAAACCGCACAAGTGTAGGAAAGTCGAATATTGTAGTGAATAGTGATTTTTCGTGTTGGTGTCAAAATCTCCTTATAGTAATATCTCTACTTTACTGGGGCCTCTATCATCCGTCAGCGTCATCAACAATCATTCCAACTAGAATTACAGTTTTAGGGTAATATTTCCCTAACTTGACTTGACATTGGAAACCAGAAAAAATATTAAGAAATTAAGGTACATACATTTTGACATAAATCCTGCCGGATATCCCAATTCAGCTCTAGAATTCACTGCAGCATCATTTAAATAAAACAACACAATCACGCATAGAAAATGTTCTAACATTTTTATAATAAACGTAAAAATGTATAAACGTTTTTATTTTCACTATTTCGACTCAAAAACATAGTTAAATTTTAATACGGTTAATTTCAAAATAGTTCAAAAACATAGTTTGATTTTTTTCATGTAACTTTGGCGCGTAAACTTTTATTTTTTTAGACGGGCAACGACTGCCCGTTCATAGAGCCTAATAACAACTGCACTGTTGCAACAGTGGCTGTGCCGATGTTGTGAAAAACTAAGGAATTTTAGTGATTGTCTACAAGATTATCTTTTATTAAAATATGAATGTGACATATCTAATAACTTTAAGCTAACAAGACTGCTGTAGTATATTCTATAGTAGTAAGTTTCTCGGAATAGGTCAAGTTGTAACGATTGCGATGAAGTTCAGTACAATTATTCGTTTTGTTTATTTTTATTTATGGCACGTCAGTTTGACTTCACCTCGCCTGACGTTAAGCTGAAGGCAAAGTCTCAAGAAAGAGGGTCACCATTGCAAACACGTTCAGTGCTACAATGGTGGCGCTCAGCTTGATGGTATCATCATCAGATGCTTTTTCACGCTTCGCTTAAAGGACCCGGGACTGTAGGAAGAAGGAAACACGTGCGCCGGCAAGGAATTCCAGGACTTAATGGTGCGACAGAGAAAAGCAGTAAGTTCACCTCAGTAGTGTAATAGCTAGGATTCGAACCCGAACCCTCTCGACGTTAAGGACAACTCCTTAACCACTAAGCTACCGATGCTTTGAAAGAAAAGTTATCATTACTTTAGTATCTAGTTTAGTGATTAAGGAGTCGGCCTTACGATTAAGAGAACCCGGGTTCGAATCTTGGAAATCACGCAATAGACGCGAATCCAGCCAAGCAAAATAACCTGCGTTAAGAATACTAGTTAACTAAAGTAATTTAGCTTAGCTGGAGCAGTTGCAATAAGGAATATAAATAATTTCGGTTCGTTAAGTACGGTTCGGTCGGAAAAACATGTAAATATCCCTTTTTATATAGGATAGGTATGTAAATTTCACTTCACCTCGCCTGATGGTAAACTAAAGGCAAAGTCTCCAGAAAGAGGGTCACCATTACAAACATGTAGTGTTACAATGGTGACGCTCAGCTTGACGGCCTCATCATATGCTTTCTCACGCCCCGCTTAAAGGACTTTACCTTAACCTTAAAGATAAATGGCCTCTGTGACGTAGCGGTAGTGAACGCGACTAAGCAGGAGGCACGGGTTTGATTCCCGCTGAATGCACATATTTGTATGCATGAAGGCCGACTCCTGAGGCGGCCTTAAGGTCGAGAGGTCTCGGGTTCGAAACCTGGGCATTAAACTATCGATGTCAATCCAGTCTTAACAGAAGCCATTGAGCTTATTGCAGGGGTTAGAGGAATTAACTAGGTATTAGTAATTTCGGTTGCAAATATTCTAGAGCAATCTACACGACATCACCTAGACCCATGGTAAGCATAGCTTAACTAGCTTGTGTTACGGGTTCTAGAATGCGGATAAACATACTTGGATACATATTTTTTTGTAAATAGTTACACAGATATTATACATAGAAACACCCAGACTAATGCAGATATTAATATTCATGCACACATAAATGTACCGAGTGGGAATCGAACCCGCGCCTCCTGCGTAGCTGTCGCGTTCACTACCACCACGCTACGGAGGTCGTCATTCTTTAAAAAACCAAATAAATATACCAATGGAATTGAGAATCTCCTCCTTTTTGGAAGTCGGTTAAAAACAGTCAGTGTCCTTAAATTCTCACTAAGATAACCTTGACTAATTATCACCAATGAACACTTAGCAAGTGTATTTAAGTACTTATGACAGTAATTATTATCTACATACCTACTTGTTAATTAAATTAATTAAATCATCCAAAACCCGGAAGACTCGAAATAAAACCTTGTATCAACCAGTCAACTTGGAAACAGTGAGCCAAAGCAAATATCGAGAGACGAGGTCTCGGGTTCGATCCCAGGTTTTACCATGGCACACACCAATGACTTTTCGATGCTTTTCGAAGTTATGTGTGTATTTATCGCAGGTGCCCGGGTAATGGTAATAGGCTCGCCGCCTATTACATAGAGACCTAAACATAAACTGGCGAAATGTGGGTGCTAGCACCTATGTCTACCCCTACGGGGATATAGGCGTGAGTTTATGTTATGTTACAATCTACACAAACGCCACCTAGACCCATTGTAAACATAGCTTAACTACCTCGTGTTACGGGTTCTAGATTGTGGATAAACATACTCATTTTTTTTGTTAATACATACATTGCATGCAAATATTAATATTCATGTACACAAATGCTTGCACTGGGCGGGGATCGAACCCCCGCCTCCTGCGTTGCAGTCGCGTTCACTACCGCCACGCCACAGGGGATAACATAACATGACGTTCCATTGACAGTTTCTCTACACAGGGTCGTTACGTCACATATTTTTTATTTCACAATGTCACATTCGTTACAAAATAAAACTAGTGTAGCCCTTTATAACCAGTAAAGGGAGTACTTGTCTGTCCTTATATTATTTCGTAATATTGCACACAAAGTTGGTACACGTAGTAATAGTTTTAAATACGTATCAAATGATTTTTTTACTGTCTGGCAAAACATTAGATCGTTGCATTTGTAAGAAAATGTCGGGAATTTCATTAGTAATGTAAAGCCCTATTCGTTTAATGTGTGTGTAATCAATAGGTATGTGGTGTATGTATTAAATAAATCAATTAAATTCTTCCTGTCTTTCTTCTTCTTCTTCTTCTTCTAAAGATGGCTTCTTCTGCAGCAGAATCCGCCGCAATTTCGCCAATGCTAAGTACCTAATTGTAAAATATGATTCAATAGTTATTTGTGCAACAAGTGAGCAAAACTGTTGTTTGCTGCGAGTGCTGATTTTGAATCCTGAGCAAGCGAGGGATTCTAGGATTGAATCACGAGCGTAGCGAGTGATTCTAATGTAGAATCCCGAGCGTAGTGAGGGATTCAAATGCACGAGATGCAAATAATTTTGCTCTCGTGTGGCACACATTACTTTTCACTTCAGCAGCGAGAACACATAACCTTAAGTATTACTTACAAGATAACACATAGAACAGGAATAGACTGAAACTCTTAGAATTAAAATACTGTCTTCATCACTAGTATCGCTGGTCTTATCTGATTCCTTTAATATTTTTAATATTACCTATCTATCTAACAAGTTTAACTGTAAAATTTTATTCCCGCAATTTTTAAGGTGCGTTCAGAAACAGCGTCTGTGACATGTTATTTTTTAAATGTTGAAAATAGGAATCATTATAATTACTTATTTTCGTATACAATAATACATTAAAATATTAAATAATTTAAAAAAAAACATGGTTATTCGTTTTACAAATATCTGTCAAATTTAGAATTTCGAAATTGGACCTTCATATTTTGAAGGACTTTTTAAAGGACGACCAAGAAACAGAGTGCAGATTATGTAGTTCGAAAATTCGCCCGGAACAATTCTTTTTAAATATACGGTTGGCACTGTTTATTGAAAAAAAAAACAAAAAGTTATTTTGTCAGATTATGTAGTTCGAAAGTTCGTCGAAAAAATTCTTTTAAATGTAGTGCTGGCACTATAAGTATATTTAAAAAAAAATAATTAAAAAGTTACTTTGTCTCACTCAGTGAGCAAAATCGCATTTTGCACACTGTTTTTACGCAGCAAAACCTACTTGTTTGAGCTGCTGTAGTGAAAATATATTTCCGACTTACTCGACTAGTTTTCTGGCTATTCTTGTTTTTTCATTCATTACGTTCACATATTATAACTAGCTGTTAACCGCAGCTATGACCAAACTTAGTCTATGTTATTTTAAAAACTATAGCTTATCTTTGTATTAATGTCATCAAAATCGGTGCAGTGATTTGGTCTTTACCAATACACAAACGAGATGCATTATTTTGTTTGTAAATACTGAAAATAGCAACACATTTCTGCTATGATTAAAGGTCACATTGCAAAAGCCGCAGGTGAGTGTTTCTGAATTATCTTCTATTTGATGTAATGTCTCATTAAAATGAAGCAAATTCTTTTATTTAAAACGCAATATTATTATCACATGAATCTTTATCACGCAAACGTATCATTTGTCAAGAGTTGTTCGAGCGCGGAGGCGTCACAAGGCTGTTGGAAATCAGAGAATTCTGTGAGCCATAGCCAGGCTAGAGATATAATTGTTTTGTATAATAATTCAAAATGAAAAATAACATAATACAAACTCACGCCTTTATCCCCGAAGGGGTAGGCAGAGGTGCCCCGCCGGACCACCAGTACCATTAGACTGTACCATTGATGGTACAAATGGTACTGAAGTATCCCACTAGTACCATTGATGGTACAAATGATACCAAAATATGTCGCTGCACCACCTGTACCATTACTCAGTATCTTTGATGGTACAAGTGGCACTGATTTATCCCACTAGTACAGTTGTAAAACAATCCATAGTGTTATTTTATATTTTATTTTATAATTTATAAAAAAATTGTGGGACTCTGTAGTACATTGCCACTGCTGTATTTCGCCAGTTTATGTTTAGGTCCCAATGTAATAGGTGGCGAGTCTATTGCCATTAACCGGGCATCAATACACACATAACTTCGAAAAGCATCGAAAAGTCTTGTGTGTGCCATTAGTGTGTGCCATGGTAAAACCTGGGATCGAACCCGAGACCTCGTCTCAGCAGTCCATTACCAATACCACTAGGCTACCGCGGTTGTATAATAATTCAAAATGAAACAAAAAGAAGCATCTCGGAAAAGTAATATTATTTCAATCTTACATTACTTCCATAGTGAGATTCGGACTCGAATAGTTGTCGTTCATCGATATTTGTGTGTTCAATCTAACAAATAAAACTAATGAAGTAAGGGTAGGCTTTAGATATCACCCGCATACGGTGCGAAATATTCAATCAAGAACCAAGCGGTTCGGTGGGTTCTTTCCTCTGCCGCAGTCTTGGAATTCCTTAACAACTGTCGTGTTTCCGGTGTTTCCTTCTTCCTACAGTCCCGGGTCCTTTAAGCGAGGCGAGAAAAAGCATCTGATAAGGCCGTCAAGCTGAGCGCCACCATTGTAACACTTTACATGTTGGTAATGGTGACCCCCTCCCTCTCTCTGAAGCACAGTTGGGTAAAATAAGAGGATGTACTATTTTCACATGTATATAATAAACTATTCAATCATTAAACACTGATATAACTCCTTTGCCTTTGGTTCTACAAATACCCCCTTTACAAGGGTATTCCCCTTTCCTAGGATACTGCGACGGTTTGCTAGTGGTATATAGAGGTTGGTGGAGTTTGTTCATCATAGATAATTCAAACTGGTTCAAGTCTGTCGGCGCTGGTGTCACGCATTGGAGAAGCGTCGAGGTTATGAGAAGAGGTATCTGCAAGAGAAATCAAAATGTTATTCTTTTGTGATAATAAAATGTAGGTACAAAATAAATATTTAAAAAGACGAAAACAAGTTTCTCAAAACAATTTTCATACGGTGTTATGATTTGCCGATGGCACGGCACAGCAGTCGTGCTTTTTATTTTAAGATACTTTATTCGTAAATGTAATCATAATATGTTATTTTATACTTTTTAGCTATGATAATTATTATGGACTTTGATTTTTATACTCCACATACTCGATAAGTTACTAAAAACTTTCAATGTTTTCATCATTGCGCCAATCCGCCATTTTGATTTTCTGATAATTTTATAAGACCCGATGTCACTCACACAATCACAACAAATCAAGTAACACCTCGTATGTCAAAATTAATATAGCCGTTCAGGCTATAGGGTGTGCCAAAGAAAATGGACATACATACATACATAGTCATACAAACATTACCTTCCTTTCTTCGGCAGTCAGATATATACTATCAACATCATCTTCCTGCCCTTGTCCCAATTATTTGGGGTCGGCGTAACATGTCATTCTCTTCTCATTTCCTCAGTCACTCCCTTCCTTGCCATATTTTCTTTCACACAATCCATCCATCTTTTTTTGTGCCGACCTCTGGTTGTAAAGCCCTCTACATTCAAACTTTGGATTCATACAGTCAGGTGTATACTAATTAGGTACAAAAAATTTAAAACATGCACAGCCTTAAACATACAATCAACGATATTTTCGCACGATTACTATCTAATTATTGTTACAACTTAGTAATGAACACACAATAAATGCAATGTCCTCATTAGAGTACATCAATTAATTCAATCAAACATTCATGATTTGTTTTTTTTTTCTATCAAGAATGTCATTAATGTATTGTTTTGTCAAATACATCAATGTTAAATCATTGTGATTGTGATTATAAAGGTATAAAATGTGCTTATAATGCGCTCCATACACGCAGTACGTGATTTTGGGCTATCTTACACGGGATTTCCATCGCGACATGGGTCCTAGATCCGTGTCGATAGATATAGCCATGCTACATCAGATATTTTTCACATCTATCTTAAAGGACCCGGGACTGTGAGAAGAAGGAAACAAAGTGTAGGTACTGGTTAAAAATCCCTGTCTTTTGACACAAGAAAAGAAGTACTACACGTTTGGCATTCCACATGGCAGACACTGTTTATAAGCGTAACTACGAGTATTTTGAAAATTTAGAAATGATCAGCGACTTTCAATACTGAACCGAATTTTTTATTTTTTTTTATTTATGGCACGTCCATTTGACTTCACCTCGCCTGATGTTAAGCTGAAGGCAAAGTCTCATGGAAGAGGGTCACCATTGCAAACACGTGCAGTGCTACAATGGTGGCGCTCAGCTTGATGACCTCATCAGATGCTTTTTCACGCACCGCTTAAAGGACCCGGGACTGTAGGAAGAAGGAAACACGTGCGCCGGCAAGGAATTCCAGGACTTAATGGTGCGGCAGAGAAAAGACTCACCGAACCACTTGGTTCTTGATGGATGGATGGAATGGAAACTTTTTACTAATTTAGAATTATTAATGTGTTATTGCAACACTGACAAGTCAAATGCCTGATCCATCTTGGTAACGATAATGACCCAAACACGTCAATCAAAGTTAAACTTTCATGTGTTTGTAGTTCTCGGCACACGAGTACATATAACTATAGTCCATATTTGTTTAGGTATTTAAAAAACGTAAACAATCTTAGTAATCTATCAAAAAATAATTTGCTGCTAAAAACGCATTTTAAAGACTAAAAACCGGTATCGGACCACTAGTTAATCAATTGATGGTTAGCCCAGTTTATTTTTGGTTAACAATGTTTTTATAAAAAGTTAACACAAAAAGCCGCGGTAGCCTAGTGATAGGGGTAATGGACTGCTGAGACGAGGTCTCGGGTTCGCAGGCTTTACCATGACACAAACCAATGACTTCTCGATGCTTTTCGAAGTTATGTGTGTATTTATCGCAGGTTTATAAGTGCTCGGTTAATGGCAATAGGCTTCGCAACACATTACATTGGGACCTTAACATAAACTGGCGAAATGTGGGTGCTAGCTTCTCTGCCATCGGGGATATAGGCGTGAGTTTATGTCACTATCATCACTATCATCACTATCATCACTACATAGTATAAAATAAAGTCGCGTTTTCTGTCCCTATTTTTCTTGTCCCTTTGTATGCTTAAATCTTTAGAACTACGCAACGGATTTTGATGCGGTTTATTTCAATAGATAGAATGGTTAAAGAGGAAGGTTTATATGTATTTAACATCATGCTACGACTAACAGGTGCGGAGCAGGAATAAAAATATGTTGCAAAAACGGGGTGACGCAGACGAAGTTGCGCGGGTCAGCTAATCATTATATAAAACAGTTAATGTTAACATTATAAACTTACCAAAACGTACAACATGGTTGTTTGTCTGCGCGTCACAACGGTTCGTACGAGAGGTTTGGTAGTTTTTGCTTAAATACCTTGCCAAGTACCGAACACTGGCCCACATCGGATGTTTATATATCAACTTTGCCGTTATCCCGTTGATATGAAATTACTTTGAATACTAAGGCGACGGCATACTGTGCAATTGATTAGATTCAAATCAGTGTTACCTATAAAAAATCGATCCTTCATGTGTTTCCACATCTATTTCCATTCATAGGATCTTAAATTTGGTGTTATATTGAGGAAATACAATAGAATAAAATATATAGGGGGAGGGAGGGGAAACCTCAATTCCAAAAAAAATTGTCATTGAAAGGAATGCCAAACCGCACCCCTCAAAGAACGCACCTTTACATGCGGCATCTTCCAGCACATTGGGACCTAAACATAAACTGGCGAAATATGGGTGCTAGCTAACCTCTGCCTACCTATGTTATGTTAGGTAAAACACTGATAATGAATGTAATACTGACAATCATGGACGTGCATTTAACATTAATAATAATACCTTGAGGTAAAATACTGTTTCTGTAGATTTGCAACAAATATTTTTTTAAATTCACTATTAAATCGATCGGGATATTTACCATATTTGTTAATTTTTTCACGTAATTAACAGTGAATTTGTAAATGACCTTGTCAATCTAAAATGAAATATTTTTATAACTGTTCAATGTGAACAGGTCCTAATACTTCTAATCAGAGTTTAATATGAGTCATTGTAAGAACAACACATTCTTTGTCGGAAGTCATTGCGCTCATCGGATTTGGTAGTCATTATACGAACGACAAACCTTCCCGTTCTGTGACTCATTTTTGTGTACATTTTTTTTCCATTAGTTTTTTGGCAGTTTCTTTGAAAGAACTACTGATACTTTTCTGTCTGTATATTTCCTTCAAAGGAACAGAAGGAACTGCTGAGACTATAAAATCCTTTCAATTTCTTTGGCAGTTCCTTTGAAGGGACTCCTGACATTTTTTCTTCCATGTTGTCTGTCTCTTCAGCCTTCAGTAGCGTGGCGGTAGCGACTGCACGAGCCGCAGGTTCGATCACCGCTCAGTGCAAAAAGTTGTATGCATGAATATGGCTGTTTGCACTGGTCTAGTCGTGCCTCGGAGAGCACGTTAAGCCGTCGGTCCCGGTTGCCATACAAACATCTATGGCAGTCGTTACGGGTAGTTGGAGCCCTCAAATCAAATTTAATGTCCTTTTTTCTTTTTTTCTAGAAATGCATTTTAGAGACTAAGAACCGGTATCGAATCGACTATTTAGTCAGTTAATTTGTCTAGTTTATTTGTTTGACATGTGTTTTTACTAAAAGTAGCCACAAGATTAGCTACCTTTATTTAATTACTTAAACAAATGGAGTATTGTACGACATCGCATGTGAAGATGGGTGCCCAAATTCTACAGAACAGGAGACTGAGTAGGTACTTCAAAGTACAAGTGAAATTACCGTATGATAATAATATAATGAATCCAACGTCTTTTTCAAATAAACTCACGTAGTGATCTTAATCAAACATGTTGCACGACTGTGGCGCAACAGTTGCGATATAATCACACCACTTAGTGACGTAACACAGCCGTATTATAACCTCAAGGTTGTACTTGATCATTTTATAATTTAGTCTACAGTGTTTACAGGGGTCATATTAAAAAAAAGACGTGTATATGATTACACGTCGTCTGATATTAAGCCGTAAGTGAAGTCTACAGTTTGATGTAGATATGTACTACGTATAGTTAGCGGCATATATGTCTTGACTCTCTCTGAATAGGATCACTTTCTCATGACTTTGCGTCAAAATATAAATGCCGGTTATTATAACTATACCGATAGATGAATCAAAGGGAAATCCTGTGCCAGTGAGATCCTCGTTCATTTATTCAGCAGGTGTTCCAGCTGGAACGTGAGCCCTCAATTTTATGCGGCTCCTTCTCTATCCGGGATAAATGCGGACACAGTAGTTCCTCACCAGAGAGGTAGTAGAAGGTATGCGTGGGGATTTTCGCACGGGAAAAGAAGAGCCCTGTAACACAGATTATCTAATAGATGGAAACCTATATGCCCGGGATTCTTTAACATATATTCCAAGGAACGAGTAGGTAGCTCAAAAATGAATTAATATTAACTTGTCTCCTACTTGGGGACTAATGAGCACTTATGTGGTCGACGAAACTACAACGGTGCGGTGAATTACACCATTTAGGTGTCAGACAAGCACACGGCCCACCTGATGGAAAGTTGTCACCGTGGCCTATGAACGTTTGCATCACCAGAGGCGTTACTGTTAAGAAGAAGTCATCTTATACTCTGATTGAAGAACCCCATATTGTAGTCGCTTGGGAAAACCCACTGCTTCAGGGGGGCCCACCGAAGGAGTGACAATTTCTCGCACACCAACTTAAGAACACTTTTCTCACAGAAAAAGTGATTGGAGAGTGGATTTTGTGTTATTTTGAAGACAAATTTGTTGGCTATTTACGCCTTCAATGTTACAAACGACTATAGGCCATGGTAACCAATCTATCAGGTGGGCTGGGAGCTCGTCTGTCACCTAAACGGTATACTTAATAAAAAAACAAAAGAATTCGGGGCCCCAAATTCTTGTGTGCCCACGGCCCCCAAATTCTTGTGTGCCCACGGCCCCCGGCATAGGTAAAGACTTAGATTTACAAAAAGACCTTTAAAAAGCACGTGGAATTTATTAACTTAAACTAAACTATAGGGTAGACAGGGTAGTCGAGTACGAAGCAGTTGTTGTTCCTCGCAGACATGAGGATGTAGCCGTCTTCTCCCCAGCTCTCTCCCCAGGAGTTCTTCACCAGCCAGTAGTCCTCGCCGTTTCGGGTGCCGTACCCAACTACAGTCACCGCGTGGTTTGGACGAGGTTCTGTTGGGTCACTGGACAAAAAACAAGAGTACCGTCATGAAGTTACAGCAAAGTTCCTTAATCCTCCCACTCTTCAGAGCACACCGCTGCCATTACAAGATAACCTCAATATACTCGGTATGGACGTGCGCGGCAAACTGAAGAACAAGAACTATATCGAGAGCATCATCAAAACAGCTTCGAGTAAACTCGGAGTCGTGAACAGAGTGAGACCTTTTTTCACGCCGGAGCAGCGGTGTCTTCTTTATAAGACACAAATTCGCTCCTGCGTAGAATACTGCTCGCATCTCTGGGATGGCTACGCAAAGTACTTATTAGATGCTCTCGACAGGTTGCAGTGACGTGCGGTCCGCATTATTGGGAATCCTGAGGTCACAAATACCCTTGAGCCTTTGCAGATGCATACTGGCAGTATTTTACCGTCTCTACCATGGTGAATGTTCTGATGAGCTTTTCCAATTAATCCCACCCTCCACTTTCCTACACAGGACAACACGTGCAGGGCTTAGATGTCACTCGCAAACGGTACAGAATATTCCATCAAGAACCAAGCGGTTCGGTGCGTCTTTTCTCTGCCACACCATTAAGTCATGGAATTCCTTGCCGCCGCACGTGTTTCCTTCTTCCTGCAGTCCCGGGTCCTTTAAGCGGGGCGTGAACAAGCATCTGATGAGGCCGTCAAGCTGAGCGCCACCATTGTAGCACTGAACGTGTTTGCAATGGTGACCCTCATGCATGAGACATTGCCTTCAGCTTAACATCAGGCAAGGTGAAGGGAAATTGACGTGCCATAAATAGAAAAAAAAAAGATAACGGTCCGAATCTATAGAAGTAAAGTAACATTTAAATAACATTACTCAGTGCGTGTTGCCAGTGATGACCTATGGCGCCGAGACGTGGACCCTCACTATGGGCCTCATAAGAAAGCTCAAGGTCGCACAGCGAGCTATGGAAAGGGCTATGCTCGGAATCTCTCTGCTAGATCGAATCAGAATTGAGGAGATCCGCAGACGAACGAAAGTGGTCGACATAGCCTACAGGGTTAGCAAGCTGAAGTGGCAATGGGCGGGGCACGTAGCAAGAAGAACAGATGGCCGTTGGAGCCAAAAGGTTCTTGAATGGAGACCGCGTACCGGTAGACGAAGCGTGGGACGGCCTCCTGCGAGATGGGCGGACGACATAGTCAAAGTCGCGGGTACCCATTGGATGCGGACCGCCTCCAACCGGTCGGATTGGAGGTCGATGGGGGAGGCCTATGTTCAGCAGTGGACGTCTTGTGGCTGAAATGAACATTACTTTTAAGATGTGATAAAGATTTTGATGGAGCATAGTTTCCCGCTTACCAACTAAAGTCATAGAACAAGCCATTGGAATAATGTATCATTTTGCTGGTGGCCTCAACGCCGATGGTCACAGGCCCGTATTTGTACAGGGCCACCTTCAAAGCGTTGGGGTTCCTTGGAGTGACGTGTGCGAATCCCTTAATCTTGTACACGTTCGTCATGTTGGGTAGGTTGCAGTAACCATCCTGAAAAAGAAAGGTATGAGAGAACCTCTTGTGAATTTGACCTTGTGTGATTTTTTTTTTTATAATATCACGCCTATATCCCTGAAGGGGTAGGCAGAGGTGCTAGCACCCACATTTCGCCATTTGATATTTAGGTCCCAATGTAATAGGTGGCGAGCCTATTGCCATTAACCGGGCACTTATAAACCAACGATAAATACACACATAACTTCGAAAAGTATCGAGTCATTGTGTCATGGTTAACCTGGGATCGAACCCAAGACCTCGTCTCAGCAGTCCATTACCCATACCACTAGGCTACCGCGGTCTGTTTGTTTGTGTGATCAATATGCCTTCTTTATGGTAAGGACCTTATTAAGAGGAAACACTAGGGCTGATTTCCCATACAAACGTAGTCCCCTGTTTTCTCCCTGGATAATACTAGTAGAGCAATATTTTTTTTTTCTAAAAATCTATGGCCACTATTATCATGTTCGTATGTTTTCATTTTTTTCATAAATTATTTATTAAAAGAGTTATGAACCTTCAAATACCTAAAAAATTGGCCAGATTTTCCGCTGTGTTCAAACATTCAGAAAACAAATTCAAATAGATTTTATAAAAAAACGAAAACATAGGAACACGCCCAAAGCCTTTCTTTAATTTTTAATGATAGAAGTAGCTGAATCGGTTAAGTTTTGGAGAAGAAATCAGGGGAGTACGAAACGTTGATTTCACGCACTTTTAATAGGTATTTTCGGTCCAAGCTGCAGTTGTCTCTATCGCACTCTGCGGAGGAAGGGTTGAGGTTGGGGACGCGCGGACTAATACATATACAAACACTCTTGTGACGTGAAGCTTAGACGATAATTTTATCGATATCTTAGTGTTGTCCATCGATATCGATATTTTGCGTGAAGTGCATTTATCAGATTATTGTGTTGTTCTATTGTTGAAAGGTAACAAGTAACTGATGAACTTTTTCTTGATAATTTTTTATCAATAAATTAAAATTACACTAATAATAATTGTAGTTAAATCAAAAGTCTGCTAGATGTACGTAGTGCAAGACCGATCGTCATCCTGAACGATTTCACCACTATTGTTATCATCAGCATCACAAATTGTTAGATAGTGTGTAAATAAATAAATAAATTAAAAAAAAAGATCAAAATCAGACTCTGAAGTTGTGCTTGCATTTCCTCAAATAATTCTCGATTTTTCTTGGAAGCGTTTTTTTTTATACCACTTAGGTGGCAGACAAGCACACGGCCCACCTGATGGGAAGCGGTCACCGTGGCCTATGGACGTTTGCAACACCAGAGGCGTCACACACGTGCTGCCTACCCTGAAGAAAGCGTCTAATGCCCTTCTTGAAGAACCCCATATTGTAGTCGCTTGGGAAAACCACGGCAGGGAGCTCATTCCACAGCTTGAGCGTGCGCGGGATGAAACTCCTTTCATACCGCACAGTGCGCACCGTTTCCGGTTGTAGTGTGTGAGGATGAACTCCCTCCCTATGGCGAGCGGTGCGATGATAAAAAGTAGGTGTGGGCATCATGTCAAACAATTCTTCTGAACACAGTCCATTATACAGGCGGTAGAACACACACAGTGAGGCGAAGTCCCTTCTGATGTTCAAAGGTTCCACACCACCTGAGAGTATGGGATTGTCGACGATCCTCAGCGCCCGCCGTTGTACCGAGTCAATTGGGTCAAGCTGGCATGCAGGCGCCCCGGCAAAGAGGTGACAGCAGTACTCCATGTGGGGCCGAATCTGTGCATTATAAAGAAGGAGTCTTTGCTCCGCAGTGAAGTACTCCTAGTTTCTTGGTGCCAGCCTAACCTTGTACTCCAAGTGACTGCGTAACTGGACATCGCTGGAGATATTGAAACCAAGGATCCCGATACTCGAGGAGATGGTGAGCGGTGTGTTCAGGAATTAGGGCGCCACAATAAATGGGGTTTTCTTAGCTCAAGAAATTGTGCTCGAGTTCGTAGCCAGGGTACATTAGATATCCCGTATCGGCAGGGCATGATATTTGAGTCTCCGTCAGAAAGAGCAACGTCGGTTTCGCGGCTTCTAGATGGTGGTGGACCTCGTGTAGGTTAGAGTGTAGACTCCTGATGTTGCAAAAGTCCACTTGCATAGTGGAGTTAACAGCTGGAGGAACGTTTCTCTTTATTGATTTGACCATTTTTGTGAAGGAGTGGGGGGGGGTGAAGGTTAAGGGAGCCTCTGTGCTGGCAGCGCATGAGACAAAGGCAAGGCTTCGCGCCACCGCTGACATATTAGGGTTATGTGACTGGCTGGCGCGGCGGGCGGAAGGGCCCCCGGTCCCCTCCCGGGTACTGCAACCGGGTCCACTCCGATCTCCTTCTCCGGCACGACTACAGCACCGGGAACTTTACACAGGCTGCTGGTTCAGCCTCCTGGGGCGGAGATTAAGTAATCCCCAGGTTCGGGAACTGTACAGCCTGCGGGCGGCCAGCGGTTAACCGTTTCACCGGGTCTCCCTGACCACCACGTCAACATTTCACGCTCGCACAAGTCAGCCTTTGGTCTTCCCGCTGATAACACAAAACCTCCCCAGTGAGCTCTGGCTACCCTACTTACCGCCGGAAACACAACACAAGGTTATTATTAGCCGCGGTTTTCTGCAGGGCGGAGGTACTTCCCCAGTCGGACTGCTCAATTAGGGCGGGAGATACCGTCATGTCCTACCTCCATTAGCACTTCACGCATTTGCGATAAAATACTTGAATTATCTTTGTTTTCATCACTGTAGAAATAATAGATTTAATTTATTATTTTATTAAAAACACTGGGCTTAGCATACTTAGATACTAGTGAGACTATAATAGCTAGACTACTTATTATTATGCAAAATGGACGTAAAGAGTGAATAAATTTCACAATGCAATTTTTATCATTGAAATTTAAGTAGGTATTGATAAAAAACGACCTGTCTCACACCTAGCTCTGATGGAATTCGAACCCACGATCGTTTACTTTTGTTCACTGTTCAAATAAATTGTGAATGCAAAAAAGTAAAAGTAATAGGATACATAGCAATTATTTCATCTTCATCGATTGTCAAAGATCTGGGAAGACATTGCATTGCGTGTGAGGGTGGTAATGTCTTCACATTGATGAAATAAAGGCTAGCTAATACAGCGCGTAAGAGGTAGGTATTGGATAAATTCGACGCTTCTTGTAACGATTCCTTGGCTCGGTGATTAGAGCATTCGTCCGGACAGTGAAAGAAAGACTTGGTGGCGAGCGCAGTGCGCACAGGCACAGGAGGGCGCGGGACGTGGGTGCGGCGTACCACGCACACATTGACAGTCCCACTCACACATTGATAACTCGGTTGTTCGGGCACTGCGCGACAGCAATAGATTTTACAAATACCTATTTTTCAATTCTCTCGCCCTTAGTGTTTCCTCTTAACACTTGCATTTTATCAACTACTAGCCTATACCCGCGGCTACAACCGCGTGGCTGTCGGTTATCGCGACCTAAGCGCCATCTGTGCAACTTAAATTCTATATTACTAATTATAACTCTTGTTCTATTTAACCGATTGCAATCAAACAAACCTAAGATTTTAAGTTGGACCAAACCCCTTCAAACCAAATAATCCGCATCGAAATACATTCAGTAGTATTTGCGTCCATCGCGGACAAACATAAACTTTTTACAATTATATAATAGTATAGATAGAAGATGGTTTTACAGTACCACGTAATAGAGCGCAATTTGATTGAAGAAAATATATTTGAGGGGAATGTTATGTATAAGATTGACACCACAAAAATGGGGATGAAGGCCAATGAGACTTCAAATATCTTCTGTCAAATCGACGGCATTATGGAGTTGCCATCGTGGTGTAGTAATTTGTTTCACGGTAGCGCCGCTACTCACGGAAAGCAATAGCTAGCTAGTTGGTAACTACAGAAAATCTTTGAAATCTTAGGGTGGGACTTTGTATAAATCAGTAATATTGGGCTGGCCTCCCACATATTACTTGCATCACGCTGCACAATTTGCGAAAGCCCAGTTGAGTATGAACGCCTGACGGAATGAAAGGAGCAAATATGTTTTTTGTGAGGTGCTGTAGCCCCTTCCTATATTAGGCAACTGAAAGGAAACTCTAGTCGTAAACTGAAGTAAAAGCAAAAAAAGATTATACTACGATCCCATGGGATTATAGACATGGGATCCAAGTGGCCGGAGGGGATTTAAAACTAGAGTTTCGCGCATTTGTATAACCACTCGTCTGAAACACAATATCGAGTTGCCTGCAACTTCAGTTTCTTAGCAACCAATCAGCAGCTATATAAGCTAATAAATTCAATTTTTACAGGGAATTGAGAAAATTACAGTCGAGTAATGTACGAGTCATGTCAACTCCACTTGCGTTTTATGGAAACGTAATTGAGTTGATGATATTGATAACACACTTGTACCTCTCCACTGTATTTATTTTTGTACCTAACCGGTTTCACCTTGCTGCATTCTCAATAATAGTGTGTTATCAATAGCGCGGTAGCCTAATGGTATGGGTAATGGACTGCTGAGACGAGGTCTCGGGTTCGATCCCAGGTTTACCATGGCACACACCAATGACTGCGATGCTTTTCGAAGTTATGTGTGTATTTATCGCAGGTTTTTAGTGCCCGGTTAATGGCAATGGGCTCGTCACCTATTACATTGGGACCTAAATATAAACTGGCGAAACGTGGGTACTAGCACCTCTGCATACCCCTTCGGGGATATAGGTGTGATATTATGAAAAAAAGTCAATATCAATCATGTATAACAATAAGTTCCACCAAGTGCCATCAATCAACAGTATAAATGAGTTAATGAATCTTAATTTTTTAATGCCTAATGTAAAAAGGGCCTTATAGCTGGCTTTGGTTCTTTTCTGTATTTTTTAATATTATGCTCGGCCCAGCTTAGAATCCTCTTCCTAGTTGAATACAAAACTGAGTGACGCTGAGATAATGATGATGGCGGTGTTTTTTGAAACATTTAAAGCCAGCTAATTGTTAACTTACATGTTCGGTGTAGACACCGTAGTCTTTGTCAACAACGATGCCATTTGCTAGAACGTACTTCCAAGCATCGTCTAGCAAGCCTCCATCACATCCCATATTACCCTCACTGAAATTTAAAAGGGTTATTTTACTAGAGTTAGTTCAGTGTCTTGTTGTTCGATTAATATTAATAGGTCTTTACATATGACATTGCCGTTTTGTTTGAAGAAATTGGAGAAAACCCAATTTTCAGTACAAACATTTTTTGAATATTTTTTAGGAATGACAAATCCAAATTTTATGATTTTTTTTGTGTATGAATGAGACAATAAGCGAACAGCAACTTTTATTACATTTTTGAAAAGTGACAGTTGTAAAAAAGTAATAACTACGTTATCATGAAAAAGTACTGTTTTTTAAATAGCGAATTTAATTTATCAAGCGGTCAATAAAAACAAAATTTAATACAGAGTTGTAATATCTTGAAATAAACTTTAAAACAAAATATAAATAATGGAAATAACTATTAAATCTACCTTTTTTCCGTGTGCAATATCCCCACACGGACCCCAATCCCACCGAAACCGGTGAGAGAGGTTATGTCGGCCTCGAACCAACTAAAACGCATGCCGTCTAATAGGTCTTTGATTGCCGGAGGTGAGATTATACAAGACATATCCCTCGCACTTCGGCAGACCGGAGGACATCTCTTACAGATGATCCTCTTTCCTCCATATCAATCTCTGATAGCTAAAAACTAGTGGTGTATAATTTCTTAGCGGTTGTAACATTGGATTTCAGCTTACCCCCAAGCACAATCTACAAGGGACTGCTCGCTGAAATCGAGCAGCCGGCCTCCGTTAATCCTGGCGAAGGCACCTTCAAGCGCTGCTGCAGTAGAGAAAGCCCAACAAGAGCCACAATTACCCTGATCTGAAACGGAGAACTCACTTATATGGTAGTGTCCAAGAAAGCAAATACGACAATTTTCACTGTGACATATGTTGACTAGTTGATATCATAAATCCACTATAAGAACCTATATATTGTTTTTGAAGTTCGAAGTACTCAAATCCCACATTTTCATATACCCTACGATGCTATACAGTGATTGGTGTGCGTAGCGATCAAGTGCAGTGTGAGACCGCGGACAGTGGTACGGTTTAACAATTCCAACGATAACAATATCTAATTATTACTAAATTAAATCGTCAAAGGTCAAACCGCACCCGTCAAAGCAAGGAAAAAGACTTCTTACCCGAGGCGAGATGTGGTCGTATGTGCATTACCTGTTTCGACTCTACACGAGGCGTCTTCAAGAGCACTCTCAAGACATAACAGACAGATCAGTTGGACTAGAGTGAAATCTTACTATCTATTTGGAAACGAGCTGATGATCATCAAACGCATGATAGACCTTCATTAATTACAGCTGAAAACCGTCCCGGAAGGTAGCTGATTCATAAAAATATCGCATCAAAATGAGTCCATTTGTTCAGGAGCTATGACACTATTTGCAGATCGGTACATTTTAGACTTACTTTTAACTGGAGTGACAGCACCTTCAATCCTCAAATCAAAGTTCTCTGGCAGTTCATCAACAATATCATCAACCTCTTCCAGTGTATGAGGGAACGGAGATGCCTCTTTCGAAGGCTGGCCTGAACCCAGTAAACCAGTCAGATGTTTTAGTTCTTCAGGAGTCCTGTCTGAGAATTCATTCACTGCCAACTTGTAGCCGAGGTCCTTGGCGTTGTGTTCTTGAACTTTGCTGTGAAATATAAATTACTGTTCTGTTATGTGTGTAACTGTGTATCAATCTACAAAACAAAACTGAGTGGATGTGGATTTAGGTAGGGATAGTAATAAGGTTATAGAATTATGTATAGAAGAATTTTTTGGTGTGCGGAATCCTTCGAATCCAAGCTGATTCGAAGGCTCCCCAATTTTTCTATCTATTCACATATCATGGAGCTGCTTTCAGTAGGTCTTTGGACCCATTTGCGGGCTAAACAAGTTTCACTATAGATATTAGGTTTACGTGTCTACTTGTATCTAGACCTACAATTGATTTCTCGTAGTCAACATAACATCAAACAGAAAATTACCGCCAATTTTCTTCGAAAATGCGAATTCTCATCTCCTTCTCCGTCTCATGGTATTTCTTGCCGTGATGGCTAGCGAAGCTCTTGAATGCATGGTCCAAGTGTCCTGGCAGCTCAGGGTGTAGCAACTGGAAGGTCTTCTCGAAGGTAGAAGCTAATACGCAGGCTTCCGCTGAGGATGGAAGAACAGTTTATATAGGGTCAACCATTTTATGCTAAGCATCCTTCTAAGGAAACCATCTGAAATATTTTTTAGGCTGCACCCCAGCCTACCATCAGTTGAGCGGAGGCGATTCGGATGTCGGAGGCAGAATGACCTCCGTCCCCTATGAGCGCCGGCCTGGGGGTGACGGATGGAGCCGCTTGTCACCCTACCCTACCGTGGCGGCGGCGTAAAGTGCACCACCCAACCCAGGGGCTAGACGGGGACATCGTGGTCCCCGACTAGCCCCGAATGGGGTCATTTCGAAAGAGAAGACCCCGGGTCTGCCTGGATCCCGATACGTGAGTGTTCCCCTTCGAAATAAGGCAAGTTAGTAAAGGGAGAAGACAATCTTCTTCTCTCGAATAGCCGCTATTTTTGAGTTGCCATCGTGGTGCAGTAATTTGTTTCACGGCAGCGCCGCTACTCATGGAGAGGGCCCGAGCATAGCTTTTGCATTCGCATCGCAGAAGATGAGTCTTCTTCTTCTTCGAGTCAATAGCTCTTGCAGAAGATGATAATTTATTGCTACTTACGTTCATTGAGTAGGTCATCATCAGTGATGGCGTTCTCGAAGTTGTAGTAGTTAGTGATCTGGTGGGACATCACCTCACCGCTCCTTACGTTGAGCTTCTTTACTATATATCTGAAAAGGTACAGTACTTATCATTGCCATAGGGACGTATTTGCTGATAGCATCTCAGGCCAAGGTGAACTCGAAACTCATGGTCTGCATGCAGGAGTGGGGGGGGCTTCGATGGCCCAGGGCCAGCCAAGGTGTGACGCTACCCACAGATCACCCTTAGGTTGATATGTGGAGGCTACTTTACCCTCAGCAACTTATGGCCCGAAAGAATAAACCCTTAATTTCTAATTAAGTTAAAGGGTTTAGCTGGCAGTAATTTGCCAGCTAAACCCCTTCGACTCGGTACAAAGACAGTCGCTAAGGATCGTCGACAATCCCATACTCTCAGGCGGTGTGGAATCTCTGAACATCAGGAGGGACTTTGTCTCACTGTAGGTATCTTCTACCGCCTGTATAAAAATGGCTTGTGTTCAGAAGAATTGTTCGACATGATGCCCACACCTAGTTACTTTCTGTCATCGCACCACATGAAAAGGGAGTTCATCCTCACACACTACGACCGGAAACGGTTACGGTGGTATTAAAGAAGTTTCATCCCGCGCACGCTTAAGCTGTAGATTGAACTCCCTGCCGTAGTTTTCCCAAGCGACTACAATATGGGGTTCTTCAAGAAGGCCATTAGAAGGTTTCTACAGGGAAGACAGCACGTGTCTGACGCCTCTGGTGTTGTAAACATCCATAGGCCACGATGACCGCTTTCTAATCAGGTGAGCCGTGTCTGCCACCTGAGTGGTATTAAAAATAATTTGTCGAGTAAAGTTGGATCAACTTACTGCACGGGCACGTCCACACCTGGTACAGTTTTGTACACGTACAGCGTCTCATCTACGAGCACTTCGTTTTCATCAGCATACTGACCAGTCCAAATATCCACTACTTTGTCGAATAACGACGTTGTTTGTCCTGAAAAAGAAATAACAACCATGGTAAATATCCCATTGAGTTTTATAATAGTATGGTGAACTCAATGACGTCTTTACTATAGGGGTATTCGCGGCACGTGCACAGGGCCCACCACCTTAGGGGGCCCCCCGAAGGAAATAAAATTTCTAGCCTTGTGTGCCCAAGGCCCCTGTCATATGTAAAAACGGCGATGCAGGATTCTTTATACCGTAATAGTTCGGCATGCTGTCGCTAGATGGTGCTGGGTATATGTGGTACAAATAGTACAAATTATGTCACAGGTGAAGCCGAGTAGATAGATAGATAATTCTTTTTTTATACCAATTTTATTTAGTCATAGATACCTACAGTTAAATACAAAATGGGCGGCCTTAACGCTAAAAGTGATTTCTTCCAAGCAAACTTAGGTTGGACAAGAGGAGAAAGTAGAGAATGATTATCACCTGTATAACTGAAAGTGGAGACGTCAGGCAACTCCATCGATTCCTTCCCTTCTTCAGACATCAAACAATTGATATCCACATTAAGATTGAGATCAGCCACCGGAATCACCTGTATTCATTTGAAATAAAAAAAATAGATACAGTATCTATTATCATCTTTTTTGTTTCATGGGTAAAATCAATCGACCTCCATTTCCATCCATCCAACTCATCATTCCCTGAACCTTTTTCCCAACTCAGTTGGGGTCGGCTTTCCAGTCTAACTGTGATGCGGCTGAACTTCGATATTTTCCGTGAAGCGACTGCCATCTGACCTCCACAACCAATGGTCTAATGACCAATGGCGATATCGAAGTTCCAAGTTAGGCTGGTTGGACTTTTGAGGGCTCCAACTACCCGTAACGACTGCCATAGATGTTTGTATGGCAACCGGGACCAACGGCTTAACGTGCTCTCCGAGGCACTTATAAATCCATCCAACTATTCAACCGATTACGGTGAAACGGGGGTAATGATAATTCCTATCAACAATCTTTCAATATGACTGTACATTTACCGTACTAAAAGAACATTGATCAAACACATATTTTTGTGGCTCCAACACGAACTCAAAATAAGGTCAATCAAGGTCATGTTATATAGTTTATTTTTTGGATCAAACACCTACCTAAAATCAGGTCGTACGAAGAAATTTGTCTTTGGGTCTAAACTTCCGGGTCGTACGAGTACATACGTAGCCCAGCCAGCCTATCGTAGTTCACTGCTGGGCAATACGGTTCATTTTTACACAAACAACTATTTCAATTCTCGCCTCGCATATTCTCGTCAATGCATACTGTTTCCATCAACGATTTCAATTCTCTCCTCGCACTTAACCACACACCTTAACCCTACTTACTATCAGGCGAGGTGAAGTTAAATTAACGTGTTTTACACAAAAAAGTCTTTCCTCACTTCCAACGAATATTAAAATATAAAAGTTTGTGAAGGTTTTTGTATGTTTGTGTTATCAAATCACGCTGTAATGCTGAACAAATGTGGATAAAATTAAATGCAAAGGTATAGAGCAACACATAGGCTACTTGTTATCCTGGCAATAGTTATAGACAGTAGAAGTATATAATGAATGATAGTACCGTATATGTGATGTTGTTTTCGCCATTGAAGAACAGTTTGGAAGTGCCTCCATAAAAATCGATGCGAGCTCGATTGAGTTGAGAGCTAGACCTGTTGAGAAAGTAATTAAATTGATTCTTTGATTCATATATCTCGTATCGCGGCAGACCACGGACATCTCTTTGAGATTACTCACTTCCCCTAATGTGCAAGCCAATACCAGATAGGGATATCTAGCCCCCAGATATGGGGAGCACTAAGATGTATTCAAATATATTCTAATATTCTAGGACAATCTACACAACGCCGCCTAGACCCATGGTAAGCATAGATTAACTAGCTTGTGTTACGGGTTCTAGAATGCGGATAAACATACTTAAATACATTTTTTTTTTGTAAATACATACATATTATACATAGAAACACCCAGACCAATGCAGATATTCATATTTCATACACACAAATATTTGCACTGAGCGGGAATCGAACCCGCACCTCCTGCGTAGCAGTCGCGTTCACTACCGCCACGCCACGGAGGTCGTCATGATCAGATGTTTGTATAACAACCAGGAACGACGCCTTAGCATGTTCTTTGAGGTCCAGAAATACTAAAACCAAAATGCAAACAGACATGTATATTCGTGCGCACAATGGGCGTTGCAGTCGAATTAGTCCATCTGCTGCGATACAGAATTAAGTTGGTGGCACAGGTCCCGAGTTCAGATCCCGACGACTCCGAACGACGGGATTGAACGATCCACTACCGACACGGCGACGTGGAAGTATCACAAGCCATTGAGCTTATTTGGAGGGGTTAGAGGGAATATTAGTAATTTCGTTTGCTAATATTCTTATCAAAAAGAAAGTAATTTATTTTTGTCGTACCAAATTTCAAAGGGTGTCTTCAAAGTTGTCTGGAAGTTGATCTTTTCGCCGGTGAAGTGATATTCTGTGGGCCATACTAGTTCTGGGTTTTCGTCGTCTGTGGAAGTACAATAATTTTACGTATATTGGGTAATCTTTATATATAAAAATGAATTGCTGTTCGTTAGTCTCGCTAAAACTTAAGAACGGCTGGACCGATTTGGCTAATTTTGGTTTTGAATTATTTGTGGGAGTCCAGAGAAGGTTTAAAAGGTGAATAAATATGAAAATGCTCGAAATGGAGGAACGGGAACGGGGTAAGAAGTCCATGCGGACGGAGCCGCGGGCAACAGCTAGTAGAAGCGTATAGTTTAATGTTGTTAAGAGAGATTATGTGCCAGTAGAGAGGACCAAACAGGATTTCTTACCGTCATAATAGTGGTGACAACTAAATCCCTTGGTCTTTTCACAGATAACACAAAATCTCTCGCAGAAAACACAACATAAAGCTAATAATAACAGTCGCAATATTCCTTATATTCGGTGGCTAGACGGGGCCACCGTGGTTCCTACACCCGAAGGGGGTCATCTCGAAAGAGAACCCCGGGTCTGCTGGGGTGCGAGCCTGTGTGAGTAGCCCAGTAGAAGACTAGGCTATTATCTCACCTCAATATTTGCACTGAGCCGGGATCGAACCCGTGCTGCGCTATCGCCACACCGCAATAGCCGTTCTATATATTCATATGTAAAATAATTTATAAGTATTTAAGCCAGTTTACGTTGAGGTCCCAGTGTAATAGGTGGCGAGCCTATTGCCATTAACCGGGCACTTATAAACCTGCTATAAATACACACATAACTTCGAAAAGCATCTAAAAGTCATTGGTGTGTGCCATGGTAAAACCTGGGATCGAATCTGTGACCTCGTCTCAGTAGTCCATTACCCATACCACTAGGCTACCGCGGTTCCTCGTCATCGTTATTTAGTTTAGTTATATGGCTGCAAGATAGCTACAATATTACGAATAAAAACAAAAATATATACTTACTTATTAAAACGTAGGCAGATATGAAATTAAAACTAAAAATTAAGCCCAGACTGGCGAGAAAAGCCGCCATCGTGCTACACTTAAAACAACTTAACCATTAATTAACACAATATCAATTAAAACATAGTTTTATAGTAAATAGTTATACATATAAAGCTGTACACACACTGGTATTGTATATCACAGTTAATATGGAGACGTTGTAAGCCTTGCCGAAGAGCGAAACCTATGCTTGGGCCCTCTCCGTGAGTAGAGGCGCTACAACAAATTACTACACAACGATTGCAACTCAAAAATGCCGTCGTTTCTACAGAAGAAAAATATAATCCCGAACTCCGAAGTTATTACAACTTCAGGATGCAAGTTGCAACCGAGACCAGTCCGGCTTTAATGATGATTATGATCTTCTTATATTGTCTTGGTTCCCAATGACAGCACAATACCTCTCCAGTGAGCTCTGGCTGTCCTATCCATTGCAACTTAATAGTTATAACATAATTAAAAACCGCGGTAGCCTAGTGGTATGGGTAATGGACTGCTGAGACGAGGTCTCGGGTTCGATCCAAGGTTTTACCATGGCTCACACCAATGACTTTCCGATGCTTTTCGAAGTTATGTGTTTCTTTATCGTAGGTTTATAAGTGCCCGGTTAGTGGCAATAGGCTCGCGAAATGTGGGTGCTAGCACCTCTGCATACCCCTTTGGGAATATAGGCGTGAGTCTATGTTATGTTTTTTTCTTTGAATTATGAGAAAGGTATTTAGTGCAATTTCCCTTAATTGAAACATGCCTTTGTAGCCAATATTTTAATTGAATATAGCGATTAAAAAGTGCTAATTAGGTTATCCTATTTGTTATTTTTAATCGCAAAATACTACTCGTATTGTACCTACTGATAATGTTAATGAAATCGACACATTGATTAAACCATAATAATTTTATAACATTTTTAGCTGGTAGAAACACACCATTTAAATCAAATTCAAAATTCAAAATTATTTATTTGCGAAAATTGGTAGATACAATAAATCTTGGTATAATTATGAATAAACAGCCAAATTCTACCTCATTGCGTGCAAATACTAGCAATTAATTAACATCATAACAAAAACTCACGCCTATATCCCCAAAGGGGTAGGCAGAGGTGCTAGCACCTACATTTCGACAGTTTATGTTTAGGTCCCAATGTAATAGGTAGCGAGCCTATTGCCATTAACCAGGCACTTATAAACCTGCGATAAATACACACATAACTTCGAAAAACATTGATAAGTCATTGGTGTGTGCCATGGTAAAACCTGGGATCGAACCCGAGACCTCGTCTCAGCAGTCCATTACCCATACCACCAGGCTACCACGGTTATAGCACGAATATATTGCTATACTCTTTGTCACAGTGTTACAAAACCCACCCTAAAATTTCAGGAACATTACTATTTGACAAAATGTCGCCATAATTAGAATATTTATTTGAACTAATTAAAATCATCGCCAGCAACAATCTGATTAGTTTTAGATAACAACACCTAATTTAAATTAGTTTTGTTAACTCTTATCTCATTAATATTATTTACGATTATCAAAAACATTTATAACAACTAAATTCACCAACATTACTGTATTCACTCTACATCAAGATGGCGGCGTTTCCCGCCGTTTTTGGGTTATTTCTTTGTTTGAATTCAATATCAGGCTATATTTTAGTTGGTAAGTTACATGCAATTATTTATTTGCATATATAAAAATATTCTAGGATAATCTATACAACGCCACCTAGACCCATGGTAAGCATAGCGTAACTAGCTTGTGCTATGGGTTCTAGAATGCGAAAAACACTTAGATTATGCATTTACTATCATTTAATGTTTTTTTTGGTGTAAAATAAAGACTTATCTATCTATCTAATATCTTAAATAATATGTAAGTACCTAAGTCCTAAGTACCTAAGTCCGTTATTAAGTAGTTTTAATTTCCATAAGCAATATTACAGAGTCACGTGGGGTAGCTGTACGCAGTTTTTAAAAAACTGTCTCTGAAATAAAACATGCTTATAATATGAATCAAACCCGTATTTATTCTCATCTATTAGACTATAAGGAACATTAACCAATCACTCTAAGTAATTGAAATTAAACAACTTTTATATACCTACCATTAGGTATTTTAAAACTTGGGAAATGCGTACACTTTCCCCACCCCTGGGTTAAGTATACGCACTGCGGATACTTAGTCTTCTACACAATTGTCACAAGTAAATACACCATTTATATAATTAGAACACTCTTCGTGCCACCAGAATTTGCAAATATGGCATTCTATCCACTCCTCGGTAGGTGGATCTTCAATTTTTTCTTTACATAGTGAGTGACTTAATGATATCTGTGTACTAGCACTCCTCTTCTTGTTTTACCTTTATTATCTATCGGTATATTCTTTTTTATTGTTTCTTTGCTATTGTCATATTCAGTTTCGTTTGCTTTTGCCTTCTCCCATCAACTTTTTAACTGCTTCAATCAGCTCAATGGTACAAACCTTCCGATCTGGACATTTTCTTATATATTTGCAGGGCATTTTAGATCTAAAAGTCCAACACAATAAGATAAAATTTACTTATATTTCATAAAACAACGAGGCGGGGCAAGTGTACGCAATTTTTACTCTGCGGACAGTTATCCACGTATACTTACCCCATCAAACTAAAAAAACGTGACGTACCTACAGCTAACTACCTCGATTCAAATAAAATATCAATTAGTTTTTCTATTCGAAAACATCACACAATCACAGTTTGGCCAGCAATTTGACCAAGTGCCTAGCACCTTTACTTAAGCAAAAAGAATAAGAAAACGACCAAAAAACTTCTCTTTCCAATTTTTTTAATTTACGCTGCTAAATGTAAAGAGATGTTACGCCAATTTTTCTCAGTGAATGAATGCTCGCGTATTTCACTATGGTCCGACCCGCGATTACGAGCGAGATTCGCACAAAGTTCACTGCGGATACTTACTCGCCGCGTACGGTTACCCCACGTGACCATATTGTAAAGTTCCACAAATATTGAAATTTTGGAACATTTTATCAGGTGACGGTGATAATGAAATTATTTGGCCATCGGAGTATCATTTCAAAGGAGAAAAATTGGATTTTCTGACAACCCTGAAGGAGCCTTTCGAAATATGGTAATTAATTAATTTGGTTATCAATGTGACATCACCACATAGTATAAAACAAAGTCGCGTTCTCTGTCCCTATATCCCTATGTCCTATGTCCTTTTATATGCATAAATATTACTACGCAACGGACTTTGATGCATTATTTTATTGGATACACTGGAAAGCCAACCCTAACTGAGTTGGGCGACGGTTCAGAGAATGATGAGTGATTGAAGAGGAAAGTTTATAATGTATAAAACATCATGCATCAACCAACTGGTGTGAAGCAGAAGTGAAAAATGTTGCAAAAACGGGGTGACGCAGACGAAGTTGCGCGGGTCAGCCAGTAGAGACATAAAGAGACAATACAGTCATCTTTATTATTAGCTGGTGAGAACCACGTTCGAGTACAAACATAATATTTGGACCTTCAGACAAAAATCTTCGCTCGACCCCATTTTATGTACGTCATCATTATGGTTTAGGCGCATTAGGGCTAATTCTCATTATGGCAACCGACTCGCTAATGGACTACTTCTCATTATGGCCACTTCTCATATTGGCTACTTCTGATTAGGGCTACTTCTCTCTTGGGCTAATTCTAACTTGGGCTACTTCTCATTGGGGCTACTTCTCATTAGAGCTAATTCTCATTTGGGCTACTTCTCATTAGGGCTACTTCTCAATATTTGGGAACGTTTATTGAAATAAGTACTGTCTTCATTATCATTTCAGCCATAGGACGTCGACTGCTGAACATAGGCCTCCCCCATATAACGTACGTCGTAGACCCCAAAAATTGAATTTGCTGAAATTACCTTGTTTATCCTCATTTTTAGTATTTGTTACACCTTCAGAAACGCGTGTTCACTTATGTTTCAAACGATGATGTCTGTTTATAATACCCTTCAGTCCCGTCTTGAGATTATTTTATTGCAATCGTGATCAGTTCTGACATTTAGCCTGGGTTGCACGATCGTACTTTAACATTAACATTGCAGTTAAAGTTACTGGCCAGGTTTAAAACAGGTTGCACCATTTGTAGATTGTTAAAATCACGTCATAACTTGACGCTAACTGTAACCGGCCAAGCTCAAACGTCAAATTCAATCAAAAATATATCTATAACACAGCTACTACCTAAATACACTGGTGCAACACATTTAGCTAAACCATTAGAATCAATGTTACTGTTACTGTTAAATTTAACGGAAACCTTAACTTTAACAGGTAGTTGGAGCAACTAAGGCTTAGGAATTTACGATATTCTCAACATTGAATTACTAGTCTGTATTTAGACATTATTATTTTTGGATTATGAACAATTTTTCTATCAGGAAATTGGTCTACAGGTCTCTCAAATATCAGTTGAACCACTCTACGGTGCCTTTCATAAATCCTTTCATAACAAAATAAAACTATTCCTTATTTTTTCATACAACACAATCTTTCAACAGGTACAGCTCAGATTACAATCGTTCCCGCATCGATTACTTCGGAGGCATTAACAAGATATTCTACTATGGTGACCAAGGAATCATTTATAAGGTACATAATTATATTCACAGTAGGGTGACCTCATCTAATTTCGTGATATAAGGCATTTAAGTAACCCAATATTAGCGCTAGCCTAGTGGTATGGGTAATGGACTGCTGAGATGAGCTTGGTTCGATCCCAGGTTTAACCATGGCACACACCAATGACTTTTCGATGTTATGTGTGTATTTATCACAGGTTCGCCACTTATTACATAGGGACCTTAACATAAACTTGCGCAATGTGGGTGGGATATAGGCGTGAGTTTATGTGATGTGATGTGTGAATATTAGCACTCAAACCCAATACCACACAATTAGACTAGTCATATAAATAGATCAGTTCACCCAACACACGTACACACGTACAGAGGACTCTAAAAGTTCCCAACCTTAAGACCTATAATCCTTTGACAGCCTAAGTGTACTTTAACCAAGAGTACCTAATATAGATAGTGTTAATGAAAAAAACTAGACCTATGTCTTATTTCTTTAAAGTAAACTTATTGCTCCGCTCCCTTGGAAGGTAGCGTGATGATGTATAGACTATGTTACTTCTAAATATTGTAGCTTTTTATCGGTGAAAGAATTATTGAAATCGGTCCAGTAGCTTTGGAGCCTCTTCTTTACAAACAAACAAAAAAACAAATATTTCCTCTTTATAATATTAGTGTAGACGATGATGAGTTGGTTACTCTTGCCTCTCTAAAGCACTGTTTCCTTTTTAACACGCTTTTTATAAGTTGTTTGCAATAAGGGGCGTCCATAAATTATCTGACGTATTTTGTTTAATTTTCTGCCATGGCCAAAATAGAAAAAAAATATTTGTGTCAATCAGTTGCGTGATATTTGCCGAGACCCCCCACTCTCCAACTTAAGATTAGATGAGATTCGACTCGACCCCCTCCCCCCTTAAAAATCTCACATATTTTATGAACGCCCTCTAATTCTATTGAAATATCCGATTATCCTGATTAGATTAGCTAGGATTCATCATTTTCTTTCCGGATTCTTTGCATGCAGCTCCAAACTTACTCTTTGAAACTTTGTGACTGGCTTCTCATACAAAGCGTGTTTTCTTATTTCTCGTGTTTTCTCTTTTATTTATTTGCCGGTAAAATATACACGTTTATGTCATACAACCGTTTATTTTTACAGGAGTATCCAACAACCGACGAAAACTTGTTCAGTGAAATGCTTTGCAATTCCCAATCATATGATATGGGACAGGAGGATTTCTTACCCATGGTGTATTCGCTCACCTTCACAGGTACTTATGAAACGCACTTAGTTCTTAGTAGGTACTTAGTTCTACGATTTTGATGAGTCGTTGCATTAGCGTCGGGCGTTCAATTAACTGCAGAGGAAAAGTTCAATGTTCCAGCGGTCAATACTTTGAAAGACCAGTAGCATATGTATGTATGTATCTTTATTAAAATAAAATTAAATAAAAACTTAATATTATACATGGCCCCACAAAACCGTTTCCACGGTTTGACTGTGGGAACAGGACTATAAATTCACTTAATACTAATTAACATCAATTTTTTAAATACTATGTAACATGGCGGACATTTATCATATTATCATTTTCATTAAATTAAATTTGTTCTAATAAATGCTCTCGTACTAATTTGGCAAATTTGCCTTTATTGGTTTCTATTCTGATATCTGCGGGCAAACTATTGAGTAGGTACGGTACTCGTTTATCTAGTGTTCTGTCCCCAAAGTAGTTGCCTACTCTGGGTACTTCATATTTACCCGCAGATACCTTCCTAGTGACACAAGTATGGTTAACCAGTGAGTATCGCCCCCAACTGCCATGACTGTTAACAAGTAGTAGGTATTTATGCTTTAAACTAACGGGAAGAATTTTACAAATTTTGAAAAGTTTATAATAATCGCCTTTACACTTATTTTTGGTTTTTGTATTGACTAATAGTTTTAAAAATTTAATTTGTTGCGATTCTAATTTATCTATATAACTTTTGAATGTAAGTCCATAGCAGTCGAGAGCGTAGGCCAATATAGGTTCGACTAATTGTAAGTAGAGGCATTTGAGGGTACTGTTAGGTACTTTAAAGCTTAGGTGGTAGAATTTACCTAGCAGTATTCTAAGTTTATTACATATGTGCTCGATATGGTACGACCAAGAGAATTTTTCATCCACTTTCAATCCGAGGTAGGTAACACATTTTTCTTGTTCAATGGGTTTACAAGTACAGTTACAATAATGGGTATGAATACAATCATAGCTATGTGTGTAAATAGGAGGGGGTTTGTTGAGTGGAGGTGAGTAAGGTGATTGAATTATGACTATCTTGGTTTTGTCTGCGTTAAGGTTTATACCGTTGTCGTGAGACCATTTCACCACTCTGTCCACGTCAAGCTGTACGAGTCGGCACGCCTCAACTATATCGGTGCCGGCGTGGAGTGCGCACAGGTCGTCCGCGAACATGTAGGCAGAACAGTGGCGAATAACGCTGCATAAGCTGTTGACATGCATTAGGTAGCAAACTGGACCGCACCCCGCGCCCTGCGGTACTCCACACCTCACCTTTACGGGGTCACTGTACGACTCGTCAACCTTTACGCGGTAGAATCTTTCAGTTAGATAATCATGGAACCATTTGTTGAGCGGTTCCCCCACCCCACACTCCTCCATCGCCTTTATTAATGTATTTTTGTCTAGAGTATCAAATGCCCTTTTATAATCAAAGAATACTGCCACTACAAACTGCTTTTTATTTAAACTATTATTAATTTCGTTGGTAAATTTTGATAAGAGGGTGTTTGTGCTCTTATTCTTTTGAAATCCGTGTTGACATTCATTAATTAAGTTATTTTTTTGAAGGTAGGTTCCTAATTGATTTACAATGCATTTTTCCATTATTTTATCTACACTTGATAAAATTGAAATTGGTCTATAATTAGATAATATTTTACGATCTCCTTTTTTAAATACTGGGCGCACTATTGCCTCTTTCAGCTTACTCGGACATGTGTAGGTACGTACACTTTGGTTTATTAGATGAGCGAGCACAGGACTAACCTTATTCACAATATGTTTCAGATCTGACATCCGTATGAGATCGCTTCCTGGTGACTTATTTGTATCCATACCCTTGATTACTTTCTTAACGGTCTCACTACTCACCGGTTGCCATCTCATACTCACACTATTTTCGTTTACATACGTTAATCTATCCAACCATTGTGTATCACATTTGTGCTTTATATTTTCAATTTCCTCTGTAAATGTTGTCGCAAACACATTACAAATATCTTTTACACTTCCTTTCATTTTTACATTATTTAATATTATGCTATCTAAAGATTGTTTATTTTTCCCCATCATTGTATGTATTTTATCCCATAATTTTTTTATATTTTTATTACAATCTAGTATACTTTGTTTATCATATTCACTTCTACTTTTTGTTATTATTTTATGGCACTTATTCCTATACTTTGTGTACTCTAAACGTTTAATCATATTATTCGGTTCGTTCTTCCATAATGAAAATAGTCTATCCCTTTCCAATAACAGTTTCTTATGATCTTTCGTAACCCAATTTTTGTTATTCCTAGTATTATTATTTATCACTTGATATTTATAACAACACTCATATATATTAACCCCTTCGGCCGTCTATAGAACCGGGGTTTCGGAACTGGTTCCGTACGAGGCTTTTAATTTACTTGTATGGAACTGGTTCCGTACGAGGCTTTTATTTTACTTGTATGGAACTGGTTCCGATCAAGTAATGATCGTATTCCATCAGCCGTGAACGGAACTGAAATAGAGACAAAGATAGGTCTAAAATAGACTTAAGTCCGTTTTTGCAACGGATTTTGACGCTGCCGCGTGTCTCGATTACAACCAATACCTACTTAACCCCATTGTATTGTATATTAGAAATAAATTAAACAACTACAAAGTAAACATAAATCTTTACTTCTGTTTTAACTTTTGGTCCTACCGAGTAAAATTTACCCCGGCAATACCGTTTGTAATTAACTAAAATATCCTCTTTACCTAAGAAACGATCTTAAAATTTAAAAGCGTAAGGGGAAATTAACTCAACGCAGTGACCAACAGTTATTAACCCGTTTTTAAATCGCTAACTGCACTATCAATTTCATGGTCAATTTCAAGATAGATTTTCGCCTTCTTAGGTTTTGAAAATATTAGTGATTTTCGTTTCTTTGATCAATATGTCTAGTAAATTTGCAATTGTGTGTAATTGTGTATTGTGTTTGCAAAAGTGGTGTTTTTTTCCAATATAACGATTGATCCGGCTGTGCCATCCTTCCAAATTATTTGTCGTTCGTAGTTCCATACAAGTAAATTAAAAGCCTCGTACGGAACCAGTTCCATACAAGTAAAATAAAAGCCTCGTACGGAACCAGTTCCATACAAGTAAATTAAAAGCCTCGTACGGAACCAGTTCCGAAACCCCGGTTCAATAGACGGCCGAAGGGATATTAACAAACATCAGTCTAAAGGATTCGTACATTTGTACGGGACAGTCAATCTGTAAGAGATGATCAAAATCCATGGATGATAGTTTTTCCCGCACCGCGCGATTGTCAAGGACACGTCGTCGCGTAACGTCAGTATGCGTTTGCTCGCGTGAAGTTATCACAGTACCCTGCCCGCCCGCTGGGGTGCGCCCCCATTGCACTGCAACAGATACTGCGTAATGATCTGATATTTTACTTTTTATTATAGCTGACTGTACTTGTGCGAGTGGCGCTCTTATGTAAATATGGTCTAAACATGTTTCAACTAAATTACCCATTAATATTTCGCTTCGGGTAATGCCATTAATACATTTGGTAAATCCGTACTCAGCTAATAGATCTTCATACAATGTCACATATTTATCTTGTTTTTTTAATAGGTTAATGTTAATATCGCCGCAGAATAACACTTTAGCATTTTGAGGTATTTTATCTAGCAAGTTACGAAGTTCATCAAGAAATTGTACTATTTTATCTTGTTTGTTGATCTTTGGCGGTCTATAAATCGAAATTAGATAAATATGTTCGTTATTATAGTTGAAGGTCATGGCCACGCATTCCGCCGAGCGCATTTCGGGTGCAGGTGGCTCGCACAGGTGTGCAGCTAGCCCCCCCCGCGCATACACTAATACCCCTCCCCCATTTCGCCCGGTGCGAGCAAAACTATTTAATGTGAATCCTTCAATGTTATAAAAATCTAACTGCTCATAATTTATATTTGGTTCAGTAATTACAATAACATCAATATTGTGTAGGTTACCATCTAAACTAACTAATAACTCACTAAAATGTTTCTTCAGAGATCGTATGTTGATATGAATCAGACAAATGTCTTTATTATAATTATTAATAAGCGATGACATCCAACTACTTATGTCATCTACAGAAGTTGCACTAACTAGTCCATCGTTTGTTATTGTTTCTATGACATCGGAAAACGAGAATTTTAATGTATATTGTTATGCTTATTTATATAACACGGTTATGTATTGTAGATATGATACTACGTTCACTTATTGAGTAATTCACGAATGTCATCTTCAGATCTTACCCACACTGACTTATCACCGTCTTCCTTTTTCACTAGTATTCTGCCGTTTACGATCCATATGTACTTGTAAATACCCTTTAACTGTTTTTTGGTGTTCCATAATAATTCTCGAGTGGTTTTAATGAGATCTTCGTTTATATATATTCTACTTTTCTGGGAACCTGTGGTAATACTGCTGCTATTTATTGTCGTTAGCTTCCGTCTATTTGCTAACCACGAATTTCGAGTTTCGGTACCAGTACTCTTAAATCCTACTATAATAGGGGCTGGCTTGTCGCTCGATTTGCGTTGCTGACGACGCGTTGCCCATTCAATATCATTGCAACGTACCTCAAGCGTTTCTCCAACTTTTTTGACTACCTCCATTATATTCTCATCAGGTACTTGCTCAACACCTACTATTTCGATGTTATGTTTTCGAGTGCTTTGTTCAAATTCATGCACTTTTTGTTCAAGTGCAAGGTTGCACTTTTCTAGGTACACACATCTGTTGTTCACATTCACAATAGATTTTTCAAGGTTACATATTTTCTTTTTTGATTGTTCGTGTTCTGCCAATATAGTATCATATTTCTCTGACAAGACTGCCATGCTAGCCGTTATCGAACTCAATTGTTTTTTTAGACCCGGTAGGGAGTTCACTTTACTCTGTATATCTTTGAGGATTTTCTCAAGTCCTTGGGCTTCTTCCTCCTGTTCCTCCTCCTCTGATTCTTCACCTTCACAATTATTACAAAACATTCGTGTTCGGCCTGCTTTCATGTCCGCTGCCAATCCTTTCACGCAGTTCCTATGAAACGTACCCTGGCATGTCCCTTGGCACACGAAATGTGATCCATTACTCGACAGTTTCTTCTTGCACTTTTGACACTGCATATCCAAATATTTTTCGTACTTTCGCGATCAATCTATGTAAACAATGTCGTTTACGCACAGGTGCGTCCGCACTGCACAGTGGCGTAGGTATATAATGCATAGCATGAACACTTATCGAATTCGTAATGTAAAGGTTTTCGAGAGAATGGAGCATTGTGGATTAGTGGCAGTATGCCTCTTGTGAACGTGTGTGCGTGTATAGCCTGTGTTCTGTCGATACCTTGTCCTTTACATTACTAATTCGATAGTATTTCGTGCTAAGGCTACTGGTGGCATGACGTCCGTTTACTACTACAGAGCAAAGGCAACTGACGGTTGGCGGGCCGACTCGCGACTGCTGCGCACGGGGCGCAGGTTCGATCGCCTTTCAGTGCAAAAAGTTGTATGCATGAATATGGCTGTTTACACAGGTCTGGTCGTGCCTCGGAGAGCACGTTAAGCCATCGGTCCCGGTTTCCATACAAACATTTATGGCAGTCGTTACGGGTAGTTGGAGCCCTCAAAAGTCCGATCAGTTTAACTAGGAACTTCAATATCGCCATTAGTCATTGGACCATTGATTGTGGAGGTCTGATGGCAGTCGCTTCACAGAAAATATCGAAGTTCAGCCGCATCACAGTTAGACTGGAAAGCCGACCCCAACTGAGTTGGGAAAAAGGTTCAGGGAATGATGATGATGATGTTTTGAGAATATGGTATTATGAGAATATCATATTTTGCGAATATCATATTTTGCGAATATCATATTTTGCGAATGTGATGTTTTACGAATTGGTATTTTGAGAATATGATATACAGCGAATAATCGAATCTTCTTACACTATCACTAGGACAGACAGACATGCTGTTTGATAAGCTAGTAGACGTCTGGACCCGTGATGATACAATGGGAGACACGCGTATAGAGGAAACACTATATGTGTACAAAACACCCAACGGTTCTGACATCCCTGTACAGTAAGTTTTTGATACCTTACTATATTCACGCGGCGGTATCGGTTCGATTACCGCTCAGTGCAAATATACATGAATATGAATGACTATGGTAAGCCGCGGCAGCCTAGTGTTATGGGTAATGGACTGCTGAGACGAGGTCTCGAGTTCGATCCTGGTTTACCATGGCACACACCAATGACTTTTCGATGCTTTTCGAAGTTATGTGTGTATTTATCATTTATCAGGTTTATAAGTGCCCGGTTAATGGCAATAGGCTCGCTACCTATTACATTGGGATATAAACATAAACTGGCGAAATGTGGGTGCTAGAACCTTTGCCTACCCCTTCGGAGATAAAGTCGTGAGTTTATGTTATGTATGTTTTGATTTAATTACTACATTTAATTATTTAGAAGACAAATAAGATAAGTTTAATGTTGTTTCATGTAACCATAAATATAAATAATAATAATAAATAAATATTCTAGGACAATTTACACAACGCTATCTAGACCCATTGTAAGCATAGTTTAACTAGCTTGTGTTATTGGTTCTAGAATGCGGATAAACATACTTAAATACTTTTTTTTGTCAATGCAAATATTCATATTCATGAACACAAATGTTCGCATTAAGCGGGAATCAAACCCACCCCTCTGGCGTATCAGTCGTGTTCACTACCGCCACGCCACGGAGGTTGTCATATACACTACAAGACGAAATAGTCTAATAACAAATATTGTTTCAGGCACATATACAAGATGTATAATATGGACAAAGGCCAAGTAACAGATCACAGCATCACGAACTATTACGATTTTAAGGATTCTGTTTCTGAAGAGGACCTAACACTTGATGGTAATCTTCACATTATAAATTATATTTCTAGGACAAGGTTAGGCTGGCATCAAAGAAACTAGGAGTGCTCAACAGGGCGAAGCAGTACTTCACTGCGGAGCAAAGACTCCTTCTTTATAAGGCACAGATTCGGCCCCACATGGAGTACTGCTGTCACCTCTTTGCCGGGGCGCCTGCATGCCAGCTTGACCCCTTTGACTCGGTACAACGGCGGGCGCTGAGGATCGTCGACAATCCCATACTCTCAGGCGGTGTGGAACCACTGAACATCAGGAGGGACTTCGCCTCACTGTGTGTGTTCTACCGCCTGTATAATGGCCTGTGTTCAGAAGAATTGTTTGACATGATGCCCACACCTACTTTCTATCATCGCACCGCTCGCCATAGAGAGGGAGTTCATCCTCACACACTACGACCGGAAACGGTGCGCACTGTGCGGTATGAAAGGAGTTTCATCCCGCGCACGCTCAAGCTGTGGAATGAGCTCCCTGCCGTGGTTTTCCCAGGCGACTACAATATGGGGTTCTTCAAGAAGGGCATTAGAAGGTTTCTACAGGGTAGGCAGCACGTGTGTGACGCCTCTGGTGTTGCAAACGTCCATAGGCCACGGTGACCGCTTTCCATCAGGTGGGCCGTGCGCTTGTCTGCCACCTAAGTGGTATAAAAAAAAAAAAAAAAAAAAGAAACAGTACACGATAGTATTCTGTGAAACAACTGCCATCTAACCTTCAAAATCCACTTCCGAAATCGAGTTGTACCAAGTTGTCGAAGCTAATGCCACAGATATTCGTTTGATATTTGCCACAGATATTCCCCACATTAGGGGAAGAGGGTTATGTCAAAAGAGATGTCTTCGGGGCTGCCGGGGTGCGAGAGATATTTCTTGTATAATATTACCTCCGGCATCAAGGACTCATGGACGGCGCGCGTTTTAGTTCGAGTCCGACATATTCACCTCCACCGGTTTTGGCGGCGGTGGTATCCGTAGGGATTTTGCGCACGTAATCTGTAAGGTTAATCACAACCAGAATTATGATATCTGTTTATTACCTATTTATGGTCTTTCGATCCTGCAACCCAATTTTATATAACATATAAAACATATAATGTTTTAGCGGATTATTGTGTTGGATCTGAAGAGACCTTAAAAACTGGTATCCATACGCTACGCCCTGATATCCCACAGCAAGTTGACCACGCTTTTGAGAGCTTCACCAACCATCACAGCAAGAAGTACCCAGAAAAAGAAAGAATGATGAGGAGGGACATTTTTGAGAAGAACTGGAGGTATGAATTGAATCTGATGAAATACCATCAGCTGTAAATGGAACTAGTAGAGACACATACCCTGTAATTAACTAAAACATACAATGATGTTTCTAACCCGGTGTCCAATTTTAACACTGGGCATTTTATCATTATCTTATCTTATATTATTTATTATGATATTTTAAAGTTCAGCACTAGGCCATACGTATCTGAGTAGACAGTAGTCCTGTTCAATAACTCACAGTAACCGTCTTCGAAAGCAAAAGATTGTCACAGGGAGTTAAGGTAGGGCCAATGTGATTTGGATGTAACTAATTATTTCATCGTTTGAAAAATCCGATATTTGTCTCCTGTATAGTTTACTCCAAATTACAATTGCTTAGTAACTACTAAGTTTTAAAAAGCATCTCTACAATATGAGAATTTTAACCAAAAAAGGAACAGAAAAGCTATTTAAAGCAGTTTTAGCAACCCCTGCACGTTGGAATGATTGTTTGTATAAGCAATATTTACTTTCCGCCCGTGGTAGCCTACTGGTATGGGTAATGGACTGTTAAGACGAGGTCTCGGGTTCGATCCCAGGTTTACCATGGCACACACCAATGACTGCGATGCTTTTCGAAGTTATGTGTGTATTTATCGCAGGTTTATAAGTGCCCGGTTAATGGCAATAGGCTCGCCACCTATTACATTGGGACCTAAATATAAACTGGCGAATGTGGGTGCTAGCTCCTCTGCCTCCCCCTGCGGGGATATAAGCGTGAAATTATATAAAAAAATATATTTACTTTCTGACTTTCAGAATGATCAAAGAACATAACGGCAAGGACCTAGGCTTTAAACTTGAGCTCAACCAGTTTTCAGACAAGACTGATGAAGAGCTCAAATATTTAACAGGAACCTTTGTCTCTAAGCATCCGATACATGGGGTTTTACCTTTTCCTCATACCTTGGCTGAGGTTGATGCACTGGTGGAACAACTACCGGAGAATTACGATCTGAGAATAGAAGGTGCTGTTACAGCTGTTAAAAGTAAGTCTAAACTGTCAATTACTGTAACAATGTATTTTTATTTTCAACTAGCTGTTACCAGTGGTTCCGCCCGCGTGGAGTTCTGATCCCGTTCCCGCTGCTCCATAAAAACCTTCCGTAGAGTTCAAGGAACAAATAGAAAAAATTATTACTCGAATTGGTCGAGCCGTCTTCGAGTTATGCGCTTACCAACATATTTCGCGATTCATTTTTTTTTTTTTCTCTTTATTGTTTATTGGGGACTTTTATACGATTCATTTTTATATAATAGATTAGTATGTTACCGCCATAGATATTAGTACTACTAGCGTTAATAGACACACAAATTCTTTCATTACTGCGTTACTGAATTTAAAATGTCAGTGGCAGTAGTGACTTTTAGTGTAGAAACATTGGCGTCTGATACTCTCGAAGACGTTAATTGGTAGTGGTTGTGCGGCTAAGCACGTAATTACTTTCCTTGCGATTAATACCGCATAGCAAGGAATAGGGTCGATATTTTTTTCGGCGAGCTGCTACATTTTCGGTCAGGATTTTTTTTTTAAGGCGTGCCCATTTTTTGTTCAAAGTACCCGATTGGCGTATTCCTTGGGTATTCGTTGTATATCCAAGGAATATCTTGTTCTCATGTTATATTTCAGGAAGATATAGATAAAGAAAGAGTATTACCACATTAAAGGTCAGATTATAATTAAATTTTATGTATTCAGATCAAGGCTCATGTGGATCTTGTTGGGCTTTTGCCACTACTGCAGCAGTTGAAGGTGCTATCGCCAAAGTCAATGGAGAGAGGCTGCTAGACCTCAGTGAGCAGTCACTGGTAGATTGTGCTTGGACGTAAGTGTAATTTGGTCTTGTAAATAATACTACTTATTATTTAATAAGTGGGCTTGGTTGTTATTAGAATAGCCGTGGTAGCCTAGTGGTATGGGTAATGGACTGCTGAGACGATTCGGTTCGATCTCTGGTTTCACCATGACACACACCAGTGACTTTTCGAAGTTATGTGTGTATTATCGCAGGTTTATAAGTGCCCGGTTAATGGCAATAGGCTCGTCACCTATTACATTGGGACCTAAACATAAACTGGCGAAATGTGAGTGCTAGCACCTCTGCCCACCCCTTCGGGAATATTGGCGTGAGTTTATGTTATGTTAGTAGAACTAAATCGTGAGTAACGATATCTAGGATTGAATCATCTTCTTACGTTGTTGTTTTTCGCTCTATAGAAATTTGATCAAATTTTAATGTGTACTAAAAACGGATGAGAACATTTTTTATGTTCTTCATATAAAAAATGATATGAATTTTGGTAAATCTATATATACTAAATCTAATAATACTAAATACTAATTCTATATATACTTACTTGTACATATCTGTAGATTAAAATAGCTTCTTTTATTGCAGCTACGATAACTTAGGATGTAATGGTGGAATGCTTGATGGGGCTTTTAAATATGTGGTTGAAAATGGTATTCCCACGGAACGAGACTATGGTGTTTACATTGAACACGTGAGTATTCAATATTGTCTATTAACGTACCTAATTACTCTCAGTTTTGATTAAAAACATGTAATTTATTTTATTTTTAAAAAGCTACGGGCAAGAAAAAATATTTAAAGTTTAAAAATTAGACAGAAGGAGCAATGCGCATGAGATCCTCCTCTATAAGTCCAGAGTATAGAGTGGCCTCTATAAGAGCAGGCTTGGTGCTGATGGGTGGAACTGCTTGTGACCCTAGCATAACCACGTCGCGGCGGGCGCAAAGGCACTATTCTAGGGATTCAAGCAAAGTCTCCGAAGGTTGATTAAAAACAGTGGACAGTGGACAAAGTGCTGTTCTCGGTAATAGATCTGGTATAGAGATATTGTGTTATTTATTCTACACCAGACTTTCCTAATACTCTTGTTGACGTAACCGGTGAAATAAAAAAAAGAACTGTTACATTCCAAATACAACGGTCCTAAGTTGATACCCTGTGACAATCTTATGTTTTTCCAGGCCGGTTACTGCGAATTGTTAAACATGACTACGGTCAACACAATCAAAGGCTTTGTTCAAGTTACTCCTCGGAACCCTAATGCGTTGAAAGTGGCTCTCAACAAGTACGGACCAGCGTCGGTTGCCATATATGCTGGTAGCAAGATGCAACAGTATTCCAGTGGAATATTTTATGATTTGTCTTGGTATGTTTCCATATCATTACTATTACTATTTATCTTAAACACTAGCAGCTATCAAGCTGATGCGTATGTGTCGTTTGATCTGGATATTTCGTCGAGTCTTTTCTTGAAGGCATTCACACTAGGTGCCGAAACATCTTGGGTGAAGACTTCGGCAAGATACTCAGCGGACTTTTTTTGGTCTATTTACAAACAGTTAGTTACTTAGTCTAAATTTATAAATATGATTAAAAGTTGCAATAACCGACCTTCCGTCGGGTGGGGCTGTGGGCATCAGTTTTTTTTTATACCACTTACATGACAGACATGCACACGACCCACCTGATGAAAAGTGGTCATCGGGATATTTGGAACACCAGAGGCGGCACACTTGTGTTGCCGACCATGTAGAAACTTTCTAATAACCTTACTTGAAGAACCCCATATCGTAGTGGCTTGGAAAAAGCACATCAGGGAGTTCATTTCACAGCTTGAGGGTGTGCGGGATGAAGTTCCTTTCATACCGCACAGTGCGCAACATAATCAAGAAACCCATTTATATTTGTATCTATTTTTACCATTAGTTTATATATATTTTATTACAAAAAGACTGTCTCCGTGGCGTGGCAGTAGTGCATGCGACTGCTACGCACGGGACGCGGGTTCAATCCAATGCAAAAAGATGTATGCATGAATATGGCTGTTTGCACGGGTCTGATCGTGCCTCAGAGAGCATGTTAAGCCGTCGGTCCCGGTTGCCATACAAACATCTATGGCAGTCGTTACAGGTAGTTGGAGCCCTCAAAAGTCCAACCAGTCTAACTCAGAACTTCGATATCACCATTGATCATTGAACCATTGGCTGTGATCAGATAGCAGTCGCTTCACGGAAAATATCGAAGTTCAGCTGCATCACAGACTGGAAAGCTGACCCCAAATGAGTTGGGAAAAGGTTCAGAGAACGATGATGATATTTTAGTATTAAAAGCGCTCAATTTTACAGTGGAGAAAGTGAAGTTGAACCAAACCACGGCGTAACTGTGGTGGGTTACGGCACCCGCGATGGGGAAGACTACTGGCTGGTGAAGAACTCCTGGGGAGAGAATTGGGGAGAAGACGGCTACATCCTCATGTCTGCGAGGAACAACAACTGCTTCCTGCTAGACTCTCCCTATTACGCTGTTGTTTGATTGTTAGATTTTAATAAATTCCACGTGCTTTAAAATGTATTTTATTTATGTCCTTTCATAAAGTTATTATTACTAATTAGCGTGGACTTCAATCCCGTTCCCGCTGCTCCATAAAAACCTTTCGTAGAGTTTAAGGAACAAATAAAAAAGAATTTCTCGAAGTGGTCCATCCGGCTTCGAGTTAGAAGCGCCTACGAAACCAATATATTTCGCGATTCATTTTTACATATATTGATGTGAATAAAGCTACAGTCTTGTCGTCCCCGCGATAAAATGTTAGATGAATTTTAATATGCAATTTTTATGGTAGTCGGCTATAGTGAGATAAATGACTGAAGATAAATAAGTATACGTTTTAACAAAAAATATCAACTGACTTCTAGGACAACAATTTAAAAAGTAAAAATAAGTTCATTACAGATATACCTCAAAGAAATAGCCGGTGTCTCTATTCTAGAATCTTTCGCTTCATTGGTGAAATATTTGATTGTATGATATACAATCTATTATTTCACCTCACTAGCACGAAAAGGTTAGTTTTGCTGTATAAAAACTCGAAGCAATACTAAAAGTAAGGTACACTTAGTGCCATCTATTAGTGTTTTCTTGAACTACTATTTAGTTTCGGAAAATGTCACTAGGTGGCGAAGCAATGATAACAGTGTTTCATGTAACAATTCTCGTCATTGCAAGATTTGAACATGAAATAATCTGTTTTCATTTAATTTCTCCCTACATCCTAAATATAGAAATTATAACAAACTCAAGTACAGCACAAATTATAATAATGTTTTATCATATATGATAAAATATATATTCTTTTTTTGTATTCATATATGATAAAACATAATTATAAATGGATTATTATGATAAACGTTTTAGGCATATTTTTTTTTAAGATATCATATTAGCAACCGTATTTCCATAGACAGCATTATACAATGAACTCTCGCTACAGATTGAAAGCTAAAAGCTGGCCATCGTAATCCAACGCGAAAATGCAGCTAGTGTACCTCGATCAGGGACAGGTTATTCGAATAGTATTCACATTTATTATTATTTATTTATTTTATGTTAAAAAAATTGTATTTCTAACGAGTATACATTTTGTTATTTTTAAAATGTATTTTATCGCCATCTATTAAAGCTCTCTGGAACTATTAAGTTTATATTACACCATGTTGCTACCCGGTAGAAATCCCTCCGGAGCAGTACATTAACATTATACTCGCTCACAAGCATATTCGCAAAACATCATATTCTCGTGTTATTTTTAGCAAGTATCAAAATGTCAATTTTCATTTTAAGTTTTATTTTATTACTAGTTATATTGAATTGCTCAACTGATGGTAAACTGGAACGAAATCCAAAGAATAGTGTAGCCATAATTCTTATATTTTCTGATTCTTTCCAAGAAGTAAATTGGTAGTGCTTATTCGGCTAAGCATACATTCTTTATTCGGCTAAGCATACATTCTAGGACAATCTACACAATGTTACCCAGACCCATTGATAAGCATCACTTAACTAACTTGTGTTACGCGTTCTAGAATGTGGATAAACACACTAAGATACATTTTTTTGTAAATACATACATATTATACATAGAAACACCCAGACCACTGCAGATATTTGCACTGGGCGGGATTTGAACCCGTGCCTCCCGTGTAACAGTAGCGTTCACTACCGCCACGCCAGGAAGGTTGTACAAAATATAGACATGTTATATATGAAATTGCCGTTTAGTTTGAAGAAATTGGAGGAACCCAATTTTCAGTACTAACATTTTTGCCTTTTTTGATGGAATGACAAATCCAAATTTTATCATTTTTTTGTGTACGAATGAGATATTAAGCAAACAGTAACATTTATCACATTTTGAAAAGTGACAGCTGTAAAAAAGTAATACGAAATTTACCATCAAAATGGATAGCATTTGGTAAGTACTGTTTTTGAAGATCGAATTTAACTTATCAAACGGCCAATAAAAATAAAATTTAATACAGAGTTGTAAAATCTTGAAATCAACTTCCAAACAAAATACAAATAATGGAAATAGCTATTAAATCACAGGAATAACAAACTCATGAATCTGTAAGAAAATTTCGGCAATTTTATACCGACCTTTTTTATACCACTTAGGTGGCAGACAAGCACAATGCCCACCTGATGGGAAGTGGTGCGGTGGCGCGTGCTGCCTACCCTGTAGAAACCTTCTAACGCCCTTCTTGAAGAACCCCATATTGTAGTCGCCTGGGAAAACCACGGCAGGGAGCTCATTCCACAGCTTGCCACAACACATCTATTAATACTCGTACAATAGTACAGAATACATTTGTGATTATATTATGTTTGTATTTCAAATGAACAATAGCGACGTTTCCAATACCCAATACTAACTGATCCCATTAACGTTACCCTACCCTATTCATAGAACCACACGACGAAACCTCAGAATATTTGACGAGCCCAACCCCCGGTGTCGGGGCAGACAGAGCTCTGTTTATTTTATTGGTTGGATTTCTAAATGTACAAAACGTGATGTTAGGACATTTACACGGTTTCTGGAGGAAATTCAATACAAGAAATGATATCCCCCTCCCCCAATATATATTTTCTAACAATAATTACCTATTTTTTTTTACAACTGAGGTCGCGCGGCCCACCTGATGGTAAGTGGTAACCGTGGCCTATGAGCGAGTGTAACACCAGAGGAATAACACTCGTTCCGCAACCCCTGTAAGAACAGAGACATTCTGTGTCGTCAGCGCAAAAGATGTAGGATAAGCCTTTGGTTTTCCCACGGACAACACAAAACCTATCTAGTAAGCTCTGGCTACACTACTACCACCGAAAACACAACACAAGGTTAATAAACGGCAATATTCTGTAGGGTGGAGGTACTTTCCTGCTCGATTGATCGGATATACCGTCGTGTCCTACCTCCTAATAGCGTAACGACTGCCACAGATGTTTATATGGCAACCGGGACCGACAGCTTAACGTGCTCTCCGAGCCAAGAAGAAATCCAACCAGTCTAACTTGGAACTTCGATATCACCATTGGGCCTTAGACCATTGGTTGTGGAGGTCATATAGCAGTCGCTTCACGGAAAATATCGTAGTTAGACTACACAGTTAGACTGGAAAGTCGACCCCAACTGAGTAAGGGAAAGGTTTAGAGAATGATGATGATGAATTACTTAATATCGTGATATGCGTGTCGGCCCTAAGGTACGCAACCTCAGAGAGAACTGTTGAATAATAATGTCCTCCGCGTGCCTTCTGAGAACCTCTTGTAGCGTTACGCCCACTAGCGGAATTAATGATGTACTTTTGTTTGTTTTTAAATTAATTAGCCTAAAGAGCTCAGCGCGGCTAGCCTCGGTAGCCTAGTGTATGGGTAATGGACTGCTGAGACGAGGCTGCTGGTTCTTCAGAAACGGGCTCGGTGACTTAATTTGTGTAGTTTCAGAGGTTTCTTTGAAGGTTTATACTTAACCAGAGGCAGAGGTTTTGCCTTAGACTAAAATATTCAATTATTTTAGGTCCTTTTGTTGACACGACTGTCCAAAAAAGGAGTGTAATGTTTTCAGGATATTTATAGCAATTTCATTATTCAATCATAACTTTTAATATACCTGAACCGATTTGGATGTATGAGGTATCCTTTGCAACTTTATCCCAGGTTTTACCATGGCACACACCAATGACTTTTCGATGCTTTTCGAAGTGATGTGTGTTGTGTATTTATCGCAGGTTTATAAGTGCCTGGTTAATGGCATTAGGCTCGCCACCTATTACATTGGGACCTAAACATAAACTAGCGAAATGTGGGTGCTAGCATCTCTGCCTAATTCTTCGGGGATACAGGCGTGAGTTTATGTTATGTTTATGTTATTGATGGCACATGGTGGAACTCACTGTTATACATAATTGATAACACTTGTACTTCTCCACTGTATTTATTAACATTAATAACTAGCTGTTGCCAGCCGCGCTGCCCGCGTAGACTTCTGATCCCGTTCCCGCTGCTTGAACTACTGATCCCGTACCCGCTGTTCCACAAAAACCTTCCGTAGAGTTCAAGGAACAAATAAAAAAAAGATATACTAGAATTGGTTCAGCGGTCTTCGAGTTATGCGCTTACCAACATATTTTGCGATTCATTTTATATAATACCTATAGATAATGTTACTGCTACGCACGGGGCGCGGGTTCGATCCCCGCTCAGTGCAAAAAGTTGTTTGCATGAATATGACTGTTTGCACTGGTCTGATCGTGCCTCGGAGAGCACGTTAAGCCGTCGGTCCCGCTTGCCATACAAACATCTATGGCAGTCGTTACGGGTAGTTGGAGCCCTCAAAAGTCCAACCAGCCTAACTTGGAACTTCGATATCGCCATTGGTCACTAGACCATTGGTTGTGGAGGTCAGATGGCAGTCGCTTCACGGAAAATATCGAAGTTCAGCCGCATCACAGTTAGACTGGAAAGCCGACCCCAACTGAGTTGGGAAAAAGGTTCAGGGAATGATGAGATAATGTTAATAAATACTATATTTATTCACTTTTGAGAGCGATTGATGTAGGTAGGTAAGAATTATATTTGTTAAAAGTGTCACAAGAAATATCTTTACAATATTTTTAACGTAATTCCTTCGAGAAGATTCTATAAATAAGTTCAAATATCACAACACTAGTATAACTAGACCTCTCACGCCTATACAAATACTTTTAAAAGGAAGTTTACATTAAGTCCATTATATAAGTTCACCATTCAATGCTTTGAAAGAGAAATTTGTTTTTGACATCCCGAAACTTTTTATTTGGAAAACATAACAAAAATGGCCGCCTCTTAGGGGCGTAATTGGCAACCAATAATAATGCGAACCTTGTTATTATTTCTTCATACTATTTAGGTAGCAGATAAGTGCAAGGCCCACCTGATGGGAAGGGTTTGTTGTGACCTAACGTTTAGACCCTACATACGTTCATAGGCCACGATATTCACTTACCATCAGGTGGGCTGTGTGCTTATCTGTCATCTAAATGGTATAAAAAATATCAACATGCATATGGCATATGCTCACGCCGAAGTCGTCGTCGCTCATGTAGGCAGGAGTGTGTTAACTTTTTACCGTCTATTGCATTCAGTCCCAATTAATAGGGATGAGCCTATTGCCGTATTATGGGTACTATTGTTCTACTTACACATCATTATCTAGACACAGAGTAGTAAAGCTTAATTAGGTGGTGTTATGGGTTCTAGAATGCAGATATAATACATATTTAGGTTTGTACATAAATACAAAAGGAGACTGAAATGATTTCATACAATCTTGGGCCCAGGGTGTAAGAAGATGAAAGTGGTGTCAATTAATAGCTCATATATATTATCAACCTTTTACTGAATATTCTGCGGATTTTGTCAGTCTGAGAACAGAGATATAAGAGATTATGTAAAAGTGACGTTATGTTACAATCTTTAACCAACAGCTGATTCCTGAAGTGCAAAATGTGTTCTTTTGCACTCATAAATATTATATTTACTAGAAAATGTTTGAAAAATCATATGAACTTCAAGCTATAGGTAGGTAACAGGTGAAAAGATAGGGAAAGGATGTCTAAAATAAAATAAAAAATCATTTAATACAGTGTTTTATTCGCCTTATATTATAATTAAAATGTCGTCTAGAATATGAGCGCAGCAGCCTATAGGTCGTTTCCCTACAATACAATTGCAGTACCAGTAACGCATTACTATAGCCTCCCTTCTTCTACGAGAGCCGTCGACTAAAATATTAATAAAATAAGTTTTATTAATCTTCAGCTACATTAAACAATACATAATTAACTGTTCCGTATTAGGGTAATAAAACATTGTTTGATAAATAAATAATTCTTTGCCATAACTGTAAACAATCTCCATAGGCCTTCTAAATATATATGTATGTATTTTACACCTGCCAGGATGGTAGCTGGTTAGATGAGGTTATATTTACTCACAGACTGAGGTGCAAGCCATTGCCGGATCACTGACAGAATTGTTTCATCGTGTAAGGGTGGTCTACCCAGTGTCAATACACTGGTCAATACAATGACCAGTGGATATCCCACAATTCACACAGAAATCCATAGTTTCGATAATATCCAATTCACAAGCCGGCGGTAAAATCCAAAATAACAATCAAAATTAAATCAAGTCAAACGTGTGAGCGATCTTCGGTGTCCAACGTAGTATAAGGTAGGCAGGGTCAAAATCCGTAAAATACAAAGCAGTGGTCGTAAAAAATTACAAATAATCGGGAAAGCAATCAAAACGCATTGGAAAATACGAAACTAGAGATGAAGTGAATATATTAATATTAGTTAAAAGATTACTTTCAAGATTCAGGTATTAGTAATCCGACCGACTATGATATGGTAATATTGCTGATATCAGTAATATTTCAGATCTTGTTTACTATCTGACATGGTCGTGTAATATCATTCTGTTTTCGATTGGTGAATATTAGTCTATGGAATGGATTTGTGGGTGATGTATTCGCTCGGATCGTATTAACTTCGTTGCTGATTGGTTGCTGACTGAGAATAAATATTCATTACTTGGTACCATTTTTATAAACAATAATTTGAAACTTGCCATCGCAAACCATGTTGGTTAGACTATTCTTATACACAGACATAACTTGTATTCTAAGTATCAAGCAAGTCTTATATTGGAAGCCGAGGGCAACAGCTACTAGAAACTAATTTACTTACTTACAAAAAGAAACACAACTGGTCCGTTAGTTACCTATATCTGTATTTAAAATATAAGAAAAATGTGCCACCGACTTCAAGTAGGTACTGTGACTATGTTTGTTATTATTATCATTCCAGTCCTCAATCACGATGTGTTAAAGTATGCTGTACCTACTATCATACATAAATCAAAATCATTATTAAAAATATATCAATCTTTCATATCTTCAGCGATAATAATAGGTACCTACCTAATCAGTCTATTCAGCGCAAGAAGATTGACCTATATTTATTAGTGCAATAATATGTCAATATTAATACGACCATAGATCACCGCGGTATTTGAGGATTGGTTGTCGGTAAAATATTACTAATATTCAAATATTAGTTAAGATATTATAATATCATGAAACTAATATATTAAGATTAGCTAATACCAACGAATATCGGTACTAACCCATCTCTACACGAAACGAATGAGCAAACAAAACGGCAACTGTCAGTGTCAATGCTATTATTATATTTTTATTTTTTTACTGTCATGCCAGTGACAGCCTAAAAATATAAGAGAGATTTGAATCGATATTAAATCGATAATCTTTAATATTGGTTTTTCAGTAATTAATTGATATTTGGTTTAATAATATGACTGTAATTACATGCACTATATCGCATGTAAGTATATATAGTGCATTTAATTACTTTGAGTTAATTATTTACTGCAAATGTGTAATCGATTACTTAATCGATAAACTACCGAAAACTATTTTCTCATATTTCTCCGCTTCCAGATTGAGAATTGAGGTGATATTTCATATTCTAAGACACAAAAATATGACTGATTTTTTAGATCATATCTCAACTTATTCCATTTTGGGCCCACCGATTTCCGTCTCCTTTTAATTAGAAACACACACACACACACACAAATACACATACGGAGGTAGAACATAACTCCCGTCCCAACTAAGCAGTCCGACTGGGGAAATACCTCCGCTCTCTACCTAAGTCTGCGTTCCCAAAAGACTTTATAACCTGTGGACCTAGGACCTCAACTTAAGTAAGAATTGTATCTTTCTACTGAAATATACTCCATCTTACCATCAGGTGAGACTGAGGTTATATATTAGACTAAAGATATAAACAATCAAACAAATACATATATATATCCACTCTAACGCTATGTCGAAGTCATGTTATAACGACTTTAATGTCATTATGAACACTGAACTAATTGTTTTACCCCTGATAATAATTAAGAGAGGTCTCAATTAATACGCAATCTTCGAGGGAACGTTCATTGCACGTACAACTCTGCTTAGTACGTGACGGGATAGCGTGAATATTACACATGGCGGCTGTAAATTGGCCAACATGGAAAATAGAAAATTCGCGCTAATTGATAATTATGATTGTTTTGACAACAACCACATAAAGCCACGCCTATATCCCCTAAGGGCTGTTGGCACCCACATTTAGCCAGTTTATGTTTAGGTCCCAATGTAATAGGTGGCGAGCCTAATTGCCATTAACTGGGCAATTATAAACCTGCGATAAAATACACACATAACTTCCAAAAGCATCGAAAAGTCATTGGTGTGTGCCATGGTACAACCTGGGATCGAACCCGAGACCTCGTCTCAGCAGTCCATTACCCATACCATTAGGCTACCGCGGTTTCTTTTTCTCGACAACCCCGCCTGATAGTAAGCTCAAGGTAAAGTCTCAGCAAAGAGGGTCACCATTACAAACACGTAAAGTGTTGCAATGGTGGCGCTCAGCTGGACGGCCTCATCAGATGCTATTTCACGCCCTGCTTAAAGGACTCGGGACTGTAGGAAGAAGGAAACACGTGCGCCGGTAAGGAATTTTAAGACTTAACGGTGCGGCAGAGGGAAGAGTCTCCGAACTGCTGCGTCTTCGACCGAATCGAAGGCATTTTTAGTAGAAGTAGAGTGTTAATATTACGTTTATTTTTCGTCAAGAGTTAGAAAGAGATAATATTCTATACAGTGAGACCCTTCTTACATTAGCCAACTACGAAAAAACTGCAGTTTTGTGAACTCCACTCGTGTTTCCATAAAACGCAATAGGGGTTCACGAAGCTTGTACATTATCGATTGCAGTTTCTCAATTCCTTAACCATTTGAATTTCGAACTATCCACAGCCACCGCCATCTTGTCGCTATTTTTTGAGAGCTGCTGATTGGTTGTTAAAAAGCTAAACACGACTTGAGTTCGATTTGATGACGTTTTTTTCGAGAACGGCCTATTTGCTTCTAGTTTTAATTTTATTTGCTTTTTTAATAAGTTCCTCAAATCATTATCTTTCCGTATTTCGTAATGAATTTCGATTTATAATCTCTCTCGTTCTAATGACATTGTGAGACCATAAAGTCATCCTTAAGGAACAATGGTGTGTGAGTGACATACGTACACAAAACCTAGACGTGAGAAAGAGACAGAATATCTGAACCGTAAAACGTTTTTTTATAAACCAAATTGATAAGTTTAACAGAAATATATATGGCAGTAACGTCAATATTTCTGCACTAAAGTCACAAACCACTGCTATTTGATTACTGTTAGACGGTAATGAAGGAGTCTGTCAATGGACGCTTATTTTTATCTTTTTCAATTTTTGTAAATCTATAATGCCGATTTTATTCTTGTACTCGGCCACCAAATAGACAATGCAGTGGCTGCCTTAAAAGGTTGAACAACCAAAAAGTGTGTTTTGTGTATGCGTCCAAATGTAATTGTATTGTTGTACTTGACCAATGGTAGTCCTTAAATAAATAAATAGTCTGTGGTTCTGTTCACGTTAGTAATATTAATCTATTTGCGAGACAACACAAAACTGAGCGTTTTTCTGTTCCTGCAAAAGAAAAGCAAGTAATTTCAAGAGGTTTTCCAACCATTAAGGCAGTGTGTAGCTCTGTCCCAGGGCTGTAGTCGAGCCCCTCTCTCCGCAGATCGCGTTGGGCCACCGCGCGGGACGGTCGTCATGCCCATGTGAACCGCGCCCAGTGTCGTAACAATGGTTAAATACAACGTTCTCTTCGCCGTCACAATCGCCATTTCCCTGGCTGTTGGTAAGTAAAAATTAAAACTATTACATTCTATTTTTAAATGTCAATATTGTTTACATATTTGAAAAAGGAATATTGTTTTTTTTTCGGTGTTAGCACCTCATTCTACGTTCGAAAAGTTGATGTTTTGATGTATAATTCTATTTGAAAAAAGTGAGATTTAAAAACATTAATTTACATAGTTTAATTACGTTATATGGATAGTAAAAGTGTTGCCACGTTAGTTAATCTTCATAAATTAAATAACGTACTTCAGAAACGGGCTCAGTGACTTAATTTGTGTAGTTTCAGAGGTTTCTTTGAAGGTTTATAACCAGATTTTATAGGTTTTGTCTTCGACTAAATTATACAATTATTTTAGGTCCTTTGTTGACACGACTGTCCAAAAAAGGAGTGTAATTTTTTCAGGATATTTATAGCAATTTCATTATTCAATCATAACTTTTAATATACCTGACCCGATTTGGATGTATGAGGTATCCTTTGCAACTTTATTGGAATAACTTACGAGTGATCGGTACTGATTATAACTTTGTTCGAATAAAATATTTTTGCCGGGCAGGTACCTATGCTTTTCCAAATTATTATTTACCTACTTTCATTAATTAACGTATAGTTATCAATATTTGATCTGCAAGTTAATTTAAATATTTTATTAAATCTTTTAATTGAATACCCACGATAAGGTAGTTACCTAAAATTGTTGGTGTTTTTGTAGGTATTTTCATGCCGTTTGATACTCTCAAAGACGTTAGTGATTGTGCGGCTAAGCACGTAATTAATTTCCTTGCGATTTACAACCGCATAGCAAGGAATCAGGTCAATTTTTTTTTCTAATTTATTTAGCTGCTACATTGTTGTTTAGGAGTTATTTTTTTCGCCATACCCATTTGTTTACAAAGTGCCCGATTGGCAGCAATAGCACAGGCAATAGGCTCGCCCCCTATTACATGGGATCGAAAATCATAGACGGCGAAATGTAGGTGTTTAAATGCACCTCTGAAGGGGTAGCCTTCGGAGATTACGGGCGTGACGTATCTATCTATGTATGTATGTTAGATTTCCACGCCTTTTTTCATTGTTCTTGGAAACATTTGGCCTTACCTAAATCTATATACCTACGTATCACATATACCTACACTCTTACATATGAAAGCATAAGGAATGTTGATATTATATGTGACCAGCGGCAACTTAAATTCGACTTTGCATTTCCAAAGTTTAACCCCCAAATTGAAGTGACAATTTAGAAGCTGATGCTCTGGCACGGCTGCTGTTTTACATGAGGGGTCGGATGACTCTTGCAGGAGACTCTACCTGGGAATCGGGTGGTCCATGGCCCTATACAGGTGTCCAAAATTATAGGAGGTAGGACACGACGGTATCTCCCGTCCGAAATGAGCTGTCCAACTGGGGAAGTACCTCCGCCCTACAGAAGACCGCGGTCATAATAACCATCGTGTTGTGTTCCCGCCGGTAAGTAGTGTAGCCAGAGCTCACTATACCCCTCCTTCCCCTCCCCGTCCTAGCCTCCCCACCCCTTCCCAGCTCTACCCCTTTCCCTTCAGGGTGGGCAGCGCGTGTGTGACACCCTTAGTGTGGTACACGTTCATAGGCCACGGTGACCGCTTTCCATCAGGTGGGCCGTGTGCTTGTCTGCCACCTACGTAGTATAAAAAAAAATGGTCAGAGATCCTTAAAGATAAGCACGTGTAGAAGCTGCATGCTCTACAGCGCCATCAGGACTACCAGAGGGCACAGCATGATATCGTTTGACGCAGTGAGTCTCCTCGCCGAATATCAATACCTGGTAAGACCCATCATGGGGGACTGGCTAGAGAGGCCACACGGCAGTCTCGCTCAGCCTACGGGAGCTTTGTTGGTTACCTGCATCGAATTCAAAAAGAGCCAACGTCCGAGTGCCATCACTGTGATACGAGCGAGGACTTGGAGCTGCACAAGCTGACCAGATGTCCAGCCTGGGAGACGCCTAGGCGAGTCCTAGTGGCAGCCTAAGAGTGGGAGTTCTCGCGCTCGTCGCCTTCTCTGGCGCGCGGTATGCCTCCTCATACCCGGTAGCTAGATGGAGACACCATGGTCCTCCATACCGGCGTGTGAGGGATGTTTTGCCTACTATTTCATCTTCGGCAACCGAAGATCCAAAGACGGCGTTCAGTTTTAGTCGGCTCAAGTCCAACATAACCACTCTCACCGGCTACGGCTTGCGCAAGAAGTAGATTTCACGATCGAGAAATCCCGGGTTTGAATGTAACCGTTGCCCTCCCAACGTGAACCTAATACAGGGTAGGCATAAGCTATTGAGTTTAGTTGAAAGGGTTAGAAGGTTGCTAGTATTATTAGTATTATTAAAAAAAAATAACTTTATATAACTAAACTTTTTCGATTTTTTATATACCGTGACCGTCAATCAAATGCGCACCTGATGGAAAGCGGTCACAGTGGCCTATGAATGTTTGTAAAACTAGGGGCTCTACATTCGCGTTTGCTTACCATGTAGAAACCTTTTAACGCCCTTCTTGAAGAACTCCATATTGTAGTTGCTAGGAAAACCACGGTAGGAAGTCCATTCTTAATTAAAATTATTAAAAGATTGCTGATAACTTAAACTATCAGTCTCCCTCGTCCTTATTGAGCAGTCCGACTGGCCAAGTACCTTCGCCCTACAATACCGCAGGAAATAATAACCTTGTATTCTGTTTCCGGCAATGAGTAGGGTAGCCAGAGCTCACTGGAGAGGTTTTATGGTGTCAGTGGGAAGACCGAGGGCTTAAGTTGATACACTTGATACTTACTGCTTTGTGATGGTATGAAACCCTGCTTTGTCTTCTGCACTGACACAGAAACTATCTTAACCTTTAATTGCATTTAATTGCAATTTGAATGCCACCGATATTCTCGTCCGAATGTAAATATATTTTCATTGGTCTAGATTGCTATGTTATAATAGGTAATGTATGTATGCATAAACTTAAAAATAAAAAATATTTACGCTATTTAACATTGTGTTATATTGGCGGCGATTCGTGCATATGTTTCCATTAATTTATGTCATCTTACATCATCTAATCTTATCTTATCTATTTGTTACACTGCATCGACTGCCTTGGGTTCGGAATATTAACATAACATAACATAAACTCCCCCAAGGGGTAGGCAGAGTTACTAGCACCCACATTTCGCAAGTTTATGTTTAGGTCCCAATGTAAAAGGTGGCGAGCCTATTGCCATTAACCGGGCACTTACAAATCTGCGATAATACACACATAACTTCGTAAAGCATCGAAAAGTCATTGGTGTGTGCCATGGTAAAACCTGGGATCAAACCCGAGACCTCGTCTCAGCAGTCCATTACCCATACCACTAGGCTACCAATATTATGTTACACTGTTTATTCCCCTCGGCTCCACACCTCTATCCACGATCCCACCATAGACTAATCCCGGAAAAAAATAATTGTACTTTATCCCTGTACCAAATTTAATCCAAATTGTTTCGTTAACCACCAACCATCCATCAAAACTTGAACATTATCAATGCGAAAGTAAGAAAAAGTTAGAAAATAATATTTAAGATTATTTTATCGTATCTTATCTTATCTTTGTCTAATTAACTCGATTGCAGAAGAAAGGTCAACTCCTAGCTAGTTAGATGCTAGTGCGCATTCCGTTATCATACCACAGTAATACCATAATGTCATAACTCATAATACACTTTTTTAATCTTCTAGAAAGTTATAAATAAATAGAATTTCTCGCTGTATATAATGAATTATGTATAAAATGTTAATGAGTTCATATATATTGTGTATTTATGCATGTGTGCACTTAGTGTAGGAATATAATAGGCTGTGTGGGCAAGTGTAATATTGATTTATTTATTAATCATTATCATCTTAACGTAGTAGCCTAGTGGTATGGGTAATGGACTGCTGAGACGAGGTCTCGAGTTCAATCCCAGGTTTTACCATGGCACACACCAATGACTTTTCGATGCTTTTCGAAGTTATGTGTGTATTTATCGCAGGTTTATAAGTGCCCGGTTAATGGCAATAGGCTCGCCACCTATTACATTGGGACCTAAACATAAGCTGGCGAAATGTGGGTGCTAGCACCTCTGCCTACCCCTTCGGGGATATAGGCGTGAGTTTATGTTTATGTATCATCTTATCGTAGTTCGTGGACGCGTCTGAGGTTTTCACTGTGGCATGGGTTCGCTTATTCTATTTAGACTTTTATGGGAGTGAGTTTTATTTTGTTATACAACCTAAGCGGAGAAGCAAACCTGATGGAAAGTGGTTACCGTGGCCCATAGTTTGTGACGCCCTTGGATAGAGAGGAGGGAAGAAGTGGGGAGTGCAGAAGACAGAGAAGGGTTCTCGGTCTTCCCAGTGACAAAACTAAATATCTCCGGTGAACTCTGGCTACCCTACTCACCGCCGGAAACACAACACAAGGTTATTATTAGCCGCGGTATTCTGTAGGGCGGAGGTACTTCCCCAGTCGGACTGCTCAATTAGGACGCTAGATACCGTTACGCGCTATTATCATATTATTTGCGAAATAATAGGCAAATTGACACGGGTAGTGATGAAATTCAAGATGGCGTAATTTTGTTATTCTTGAGGTTAAAAGGTTTATTTTATGTTATGACATTTCGATCAAATTTGACCTTTGAAATGAAATGAAATATTTATTTGCTCAAAAACATGGTAACATTAAGGTTTTCAGTATATGTAAGGTATAATGTTTAGCCTCAGACTGTGGCATGCAAATGTTTGATAGTCGTTATCATGCTGAATACAAATATTATTGAGAAAATTATGAATTATATTGATTAATTTAGTCATTAATTAATTTTATACTGGTTGATTTTATAGTGGTTTTGGAAAAAAGATTTTGGCCACAATTTCGATAGTAAAATCGTAAGGATGTCCTAATTTGGCGAAATATTTTTTTTTTATACGTCCCATACATTTTTATGTTCACCTGCACATTATTGCCATACATAAAGTATTTTTTTTCTTTCCAAAATTAAAACTTCCAGTCAATTTTGCTACCGAAACTGTGTGTGAAACAAAATATTCTTTTTCCGAAACCACTATAAAATGACCGTATAAAATCAAGTATCTTTTAGGGATAGACTGATGTCAGAAACATTTGTGTAACTTAAAAACAAAGGTACGAGTATCATTTGATTTTCTATTTCCTTTTAAGTACTCTTAAATGGATTCACATGTAATTTATGACAAAAATAACAGAACAAATTGTATATTTATTGGTTGCAAAAGGTTTCACAAATACCTTTGAAAATGCTGCTCGGCGAAACCGGTTAGGTACAGTAGTAATGACGGGTGATGCCGCCTGACACCCTAGCAAAAGCAGGCCACGCCGACGGCGGAAAGTGTCACCCCATAATCAGGGACTAGATGGGGACACCATGGTCCACCATATTAGGGGAAGAGGGTCATCTCAAAAGAGATGTCCCCGGGTCTGCCGGAGTGCGAGAGATATGTCTTATATAATCTCACCTCCGGGCAATCAAGGTCCCATGAACGACGTGCGTTTTAATCGGTTCGAGTTCGACATAATCACCTCCACCGGTTTTGGCGGAGGTGGTATCCGTGGAGATTTTTCGCACGATTAAAAAAAGGTACAGTAGTAATAAATACAGTGGAGAAGTACAAGTGTGTTATCAATTATGTATAACAATAAGTTCCACCAAGTCCCATTAATCAACAGTATATAATGTTTATTTACGCCTATAAATCTCCAAAGGGATACGCACAATGCGCTAAATTTAATTTTCTGTTTATAGTATAACAGAGCGCACTAGAGAGGTTTTGTGTTGTCAGTGGGTAGACTGAGAAACCCTTCTTTGTCTTGTGCACTGACAGCACAGAGGCTCTCTTAACCTTCTCCCCTCCCCAATTCCCCTTCCCCCCTCTTCTCTATATGGTCGGCAGCACGAAAGTTACGTTCCTGGTGTTACAAACGTCCATTAGCCACCATCACCAGTTTCCATCAGGGTCGCGTGCATATCTGCGATATAAGTGGCAAGAAAATGATATAAAAGAAACTACGCTCGTTGAGATATTTATCATGTTATATTGTAAATTACTTGAACGTTAATGATTAAAAACAGGTTTTTTTTTTATACTACGTAGGTGGCAGACAGGTTATTTAATATTTAATTTTGAAATCATTCAATCTGTTACATACAAATACGTATTCACGAACTCACAATCACACGCAATGTTCAAAGTAATGATTCAAATTAATGATTATATCAAATTGTATAGATGTACAAACAATAGTATTATACAGGATGTAAAGGAAACGCTTCCGAAGCCGAAGTCCCCTGGTACTACACAGGTAGGTACTACAGGGGACTTCGGCTTCGGGTACACTACATATTGGCATAAAAATACGATTTGTTTTTTTTTTTTTTTTTTAATAATATCACGCCTATATCCCCGAAGGGGTAGGCAGAAGTGCTAGCACCCACTTTTCGCCAGTTTATATTTAGGTCCCAATGTAATAGGTGGCGAGCCTATTGCCATTAACCGGGCACTTATAAACCTGCGATAAATACACACATAAAAATAACACATAACACATACGATTTGGTAATTTTAAAAAATGTATTATACCATTTAACTACCGTTATTCACTCTCCATCGTATTAGTAAAGCTAAATGATAAAATAATTTCATTAAAATAACATCAACTCGCATTGTGGCGCTATTTTTTTGTAGTCATGGTTTTTTTTTACGAAATTATTGTTTCATTTAGCTTTACTGATAGGATGGTAAGTAAATAATGCTAATTAAACGGTTTAAAAAATACTTAATCCTATTTTTTATGGATATATACCAGGAGTACCTTCTACCAGGGGACTTCGGTTGCGAGTACGTTTCCCTAACACCCTGTATACATGTATAAACATATTACACACTGGTGAATGTACATGCAATTTACGTGCGTGCAGATGCAACTAAGACGTATACACACGTACACATAATACGGAAGGGAGAGTTATAACAGTTACGGTGTAATTACGAGTACAATGATATTCCTATAGTTTTTGTCCACACGAATCTCTAAGACGTCGACGTGGGTTCAATTTCCGCTCAGTGTAAATATTTGTATGCATGAATATGTAACATAACATAACATAAACTCACGCTTATATCACCGGAGGGGTAGGCACAGGTGCTAGCATCCACATTTCGCCAGTTTATATTTAGATCCGAATGTAATAGATGGCGAGCCCATTGCCAATAACCAGGCACTTATAAACCTGCGATAAATACACACATAACTTCGAAGAGCATCTAAAAGTCATTGCTGTATGCCATGGTAAAACTTGGGATCGAACCCGAGACCTCGTCTTAGCAGTCCGTTACCCATACCACTCGCGGTTATCTATTAGCATTAACCTGGTCATACATCGGTGAGCACGTTAAACCGGTACCGGTTGCCTTACATCTATGGCAGTCGTTACGGGTAGTTGGAGCCCTCAAAAGTTCGACTAGTCTAACTACATAACATCGACATCGCTAATTGGTAATGGAGGTCTATTAGAAAACCGATCCCAACCAAATTCGGAAAATGTTCGAAGAGTAATGATATTACTCCAAAGTCCGTCTCTACCATGGTGAATGTTCTGATAAGCTCTTCCAATTAATCCCACCCTCCCCTTTCCTATATAGGACAACACGTGCACAGCTTAGATGTCACCCGCATATGGTGCAATATATTACATCAAGAACCAAGCGGTTTGGTGAGTCTTTTCTCTGCCGCACCATTATGTCCTGGAATTCCTTACCGGCGCACGTGTTTCCTTCTTCCTACAGCCCCGGGTACTTTAAGCGGGGCGTGAAAAAGCATCTGATGAGGCCGTCAAGCTGAGCGCCACCATTGTAGCACTGTACGTGTTTGCAATGGTGACCCTCTTTCATGAGACTCTTAACATCAGGCGAGGTGAAGTTGAAGTGCCATAAATGTAACTAAAAAAAACAACTCGCCAACACCAGGCTCACAGAGAACGAAGGTCATTCTGCGACCTCTGATGCTCGAATCGCCTTCACTCATTACGGGCTATGCAGGGCCAAAGACCCACTCCACCTCATCCTTTTTTTCTTCGTGTGCAAAATCCCCACGGCTACCACCACCATCAAAGTTGGTGGAGGTGATTATGTCAGACTCGAACTGACTATAACCCATTTCGCAACGATTGCCGGAGGTGAGATTATACAAGACTCTCTCGCACCCCGGCAGACTCGGGAAACCGCTTCCTCATCTGACCCCCTAACCTGGAAAAACTATAAAAGCAAGGTTGTTTTAGACTCTGAAGGTCTTACTGAGGCCCATAGACCTTAAGTACGTACCGTGTGTATTCTATTGTGTTATGTTTCAATAACTTGCACTAAAGCCTATGAAATTTCTTTTGTTAACCTATTGTTATGGCCTCCTTTGTATGATTTAATTTCGAAATATACTCAATTTTCGACATGATTTATTATGGTTTCTTGCTGACATGACGTGGTGGTAATACCTTTGAACGGTTAGCTACGACAGGGGTCCGGGTTTTATGCCTGCGTAGTGAAAAGGGTAGGTGACATCTTTTCAACATAGTTTTTCGGAGGAAAAGGTTGACTGGAAGAGATCGCAGTCTGCGATAAGACCGCTCCATGGAGAACCGAATATGTTATAATAACTGCCTACTCAATGAACTATGTTTTGACTATAATATGTATTAATTGCTGATGTACAATAAAATGGTATGCTATTCTATTAAATAAAAACTCAGCCTAACCAACCGACCTTTTTTTTATTGTGCGTAAAATCTCCACCTCTACAAAAATCAGTGCAGGTGATTATGACGACTAAAACGCACGTCGTCCTTGATTGCCAGGGGTGAGATTATTTATACAAGACATATCTCTCGCACCCCGGCAGACCCAGCGACGTCTGTTTTAGGATGACCCCTTCCCCTAATGTGGGGACCAGAAGATTGCAGAAGGGTTGTAGAATGTTGCAACACTGTATAGCATTATGATATTATTAGTGGAGAAAATAAATATTTACAACTCTTTAACACTTGGCAAAGAACGTATTTGCTAAACCGTTTAGGACAAGATGAAATTAAATTTTCTTAGACTTGTGAGCTTTAAAATAAATGCCGCAAAGGCTACATCAAATAAGAAAAGGTCCAACACAAGTTATATCAAATTTTAGCTACAATTTTGTTACGAAAATTCAATTTAGTACAGAAACAAAATTATTATGAATGAATAAAAAAAAGGAATTCTCCGAGAGAAAAGTATTTCGTTTGTATATATTTTTCTTTGTCGCAATTACATCACTGTTGACTCAATAAGTCTTGAGCAGAATTTTCTTATAATTGATTTTTAGACTAATAGGAATTCAGAAAAGAAAGAAAAAAGAAAAAATAATTTATTTTCAACATGCTGCAGCACACACAAAACAACATTTCGGCTTACACGTAACTGACTTCGTAAACTTAGTCTATGAATGACATCATGATTATTATATAATCTATGGATTATGGATCCATTTTGTAAACAATAGACATAAACAAACAAATACGCGTATAAAATTTAGTGGCCCATTGTTTACAAAATTTACCTGTTAGTCGCCTAAGTTTTAAGTACAATGGTTGTATTTTTTATTATATGCGCTGCAGCTGCCAAAACTGGTCGCCGCTCAGCTATGTGCTGTGATGTAGTCAACAAAGTGTAGACTACACCAAGCGCTGGTTTTCGTTAGCAACCAACCTGGTGACGCATCACGCATTCAGTGATTTTTGGTTACGTAATTTTTTTATTCTGTCGCCATGGTATTCGTGGTTTAGTATTTCGTAACCAGTTACAAAAGTAATCTCTTTCGTCCTTGATCATAACCAGTTGCGATCGAAGATGTTGCTAGTGTCGATCTTAGAAAAACATCTTAATCGTAAGTGGTTACGACCAAGGAGGTATATTCTTAGATCGCAACTAGAGTCCTCTATCGTAACTGCTTTTGAACTAGAAAGCAAATATAACCCGTTTTGATCATGGATGAAAAGACTTCGTAAACAATTGGTTATGCCACACTGGTTATTCAATTGTCTAGCTGTCATTATACCTATCATTTTTACATTTGCTCACGCCTATATCCCTCCTGGGTAGGCACAGGTGATTTACAACCACATTTTATCAACCATCGTATTCAGTTCCACGTAGTAGGAGGTGGGTGAGCCTATTGTCATATTTCAAGCACTATTGTTGACTCAACCTGACTCGATTTGAGGTTAAGTCTGGGCTGTATCGGTCTGATTTTAAACAGCTCTATCCCTTATTCGCCTTGTACGACACCGCATGAGAAGAGATGGGATGGCTTGAACTCTAATCTGTCGGGAACCACGTGGCAATAGTGTTTTGTTCTTGCTATTTGGATACAGATCCCTAAAAATAATTCAACAACTTGTTACCTAATCAAATTCCTCGAGGAATTCCTACAGTTCAATTCCAAATATCTCATCAATAAGCTGTTCGATTTTAGATTGACATGGTCATTTACGAATTCACTATTAAATCGATCGGGATATTTACCATGTTTGTTGATTTCTTCGCGTAACCTCCCGTAAATATCCCGATCGATTTAATAGTGAATTAATAAGCTGTTCTAAGCATTTTCAGCGTCTTGCCCAAATATTCCCGTTTCGTAACTTTGTTACGTAACTACGGTCTGAATTCTGATCGAGATATTCAATTCTCCCGGGGAATATAGGACTCTATGTGCCATGTAGCCACGTCTGGAGTTATTGGTATTCGTTCCAATTGGGACAAGGAGCTTTCGATTGATACGGTCGCGTCGTTGGAGTGTATTGATAGAATTGGGGAGGGTAGAAGTCGAAAAATTATGCGATCAAAAGATGAGTACCGCTTTTGTTTGATAGGTAAGGTTTTACTTCAGGAGTTTATGCCTTCAGGACCTTTGATGCTCGATTGATATATTAAATTATGAACTGTAAAAATACCGGTTTTTAAGATTTTGTACTGAAAGGGTAAATACGGAATTCTATAAATAAGAATCTTTTCTTCTTTAATTCTTTATTGCACACACAAAGTACAGAAATAATACATATATATTTGCAAGAATCATGTACAAGGGCGAGCTTAACTCACAATGTCTTTTAGACACGTTACTTCCGTTATTTCCCCTAAAAATTGTACTGTTGGCCCTATGTCGTATTACATTTTTCATCCAGAAAATTTCCAGAAAGTTCTTAGAGTTATGAAGATAATTTTTAAACCATCTCAAAGTGAATGGTTATTTGTTTTTTTTATATCACTAACGTGCCAGACCCTATATGACCCATTTTATGTAAAGTAGTAATCATGGCCTATGGAAGTTAGCAACGCCTGAGGCATCTCACTCGTGCTACTTACCCGGAAGAAACCGGAACCGGTATCTGGAAAAATGTGTGAAGGTGAAGAGACTGCCATGTGACCTCCCTCCACAACCAATGATCCAATGACCAATGGCGATATCGAAGTTCCAAGTGGTGAGGTCACAATGATTATTTATATTCTGTTCTCTGTGGTTATCACAAATTCACATAGACAGAAAAAAAATGTCTGAAGTTTCATAAGGGTTGACCTTGTTTTAGTAAATTCATGCAAACCGTCTGATCTGGCGCTCACGTTACTGTAATATGGAATTTTTTTGCATATATTACACCAAATATTAAAAAAAATACATATTTTAATATAACCCGTATTTTAATAAGCTATGCTTGATTTAAACGCTGACAGCGGTGTTGACAATATACAAGTGTAGGTATTATGTTTCAGATTATTATTATTATTTCACCAAAATATTTTATATTCACAGTGGTTCTAGGTCTAAATATTATATTTATATTAAATAAAATAAATTACAATATATTTTTGTTATAATATCACGCCTATATCCCCGAAGGGGTAGGCAGAGGTGCTAGCACCCACATTTCGCCATTTTTTATTTAGGTCCCAATGTAATAGGTGGCGAGCCTATTGCCATTAACCGGGCACTTATAAACCTGCGATAAATACACACAATACATAACTTCGAAAAGTATTGGGTCATTGGTGTGTGCCATGGTAAAACCTGGGATCGAACCCGAGACCTCGTCTCAGCAGTCCATTAACCATACCACTAGGCTACCGGTTGCAATAATAAACGAAATAAATTAAAATACTTACAAGAATTTAAAAAAAAATTGAGTAGTAAGGGCGGAAAATTCAGGCGTCGAAAATTATTTTTACCAGCTCACGTGTTTATTCTTCGTACAGTCCCGGGTCCTTTAAGCGGAGCGTGAAAAAGCATCTGATGAGGCCGTCAAGCTGAGCGCCACCATTGTAGCACTGAACGTGTTTGCAATGGTGACCCTCTTTCATGGGACTTTGCCTTCAGCTTAACATCAGGCGAGGTGAAGTAAATTGACGAGTATTTCCGCATACCTGGGGGCTAGATGGGGTCACTATGGTTCCCACATTAGGGGAAGATTAGGGTCATCTAAATAGAGATATCCCCGTATCTACCGGGGTGCGAGAGATATGTCTTGTATATAATAATCTATCTAACCTCTCAGCGTTTTAGTCGGTTCGAGTCCGACATAATTTCCTCCACTGGTTTTGGTGGAGGTGGTATCCGTGGGGATTAGGCGCACGATAAAAAAAAGGTAAGAAATATTTAAATATGTCGATGATTACGCTTATGTAATGTAAACTAATTGTAGGAGATTGTGTTACACTAGACATTCCTCACGAATGCGAACAGCGACTCCACCCCGCCTCATTAAAATTCATACACGAAGATAAACAAACAAAACGGAATTTCAAACTAAATTCAAAATTATGAATGGTCGCATAAAGTGTCTCAAATGAAAATTCGTATTTCGCATAAACAAAACCTCATTTGAATAAAATCCGCAACAAAATTTGAACGTTTTTATCCAATGGGGGTCATGCGTGTGGCATGTACCGATGGCCTATGGTGTTATGTGTGGCATACGGAACATAACCCAACCTTTGTGTATTTACAAAAAAAAACTGAAGTCATTAGCTTTTTAACATAACATAATATAACATAAGCCCATATCCTTGAAGTCACACCCGAAGCACCCACATTTCACCAGTTTATGTTTTAGGTCCCAATGTAATAGGTGGCGAGCCTATTGCCATTAACAGGGCCTATTGGCATTATAAACCTGCGATAATATAAAAAAAGGAAAACCAACAGTATATCTCGACCTCCGTGGCGTGGCTGTAATGAACGCGACTGCTACGCGAGGCGCGGGTTCGATCCCCGCTCAGTGCAAATATTTCTGTACTTGAATATCTGCATTGGTCTGGGTGTTTCTATGTATAATATGTTTGTATTTAAAAAAAATGTATCTTAGTATGTTTATCCGCGTTCTAGACTCCGTAACACAAGCTAGTTAAACTATGCTTACCATGGGTCTAGGTGACGTTGTGCAGATTTTACTAGAATATTTTAGGTAACCCATATAGTAAGCGCTTGGGAAATCCTCAGCTGGGATTTCATTCTACAGCCGGTGTGTATGTGGAATGAAGTTTTGTTCGTGAATCAGTTCACAGACAAATAAAACAGTTTGGGCCCAGGGTAGTGGCCTGGCTTCTTGCTCTCTTTAACAACTGCCTAGAGTCCTTCAGGATCCCTAAACCGTGGCGGAAAGCAAAAGTGATAGCGCTACTCAAGCCTGGCAAGAATCCTAACGACCCTAAAAATTATCGCCCCATTTCTCTACTCTGCCACACCTTCAAAATGTTCGAGAGAATGTTGCTGGGCCGTCTAACACCCATGCTGGAGACTAATCTCATTCCCGAACAGGCTGGATTTAGACCCGGTAAATCGTGCACCAACCAAATCCTCAACCTTACACAGCACATAGAAGATGGCTTTGAGACCCAAAAAATAACCGGGGTCGTATTTGTTGACTTATCTGCAGCATATGATACGGTTAACATCAAAAGGCTTCTATCCAAAGTACTCACCATGACTAATGACATGGGTTTCACTCAAATCTTGAAGGAGCTCCTTACAAACCGCAGGTTCCAAGTACATATGCAGAACAAAAAAAGCCGATGGCGCGCTCAAAAAAATGGACTTCCACAGGGTAGTGTACTGGCTCCAGCACTTTTTAACATCTATACGAATGACCAGCCAATATCTCCGAACACAAAACACTTTTTATACGCAGACGACCTGGCGTTAGCTGTGCAGACGAAAAACTTCGAAGAGGCGGAAACCAAACTGGGAGCGGCACTAGAGAGCTTAGACCGATACTACAAAGGGAATGGACTTCGACCTAACCCTTCTAAAACCCAGTCATGCGCTTTCCACTTGCGTAATCGAGAAGCAAACCGATCTCTTAGCATTTCGTGGCGAGGGGTCGAAATCGAACACTGCCCAAAGCCACGTTACCTCGGCGTTACTCTCGACCGTGCTCTTACTTTTAAAGCCCATTGCCTCAACACCAAACAAAAAGTGGCGAGTAGAAATAACTTGGTGCAAAGATTAACATCCACGTCATGGGGGGCAGCCCCACATGTTGTCCGTACAACTGGCCTTGCACTTTCCTTCTCAGCGGGCGAGTTCACGTGCCCAGTGTGGCACCGCTCCGCGCACGCGAAGGAGGTTGATACTGCCTTGAATGACACATGCCGTATCATAACGGGCTGCCTTAAGCCAACTCCCCTGAACAGACTTTACCCACTCGCCGGTATTGCTCCACCAAGCGTGCGACAGCATGTTGCGTGTGAGGTTGAGAGGAAAAAACAGGAGATACCACTCTTCCAACACACCATACCCAGCTCCCGCCTTAAAAGCAGAAAAAGCTTTCTGCGGTGTACTGCAGCTGTGGTGGGCGAACCTGAAAGCGTTCGGCGCCAGAGGTGGCTCGCGGAATGTGCACCCCCTCTAGACAACATCCAGCCCGCTGAGAGTCTTCCGCTCAGGCATAAACTGAAGTGGTCCACCTGGAAGTCCCTTAATAGGTTGAGGTCTCAGGTCGGCTGCTGTAAAGCGAACCTGGTAAAATGGGGTTACCTAAATGCGGACAGTGTTGGCTGTGAATGTGGAGCACCACTGCAGTCGATGGACCACCTCCTGACGTGCCCGCTTTGCCCTCACACCTGCATGGTCGCCGACCTGAACGAAGTGACGGAAGGTGCAGTTGGTGTCGCCAAGTTTTGGGCTGGGCGCATCTAACTTTTATTTATTGTTGCCACTGACACGAAGAAGAAGAAGAAGTTCACAGAACTACTAGTTTATTGTAATACTAGCTGACCCGCGCAACTTCGTCTGCGTTACCCCATTTTTGCAACATTTTTCATTCCTGCTCCGCACCTGTTGGTCGTAGCATGATGTTATAACATATAAACTTTCCTCTTTAATCACTATCTATTAAAAAACCGCATCAAAACCCATAGCGTAAGTTTGAAGATTTAAACATACAAAGGGACATAGGGACAGAGAACGCGACTTCGTTTTATACTATGTAGTGATAATATACACACAGAGCCGGAACCGAACCCGCTAATTCATATTTCAGAGTCAAACACTACCGTTTTACCATAAAACAAATATGATAATTAGCGGCGACCATTTTGAAATTTGGCGTTAGTTTATGACTCTTAATTCATTTAGTTGTATGAATGTGGTAGTTAATTGCGCGATATAATTACGTTAAGTTAATTACGCCATAAAATGAGGCGGGGACTGGCCTGCAGCTTAATAGAATACGGTAAAAAATATCTCCTCAAAATTGAACATTGTTAGCATATTAGGCAGATTTTCACCAGTATACCTTCCTTGAGCAGTCCGACTGGGGAAGTACCTCTACCCTACAGAATACCGCGGCTAATAATGACCTTGTGTTGTGTTTCCAGCGGTGAGTAGGGTAGCCAGAGCTCACTGGAGAGATTTTGTGTTGTCAGTGGGAAGATCGAAACATCCATATTTGTCTTCTGCACTGACAGCACAGAGACTCTCTTAGCCTTCTCCCCTCCACCTTCCCCTTCCCCCCCTCTTTTTAAATGGTCGGCAGCACGAATGTGACGCCCCTGTTGTTGCAAATGAACATAGGCCATGGTAACCACTTTCCATCGAGTGGACCGCGTGCTCGTCTGCTACCTAAAATCATGTTTTTATAGCATGTCAATTTGACTTCACCTCGCCTGATGTTAAGATGAAGGCAAAGTCTCATAAAAGAGGGTCACCATTGCAAACACGTTCAGTGCTACAATGGTGGCGCTCAGCTTGACGGCCTCATCAGATGCTTTTTCACGCCCCGCTTAAAGGACCCGGGACTGAAGGAAGAAGGAAGGAAATGTAATTGATATTCTTATTAAGGTTACATTGAGTACGGTAGCCAGAGTTCACGGGGAAGGTTTTGTATTGTCAGTGGGATGACCAAGGGCTTAAGTTGATACTGCTTTGTGATTGACATTGTCGAAGTATTGCAGTAAGACTATTTCGAATCAAATCAAATCAAATCAACAACAATCAACAAATCAAATTTGTCGAACAACTGACTAGTCTGATGGTATGGGTAATGGACTGCTGAGACAAGGCCTCGGGTGCGATCCTAGGTTTGGCCAAGGCACACACCAATGACTTTCTGATACTTTCCGAAATAATGTGTGAATTAATCGCAGGTTTATAAGTGCCCGGTTAATGGCAATAGGCTCACCACCTATTACATTGGGGCCTAAACATAAACTGGCGAAATGAGGGTGCTAGCGCCTCTGCCTACCCCTTCTGGGATATAGGTGTAAGTTTATGTTAAGTTATGCTGACCTAGATGTTTGTATGATAACTGGGACTGATGACGACTTAACGTGCCCTCATGAGACACTATTAAATTTTCTGTTCTGAAATAATGTTAAACGAATCTAGCTGAAACTTGACAAGCCATCCAGATCCTTTCATTGGTTTTTCTGGGATCGAGTATCAAAATATCTAAATAACAATCTGTTTAAAACACTTTTCCAGCACAATTTCTTAATTACTTCCCATAAAAACTTTCCACCAAGTTTAATATAATAAATCTTAAAAAAAAGTTGAATAGAATCGGAAACCAACCTTTTATACAAACAGACAATCTATACACCACAGATAAAATTGACATCTCTATAGACCCAAAGTCTGTATGTCCTAAATAACCGCAGACATTTCGGGACTAGAGTTTACTGCCCCATTCGAGGGGCAGTCGTTTATTTTATGGCTACTTTGCACCGTCATTAAGTGGTGTCGGAGTTATAGGCTCCAGTCTTTATGAGCTGATTTTTAGCTAGGCATGCAGAGAATTTGATGGACGGCTTTTGTGTAAATCTACGTACGGAATAAAAGAGTTCTATGTTATTTTATTTTGTTGGCTACATTTTTCGTTAAATTTTTAGGTAGGGGAGCGAGGGGCTTATTGTAACAGTCTTTATAAAAACTAATATACCTTAAGATCCATTGATTAAATTGCTACTAAATAAAAATGGATGGATGCTGTAACTCTTCCTCTACCAAATCAAGTAAAAATAATACCATTATTGGTCATTATTTTACAATTAATTATTTTCTAGAAGAAGTGCGGTGTTACAACTTACCTCGTACTTTACTACTTTACTAGTTATTGTATCCGCTATTTTACTTACTGTTGCAAAATTTGGTTTGAATAGGTACTTTATTTTAAGGGTTTTTTGTAAAAATAAGTAAAAGCAATCGATAAACATGTTTATGTGGGTAAATTTCTTGAATTTTCAACGGAATCAGACCTTTGCAGGATCTATTTTGTTATTTATAACTCATTACTATTTGAGATAAACCCAACGATGTTTTTTTTTACAAATTTCAATATAAAATGTCAAGAATAGAACTGGGGCCTACCACCACCGTTTACGAAACAGTCTTATTGCAGGAGCGTTTTGTTTGACATTTTAAGTAATCTTGCTTATATTCGTACCACAACCGTACATTATACATATAAAGTATTCTTGTTTAGCCTTTTTGTGACGTCATTTCCATTTTAGTTCATTCAATTGGTACCATGATGAGATTTTTAAACAATATTTTTTTTAGTAATATTGTTTTTATGTCAAAATTAGCCATCTTATTAAAGTTGCTCGAAGGCGACGGATTTATTATTGTTTTGCAAAATACTATTGAATAAACTATTTTCATAACCCAAGAAGCAAGGAACCCATATTTATTCATACAAACTTATAGAATAAATGCTTAAGCTCACGATTTTACTATCTTTTTTCGTGTTCGACGGATACTCCCGTATAACCAGCGAGTAGGTTATTTCGGACTCAAACCGACTAAACTCGCACGCGGTTTCATCGAAGTAGAGCAATAAGGCATTCCATCACTCCGATGGAGTCATTTTCCTCATATCCGGCTTTTAGATAGCCCCCTCGTACCCCGAGGTATGCTTATAAATACAAGTATAATTTGTATGACAGATATCAATTGATTTTTAGAGAGATTTTTAGATTTATCAAACAAATACAAATTTAAAGATAAAGTTAACCTACCCTAATACATATTTTACTTCAAAGCAAAACTCTTTTAAATATACTCTTTTAAAAAAAACTTTTTAAAAAGAAATCAATAAACAAAACACATTAGGTATAGGGCTTGACTCTAAAGAGATTTACCTCCGGTTTTAATAAACCGTCAGAATGCCTCCGGCTATTCTCCGGTAAAAGCTGAAATTATATTTAAAAGTTTAAAAATGGTCATATTCGTGAAGCGAATCCCGGACTTCTTGGTGAAAGCTTCGAGAGCGACCGGGACTAACGCAAGGATGATGATGATGATTTGTGAACATTTTAATTTAGTATTTAGGACATTGAGTTATCATCCATACATAATCACCTTACTAAAAATAACTCCAAACAAAAAAAAAATATATCAAGAATGTAAGGAAAATATAAAGAACACTATTTAACTTTACGTAAAATCTCCAAAGTTTTTGAAGAAGTAAACCGGGTCATTGGGTAAATCTAAAATCTCCGGAGGTTCTCCGATTTATCGTCTACGGGTCACAGCCCTAACGTGAATGATTTATAGCAGGGAATAGACAAAGATTATAAATAGTTCATTCATTTTAGACAGTTGGCAGGAATAAAGTAATACTGTATTGTACGCTCATGGTACGAATATGAGTAAGGTTGTTTTCAAGATGGAAACAAGAAAAAGGATGAGTGTGTGAGAAAGAGATGGAGCTATATCAATTGTATAGCGCCATCTCTTTCGAACAGAAAATTATGTAATTCGTAAAACGTTTTTGAAGAAATACTTACCTTTTTTAAATAACTGGCAGAATATTAAGTCAAAAACCATGAATATACAAAAAAGAAAAAAATATCAATGAGCAATCAAACAGGGCCGTAGTGAGTATATAACTAGAAATTCAAACAGGGCCGGTGCAAGGGACCTTCTTGATGATAATTTTAGAAGAACCGAGTGCATAGACTTTAAAAAAATCAAGTCTCAATCAAAAGTCTTCTAAAATTTCATATTCATTTCATGAAATGGCTGGCGCTAGCTCTACCGCGCAACGAAAAAGATGACGGTCCACCCGAAGTCACTTACAACTTGTAATTAGCAATATTGTGTCCGTACTTGATGCCATTCGAGACTTTAACTAAAGGCTCTCGGGTCACGATTAGATAGATAGTTAAAGTTCTTTAGTTCATGGCATTCAAAGTTTCCGAAAATGAAAAAGCTCCACATTATTTTTTAGACAGCAGTAGAATTTTTCATTATTTAATCATTTTATCACCTCTGCCTGCCCCTCCAGGGATATAGGCGTGAGTTTATGTTATGTTATTAATTTATTTGTTGTTGAATTCATTATTCTCAGGACAATTTGTGTGAATTTTTTTAAAGTCTATGCATATATTATATAATATATATATATATATATATATATATATATATATATATATATATATATATATATATATATATATATATATGTATAATTGTACGTGCACGCATAAAATATGTGCACGGGGGCGAAGTCAGGGCGCGTAGCTAGTTTGTATATTATTATAACAATCGTTGCTATGGAAACGGACATCATAGACATGCGCACTGCGTCTCTGTCACACACATAACATTCTTTCATTCACTTTTGTCTTTTAGATAGGGAGATAATAGCTTGGATTTTATTAAATGAGGCTGATAGATTTCATGCTGAGCGGTAATCGAACCCGCTTCCGAATGCTCTATCGCTACGCCACAGCAGTCACCAAAATAAATAATGATAATAACCCACTCATGGTTTTCATACACAATCTAGATTTGATTTTTTTATTTAAAATAGGGACAATAAAAAAAATCAGGTTTAATTGATTAAATTCTATTATTACATAAACCAAATACTTTTATTTCACAAGTGATTTTCGATGTACGAGTATAAAAAGTGATTATAATCTTAAAATAAACTTTTATGTAGCCAAACACTATTGGAAAGGGATGTTATTTGTTCAATTGAATTGTCTTATGGCTTTAATTGGACTCCTACTTGTCCGATAACATCTTCGAATCAGTTGCATGAATTTATAATCCAATCAATGGCAATCAACATCTAGAACATAAAATTTGATGTTACATACATAGTTGATACAAGTGAGGGGCCTTAACAGAAACTATATAATTACACCTATATTGCATTTACCTAGGTCTCAACGAATGTCTGTTGAGATATATTATGTTCCTTCACCGGAGGCCTTAATTCATCACACTGGATATAAACCAATGTCTTTGCGATTAGGTAGTACCATCAATTAATACATTCCGCATTATTTCCTCCAACATAAAGGGTTCACATTGCTCACGTAACTGCGTAGCTGTTTTCATAAATGGACTCGGCGTTATGAGTTTCTAAACACCAAATATTTCGTATACAATCGCCATCTAAACAGTCGAAATTTGTAGGTACTAATCATTAGATAGTTTATAATTATTTATTCTATGAGTTCACATAATTAAACACGGTACCTACACTTACTTTTTAGGACAAGATAATGATTTATTGAGACGTATTTTCCATAATAATTTCAATAAAACTACAGCTTCTTGTTATTTTTACTGATTTTTGATTGACGTTTATCAATCAAATTGAATGAACAATATGAAGGTGACGTCACAAAACTGCCGAGTCAAGAATGCGGTTTGCAATCTTGTTTTAAAGAGATGCTGGTACCAAAACATGAAGTAAGGTTGAAACAATACTGCTTTAAAAGATGGTGGTAAGGCCCCTGAAGAAAGAATACTTTGACTTACCGGTAGAACGAGGAATAAAAACTGATTGAAACCAAACATTATTGGTCGTTAAATTCCTAGTTGAAACATTACCAGTTGAAATAGAATTATTGATTTTGATCACATTAATTACATACATAAGTTCGTCCTCCTTAATTAATATTACATTGATTACATTCTAATTCATGTAGTGCGGTGTGTTAGCGACAGACCTCAAACTGTATACTATGCCTTTGGGAATTAACTCTGGACATACCACTGATCAGATTAGCAGTATCGTACATACATATAGTGATAGGTGTACAATTAGACAAGGCTTTCGCAATTTAAGCGTTGAGCGGACGAGGTGCAGTGCCTGCGATGAACTCTAAATTACTTTGGTTAAGTTTAGGAAACGCACGCCTTTACGGGTCTTTGATTGCTGGAGGTGAGATAGTAGCTAACATATCCCTCACACCATCACGTGGCCATCTTTTTTGAGATAGCCACCGTCTGGTGTGGACCACAGTGTGACTCCTTTTCTTCTTCGTGTGCAAAATCCCCACGAACGAATACCGTCCATCAAAGTCATAATTAGAGATAGTACCTACAAGACATATCTCTCGCACCCCAGGACTCTCGATTGCCGGCTCCATCCACCCCCTCAGCTCATGTGTATATATCTTATAATGTATATCATTACCAGATTGGATCGACTGAAAATTGGCGAATTGTGGTTTGTGAATATTATGCCTTTGGGTTTTAAAATGTGCATAATTAAGATAAATCAAATGAATACCAACCGCTCCGTTCATTATTGTTGCAATGATTAATATTATTCGGTATTCTCGCGATTTATTGGCGCTGAGAGTAGGTATTGAGTTTCCCTGAAGATTATATATTTACACTACAAATATATACTATATATTTCTACTGAAAATAGCAGCTTGTTTATTAAACCAGCCTTTTATGGAAGAAACTATCGTCTGAACTCCTAACCTCGAGACCAAAGCCTGTGATTTACTCGTACCCCTTTTATTTCCGTTCGCCAAATCCCCACGGACACCACCCCCACCAAAGTCGTTGGAGGTAATTATGTCGGACTCGAATCGACTAAAACGCAGGTGATCCCATTCCCCTAATGTGGGAGCCATGGTGTTCCCATCTAGCCTCCGGATATGGGGAAGCGCACTTTGCACCGCCGTCGCGGCTTCTTCTGATAGGGTGAAAGGCGGCTCCACCTGTCACCCCCAGGCCCACACTCATGGAAGACGGAGGTCATTCTGCGACCTCCGACGTCCGAGTAGCCTCCGCTCATCGCTGGAAGAACGGAACCGGATTCTTTTCGGACCCGCTGATCCGTACTCCAAAGATATTGATGGAGTACTCGTATATTTATTATTTATTACTATTTATATCCCGTTGTTATTTTTATATAAATATATTAACTATCAAATATATTGGTTCAAGCAAACCCAAAGATTATAAATGTTAATTTAGTTAGAACAACAATTTTCAAATTAATAAACACGAAACTATTATAACCAAGTTCACACTACCCGCAGAATTGAGGTAACCGCAAAATATCCGCCCAAATTGTGTCACCTCGCCTAATTAAAAGCAATTAATAAACCGAGTTGTATGCACAATCGGCGTATATATCCGCACATATCCGAATATCCGACACGCGGATATAGCCGGTTATATCCACCGTGGTCTGTGATCGATGGACTTGGATTACCGCCAGTACCGTATTTATGCGGTGCCAGTATACGAGACAGATTGCCGAATAAACGACTGAATAGTTCTCCTGTTGAGTTATGGACGAGGTTTGGATGCAATGAAGCAGGCTGGAAGCTGATGAATAATTGTGCAGAACATATTGAAGCAATTATTATACAATTGATTTTGATTTTTTGATTTTTGAACGCTCTGACCGCTTAGCCACGAAGCCTCGTCTTTTTATGACCGCGGGATATTCGAAGATCGCGGGTTCGAATCCCGTCGAAGCATTCACTTTCGCCTGTATAAATTTGATGAATAATTAATTTCTGAGTTCAACTTTTCTTGCAAATTACTTTTGAGTGTAAGAAAAAAAAATATTAACCCTAAATAGATGCCAAAGTAGCTTCTAATAAAGTATTTAATTTTTGACCTTATATCCGCGGTTTCGACTCAATACGCAGTCAGAGCAGACTATATGTACTGTGGCTCTGACAGCTTGAATTTATGACCTCGTTCCTATTACCCATGGGAATCTATTTTCCGGATAAAAAAAGTGTATAAACTTTATGTTTTCTGAACGCATTAGTGCTAAGTAAAAGTTATTGAACGCAAAGTATTATATTTCAAAAATTATATTGCTGTCTGTAGTGTGCGTACTGACTTTAATAATATATTATTTAATATATGGGTAATACTTTTATAAATTTTAATATATTATTATATTAATTATATCATAAAAAAATCTATGATAATCTACACAACGGCTACGCCTCCCAGATGTATAGTAATTTTAGCTTAACAAGGTTATCTTATGGGTTCTGAAATACGGATAAATATTATACTATAACCATATTCACGCACTTACATATTTTCACTGAGCGGGAATCAAATCCTCCTCCAGCCGCTTCATAATTTGCGTAATTTTCGAAGTTATGTGTGTATTTATCGCAGGTTTATAAGTGGAACCTATTACATTGGAACCTAAACATAAACTGGCGAAATGCACCTCTGCCTATCCCTTCGGAGATAATAGGCGTGAATTATGTTATGTTAAATAAAACCGAAAAATATGAAGCCTGTGCCTGAAAATATGAAGTTCTGATATTCATCAAATATGGAAGGCTACACCATGCTAAAATAAAAAAATTGCAGCGCACTTTTCATTCATAAATATTATAATATTGATCAAACGACTCACTGCAATTTTTCAATCGCAATTCAGCAGAATTAAAATATGTAGGGTTGCCAGCTCCCCATACCTAAAATCCGGATGGACCGGCCAGTTTCGCCGGAGATAATATGGAAGTAAATAGCCGGACAACTGTTCAGTTAGCCTAGTTTTTTTCTGTATTTTCTTGCGGTAGTTGCCACAAATATCACCAAACCGTACAAATACCACGCCCATTGCCCAACGGAGGGATTATCCCCGCGAGTGGGAAGGACGGTGTACCTAACCATGGAGTATGTCATTTACAGAAACATCAGTCATCAATAACTTTAGTGAGATTTAAAAAAATTGCCACGAAAGAATGAACAGTCCAAAAATACCTTTTGTTGTGGTCATTTGCTCGCTCGCTTCACAAAAGCCGGACAGGTCGGCCACCGATTGTTTTGGCCGGATACACAAACAAAAAGTCTAACTGTGTCTGACTTTATCCGGACGCGTGGCAACCCTAAATGTATATGCTTGATTAAAAAATATATTGAGTGAAATACCGAGTTGTTTACTAGGCACCTTTTAAATATGAGGACTAGATATGTAGTGTAGGGTTACAGATCCAAAAAAATAACCAGTAGGTTACTAGGACTTACTGTCTGTCATTCATCAACTCGTATCTCATGAACTGTGATAGTTATACATACAGTTGAAGATAGTGGTACCACATGAGGCCGTCAAACTGAGCGCTACCATTGTTTTTTTTTAATTTTTATTTTTTTGTATATGGCACGCCAATTTGACTTCACCTCGCCTGATGTTAAGCTGAAGGCAAAGTGTCATAAAAGAGGGACACCATTGCAAACACACTGGTACAATGGTGGCGCTCAGCTTGACGCCCTCATCAGATGCTTTTTCACACTCCGCTTAAAAGACCCGGGACTGTAGGAAGAAGGAAACACGTGCGCCGGCAAGGAATTCCAGGACTTAATGGTGCGGCAGAGAAAAGACTCACCGAACCGCTTGGTTCTTGATGGAATATATTGCACCGTATGCGGGTGAGATCTAAGCCCTGTAAAACTGTTGTTTGCCTTGAGCTTACTATCAGGTGAGCTGAAGCGAAATTGATGTGGTCTAGTCTCCTAGATAAATACGAACCTTTCGAGCCAAAGTCCGATCGCACTTGACCGATTTTTTAAACCATTGACTCGATGTCTGTTGTTAACGGCTAGCGACCCATCATTACCTGCATTATCTCGACAACGCATAGACGATATCAAAGTTTTTTACACGCAACGTGTTAGATGCTTTGATGATTACATAAGCGTATCATCAGATAGTTATAGATAAATTATGTAAAATGATTATCCTACACAAACCTTATTTGGGATTACAGAATAAATTCACTCACTCATATACGTATGAAAATAAATGCTAGAGTCTATATTACCCCTTTCTTTTCGTGCAAAATAATCCCCACGGATACCCCCTTCCCCGCCAGAGCCGGTTGGAGAGGTTATGTCGGACTCGAACCGACCAAAACGCAAGCCGTTTTTGAGTCTCTAGTTGCCGCAGGTGAGATAGTAGTCAACATATCCCTCGCACCCCGGCAGACCCGGGGCCGTCTCTAGAGTCTATATTACCCTCGGCAACTTTAATCGGCGCGAGTCCGACATAACCACGTCGCTGGTTTCGGGTCTATTTATCCGCACGGGAGAACCCCCATAGATGTTCGTATGACAACTGAAACCGGCGACGAGCACGTGCTCCGCCGAGTCACAGAAATACATACATACATACATACATACATACATAACATCACGCCTGTTTCCCATAGGGGTAGGCAGAGATCACGGATCTCCATTTGCTACGATCCCGACATACTATTTTCTCTTCATTAACTCTCATTACCTTTTTCATGCATGCTCGTCGGTTTAGGGTACTCCTGACCTGCCCCTTTTCTAACACTTCCCCGATTTGGTCTAGGTATGTGCGCCTAGGTCTTCCCCTTCCGACGGTGCCATCCACACTAGCCTCATACACCTGTTTCGTTAGTCTTCTCTCAACACGACCAAACCATCTTAACATACGTTTATCAATTCTCGTCACTACATCTTCTATCACTCCACATCGGTCTCTTATCACTCTATTTCTGACTCTATCTCTCAAATCATTGTCTCGGAAATCATTATCACTAATCCTAAAACCACCTTACATAGTGTTGCTTAACCTTGAAATATGTTAAAACCTACCTACTACCCTCCAAGCAGAATTTATTTCATAAAAATAAAACGAACCAACGTTGGAAATCCAACATTAAAACGCTCGTCGCTCACATTACACCTGACTTGTACGAAATGAAATGATAGAACTCAGTGGAATAGGATTTTATTCACTGACCGATTCGTTTGCCGGCCGAATGGCTCCCCCTACCCCACCCCCCAGCACCCTCGTGCGGGTACGTCCAGGCACGTCCCGTCCACCCGTCTGGCGGACAAAATAACGCTTTGGACTGTACATTTAGGGCTGTCACTTTGATTTGTTCGTTGAGCAATTATTTAATAATAATAGAGTAGGTAATAGAGTGCTTACCACCTACGTTGAATACATAATTGTGCACTTGCGGAATATTGCACATATTACAACATCTCCTCTGGTAAGTATTATTTTACTTGCTTTGAAGAGGGCGGTTTGATATTTCATATATTGTTATCGTTGGAGTGTTGAACCGCGTGTGGTTGGTGGGCCCCCCTCCCTCCCCCAATATATATTTTCTTGTAATGCATTTCCGCCAGGTAACGCCTACATCTATATCGTAAAACACTTGTACTTCTCCACTGTATTTATTATTGTACCTAAGCGGTCTCGCCTTGCGGAATTCTCACAACGCAAAATCAATAATAAGTTCCATCAAGTGCCATTAATCAACATTATAAATATGTTGAAGATGATTTGGGTATCTCATAGAATTGCACACATGAGAAGCGCCTTCAAAGTGCAACGTATTTGATTTATTCATAAAAATAATCACATAACATAACATAAACTCACGACTATACCCCCGAAGGGGTAGGCCCACATAGCGGAACCCGAGACCTCGTCTCAGCAGTCTATTCCATACCACTAGGCTACCGCGGTTTAAAAATAATAATACCAAGAAATAAAATAAAAACTAAATAAATAATAATATTATATAAATATTCTATTACAATCTACACAACGCCACCTAGACGAATGGAAAGTATAGCTTAATTAGCTTGTGTTATAGGTTCTATAACGCGGATAAACATCCTTAAATACGTGTATTTTTTTGTAAATACACACATATTATACATAGAAACACCCATAACAATACAAATATACAAATATATGCACTGAACGGGAATCGAAACCGTACCTCCTCACGCAGGAGGCGAACAACAATTATTCTCTGAAACTTTTCTCAACTCAGTTGGGGTCGGCTTTCCGGTCTAACTGTGATGCGGCTGAACTTCGATATTTTCCGTGAAGCTACTGCCATCTGACCTCCACAAGCAATGGTCCAATGACCAATGGCGATAGGAAGTCGTCGAACAACAAATTAAATTAAATTGCTTCAAAAAATGTAAAATTAAATCTTTCTGGCGATTTTACTTTTACATGGCATCCCTATCGAAATTCAGTAAAACGAAATTGGCGGGATTACGTAGAGAAATGAATTTACATGTTGTCCTAGAAAAGATGGCCACTGTTCATGATCCTGAGTTTCAGCAAACGAAGCCGGGATGGGATATTATTTAATTTCTTAATGGAGTTACGTTTGTTCTTTTGATATTGCGTTGAGGTTATAAAATATGGTACAGAGATCTACCTACTAAGCCGACATTTTATAAATAGGTAGGTATCATGGAAAACAATAAACAAGTGTAAGTGTGATGTATTCGGTGCATGCGTGTCATTTTTTTAGGTAAAGTTCATTGATTTCCGTAAAAGTTAATTATAAGTAAACTAATATCCAGTGTCCTCACTAGGGTAGCCGGTCCTCTGGGTACCTAATCCAATTAACTTATTAACTTTTACAACACTGTCTCATAAGAAGAAGAAAAAAACACAAAAACAAAACAAAATAAAATAACCAATACGTAAAACAAAGAGAATATTAATTAAACATGCACCAAAACAGATCAACTGGTATTAGTGTGCGTATTTACGCAACGAAGGATAAATTCAACAATATGAACCTTTTTGATAAGTATATATTATCTAAACTTTTTCCTAAATATTCAAGATTGTTCAATTCAAAGTATGAAACGCCTCAAAAACATTTTATCGTTTTTTTTTTTAACCGCTTCTAAAAAACTGTATTTTGCTCTATGATTCATTTAAAAACGAATCAATACAATATAAAATGAGATGAGATTCTACATAAATTGATAATACACTTTTACTTCTCCACTGTGGAGAAGTACAAGTGTATTATCAATTATGTATAAAAGTGAGCTCCACTAAGTGCCATTAATCTACAGTATAAATAATAAAAAAAATAAGATGAGATTCTAATTCCACGCATTCATCGGAATAATGAATCCCCTCTGAATTTGCCCATTTGGTTGGTATTACAATCTATTAAATAGTATTATATAACCAGAGCTTTCAGTGGCCACATCGTGCCTCTGGGAATTACTTTGTAATGTGTGTTGCAACTAATATCCGAGTATCCGACTGTGCGGATAATAGTGGTAAAGTTTATGTTGTACTTACTCCTTGATAGCTTTTGGAGTTTTTTTTTTAGAGTTTTAGAGCTTTTAGAGTTTAGAGATTTTAGAGTTACCTTGTAGAGTTGGTTAGTATATTTAATTGCTATTGATCATAGGTTAAATAGAAAGAATTTCATTCATCAATTTCTAAAATTAAGAACGATTTTTTTTTAAATAGACCGTAAACCGCCTTGTCAATAATTTAAAATTGGAAGTAATACAATAAAAATTGCCCGTGTTACTAGGCAAACTGAAATTTAAAAAAAATTAAACATGAAAAATTATTTTCAATATCAGCATTACTTGTCCCTTCACCCATAGAAGTTTTTGCCAAATGGCCATTGTCACTGACATTTAAATTCAATAATGTAGTAATTACGTCTAAATCATCTAAGTCGTAATTACATTAATAAGTCTGTGCTAGTAGTATAAATGTCTATGACTAAGTATTTGTTATTCTTTTATTATTTACTAGCTGACCCGCGCAACTTCGTCTGCGTCACCCCGTTTTTGCAACATTTTTCATTCCTGCTCCGCACTTGTTGGTCATACCATGATGTTATATACATATAAACCTTCCTCTTTAACCAATCTATCTATTAAAAAAACCACATCAAAATCCATTGCATAGTTTAAAATATTTAAGCGCACAAAGGGACATAGGGACAGAGAAAGCGACTTTGTTTTATACTAAGTAATGATTTAAAAGTTTCAACTCAAAACACCGTATGTATAACTGCTACATAATTACATTGTAATGAAAATCGTGCAAACAAATCAAATGATCGCTTAATAGTCCGTATGAACAGTTAAATGAAATTAAAAGCTATAAATAATAATAAATGTAGTCCATTCTGTCCGTGACACGCGACCACTGCCGCAGTCCAGACCATATTCGCAATGAATTTCGATACCTAAATTTATTGTGGAATGGATAATTGGAAAATCATAAGGATTCAAAATGTAATTACAATGCGCTTTATAGGCGCAGTACATTTTTGGTATATTTTTTCAGCATAGTAGGTACGGGGTGAAAATAGTGATGGACGAGCGCAAAACCTTCCTCATGGATTATATTATCACTATATAGTATAAAACAAAGTCGCATTTTCTGTCCCTATATCCCTTTGTACGCTTAAATCTTTTAAACTACTCAACGGATTTTGATGCAGTTTTTTTCAATAGATAGAATGGTTAAAGAGGAAGGTTTATATGTATATAACTTCACGCTACGACCAACAAGTGCGGAACAGGAATGAAAAATGTTGCAAAAACGGGGTGACGCAGACTAAGTTGCGCGGGTCACCTAGTATGAAAATAATTCACACACGTCAGGGCATTTCTCTTGTCTGGTGGTGACAGGTGGAGCCGCCTGTCACCCTAAAAGCAGGCCGTGGTGGCGGGGCAAAGTGCGCCTCCCAATGCCCTCGGGCTAGAAGGGGACATCGTGGTCCCTAAAGCCAAGGTGCAAGGGAAATGTTGGTTACTATCTCACCTCCGGCAACTAAGGATTCAAAGACGTTTTAATAGTAGACCATACAAATCCAAACATAACTTAACATAACATAAACTCACGCCTATATCCCCGAAGGGGTAGGCAGAGGCGCTAGCATCCACATTTCGCCTGTTTATGTCCAGGTTCCAATGTAATAGGTGGCGAGCCTATTGCCATTAACCGGGTACTTATAAACTTGCGATAAATACATAAAAGCACCGAAAAGTCATTGGTGTGTGCCATGGTAAACCTGGGACCGCTCCCTATACCACTAGGACAATACATAGGTACCTATTATCCTTATAATCCCTATAAAATAATTAGTCATAAAACATTTACAGAAGTAACAACACTACTGATTTAAATGTATCATGGCGGTCACTTTATTGCTAATAAAACCGAAGTCGTAAAAAAGATTTAACAGCCACTATTTGGCCACTTATGGCCGCTAAAGGGGCTGATATAATAGGGGCATTAGGAATTTGCGCCGCCTTTTTTAACTGATCATGGTGAGTGATGTACTCTTTTTTGTCATGTGGTAACCAGGGGGGGGGCACACCCAAAAAGGAGTGAAAAGAGGTACTAGCACCCACATTTCGCCAGTTTATGTTTATGTCCCAATGTAATAGGTGGCGAGTCTAATTGCCATTAACCGGACACTTATATACCTTTTCTTTTTTTTTTTTTTTTTTCGTGTGCAAAATCCCCACGGATACCACCTCCACCAAAACCGATGAAGGTGATTATGTCGTACTCGAACCGACCAAAACGCACGCCGTCCATGGATCCTCGATTGCCGGAGGTGAGATTATACAAGACATATCTCTCGCACCCCGGCAGACCCAGGGACATCTCTGTTGAGATGACCCTCTTCCCTAAATGTGGGGACCATGGTGTCCCCATCTAGCCCCTGGGTATGGTGTGGCATTATGTGTCATCGCCGTGGCCTGCTTCTGCTAGGGTAACAGGCGGCTCCACCCGTCACCCCCAGGCCCGCGCTCATGGGGGACGGAGGTCATTCTGCGACCTCCGACGTCCGAGTCGCCTCCGCTCATCGCGGGCAGTGCGGGCCCGGAATCTTCTCCGGACCCGCTCCGCCTCCTCCTTTTCGAGCATTACTTGCTCGCAGAAGGAGGCGGCGGCTGCCCAAGCACTCGCGCATCGTACCATCGCCGTGAGTGAGGTGGTGAGCGAGACAACTCCCACCCCTAGGGCTGTCACTAGGACCCGCCTTGGCGTCTCCCACGCCGGGCACTCGGTCAACGTGTGCAGCCCCGAGTCCTCGCTCGCATCACAGTGATGGCACTCGGACGTTGGCTCCTTCTGAATCCGACGCAGGTGATCCCCGAAGCACCCGTGCCCGGTGATTACCTGAGTCAGCCGGTACGAGAGGCTACCGTGTGGCCTCTCTAGCCAGTCCCCCATGATGGGTCTTACCGCCGCGCATACAGCGTGCCCTGCGCGTGATTGCCCAAGTCGTCGTTCCCACTCGGATACCATGTCACTGTGGAGCTGGGAGGACACTTATAAACCTGCGATAAATACACACATAACTTCGAAAAGCATCGAAAATTCATTGGTGTGTGCCATGGTAAAACCTAGGATCGAACTCGAGATCTCGTCTCAGCGGTCCATTACCCATACCACTAGGCTACCACGGTCTACCCAAATCTCAAAAATTAGCAGAACAACGTACAGGGTGTTGGAGGTTAGAAAATTCACCCTGTAAGTGAAAGAATATTAATATAATGCTGTGTCCACTATTGTCCTGCCAAACACTCAAAAAATAGAACAACATACACCCTATCCACATTGGCGACTTCCGTGGCGTGGGTTCGATTCCCGCTCAGTGCAAATATTTGTGTGCATGAATATGAACATTTGCATTGGTCTGGGTGTTTCTATGTATAATATGTATGTATTTACAAAAAAAAAGTATCTAAGTATGTTTATCCGCATAATACAAGCCAGTTAAACTATGCTTACCATGGGTCTAGATGTCGTTGTGTAGATTGTCATAGAATATTTATTTATTTATTAAAAACAACCTAGCCAATTTTATTGAAAGTTACAATATTACACCGCAGTGCACATCCACCTTAATATCCGGTTGACAATGACACACAACCGGAATCGGTTGTAAATAAAGCCTATTATAACCATTTGACGGGTGCATCCGTCATCTAACTTGGAGACAGGACTGAGTTGATTTATGCTTTGAACTGAATAACCGCATTATACCGGATAGAATATAAGGAGAGCATATTTTAGTGTTCCGTAGTGTTGACTTAGTAAGTTAGAAACTATATAATTATGTATACAGTCTACTGTAGACATGGAAATAGATATTTGGTAAACTAGATGAAAATCACTCTCGTAAAAATCAGTATCATCATTATCATCATCATCATTATCATCATCAGCATCATCATCATCATCATCATCATCATAATCATCATCGTCATGATCATCATTATCATCATCATCATCAGCTAGGGTAAATCTCCACGGATACCCCCCACCGGAGCCGGTTGGGTATGTTATGTCGGACTCGAACCGACTAAAACGCACGCCGTCTTTGGGTCTTCAGTTGCCGGAGGTGAGGTAGTAGCCAACTTATCCCTCGAGCTAGGGTAAATCCCTGGAGAGTGGAACCCATCTCTATTCCCTTTCATCCCGCTGACTGTCGGAAAGTCCCTAAATAGACTTCGACACAGGTCGGCCGAAGCACGGATAATCGGTCTAGGTTGCTATCCTCTGAAGCTCTTAATAAAGTCCAATTCATTTTAAATCTACTACCTTAACAAATCTTCAACGATAAAATAAACACAATTACGAAAAAGAAAGCAAAGGTTCAATCTACAACCAATTTACTTCTATTTAATATAACGAACCCGAAATATACGGTCTTGGCATTTTGCCCGGGTACGCGCCGTACGCCCGGGTAATCCAATGCACTTCGCTGCTTATTACCCGGGTCACTGCGTCCGGGTATCCGGGTAGATAAACTTCATATGGACAAATTGTTAGCCAACGGTAGCACATTTGAAATACAGAATCAAAATGGAATCAGTTTCAATTGTTGTTCGGTAACTTTATATGTGATTTCATTCGCTATCTAGGAGACGCGGTTTTGATCTCCGCTCAGTGCAAATATTTGTATGCCTGAATATGGCTACAACAACTTGTCTATCTTAAGAACCTCGATATCCCCTTTACCTATAGGTTGTAGAGGCCAGATGGCAGTTATTTTACGGAAAATATCGAAGATAAGCCGACGCCAGGCAAAGTAACCCGACCCTAAATTAATATACTAGGACAATCTACATAACGCCACTCAGATCCATTAAACAAAGCACAACTACCTAGCTTGTGTTATGGGTTCTAGAATGCGGATAAACATACCTGGATACATTTTCTTTTTGTAAATACATACTTACATATTATACATAGAAACATCCAGATCAATGACATACCATATTCATACACACAAATATTGGCAATGAGCGGGCATCGAACCCGAGACTCCTGCGTAGCAGTCGCGATTTCTACGCATAGTCATCTCGTCTGCTGCTACTATAAGCAGTCAGCTCTAAAACTACCAGCTATACACATTACCTCGTCGCTTCGAAACAGTAGCAAAGCTGTAATTTACATAACAACTTGCAATGTTTACATACAACGTTTAACTGTAAACTGTAAACAATGCAAGCTTATTCAATATGCGACCTAGCTTCGCTGCCAATATTTATCATTTAATTTCAAACTATAACAGAATTGAATGGAAGTCTTGTAACTGATTGGTGCCGGCGAGTCGATCAGCAAAGTACTTTGAATATTGACCGATTTAAAGCGAACGGCCAACGGTTTAAGAGAATCAGGTGGGGTGTAAGTGGGAATGGGAGTAAGGATAGAGGAAGCGGAAGCGATTAGTTGCTTTTTGTTATCAAAGAAAATAATGGCTTGTATTTGCTTGCTTGCTTGGCAAGGTTTTGTAGTAGTTGGAGTAAGTTCCCGCATCGTATACTTAGAGGCACAAAAAGTGCTATTCATTCACCAGAACACCATCATTTATTTTGATTCATGTCTGCTTTACCGCAAAGGAGACCGAAAAATCGTCTCAGATGCGCTGACGGTTCTTGCCAAGTTAAAGATTTTAATATGGTACAATAGTACTTTGGCGGACGTAGGAAAGGACGGAACCTCCCGTCCTAATTGAGCAGTCCTACAAATAATAACCTTGTGTTGTGTTTCCGGCGGTGAGTAGGGTAGTCAGAGCTAACTGTAGAGATTTCGTGTTGTCAGTGAGAAGACCGAGAAACCCTTACTTGTCTTCTGCACTGACATTTTCTTTCTCCTCCCTTCTTTCCCTTCCTCCCTCTTCTCTATATGGTCGGCAGCACGAATGTGACACCCCTGTTGTTGCATATACGTCCATAGGTCACGGTGCTTAGTGACATCGGTCGTAGGATCGATTCGAATGAGTACCAAATCTTTTTCAATTGCCTTTGAAATTGAAATTTGTAATTATTTTTTTTTATTTACTACATTGGAGGTTATAAATAAATAATAAATTAACGTTAAATTCACAACACTACCATATATTATGTTTTATGTATGCATCTTTATCGGTTACCATGGTTCAATATCCATGCAAATTTCTCAGTCGCCAATTTCAAAGCAGGAAACCTCACAACCGCTTTTACTGAAGCCGCACAAAAGCCGAAGTTGGTACATTTGCAAGTTTCGGCAGTAATGACCCTGCAGCGGAGAGTTTTGTATTCAATTCGTAGATACTTGGGACAAATTGCACAGTTTTAGGATTTCACCGGGCTTTGCACAAAAGTCTTTGTGGCTAAATTATAGGAATTACTTGGTGCTGAATTATTTTATTCAGATTTGGTGAAATTGTATTTTGTGAGAATACTTTACCTGGTGGTATCTTCTTCTTCCGTTCCGACGGCATATTTGAGTTGCCATCGTGGTGTACCGCATCTCACGGAGAGGGTCCCGAGCATAGGTTTTGCTCTTCGGTAAGGTTTACTTCGTCACACTAGGGCCTCGTTTCTCCCACATTCGGGAGTTGGACTGTGACACTGTGGTCCCTATACCTGAAGGCGGTTATCTCGAAAGAGATGGCCGGGGTCTGCCGGGGTGCAAGTGATATGTTGGTTAATATCTCACCTCCGGCAACTATGGACCCAAAGAAGGCGTGCGTTTTAGTCGGTTGCAGTCCGACATAACCTCCCCAACCAGTTCTGGCGGAGGATATCCGTGGGGATTTTTTGCACTATAAAAAGGGCCTCGATTCCACGATAGCAAATCGTGAGTGAGGTTCAAAATCCGCTCCTATATCTTGGTCTAATAGCTAATCTAAGAATTGAGAATATATAGAAATAAGAATATTGGTTTTTTATAAGGACTAGACTCATAAAAGTCTCTAAAAGCAGATTCTTCAAAAAGAAAAGATTATATTCCTTCCGTTTATACGCCTAACTTTAGCAAAGAAAGCCAAAACTACACAAATAGCGTACCTTATCTTTTATAACTTTCAGATGCAACTGAACGTCGGTGGCCTTTAGCGAGCTCCTTATTCGATCGGCGGGTAGTTGGATAAATTATATGACTATGGATTTAACGTTTTCTTTCCTTTGAACAGAATGGATAATTGGTTTTTTAATGGAATAGTTTTGTGCAGGAAATTGTGAAGGAGATTGGATTGAGCAAATAGAGGACTGTGATGTTTATTTGTTTGGTTAGGGACTTGTTAAGGAGAATATGCAACAAACGATGTTCTTTGAACGAGTCAACTAGTTTTGCAAGCTGGTACAACTGAAAATTAATAGATGAGGCTCTGGACGGATGGTAGGTCAGGAAGTGGCTCCATTTCTCCATTTTTTTTTCGTGCGAATAATCCCCACGGATACCCCCCTTCTCCGCCGAGGGCGGTTGGAGTCGAAGTTGGACTCGAACCGACCAAAACGCACGCTATCTTTGGGTCTTTAGTTGCCGGAGGTGAGATAGTAGTCAACATATCCCTCGAATCCCGGCAGACCCGGGGCCGGAAGTGGCTCTTAGAAAAACTTTATAAGTCTCGGAACCGAATGCAACCGACAACCAATACAAGCGGTAACGTACTTATGTTTATTAATGTTAGCTGTAGCCCGCAGCTCCGCCCGCGTGATTATCGATTATCGCGTTGTACGACTCTATTCGATTCTCTACTTGCCTCTCTATAATACTTCTTCTTGATGTCATGACAACGGAAATAGTTAACGATATTAGCGCCGCGCTAATATATAGATCTATTGTGGTTTATGAATATTTTTTAAACAATATTAACAACCGAAATTACTTATATTCCATGTAAGCATTCCAGTTAAGCTCAACGGCTTTTGCTAGGAGTGGGTTCACATCAGTAGTGTAATGGCCAGGATTCCAACCCGGGGCCTCTTCCATCGTAAGACCGATTCTTAAACCACTATGCTACAAACGTTTATGTTGGAGAATCAGAATCAGAATCAGAATCAGAATAACGTTTATTTGCCTACTTTAGGTATTACAAAATGTCTCTGTGGCCGGTGGGCCGTGCAGAGGTGAGTCAGCTAACGTATGTCCTAGTGGATCTATGTTTGCTGTATTCTTTTTATTCGCAATATGTGTATGTGTATCACCAAATTACGTGTTTTATTTATATTGCGTGTTTACAATTTACTTAATTAATGAATTATTGTTACATAATTTTCTTTTTATTATTTTATCTTAAGGGGGCGCGGAGCTTTTGTTTTATCTGTAGGCCATCGCTTATATCCTTTTTTATTAGGGTCATACAATATTTCACCGATTCTATGATTAACCCTAAGGGGATTGAATTCGCCGTGCGCTTGGTAGGCGTCTCCAGGGTCTTTAAGATCTTCTATTTCTAGTTTTGAAACGTTTTCCAGCATTTTGGTGTTAAGGTCTTCGGCGCGTAGGTGCCAGGCTTCTATGTCCACCATCTCCCAAATTAATGCAGTGGGTGTTCTTCTTGGTAGCTGTGCGGCATTTTTCAGTGCCAGTCTGTATTGGCGTTCGATTTTGCTAAGGTTTGTTGCGCTATACCTTGAGAGTAGTTGAACCACTCCGTAGTCCATCAGTGGTAAAATGCAAGCCTGAATGATAGCCAGTTTCGTCTCTAGTTCTGTCTTTGCATTGTATCCTATTATTGAACCCAGGGCTCCTCGGACTGCCTTGAGTTTTTTGACAACCTTTTCAGTGTGCTGATTCATTCTCATATGTTTGTTGAAGATGACACCCAGGTATTTGATCTGTTTTTGATAGCGTAACGTTTGTTGTTTCAGCTTCACCGTCGGCCGGTATTTTTTCTTTTTCGAGAACATGATACATTCTGTTTTCTGTATGTTACACTTTAACCCCCATCTCGTGTAGTAGTCAATGATGGCTTCCGCTGCCCATTCAGCACGCAAAGTGGCGTGCTCTGGATTTGTGGCTCTATTGAGTATACAGAGATCATCCGCATACTGTGACAGTTTGAGACCTCTAATATGATCTTGTACATCCCAAATATCATGGACATACAAGTTGAAGATTATCGGGCCCAGTATCGATCCTTGGGGTACGCCATGAGGTATTGGTTTTTCTTTAGTTATAGTGGTTCTGAATCTACCTCTCAAGTTTCTGCCTTCTAGATAATTCTCGATTATTTTGATGATATTATTGGAAATATCTTTATTCTGAAGTTTCTTGATCAGGCCTTTGTGGTTGATCGAATCGAAGGCCTTCGATAGGTCCGTACATATCATAGAGACGCTGTCTTCCACGGCTAGCGCATCAGTAATAATTTTTCCAGTACGTAGGATCTGGGTTGCTGTGCCTCTTGCCCTTGTGAAGCCGTGCTGGAACGTTGGTTGCAGGTGGTTTACCGTCCTGGTAAGTCTATTCAGGATCAGTCGCTCGCACAGCTTACCCATGATGTTCAGCAGTGTGATCGGGCGGTATGATGATGCCTGGCGGTGATCTTTACCGGCCTTGTGGAGGAAAATGCAAGTACCGGTTTTCCATCGCTTAGGAAAGTAACCTGTGGATAATACAAAATTAGCAAGAGGCTGTTGGAGGCTGATGTTGGAGTATTTCTATCTTTGCCTTCAGCTTAACATCAGGCGAGGTGAAGTCAAATTGACGAGCCAATAATAAAAAAAACACTGTCGTTAATGGCGGGTTAAAATAAATTTACAATTAATTCCAATGTAAATTAAAATATGATTTATAAGCTCAAGTCGGCTCACTCACCAAAATTGGTCATAGCTTTTGGGATTATTTTTTAATTTGGCATATAACCCTTCGTTTGCCGTGTATTTGTATATTTAGGACTACAAGCCAACAGGGCGGATATATAACAACCCTTATCAATCGATATTCGGGATTTACCTTGTCAAACTTGGGTTGCTTGTACACTGGGGGGTTTAGTTATGTATTTAAATGAAGGTAGAGTTGTACAAAATTTTGGAAGAAAAATTATTTTATAATCATCTAAAATATATCTAGCCTTTCGTCTGATACGCTCCAAGACGTTAACTGGTAGTGCTTGTGCGGTTAAGCACGTAAATAATTTTCGTAAGCAAGGAATCGGGTCAAAATTTATTTAGCTGCAACATTTTTCGGTGAGGAACTTTTTTCTTTTCGGTAATACTTACCAATTTTTTTTATACAAAGTACCCGATTGGCGGCAATAGGCTCGCCTGTTATTATGTGGGGCCGAAAATCATAGTTGGCGAAATGTGGGTGTTTAATTCACCTCTGTCTACCCCTTAGATTACGAGCGTGAGCATATGTATGTATGTATGTAGCCAATCCTGTAGAGGGGAGGGGAAGGGGGGAAGAAGGAAAAAAGTTTCTGTGCTATATTGGGTTTCATACCATACCATTATAGCATGCATATAAATATTTGCACTGAGCAGGTTTCGAACACGCGCCTCCTGCGTAGCAATTTCGTTCATTACCGCCACGCCACAGTGGCTTTTGAACTCCTCGCCACTCTACTTAGCGGAAATCTATAATCCTATTTAATATCATTGAAAATCAGTATATTAAAGATCCCTATCGCTACTATCCTAATAGTTTTATAAAGGGCAAATCCTTATATTCCCATAATCCCACGCCCACTGTCCCACTATACACGTAAACACATTACGAGCGGGTGCTCTGAGAGTATTACCATAGAAATGACAGCCGGCCATGCCATTACTGGGCGGCCGGCTATCACACCGAATGGTATAGATTCACACAAAATAAACATAACAAAGTATATCACACCTCAGTTTAAAATTTGAATGAATGAAATTGGAATGAATGTCCCAACGGCTCCTTTTCTATACAGGGTTTAAGGTAAAAAAGAAGAAATGGCCATTTTTTTTCATTCCAATATGTTGTGTACCATGAGTACTACCAGGGGCCTTCGGTTTCGGGAGTGTTCCCCTTACACCCTGTATAGAACAACGCAGGCAAAGCCTAGGTGTCTACGGTGTAAATAATTCTATCAGGAATCAAACGGTTTTATCAGCAATGTTTCTTTCTTCCTCCCAAATGCAGTTGATATTGATAAACCACATGAAGCTGAGGGCCATCATTGTAACACAGCCTCTAAATAGGTAGCCCGGTTTTCTGATGTTTCACCTTTTCTAGGGTTTTTATACAGTTTAATAAAGAACGCGGGTAGGTAGAGGAAGGAAATGATATGTTTTTCCGAACCAAAGTGATCGACCATCCTCAGATCAGGTAAAGTGATCGCGCCAGGCGCGGTTGTTGAATATTATTTGGGACCAGCCCGCTGCAGGATTCGTAATGATGTAGTGGTTTATTTATTTATTTAAACTTTTTGCACAAGTACAAAATAATTGTACAAAGACGGACTCAATGCCATGGGCATTTTCTACCAGTCAACCTTAGGGTGATGCCCAGATTTGTCAAGGTAGGTGCCCAAAGTGTTATAGCGAGTTTTAATAAAGTTTACATAATATACTTATACTTAAGTAAGTAAATAAAATATATACTAATATATTTATTATATTTTTTTTTTATTTATGGCACGTCAATTTGACTTCACCTCGCCTAATGTTAAGTTGAAAGCAAAGTCTCATGAAAGAGGGTCACCATTGCAAACACGTTCAGTGCTACAATGGTGGCGCAATATTATATATGTATATGTATTTAATATAACTGAACAAAAATCATAGTTCGATTTGTGGTCACTAGATGGCGCTGTATACACGCCTCACATAGGATTACGCTACGGTGTGAGTGACGGTATCTTTCCCTTATTCGGATAGGCTTTATCCACTAACCTATAAACAGATGCACATCTAATACTCTTGTGCGACCCATTCTTGTATTATATAAACCGAAATTGCTTTACCGATTTGGGTGAAATTGTGTTATAGTCGACTGAAGCAGAGTTTAAAAATGGGACTTATGTTTTGACCTGTAAGTATGTGTGTATGTTCCTATTGATTTTATTCATCAAGGTATACATTGCGCCCAAAAAATATTAATATTAAATGCACGTCCATGAAGCATGAATACGCATATTTTACTATATGACTAACCTCTTCAAAATCAAAATCAAAAATCAATATCAACAAAATTTTATAAATTAGAGAGCAAATGGACCACCGCTTCGAAACACGACCTCGACCTGAGAAGACTCCGGCTAGAAACTCAGCGGGCTTTTCTTTTTGGTCTATTTTACAATCATTTATTTAGTCTAAATACAGTAACTTGACGTGGAAATGTGAATACTAAAGTTACTTGGAGATATATGCCGCTAACTATATACAAAAGTTAATTCATTTCTCTCATCTCTCATAAACTCACTCCTATATCCCCGAAGAGGTAGGCAGATGTACTAGCATCCACATTTCACCAGTTTATGTTTAGGTCCCAATTTCATAGGTGGCAAGCCTATTGCCATTAACCGGGCACTTATAAACCTGCGATAAATACACACATAACTTCGAAAAGCATCGAAAAGTCATTGGTGTGTGCCATGGTACAACCTGGAATCGAACCCGAGAGCTTGTCTCATCAATCCATTACCCATACCACTAGGCTACCGCAGTTAATTCATTCTACTCTTAATATCCTTTGACAGATAATTGCTCTCGTTATAAGTTGATAAATAGTTATGCGTCAGCTGAAGGGCAATTGCCGAGCCTTCCATTTTCAGCCGTGATATATTACCAACTGTTATAAAACTGCTGTAAGTAAGGACGATCTCGGCAGCCATCTTTTGTGTCGTATGCGAACGTAACCTCCAAAATCATTAAAAAGATTGATAGGTTCGATATTAAAACTTATAAATCGACGGAAAAAACGTTTGGTTTTTGAACAAAACCTACTAAGAAAAGATGGTTTAAAAGAACCGAATGGGATTGAAAAGTAATGAAAAATATCAACAGATTGGTTGTCTTTTCCTCATTCTGGTGATATTCAGGGTGTTGGGGAACCGTTCTCGAATACCAAGACATGTGTTAGTATGTACTCTGGGTATTCTACATATTGACATAAAAAATATTACGATTTTTTTTACATCGTTTATTAACATTATTTACTCTCCATCGTATCAGTAAAATTAAATCAAACAATAACCATAATGCGAGTTAATGATTTATGATTAAATTAACCGACCCGTGCAACTTCGTCTGCGTCACCCCGTTCTTGCAACATTTTTCAATTCTGCCCGACACCAGTTGGTTGTAGTGTGATATTATATACATATATACTTCCTCTTCAATCACTCTATCTATTAAAAAAACCGCATCAAAATCCGTTGCGTAGTTTTAAAGATTTAAGCATACATAGGGATATAGGGACAGATAATGCGACTTTGTTTTATACTATGTAGTGATTTAGCTTTACTAACACGATGGAAAGTGAATAACATTAGTTAAACGGTATAAAAATAATTGCCAAATCGTAATTATTTTATGCCAATATGTAATGTACCAGGACTACCCATGGCCTTCGGCTTCGGGACCGTTTTCTAAACACATTGTATAAAACTATTTTTGGATAACATGTTAATTACGTCCTATTTAATATCGGGGGTAAAATATCTCTAGACCGGGACACCGTGGTTCCTACACGCAAGGCGTTTCTGCCGGGGTGCGAGGAATATGTTGGCTACAATCTCACCGGCAGCAATTATTCCGACATAACCTCCCTAACCGGCTCCGGCGCGAGAGGTATCCATGGCGATTATTCGCACGATAATAAAGGGACAAAATATCTGAATCATTTATTCCAATACCAAATGCCACTGGCTTTTTGATCTCCCACTCAATTATTAATTACACCTGAACCAATATTTGTTCACCCCAAGCAGCAATTTATTTATTGGTTCAGTAATACTCGCACAGAATAAACACACAATAACATTACAGATAAACGATGAATATCTGCAACCTTACAGCAATATGTAGACGACTAGACAAGTATGTTGCAGTAGTACAACTATTTTTTAAAGGTTATGGTATCATAATCATAATCATCATTCAAAATTCAAAATCCGAAATATTTAAATTTCAAAAATCATTTATTCTGTATAGACCACTATACGGAACTTATGGTGACCCTCTTTTATGAGACTGCCTTGAACTTACCATCAGGCGAGGTGAAGTCAAATTGACGTGACATAAAAAATAGTTATTTGTGCAACAAGAGAGCAAAACTGTTTTTTGCTGCGAGTGCTGATTTTGAATCCTGAGCAAGCGAGGGATTCTAGTATTGAATCACGAGCGTAGCGAGTGATTCTACTGTAGAATCCTGAGCGTAGTGAGGGATTCAAATGCACGAGATGCAAATAATTTTGCTCTCGTGTGGCACACATTACTTTTCACTTCAGCAGCGAGAACACATAACAAATATTACTTAGAAGATAATGCAACACTTATTAACAGAACAGAACACATATTATTAATTAAAATAATGCTGAAAATTTTAAAAGTTAATAAATCTAATTACTTATTGCTGTTCTGCAAATTTAAAGTTGAAAGTTAAAAGTTAAATTTTATACCCGTTATTTTTACCCGACTGCGCGACGCAAAGGAGGGTATTGTGTTTATCAGCCCATTCAAATTTTACCAATTAAATCTTCCCAAGGGGCCCCGACTGTGAGTATTGTATGAATTTTAAACTACTAGGCTTGTTTCATTCTTTTTAGTTCACGCAGTCGGGTTTTTTGTTTTTCTTTAAATTATTTTTTTTTAAGGTGTGTTCAGAAACAGCGTACGTGACATTTTATTTTTCAAATGTTGATAATAGTAATCATTATAAATACTTATGCATTACTTATTTTGGTATTCATTAACATTAAATAATTATTAAATAATGTAAATAAAATAGGTACATGGTTATTCTTTCACCAATATCTTTCAAATTTAGAATTTCGAAATAGGACCTTTGACGTGCCATAAATTAAAAAAAAAACCTTCCAAATACTTGTGTTTGTCACTCGAACTTTTTTATGGACGGCCAAGAGACAGAGTGCAGTGTATGTAGTTCGAAAGTTATTCGCGGAACAATTCTTTTTGAATCTATGGTTGACACTCTTTATTAAAAATAAAAAAATAAATTAAAAAGCTACTTTGTCTCACTGAGTGAGCAAAATCGCATTTTGCACACTGTTTTTACGCAGCAAAACTCACTTGTTTGAGCTGCTGTGGTGAAAAGAATAAAGATTCCCTCACAGGCCTCATTTGTCAAATTCTAAGAAATTGTTCAAGAGCTATGAGAAAATAGATGAACTATCATACATACATATATAAATAAATATTCTAGGACAATCTACACAACGCCACCTAGACCCATGGTAAGCAAAGTTTTACTAGCTTGTATTATAAGTTCCAGAATGCGGATAAACATACTTAGATTTTTTTTTGTATAAACATACATATTATACATAGAAACACCCAGACCAATGCAAATATATATATATTCATGCACACAAATATTTGCATAGAGCGGGAATCGAACCCACGCCTCCTGCGTAGCAGTAGTGTTCACTACCACCACGCCACGGAGCGTATAAATTATATAATATAATGATCCTTTGGCTTTGCAGTTAAAAAATAAATCCAAACCTATGTTAAATTTGAACCTAAGCTATCACACTTTTCCTTATAAGCTCGAATTATGCTAATCCACAAACTCTTGGGTGCGCGCAATATTCTTGAAGACAGGTATTAAGTTTTCTCTTCACGTTATCATACAGAGTTCTTGTTTTAGAACATTTTCAGTGAAATCACGTAGTCTAGCAGAAGTGTTACGTTCGCGTCTTATTCCTTACCTACTTGTTACTACTAGGTATTATTTAAAAGAAGGAATCTTCATAGTAATGACAGAATGGAATTTAATCGTAAAACTGTAAGGCTTAGTTGCTTCAACTACCTGTTAAAGTTAAGGTTTCCGTCAAATTAAACATTAACAGTAACATTGATTCTAATGGTTTGGCTAAATGTGTTGCATCAGAGTATTTAGTAGCTCTGTTATAGTTATCTTTTTGATAGAATTTGACGTTTAAGCGTGGCCGGTTACAGTTAGCGTCAAGTTAAGACGTGATTTTAACAATTGTCAAATGGTGCAACCTGTTTTATACCAGATCGGTATTTTAACTGCACTGTTAATGTTAAAGTAAGATCGTGCAACCCAGGCTTAGTAAATGTTGTTATATTTACCTTGACGTTTCAGACGTGATGTTACGAGTTTAAATCAAGAATGAAAGCAAAGAGAACACAATAAATGAATCTTCGTTGTACAATCGGCGTGATTGCGCAACGAAGATTCATTCTTTATTTAAAAAGATTCATTCATTCTTGATTTAAAACAGATTCAATTTTCTCTGAACCTTTTTCCCAACTCAGTTGGCGTCGGCTTTTCAGTCTAACTGTGATGCGGCTGAACTTCGATATTTAAACTTTCGAGTTTCTCAGGCAAACACGTGTGCCTCAGCTAGTATATAAACTTGTTCGGTTTGTTTATATTTCACGGCACTTGATATGAAATAAAGTAATGTTAATCCTATATTTTATCTATAAAGACACTCGTAGAGGCTTACCTTTTCTTTGTTTAGGCCCTAAGCCTCCCGGCTGCGCAGAATGATTGCGAAGCCTTTTCAGTTCGCTGCATATACAGTAGTATATTCATGAAAAACAAAAGAAAGAAAGAAAGACAATCTGTGAGGCGCGGGTTCGATTCCCGCTCAGTGCAAATATTTGTATGAAAATGACTCATTGCATTGGTTTGGTCGTGCCTCGAAGAACATGATAAACCGTCGGTCCCGGTTGCCATATAAACATCTATGGTATGGTATGGTAGTCGTTACGGGTAGTTGGAGCCCTCAAAGGTCCCGATATCGCCCGTTTGCATGTCGCCAATTTGGTTGTGGAGGTCCGATGACAGTCGCTTCATGGAAGATATCGGAGTTCTGCCGCATTTTAGTTAGACTAGAAAGCTTGAGTTGGGAAAATAGGTTTAGAGAATGATATAATTATATCATAGAACGTGAAACTTAAAAAGTTAGTCTATTTGTTACACTTTTACGCCTAAAACCAATGAACCAATTTTGATGAAATTAGCTAAAAATATAAACTATAACTTGGGAAAAATTATAGGTATTGTTTATAGTCTATAGCGGGAACAAATATATAAAATACATACATAAATAGCAAGTGTTGTTTGTTCACACAGATAGGGAAACACAAGAATGGTGGTTACATTTCATAACCTGGAGGAAGTCGGGGCAAAAACATAACAATGGGTCTAGTATTACGAGGTGCGCCCGCGCCGGTTGTGTGGGAAACTAAATCAATTGTATCTTCAGGGCCTATCGCTTGTACTGGTATGATATAAGAACCTTTGGTATATATTTTATATAATCATCATCATCAGAAACCTAGTGGTATGGGTAATGGACTGCTGAAAGAAGGTCTCGGGTTCGACCGCAGGTTTACCATGGCACACACCAATGATTGCGATGCTTTTCGAAGTTATGTGTTATCGCAGGTTTATAAGTACCAGGTTAATGGCAATAGGCTCGCCACCTATTACATTGGGACCTAAATATAAACTGGCAAAATGTGGGTGGCTAGCACCTCTGCCTACCCCTTCGGGGATAAAGGCGTGAGTTTATGTTATGTTATCTCTAATTTCGTCTATTTACTGATGTCTTCGTGAGTCTTTTCTCTGTCGCACCATTAATTTATAAGTCTGTGATAAATACACTCATACTTCGAAAATCATCGAAAAGTCATTGGTATGAGCATTGGTAACCTGGGATCGACCCGAGACATCGTCTCAGCAGTCCATAACCCATACCACTAGGCTACCGCGGCTTAATTAGAATAGAAGAGAAATAGAAAGAGAAATTAATACAATAAAACCCTGACTAGGTTATCCCTATAATATTAAATAGTTAGCAGCCTAGTTAGTAAGATATACATAGAGAAATAAATAGGCTTACACGAAGTGCCTAGCACACAGTGGAAGGTGGAAAGAAGATAGGAAGGTGGAAAGAGGGGACGTAGTAAGCCTTCTCGAAGAGCGAAACTTATGCTCGGGCCCTCTCCGTGAGTAGCGGCACTGCCGTGAAACAAATTACACACGATGGCAACTCAAAAATGCCGTCGATTTGACAGAAGAAGAAGAAGTGGAAGGTGCTAGAAACCTCCCAAGCCTCAGAAGAGGAATAATTGCAGGAATATCGGCTTGCGGTGGTATTGTGTGAGGCAAATATTTTTATGTGCCCTTACCTTGTAAAATTTTCCTAACAGAGAATGACCGACATGGCACCCTCACTGATTTTACCACTAACCCTCCCATCATCCTTCTAAGTAATCCAAAAAAAACATTAGTAAGACATCCATTAAATTCAAACCCGAAAATTGGACCTCAATAATCAATATATAACACAATGCTGTTTAAAAATCAACCTTAATATCTAACAATAAAGTTTCTTTTCTATAAAACAAGTTTCTAGTCCAACCAATTTATCATTTGAAGCACATAATTCAACGGCTTCAGTGTGATATCTAACGGCAGATAAGGACAGGGGAGGGATGAGAGCCAGGGGAGGGATGAGGGCCAGGGGAGTGACAGGGGAGGGCTTAATTTTATAACGCACCTTAAAAGCTTTATGGCTTTCATCGTAATTTAAAATTTCGTGAGTAGGTAATATTTGTTAAAGTATGTGATATTGTAAGTTTATGGTCCGTGACAAATTGTCTAGTACATAGTGCTAAGATAGGAATACAAGGACATCCTTATAGGAACAAATTAGGTATACGAATGAACTACGTATCTTTACACAAAACATAGGTGTGAGAAAATCGCAATAGCTGGAGGCTAGATGAGGACACCTTGGTTCCTACATTAGGGGTTAGAGGTCATCTTAAAAGAGGTCTGACGGGATGCGAGAGATATGCCTAATATTTTCTCACCTCCAGCAATCAAAGACTCATAGACGGCGTGCGTTTAAGTCGGGATTCGAATCAGCGATTTTTTTCTTACAGGGGAAACGCTCTGACCGCTAAGTAAGAGAAAGATAGCGGGTTTGAATCCCATCGAAACATTAAATTTTTAATTTCTAAATTTGAATTATGTAGAAATCTATAGGTAATTTAAAAGTCCATTATCATCTGTTAAATCCTATCCTTTATTTATTACCAGCTGACCCGCGCAACTTGGTTTGCGTCACCCAGCTTTTGCAACATTTTTCATTCTTACTCCGCACCTGTTGGTCGTAGCATAATGTTATATAAATATAAACCTTCCTCTTTAACCATTCTATCTATTGAAACAAACCGCATCAAAATCCGTTGCGTAGTTTTAAAGATTTAAGCATACAAAGGGACAGAAAACGCGACTTTGTTTTATACTATGTAGTGAATCTTAACAAACGATTTAAAACGTCAAATGGTTGACACGTCATTATAATTTTCATGCCGATATCGTCTTTATTTATATTATAACCTCCTGTAAGGGTCGAGAAGCCAAGGTCGAAGGGACCGAGGGCTCAATACTTCATAAAGATATTTCCCGGCCTTTGTTGGATACTTCGTGTAGCTAATCATGGCCTTAATTTTTTCTTTGACAAAGATTAAGATTGCTATTGAACCAAATTGATTAGGTATTATCGTATCCTCGGACATATTTATTGAATGAATGAGATTTTGTTATTTTTATCAAAAGATGATGAAGATTTTATATAGATGAAGATTCTAAAATCTGTTTTCATATTATTGGACTTTTTGTTTATTATTATTGGACGGGTGGATTAACCGCGGTAGCCTAGTGGTATGGGTAATGGACTACTGATACGAGAGGTCTCGGGTTAATCCCAGGTTTTACCATGGCACACACCAATGACTTATCGATGCTTTTCGAAGTTATGTGTGTATTTATCGCAGGTTTATAAGTGCCCGGATAACGGCAATAGACTCGCCAACTAATACATTGGGACCTAAACATAAACTAGCGAATTGTGGGTGCTAGCACCTCTGTCTACCCCTTCAGGCATTCCTTTCTATGACATATGGTGGTATTTTACTATTGCTATCGTTGGAATTGTTATACCGTGGTGACTTGTGGGCTCCCCCATTTAACGTACATAATATTGTTATAATAGATTTCTGACATGTAACGCCTATTTCAATATCATATTCTACAATACAGTCTACTTACTTTATACTTAGTATTTCTAATTCAATTATAATTCCAATTAATAAATCACCTCAGTTTTGAAACCTCAATAAAATAAGGAATAAACAAAAAATGAAACATTTTTCGTATGTACTTAAATCAATTCTTTTTTTACTTACGGCATGTCAATTTGACTTCATCTCGCCTGATGGTAAGCTGAAAGCAAAGTCCCAGGAAAGAGGGTCGCCATTACAAACATGTACAGTGTTACAATGGTGGTTCTCAGCTTGACGGCGTCATCAGATGCTTTTTCACGCCCCGCTTAAAGGACCCGGGACTGTAGGAAGAAGGAAACACGTGCGCTGGTAAGGAATTCCAGGACTTAAACATGTCTGAAGTAATTTCTCTAATATCTATGAAGAAATTTCAATATGACATCGTTTGAAAATTCGTAAAAGTTCAGCAACCTTCATCACTAACTCCCTAATATCTATTTAAACTTGTAGGCGTTCCCACTCGAAATAATCTCGATTCACGACTAAATGTAACTTTAAGTCTAGTTTGAGCTAACTAAATCCGATTCATAATAACTAACTTAAGTAATTAAAGTTTGGAAGACGCCTCTGGTTGGGAAGTCCGCTTTGAACCGCTCGCGCTCCGTCAAATCCCTCAACGATGTAGGCATTAAACTAGATACTGACTTATCTACACTTCTTCTTCTTCTTTCTAAAATGGCTTCTTCTGCAAGCAAATTTACCACAATTTCGCCAATATCAATGTAAATGTAATACAAAATTAATAATGGCGAGACGCAAATGTCAAGGTTTTCAATAAAATCTTCCAGAGCCACGTTAGCCACGCCAATAAATTTGTTTCCGTGTGTCCGCCCCCCACGAGATCAGGTAGTCGATCAGGGTATCTACACTTGCATAATGTTGTCAATTGCAATCGGTAATTCAAAAATTCAAAATTCGAAAATTATTTATTCTGTTTTGTACCACTAAATGCCACTTACAAAACGTCAATATCAACAATATTTTATAAATTAACTAGCTGACCCGCGCGACTTCGTCTGCGTCACCCCGTTTTTGCAACATTTTTCATTCCTGCTCCGCACCTGTTAATCGTAGCATGATGTTTTATACATATAAACCTTCCTCTTTAACCATTCTATCAATTGAAAAAAACCGCATCAAAATCCGTTGCGTAGTTCTAAAGATTTAAGCATACAAAGGGACAAAAAAAATAGGGACAGAAAACGCGACTTTATTTTATACTATGTAGTGATAGTGATGATAGTGATGAGCAAGTGGATCATCGATGTCGAGAAGACTCCAGCAAGGAACTCAGCGGGATTTTCATTTTTTTCTTTGGTCTATTTACAATCATTTACTTAGTTTAGATACAGAAATTTGCTTCAGGAACAAAGTGAGTGAACAGCTTGTTTATCATCCAAATAATCCTGGCCGCCGCGATATCCTAGTGGTATGGATAATGGACTGCTGAGACGAGGTCTCGGGTTCGATCCCAGGTTTTATCATGGCACACACCAATGACTTTTCGATACTTTTCGAAGTTATGTGTGTATTTATCGCAGGTTTATAAGTGCCCGGTGAATGGCAATGGGCTCGCCACCTATTACATTGGGACTTATACATAAACTAGCTAAATGTGGGTGCTAGCACCTCTGCTTACCCCTTCAGGGACATAGGCGTGAGTTTATGTTATGTTTTATGGTTATGTTATATTTGTACAGGAATCGAACCCACGCTACTTAACAATCTATAAACGATGTCCCGTTTATAGCCATCAATCGGTTTTATTACACAATCTTCCATTTATTACCCAGTAATACAGCCCAACAAACACGATTGCAAAACCGAAATAACACGATATAACACTACCGTATATTTGAACGTGAATAGCAGATAATTTAACCGGTGTTAGTCGGTAATATTCGGTTTTTACGAGCGGCGGTATTGTCGGGACGCGACATTGATGTAATACCGTAATCGTACAACATTGTATACAGGGTGTATACAATACTGTTTATCGATATTTTGTTGTGTATTTAGGTACTGTGTACATATTGTACAACATGTAAAGGTGCGTCTAGATTTGTGAGATGAAAAGGGAACCGGACAGCGTGGCATCAAGATATGACATTTAGTGTGGAAGTAACAACTTGTGGCACATGGGCACACGAACTAGAGCTGTGCTGACACGACCACCAGTCGATCGATGGTTTCATTTTAGCTCAGCTATCACGCAGCTGAATACACAACAGACACGCACTTCTGACACGGTCACGGTAAAATGTTACGTAAATGTAGACGCGGCATAATAAGGCCGTGTCGTGTATGTTATAGTCTTGGGGTTGAAAGGGGTGTTCGTGCCTCCGAGAGCACGTTAAGCCGTCGGTCCCGGTTGCCATACAAATATCTATGGCAGACGTTACGAGTAGTTGGAGCCCTCAAAAGTCCAACCAGTCTAACTTGGAACTTCGATATCGCCATTGGTCATTGGACCATTGGTTGTGTTGGAGGTCAGCAGTCGCTTCACGGAAAATATCGAAGTTCAGCCGCATCGCAGTTAGACTGGAAGGCCGACCCCAACTGAGTTGGGAAAAGGTTCAGAGAATGATGACTCCCATAAAAGCTAAAGTCAAATAAAAGAGGAGTAGGGCAGTGGAAGACTTAGAGTAACGGTGTGTCGATGGTGATGGTGATTTTATTGCACTTTATAACATGGAGGTAGTACATGAGAGTATCCCGTGTCTTATTTGAGTAGTTAGGCTTTGGAACTCTATCGCCATTGGTCACTGGACCATTGGTTGTGGAGGTCAGATGGCAGTCGCTTCACGGAAAATATCAAAGTCCAGCCGCATCACAGTTAGACTGGAAAGCCAACCCCAACTGAGTTGAGAAAAGGTTCAGAGAATAATTTGAGTAGTTAGACTCGGGGGTGTGTTGTTTTTTCGGCGGTGAGTAGATTACAGGTTATTGGAGAGGTTTTGTGTTGTCAGTGAGAAGACCTTCCTACAGTCCCGGGTCCTTTAAGTGGGGCGTGAAAAAGCATCTGATGAGGCCGTCAAGCTGAGCGCCGCCATTGTAACACTGTAGGTGTTTGTAATGGTGACCCTCTTTCCTGAGACTTTGCCTACCGCTTACCATCAGGCTAGGTGATGTTAAATTGATGTGCGATAAATAAAGTAAAAAGACCGAGAAACTCTGCTTTCTGAAATCCCTTTGCTCTACAGGGCCGGCAGCACGAGGGTGCGTCCCTTGTTTTGCAACCTTTGATAGACCACGAAAGGTATTTCCATCAGTGAGCCAGGCACTTGTTTGCCACCTAAGTAGTATAAAAAAAAGTTTATAAAAACTTTATAAATTCGTGAAGTATCTAAGCAAGTGCCGTCTCTGCCTACCCCGGAAAGAGAAAGACGTGGTACTTACATAATATTATTTATTATTGCCAACAAACAAAACAGACAAAGTTGAATGCAGTCATCCGAAAATACACAAACCTTATCACCTAAGTTGGGTAAAACAAAACTTTGAAACTGGCAACACTGGGCAATTACATGTGTGTTTGTGTGTATTTAGGCCAAGGCTCCCAATCTGGGTTAAGGGTTGTTCTCGTGATAATGTGGTTGAAATATAAAGTGCGCAGAGCACGGTAAATGCCGCGTATAGAACTGAGTTAAGGTAGAAAGTATGCAAAGTGGCTTAGAATAATATGCCTACGTAATATCATACAATTATATATGTGCTAGAGAAAGTATTCTGAATATAATTCATACCCCAGTTTGTTCAGTTGAACTAGCAACAATGTAAAACTAATTATCAACATTAAGTTTCGGAATTCCTTACCAACGCACGTGTTTCATTTAGTGCATCACCAGTTTGAGGTCCCCCGATACGACAACGCCTGAATTATTTATTTTTCACTTTTGAAGTCATTTTATGTCGGGGGTTTTTTAAATTTTTAATTCCTTTATTCTTTTTTTCTTAGATGGCAACCCAATTACAAATTACCCAATTTAGGGGACAATCTTGCCAGTGTCGAGATGGGTATTTCCTTTTATTTTGTGATAAGTATAGTTGGATTTATTGTTGATGATGATGATGATGATGATTATGATGACGATACGGATGATAGTTGCCCCAGTAAAGTAATGGAGACTTTACTAGAAGCTTTTCTTGGGCAGATTTTGACACCAACACGAAAAATCACAATTCACTAATATTCCACTCTCCTACTTAGGTACACTTGTGCGCTTTGTCCAAGCCTTAATGTCTAAAACTCCACCATTTTTACACATAAAAACTCGAATGTACACCAGAAAATGAAACACTGCAGCGCTATGACACTTTTCGCCTTCCCGCCAAAACTCAATTTTTAATTTAATTTTATAATATAAATTTCAACTGTGTAGATTTATAATACGAGTGCTGAACCTGACGGGCGCTGAAAAGATCGAAACAGCCGGTTTTTAATCATAGGCACAGGTGCTTGCACCCACATTTGGCCAGTTTATGTTTAGGTCCCAATGTAATAGGTGGCGAGCGTAATGCCATTAACCGGGCACTTATAAACCTGCGATAAATACACACACAACTTCGAAAAGCATCGAAAAGTCATTGGTGTGTGCCATGGTAAACCTGGGATCGAACCCGAGACCTCGTCTCAGCAGTCCATTACCCATACCACTAGGCTACCGCGGTTAATCATTATTTGATGTCCTATTTGTTTTTCGTTTTGAAACTTTGAGGGGTTCCTGAAAATTTCAAACACCTTCAGACATTTATTAATTTGTCGGGTAAAATCTTATACAACGAGATGCCGTTATATTTCAAAGATTTCAGAAATATTTAATTAAAGTCGTGTTGGTGACAAATAACATTTTGCATCATCTTTGAACGTTCATAATGCGGGCGACAGACACGTACAAAATATTTGAACATACATCAAAAGACTGCTTGGAAAATGTTAAATGTTCCACATATTTACAGTAGGTAGGGTTGAGCAAAAGCAAAGATTTGCGTAATAAGAAAATTGCTCATTATACGAATTAGAGATTGAAATTTCACGTATGGGTAGTTTTGCGTTATTTTGCCAATATTTAACATAACATAAACTCACGCCTATATCGTCGAAGGGGTAGGCATAGGTGCTAGCACACACATTTCGCTAGTTTATGTTTAGGTCCCAAAGTAATAGGTGGCGAGCCTATTGCCATTAATCGGGCACTTATACACCTGTGATAAAATACACATATAACTTCGAAAAGCATCGAAAAGTCATTGGTGTGTGCCATGGTAAAACCTGGGATCGAACCCGAGACCTCGTCTCAGCAGTCCATTACCCATACCACTAGGCTATTTAGTGGACATTTATACGTCTAATCCAAATAAAATACGTAGGTTTAGTGTGAAATGTGTCTATAATGTTAACCTTCCCCCCTTCCCCCTTCCCGTTCTCCCTTCTTCTCTATATGGTCGGCAACACGAATGTGACGCCCTAGTGTTGCAAACGTCCATAGGACACGGTAAATACTTTCCATCAGGTAGGCCGCGTGCTTGTCTGCCATTTGAGTGGTATAAAAAGAAGAAAAATTATACAGTAGGTAAACATACAGCACATATTAACGGCAATAAGTTTGCTCATAATATCGGATAAATGTATGTATGTGTCCATATTGAAATGAAAATATTTTTTACGGACTCAATGTCGAGTCTATTAAAAAAGTTTTTCATTTTCCCATCTCGGAAAGAGTATTTTTGCTCTTCGATAACTGTAAAAGTAGTTTTTATTTGCTAGAGGACAAAGTATTGATTGAATTTAGAACGTTGTGTGCACTAAGTTTTTGAATTTATAACATCAATAACCTATTTATTTGTACCTCCTTGGTGCCGAATTTATCAAACTACTTTTTTAATTCTAAAAACTCAGACTCAAAACCTCTTTGGCGTACTTTTTTTTTAATTTGCTTTGTGCGCGCCATTTTCTTTTTGCATTTATTCATCCTTGTTGAATAAAGTATATTCTTCTATTACTATAATAATTGGACTAAGTTTTAAATTACAATTGTTTAACATTTTTATTGATGTAGGGGAGAGTGGGTAACAATGGATCACTTTTTTTTTCAAGCTCCACAAATCCCAAGTTTTTGCGTAAATAATTAATCTATGATAATTAACCACAAGATATGACCCTAATCTACAAAACCAGGTGCAATTAATGGTAAAAACGGTATAAATTTACAAGTTATAACAAGTTTTTTAAAAAATGGGAAATGATCCACTGTGACCCGTAGATGGGTCACTTTGGATCTTTTAATGGGTCACAGGGAATCGCCTGGGGTACACTGGATCTTTTAAAAAAAAGTTCAATAAAATACCAATTTTCTTCATAATTATTTATTTATTTATATTCTAAGACAGCCTTCTATCACAGTCTTATCAAAAATTAACAAGTCTTTCAAATTATGCTGGTATAAAGAGACCTAAACTAATCAACATTTCGTTTAAATAAACAACAGTTCTTCTCCTTTCATTTCCACAAAGTTCTCTTCTCTATTCAAATAAACATAAGTATTTACTTCTTCAGTAATCATAACAAACATTTTAATAAGAATTTTGTTAAATCAACTATTGAACATAAACATATTTACTCCTCGAGCAATCATTAATATAAACTTTAATAGGAACATTGTTGATATATCAACTATTAAAAATAAAAAATATTACTTTTTCAGTAATCTTTAACAAAAAATAAACTATAATAACAAATATTTTCATTTTCTGATATCTCAGAATTGTCTGAGATTCAGTTTGAGGTGAAATTAAATTAGATTAGCGTAAATTAATGTTAGAAAGATTAACGTTAAAGTTGTACACGCCTTGCTTCCTCTTTGTAGTCCCAGAAAACGTAGGTTTTGGTAAAATCATCTTAATATCATGCAGCGGTACCGTGCCAATATCTGGCACATTTGGCATATGAAAATTATTTGGTGTTTTGTCAGATTTTCTAAGAAAACTGACTTCAGTCTCATTTTGTTTTTGATCAATAACTTTAGCCGCATAAAAAATTCGTTTTCGTTTCACTTCGAATTCTACTAAAATAAAATCACCTTCCACAGGCAAGCCTTTCAGTGCAGGAAAGTTATCAGGGTCTATCGTCATATTATTATCTTCTTCATCTTCAAAAGCTGCTTCCTCTTCAGAATAAATACTTATTTGATCTTCATCGTCACTAGAACTTTCTTGCAAAATTTTCCTTTTTTTTGATGTTGCAGCTGCTTTTGTTTGTTTTTGTTTTTTTTGTATCTTTTGTTTACCTCGCATTTGTATTTCGTCTTTATTCGGGGTGTCAGTAACAATCATTGATTTCCCCTTGCGTCTCGCTGCTCTTCCTTCTTTGCGTGGACCCGCTTTAGGTAACCCTCGTAATTGGAATGGACTTAAAAATTTCTTTTCAATACTCGTGGAAGTACCAGCTACAGTCGAAGATGGAATACTAGCTGTCGCTTTTGGTGATTTGTCGTGCACTGGAGCATTTTGAATTGGCGACAAAGAGTTGCTTGATGGCATTTCAGTTGTTTGTGGGACGTTTCCGGTTAGCGTTAGAGGGGGCTGCAGGACAAAAGGCAGTGGGGTTTTCATTATTTCCCTGTCGTTATCATGAGCATCATTTTCATTAGATCGTATAAGTTGACTTGTTCCAGGACATGGTGACGTTAACACAACCGATGATGGGTTTAGTGGTCTAATATTCTCGTTTTGCTCCTCAAAAATTGGTCGTTGTATAAGTTGGCTTGTTCCAGGATACGGTGAAGTTGACACTGGCCATGTGGGGGTTGTCGGTCTAATATTCTCGTTTTGCTCTTCGAAGATTGTTGGTTGTGTAAGTTGGCTTGTTCCAGGACGCGGTGAAGTTGACACTATCGAAGTTAAGGTTGGCGGTCTAATATTCTCGTTTTGCTCTTCAAGGATTGGTCGATCAGTAACTTCACTAGGTGCAAAATCTAGATCAGTAAAAACGTCTCTGTTGAAAGGGAATATTCCAGTGGCTTTAAAAGCGGCGCAAATGTTTGCAGGTGTCATAGCTTTCATGTGGGCTTCCTTAACGCAACTAGCAACTTCATATATGGAAAAAGTCTTTCCGGGATTTCGCATCATCCAGCTGTCTACAGCCTTGTTATATGCGGTTTTAAAAGGCCCAAAAACACCGACATCCAGTGGCTGTAGCTTTCCTGTGGAATGCGGTGGTACGGTTAATATGGTCACGCCGTTTTCTTTTGCCAGATTCAAGGCTTCTATGCATATATGTGATTCGTGATTATCGTAAATAAGCAAACTAGGGTTGTCTTTGCTGCTGTTTGTGTGGGTTATAAAATGTTGAATCGTTTTCACAAAGAGTTCTGAGTTCATCCAGCCGGATGTGTTGGCTAGCCCTAAGGTCCCAGCAGGAGCATCCGCAATCATGTGTTGTTTAAAGTGCACCCTTGGGAATATCATGACAGGCGGTAGTGCATTCCCTAAAGCACTAACTATGTAACAAGTAGTTGTTAACGTCCCTCGTTCTGCGCTTGTAACCTTTGAAACCTGTCTTTGTCCTTTGGCTGCTAGCACTTTAGCATTTTTTTGCACTGTCATGGTATTCGTTTCATCTAGGTTAAAAACTCTGGTGCCATTACCAAAAACAGATTGCCGAGACATAACATTCTCTAAGTTATCAAAAAATAAACCAACATTGTGGCGGTTGAAAGATGTCGCTCGACTTAAGCTGCAGCCCTCGGGAGTTCGTAATGATAATCTGTTATCTCTCTTTCTAAGATTATATAGATATTCGACACCTGCCAATTTAGTCTCATGCCACTTTTCTGGCACTTTTTTGTTGTTCAACAGTGCAACTTCGTAAACCAGGCTGCGCACGTCTGTGACAGTGAGTCCATAGAACATTTGACTACATTTAATAATGTAATCAACTATCTCCTTTTCTTCCGCGTCAGTAAATATCTTATGAACTGCATAATTAGGTGTTAGCCTCACTGGTTTTGCAGGATCAGGATTTTTTGTACTCTTGACATGGTATCGATATAACGTTGTGTATGGAATAGCAGTTGATTTAGCTACAGATCTTATTGTTCGGCCATCAGATATAAGTTTTAAGGCGTTACTCATCTGTTCTTCAGTATGAAGACCGATATTGGTTTTTCGTATCCTATTGCGAGGCATTGTTACCTACGAAAAAGAACAACAGTCCACTGTGACCCAAATGAAAATTATTCACTGTGACCCATAGGCCGGTACGACACAAAAAAAATATTCAAAAAATAACTACTTATACCCAAGCCAAAATTACATTACCCACGACAGATTTATCAAATAACAAGTTCAAAACATACGACTATCATTTATATTTATTAAAGGGTTTGGTATACGACAAATTTCTAAATTATGTAAAAAAATACTTTCGTACTTACCTACTGGTCTGCATGTGACAGCACGTGATTCCGCTCGGCGAGCGCGGCGGCGACTGGCGCGTGAGAGGGGGGTATCGACGAGCAGTAGCCACGCGTTTGCTTGTGTGCGTAAAGCATCACACGTAAGAATTATAGCGAATAATCCACTGTGACCCGTGATCCACTGTTACCCACTCTCCCCTACTTATTTACTAAATTAGCAAAAAAAGAACGAATTGAAAAGCCCCCTAAATGAAAATTTATTGTGTTGCTGTATGTGGCACCCGCCTTAATCAAAGTATTAACCCTTGTTAGGTAGGGTACCGGGATCATTTGCTGGCATCTTAATACATGTATTATTCAAAGCTTAACTTTACGACCTGTACCTATGGTGCGGTGATGTACCGTACCTACTATTACGGGTTTGATTACTTCTCAGTGCAAAAATATCGCCGTTTAATAACCTTGTGTTGTGTTTTCGGTGGTGAGTAGGGTAGCCAGAGCTCACTAGAGAGGTTATGTGTTGTCAGTGGGAAAACTAAAGGCTTCTAAGCAACTACATCTTTAGCGCTGACGACACAGAATGTCCCTGTTCTTACAGGGTTGCAGCACGAGTGTTACACTCGCCCATAGGCCGCGGTTACCACTTACCATCAGGTGGGCCGCGTGCTTGTCTGCGACCTAAGGTGCATAAAAAAAAATTGTATACACAATGATTTTGACGATGGTGACTCGGGCGTTGCAGAATGACCTCCGTCCTCCATGGAGCGCGGGCCATGGGGGTGATGGGTGGCCACCTGTCACCCTAGTAGAATTAGGGGGGCGGGGAGGGGTAATAGGCATATTTATGTACTGGGTGTATGACTTGGAGACCCAACACAATACACAAGTCTTGGAATTCCTTACCAGCGCACGTGTTTCCTTCTTCCTACAGTCCCGGGTACTTTAAGCGGGCGTGAACTGATGAGGCCGTCAAGCTGAGCGCCACCATTGTAACACTGTATGTGTCTGTATTGGTGACTCTATTTCCTGAGACTTTACCTCAAGCTTTTCTTAGGCCGATCTCTGCTGCTGATAAAGCCCTCTAAATTCATACATTGGACCTTTTTTACAACGTACGTTTTATGTTTAAATAATAATTCCCTTCTACATTAAATGAATGTTACCAACCTCATAATTAAGTTTGTTTAGTACTCAAGAAACGTCCTTTTGTCTTGTCCAATTAAACCTATGTCTACACAGCAATGGGAGGATAATATTTAATGAATTTTCATTTAAATATTATATTGGTACGTTTTTAGAACAGCAATGGGAGGATAATATTTAATGAATTTTCATTTAAATATTATATTGGTACGTTTTTAGAACAGCAATGGGAGGATAATATTTAATGAATTTTCATTTAAATATTATATTGGTACGTTTTTAGAACAAGATGGCGGAGGATTGAAGTTGACAGGTTTAACCATGAAGTTATTCTTCGAGCAACAAAGTGTGCGAATATTATACATAATCTTAACACAAATTCTAGGCGAGAGAAAGTGAGTTTAAAAACGATGGGGTGTTTAAGTGGCACGTGTCTGTGTGTGTGTGTGTGTCTAAGGCATCATAGCTCCCGAACGGATAAACCGATTTCAATGTAGTTTTTATTGAAATGTGAATTGATAAAATTAGATATAAGTCAAATCAAAATCGGTCTAGTCATTTTAGAGTTATAAATAGTGAAACTAATAGGATTTTCGATATTTTTTTTATAATATACTAGCTGTTGCCTGGGGCTCCGCCCGCGTAGGATTCGATTATCGCGTTGTACGTCTATACTTGACTCTCTACTTGCCTCTCTATACTATTTCACCTTGCTGTCATAACGATGGAAATAATTAGCGATATTAGCATGTATAGAAATCTACCGGATCTATTGAGATTCATGATTATTGGGCCGCTTCTTTGGATGACAGCGTGATGACATATAACCTTATGTTACTCCTAGATATTGTAGCTTTTTATTGTTGAAAGAATTATCGAAATCGGTCCAGTAGTTTCAGAGCCTATTCCTTACAAACAAACAAATATTCCTTCTAAGCAGGCGTGATTCATCGTAGACCACATCGTCACTTACCATCAGGTAAGATCGTGGTGAAACATAAGCCTATCTTCAATAAAAAAAACAAACGAAAAAAACTTTTCTATTTATAATATTATAATTATATTGTACCTACTCGTATATATTAGTGTAGACTTTACCTTACAACTGTGTTTACTTTTTTCTAACTGTAGCCAGAAAAAAAATGTCACGGATGTTATATATAAGTAGATAATATTTTTCACAAGTAGCAACAAAATACCTTCCGGGGTTGCCAGCCCTCAGCGTGCTGCGGTGTCGGGTGTTTCCGGTAAAAGTGCGCGCTCTAATGACTGTACGTATTTATGGACTTGTGCGCTTACATAAGCGGAGCGGATAGCGATTTGAATAAGTATGGTTTATTTTTTTGGATTTTAAAGCGTAGTTCTAGGTCTTCCTTTCGAATGGCAAGTGTTACAACGTTTAAATTTATATTTAAGCAGCTGTTTTCGCTTTATACATTCAGGTTGAAGTTTTTTTGAATTGAATATGACTCTTCGATTTTGACTACATTTTTCCCACAATTTTTTTATAATATCTCAAATACTTATTCCTGGGAAATAGTTTTTCGCTGAAAGCGTGATACCACTGAGTTATAAAATAGAAAATAATGTTTAGTATGCGTGGTGTGTATAATAACATAATAACATAATATAATGTATTGATTTTGTTTCAAAAATAAAAATATGGCTTTGTTATTATTTTGGAAATAAAAAAAATAAACGTCAATTTTTTCTATACTCTGGAACATAACCTAAACCTCTTATATAGCAGTACTATTGTTTTTTAGGACAGCGTATAAAAAATTAAATTTCCTCTAGCCACGCTATCCGCTCCGCTCCGCCGCACTAAGTCATAACCCTTATAAATACATCGTGAACGCTGTCAAGTGTAAAGAGAACGTCATCGCATAGAAAACGAATGTAAATTAGATACATCATTAATTTTATTGTAAAATTTATGAATATAGTATTAAATTACTTACTAACCACAGTTCCGCCTGTACATAAAAACAGATTATACCAGCCTCACGGGAAATTGCTGTTATCTGAAAATGGCCCTAGTGTTGCACACGTGCATATACTATGTAATTACAGACAGCCTAGTGCATAGTAAAGACTAAAGACAGCCCCCTCTGCAGGGGTTGCTTCGTTGCCGAGGAAACAGCCGCCCACGTAATACTGGAATGCGAGGCAGTAGCCCCCCAACGATCACAAATCCTCGGCACAGTGAGGTCGCTCCGCGAAACCTGTGAGGCCCCCGATAAGCTTCTGCGTTTCTGGTCGGAGCTAGACTGGCTGCTCTAGCCCGTAACTCTGCACGGACAATGGCCCAAAAATGGAGGCTAGGTACGGTCAAAGGAGTCCCAATACAATAGACAATAGGCCATGTATTTTTTTTATAACACACATCTATACTAAGAGATATGACAGCCTCAGTGCAGAGTGCATCTCCGCTCAGTGCGAATATTTGAGTGCATGAATATAATTATTTGCACTGGTCTGGTCGTGCCTCGGAGAGCACGTTAAGTCGTCAGTCCCGGTTGCCATACGAACATCTATGACAGTCCATACAGGTAGTTGGAGCCCACAAAAGTCCAACTAGCTTAACTTCAGAACATCGATATCTCCAAATTAGTTGTGGAGGTCCGATGGCAGTCGCTTCACTTTTCAGATCGCATATTTATGATCACAACGTGTAGTTTCTTTCCTTTTTCCTTTTTGTTGACCCTATTATTGCTGATATAAAATAGTTATTAATAAAATGACTGATTTTAATGATTCCGCATATTTCTGACATAAGTATACATATAACAGTTACCTTCAAGCAAAACAATGCGTGTTACTCTGCTAAGTGCGTGCAACCATTGAAAAGTGACGGGTGTCGTCATATGTGAATCAATGTGCTCATTTCCTAGTAAATGTGTTTTCCTTCTTATTAAATGTGTCGTGAGGAGCATTTTCCGTGTGTAGATTGTAGTATAATATTTATACTGTTGATTGATGGCACTTGGTGGAACTCACTGTTATACATAATTGATAAAATACTTATACTTCTCCACTGTATTTTAATACAGTGGATATATAACCTACAGAAGACCGCGGTCATAATAACCATCGTGTTGTGTTCCCGCCGTTAAGTAGGGTAGCCAGAGCTCACTATACCCCTCCTTCCCCTCCCCTTCTTAGCCTCCCCACCCCTTCCCAGCTTTCCCCCTTTCCCTTCAGGGTGGGCAGCGCGTGTGTGACACCCTTATTGTTGCACACGTTCATAGGCCACGGTGGCCGCTTTCCATCAGGTGGGCCGTGTGCTTGTCTGCCACCTACGTAGTATAAACAAATATAAAATACAGTGGAGAAAGGTTCAGATGTCTAGCCATGCCACCTCCACCAGTAGGAGGGGTAGACCCAAGAAGTGCTGGCTTGGTGTCGTAGAGGATAACATGCGTGCCCATGGACTCACCACCACGGATGCGCAAGACCGAGCGAAGTGGAAGAGAAAAAGCCGGAAAGCGGACCCCGGACTCCGAGGCGAAGGCTTCGGATGCGACTGGAACTAACGCTAGTATGATGATGAAGATGATGAGTGGAGAAAGGTTCTTTATCCACCCGCACGTTCTTATATAATAAGAGACTGCAAGAATTCAAAAGTTAGTAGAACACTTGTCTATGTTTTTTTGGTTAGTAAGCCCCGCTTCCCGCTCCGCTAGTCTCAGTCCGCACCTCTATTCCCGCGATCGCTAAAACAACTGTCAACAAACGTAACTGAATATATATCAGCCAACTCTATTTTCGCTGTGAGTTTTATGCTGTAAATTATTTAAGACTGCTTGTCGACAATTCGGAACAATATATCATGACATATTTTTCCTGTTATAAAATAGGAGTACTAGCTTTGTTATTACTAGTGATGTACTGTTATGCTGGGTCTACATTTACGGGACAGTAGGAATTGTAGAGTCTCTTTGAAGGATAAAATTCGCAATGAGGTCATCCGACAAAGAACTAAAGTTACAGACATAGCTCGCAGAATAACCAAGCTGAAGTGGCAGTGGGCTGGCCACATCTGCCGGAGGACCGATGGTCGCTGGAGCAAACGAGTCCTCGAGTGGAGACCGCGAGAAGGCAAACGGAAGGTAGGACGCCCCCTAGCCAGATGGACTGATGACCTGAAAAAGGCGGCTAGGACAGACTGGATACGGAAGGCAGAGGATAGGGAGCAGTGGCGCACACTAGGAGAGGCCTATGTCCAGCAGTGGACTGCGATAGGCTGATTGATTGATTGATTGAGGAATTGTAACCCTGATAGAGAGGACTATCCCTCCGCTAACGTAGGAGCCAGGGTGGGGTTGACATAAAGGACGATCAGTTATGATTATATAGGGGACTGGAGACCTCCTCACAAAATGTTTCAATAATTTTTAATAACAATTGTAATAATTAAGTTAAATTTAAAAAAAAACTATGTTCATACTAACTTTAATTTTAAAGTCTTTACTAACAAAATGGAATCTGAAAATAAATGATTAGAGTTGAATTGAATATTCTTTGAGAAGGAAAATAGGGCGTATCAAAAAGTTGTAATTTTTTGTTCCTTCAATAGATTTTCTTCTTAAAATTAAGAGTGATTGGTGCCCCATGTTGGACGCCAATTTTATTATATCTGTATTTTTTATTCATTCAAAATAGCTGTATACTTATTTATCACCTTAGTGGTTTAAAAAATTCTAACTGGTCCAAAATTCTTAAATCTTATGTTTTTATAGACCGCACTTACAAAACCTCAAAATTAAAAATATATTACAGGTTTCCTTAGCAAATCGTCCACCAGTTCGAGACACGGCCCTGGCCTGAGAAGAGGCAAAAAAATCCGCGGGCTTTTCTTGACCAATATTCATTTATTTTCTTAAACATCATCATTCTCTGAGCCTATTGCCAACTCAGTTGGGGTCGACTTTCTAGTCTAACTAAGATGTGGTCGAACTTCAATATTAACGCCATTGGATCTTCACAACCAAATTGGTGGTATCGAAGTGAATCTTGAACTTCATAAATCAAATTATTAAGACCAGTTACGAAATAACACTAAAGTGACAACAATGAATGGAGAAAATTGCAAGAATATTACAAACTATTAACTTTTACGTACTTACATACCAGTAACACTTTTCAAATTACAGCATAACATAAACTTACGCCTATATCCCCGAAGGGCTATGCAGAGGTGTTAGCACCCACATATCGAAAGTTTATGTTTAGGTCCCATTAACCGGGCACTTATAAACCTGCGATAAATACTCACATGACTTCGAAAAGCATCGAAAAGTCATTGGTGTGTGCCACGGTAAAACCTGGGATCGAACCCGAGACCTCGTCTGTGCAATCCATTACCCATACCACTAGGCTACTGCGGTTTCAAATCATATTCAAAACAAACTGCCTAAACCGTCAAACTATCGGTGGAGCAACCTCGGAGCGGTCCCGGGGGCATCCCCGAACGTTTCCCATCCCGCCGTTTGTACTAAATAAATAATTAGGCACTCAATTCCTGAGTTTGTGTTAATCTGCTGGGAATGTACTTACTATATGGGACTATTCCCAAGAGTTTAAAGCATGATTAGCGTTGGCAGAAGCGTTTTATTTGTCTATACTAATATAATAAGGAAGAAAGATTTGTTTGTTTGTAACGAAGGCTCCAAAACTACTGGACCGATTTCAATAATTCTTTCACCTCTAAAAAGCTACAATATCTAGGAGTAACATAGGCTATATATCATCACGCTACCATCCAAGGGAGTGGAGTAATAATCATAAATCTCTATCGATCCGATAAATTTCTATACATTGGCGCTAATACCGACAACAAGGAAAAGTAGTATAGAGAGGCAAGTAGAGAATCGAATAGAGTCGTACAACGCGATAATCGACATTCACGCGGGCGGAGCCACGGGCAACAGCTAGTTACCAATATTTTGGTACAGTCCTCAAAAAGAGATAAATGCTGTTTGGATTTTTTAATGATGTTCGAGAGTGTTCCATTGGTAATTTAGAAGCTGTAAGCTAAATTCCGCTTCGCAGAAATACTTGCATTCTGAAAATCATAGTTGGCGAAATGTGGGTGTTTAATACATCTCTGCCTACCCTTTCGGGGATTACGGACGTGAGCATATGTCTGTATGTATTTTTTTCATGATTTTTTTTTTCATTTAGCTTTACTAACACAATGAAGAGTGAATAACGCCAGTTAAACGGTATAAAAAAAACATAACACAACATAAACTCACGCCTATATCCCCGAAGGGGTAGGCAGAGGTGCTAGCACCCATATTTCGCCAGTCTAGACCTAAAGTCCCAATGAAATAGGTGGCGAGCCTATTGCCATTAACCGGGCACTTTTAAACCTGTGATAAATCCTTTATTTTTCGCAATCGAAATTGTAATTTTTTAGGCCAATATGCCCAGGAGTGCTACCAGGGGCCTTCGGCTTCGGAAGTGTTCCCCTTAGACCCTGTGTAATCAAGGCAATTAAGCTTTTACTTTGTTAATCCACTTAATAATATAATAGAAAAAACCGCGGTAGCCTAGTGGTATGGGTAATGGACTGCTGAGACGAGGTCTCGGGTTCGATCCCAGGTTTTACCATGGCACACACCAATGCCTCGATGCTTTTCGAAGTTATGTGTGTATTTATCGCAGGTTTATAAGTGCCTGGTTTATGGCAATAGGCTCGCCACCTATTACATTGGGACCTAAACATAAAACTGGCGAAATGTGGGTGCTAGCACCTCTGCCTACCCCTTCGTGAATATAGGCGTGATATTATAAAAAAAAAAAAAAAAATAATAGAAAATAAATTATAACTGAAGTCAACAAATCCCTCGCAGCCAATTGCCGTCATAAAAACCATCTTAATGAAAACATTAGCAAGATAAATCACAATAACGCCATCTGCAGGCTTTTTACAGGGTTTAATTATAATAATTGTTGTGTAATTAATTAATCTGAGCGGAAAATGGGACCTTTCTTGAAAGAAATAAGGGCTGAGCTGAGGGTGATGAGTTTTATCTGTTTTAATACCATCATCATTTTATAGTAAACTACTTAGCTGTTTCCTGCAGCTCCGCCCGCGTGGATGTTGGTTATGGCTCAGTGCAATATAGCCTGTGTTACTCAGGGTGAATGTAGTTTTCCAATGGTGAAAGAATTTTGAAATTGGTACAGTAGTTTTTGAGTTTATTCATTACAAACATACACACAATGAAGATTTTCAAAAGGGTACCGTTGAAAAGAAAATCCCCACATCTGTGGGCTAGACTGGGATGGGGGTTATCTCGAAAGAGATGACCCAGGGGCTGCCGGGGTGCGAGGGATATGTTGGGTACTATCTGACCTCCGGCAACTAAGGACCCAAAGACGGCGTGCGTTTTAGTCGTTTCGAGTCAGACATAACCTCCCTAATCGGGTCTGGTGGGGGGTATCCGTGGAGATTTTTCGCATTATAAATAAGGGATCGTGTTAATGGGACCCCTCGTCACAGTCATCACTGTAATTAAATATTATAAAGAGAAAAATTTAGTTTGGTTGTTACATTGGCTTTAATGGCATGTCAATTTGACTGCACCTCCCCTGATGTTAAGCTGAAGGCAAAATCTCATGAAAGAGGGTCACCATTGCACACACGTTTAGTGCTGAGAAATGGAAAGGCCCTAATTCTACGTTATAAATAAAATTTACTTAAAAAATAAAAAGTAATCACCCATTTTCTCACTGCTAATGTGTTTAAGCTTATTTTTTCCATTGGCCCTTGGAATTAAAGGCTTTGGGCACCCACCCTTATTTACAATAACATTAACAGATCGTTTAGATACTTCTGGTAATGGCCGCCAAAGTAGGGTTCGTTCTAATTACCATTATGCAGCAATAACTCTGTAACATGATGTTAAGAAGTTTGCGAATTGTTGTACGATTAAGGTTGCAAACTTGTCTATACTTGATATTGTGGAAATTTTAAGTGAAAATTCAACGAGGAAACGTCGGGATCTATATGAAATTACACCAAGTAAATCTCAATACAATTGGAAAGATATTTAACGAAAAACAGTTATTATAAAGTATAAAGATAAAAATGCATGGTCATACTAATCTCTTGTTCTTGCACCTTCTTATTATAAATAAACAGAACTATATATTAAAAAGAAAATAAATGAAAACGATAATCTACCTGAATTTCTTGCTGGTCTCTTCTCAGTAGGTTTAACTACCGAACCAGCGAAAGAATCATTTTCAAAGATCTATTTTTGACATAATTATGTAGGTACATAATTATTGTAAAACTTTTACATTCTTATGTGCTCTATACAGGGTGTAAGGAGAACGCTCCCGAAGCCGAAAGGGCTTGGTAGTATATCGTATGATGGCGACATACGCACTGACTAAATACACGACAAATAAAAAATGATAGCATCGGTAATTATCATACAAAACTTAAAAAATCCTTTAATTATTCGATATATCACTAAAAGGGGTAGGTCACAACACTATCGTATTTTGTACTTTCGTAATAAGTTCACTTGAGTCCAACAACCTGCAAAATTCTTAAACTCAGCTGTGCGCCTGGTACACGCGTTGCTTTGCTCGTATGTAGGTACCTACGTAGCGTTTAGACATAGATATACATCGCAGATATTTAGAGTACCTATCACTTACCGAGGTCTACTTTTTGCGACGCAGTGACGTTCTTACTGTGGTACTGGGTCTGATCCAGCTCTAGGAATGTACTAGTTTATACACTTCACGAGTCACGACACAAGGAGTTTTACCTATCGCATAAACAGGTCACACACAAGCACAACAGTAAACTTATTTGAATTTAAAGAGTACCTAGGTACTGAAAAAAATATGCACCACTCATTTACGTGTTTAACTTCGAGAACCGATCCAGCTCGCACGGTACCTACTCGTTCTCAGTAGCTACAGGTCTGCTTCGAAACGTTCGAGAACTTCAAGAATTCTCTGTTCCAAAGCAGTGAAGAACCTGGGCGGTCGCCCTTGTGAAGGAGTAACACACGAAAACTTCCATTAGGTATAGTTCACTATCTTCCTAAAACACTCCACAACGGTAATTACTGGTCTTCCGTCTCCAATTTTTGTACACTGCTGTACAGACGACCAACTTTTCGAAAACTATCAACTAAGTACACCAAAACAAAACATCATTCCATAATACTCGTTATTACAATAAAAATCCGACATCACGCAAGTTTATCACAACCAACAACAACACACACAGCAACTGACTGAACAAAAGAGAAAGAATTCTGATGAATGTTTGGGAATAATGTTGCCTAGTGCCAACTAGATTTTTGCCTAAAAAGTACATGTACCTATGTACTTAATTAAAGTAATACGTGCTATTATTTTCTTATGTTTTGTTTTTTACTGCGCATTAGGAATAATGCGCATAGCTTATTACCTACTTAGAACTTTTTTAATCGTACAAAAATCCATACGGGCCTCCTCCCACTGCCGGAATCAGTAGGAGTAATTATGTGAGAAACAAAGCACACGGCCGTCACGGGCCATCAGTTGCCGAGAGCGAGGTAGCTTCTGGCATATCCCTCTCGCCCTGGCTGACCCGGGTATATCATGGCCTCCACACTCCACCACCCGGATATTAAGTAGGGGCACGCACTCAAAGCAGCCGTGTGCGGACCGCCACGGTATGCCCTCCTACTTAGTTGTTAAGGTTCACTTTACCATGGTTATCCTAGGTTCGAATCCTAACCATTACACTACTCACATCAACTGTGAATCCATTAATAAATACAAGTTATTTCGTTTAGCTAACGATGTTGGAATATTAATAGTTTCTTTAAAAACGATTCTGAATCTACTTTACACTACTACTTACATTACTTACACAACCGTACTTACACTATTGAATTAATAAAATGGATTCATGAGGATGACGAGACGCATAACAAACAAACCTCTTTTAGTCGTTTAAAAATTATTAACTTGTACCTATAAGACATAATAAAATTAAAAATTGGTAAATTCACCTACAAATTTTTAATTTTACAAAATCTAATAAGTATGGCAACACTGGTAGTAGTAGTAGGTAATATTTTCTTCGCTTTGCGGCTTGGGTCAAACGCGCCGCCATGCATTTCGGCCGCCGCCGACAAACGGATTAAAGGACATCAAAAGATACCGCGCCCGGGGATTCCCCTCCTAACTTAGGGTAGTGGTACCAATTGACGTCCGTTTAAAAATCTATTATTAAAAATGTAGGTTTTTAAGCTATGACGTGGTGTGTTTTTTAATTGCGGATACCTACTTGCGGCAGCTAATTACATTTTTGTACATTTGATTTCCGTGCCGTAAGCGATCCTGATAATCATGAATGTAGATAAGTACATGTTTTGATGTGATTCATAAATCACAATCATCCGGGCTGGTTCCCGGTTGCATCCTAAGCTCACAATTCGCTTATTATTTATTATAGGCAGTTATAGCTTTAACGAGAGCGACTACCTACCGTGTACGGGCTCGGATCTACCACCAGTTAATTTTGCCTGGTGAGATATTAAAATTCAACAGCTTTACGGCAATTTTTGAGAAGCGGCTATCGCTTTATTAGCAGTCAACAACTTGATAGCTAGTTTTGGCTGGCAGCAGTTTTTCTCGTAAAATTCAACAGCTTTACAGCAATTTTTTTTGAAAAGCAGTAGTCGTTTTCGAAAAAATCAAGCACATTACAGTTATTTTTGTCTAGTGCCAATTGCTCCTCACTTTTTGCACCTTTTCCTTTCCCTCTCCCCGTTGGCCCTCCTTTTTCATAAAAGGTAGCTTATCCTGAGCTCTAAGCCAGTTCTATACCCAATTTCATGGCGAACTTTTATGCACTCCCCTCATCATCAGCCCCTATCCCTCCCCTTAACGTCCTCTTTCATGATAAGAGATAGCCTATGTCCATTCCCAAGCTATAATGCATCTCTGTACCAAACTTCATCAAGATCGATTCAGTTGTTTAGGCGTGTAAGCGTAACATACAGATAGACAGACAGACAGACAGATTTACTTTCGTTTTTATACTCGTAATATTAATATGAAAAAAAATATGGATATGGATTAATTCAGTAAACTAGATCTTATACTAGGAATGCAGAAAATACTGGTATAAAACTATACTCCAGGGCAAGTTATTAGACACTTCACCCTTTTTAGGTATAGGAAGAAATGAGCAATGAATTTTATTTTTATCAATTATTTTAGGGTACCGTAAACCTTTATTATTTGAAAAACCTAAGAAACCGCTCTTACAACTTATGTCGTCCTGGTATTTTGAATATGGTTTTCATCACTTTATTGTGATATTTTTATGCTTCTAAAATGATTATTGCGAAAGTTTAGCATTAAATAGTATTAGTACGGAACCAACCGATATAAGGGGCGTGGCGATTTGAAATAAAAGAAAAAGTATTTTATTATTCTAAATATTTTGGGGTACCGTGGTGAATGTTACATTAACGAACACTTTAGAAGAACCTCCTGCAGTCTATGTTATCCGGGTGACATGATATGTCTAGTGAGTTTTGTTTGCATTATCTTTATTAGAAATCAAGCAACCTAACAGATCAGAATCAAAGGTTGCCTAAGATCTAACGATTAGTACTATTGGACACTCGTGTAACGAACTTTTATCTTACGAAGGCGAAAGATCGCGTGACATGTCCAATTTTTAGAGTTTTAAATTAAATTGTGTACGGAACCAATTTTACCAAGTATTTATTAGGGGGGCGTGTCAGGGGCGTAGCTGGAAATTTTGAATGTAGGTTAACATTAGGTAAAGGATTTTTTGAGACAGTCTCACATTCAACATGAATGATTTCATAAACATAAAAATGTGTTCATAATACTTTAGTGGATGTTGTAATTATTCTTATGCTATTTTATCAACTTGTAAGCTGTTTCAGTCTCTCTTTGTCTGTTCTCATCTCAAAATGATGAAGGTAAGTGGAATGATAGTGAGACTGTCTCATCAATTTTGATTGTTTGGTAACCCAACTGGGTTCAAATCGTAGAGTTCATTTGTAACAGCTGGTAACAGCGTCCTGCGGCCCTGGTTATTCTTAAGTGTTGTGCGTTTATCGGCAATTTCCTATAGTTTACACTTGATCGATAAAAAAGAAAATTGTTTTTCTACGTACTGGCATGTTTGCCGGACTTGAGACCCCCGCCAGAATTTTATTTACCCGTAGTACTACCACGTGTCTTCGGCTTCGGGAGCGTTTCCCTTACACCCGTTATGTGCTTAAAGTGAATAAACGAAATTGATTCTTTGATTCTGATTCGTTGATTCATAAAAATATTGTGAATAATAGAAACACAGTTCTATTCTAGAATAACTGTACAAATTCGATGTCGAGTTTCAATTAGTTGAGACTTCTCTCTTCGGATAAGTTTGGAAAACTTCTTTATAGCACTAGGCTGTCAGTATGTTAGCTCAGGTGATCAACCGAGACTCAGACAAGCTGATTCGTTCTTATATATCATAGACTGCAAGAGTTCGAAAGTTAGTAGAACACTTGTTTATGTTCTTCCTACCTTCCTACAGTTCCGGGTCCTTTAAGCGGGGCGTGAAAAAGCATCTGATGAGGCCGTCAAGCTGAGCGCCACCATTGTAGCACTGAACGTGTTTGTACTGTTGACCCTCTTTCCTGCGACTTTAACTTCAGCTTACCATCACGCGGGGTTCAGTAAAATTGACGTGTCCTAAATAAAAAAAGATTCTGTTTGGAAATCGGTTTCTCAACAAGCGATAAGGCCCTGTTTACACAATCGGTCAATCAGAAAAAAAGGCATTTCTGTGCAATTCTTCAGTAGTTAACCGTTTTCTTGTTGTTCTAGTATCGTCCCTTCCGAGCCCTACAGCCGCGGATGACGATGATGATGAAGACGAGACGACGCAGCAGAGCCACGCCGACGCGGACGATGACGGCAGGGTGTACAAGAACCCCAGGAACTCCCCCTCGGTCGTGTGTCCTCGGGATGAGGAACAGGCTACGCTGCTGGTAAGAAAAGTTTGGAATTTGCTGGTAGTCGTAATAATAGAGCTCACTGTACCCCTCCTTCCCCTCCCCTTCCTAGCCTCCCCACCCCTTCTCAGCTCTCCCCCTTTCCCTTCAGGGTGGGCAGCGCGTGTGTGACACCCTTAGTGTTGCACACGTTCATAGGCCACGGTGGCCGCTTTCCATCAGGTGGGCCGTGTGCTTGTCTGCCACCTACGTAGTATTAATAAAAAATAAAAATAAAAAACACTACTGTTGACTGTCTAATATAATAACTCTTGACTATGTGGAAACTAACCCTCTCTCTCTGTCGAGTCGACGGCATTTCCACTTATTCCAAATGGTTTGGAGTTGCCATCGTGGTGTAGTAATTTGTTTCACGGCAGAGCCGTTACTCACGGAGAGGGCCCGAGCATAGGGTTCGCACCGTGGTCCCTACACCCGAAGGGGATCATCCCGAAAGAGAGGGCCCCGGGTCTGCCGGGATGCGAGGGATATGTTCGTTACTATCTCACCTCTAGCAACTAGAGACACAAAGACAGTATGCGTTTTAGTCGGTTCGAGTCCGACATAACCTCTTTCACCGGCTCCGGTAGGATTGGTATCCGTGGGGATTTCGCGCACAAAAGAAAAAGACAGTGGTTAAGGGTGAATTGATATGATGGCAATGATATTAAATTTAACATGTAGTGGTAGGGCAGAGTTAGAAGGCCTTTTCAAATCATAGATTAAAAGAAATGATTTATATATTTTTTATCAGAGATTATTGTCCCCCCCCAGGGTCAGAAGTGTCTCCGAAAGTGCTCTTCGGACGAGGACTGCAAGAGTAAGAAGAAGAAGTGCTTGTGCGATGGTGCCTGTGGAATGTCCTGCATCAAACCAGGTCAGTGGTTCTTAGTGAGAAGCAGCATAACCTTGATTAAACCAGTTCAGGTGGTACTTAAGAAGCTAAGGACACTAGGGTTCCAAGCTTATGATTTCCTACAGAGACTCATTTTTTTTAGGACACGTTAATTCGACTTCACCCCGCCTGATGAAGCTCGAGGTAAAATTTCAGGAACGAGGGTCACCATTAAAAACAAAAGTAAAGTGTTACAATGGTGGCGCTCATCTTGACGGCCTTATAGGTCTTTAGGTAGTCAAACTAACATAACATGTCTTTAGGCTTGTTCCTACAGTCCCGGGTCCTTTAAGCGGGGCGTGAAAAAGCATCTGATGAGGCCGTCAAGCTGAGCGCCACCATTGTAGCACTGAACGTGTTTGCAATGGTGACCCTCTTACATGAGACTTTGCCTACAGCTCAACATCAGACGAGGTGAAGTCAAATTGACGTGCCATAAATTAAAAAAGGCTAAATTAGGTTAGGTTAGATTACTTTATTGTATTGGTTTAACAAAGGAATTTTTAGATTAACTATTTTGATAATAGTAATTCATTGACAAAATTTTGAAATATTTAGTTAGAATACTTGTCCATAAAATTAACCTAATTAATGTAATTTAAAACTGATTCCGTAGAGGATAAGCTTTATCCGGGTTATCCGGCCGGAATGGACCGTTGTTCTACCTTCAAAGACATCCTTATGTATTTGTCCTTAACTAATAAATCTGGAAAGGGACACTTCATTGTGAACCCTTTGCTACAATTGAGAATACCTTACTAACATTATGAATGCGAAAATGAGTTTGTTCGCGAAATAACTGGTATAATTAACGAAAGGAATTTATAGAAATTTTGCATACTCTTTTTTTGATTTTTTTTTTATACTACGTAGGTGGCAGACAAGCACACGGCTCACCTGATGGAAAGCGGCCGCCGTGGCCTATGAACGTGTGCAACACTAAGGGTGTCACACACGCGCTGCCCACCCTGAAGGGAAAGGGGGAGAGTTGGGAAGGGGTGGGGAGGCTAGGAAGGGGAGGGGAAGGAGGGGTATAGTGAGCTCTGGCTACCCTACTTACCGGCGGGAACACAACACGATGGTTATTATGACCGCGGTCTTCTGTAGGGCGGAGGTACTTTGTTGGACAGCTCATTTCGGACGGGAGATACCGTCGTGTCCTACCTCCGTACAATTTTCCGTACAATTTCGTGCGAAAACTCCTCACGCATACCCTTCTCCGCTGGAGGCGGTTGGAGAGGTTATGTCGGACTCGAACCGACCAAAACGTACGTCACCTTTAGATCTTTAGTTGCCGGAGGTGAGATAGTAGTCAACATATCCCTCGCACCCCGGCAGACCCGGGGCCGTCTCTTTCAAGATGACCCCCGTCGGGTGTAGGAACCACAGAAATTTTGCATTCTGGAAGAATGCGTTTAGAACTGAAATAGGGTAGTTCTTTCCAAGCAATGGGTACTGCAATAGGGTCTTTAGTGTAAAAATATGCATTGTAAAACAAATTATTGCGTACACTAAAACGTATGACTATTTATTATTTTTAGTTGTAAAAGTAAATTTTTGAGATTCATTTTAAATTAAAAATGACTTTTATTATGAGTTATACATAATGTTAGCGCAACACATACCTAAATAATGGCATATTCTATAATTTGCGCTCCATGTATTTACACTAAGCGCTAAGAATGCATGACAATACTCTTTACTAACGATTTCGTATAGAGCATTTTCCTGTGGAACATAATATAAATCCGAAGGGGTAGGCAGAGGTGGCGAGCCTATTGCCATTAACACATAACATCGAAAAGCATCGAAAAGTCATTGGCGTGTGCCATGTTAAAACCTGAGATCGAACACGAGACCTCGTCTCAGCAGTCCATTACCCATACTACTAGGCTACCGCGGTTTTTTGCTATATTCATGCATTCAAATATTTGCTCTGAGTCTGGACCTGCCCCTTCTGCGAAGCAGTTGCGTTCACTACCGCCACGCGCCACAAAGGCTGTCCAGCATTAATTTAAAATAATACATCTCTAATATCTACTATTTAAAAATAACTTTTTTTTTTCCTTTCGTTTTCCTTCCTGACGCTATAACTCCAGAACGCACGAACCGATTTCCACGGTTTTGCATTCGTTGGAAAGGTCTCGGGCTCCGTGAGGTTTATAGCAAAGAAAATTCAGGAAAAATTTCAACAGAAAAGCGGGAAAGCCATCTGGTGGTGAAACGGAGTTCGCCGGGTTTGCTAGTAACTTAATACAAATATATTATCTGCAATCAATTTGCGACTTGCACATGATACTATGAATGATACTATGAACCGACCGTAATACATTAAGTGGTCATTTTGATACAGTGACCATTCTGATACAGTGGACATTTTGATACAGTGGACATTTTGATACGGTGGTCATTTTGATAATAGGACATCTTGCAGTGGTTATTATGATTCAGTGGACATTTTGATACGGTGGACATTTTGATAATAGCACATCTTGAAGTGGTCATTATGATACAGTGGACATTTTGATAATAGCACATCTTGAAGTGGTCATTATGATACAGTGGACAATTTGATAATAGCACATCTTGAAGTGGTCATTATGATACAGTGGACATTTTGATAATAGCACATCTTGAAGTGGTCATTATGATACAGTGGACAATTTGATAATAGCACATCTTGAAGTGGTCATTATGATACAGTGGACATTTTGATAATAGCACATCTTGAAGTGGTCATTATGATACAGTGGACAATTTGATAATAGCACATCTTGAAGTGGTCATTATGATACAGTGGACATTTTGATAATAGCACATCTTGAAGTGGTCATTATGATACAGTTGACAATTTGATACAGTAGACATTTTGATAGAGTGGACGAGATGGCCCTAAAGAGTGTCAAAAACTACATCAAAACAGCAAATACAGGCAGATCTATGTAATACATATTGCTACAAAACTATGACGACACAGCAATCATATTCCACAGTACTCACACGTTAACAAAACGTAATAACGCCAGTCGCACTCGACAGTTACAAGCGTGCAATTCGAAACACAATTGCTTTCAGCGACTTCATATATACTGCCATGATATACAGGTAGTGTTGTCACCAGCAAAAACTTACGCAATAATATTAGGGGAAAACATTTTGAAAGTTTAATGGTTGTATCTGTTTTTTGTTTATATGCGTGCGTGTGTTTGTGTGTGTGTATGATCTTTTGGGAATGTTCTTCGCGTTACTTGAACTATAGTTTTTTTTCTGTTTTATTTTTAATGTTATTTATATAGTTGTATTGTTGTTATTGCCGATATTGTGTTCCTTTCTTTCCTTCTATCTTTCTTTCTTGCTTACTTACTTACGTTCTTTCTTTCTTTCTGACTTTCTTTTTTTCTTTCTTCCTTCCTTTCTTTCTTTAATATTTTCACCTGCAAGCTGATGCTTAACAGACAAGTTTGGAGTAACAAGCTTTTCGTCAGACTCTAGAGGAAAACTTGCATAATGATCACTTCTTTTTCATTCATCTCGGAGTCTGGTGTCAGCTATTACCAGTCTAACTGTGGATTTGACTGTAGATACTTCGATATTTACCATAAAGCGACCGCCATTTGACCTCCATAAGCCATTGGCGATATCGAAGCATTGCAATTTTTTGGGTCGAATTCCCATGACGACTGCTTTGATGTTGCGACTAACATGCATTCTAACGCACTACTGAACCAATACAAATAGCCATATTCATGCATATAAATATTTACACTGAGCGGGGATTGAACTTGCGGCGTCGTCACGCTACAGAGGCTGTTATTGTGATAATATCACTAAATATTCATAAAGAAAAAGGTTTTACTCTACCTAAATTACTGTATAAGGGTCCTTTCACACAGACCGGCTCGGAGAGGAGAGCAGATTCTTATTTCGTTGAAAACAGAGATTTTAGTATTTGTAGTAAGGTTTATTTTTGCATCTGCACTATTTATGTCATCAAGAATGCTTGAACGCGCTTGGTGTGAAATAATAAGAGGAGCTGACCGGTTCCGATCGCGTACTTTTCTCGTTCGCGCAGCTGTTCGGCTCCGATTGGATGCTCTTTCTTGCTCACGCAGCCGATCGGCTCCAATCGCATGCTCTTTCTCGCTCGCGCAGCCGATCGACTCCGATTGCATGCTCTTTCTCGCTCGTGCAGCCAATCGGCTGCGTTTGTTTTGTTCTGCATCAAACAATCTTGCTAACAAAAATATTTTTCATCGGAGCTATCTAAATCCATGTTCCGAAAAGCACACGTTAACACCGAAAACAAAACTTGAACTGCGTGGAATACTGGTATTGCCTTCGTAGTATATCCACCCGGCTCCGAGAGCAACCGATCGGCTACGAGGGCATCCGATCGGCTGCGAGCGCATTTGACCGGCTCCGAGCGCATCCGCTTGCAGATAGCTTCCAGCCAGTCTATGTGAAATAGCTGGGAGCTCCGCTCCGACTACTCCAAGCCTGTACCTACGATCCAGTCAGTGTGAAAAGAAAAATGCTCGCCGATGCTCTCCGAGCCGGTCTGTGTGAAAGGACCCTAAATATATATCCTCCTTTTTTAACTCCGACAAAGTGAGATCTACATAAGACATCTAATAATAAACAGCTCTTTTGTTAGTCTTACGTTTGCTGTTATCTAAAGCCCGCTGTGAGCGAAGTACATTCGACAAACTTGGGAACAAGCTACAACAAGCTTCTGTCTTACAAGATTAAAAACAACTTGTAGAGTTACTCAAAAGATTACTTTACTTTTCTGATTATACTTCAGTTTATCAAATAATAAAATTATCTTCAAATATGAGTGGGGGGCTGTATTGACTTTGAAATATTTTCGCCATTTTATCATACTGTTGCAAAAAAAAAATCAAAAATCATTTATTCTGCATAGACCAATAAACGGCACTTACAAAACGTCAAAATCAACAATATTTTATCAAATGCAAATGGACCAGCACCGGTTCGAAACGCGGCCCCGACCTGAGAAGACTCCGGCAAGAAACTCAGCGGGCTATTCTTTCCTTTTTTTCCCTCTATCCAAGTTATTGACGGAAGTAGGACATGACAGTATCCAAGTCCTAATTGAACAAGAGAAGTACCTCCTAATCCTACTGAATACCGCGGCTAATAATAACCTTGTGTTATGTTTTCGGTAGTGACGTGGAATGCCAGAGCTCACTGAATAGCTTTTGTGTTGTCAGTGGAGACTTTGCCCATTTGTTTGAAAAGGAGGAGGCGAAGCGGGTTCGGAGAAGACTCCGGGCCCGCACTGCCCGCGATGAGCGGAGGCGACTCGGACGTCGGAGGTCGCAGAATGACCTCCGTCCCCCATGAGCGCGGGCCTGGGGGTGACGGGTGGAGCCGCCAGTCACCCTAGCAGAAGCAGGCCACGGCGATGGGGCAAAGTGCCACCCCATAGCCAGGGGCTAGATGGGGACGCCATGGTCCCCACGTTGAGGGAATAGGGCCATCTCAATAGAGATGTCCCCGAGTCTGCCGGGGTGCGAGAGATATGTCTTGTATAATCTCACCTCCAGCAATCAAGGACCCATGGACGGTGTGCGTTTTGGTCGGTTCGAGTCCGACATAATCACCTCCATCGGTTTTGGTGGAGGTGGTATCCGTGGGGATTATGCGGACGATAAAAAAAAGTGGGGACTTTGCTCCAGTTATGAGGTGAATAACCCAAATTCAAATGTATCCAGAATTTTAGTAGAACACACAAAGGAATGAAATATATAATTAACAATCTCAAACTCCAAAAACAATCGTCTACTTGAACGATCAACCTGTCGAGTGCCGTGACAGTCTGCGAGTGTCCTCTCGCCTCACTGACTCCGACAAACGATAAGCTGAGCCATTGGATTTTATTCATGAGGCGACATTTATCGCGACTTTTGATTCAGAGATGAGACTTCACGCTGGTCCTTCGAGCCGGATTAACTCAAGGATTGATTGTTTTAACTACCGTCATGTGTATTTTCGCTGGTCCTTCGAGCTGGATTAACTCGAGGATTGATTGTTTAAACTACCGTCATGTATATTTTTGCTGGTCCTTCGAGCCGGATTAACTCGAGGATTGATTGTTTTAACTACCGTCATGTATATTTTCACTGGTCCTTCGAGCCGGATTAACTCGAGGATTGATTGTTTTAACTACCGTCATGTATATTTTCACTGGTCCTTCGAGCCGGATTAACTCGAGGATTGATTGTTTTAACTACCGTCATGTATATTTTTTCTGGTCCTTCGAGCCGGATTAACTCAAGGATTGATTGTTTTAACTACCGTCATGTAAATTTTCGCTGGTCCTTCGAGCCGGATTAACTCAAGAATTGATTGTTTTAACTACCGTCATGTATATTTTCGCTGGTCTTTCGAGCCGGATTAACTCGAGAATTGATTGTTTTAACTACCGTCATGTATATTTTCACTGGTCCTTCGAGCCGGATTAACTCGAGGATTGATTGTTTTAACTACCGTCATGTATATTTTCGCTGGTCCTTCGAGCCGGATTAACTCGAGGATTGATTGTATTAACTACCGTCATGTAAATTTTCGCTGGTCCTTCGAGCCGGATTAACTCAAGGATTGATTGTTTTAACTACCGTCATGTATATTTGATCCGAAATATACTGTAAACGCGCGGTAGGTACACACTTTTTAGGTGTATTTTTAGAACAATAATAGCCTCATTGGCGTGGTGGTAGCGAACGCGGCTGCTACGCAGAAGGCGTGGGTTCGATCCCAATATTTGAATGCATGAATATGGCTATTTGCACTGGTCTGGTCGTGCCTCAAAGAGCACGTTGAACCGCCTGATGCCATATAAACATTCATGGCAGTCGTGACGTGTGGTTGTAGCCCGCAAAATTCCGACTAGCCTAACTACAGAACTTCGATATCGCCAATTTGCTTAAAGAGGTCCGATAGCAGTCGCTTCACGGAATATATCTAGACTAAGAATAGCAAAATATGGCATGGCGGACTATTTACCCGACTGCGCGACGCAAAGGAGGGTTTTGTGTTTATCAGTCTATGTATGTATGTATGTATGTATGTATGTATGTTTGTTTCTATGTGGCGTTCTAGAGACCAAACGCGTAAGCCGATTTTGATCATTCTTACGTCAATCGATTCGTCTTAACCTTGCAAGTGTCACTAAAGACATGACAGTAATCAAAATTCACCACAGCGACAACCAGACGCCATATTGTCAAAATGAAAAAAAAAAGTCGATGAACTATGTCAAGTGGGGTGTCGCTGAATAGGTAATTTTAAATCATAGGGTAATCCATCCAATCGTTAGCACTACTCCAATTATTGGCACTTTAGAGTTTAGTACAAAAAAATAAGGAAACCATAGATTATTCAAGTTTAGTATGCCTTAAATAATAAAATAGTATTATTTTTCTGTTGGAAATTGGCAACACTGTTCCAATACCCATTATGGCGATTTAGAAACATCAGCTGACATTTTGTGCTAGTGATTTGGAGCTGCTATTGTGGCTTTTTCTTAAGGTGAGAGCTTTAATAATCATAGTATATCACAGGTTTTCGGCTCATTGATATGTTCGAAATCATTTTATATACTTAATTACACCTCTAATTAGTAGATTCAAAGATTATTTCTTTAATATTTTAATCATATTTTATTTATTTCATGTGCCAACATTTGGAACAATAAATTTATCAAAATCCTTTTATTGGCATCAGTGCCAATATTATTACAAATGGCATAGTCTTTTTAAACGTGGTCGGGAGTCGATTGAAGATGACCCCCGCTCAGGCAGGCCAGTTGAGGCCACCACCTCAGACATTGTGGAAAATGTGGAAAATCTGGTACTGGACGATACCCGTTTGAAGAAGAAACAATTATCTGCATTAGTTGGAGTATCAGATACCACCATTCTGCGAATCCTACATGACCATTTGGGTATGACAAAAGTTAGTGCAAGATGCGTACCAAGAATGCTCACGCCGCTTCAGAAGCAGCAGCGCGTCGATGCGTCTAAACAGTTTTTGGAGTTGTGTGGAGACGATCCTGCATCGATTTTGAAACGCATTGTTACCGGAGATGAGACATGGGTTCATCACTTTGAGCCTGAGTCTAAACAGGAGTCCATGCAATTGCAAAAAAAAAAAGGGAACACCACCGCCAAAGAAATTCAAAGTGTCGGAGTCGGCTGGAAAGTTGATGGCAACTGTTTTTTGGGATTGTGACGGGATACTATTGATTGATTACAAAGAAAAGGACAAGACCATAACCGGCGAATATTACGCGACGATACTAGAGAAATTAAAGGAGGCTATCAAAGAAAAACGACGAGGAAAGTTGACCAAGGGAGTGTTGCTCTTGCAAGACAATGCACCGGTTCACAAGAGCCGAGTGGCAATGGCTGCTCTGAATGAGCATGGCTTCGAATCACTAGTTCACCCACCCTACAGTCCAGATCTGGCCCCTAGTGATTTTTATTTGTTCCCCAATTTAAAAAAAGATTTAAGGGGAAGGAAATTTTCCGACGATAATGAGGTCAAGGAGGAAATTTTAGCTCATTTTGAGGCAAAAGATAAAAAATATTATAATAAAAATAATTTATGATGGTTTAGAAAAAATAATTCACAGATCTAATAAATGTATTCACCTTAAGGGTGATTATATTGAAAAGGAAAAATAGATTTATTGTTTTATTTTATTTAAAACCCTGTCATTCCACGAACTTTTGGACCTCCCCTCGTAGCTAACAAAAAGTTAAGCATTACTGAAATTGAGAAGATGTTAACCGATGATTAAGATTGGTTAAAATGTTAGTTTTTAAGATTTACGACTGCGAACTACCTAGATAAAATACAAAGATAGGTAGGGAGATTATTAAGTTAAGTAGAAACTTAATCAGACTGATTAATATATTAAAGTTAAAATATCTCAATTTAAGTATTGATAAAGTGAAATTACCAAAACGAATACCTAGAATAAGAAAACGTGATTGTTAGTACCTATACATTTATTTTTGATATTTTTATGAAACTTTATGGTACCTATATAACATCTCTAAATAAAAGCAGAACATATAAACAGTGTTTTAATTATATCCTAAGTAGGTACCTATACCAAGGTAGGCAAATTTTATGTTTTTAATCATAGGTTTCCTAGGCTTTAACGACGTGCCAATAATTAGACGAGTAAATGCCAATATTGATATCTTCTGTGCCAATAATAGGATTTTCTACAGTCTTTCGGATTTAAGTATAAAATTGTTATTTAATACTATTCAATCACATAAAAATTATTATAAAAACAAAGATTAAAGCATTTTCTTTAATTCTATGACATGTTTTGTCTAGTAGCTTTTGTAAATAAGATTTTATGGTACCTAGTTTCATTTTAGACCGACACGAAGTTCACCCTTAAAGTGCCAACAATTGGGTGGTTTACCCTATTTAGGTTTTTTTACCATTTTTCATTTTAAATAATAGTTTAGGATATATAACGATTTTAAGTTGCTTAAGAAAACATTCATTCTTGCTAATTTTCTTACTTATTGATTTAAGTTTATATTTTAAGTATAAACAAATAAAAAAACGATATACAAATAAAAATATTTTTGGTAAAAAAAAATAACTTTTCAATGAATTGTAACTAAAAAGTATAAAATAAAAAAATAATTTAAAGAAAAACAAAACCCGACTGCGTAAACTAAAAAGAATGAAACAAGCCCAGTAGTTTGATATTTATACAATACTCACAGTCGGGGCCCCTTGGAAGATTTAATTGGTAAAATTTGAATGGGCCCCAACTGTTAAATTATTTTTTTATTTACATTACTCCACGTCAACGCTCAGTTTTTATATGGGAGTGATAATTTATACAATCCACCCCAACTCGTCGACGAACGCCAGCAAGCTGGTTCCCTTGCTGGTGATTTTTCGAAGGATGCGTGGGTTTTCAAAGCCCTTTATATGGCTGTCGCAGGACAGTATAGAAGTACTAGCCGCCATACCTTCCTCTTCCATGCAAGCTCTACAGGAAACTGAAAATTGTTTTTTTTTTTTATACTACGTATGTGGCAGACAAGCACACGGCCCACCTGATGGAAAGCGGCCACCGTGGCCTATGAACGTGTGTAACACTAAGGGTGTCACACACGCGCTGCCCACCCTGAAGGGAAAGAGGGATAGCTGGGAAGGGGTGGGGAGGCTAGGAAGGGGAGGGGAAGGAGGGTATAGTGAGCTCTGGCTACCCTACTTACCGGCGGGAACACAACACGATGGTTATTATGACCGCGGTCTTCTGTAGGGCGGAGGTACTTCCCCAGTTGGACAGCTCATTTCGGACGGGAGATACCGTCGTGTCCTACCTCCGTCATTCAATAACAAATTCAATAACAATTAATATTAGTAGCCTAGTGGTATGAGTAATGGACCGCTGAGACGAGGTCTCAGGTTCGATTCCAGGGTTTACCATGGCACACTCCAATGACTCTTCGATGCGTTTCGAAGTTATTTGTGTATTTATCATAAGTGTATAAGTGCTCGGTTAATAGCAATAGGCTCGCCAACTCCCCATATTGGGACCTAAACATAAACTGACGAAATATGAGTGCTAGCACCTCTGCCTACCCCTTCATGGATATCGGCGTTAGTTTATGTTAGATTATGTGTTAATAAACAATTTCATATTTCTCATTGTTATGTGCGTGTTCTTTGTTCTTTCTTTCTTTCTTTCTTTCTTTCTTCGAGTTGTGTAACACCCTCTTTATATTCAAACACGCGACTATTAATGTCGCCTTGTGTGTTACTGTATACGAAGAACAAACGAGCCCGCTTATTGCTCAAATAAATCATCCAGGCGTTGCATCGCGTTATAGTTGTGTACATATATACTGCTTTAATGATGTCGGAATTTACAGGAGGGACATTCGCGAGCTTGTGTTGAGTTTTGTGTACTTTAATAGAATAGGCGGGTAGTTGAGAAATCAAGTTGGGAAAATAGTTGCTCCATTTAAATTTTAATAATTAATTATATACATTATATTTTAAATTTATTCTATGTTATCAAATAGTAGATAAAGTGTCTACCTGCCGGGAGCAATAATATTCTTCACATTAATCCTTCACTGAAACACAAAACTTCACCAAACTGTTCCGAAGTTTCAAACATGCACCCCATGCAAGCTACAATGGACATGTTGAGCAGCAGCATTCACAGGAAGATGGAAGAATTCGAGGCTAAATTAAAGGCATCAAGTGAGCCAATTTCTGTATCCAGTCTGGCGGCTGAATTTTGTGAGTACAGAACCTTCGTCACACAGGCACTTATAATGCTGCAGCAGCAGATGGATGCCATGGCTTGTACTGTCGATGGCATTGAGATGCACAGACGCCGCAAAATCCTTCTGGTCCATGGTGTTGAAGAAGGAAAGGAAGAGGACCCCACCCTTGTAGTAAGCAACATCATCAAGCGGCAGCTCGGTATGTCAGACTTTCCCGTTGACTGCATTCAACGTTGCCAAAGGATGGGACGGGCTACATCAGCTAAGAAGCCTAGACCTCTGCTGTTCAAGCTGCGGGACCATGTCATGCGCGACAAACTCTGGTTCAGCAAAACAAAGCTCAAGGGTTCGGGAATCACAATGTCGGAGTTCCTGACTAAGTCCAGACATGATGTGTTCGTTGCGGCCCGTGAACGCTTTGGCATCGCTAGGAGCTGGACCAGGGACGGCAGCGTATATGTTCTCGGTGCTGGGGACGTGAGGCATCGCGTGACAACACTCGCAGAATTAAATAAGATCCCGGATATTCCATCGCAGCCGTCGGAGTCTGGCCCCACTGTCGCCCCGAAAGCAGCCGCCTCTAAACCTAGACGTGCAGTGACGATCAGAAAGTGAGGTTGCATGTCGCATTGTTCCATGTAAGCTTTCGGTCCAGGCACAACTTTGTTTACACAAAATACCTCCTATTCTATAAATGCTCCACTAACTTAATTGCCGACTACAAGAAGGTATTTATCATTAATCTGCTTATTATAACAGTGTACCCGTATTAGCAAAATAATTTGAACATATATTTTTTATCAAAACAAATTCAAAACAATGACTTGACACTTGACAGACATTGACATTGACAGCTACTTATTTACGTATGGTCACGTTCCATTCTCAAATGCATCTCACAATACTTGCAGCATATCGTGATCTGTGCACGGACTGTTGTACACTAGTGTAAACAATTAAGCAGACGGTGTGTGCCTGGACTGAAAGCGTCATATTACATGTGCTTGGATTGTTGCTGTTTCTTCCTTGCGAATTACCCTAATTTACATTGTGTTGTGATTCGTCACATGCCACCGGCAGATGGAGATAAATAGTATCATACAGTATCATAAACCTGAATTAGGTATTATTAATTGTAGAAACTGCGAATGCCTTACTCAGACTACAATAGTGATAATGACGAGTATGTCTCTGCTTGTAGTAATATTAGCTACCAGAGTGTACCCTCTCTTGCTGAGTCTCTTTCGTCCCAATTCTTTGATGTTCCCAATAACTTTAATGTTGTTCATATTAATGCACAAAGCATTCCGGCTCATTTCCCTGATATGCTGGCAAGCTTTGACTGTGCGCATATACATGCAATTCTGGTTTCCGAATCATGGCTCAAGCCATGTTTACCCTCTTTACCTTATACCCTACCAGGATTTCAACTCATTAGAAACGATCGTGTTGAACGTCGTGCTGGTGGTGTAGCAATATACCTCCGCACACAAATACGATATTCTGTTTTAAGTACGTCACCACAGCCACCGCAGGCAGGTGAACATATTTTTCTGGAAGTTGAACTCCTGCACAATAAACTTTTACTTGGTGTTTTTTATTGTCCTTCTTCTAACATAAATTACTTTTCCTCTTTTGAACTTCTTCTAGATACCTTCGTGCCTGCGTACGGTCAAAGCATAATCATGGGCGATTTCAACACCTGCCTCAATAGGAACGACTCTCGCTCGTCTACTCTTCGGTCCATCGTTCAATCTTGCAATCTATCTATCCTTCCTTCCGACACAACTCATCATGCTCCTCATCTTGCCCCTTCTCTGCTAGATCTCATAATTGTTTCCTCTCTAAATCGTGTAGCTAAGCATGGTCAGTATACTGCTGATGAGTTTTCTTACCATGACCTCCTATTTCTATCATATCAACTACGCCCACCTAAACTAAAGTCTAAGGTTCTTCTGCAGCGCAACTTCAGTGGTATGAACCTTGGCAGCCTGCGCAGGGATGCCGATAACTTGGATTGGGGTCCACTATACAATTCTGAGTGTGTTGATGAGAAAGTTGCACTATTTACATCGAATCTTACTCAGCTATATGATGTACATGCTCCGGTTCGTAGAATAAGAGTGAAACACCTCCCATCGCCTTGGCTCACTACTGAAATTAAATCTCTCATAACAAAAAAAGCGGCGGCCAAGTCGAAATATAAGAGGTGTCCTTCGGATTTAAACCGCGACAAATATGTAGCCATCAGAAATCACTGCAATAGAATGTGTAGGAATGCACAACGCCGATATATCCATGCCTCTGTAGAAAACGGAGATCCGGCAAAAGTCTGGAAATTTCTTAAGACATTGGGAGTCGGCAAATCTCGTGAAGACTCAGTCCCTGGCCACATAAATCTAGACTCACTTAATCAACATTTCTCATCGTCGTCAAAATTAAATATAATGACGAAACAAAATACATTACAGCATCTTTCATCTGTCTCGACTCCCAACTGTTCTCCATTTTTCTTTAGCCAATTCTCGGCTTGTGATGTTAAGAAGAGTATCATGTCAATAACGTCCAACGCGGTGGGAAGCGACTGTGTCAGCCGTAATATGATCCACCCTATAATCGACGAAATCCTTCCTGTCATCTGCCATATCCTGAATTACTCCATAACCAGCAATGCATTTCCTACCGCTTGGAAAGATGCCCAAATAATCCCCATACCTAAAAAGAAAAATCCTTCCTCTTTCTCTGAGTATCGTCCTATTTCCATCCTACCCTTTCTCTCTAAGGTCCTTGAACGACTTGTTCACACGCAACTTCATACTTTCCTCTCTAAAAACTCATTATTAAATCCTCTACAGTCTGGATTTCGTCCTGGCCACAGCACTACTACTACACTGGTTCATATTACGGAAGATATCAGATCGGGTATGGAAGAAGGTGAACTGACAGTACTAACTCTGTTGGACTTCAGTAATGCCTTCAATACCGTTGATTTTGACATTCTGCTTGGCATATTGAGCTCTCTTAACATATCTCCAACTGTGGTTGACTGGTTTCATAGTTACCTGTATGGTCGCCGACAGCGTGTCTGTATCAAGGAAGCTACTTCCTCTTGGTGTGCAACGACTGCTGGCGTACCGCAGGGCGGTGTTCTGTCTCCCTTACTCTTCTCAGTTTTCATAAACTCAATTACCAACGAACTATCTTCATCCTACCATCTCTATGCAGATGATCTACAGATATATTCTCGGGCCCCACCGGACCAGCTAAAGGAAGCTGTTGACATCATTAATGCTGACCTCGCAGTAATATGCACCTGGAGCGCCTCATACGGTCTTGAGGTTAACCCCTGTAAGACGCAGGTCATTCTTGTCGGTAGCTCCAGGATGATGAACAAGATAAATAGTTCACTTCTCCCACAAGTAATATTTAATGGAGTAAGTGTTCCTTTCAGTGACAGGGTTAAAAACCTGGGGATATTGATGGATAATTGTCTATCTTGGGGTCCACAGATGCAGGAGCTGAGACGCAAAATTTTTGCTGCATCGGGGTCTCTGCGTAGGCTCCAAAACTTTCTACCCATTGCCACGAAGATTGCGCTTGTACAGACTCTTCTCTTCCCTATCCTCGACTATGCTGATGCCAGCTATCTAGATCTCACTGAAGACCAACTTAACAAACTTGAGAGACTCCAAAATCTATTTATACGTTTCATATTTGGCCTACGCAAATATGACCATATTTCTGAATTTCGACAAAAGCTCAAGTGGTTACCTATACGCTTTCGCCGGAATGCTCATATTCTTTCCTTGCTATACAATATTCTATTTAATCCACAAACTCCTACTTATCTTAAGCAACGGTTTGAATTCCTACACAACACGCACTCTAGGGTTTTGAGATCATCGGAGAATCTGAGATTGAAAATGCCAAGTCATTGCACCAACTTTGCTGACAAGTCCTTTTCAGTTCAAGCAGCTCGGTTGTGGAATGCTCTGCCAGTGACGATTAGGCGTGCTCAGTCCTTGCCTGTGTTCAAAAGGCTGGTCAAGGAGTACTATTTGTCTCTCTGACAGAAATAAAAATTGTATTATGTATGTAGTTATGTTGTAATATTGTATGTCTATGTATGTATATGTATACATTGCATATTATTGTGTTGTTGTGCTATTGTATGTTGTTTGATTTATGTATTATTATTATTTTCTTCATATTATATTGTGATAATAATGATGTTGCACACCAAACTGCCCAGAAACGCATTTCCACTGCTATTTCTCTCCATCCTAAGGTTGCCTGTAAGAGATTGCCGCAGAGCGATAAGGCCGCCAATTGTATTTACCATGTGCAAACATTTATCTGTGTTACTATTCTTTTCTTGGTGTACAATAAAGACATGTTATTATTATTATTATTATTATTAAATTAAACAGAATTACACAACAAATGAAATTTTAGGATAAATTAGATAGATAGTCTTAGCTAGTACTAGCTTAACAAGCCGCGGTATGGGTAATGGACTGCTGAGATGAGGTCTCGGGTTCGATCAAAAGTTTTACCATGGCACACACCAATGACTTTTTGATGCTTTTCGAAGTTATGTGTGTATTTATCGCAGGTTTATAAGTGCTCGGTTAATAGCAATAGGCTCGCCACCTATTACATTGGGACCTAAACATAAACTGGCGAAATGTAGGTGCTAGCACCTCTGCCTTCAGCAGTAACTCTTTGAATAACCAAATTATAATATTAAATAATAACTAAACACTATCCTTTTATAAATATTCAAGCGGTATAATCGTGTCGTTTCCGTGCCGCGTCCGTGCCGCGTCGCCTAAGCGTAGATAAGCCCATGAATAATGCAAAATGTATACTTTATATACAAAATTACAGGGTGATACCCGCCATGTTCCTTTTGTATAGATATGAAATTTTGTTCAAGAGGTCTTGTAAATTGTGGAAATTGAGTTTCAAGAATAATCATCACTACATAGTATAAAACAAAGTGGCGTTCTCTGTCCCTATGTCCCTTTGTATGCTTGAATCTTTAAAACCACGCAACGGATATTAATGCGGTTTGTTTGTATTGATAGAATGGTTAAAAAGGAAGGTTTACATGTATGTAACATCATGCTACAAACAACAGATGTGGAGCAGGAATGAAAAATGTTGCATAAACGGGATGACGCAGACGACGTTGCGCGGGTCATATTAAACTAAGTAATATAAAGTGAAAATCCGTGTGATAAGTGCTCTCCAAGACGTTAATTGGTAGTGCTTGTGCGGCTAAGCACTTAATTAATTTTTTTGCGAGTTACAATGCATAGCAAGGAATCGGGTCAATTTTTTACCGGGTATAACGTTACTGTCAGTATAAACCTGTGATAATGCCGCTAGGTGAAACTGATTAGGTACAGTAATAATAAATATCGTGGAGAAATACAAGTGTGTTATCAATTATGTAGACTTATCAGAAAACAATTACTTGTTTTATACATGTATTGAGACTGTCTCAAACACTATAAAAAGCACATTAGCGTACACATAATTGATAACACACTTCTACTTCTCCACTGTTGAGAATGCCGCAAGGCAAGGCAAAACCGGTTAAGTACATTAATAAATACAGTGGAGAAGTACAAGTGTGCTATCAATTACCTATAAAAGTGAGCTCCACCAAATGCCATCAATCAACATCATAAAATAAATGATTGTAAATAGACCAAAAATAAAGAAAAGCCTGCTGAGTTTCTTGCCGGAGTCTCCTCAGGTCGGGGCCGTGTTTTGAAACGGTGGTCCATTTGCATTTGATAAAATATTGTTGATATTAACGTTTTGTAGGTGCCGTTTACTGGTCTATGCAGAATAAATGATTTTTGATTTGATTTGATTGGATTTGAACAGTATAAATAACATTAGCGTACACAATGAAGTCTGCAACACATTGCACCTAGTCTAATACAAGTTTTAAACCCTAGTAGAGACGAGAAGTAAGATTTTAATATGGTTTTTAGGTATATGCAGCCGCGGTAGCCTAGTGGTATGGGTAATGGACTGCTGAGACGAGGTCTCGAGTTCGATCCCAGGTTTACCATGGCACACACCAATGACTTTTCGATGCTTTTCGAAGTTATGTGTGTATTTATCGCAGGTTTATAAGTGCCCGGTTAATGGCAATAGGCTCGCCACCTATTACATTGGGACCTAAATATAAACTGGCGAAATGTGGGTGCTAGCACTGCTAACTCCTCTGCCTACCCCTTAGGGGATAAAGGCGTGAGTTTATATTTTTTAAGGTATATAGGACTGGCCCATCATATCTGGGTTACAAGTTCATTCGCGTGAGGTTCACCGCGTCTAAAGATGTGTTTCAAAAAGCGCTTACAGTCACCTTTCGTGGTAAAATCATTTAGTATGAAAGAGGTCAAAGCTTACGGCTAAACCTGTATAGGACTCGCATTGAGGTGTGTCAGAAGTGAAATGGTTATGAGTGTGAATATGTAATTAGAGACGACCTCTGTGGTTATAGCGTCCGCAGGTAGCGGCTTAGATTTTCGTACAGTAGCACTAGCATGAACTCCTATCGAATTCGTAATGTAAAGGTTTCGAGAGAACGGAGCATTGTGATTGGCAGTCTGCCTCTTGTGAACCTGTGTGCGTGTGTAGGCCGTCAATCGCAATGCTCCGTTCTGTCGATACCTTTACATTACGAATTGGATAGTATTTCGTGCTAAGGCTACTGTACCTACATATCTTTTGGCATGAATGAGTGTTTTTAACGGCCACCGTGGCGTGACGGTAGTGCACGCGACTGCTACGCATGAGGCGTGGGTTCGATCTACGCTCAGAGTAAAAAGTTGTATGCATGAATATTGCTCTTTGCACTGGTGTGGTCGTGCCTCGGAGAGCACGTTAGGTCGTCGGTCCCGATTGCCATACATACATCTATGGCAGTCGTTACGGGTAGTTGGAGCCCTGAGCATGTTAGCGTCAATCCCATATACTGAACACTCTATTCTATTCCATGCTACAAAACGACGACTGCTTGTCCATAGGGACCGGTTAGTTAACCCTCTGTCTGCCTGTCAATTCGACTGGCCCCACAACGTAACTCGCCCCGCCTGTAACGTTCGATTATGCTCCAACTAGCCAGTTTCCGAACGCAATTTGCCTTCCTATCTAGAAAATGTGTTTCCAGACATAAATGGATTCTTGAGAAAATTATTCTGCACTGTTTTCAGTTAATTGCTACTAGAGAAAATTAGATTTTGAATTTATTACCTTTTTATTAATAGCGGTATGTCTGGTGGTCTATTCTGCTTTAGATAAAAAAGTTTTTTTTATTTATGGCACGTCAATTTGACTTCACGTCGCCTGATGGTAAGCTGAAGGCAAAGTCTCATGAAAGAGGGACACCATTACAAACACGTACAGTGTTACAATGGTGGCGCTCAGCTTGACGGCCTCATCACATGCTTTTGCACGCCCTGCTTAAAGGACCCGGGACTGAGGGGAGAAGGAAACACGTGCGCCGATAAGAAATTCCAAGACTTAGGTAATGGTGCGGTAGAGGAAAGAAAGTTGGTTTTGGCATTTTCTGTTGACAATGGAAAAAGCTCTGGTACAGTCTTTAAAGTCGGAGTTGGAAGGTCACATTTTAGTCGCTCCCGGAGTAGCCGACATAGATAAATAAAACATATGCAAAGCTCGGGCTAGAAAATAAAACATAGCTATTTAAGTAATAGAAGTTGAAAATCTAAAAAGGTGTTAAGCAATTGATTGATTCTCCAGCTAATACGGGAAACGATCAAAGAACTTAAATGGTCACACTTGCAAGCAAACCACGTACCGAACTCAACTTGCAAAATGTCGGTAAAATAACGTTGAAATTAACTATTTATTTGGAATTCCGTTCGTTTTTATTTCTAAAACAATGTGAAGCATTACTACTTTTAATAAAACTGAACGAAATTGATAACTTAAAAGTAAGTTGTACGTATATAGATATTTTGTAGTTTTTATAATAGAATCTTTTGACAGGCAGAAGTCCTTTCCTACACAGGACAACACGTGCGGAATTCCATCAAGAACCAATTGGTTCGGTGAGTCTTTCCTCTGCCGCACCATTAAGTCTTGGAATTCCTTACTAGCTCACGTGTTTCCTTCTTCCTACAGTCCCCGGTCCTTTAAGCGGGGCGTGAAAAACCATCTGATTAGCGGATCAAACTTAGCTCCACCATTGTTACACTCTATGTATTTGTAATGGTGACCCTCTTGCCTGAGACTTTGTCTTCAGTTTACCATCACGCAGGGTGAAGTCAAATTGACCTGCCCTAAATTGAAAACCTCTGTGGTAGCAAACTCGATTGCTATTCAGGAGGCGCAGGTTCGATCCCCGCTCAGTGCAAATATTATTATGCATGAATATGGCTCTTTGCACTGGTCTAGTCGTGCAATGAAGAGCACGTTAAGCCGTCGGTCCCGGTTGCTATACGAACATCTATGGCAGTCGTTATGGAAAATCGGAGCCCTCAAAAATCCGACTAGCCTAACTACAGAACTTCGATATCGCCAATATGGTTGTGGAGGTCCTATATCGAAGTTCAGTCGCATCTTATATAGTTAGACTAGAAAGCCAATCACAACTGAGTTGGGAATAGGCTCAGAGAATGATGATGTTTATAGCGTAATGGATTTGTATTATTTGCCACTGAGTGTGGTTTTAAATAGGTAATTTCATGTTTCACCATTCGTAGCTCCCTTGATGCAAATAAAAAGTTTTAATTCTGAAGTTACCGTGATTACAGTTGACCCGAAAACCTACTTATATACCTTTAATAAACTAACTGAATATGAACTGAAAACCTGCATTTAGAAGGAGCTGTATGTGGAAATACTTGAAAATAACTGTAACATAAACTCACGCCTATATCCCCGAAGGGGTAGGCAGAGGTGCTAGCACCCTCATTTTGCCAGTTTATCTTTTTGTCCCAATGTAATAGGTGGCGAGCCTATTACCATTAACCGGGCACTTATAAACCTGCCATAAATACATACATAACTTCGAAAAGCATCGAAAAGTCATTGGTGTGTGCCATAGTAAAGCTGGGATCGAACTCGTGACTTCATCTCAGCAGTCTATGACCCATACCACTAGGCTACCGTGGTTTTTTTAGTGGTACTTCAACTGTAGAGATATGTAGATTTTTGATACCACTCGCGGATAATATAATATAATATAATATAAATACCCTGATGGAAAGGAGTCTCCGTTTCCTATGGATATTTGTAACATCTGGGGCGTCACATTCGAGCTTTCAACCATATAGAGGAGATGAGGAAGAGTAAAGGAGGGGGGGGGGGGGAAGGTAAAGAGAGTTTTTATGCTGTCAGTACATACAGTACATGTTCTCGGTCTTCCCACAGAAAACACAAAACCTCGCCAAAGAGCTCTGACTACCCTACTTACCGCCGGAAACATATCACAAGGTTATTATAGACCGCAGTATTCTGTAGGGCGGAGGTACTCCCCTAGAAGGACGGGGATTACCGTCATATCCTACCTCCTTTTTCTAATTATGTTATGCAAATGGGAAGTGCTTTCGACGCATATTTGCAAACCATACATCATGTAAAACAAAGAAGAAATAGGCAGGGTAAGCGTGTCATTGCTGTGTTTTTACGCAACGAAGAACAAATTCAAAAATATAAGAATACATACAAATATTATTCTAAGAGCATAAAGTTTTAAATAACTTTGTAAGAATTCACTGACAGCTACCTATAAATCCATTTGTTTAGGTATTAAAAACATAAACAATCTTAGTATATCTTTGTTGATATATTTTGTTTGAAAACTTAGTATAACATTTAGAAACACATATATATACGCATCATCATTCCCTGAACCTTTTTCCTAACTCAGTTGGGGTCAGCTTTCCAGTCTAACTGTGATGCGGCTGAACTTTGATATTTTCCATGAAGCGACTGCTATCTGACCTCCATAACCAATGGTCTAATGAATAATGGCGATATCGAAATTCCAATTTAGACTGGTTGGACTTATATATATATATATATATATATATATATGTATATATATATATATATATATATATATATGTATATATATATATATATATATATATATATATATAAAGACTAAAAATCTGTATCAAACTACTAGTTAGTCAGTTAGTTAGCCCAATTTATTTCTTTAACATGTGCTTTTATAAAAAGTTGCCTCAAGATTGTTTTCCTTAAGTACCTAAACAAATGAAGTATAGATCAAGAATATTTTCCTACAATTTAAGCCACAAACAAAGACAATAAACGCTATAACAACAGACCGGAGGATGTGCAGAGCGGATGTAAGAAATCATAAATTTGCTGAAACTGTGAAATTCTTGAGGTTTTATTTTAAAGAATTTACCGTATATTTTCTCTTTAGCTTGAAATGTTTCAGGGTTTCCTACTAAAAATTTCACGGTTCATATATTCTGCCACTCTCTCACGACTAGGTTTTTTGTAAAGATTGTGGATGTTACTAGTTTTGTTTATGGCAAGTCAATTTGACCTCACCTCGCCTCGCAAAGAGGGTCACCATTGCAAACACGTTCAGTGCTACAATGGTGGCACTCAGCTTGACGGCCTCATCAGATGCTTTTTCACGTCTCGCTTCAAGGACCCGGGACTGTAGGAAGAAGGAAACATTTTGTCCCTTTTAGTAGGTACTTATTACTAATAACCTCTCGGGTTCGGGTTCTAACTCCTTGTATTAAACAGGAAGTCACACTAAGATTATTTACATTTATTTAAGTACCGTAACAAATAGACTATAGTTTAGAGCTTGATTTTTCCTGAAAATGAGGGGTAGAAAATAATACTTTTAAAAGTCAAATAATTCACTGTTACAGGTTGAATAGGTGACAAAAATATATAGAAACCTTAAATAAGTACAGACAAGCTTTCCTGCTCTTTTGAAATCTAGTATTTTTATATGCAATTTATAAATTATATAATTTATTTTTAAAAACAGAAAATTCAACTGCTACATAACTTCATTAAACTTATAAATTAAATGCTATGAAAAAATATTTACAGACATTTTGATTTTCTACTACTACCTCTAATTTAAAATAATGAAATTTGGCAAGAAGCAAGGTCTTTTAGAACAAGGGATAAAAAAAATTCGAATAATCGCCATGAGAACAGACCGAGCAAGCAAAAAACGGATGTAGGTTATCGTAAATTTGGAGTCGTTAGGCAATGCTTTAGGTTTTATTATAAAATGTTACAGAAAATTTTCTTTTTTAAAATTCACACTGTTTTCCAAGTTGAAAAGGAATCAAGTGCTTATTTTACTGAGTTTGCTGCACCCAAGAATAAATTATATATATTCTACATATTTTATTCTATTCTAATAAATAATAATAATAATCAGGGCCCGTAGGTTAAACCCTTAATTTTTTTATTAAAAAAATCCCCGAAACAAAAAATACTTCGAAAAGTAAAAAATACATTTCACTTCTGCTCCGCACCAGTTGGTTATAGCAAGATGTTGCATACATATAAACCTTTCTCTTTAACCATTCTATCTATTAAAAAAAACCGCATCAAAATTCGTTGCGTAGTTTTAAAGATTTAAGCATATAAAGGGATTTAGGGACAAAGAAAGAGACTTTGTTTTATACTATGTATGTAGTGATAATCTGTAGAGTAGGTATTCCCACCAACATCTTAATCAATACTAATATACGCAAATAAGCATTACATAACTATGATCATCATCTCTGTACAAAAGCTGCAATTTCACATTAACTTGGTTAATTCAAAACATAGTTCTGTGATGTTCAAGTTTCCAACCGAAAACAATACACTATCTGTTCCTGACGGGCTTTGAGAATATCAAAATGCAATCTAGTGTTGTTTCGTGCAAACATTTTGATACTATTGTACTGTAGCCCATTTGTTTAGGTACTTAAATAAACGTAAACAATCTTGGTGTATCCTGTTAATATGATTTATTGAAAAACTCAGTAAAAAGTACCTACTTTTCTTTTTACAAACACATTTTAAAAACGAAATACGAGTCACTAATTAGTGAGTTAGTTAGCCTAGTTTATATGTTTAAAATGTATTTTTATAAAAATTCGCCTCAATATTGTTTACCTTTAGTTAACTACCTAAACAAGTGTATACGTGTATGTATGTTCAAATACTTTAGAAAGTTTAACAGGAAGAAAGTGGAATAGCCAATCTAATATATAAAATTTCCATTTCACAATGTTAGTTACCATATTACTCCGAAACGGCTTTACCGATTTTTACCAAATTTTATATGGGTATTCAGAAGGTCAAAGGGTTGTTCACTCTTGAATATTTTTTTTAATTTTTGGACGAAATTTTATGTTTTTATTTTTTTATTCATATAGAAACTAGAAATAATTTATAAGGCAACACAACGTTTGCTGGGTCAGCTAGTATTTCAGTAGAAATATTTATATATTACATATTTTTTATGTATTATATGTAGGTATAGGTAAGTATTATTATTACACACAATGGCCCCAAAAGGGTAGCTAGGTGAGGACAAAAGAGACCCAATCAATCAATAGGTATTAATATTTTATTTTATTTTTTTTAAGTTTTGACTTCATAAATTATCTGTTTATTGTAATTATTTTCTGTGTGACTCGGAAAGTTTTAATATTGTAAACTGACATGGTGATATTCTTACAAATATACGAACTTAACTTAATGAATAGTCAGATAAAAAACAGCCAATTAGCATAACAGACTTGAATTAAAAACTTAGCCCTCACAATACAAAACGGGTATAATTCCGTACTTTATAGCAGATTATCGCGCGATGGTGGGGTCAACTAATAAGTGGTGCGGGTACAACTGACCCATATTAGCTGTGCATTAACTCAAGGGTCGGTTTGACCCCTGCGGTAGGGTTGAATATGTAAACTGATAATGTAAAATGTAGGCGTATGAAAGGAACTTCATTCGGCTCACGCTCAGCTAGGAATGAATTCTCTGCTGTGGTTTTTCCAAGCGACCACAATATGGGGTTGTTCAAAAAGGGCATGAGAAGGTTTCTACAAAGTCGTTAGCACGAGTCTGGTGTAGCAAACGTCCATAGGCCACGGTGACCACTTCCGTCAAAAAGGCAGTATGCTTGTTTGCCACTTATTCTATTCTAAATATTCTAGGACAATCTACACAACATCACCTAGACCCATGGTAAGCATAGTTTAACTAGCTTGTGTTATGGGTTCTAGAATGCGGATAAACATACTTAGATACTTTTTTTGTAAATTTCACTATACTTACCATGGGTCTAGGTGGCGTTGTGTAGTTTGTCCTAGAATTATTATACTTATAAAAAATAAGTAAATCATATTTCTATATCTATGTTTTAAAACTTAAAAACAAAATGTAATTTCACAGTGAAAATCAGACAGAACAAAATCCATTATAACATTTTGTTTTAACTTCAACGAGCTGCATACAATTTTCATACATTATCTTAAGTAGAAACCACTTAAAAATAAAATTCGCAAAAACAAACAAAATTACCTGCAATTCCGGGGAAACTTTTAAAAAGTTACCCGACGAATGTCGGGATATCGCCAAGTTCCCGCCGAGAAACTTGGCGAACTTGGCCGGACTTTACAAAGTGGCCAAGTGCTACCAAGCCACTATTTAAAATGTTTTATAAGTTTCGTAACTGAAACAACGGCTTTTTAAGACGGTATTAGTAGAGGTTTTTCGTAGCAAAAAGAGCAGTGGTCAATCTGTACGTTTGTAAAAAATAAAGTAGTGAAATTATTTTTATTGAAAAATTAGAACTGTTCTAATTTTTCATAGCTTGGTTAATTTCTTAGAACTTATTGTTTTTTTTTTGGTAAGCATGTAGCGTTTAGTTTAAAATATATAATTTACTTAGTGATGAAATCGGAACTTCGGAAAACTCCACGAAAATTTAAGAAGGGGGTTATTTTTTATGCTATTTAATTATAAAGATAATGGAAAAATATTCAATAACCCAGATAACAGGGGATATGAGGTTTGCGCAGAAAAAAATATGGCCTGTTGACTTTTCGATTTCTATTATTTTTAAGTGATGCCGCTTGAAAAGGCTGCCCCAAAAAATGACCCACATATGAAAGTAGACGTATCACTACATAGTATAAAATAAAGTCGCGTTTTCTGTCCCTATTTTTCTTGTCCCTTTGTATGCTTAAATCTTTAGAACTACGCAACGGATTTTGATGCGGTTTGTTTCAATAGATAGAATGGTTAAAGAGGAAGGTTTATATGTATATAACATCATGCTACGACTAACAGGTGCGGAGCAGGAATGAAAAATGTTGCAAAAACGGGGTGACGCAGACGAAGTCGCGCGGGTCAGCTAGTTGATTATATCACAAGTTTTCTAAATAATACTTCTCTCAGATCCTATAACATTTGCTCATAATTCCCCGAGGCTTACATTAAAACATGAAACGGCTTACGAAAACATATCCCAAAGGCTTAATTTCAGTTCCAATTTGTAATTTGCCCCACGCATCTAATTCAAACACAAAGAATCCCTTTGTTAATATGTTAAATACGTTTAAATCGTCCATTTAATTTGTTTCCCGCCATAATCGATAAATTACGTCAGACGGAACATGTCAGGGAATGTCCGCGGTGCCTGCGGCTACTGGGTACTCCCATGAGACCTTTAATGAGCTGTAGCACTAGCATGAACTCCTATCGAATTCGTAATGTAAAGGTTTCGAGAGAACGGAGCATTGTGATTGGCAGTCTGCCTCTTGTGAACCTGTGTGCGTGTGTTGCCCGCCAATCGGAATGCTCCGTTCTATCGATACTTTTACATTACGAATTCGATGGTATTTCGTGCTAAGGCTATTGAACGGAGGGTTAGAGTCTCTTTAGGGTTACAAGCTTAATGAGGTATCATTAAATTTGAGCCCTTTTATAGTTTTTTTATTTTTTTTTTATTATATCGCCTATATCCCCGAAGGGGTAGGCAGAGGTGCTAGCACCCACTTTTCGCCAGTTTTATATTTAGGTCCCAATGTAATAGGTGGCGAGCCTATTGCCATTAACCGGGCCCTTATGAACCTGCGATAAATACACACATAACTTCGAAAAGCATCGCACTCATTGGTGTGCGCCATGGTAAACTTGGGATCGAACCCGAGACCTCGTCTCAGCAGTCCATTAGCCATACCACTAGGCTACCGGGTTTTTTTTTGTTTGGAACCGTAAAGAAATCTGGTTGAGGTGTATGAGGACTTGGCGTACTGTTTCCACGCTGACCACATTTTATTATGTTAAGGTCGTCAAATTGACTGCACCACGCCTGATGGTAAGCAGAGCTCTACTATTTAGTCCATTGGTGTAGGTGCTAAAATAAACGTTAACAATTTTAGTGTGTCTTAAGGTTTTTAGTTAAAAAACTAAGTAGAAAAATTAAACTGCTTAGTAACACATTTTTAATTCTAAACACCTGTATCGAACCACCAGTTAGTCAGTTAGTCTAGTTAATTATTTTCCCAAGTGTTTTTATAAAAAATAGCCACAAGACTCTTTAATTAAGTACTTACCTACGCAAACGGAGTATAAATCCGTTAGTAACACAAAATCTACTTAATTATTTATTTATTACTCACTGCACAAATAAAAACTGCCGAAAAAAGTAATTGAAAAATGATTTTTGAACATAAAATTCCCGGCTTAGTGCGGAAAATTTAAATCTTATAATTTGATTACAGTGTCACCAACCGGGCACAAAATATGCATAGATTTATTATCGGAAGTGAATGGACAGTAGCGCATAAAATATTGATTTTGATACATTATATCTATCTATACATAACATAACATAAACTCTCGCCTATGTCCCAGAAGAGGTAGGTACAGATTTATTAAACACCCACATTTCGCCAACTATGATTTTCGGTCCCACGTAATAGGGGGTGAGCCTATTGCCGCTAATCGGTCACTTTCTAAAAAAGTGGGTCATCCGAAAATAAATTTCTAATCAAAAATGTTGCAGCTAAATTAATTTTGAAAATTATTTTTTTTACTCGATTTCTTGCTACGCGGTGTTAATCGCAAGAAAATTAATTACGTGCTTAACCGCACAAGCACTACCAATTAACGTCTTGGAGAATCAAAGAATCAATTTCATTTATTCAGTTTAGGCACATTAAGAACACTTATGAATGGCAAAGACCCTACATTTGTCAAAAATACTATAATTTATAATAAATAAAATACTTAGTAAATAAATCATTTGAAAATTATTCTTTCGCTGGTTCGGTAGTTAAATCTCCTGAGAAGAGACCAGCAAGAAACTCGGGTAGATTATCGTTATTCTTCATTTTCTTTTTATTAATATAATTTAGTCTGTTTATTTATAACTAGCTGTTGCCCGCGGCTCCGCCCGCGTGGAAGTCGGATCGCGCGTGTCATCGCTTCAGGTCGAAAACGATCTACAGCTTATTTTTATAGCAAACATTACTGTAAAATATATTATTCCTACATAGATTTGTGTACAATTTTAGCAGTAATGAAATAAAAGTCAAAATCATTTACCTGTTTTGTATTGACCATTAAAGCGACACTTAGAAAACGTAAAAAAAATATAAAATTTATGTTTAGCAAATTAGCATTACCAATTACAGTTTGAAACGTGGCCCTGTTCTGAGAAGACTCCGGTAAGAAATTAAGCGGACTGTTTTTGGTCTATTTACAAACATTTACTTATTCTAATTGAAATTTTTGTTTTGAGTAACATGGTTAGGCAGTTCATGTTCAGCTCTTTCCTCTGTCGATTCTTGAGAACGCGCATAATATCTCATTCTTTTAGAGTTTCTTGAATTTTGGGATAAAGAAGTTCTTTTTTTAGGTGGCATTTTAATATATATAAGCCTGTTATATATATATATATAAAGAAGAAAATGAGTAAGTATGGATTAAAAGAATAATTAATGATCTATGAATGAATGATGCGATGTCGAGCTAAAAAGTACGTTTCGTAAGCAGTCGAAAAAATTATGTTATTGTAGTATTTATCAGAAGCCTGTTATTTAGGTAGGTATTTATTTGGATTGGAAGTAAATAAGTAAGTAAAGTAAAAGTACTATTAGTATGGAATGGAAGTACAATTATTTATAATTAGTGATTTACGATGAATGATCGCGCTGAAAAGCACGATTTGAAAGCAAGGCAAACGGATACTTCCGGATCTCTCTGTATTCCTATTCTACACACATAAAAAAAAGTTTGCGATCAATGGCATAAGCTCCTAGAATTCTTTAAATTTAACTTTATCAAGAAAAAATTATGTTGTATGCCTGTACCTTGTTTGAAATTAAAATATAAAACTATTTTTTATTATTTATTTAAAAAAATTGAGCCATTTATCATAATGCAATTGTGATAGAAATTTCATAGACAGAAAAAGACTGTTTAATTAAACTTAAACTACAATTTATTATTAAAAGGTGTAAATTCAATATAAAGTAACGCCTCCCCTGGCTCGAACACATGCGGAGATCATCCTGGGCATGCTGAGGATCATGTTATCCAGCATTTCCTGGGGTAACATATCCCATTCTTCAATAGCGGCTTCCCTGAGCTCTGGAACTGTCTGGGGATGTGGCTCACGGTTCCATACAGCTCGTTTAAGAGCATCCCACGCGTGCTCTATTGGGTTTAAGTCGGGCGAGCCGGCAGGCCAGTCTAATCGTGTGATATCGTATTCTTGAAGAGCAGCATTGACTCGTTGAGCTCGATGTGCGGGCGCATTATCATCGACCAGTACAAATTGGTGCCCATGGTTTACTCGGAATGGTTTGACTATATCATCAATAGCAACTGCTTTGTACATGTCTGCTGTCATGAAGCCCCGATACGGGATCAAAGGCATTCTAGCTCCAATCATAATGCCACCCCAAAAAGACACCAATTTTCCGCCTTGCTGAACTGTTCCAGTGGCAGTTCTTTGTCTTTCACGGTCGCCTGGTCTTCTCCAGACACGGACACGTCGGATGAGTGGAGATTCGGGATTCGTCAACGAAGAGTCAGTTTTGCCAAATGTTTTCTTACTCACCTTCTTCATTTTGCCGAAGTCTAGCCCACTGCAATCTTCGTTGTTGACGTTGCCGGGAATTGAGCGGAGCTCGCCGTGACCTCCGTGCTCGTAATCCAGCCTGGTGCAAGCAATTGCGAACGGTCTGCGTGCTAACTTCAAGCCTAGAGGCGGCCCTGACTTCTGCTTTTATTTTAGTGGCGTTGATTGTGGGATCACGGGCTGCCAGCAATAGCGCTTTTGGGCAGCTGTCAAAACAGTTGGGCGACCGCTGCGGGGTCGGTCAGCTAAATTCTCCATTTCGTGGTACCTCTGCAACGGAGCCACGACACAGGATTGGGATATAGCAAGTCTGCGTGCTATTATTCTCGTGGTGTAACCTTCTTCCCTCAAAGTTACTATTTTAGCTCGTAAAACCTCTGATAATCCTCTTGGCATTTTTTCAATCACAACTTTACGCGAAAAACATCTTGAATCAGATTTCTGAATGAGCATAAGCTAGGACTGAAAGCCTTTTTGTAAGAAAAAACAATTTAACGGTGTCATTGTTTTGTGTTCTAATTCTTTATTTAGAAATAAAGAATCTAAAAAGAAGAATAAATCATAATATAATCTACAGTAACAAAAAAGATTTCAGTTTTACAAAGTGATCGCAAACTTTTTTTGATGTGTGTATTCTGTAGTGTTAATTGCGTTAACTGCTAAGCAAGAGAAGCAAAGCATTTAATAAAAAAAATTAAATTATTATATTAAGATATGAAATAAAAGAAACTATTAAAAACAACATAAACAACCAATGCTCAGAATAATCTGCAGTTTAGTAAGGGTGCAACTAATATCATCATCATTCCCTGAACCTTTTTCCCAACTCAGTTGGGGTCGGCTTTCCAGTCTAACTGTGATGCGGCTGCCATCTGACCTCCACAACCAATGGCGATATCGAAGTTCGAAGTTAGACTGGTTGGACTTTTGAGGGCTCCAACTACCCGTAACGACTGTCATAGATGTTTGTATTAGAGATGAGACGTATTTACGTTACCTTTAATACCAGGGTTTCGCTTCAAAGTACGGCGCCCTGGTACGAACAAACAATACTTGCAAGTATGAAAGTATGTGCTATTAGTCGGATGCGCTAAGAACTGGAAACAGTACACATAAAAATACTTGCATAGGAAAACGATCTGTAAGTCAATGTGAATAAGAAACACAATCTAATTTGTAAATGAAAAATACTTTTAACCTCAAAGTATTTTTTTATTTATACGATTTTGACATGATTTTTAATACGATGACCCTGGAATACGGTTCAAATTTCTATGCAAGTATTTTCAAATATTAACGCCGCCGGCGCCGCCGCCGCGGCTGAATACTTTCCTCACGTTCGCAAGCAGGATAGAATAGGAAGGAAAACGATCTCTACTCCAATGCGAATAAGAAACACAATCTAATTTTTTGAATGAAAAATACGTTGAACATCAAAAAGTATTTTTTTAGTTATACGATTATGACACAATTTTTATTACAACGACATGAAATAGGGCTCAAATTCCTATGCAAGTATTTTCAAATATGGACGGCCGCCACCCTCACGGCTGGACACTTACTCGCGTTCGCCAACTTCGCCATAGTTTTGAATACTTTCAAGTATTTTAAAACCTGGTTTTCGACCCTGGTATTTTTATGTACTCGTACTTAGAAGCCCTGGTATGGGCAAGTATATCACATCTCTAGTTTGTATGGCAACCAGGACCGACGGCTTAACGTGCTCTCCGAGGCACGAACAGACCAGTGCAAACAGCCATATTCATGATTATAATTTTTTGCACTGGGGATCGAATCGAACCCGCGCCCCGTGCGTAGCATTGACATGCAACTTATAAATAGTAGTGGCCGTTTAAACACAACACAACGAAAAGTCTGAGCTTATTCCTACAAGCGTTTAAGTACGTTTACAAGCATAAGCTTATTTGGTTTAAACGAAACGGATGGCACGCTTGTTTCTAGGTGCGCTCTGTGCGCAGGTATGTTATGATGTACCTACTGTCGCCGACCGCGTCGCATTGCACTGGCGCGCGTCGGAAAATAGACTATAAGGGTCGAAAATAAAGTCGAAAATATAAAATTTTGTCAACATGATTATGCGGTTAAATTGAATATAATTTGACAATATAGATTTAAACGTGTCTAAGACTACATTACTTCAAGTCGTATAAATTTTTTGTGTTGTGATGCTTTTAAGCTTTATTTGCTTTATGCTTTTTTAGTACGCGTTTCGCTGTCGGCTTAAAGAGATCGTTCATGACGTTAACTACCTATTTCGCGAGTTTTCGAGTTCGAATGCAAGTTTCGTATTTTAATTAGGTATCCATTTTAGTAGTTTATAAACTTATTGTATATTATAATGAGTGTTCAGTGTATATAATTTTAATTGTGAATACCTATAGTAGATAGGTATAATAAGTGTAATAGAGACTGATAACAATGTCTGTGTTCAAAATCGTTAATATAAAATATCTCCAATGTTCCAACGACTAATTTACTATTATAATTATATTAGTATAGAAGTGATAGCAAAATAGTTAGGTACACAATTATTTGTTAAGTAAAATAACAAAACATGTCCAATTTACGTACGTTTATAGACGACTTATTAAAAAAGCGTTTTAACCCGGCGTCAATGACGCTGGGTCATATTGACCCGAGGTAAATGTAAACTAGAAATTTTTATTTCTTGCGATGTTTTTATGGTTCGAACGTTTGTATAGCTGGAGATTCGTTCTCTCTCTACCCGTTTCATTGATACGCATAATGCGACATTGCATGTATTGCGAGATACACGTGCGTCAAGTGAAAACGGGTCATTATGACCCAGCGTCATCGCTGACGTTGTTATTTCGTGACTACCTTTATTTCGTTGTTTAGGGTTCAATGTTAATTGTACTGGTTCGTTTCTAAGTTTTTAGTAAAAATATCATTGATAAATGATCCAGTGAGAATTGTGGCGATGTTAGATGAGTGGGATCCCGACTGAAGAGTCCCGAGCTGCTTCAGACGTGGGCATTGACCTCCATTTATCTGAACGCAGCAATAACAGTAAAAATGAACAAGAAGCTAGTGATATGAATTCAGATTTATATGATATCGATCTTGCGTTCGTACAGCTCCAATTAGGGCCACAATTATCAGTGCTACATACAACATGAGTAGAATGTTGAAGCCATGTTGGATATAGTGGATATATCTGTCATCAAGGCGAATATACCTAATACATCGGGTCAATATGACAATTATTTTTTCTGAAAGAGATTACATTTTATGAAAAAATTAGAATTCGCTCTAGTTTACGAGCTTTTACTAGACTTACAAATGCGAAAGTCTCATATAAATTTACCTTGTCTGCGCAGAAGAAAAGCGGATTTTCTGGGTGACCCTAATGAATAGCCTCCCAAAAACATTTCAGGAACTCGCAAAAAAGACATCAAATATGTCCATCTAATAAAGACAAGAAAACATCACACATATCACCCGTGTCACACTTACATTTGTCCAGACCATTTGATTCCATACTACAATAATTGCAACAGTTCCGTGGACCTGAATGATGATGTGAATGACGGATTCGTCTTTACTTTTATACTATAAAGCTTAATTAATCTCTCTGTTAGTAGATGAGATTATTTAGTTCTATCATCGCTAAGGATAATTCAACCAGAATTCAAAATATAAACACGTTATGTTGCCAAAGTTGATTTTGCATGTATAATTTGGAAAAAATTATAAAAATTCATTTCTAGAACCTATTGTAATTACTTTTATTGCTCATCTTAAGAAAGGAATCGTTTTTAATGAACAATCATTAAAATATGACGGGGGATTGCTGAAGTTCCTGAAAAATGAAGTATAACATTCGGGTCAATTTGACCCGGCGTCATCGTCCTAGTAACTATTTTCACGTCATTGGCGCCGGGTTAAGTGAAAAGCACTTTTTTAAGTCTGCTTACAAACACAAGCTTAAGCTTATTAAGCGTTGTGAGAATAAAGCCGTTTATCACACTACTACTTATAAATTCGCATTAATCATTAGATCGCATACGGCACCTATTACATTACAACTGCAGGTAGTGACTATCTTACGGAGAATCTTAACACCGAGTGTTGTAAAATGACGTCACTTGAAGAGCGCCATCTATTGATAAATGTTGGAATTTCATTATAGTAATGGTATAACGCTGTTTGAGTTGAACGCAATTTTTTACTGTAATATTTGCACGCCTTGGTCGCAAAAACTACTGAACGGATTTTGATGCGGTTTTTTTTATTAGAAAGGTCTTGCTTAGACTCAAAATTTGGTTGTAATTGGTTAAGTAGAACCGGAGATATGACCAAAAACAACCTATAAACGAAGCGCAGGCAAAGCCACGGGTATCAGCTTGTATAAAAAGTAGCCTATATGTTGCTCAGAACTATGAACTATAATCGTACCAAGTTTGATCAAAATCCCTCCAGTAGTTTTTGATCCATGCGTGCACATACGGACAGACAGACAGACAGAAAGACAAAAAAAAATCTGATTGCATTTTTTGCATTAGTATCGATCACCAATCATCCCCCAATAATTATTTTGTAAATATATTCAATGTACAGAATTGACCTCTCTACAGTTTTATTATAAGTATAGATAACTGGGTGCAAGAGCAAGAGATTATTATGACCACGCATTTTTATCATCAAGATATTCCTCTACTTTATAATAGCTTTTTTCATTAAACATCTAGGAGGAGAGTATCAGACATTGCGTAAACCTCATTTTTAGTACCAAATATGCACTTTCTTTGCAAATAAAGACATTATTACTTCGAAGAAATGTATCTCTCAGGCGGAATACACAGCTACATAATGTCCGAGTATGTCCGCCCCGTATATTATCGCTCAGAGGTCAGTCGTGTGTACGTTTAAGTGACACATCCCTCCAGGGCGGCTGAGTAACGACCCTCTCGGAGGAATGGGCTTTTGGTAAATGTATGCTGTTTGTGTCAGAAATTCGGACAAAAGTGCTGTATCAGGATTTCAATTTTTGGACTGAGAAGGGTAATAGCTATTTATCCGACTACAGCAAAGCTAAAGGAGGGTTATGATTTTGACAGGCTATGTATGTATCGCCATTGGTTATTGGATCATTGGTTGTGGAGGTCAGATGGCAGTCGCTTCACGGAAAATATCGAAGCTCAGCCGCATCACAGTTAGACTGGAAAACCCAAAACCCACCACAACGTCGCCGCGTCGTGGGTAAAAAAACTATATGTAAATTTATTCTCATCATGAATAATATTTGCTGCCTGTCTAAGAACATGCACCAATTAAACCGGAACCCATAACTAAAAATTGTATCAAAATCGCACTAGTTTTTTTTGCGAAAAGTGGCATCATTGATTTTCTAAAATAATTAAGTAGGTATAGGTCTTTACATTCGAAATTGCCAAAATTTTCTTACAGATTCATAAGTTCGTTATGCCTTTTTTTTTATCGTGCGCAAAATACCCACGGATACCACCTCCACCAAAACCGATGGAGGTGATTATGTCGGACTCGAACCGACCTTGATTGCCGGAGGTGAGATTTAATAGCTATTTCCATTATTTATGGCGCTGTGGCACCCAGTACACCGTGATCATGGCGCTTGCAACAAACATTGTAAAAATCCCCATAGATTTAACAGTGAAGATATCAATAGAATAAAATCTATAGATCTAACCAGTTAGGGGACACGAGGACCTTTCGAGTCCCACAAATTTCCATACATCCATCTTGAGGAGAACTTCTATCCACCTCCTATTGTGGCCGCGTATCACGGAACAAATTGACAAGGACAAGGGTTAACAAATACCTTTTTATATTGCTTCCCGGCTGATGGATTGGTGCCATGCACGGGCATGAGAATAACAATGATGTAATATGTATTCGTCCGGAACATCGAGGAATTTCTAAACGCCGGGTATACATTGATATTGAAACGATTGTTGGGTATTTTGTTTTATATCGATTGACGAATGACCACTCCGCCTGATGGTAAGCTTTGGTGTGGTCAAGAGAGTAATGTCGACATTATAGATGTTTTCTCTAGTAATGTTTTTTTTACCTGGGACTGTAGGAGAAAGGTACCAGAATCAAAGAATCAATTTGGTTCATTCAGTTTAGACACATTAAGAGCGCTAATTAATGTCAAAGTTTTACAATTATTATAATTTTAGGGCACGACATTTTGACTTCTCCTAGCCTGATGGTAAGCTATAGGCAAAATCTCAGGAAAGAGGGTCAAAATTACAAACACGTACTTAGAGTGTTACAATGGTGGCGCTCAGCTCGACCTCATCAGATACTTTTTCACGCCCCGCTTAAAGGAAACACGTGCGCTGGTAAAGAATTCCAAGACTTAATGGTGCGGCAGAGGGAAGACTTACCAAACCGCTCGGTTTCTGATGGAATATTCCGCACCGTATGCGGGTGACATCTAAGCCCTGCACGTATTGCCCTGTGTGGGAAAGGAGAGGGCATTCCGTAGAAAGTGTTGTGTAATATGCCTTTATATTATTACTACTGACCCGCGCAACTTCGTCTGCGTCACCCCATTTTTGCAACATTTTTCACTTCTGCTCTGCACCAGTTGGATATAACATGATGTTATATGCATATAAACCTTCCTCTTCAATCACTATCTACTAAAAAACCGCATCAAAATCCGTTGCGTACTTTTAAAGATTTAAGCATACCAAGGGACATAAGGACATAGGGCTATAGGGACAGAGAACGCGAGATTTTGTAAAGAATATTAGCAACCAAAATTACTAATATTCCCTCTAACCCCTCCAACTAAGCTCATTGGTTTGTGTTAAAGGGTTCACGCCGGTAGTGTGGCTAGGATTATATACTAGACCATCTCGATCGTAATCTAGATTCTTCAACCACTACACCACCGATGCTTCAATCTCGGCTAATTTTTTTTTATGAAGTGTTTTCACATCTCGATATAATAACTGGGATTCGAACTCACGACTTCAACTATATTTCAAAGTATTATCCACGGATATACGAAATACGTGCTCCATCATTGCAAAGCTGGCTGTAAGCTCCCCATTCCAAGGGATTAATGATACAAGATAACACCGTAGATTCGCATTAAGATAAATATAATTAATGTATAACCGCGGTAGCCTAGTGGTATGGGTAATGGACTGCTGAGATGAGGTCTCGGGTTCGATCCCAGGTTTACCATGGCACACATGAATTACTTTTTGATGCTTTTCGAAGTTATGTGTGTATTTATCGCAGGTTTATAAGTGTCCGGTTAATGGCACTAGGCTCGCCACCTTGGGACCTAAACATAAACTGGAGAAATGCGGGTGCTAGCACCTCTGTCTACCCCTTTGGGGATACAGGCGTGTGTTTATGTTATGTTATGGGTTCTCTATGGTGAATAGGATAGCCAAAGCTCACTGGAGAGTTTTTGTGCTGTCAGTGGGAAGACCAAATTTGTTTCCTGCCCTGGCGGCCTAGAAGCTCTCTTACCTTCACCCTTCCATTTCTATAGCTTCACCAGCACGAATATGTCGATTCTGATGTCATAGGCCATGGTCACCACTTTCTACAGATAGCCAGTATGGGTGTCTGAAAAAAAAATTCCAGAAAAGAATAAAATTGTCTATTATATAACCAAAGACAAGTTAACTTCTACAATAAGTACTTACGTACTTTCTTTAAAAGTTTCATCTTCTACTTCTACTTCTACGAACGTACGAAATGTTTGTTTTATTTATGTATTTTGTGTGCCATTTTGCGCTGATTCCCGATAAATGAGTTCTTTCTTTCTTTCTTTCCCAACGGACCACTCAATCCATCCACCAAGGTGATCAGTTAGAAGTTATTTTATGTTTAAAGTAAAATATTAATAGCAATCGCAAAATACCATCGTAACTTAATATTTGAATAACTAATAGCTACAATTATTAATAAGTAATTTCAGGCAGTCGACCGTTACAATTTGTACGGGCAGATAAACTTATAGGTTCGCCGGAGGTCGCTATCTGTTACACAGAGTAAACACTGAAATAGAATATTAATGGGTTAACCAGAGTTCTTGCGGCATTTGCCAGTACTTAGATTTAAATATATATTTTTTTAATTTTAAATGATGAATTGTTTTTGGTCAGTATTAATATTAGGTAAACCAAAAAGTCCCTGTGGCAATATAAGTATAGAAAGGAGTTTTAGTTTCAATGGCAAAAAGGCAATCACGGCATTGTTTCATTAAACTTGGGGACCGATGGGGAACCACTAAACCTTGTCCAATTCAACCCCACTTATACACATGTACCTATGTGTAGTCACCACTAAGAAAACCCTATTCAATGTAGCGCCGTAATGTCTGAATGCACCGCTCACATATCACATATCTCAATTATCGAGACCCTTGGTATCAATATCTCCAGCGATATTCAGTGCAGTAGTTGCTTGGAGGATAAGGTTAAGCTGGCATCAAAGAATTCTCCTTCAAGCGGGGCGAAAACTCCTTCTTTATAAGGCACATGTGCCACCCCACTTGGAGTGAGTGGTATTGTCAACTTTTGGACGGGGCTCTGCTTAAGATCTTGATCCTTCGACTCAGTACGAAGTGGGTACTGAAGATTATTGATAATCCCATATTCACAGGCGGTGTGGAACCTCTTAACTTCAGTAGATACTTTACCACACTATGTGTGTTCCTCCTGCCGCCTCCTTTACAATGATTTGTATTCAGAAGAATTGTTCGACGTGATACCCACGCCTACTTTCTTACTGTGTTTCTGTGTTTCTGGGCGGAGCAAGGCTGGCTGGTTTAGCCGGTAACTCTACACGCACAATGGCCCAAAAAGGGAGGCAAAGGAGTCCCAACCAATCAATCAATACCTCAGCAAAATTTAAAATCACCTCATTTTTAACAGTTGTAGTAATTCAACTCGAACAAAAATGTCTCCACAAACCCAATAAATATTACTCAGTTCTAACGGTTACAAAGTCGGGGTACTTTCATAGACATACAGTGATCTATAGATCAATAGAGGGTTGTCTAGTGACCCAATACGTTTTAGTACCTCTATGTTGCATACGAAAGTGATTTCCGAACCCAGTTACTGAGGGCCATGAAGCGAGAGGATTTTGCAAATATCATTTAACATTTATCGTCGTCCTTGTGTTATACCTGATCACATCCAAAGCTGTCACTTCAATCCAGGGTCCGCTTTTTTCCAGTCTAAGTGCGTCGTGGTTGAACTTTGGTATTTTCCGTGAATCAACTGCCATATGGCTTCCACAATCGAACCCTAACCTTTAAGTAGCGGTTAAACCAGTTGTCGGACTTATTAGCTTACCTGAAAAGATTGCCATAAATGTTGCTATGATAACCGGAACCGATGACTTAACGTGCTCTCCGAGGTACGACATAATGCAAATAACCATATTCATACAAACAAATATTTGCACTAAACGGGGATAGAACCCTCGCCTTCTACCGTTACGCCACAGAGGCTGCCGTTCTTCTAGAAATTCTTGACAGAATATCCAATCTCTAAAGCATATCATCCTAGTGTTATCCCAGTTGTATGAGAAGCTTGCGCCTAGTCCAGGGTCTAGTTACATAACCAGTTTTTTATTTAGATATTATGAATGTCTGTCATCTGACCTCCCTACCAAAACCAACGGAAAGCTAAAGCCACATCTCTTTCGTCAATAAGCAGAAGATCAACTGGCTTGCAGCTGCCACTATCTTGACCTTAAAGGTCTTGTTTATACCACTTAGGTGGCAGACAAACATACGATCCACCTACTGGAAAGTGGTTACTGTCACTTATTGACGTGTGTTTATTGGGGTAAAAGAAAAATGTGTAAAAAGAAATTCAGAAAAAAAGAGAAATTGGAGGTATAATATACACATCTAGGATCATTTAAATTTCGGACAGCATCACCGAGATCGTCGTCACACTTGTGCTACCAACCTTTATTTTAACTTGTGCCAATTTTTTTTCCCAGAATTTAATAATACTTAGAAACTTTATCCACTGTTTTTATGGCCAAACGCGCACGCTTTTATAGCGCGACTGAACACATACGAATACTTTATTCCTTTCACATATTTTTCCTTCGAGTAAAGTTTCATTCAAAAACTTGGGTAACAGCGTTTTGTCAAGAGATTTATCTCGTCTCTGGGTATCTAGAAGACGTTTGAACGCATATATTGTCTGAATAACAGACACATTTTCTCACTTCTTGATATATTACAACCGTAACAGACTTTGTGAGGATGCACTTTTAGATAGCAAAACTTTAGTATAAGATATATAAGTAGAAGTAGGCGATGGAATTCCATTACAAGAAAATATACTGGAGAAGGAAGGAGATCATCACCCACATAATAGGGGGCGAGCCTATGGCCGCCAATCAGGCGCTTTGTAAAAAATGAGTGTGCCGATAATAAATTCCTATTCGAAAAAGTTACAGCTAAAAAGTTAGAAAAAAAATTAGACCCGATTCCTTGTCATGCTGTGAAATTTTCAAGGAAATTAATTACGTGCTTAACCGCACAAGCACTACCAATTAACGTCTTAGACAATATCAGACGGAAATCTCTAAAATACTCATTCCTTATTCTATCCATTCTCTTCACACCACCCATCCATCTTGACATTCCCATCTCCTCTAACACTGTTCACTTATCCATCTAAAAGATAAAAGCGCCATCACGAACAAATCTACCCTCAAACCATCTGCAAAAGAGTCCTCTTGAACTTAGCCAGCCTTTCCCGCCGCGCTTGAATGCCTGACCTTGGCTCACTCGAGCCTCTTTGAGCCACATAATGGCCCTCGGCCCTCTTTCCCTCTCTCAGAGGGGACGAAACGAGTGTATTTTTATGCTAGGTTTCGTTTGTATCTTGCGGGCTTTTACATTGACTTTGATAAAGTTGTATGCGTTTATAGTACCTACTATAGTTATTGTAAAAATTCGTAATAGTATTTTATATAAATGAAACGTTTTTAGTAAGTAGGTAATGCAAAAGGGTTTAATTTTTTAATTATTTTATTACACGTTACGTATGTTGACAACTAAAAACAGTGTTGCCAATGCATAAAAATGACCCGCGCAACTACGTCTGCGTCACCCCGTTTTTACAACTTTTTTCATTTCTGCTCTGCACCAGTTAGTTGTAGCATAATGTTATATATATAAACCTTCCTCTTTAATCACTCTATGTATTATAAAAAACCGCATCAAAATCCGTTGCGTAGTTTTAAAGATTTAAGTATACAAATGGACATAAGGACATAGGGATATAGGAACAGAGAACGCGACTTTGTTTTATACTATGTAATGATAATGTGTAATAATTATAATGATTTAACTAAGGGGCCTTCCATTAATTATGTGAGACAATTTAGGGGGAAGGTGGACGTCTAAATCTTATGTTTTCTTATAAGGGTGTGGAGGGTGTCTTGATAAACATTACGTAAGGTTACAGAAATGCACAATGTAAAAATTATGTTTTGATAAAGCGCGATCCACTTTCCGAATGTTATGTAAGTATACATATAAACATGAATTATTGAAAACAAAGTTGTAATATATTTTTTTAATTTTATCAAATATTAAAAATTATGGGTACAAACAATTAAAAAAAAATTAAACATTCAAACATATCAATAGTAATAAATATAAAATAAGAGAGACGGGGTCGACCTTTTCTTATGTATTCTTATTAGGTAATCATATATGAAGGGGGCAATTCTAGCGACAATAGTCTCACGTAATAAATGAATGGCCCTAAGGCAATTCTTATTCTCGTACCCACATACTATATACACATATACTTATATTTACGCTAAGGGAGAATTTTTCCCCGATGTCTGGCCTGGGAGAACACTCTGCTCTGAACACACAATGGTGGCCCTTAACTTGACGATCTCTTCACATGTTTTTTCACGCCCCACTAAAAAAATATGACTACGAAAACAAAATATAACGATGTCAAAAGACGGATGAAATAAATTAGAATGTGGAACGACGCGGGTGGCTTTTAAATAGGGCTTTTTGTTTTAATTCCTTCATTAATATTTATTGCTAATTAAAGGTCTTTGAAGAGATTTTTCTGAAATAACAACTGTTTCATTATTGTATGGTTTCGTATACAGCAGTCTGGTTTCATTCAATACGCCTTAATTAATACGAGTAGATAATGGCTCGAGTCCCGGTTTCGTCCGGGAATAGGTTGCAATCCAATTGCAACGCCATCAACCGACGCTTACAAATCAAGAATCATCTCTGAATCGGACTGTTTATTTACCGCTGACGTAAAAACGACGGGGTGTTATAAGTTTCATGTGTCTGTGTGTGTGTGTGTGTGTGTGTGTGTGTATGTATGTGTGAGCTCCCTAACGGATGGACTAGTAGGTACAATACAATACATTATGAAAAATGTCAAATTCAGATGGTCGCCCTCAAATATCAAACTACTTACCTTTTTAATTTATATTATTTTCGTATTTCAACGTTTTGACAGGCGTGGGCAACTATTTTATTCTATTCTACGAAACGACGACTACTTGTCTAGGTGGACTGGTTAGTTAACCCTCTGCCTGCCTGCCAACTCTACTAATACTACAACATAACTCACCCCGCCTGTAACGTTCGATTACATTCCTCCAACTAAATCGTTTCCCAACCTAAATGGATTCTTGAGAAAATTATTCTGTTGTTAATGACTACTAAAGAAAATTAGATTTTGGTTTTATTATCTTCTTTATTAATTATGGTATGTATACTTCTAGGAGTCAGACTCAGAGACAGCCTCTGTGGCGTGGCGGTAGTGCACGCGACTGCTACGCACGGGGCGCGGGTTCGATCCCCGCTCAGTGCAAAAAGTTGTATGCATGAATATGGCTGTTTGCACTCGTCTGGTCGTGCCTCGGAGAGCACGTAAAGCCGTCGGTCCCAGTTGCCGTATAAACATCTATGGCAGTCGTTACGGGTAGTTGGAGCCCTCAAAAGTCCGACCAGTCTGACTTGGAACTTCGATGTCACCATTTGGTCATTGGACCATTGGTTGTGGAGGTCAGATGGCAGTCGCTATACGGAAAATATCGAAGTTCAGCCGCATCACAGTTAAACTGGAAACGACCGAACCCAACTGAGTTGGGAAAAGGTTCAGAGAATGATGAATGTATATTTCTGGGAGTGTAGGACACGGTTAGATAGCGCTATCGGCACTCTTTAGAACTAAATATAGAGATTTCCCAACACGTGGGTATAATCCTTAAATATTTTTTTAAACACAATTCAAAATGCTTGACAAAATGGAACTGTGCACAGATGTATTGTGGCCATTCCATACCTACAAAGGCGATCCAGGCAATTTATCAACGATGTCTTATGCCGAGTCTACATTTACGTAACATTTTACCGTAACCGTGTCAAAAGTGCGTGTCCGTCACACATTCAGCTGCGTGATAGCTGAGCTTAAATGAAACCATCGATCGACTGGTGGCCGTGTCAGCACAACTCTAGTTTGTGTGTCAACGTGCCACAAGTTGTTACGTCCACACTGTCTTGATGTCACGCTGTTCGGTAGGCTGTTCATGTCACAAACCTGGACACACCTTTAGACTTGTAAGCGCCGCAGATACCTTTTACCCTAAATTATACCTTTGCTTCCAACCATTATGACAACTTCACTTAATCAGATTAAATTTGTGGAACTTTGTGGAATGGCGTCATTTAATCATTGGATCAAATCTCATAAATACATACTTTGAGGAATGGAGTAATTTAAACAAATCTCATAGATAAATTCGTATAATGAATTAAGATCTCGAAGTTATTACTTATCTTAAGTATCTTACTGAGGCTTTGTTGCAACTTAATAAAGAACGCCTCTGGTAAATTAGGGAATTTCCGGTTACTGATAAAAGTTACTACGAAGTTATTAATTGTTATTTTGCAGGGTTTGAGCTGAACCAAGTAGTCACGTGCCTACCATAATTATGTGTTCCATAGAATATGAGTGTTCGGTGAGTCTTTCCTCACTGTCCTCGATGAGCAGAGGCGACTCGGACGTCGGAGGTCGCAGACTGACCTCCGTTCCCCCATGAGCGCGGGCCTGGGGGTAAAGGGTGCCTATCACCCTAGCAGAAGTGTTTTCGACACATAGCTTGGCCTAATCCAAAATCGCATACGGAGATTAAAAGCTTTTTATCAAAAGATAATTGTGTCATGTCACCTACTCCTATTACAAATGTAATATGGGTACATAATCTCTCAACGGTACAAAATAAAGACAAAGCTAAATATTTTATGTACTCATATATTCACGAAACAACGAGAATTCTCCAATCCCTAATTCTGACAACGTTCGTACGAAATCCTGCAAAAACACACTTCGTAGACGTCATTTATTATTTGTCGAGATGGTTTTTTTGCCGTCTAGACTGAAACAATTCGTTGTGAGTCTCATAAATAGGCTTATTTCACTTATTGCCTTTCTCTGAAACAAAACTAATAGGTATTTTGCTATTTGTACGAAAATGTTGTATTTATGTATTGTTATGTAGTTGTTGAAATGATATAATACGTTGTAATCTCACCTATAACACTTTTTTTTATCGTGTGAAAAATATCCACGGATACCTCCCCCGCTGGAGCCGGTTGGGGAAGTTATGTCGGATTCAAACCGGAGGTAAGATAGTAATCACTATATCCCTCGCACCCCGGTAGACCCGGTGGTGCAACTCTTTCGAGATGACCCCCTTCGGGTGTTGGGACCACGGTGTCCCCGCCCAGCCCCTGGGTAAGGCCGTCGCGGCCTGCTTCTGCTAGGGTGACAAGCGGCTCCACCTTTTACCCCCAGGCCCGCGCTCATGGAGGCCAGAGGTCATTCTACGACCTACGACGTTCGAGTCGCCTCCACTTAACCCCCTATTACCTGGAATCGAATACAATAACTAGTGAAATGTGGGTGTTGATTCACCTCTCCTACTCCGTAGAATAAGCGTGAGTATATTTATGTATGTATGGATTTGTTGAGCAGTTTCCCTGCACATAACACGTATGGTGAGGTGGTTTTTGTTTCTGGAACCATTGGTAGCCTGGATCTTTATACAGATTGACATTCTATGATGGAATCGCGTCGAAGCGTACCGTTTTCAATTTGCTATCAATGGATTACTTGATACTGCGGTGATTTTAATAATAAAAATATGTGAAATATATTATTTTGAGTCACAAAAACTCAAATTTTATTAAATTTGTGTAGCCATATCACAGATTTATGTCAATCTTTACTACTACGCGAATCCACTCGCGTCTTCGGCAATAGATTGTCACTTTGTCTAGAGACCCTAGTCCCTATAGTATAGTTAATGCACATAGTGCTTTAAATAATTTAAAATATATTATTATGTTTTATAGATACCTTTCGAAAGTGTGCAGAAGGCATATTATATTACTTACTAATATAACTCGTGAGGAAAACCACAATACCGCACAGAAGCTTCTGTTACACCTGTGTTCACGACAGCAATAATAACTGATAGCTTCACGTATAGTTACCGGCATATAACTTAACCACAAGTTGCGAGAGGAACGGAACCTCACTACATAGTATTAAATAAAGTCGCGTTTTTTGTCCCTATGTCCCTTTGTATGCTTAAATCTTTAAAACTATGCAACGGATTTTGATACAGTTTATTTTTATAGATAGAATGGTTAAAGAGGAAGGTTTATATGTATATAACATCATGCTACAACCAACAGGTGCAGAGCAGGAATGAAAAACCGGAATCGAACCGTCCTTACCTTGCCGGAGGTGAGATAGTATATCCCACGCACTCCGGCAATAACCAAGATATCGCCCGCACCCCGGCAGGCCCAGGTTATCTCTTGCGAGAAAACCCTCTTCAGGTGTAGGGACCACGGTGTCCCAGTCAAGCCCCCGAATGCGAGGAGGCGCATTTTTACGCGACAACCACGGCCTGCTTCTGCTAGGGTGACAGACGTCCACCCCAGGCCCGCGCTCATGGAGGACGGAGGTCATTCTGCGACCTCCGACGCCCGAGTCGCCTTCGCTGTCTAGGGTGATAGGCGTCCACCCTTCACCCCCACCCGGGGTCAATATATATGCTGCGAATTATACTCAGCGACTTGACAGCACATTTAGTTCGCGTTTTATTACATCTCTTCAGTGTCGAGCCTTCGGGCGTCGATTAGAGAACTTATCTCTCCCGAGGGTGTCGTGGAAAACGATTAGGCGTTGAAACTCTTGTTTTATTTCGTACTAGAGCTGTTGCTCGCGGCTACACCGACGGAGTTAACCTACTGTTGGGTTAAAAAGTAGGTTATATGTTATTTCTGATTATAAATGATCTTTGAGGGTTTTGTAGGTAACGAGGTTCAGTCTTAACCCCTTGTTTACATTTGGCAACTTTTACCATGATATCAATTTCCTATTCCTAAATTATTTATCTCTCTAGTTCCTTAACGCGATAACGGACGAACATAAGAACAAGTTGCTTCTTCTAACTTGTTACTTCTTACTTACTTGTATTAGAAGTGGGGTCACATTGGTAGTAATGGACAAGATTTAAATCCGAGTATGCTCGATTAAAAGGTTGACTCAATAACCTTTAAGCTACCGACTATAATAATATCAGTTGCATTGTGGTAACTGGTTTATTTTATATTCCAAAAGGCATCGTTTCGAACTCATAAAATGCAAACTTCTCAATACCTTTAAATAAATCAGTTTAAAATATACAGTTTCTATTATTCCTATAACCCGAAACCCGAAACTTACGCCAGAACGATCCAACAGCTGACTCTTCCCACAAAATCGTGCACCCCATGAAAATAACCTTCGGTTGAGTTGAAAATTGCAAAAACAAATGAATTTCTTCAGGTATTATTATTTCAACTAAAACCATGCTGCACACATGAAAGAAGATCATCATAATTTATGTAAGAGATTTTAGCAGAAGAGCCTCTGTCTATCACATTGAGGAAAGAGACGTGATTTTATGAATGTATGTACCTATAATTTGATTTACATTGTATGAAAAGGCTTTTCTTTGCCGCTCCATAAAGACATTACGGGCTTCCTACAAACCCGAGTTCTTTAAGCGTGCGTAAAAAAGCTTCTAACGAGATTTTTCTTTGTTAGCATCTATATAATGGTCGACTTCATTCTTAAGATTTTGCTTCTAACTTAATATATTTCCCGACATAAAATGTTTTAACAAGCAAGTCAGTAGAGAAAGGTGACCCTAGTGTGTGCGGATTGTTTTAACAACACTCCCAAAGCCTTAGTACTCCTGGTACACAACATTATGGCATAAAAAATTAAGAGAATCCTTCTGAGGTTTCTATTTTCCATTCTCTGAGCCTATTCCCAACTTAGTTGGGGTCAACTTTCCAGTCAAACTAAGATGCGGCTGAACTTTAATATTTTTCGGTAAGCGACTGCCATTGGACCTCCACAACCAAATTGGCGATATCAAAGTTCTGAGTCTTATTATGACTTTAACAGGAGCTTCTGGATTCATAACTTCGAAATTAAGACATACACCACAGCCTCATACAATAATCAGCACCTAATATTAATGTCGTGAATAAAAAACGGGTATAAATAACGTCTGGGTTGAAAAATTATAAGTGAGTGGTAGAAAGTGGGTTGAAATCGAAAATACCATTTTCATAGTATACAAACTTCATTTAATTGCTATTGGTACACATTTAGTCAAAGTCCTAGTATTCTTAAATAATATAATTTAATCATAATTTTATTTAAAGTATGTCTTTTGTTACAGATCGCGAGTGCCCTGAACTCCCTAACCCTGAAATAGGAACGGTTTCCTTGACTGGAAGACTTTTTGGCGATAAGTAAGACATTTTTACAATTTTATAGACAACTAATTTAGCTTACAACTATTGGTGAGGTGAATTCACGTTTACGTGGTCAGACTCGAGCATGAATGGTTCCGTATTTGTCCTCTCATGATTAAGTATGCTTGTGCAAATTAAGGCGTGCTAATACTGTAAGGCTTGTTGGAAGATCCTTATACAAATTTCAATACCGCTTATTTGTGCACGCCTAGGCTTGCGCAATCAATCGTACTTGCACGTGTGTCTACTGTCCAGCCTTAGCTTTACTTCTTCTCCTTCTTGTTTTCTATCAAGCTACTAAATACAGCCTGGTGAAAGACACACAGTCAAACGAACAGACAGATATCAGAGAGAAAAGCAGTCTTGGGAACGGAATCCAAAAAAAACTAGCTGAGAATAAACTCAAAACTTAATTTTGCCTCCTTTTTGTTTCCAGGGCGCGATATTCTTGCCCACACGGCTACCACGTGGTTGGTCTACAAAACAGAAGCTGCCAGGCTGATGGCAAGTGGGCTGGACAGCCACCAGGGTGCAAGGAGAATAGTAAGTACTCTACGAAAATAACTCCACGTAATATTTTTTCATGTTAATATGTTGTGTACCACAACTACTATGAAGGGCTTTCGGCTTCGGGAGTGTTTCCCTTACACCCTATATATATTGGAGAGGGAGGGGAATCCACCGCTCACCCACAGTTTAACAATCTCAACGATAACTATAACAAATTATTACTAATTGTTATAGAAAGGAATGTCAAACTCAAAACAAGTAAAATTTCTCACACGAGGAGAGATGTAGTAAATTTTCAGATGGCCTTTGTCTCTGCTACCAAAATAATTAAAACTACTAGCCTAAAAAGCATATAATTAATTCAACAATTTGAGTTTTAAAATAGTATTTGCTAAAAAAACTAAGTTACTACGCTTCACCTCCTCGCTGCGCTTGGGTATCATATAGATATACCACCACTACCAATGCTTTTTGAGCAGGCTTGCAGTATCGCTGACTGTACCAAAATAAGTCTATTGAAAGTTCAGAATCCATTAGCATATGTTTTCCTCCTTTATTTCGAAAGTACAAAGTACTACAGTATCAGAAAAATTGTGAGTGCAGACAAAAGTTCAACTAACATTCCGTGAAGTCCATTTGGCGAATGTATGAGCTTTTACTGTTTCAGTTCTTTTGAGAGATTAAAACTAGAGCTATCTATACGGACGTGGATTTTTAAAAATATTTCTATAGACTACAACCCCGGCGAACTCCGTTTCTCCATGTGAAAAATGATGTTCCCGGTTTTTTGTTGAATTTTGTTCCTGAATTTTCTTTGCTATAAACTTCACGGAGCCCGAGACCTTTCCAACGAATACAAAACCGTGGAAACCGGTTCGTGCGTTCTGGAGTTATAGCGTGAGGAAGGAAAACCCGACTTATATTTATATAGTAGATGTGATGACAACAAGGTATATTATAGCGAATATTTCTCATTTAAATAAGCCTATTTCTTACAGATTCAATTCTCGATTCTTCGTTTGTTATTTGAACGTAGATCGATGTTTTTATTGCTTTTCCGGCATCATGGTCGTTGAGAACGACGGGCTCAATGTGGAAACAACCGTTTTATTTTAGACAAAATATATATTTTTCCATTTCATTTTCGCTTTTCTTTCGGTTATGGTGTAATATGACAAGTTTTCTGTATTCATACTTATAAAACACCTTTAGTTGATACAATGGCACCAGTTTTATTCCCACCTTATCACCTATTTTAACCAATCACCTTTACTAACAATTACCTTCACCTTTCTAGTTTATTGCCTCCACCCCCCTACAATCAAGCATGCGCGCCACTCTGCCCTCCCCGAACAGGGCACCTTCGACCTTGACGCTACTGTGCAGTATAACTGCCACACTGGTTACGTCACGAACGGCTTCCCAAGAGCCAAGTGCTTGGCTATAGAAGGCCAGGCTTCTTGGTATGGTCCTGATATCAGTTGCGAGCGTAAGTATTCTCCTTTTAATTTTTGTCTTTTTAGTTCTGAAGCTGTTACTACCTCCCTGTTAATAGAAACTGGAACCATAGGATCTATTCCAACAGATGTTGATCTAAATTTTATCGATTTTTACTAGATAATACATTTGGTTGACGGTACGGACAAAATAAGACGATTGCGACTGAATTTCAGCAATGATAAGTAACTTGGTGAAACTTATTGTAATAAATTATTGATTACACACTTATACTTCTCCACTAAGTTTTAAAATGAGAGTACACCTTTGAGAATGCCGCAAGACGCAACCGATTAGGTACAATAATAAATATAGTGGAAAAGTACAAGTGTGTTATCACTAATGTATAACACGGTGAATTCGAAATTGCTTTATCATATTTACCTATTCAATCTCATTTGGTAAAACGTGAAATCAGAGTGTAATTGGCTTTTCAATGTGACATATAGTAGTTATAGTTAGTTCCCAAACCTATTAAAACTCTTGTGACGTAATACTCTGATATTTTATGGCCAGGAAGGGTGTGAATATCGAGGTGGTTCTAAATAAAGAAGAATGAAAACCATACAATTATAATATGATATTTTTAATAATGTGTAAGTAAACGGTAGAAACATTTATATGCAGAAAGAAGGAACAAAATGAAAACTCACTTTTAAACTTTCGCGTTGTTTTATATATGGTTATCAAAACCCGAGTATTAACGCGATCATTATAACGGTAAAAACAATAAATTACTTTTTGATTTGCTTGACGTTTCGGTCTCCTTCGGCCACGTATGAAACCAAGTTTCGGAACTAGTTTCTAAATAAGAATAATAATTCTTTTTCTAAAACTGATTTCCAAATAAGAATAAACAATCTGTTGTCGAAACTTGTTACCAAATAAGAAAAGTTGTTCAAAAACAGTAAAAAGCCCGGTTTCGGGAGAATAATTACTTTATTGATGTTTTCCAAATTAATTTAGTCTTTATTATGTCTTCACCATTTACAGCCCGTTCCTGCGGCGAGCCTGGTGATGTCCCCCATGGATGGGTGACAGCTGACTGCCATACTTTTGGCTGCAGAGCAGTATTCCAGTGTGGGCAGGGCTTTGAACTGGTGGGGAAGGCAGAACGGTACTGCCAGGCAGATGGGGCTTGGGCACCTAAGGAGCTTCCAACCTGTGTCCGTGAGTAATGAACTTTGTTTCTTTTAAGAGGTATTTTGATGATGAGTCTTTTGATAATTTTTAAGGGTATATATAACCTAAATAATTGTCTTCAGAAATAAATGATCCAAGATGCTGTAAGTTTCTATTCGCTTGAAGAATGGATATCGTTGCCAGAAAAGTTTGTTTAATAATTTCAATCTCAGCAAACTTTTTTGGCAACAATATCCATCTTTGAAGGTTTCCGTCCATCATTATCAGGCGTGAATACAAATGCATGAACGATAAAGAAAATTAGTAAGCCTTGTTGTCAATAAATATAGGATTTCTGCAGATTTAATAGCATAAATCAAAGTTAAGTGATTGTTTAACATATAATCAATGAAATGCTTAAGATGTTATAAAATTCTTCCAAAAATTTTTTGAAAGAGACGTGACTTACTACCTGACTTTTTTCACAAAAAATCAAGCCCTATTTATAAATTCTGACCATCATCATAATAATTAAAATTTTAACTTTATATCGATAAACTATAAATAATTGCCCTTTTTTATCATGCGCAAAATCCCAACGGATACCACCTTTACCAAAATCGGTGGAGGTGATTATGTCGGACTCGTATCGTCCATGGGGATTGCCGGCGGTGAGATTATACAAGACATATCTCTCGCACCCTGGCAGACCCGGAGACATCTCTTTTGAGATGACCCTCTTCCTCTAATGACCCTCTTCCCCTAAAAATAATTGCCCTTAACATCTCAGGTTAAGACTCATCATCAAGATCCGTTTACAATTTTTGAAATTTCTCGCGTGTGGTCTTGCTTCGTGACAATGTAGTTGCCGATTTCAGTGTTGTCCCTCGTTTGGAATGTTGCATGATCCGGACTCAAGTTTTACATTATCGAAATAGTTCGCATGACGCTTCAAATAATGATTATCATGGCTATCAAGCAATATCATTGTCATGACGCAAAATAATGGAAATCCCACTTTTTAAAGCATTTTTGGTCGAAACGTATTCTAAAATTGATGTAAAGCTTAATTTTTTTCTTGGGATATAATTGCTAGCTACAATTAAATGACGTAATTTATAATTTTTGTTCAGATATAGGGAGGATATGTTTGCCAAAAGTGGGACTTCCTCTGAAATTTGCCAAAAATGGATTTTTCTGATTGTTTTTTCTCCTTTTAATGCTGCTTAGAAGGAGATGCCGGGACCGTTTGAGCATCTATTACATTACGTAGTATATTAAAGTGATGTTATATAGAAACGTTGTCGTCTTCAAATTCTATGAAGCTATCGTTTTCAGCAACTTCGAAAGTTGTTACTTCTGTGGCCATGATAAATATTGTCGTTACTGCCTATCTGACTATTAGATGATATAGCTATGTTAGTAGTATCGATGTTTATTGTAAATTTCTATCTTTAAACGCTGTAGTTGAAATAAATTTCAAAAACGATATTGATATTGTTTTATTCTTTGCCTATAACTTCAATATTTACTGCTAAACTAGTTGTTCGGAATAAAAAGAAATGGTACCCATCTATTTAGGATCTAACTTAACAGTTAATCATAACTGTCATACAAATAACTTTACAAAAAGCGCACTATAAATAAATAAATAATCTTTCTTGAAGTTTCTTCGTTCTGAATTCGAAATTCTCCACCTCACCCCCAAATCAAGACAATTTAAATTCCGAACAACTAGTCTAGTATCATAGTCGTGTTAATTTGCATGTTTCTGCACGTCTTTTACTTCGAATTTCAAATGTTGATAATAACGCCATCTGTGTACTGGCCGGGGTATCGTTAAAGCGACGCGTGTCGCCATCTAGTGGTAACGCAGGTGCAGTGCCCGCCGCCCGAGGCGCCGCGGCACGGGAAGGCGGTGTATACATCGTGCGCTTACAACTCCGTCGTGTCGTACGAGTGCAAGTACGGATACCGACTAGTGGGCGATGCTACAAGGCGTTGTGGGGCGGACAAGAAGTGGTCCGGTTTGCAGCCAATGTGTAAAGGTGAATATAGGTTCTTTAATGTGTTTTATAGTAGTGAGAGTCGCTGCGCGCTATGTCTTCGCCCCAGTGCGACAAAAAACATCTTTAACACAAACAGCTAACATGATCAAGACAATAACGAACATGTCATTGTGTTAGAAATATACAAAAAATCAACTAAGATGCACCTGTAGTTTCGTCTACTTATCTTGTGTAATGGGCGAATTTCTCAGAGATTAGCCTTGGCTAACAAAATTAGCCTATAATATGCCACCTTTGTAGAGTACTTAATATGTGCAAAGTGATAACGCACTGGCACCCATGGTCTGCATTTCTTCATCATTACGGATCCTTGTGATATTTAGTGACTTTTCTTAAACAAGTTCCACCGCTTAAAATCTCTCGATGGACGATCGTAAAGCTTAGTAGTGATAAATCTTCTTTAAACCACTCCAGAATAAAATCTTGCCACATCGACTGCAGGTCGTCTTTAGTGCAAGAGGCAGGGCATAAGAGGCACGAAACTAAGTGCGTCATGAACTGGACATGGACACCGCATCACATGCGACTAGGCCCGGGTCTCGAATTCCCCACATATAGTAATAAATGATATATTTTGACATCTAATACCAAACAAGATAATAATATTTAAATTTCCAGAAATCAACTGCGGGCATCCAGGCCAGCTATGGAACGGTTGGCTAGAGAATATATCCTCAGGGACTGGACTGGGCGCCTCCATTATCTTCAGGTGCCAAGATGGAATGAAGATGGAGGGCAACGGTTCTGCCATCTGTCAGAGCGATGGCTCGTGGAGTCATCCGCTGCCCATGTGTTTGGGTAAGTTTGAGATTTGCATCATTAGGCATCCTAACTGTATATGGAAGTTTAATTGATGGTAAGCGGCCTTCTTCTTCAAGCTCACAGAAATCATCATCATTGCATTAGTCTCGGTCGCATTCAAAGATTGCACCTCAATTTCCGGTGTCTGATTTCCGGCTTTTTCTCTTCCACTTCGCTCGGGAATATGCCATTGTTATTTTATTTTATTTTTTATTTATGGCAGGTCAATTTGACTTTACTTCGCCTGCGAAGGCAAAGAGGGTCACCCTTGCAAACACGTTCAGTGCTACAATGGTGACGCTCAGCTTGACGGCCTCATCAGTTGCTTTTTCACGGCCCGTTTAAAGGACCTGGGACTGTATTACATCTGATGTCCATACATAAGTACCCCCAAATTTTTTTATGTGGGAAATCTGTTGTGGGCAGTTGTTACCGCGGCCTATTACATGTTAACACTAATATTACTGTTGTACATTTCAGCTCCATGTGTAGTACCTCACGTTTCCCAAGGCCGTGTGGTTCTGGTGGAGAATAAAACTGGCGACAATACTACAAATGAAGCGAACACACAAATAGTTGGAAGTTCTACCATGGTGCAGCACGGTAAGAGATGCTTCAGCTAAGAACTAATCTCAACATGACTGTACGTTTACCAAAATAAAAGAACATTGATCAAACACATGGAATGGAGATGGAATGGAGACCGCGTACCGGTAGACGAAGCGTGGGACGACCTCCTGCGAGATGGACGGACGACATAGTCGCGGGTACCCATTGGATGCAGACCGCCTCCAACCGGTTGGATTGGAGGTCGATGGGGGAGACCTATGTTCAGCAGTGGACGTCTTGTGGCTGAAATGATGATCAAACACATACTCATTTTTAAACTTTCGCGTTGTATGATATATGGTTAACGAAAGCCGGGTATGAACGCGATCATTAATTGATCCTCCGGCCAGGTTGCACTAGCCGTGGTCACAATACATATTTTTATGTGTCCAACAAGTACCTAAAATATGGTCAAACGAGGGTATGTAATTTAGTTTAATTATTTGGGATAAACACGTAAAATCGGTTCGAAATAAGAATTTTGTCAGTGGGTTCAAAGTTTGGGGTCGTGCGTGTATGCGTCGCCGATTTACCGAGAATCAAGATCTGGAAATATATAGACGAAAAAGAACTAAGTATCTAATATAATATAAAGTTAATGATTTATGATTACATACATACAGAGGCACGCCCGTAATCCCCGATGGGGCAGGCAGAGGTGTATTAAACACCCACATTTCACCAACTATGATTTTCGGTCCCACGTAATAGGGGGCGAGCCTATTGCCGCCAATCAGGCACTTTGTAATAAATGGGTATTCTGAAAAAAAAAAATTCTAACCGAAAATGTTGCAGCTAAATAAATTTGGAAATAAATTGACCCGATTGAAGGAAATCAATTACGTGTTTAGCCGCACAAGCACTACCAGTTAACGTCTTGGAGAGTAATGATTTATTATAACATATTATGAATAACATAACAATGATTTATATTATCACTACATAGTAAGTATAAAATAAAGTAGCGTTCTCTGTCCCTATTTTTCTTGTCCCTTTGTATGCTTAAATCTTTAGAACTACGCAACGGATTTTGATGCGGTTTGTTTCAATAGATACAATGGTTAAAAAGGAAGGTTTATATGTATATCATATCATGCTACGACTAACAGGTGCGGAGCAGGAATGAAAAATGTTGCAAAAACGGGGTGACGCAGACGAAGTCGCGCGGGTCAGCTAGTTAGAACTAATATTAATGATTACTAATATTATTAACTAATATTAATGATTTATTAGAACTAATATTCAACCATATTCCCAGGCGAGATAATAATCGTGGATTGCGAGAAGAACTACGAGTTTCCTTCGAACAACGCCGCCGTCACCTGCAACAACGGCACCTGGACGCAGATACCCAGGTGTCAGCCCGCCAGGTACTGAAGTCATGATAATACAGGGTTTAGGGAACACTCCCGAAGCCGAAGGCCCCTGGTAGTACTCAGGGTACACAACATATTGGCATGAAAAAAAAATGACGGCAAAGCAATTTCTTTTTCAAATTTTTATTCATTCTAGAACCCATAAACCATGGGTCTATGGATGGTCTATGGGTCCATTATTTGTTATTTATTTGTTTTTTGCGCATTGTTTATTTTCCATTATATCATTAAAGCTAAATAAAACGAAAATTTCCTAAAAAAATCTCAATGCAAAAAAGAACGAACGGCGCCATCTTTGGAGTTCATGTTTTTTTCAAGAAATTTTTGTTTCATTCGGCTATACTAACACGATGGAGAGTGAATAACGCAAGTTAAACGTTTTTTAAAAAAAAAAATTTTATGATTGCCGTAATTTTTTTTAGTGCACATATATGTTGTGTTCCTTGAGTACTATCAGGGGAATTCGACTTCGGGAGTGTTCCACTTACACCACAGTTAAGTTTAACCGCTCTAATTGATTTAGCAATACAATAGCAGTAGCAATGTCTCATGTACTAAATAACAAATCTTATAACTATACCCATTTGCCGCTAGTCGTGAAGTGGGAGCTGCTCAATTTAAGACGTCTTAAGCTTCAGCTGACTTGTATTATTCTTGCTATGGCAGAGGACGTGATATCCTAATTTATGTCATTATTGTTTGTACGGCCGCTGTAGCGTGGCGGTAGTGAACACGACTGCTAGGAGGCGTGGGTTTGATCCCCGAAATAAGCGTCAACATTAAAATAATAACCGCGGTATCCTAGTGGTATGGGTAATGGACTGCTGAGACGAGGTCTTGGGTTCGATCCCAGGTCTCACCATGGCACACACCAATGACTTTTCGATAATTTTCGAAGTTATGTGTGTTTTTATCGCAGGTTTATAAGTGCCTGGTTAATGGCAATAGGCTCGCCACCTATGCATTGGGGCCTAAACATAAACTGGCGAAATATGGGTGCTAGCACCTCTGCCTATCCCTTTGGGGATATAGGCGTGAGTTTATGTTATGTTATAGGTTGGTTTAGCAAATAGATCATCGGTTCGAAACGCGACCCCGGCCCGAAAAGACTCCGGCAAGAAATTCAGTTATTAGTTGTTGATGAACTGAAATTTGCGAATTCCCAGGTGTAAGAAGATGCCCAAATTCCCTCGCAATGGAATGGTGATAGCTCCAAAAACGGAACACGGCATGAAGGCGCGGTTCCGCTGCAAGGATGGCTTCGAGCTCAAAGGGAACGCCATCATGGTGTGTTCCTTTGGAGTATGGAGCGGAGATACTCCTAAGTGTGAGGAAGGTAGGTAGACTTTTCTCTGTAGAGAAACCACCACCAATAAAGATAAATATGTATGTGGTAAAGTACAAAATATTGTAGCTGATTTCGATAAGGCATGCAATGAATATTTGTTTTATTAGAATGTACGCCACTGGACCAGGGTTGAAGTTTACTTTTAATAATACTTCGTCATCATCATTCTCTGAGCCTATTCCCAACTCACTTGGGGTCAGCTTTCTAGTCTAACTAAGATGCGGCTGTTCTTCGATATTGTCCGTGAAGCGACTGCCATCGGACATCCACAACCAATTTGGCGATTAAGAAGTTCTGTAATTAGGTTAGTCGGACTTTTTTCTCCAACTACAACTTTTGATAATAACAAATGAATTATAATTTCAGTATTCTGCCCGTTCCCTGGATACATAGAAAATGGAAAAGTTTTGCTTGTTGGCAATATGGGATTGTACGATTATCGGCCTTACGTGAAAAAGGTAACAATTTTATTCCTATCCGACTAATTATAACTGCAAAAGCGTTTGTTATTTCATTACCGTGTGATGATGGTTAAAAAATATCACCACTTCATCTTATACGAAGTGTGTCGTAAGAGGCGACTAACAGATAAAAATCTGGACGATATCAGAATAAAGACTCCCAACATTAGAAGAAACCTTTTTGCTGCAGTGGACAACGATTGACTGATTGATTGATTGATTTATCCCTAGAATAGAATTCCAAGAATCAGGGTCACGGGAACATCTATTCTGAACAAGTATTTTAAACTAATACAAAGAGTTGAACATTTAATTACGAGGATTGTTTTTCAGGTAGTGAACAACAAACAAATAATGTACGAATGTGAGAAGGGTTATGTTTTGTCAGAGGGTCCGCCTGGAGCCACCTGCATCGGAGGTCATTGGAGCCCGAGAGAACTACCCAAGTAAGTAGAACTGTTGTCAATATAACCGACATTATCCTCACCGTATAATATTGCTCTACATTCTAAAAACCGCGGTAGCCTAGTGGTATGGGTGGTGGACTGCTGAGACGAGGTCTCGGGTTCGATCCCAGGTTTACCATGGCACACACCAATGACTGCTATGCTTTCGAAGTGTGTGTATTTATCGCAGGTGTATAAGTGCCCGGTTGATGGCAATAGGCTCGCCACCTATTACATTAGGACCTAAATATACACTGGCGAAATGTGGGTGCTTGCACCTCTGCCTACCCCTTCGGGGATACAGGCGTGATAGTATAAAAAAAAACATTCTAAAAGATATAAAACAAGCTAGTTAAGCTATGCTCGCTTTCAATATAAGTAGAGCTGTGTAGCAAGTCCTGGAATATTTATTAAAAAAAGTAAAAAATGCAATAAAATTTATTGAAATTAAGTGCATTCCTACCAAGATCTCTGAAGCCCGAAGAGATTCTGACGTGGTCTATGGTAGTTAGACGGCAGTCGTTCTTAGAAGGGTTTTTTTATTCAATAGAAACAGGAGTGAGCAAACGAAAAGAAGAAAAACGTTCAGATGATGATGACGACTATACTGAAATTATATCATCAATTATATCCTTCTTTCCAGATGCACACTATATCAACATCCTCGAATCCGATGGTCTCGCCGACGTCGTTCAATTCCAGACTCCGAAATTCGTCAACGCCGATCCACTTATCTCAGACAATACTATAACAATATACGAAGTCAAACCAATCCCACTCAACAATACTTAGACCATCTCTACGAAAAATACAACCATGCAACTTCCAAACCAACTCTGAGACATGCGAATTTTAAAATCATGAAGAAATTTGATTTTGAACCTGAAACCGTTCCAGAAACTGCTGTAGAAAATCATGATGTTAACTTGCCAACTGCTGTATATACTATTTATAATGTACATGGTGAGCCCATAGGTCATCGACTGTATTCGTATCAACCTGTATACGAACCCGAGGAAGACGAAATACTTCACCATGATGAGGGTACTTCTGAATATCAAGACTCTAATGACGATGGTGATGAGTTATCTCATGCCACTGTTCTAAAAGGAGGCATGTTCGATGATCATACTTTCAGTGAGGAAAGTAATGCTGATAATATTAATAAACTTAAACATGATTACTTTGAAAAATACGTAGACAAACGCCGCAAAAGATATTTAAATAAAAGTTCTGAGGAAGAGAAAAAAGAATTTGATATAGAATTAGAGGAAGATGAAACAAATACCGATATAGTGACGACAATTCCTACAGCACTTACTAAAACTAGAATTAAACGCGGAGTTCGCGATAAAGCACTCGAAATAAACAGTTGGACTGTAAGACCAACGGAACAGCTCTCAGATATGACTAACGATATACACTCAAATAGTTTAAAAGTAATTCCTTTGCTTAGGACTACGGACTTAAGCAAAGAAAATATGTCTGTGTTACCATTGAAGCCAAATTTTCGCACATTTAGTTACAAAGATTTTACCAAAGAAATGGCAATAGATTTGGCGTTACGGTACAATAATACGAATTCAACTGAAGTTGATAATATATTAGACAAACGTGATAAGAGAACGAGTAGAAAAACAGATAGACTGAATCAAACTACAGCTACTATTCCTAAAACGTAAGTAACTGTACTTTCTAGAACCATAACTTATGCTAACTCAGCTGTAATATTTGTTCGAGCGATAGCTGAAAATAGGTTAGGTTATTATCGTCAGACAAATAAGAACTAAGAGTAGACTTGAAGAATAAGAGTTCCTGATTTCTCAGTTTAACATATTTCTAACAATTTGATGATAGACAAACAGACCGACAATTTTCTGAGAAGATTACGAGTTTTCGAGGAATTTTTGAAACTCGTCAATAAAATCAATATTACTCAGATAAATGCAATCCAAAAAATGGGGACAACACATCATGTTCGTTCAATTTCTTAAGGACTATAATTACAGTATTTTTACAGATAATTTTACTTTTAATAATGTCAGTGCATCTGGCTATAATAAATATTATTTTCTATTATTCTACTAATCTATTATTTTTAAACATTCTACTTATAGTGGCAGAGAAGGTAAAGGTGGACGAACCCGCCAACAGTCCTCCGAAGGGGCTCCACCAGAAATAGCCGATGGGGGAGTCCCCCAGAACAGCACCGAGAAAGGGGGTAAGAAGGGGCGTCCCAAGAGCCCCTGCGAACCCATCGAGAGCGAACCATATATTAATATCGAGATTGTAAAGTATGGACGGGATCCTAATAATACTTTTAGTTCAGGTAATTTAAGTATTTTTGTTTGTTCTACAATTTTTCTGCAAGTTCAAACTAATACGATTCATCATAACTAATTTGTATTTAAAATTATAATTTTTCCTCCAGTTTTATTTATGTAAATTGTTTATCTGGTATATCAAGTGTAGGGAATACAAAATGGTACTGAAACATGTTAATAAAACAGTCATCATCATTCTCTCATTCTCTGAGCCTATTCTCAGCTCTGTTGAGGTCGGCTTCCTAGTCTAAGATGCGGCTGAACTTCGATATTTCCCGGGAAGCGACTGCTATCGGACCTCTACCATCAAATTGGCGATATCGAAGTTCTGTAGTTACGCTAGTCGGAATTTGACGACTCTAACGACCCGTAACGACTGTCATAGAATTTCGTATAGCAACCCTGATCGACGGCTTAACGTGCTCTCCGAGACACGCCCAGACCAGTGCAAATAGCCATATTAATACATATACTCGTATTTGCAATGAACGGGAATCGAACCCGCGCCTCCCGCGTAGCACATAAATTTTCCATCATGATCATGATCCACAGAGGCTGTCACTTTAATAAAACAGTAAAGTATTTAAAAAAGAAACAATTTTCAGGAACGATAGTACGGGTAGCCTGTGGGAAAGGGTACGGCTTGAACTTGGATACCAACACCACAGCCAAATGTGTACGAGGAAGATGGAAACCTGAAAAGCCTAAATGCGAAATATGCAAGTACCACACTTATCTTTCTCTAGCCGGAGCATTGATCTTTGCGTATGTAGCTGCAGACAAAATCGCATTTACTATAGTGTCTACGGTATTAGGAATGCAGTTCTTTTCACAGGGCCTGGACCCCATAATCACGCTCGCTACTGTAGAACCTCGCACCATGGCGGCTTCACTGACATTTTTTTATAAGGAGACCATCAAAATCATTACATCATCATAGAAGGTCATCGGTTTTTGGAGAATGCAATTGATCAGAGAACTTCTTTAGACGCGAAGGCATTATTTAAGATGGATAAAATCATTGAACTCACGACACTATTTACTGTTACCGACACCGTTAGACTGATGTTTATCATAGAGCCACCTAGTAGAAGGTTTGAGAACTACTAGCATATATAGTAAAGCTGTGTATCATTTTGTCTGTATTTGTATCAGGTAGATGGCGGTTTTGCTAATTTCTGATCATTGGCCAGGCCCCGGTTTTCAAGTTTAGGCTTCTATTAAAACTCCCGGAGAACCACCGATTTTTTTAATTTCTCTTACTTGAATCACCAATTTCACGAGGCTTAGAGGATAGAAGCCAGTCGACCGGCGGATTTAAAATTTCAATTTCTCTACTGTAGTACCATGTCACGTGCCCCCCACGGAGTACGGCATCTACACGATGAGTTCAGACCCCGGGCACCCAATGACGGCCAGTCAAGTGCTGGGGTCCAACCCCCAGGACGAGAAAGAACTGAATGAGACGGACCCCGTGCCTAACGGACAAGTCGTGCATTTCTCGTGTGAATATGGGTAAGTTTTACCTTCTATAATATTACAAAAATGTTAAAAGGCATTAATATGATACTTCGCCCTTGTAGACGGTCGGAATATTTTTTGTTTTACAAATAGTCATTTTAATATTCACCAATTTATAATATCTGAGACGTAACGTAACGTACCAACGTATCAAACAATGTTCCAAATAAATTGCAACAAAAACGCGCTTTTATTTCAAAGGTGAATCTTGATGAATGTATTCATGGATTTTTCGATTTATAAAATACTAGCTGTTGCCCACAGCTCCGCCCGCGTAGATGTCGATTTATCGCGTTGTAGGATTCTAGTCGATCCTCTACTTGCCTCTATATACTACTTTTCCTGGCTGTCGATATTAGCGCCAGTGTATAAAAATTCACCGGATCGATTGAGATTTATGATTATTACTCTCTTGGATGGTAGCGGAATGATATATAGCCTATGTTAAGATATTGCAGCTTTTTAGAGGTGAAAGAATTATTGAAATCGGTCCAATAGTTTCGGAGCCTATTCGTTACAAACGAACAAACAAATTTTTCCTCTTTATAATATTAGTATAGACAACACTACTCAACCTTTAAATCTCTTTCATTGTCTTTTTTCCTCTTCTTCTTTCTTTCCTTATGTCTTTGTTTCCTTACTTCATTCCAAAATTGGTACATCTGCCAAACTACATAAAAATATTGCTCTTTTCGTGTACTTTTTATTACGAAACACCTATTTACTTTTCGCATTCTGACAGACGAAATTTTTCCTACAAATTCAAAACGATATCGCCTGTCCATATTCACCCGCTAATTTATATTAATTCCAGTTACAACGTCCAAGGGCCCACCAACCTGCGATGCTGGCTTGGCGAGTGGGCTGTGACTAGCATGCCTGAATGCGTTGCAGGTGAACAAATAATCTTATACTCAGAATTTCTTACAGGTAGCTGTAAAAGTAGTGTAGTAGTTGGAACTACTGCGAAATTACTTTAACAGCTTGAAATCCATATAAATATTTTTTAAGTTTTAGCAGCTCATTTTTACGTCCTTTTTTAATGTTTTGGAGATATTTTTTTGCTTTTATGATTTCAAATTTCACTTTATCTTCATTCGAATATCATTCTTGGTTGGATCGAAGCTTTTACCGAGCTGTCTTCTTCATAATTTAGTTTATTGTCTCTTTAATGGTAGCAAATCAAATCAAAACAAAAATCATTTATTACAATACAAAACATCAATATCAACAATATTTAATAAATTAATGAGCAAATGGAACACCGGTTCGAAACGCGGCCGCGGCCTGAGAAAACTCCTGCAAGAAACTCAGCGAATGTCATCTAACCCCAACCTCTCTCCTTCCTTTTTTGAGACAGAGAGGACAATATTGTGTTCTCAAACAGACCTTCCTCTACTATCATCCAACCTTTCATGCATGACTTATAACCCTATTTCAGCAGAACTTAAACTTAAACGGCAATTCACTCCATCTTCAGCGCCTTGTGAACTTCCACTCCTGCACGGCGCAACCTACGAGGCAGGGTACCGGGCAGGGCTCACAGTAGCACACGCGTCTTCTGTGAACATCGCCTGTGAACCTGGGAGGACACCTCCAGCGACTTTGAACTGCCACCTGGGAAGATTGCAGCCAACTGTACATGACTTCTGCAGGCCTCTGGGTGAGTTGTCGCCAGTTGTGTTTGCTAGTTTTACCAAACATTCTGGTCTGCCATGAGAAAATATCTTCCTACGAGCCGAGCTGTTCAGTTTAGCTGGAAAATTGCCGAACTTTTATATTTTATCGACCGCTTAACGTGCTCTCAGAGGCATTCAGGTCTAAACGTGTTAAGAACTGTCATACATCCTTAGACTTAAACCTGGGACCATTCTTTAGAATTTATTGCCGATGAAATCGAAATGTGTGTATGGATATTTGTTTTGTATTTTAATTTTGTAAATGAACATTAAAGTTTACATATCGGTCTAACATTACTAAATTGAAGAGTAAGGTATTTGACTAGTATTAGTACTTTTCCAATTTTTCTTCGATATCTTACAACATTATTATCATTCCAAAAACACAATTAATATTTCAACCTTCCAGCAAACCTGACCCGTCCCCGTCCTACATCGGAGTTCCAAAGTGGGTCCGATATCGTGAGAGAAGATGTATCAGAGCTGGAACCAGACATGGATGGCTCCTCTAGTAACGAGTGCGGCCCGCCGGCCAGGTAACGTAGTGCTGATGATGATAATGATAGATGCTAGGAAAGACCTGGTCATGTGTTATCTATTATTTTGCTACGACAGATGATTGCTGTAATAGAAGAATTGTTCTATCAGACTAATGTTGCTAGGAAATACAAAATATTAAATTTCTATGAACTTGAAAATACTAGAAAGTGCTAATAATGATATTTTCGTATTTGAGTGAGTGATTTTTTGATTTTTTGGAAATAAAATCATCTTAAGTTTTTAGAAACCATAATTTAAAAATTATTATCATTTCAAATGAGAAATTAAAAATTTGTACTATTGATGATGACAATGAAGAAGTCGATGATAATTTGCAAACTGGATTCGATTCATCATGAGTATCGAGTACCGAATCGTATTGTTACATCACTAATTACGTCATGAAGGCAAATGCCAAAACGGGCCTTTTATTTTGTGATTAGTATAATATTTTTATTGATAACACATGACTAGCTCAAAGCGAAAGAATAAAACTATAATATTGCAATCAGAGAGACTTAGTTTTTGAGATACGCGTTCATTTTATTTGACCAACCGCTTTCGTTGTAGCTTCTGTGTTTTTTATTTGTCTCGATGCGTCATATTTGTTAAGTGTCCATATTATATTCAACGAAATATGAAAGACATGTTTATTGTTTATATACTATATACTTACTACTAAACTAGCTGTTCGGAACAAAAATATTTATATTGATATGCTACATATCAATAAACAAAGTAACAATATCATAACCCTCCTTCGGCTTTCTGCAGTCGGGTAATAAAATGGTGCCAATTCTAGTAGTTTATTTTTTTTTAAAACAATTTTAAAGAGCACTATGTCTATACTCTCCTGTACCTACAGATAGGTGACATTAACTCACTTGTGTAGTCTATGCGTACCGTTCCAAATTTGAAATTCAAAAATTATTTACCGCCTCACAAGAATCGTGACAAAATTTTTGTTCTAAATAGTTTGTCTAGTAGTACAAGAGGCTCTGAATATTTGAAAATTGAATGAAAAGATTTTATCATAATAAATTTATTTCTTTTCAGGGTCCCTATAGATAAGAGGTAACGATAAAATTGAATTTATAAAATCTAAATCATCACATTATTAGAAATCATTGTTATATTGATTTAATAAATGTCACGTAGCTTAGAAACTCTAATGAAGTTCAAAAATTTGAAGAAAACACAAATTCAAATATGGCGGACAGACATGTCATTGGAACACTTATTTTGTCATTCATCCAAATTACGCTATAGGGTCAAACATTTTTTGAATTATCAAAACAGAAACTATGAATAAATATTTAGAAAAAATATCTATTCACAATAAAAAATAATTATTTTCTTGCTAGACAAACTGTTTAGAACAAAAATTGTGTCACGTTTTCTGGATAAGGCGGGAATAAATTTTGAATTTGGAACAGATGGAATTTCGACGCCCATTAAGCGCCTTTTTCTAATGTCTCTATAATAATAATATGACATCGCCCAAAAAGTTCGTATGTTCATGTTCATGTTCAAATGATTTGTTCCATACAGCCAGTCTAGCAGTATTAAGTAGGTAATTGTCCAAAAATAAGATGAAATATTTTTTAATAACAGATAAAACATGACAATGTTGGATCCTTGCGCTTTGGAATCAGTTGTGTTGTTATGTTGTTATTTGGTTTTCGTTGTTTTGCTATTGTACGATGTGGTAAGCTAGTTGATTGAGGAAGTTGTTTTCAGAAGTATTTATTCGTTGACATTTAATTTCATAGTTTTGTGTTAAATCGAACTGACAGTTTGATATCTTAAAGCCTAGTATCCACTAGATAACATGGTTACTCGCCATATTACCTAACAAAGGTGTGCATACCGCGGCACAATGTTATCTGTCCAATCGTAGAACAACAAGTTGCGCGTCATGTTGAGGATCTGTCGGCAACATCGCACGTGTTGCGCTACATTGCCGAACCTGTTCAATGTTACTTAGGGGATACGAGGTTTATATACTACACCGCCAATCTGATTTCTACCTGAATTCGGATAAGGTAGCAATATCTTGCTAAATGCAGAAATTATTTTTAAATTTATATCATGCGATTAAACTATTCATGAAAACAGCTAACCTCATAATCATTTTCATCCAGAGGATGATCTCAAAGTCGCGATAAAAAAAAGTAATGTGTTGCAAAGATCTGCGTTTCTTATTTGCTGGCTGAAGACTGAAGGGAACTCAGGCGTTCAGGGATGCGAAGCCCTGGTGAGAGCCTTATAGGTTCGGACTTTTGCTTCTTTATCTCCTCACTCATCATCATCGAGCCATCACCGATGATCACGTTCATCAACTTGAATATCATTCGTTTTGAATTTTTTGTGATATCTGGTTTGACCAGATTGGATTGACTAAGACAGGGCCCCTTCTTTATGTATAATTGATTCACCATATCCATTAATGTACTTATTTAAATACGTGTTTTGACTAAACAGTTTTATTTAGAAAAATATTATTCCTTGTAAAAAATAGGTATATAAAATTTTAGTTAGAAGTTTGAAGTCTTACATAGTTTTTGAAATGAGTCCTGGTACTTCTCCCTAGCAAAATTACAAGCAAAAAGGAGACGTGATAATTATTCTGAATTCTAAAAAAAATCTCTAAAATACAAAGTATCTGGATATCCAATGATGACAGAGAAATAAAACTCGCCACACCATTTTAGCCGTAGGGTATCGTAAGAGGTGACTAACGGAAAATACAAACGCTATCATTGGGAGAAAAGGAAAACTCGATATAAATCCCTGTATCAACCTTGTTCCACGCTGTCCGTCTGGACAGATTTGGCAGTGATAGACAAAGAATACTTCTCCTCCCGTTACCCTGTATCTTAGTCAATTCCACAATATCACAACTTCTCCTCATCTGTCAAGTCACGGTCTAAAATTCACCCTCATGGTACAAATCCTCGGAAGGCAGGGCTTAGTTAACGTTGAAAAATATACTTTCTGTCTCTGTAATTAAGACGCTAATTGTATGGCCGTAATTTCGCTTCTTTTGTCTTGGCCAAGCTTTAGTTCTGTTGCGATTTAATTGACCTTAATAATAGTGCATGTTTTGGTATTGATGAGACATTTATCTAGATTTTGTTCACCAAAATAATCCAGATTTATTGTAGTTTTAAAGTCTCTGATAAATTTACTATCCGCATTGCTATTCTGTAATTATCAAATCGTTTTCTAGTTTCACTTATACGAAAGATATTTCAGTTATTTTCGAGGAAGTCGCTATTGGCGCTTTTGGATATCTCTTCCACGAACGACGTTGATTTGGAACAACCAGAATAAGCCAACAGTGTAATTCTCGAACATACACGAAGAATTGTCTAAGTGTGACTTGACATCGAATTTATGAATTACAGAATATCGCTAAAGTTTTTGACTTAATAGTTTATTTATAAATTAATGTTATCACAAAATTAAATTAAATAACTGTGTCACCTACAAATGGTTTACTTCATGTCAATGAATGTCAGAGTGTTAAGTAGGTGCAATTTTTATAATTGTCAAATTTTAAAATTAGAATAGAAACCTTGCAGTATTCCAGTCAATATTTTTACCTGCAGAACAATTTTATAACAAACATTAAAAAAATATTCCTCGAAAAATTACTCCTACCTTATAAAATCTAAAACATTACTCCTCATTGTTAAATAAATCCTTGAAGGGTCCAGGGCACACTGATCTACCGGGATGGAGCGGAGATGAACAGTACTCTGGGAATGGAGGGCTACCCCCACGGCACAGAGATTACGTTTAGATGCATCGCTTCCATCATGGGGGAGAAAACTACTTGGAAGCTGATCTGCGAGCAGGGTAGTTGGGTGGGCAAGAGTTTTAATTGTGGTAAGTGCCATCTATCATGTACTAAATTTTGCCCGCGGTTCCACCTGAATTGAATTCTGACCACGTTCGTGCATCTCATGGAAACTTCATCGTCATTCATCATTTCAGCCAGATGACGCCCTCTGACATAGTCCTCCCCCATCAACCTCCAACCCGATAGGTAGGAGGTGGTCTACGTCCAATGGATACCTGTGACCAGAGTCACTATCAGAACTATGGAAACCTATCCCTGGGATAATAAGTAGCATATCTGTTATTCTAGAAATTAAACAAAAAACATCAAAACAAGTTCACAAATGAGTTACGACTACAGTATAAGTAGGATTTACTATACTTACTAAAATATAATGGTTATAAACGCGGGTATTAATGCGATCATATGCTAAAATAGAGTAGTGGATTTTGGAGTCATATTCCTTGATGCGCACATTTTGCAGAAACTTCCAGGCCACGTGGGTACGAATAACTGGCAATGGCGACCCCTCCAGGTCCTGACCTTGACATCGCAAAAGGCGATAAATTTGTCAATGGTCTCCCTGCCATGAACACCTAAGACAACGTGAAAGAGGAAAAGCCAGAAGCCGGGCCCTGAGCATATTCATTCATATTTGTCCTCGAATCCAATTAGGGAAATACGTCCATGATGATGATGATGACTTAACTTGCTAAAACACTAATCCAGCTTCCATTGTATTGCAGAGGAACTCGAAGCCCAGAACGAAGAACTATTGAACAACAATAGCTGCACCTTCGAGAACGAAGAACCGAACGTGGTCGCCTTCTTCAACGACCTGCAGGTTACGGAGACAGTGGAGTTACCTGCTGGAGCAATAATTACGTCCAGGTTAGAAGTAACTTTGTACTGTTGGCAACACTAGAGGTCTCAGTGGTATCTGCTGACCAGTGGAAGAATATCAAAACCATTCTATTGCAAGAGCAGTGCAAGCAGTGAAAGACCACATGCCTTTAGGTCCCTTGCTTTAGTGTGTACTAGTATTAGTAGTAATGCCAAAATTACATTTCTTCCAATTAATTTTCATTGGACATTCTTATTCTTTCATTTGATATTTATGACTTGTAACATAAGTAGCTGACCCGCGCAACTTCGTCTGCGTCACCCCGTTTTTGCAACATTTTTCATTCTTGCTCCGCACCCGTTGGTCGTAGCATGATGTTATATCCATATAAACCTTCTTCTTTAACCATTCTATCTATTAAAAAAACCGCATCAAAACCCGTTGCGTAGTTTAAAAGATTTAAGCATACAAAAGAACATAAGGACATGAAAAATAGGGACAGAGAACGCAACTTTGTTTTATACTATGTAGTGATTATATCCTTAACTTAGATTCTAGTGCATTTTTTTAAAATACCATTTTTTTTCGTTACTGAAATGTCTTGTAAAACCTCTGTCCATTTACAGGTGCAGTGATATTGGCAAATATGCAATGACTGGCTCTCAAACAAGAAGGTGTATCGGTGGCGCCTGGGATGGGGCCAAGCCAAGCTGTGTGGGACTGAACCAGCAAAATGATTATGCTAGTAAGTTCAATTTTATGATGTATTTCATAGTTGATATCAGTTTTAATTGTATAATTATGACATTTTATAACGTGTTCTTTGGGACGTCAGAGGAATGAAGTGCTGGAAAGTGATTGTATTTGAGGCATCTATCTCGAGGGAAAGAGATGGAAATATACACTCTAAATAGCTCCATCCCTCTTCATCTGGTCGCGGCCCAAAACACGATTGGTTGATTTTTTTATCGTGCGCAAAATCCCCACGTATAACACCTCCACCAAAATCGGTTTAAGTGATCATGTCGCACTCGAACCGACTAAAGCGCACGCCGTCTATAGATCTTTGAATGTGTTAGGTGAGACTATACAAGACATATCTCTCGCACCCCGTCAGGCCCGGGGACATCTCTTTTGAGATGACTCCTTCCTTAATGTGGGTGTCCCCATATAGCCCCTGGGTATGGGGAGACGCACTTTGCACGATTCACAAGTCTACATGGAAACAAAAGAAAAGAAAGTACGAAAATTATGCCATTTTGTACACATTTTCTGGTGTTTATCTGTGTGAAAATGAACAGTGACGTAGAATGAATTCTCACCACCCCAACGGTGCAGAATATTCCATCAAGAACCAAGCGGTTCGGTGAGTCTTTTCTCTGCCGCACCATTAAGTCCTGGAATTCCTTGCGCCGGGCGCACGTGTTTCCTTCTTCCTACAGTCCCGTGTCCTTTAAGCGGGGCGTAAAAAAGCATCTGATGAGGCTGTCAAACTGAGCGCCACCATTGTAGCACTGAACGAGTTTGCAATGGTGACCATCTTTCATGAGGCTTTGCCTTCAGCTTACCATCAGGTGAGGTGAAATCAAATTGACGTGCCATTAATAAAAAAAAATAAAAAAAATCTGTACCAACCTATCTGGCCAGCGTGGAAACATTAGGTCAAAACTTTCCAACATTGGGAGATGCCTATGTCCAGCAGTAGATACAAAGGGTTTTAAACCGCTCAAAACTTTGGCCATACTCTTGAGAATTAATTTCTGCCTTAGCACCTGCAGAGTACTTATTGAAATATCTATAAATACTATACTATTTTAAAATAACCCCGGTATGGATAATGGACTGCTGAGACGAGGTCTTGGGTTCGATCCTAGGGTTTACACATATATATATGGCACACACCAATGACTTTTCGATGCTTTTCGAAGTTATATGTGTATTTATCGCAGGTTTATAAGTGCCCGGTTAATGGCAGTAGGCTCGCCACCATTACATTGAGACCTAAACATAAACTGGCGAAATGTGGGTGCTACCACCTCTGCCTAACCCTTCGGGGATATAGGCGTGAGTTTATGTTATGTTATGTAAATACTGTTTTGTTTCAGTGGAGAAACCGCCAACGATACTGTTCCGTCACTCCATGGGCCCCATCGCGCAGACCAACGACGGTAAACTGCTCGTTTATCCAGGCACCAACCTTCATATGGAATGTCTCTGGATGAGGAGGTTCGGGAACCCCAAGTGGAATGTCACGCACTTTGATCCGGAGTAAGTTGAGATATTAGTTTGTAGGAGTATAAGAATGGATTTTTGTACGCATTTCATTAAATAAGATTTGGAGGAACAGGATCTGATACTCCTCCAGTGTAAGGTAAGGACCAAGGTCCTGATCTGCTAATTTTATATCATAACAAAACCACCGCAATACTTAACGGAGGTAGGACATGACGGTTTTCCCACGTCCTAATTAAGTAATCCAACTGGGGAAGTACCTCCGCCCTACACAATACTGGGGCTAACAATAACCTTGTGTTGTGTTTCTGGTGGCGAGTAGGTTAACCAGAGCAACTGGAGAGGTTTTCCCAGTGAGTTCTGGCTATGAAAACCCAGCTTTGTCTTCTGCACTGACAGCTCAGAAAGTTTTACATGGTCGCAAAGCTCCATAGGCCACGGTAACCCCTTTCCATCAGATGTTCAAAAATATACTATATAGTTAGAATTATTATTTTTTTCATTATAGACTTCACTGTTACAGTCTTTCTTCTTGTTACGATCTTAGTATAAAGATTTCTACTGAATATAAATTAATATTAATCTGAATAAATTAAGAAGCTAATTATACAATGTACTTTTTTATAAGCTACTTAACACTTAACAAGTACATATCTTCATTCGCCAAAATTTAAATATCCATCCTTGACAACCCATGGACGACTTCACGACATCTGGTGGGATAAAAAGCAGTTATTTCCCATAAAATAAAATTATTAAATCTATACCACGGGGCATCGCGTCAATAAAAACCCTATACAATTGTTCAGGGTCGACCGTAAATACCAAGAAGGATGGACCACAGACCCTGGGAGGGACAGTGCGCTGGAGTTCCGGCTGAGCATCATCAGCGCTGAGAAGGAGGACTCGGGCATCTACCGGTGCGAGACTCCAGCGAGACAGAGTCACCAGGTCGAGATTATTGTTGAAGGTAGGTCTTCCGTCTCTGCGAATAATCCCTCGTTTGCGCAAACCATTGCCAAGATATTATGACCTACCTACCTATCATTGGCATCCACAGATGTCCACTGCCCTCCGCTACCCATCCGCCGTGGACTAGTCGCCAGTAGCCTGGGCACTCGTCTGGGGACTGAGATCCGCTTCCACTGTGCCAACGGAAACGCACTCCTCGGGGCCCACACCCTAGTTTGCCGGGCCTCAGGAAATTGGAGCTCACCATTACCTGTTTGTGAGAGTAAGTACGTTAATAACATAACATAAACTCACGCCTGTATCCCCGAAGGGGTAGACAGAGGTGCTAGCACCCACATTTCGCCAGTCCAATGTAATAGGTGGCAGGCCTATTGCCATTAACCGGGCACTTACAAACCTGCGATAAATACACACATAACTTCGAAAAGCATCGAAAATTCATTGGTGTGTGCCATGGTAAACCGAAGTACATTAATGTTTTACGATATTAGGTTGGATCCTGCCTACCATGAGAATCACATGGTTGGAGGATCGTCTCTTTTTGTCGAAGAACATTCCACTCCACCACACACATTCCAAGAACGTTCTACCATGGTGGTGACATAAATCGTAATAATAACCTTGTGTTGTGCCAAAGAGTATAGGGTAGTCAGAACTCACTGGAGAGATTTTATGTTGTCAGTGGGAAGACCGAGGGCCTAGTTGATAGCACGGACAGCATAGAAACTCTCTTAATCTTCAACCCTTCCTTCTCTATTTGTCAGTGGGAAGACCGAGGGCCTAGTTGATAGCACGGACAGCATAGAAACTCTCTTAATCTTCAACCCTTCCTTCTCTATCCCCGTCCCCTCTACAGGGTTAGCACACGTTTTCACGCCTCCCTTAAATGTCCCGGGACGCTAGGAAGAAGTAACCACATAATCTGGTAACTATAAACGTCAGTATAAAGACCTGTATGGTTCTGCAGGTGTAGAGTGTGGTGAAGTAGTCCACGACGCTCCCCTAGAGGAAGGCGAGCGAAGACCACGAGTGGCGGTTGTGTCCCGTGGCGTGGGAGGGCGCGCGGCGTTCTCCTGCCCGGCGGGCTGGGCACTGCGCGGTGCTCCCGAGACCGTGTGCCTACCAGCCGCCGACTGGGCTAAGCCCTTCCCGGTCTGCAGGGGTGAGTTCACATACTTTCTGGACCTTTCTTTTACCTGAAGAAACTCTAACTTCAACTATCTTGTTCTTTCGGATTCACGCAGAGTTAACAGTGTTTATTGAAAGTTTAAAGCAACTAATATGCTAAGTATATATAACCGATTTCAAGTGTTGTGTCATCATTCACTTTTTCTCATCTAAATTGACGAAACGGTGTTTTATCAAGTTTACCTGTGTTACCTGGGAAGTAAGTATATCCGAACAAGCAAATCGCCTGGACCACACTAGTTTTGACTGCTAACTTGAGCAGCTCCATCTGGGTTGTGAGGAGATCCTACAATGCGTCGGTGGAGCAACGGTGGCTGTTTTAATTACTGGATAAAAACCCATGCGTTAATCAATGCCCGGGTTGATCAAAGTGTAGCATTTTAAGATAGTTGAGGAATCGAACATATCTTCCTGTCAGCAATAGATACATCTCCTTAACGTGGAATCGAAAGTATACATTTACGAAATGTGATCATCCTCAAATGCGAAAGTGTTCCCTTCCAGAGGTATCCTGTCCAGCACTCCCCCCTCCGGCCTCGGGCTACGTGCTGGGCCGCGCCCCCTATCGTGCGGGAGACGTGCTACAGTTCCATTGCAACCCCGAGCACACGCTGCACGGGAGACCCATCCTCGTGTGCCAGGACAGCGGCCGGTGGAGCGACAAGCCTCCTACTTGTGAGTAATGAAGAAAGGTTTTATTTGAAAGGTGTCAAAAAATTATTAAGGGAGCTACTATACCTACCGGTTGATTTTATAGTAGTTTTGGAAAAAAAGATTTTGGCCACAATTTCGATAGTAAAATCGTAAAATGTCCTAATTTGGCGAAAAAACTTTTTTTTTTACACTTCCCATACATTTTTTTCTTCACCTGTACATTATTGCCATACAAAAAGTAATTTTTTTTTTCTTTCAAAATTAAAACTTCCAGTCGATTTTGCTACCAAAACTGTGTGTGAAACAAAATATTCTTTTTCCAAAACCACTATAAAATCACCGTGTATAATTTAGCGTAACTATGTGCTCGTATGAAAAATTAAATTTATTTCTCAAACCATAGCATCAACTTTCTGGTCTCTTTCAGGTGCCCAAGCATGCACGTATCCTGGCACCACCATATCAGGTCGCATGTCATCAGTTAAGTTCTACTACAAGATTGGAGAAACCATCACATTCACCTGTGAACCTGGTTACCGCCTGAAGGGAGCGCCCATGTTGAGGTGTTTGAAGTAAGTTGCGTCGGAAAAGAATAATATTTGTCCTACTGCCCCATTTAAATGGAATAGATCTCGAACCGGTAAAGTTATATATCAAGAATTTGAAAAAGCGTTTGATACTTTCGTTTAGCCTATTTTAAATGAAATCGGTTGTTTCTCAATAGCTCGCACATATCCACTTGAGGTTAATATGACTGAAAACCTAACCCAATCATTTATTTCACATTATTGTCATTATTACGTAATATTATTGTTCTTTTAATATTCGTACAAAGGAGTGTCACAAGGTTCTAACCTCGGTCCCATTTGTGGATAATTTCGTTGCGAATGTGGATATAACATAAGGATTACGGTACCTATTTTTTCACTAACCAGTACATGGATATGATATTTCATAATTATTTATTAACTATCTTACAGAAACAGAAAATGGTCCAACGCTATACCTCTTTGCGCACCAGCATCCAACTATACATCATCTGATACAATAGCCATGTTCAACGGAGACATCGACGCCATGTTGTCTGACGATCCACCCGACATCTTGCGAATGCGCGATACTCCCGCCATTATGACACAGGAGAGCTATAAAGCAGCAGTAACTCGAGCCGCGGTATCGAGGCTTTTGAGGAGAAATGTGGAAAACTACAAGAATAGAGTGTACAGAGTTAATAGGTTATTGAGGAGAGACACTGAAAGATAAGTTTACGGTATCTTTATAGTAAAGTCCAGATTATGTTGTTATTTTTAGTAAATATTTATTTAATTTAACATTTGTTGATATAAGATAATATAGTCTATTGATGCCAAATTTCTTTGGGAAGCTAGTGCAATAAATATTTTTAGTAAAGTTTATTCGTGAGTTAATTTTTATATTTACTTGGCTAATCGTGTAGTTCAGTGAAAGGTGATATAGCTAAATTTATGAAGGGAACAGACTGACTATGTGTATACAGGACAAAGTTACTATACTCAACCATGTTTGTTTGAACTCAGCATCAAAATAATAGAACTCCATCTCAATAATATTGTTTAGATGTAGGGAACATTCGTAATTGAACACTTTTCTATATCGCTTTTTTGCTCGTCCATTTACAAAAATTAAATAAATTATGCGTACGGACTTGTACTGGGTGCGAAAGTGCCCACCGCCGCCTTTTTCAGCGAGCAAGCAATGCTCGAGAAGAAGGTGACGGAGCCGATGAGAGCCTCTCAACGCTTAATCCGCAGGGGTCACCTAACTTCTTCCGAATTCTGCACCCGATGCTAAATTGAGCCAAATTTCACTGTTGTCTATGTATGTTTATGTTTTAAATTTTACTAAGTAATATGGAAAATTTATGACGTGAGAGATTACGAATGTGTCCTTCATCTAGAGGTACTGTTTCAAAAAGTAATGCAATATACGAGAATTATCTAAAAGTTCAAACGCAATTCGCAAATGCAAAAGGCAAATAGTTCCGAAAAGGTCGATCAGAGTCGAATCGAAATTTGCTTTCTCTGTAAATTTGTTTAAAAATATAAAATTAGAAATGATTTTTGTAAATACTTCATCATCATACCCTTGTTAAATCCGGTCGCATTCGCAACTTCGATAAATTCCGTGAAGGGACTGCCATCTGGTCTCTGCAAACTAGTAGACATCGAAGTATTATATTTATACCAGTTGTTGAATTTTTAGTGCTCCAACTACTCATTACGACTACCATAGATGTTGTTGTTTACAACACAATTGTTGTGTACAAACTGCTAAAATACAGCAAAAACAGAACGAAAATCCGAAATATGTTGACGGACAGTGAAAAAGAAAATTCCACTTTCCGTATCTGATGTCCGAGTCCGACATACACTTGCCAGTTTTATCAAACATGCATGCATTGTGTAGTTTCAAGAGTAGCTCTTGAAATCAATATCTTCATTCAACCCCTTCTTGTATTGGGCATAAGTACAATAAATATATTTCAATAAACTGTTACTACTTCAGATTTAAATGTAGTAAATACTTAACACGTATAATTTTCTCCGTAGAAATATATGGAAATTTAATAACAATATTATAAATGGCATTCGTTCCAGTTACATAAGTTTTTCAATCTAATGTTTCAACCGTATTTTATCTTTCTTTACTGCTCCTTTTCACCAAGGTTTTTGAATATGTGTTTGACAACTTGCAATATGTAGTAAACTGCACTGTGAACGCTAATGTATTTTAAACTTGTTTGAGATAGTCTTTATACATGTATTGTATAAAACAAGGAATTGTATTCTGGGTTTGACAAATCTTTGACCAGTATTGTATCAGACATGTTTTCAACTTGTTTCTTGATGTAAATGAGGTTAGGCACAATATTATCGCATACAAGTTTATGTATAAATGTTGAATTACGTATTTAATTAAATATTTAGTTTTATTAATGCGTAACTGTGCATTATAATAATTATAATGATTAAAAACGCTTATGAAAAAATTGTGAATAATATTTAAATAACGATCTACGAAATGAATCTTGATAAAAATTATGGATTTGAAAATGAAAGAGACTTTTAAATTTTAGATGTAATTAGATGGCGTAGTAATTGTTTTTGTTTTGTTTGAAGACTGTTTAATTATAGTTACGAATGTTTGCCAGCTTTTTTTTTTGTTAAACAGTACACATAATTTTTTCAGAATTTTATTTTTTTAAGAATTTTTACAATTTGTAAATAGCCCTTCGCCAAAGAGAATTAGAATACTCCATATAAATAATAATTACGATTATGTAGATAAAATATTAATCTTAATAGCATAATTTCTTAGTTTATAAGTGTATTGTGGAAATGTACTGACTAACTGATTATACGGTGAAATCGTATAATTTTCAAACTGTTCAAATTATAAAGTCTAAATTAAACGACTATTTATGAAGTAGTCTTAATTGATGAATAAAATTAGTTTAAGTCGGTAAGTCGGTACATTATAATATTTTGAAAAAATCGTAATATTTAATGTAAGTGATTTTGAATATTGCGCTAGAATACGACCACGCACAAATATTTGGAACCATTTTTGATCATTATCTCTATTTGACTACGATAAAACTTGAATGTAGCTGATGCCATGACCTTATTCCCCAACACAAACAATCTGAATTAAAAAAAAATAGCCAGTGGAGACCGCGTTCAAAATTTCGTACTAATTCTAAATATGAAAATTGACCTTAGGTTTTTATTTATATACCTTAGGCGGCAGATAAATATTTGAGAAGAGGTGGGAAGCGTCAGAAAGGGGGAGAAGATAAGGTTAAGAGAGTCTCTGTGCTGTCAGTGCAGAAGACAAAGAAGGATTTCTCAGTCGCCTCACTGGATAACACAATACTTCTGCAGTGAGCTCTGGTTACCGTTTATTATTTCCGATAGTTCGTAGGGCTATCAGTAAATGGCCCCAACGTCCAACCCTAAGACGGAAATGAGAATTTTCAATGCTCTAGACGTGGTACATTTTTACTTTCCATACATATTATAAACATGTCTAAACCGGTTCCTTGTCTTGACCTTGAACGCAATTAAAAATATTCAATTCCATAATGATGATGGTGTTTAGTTTTATGTTCCATTTCAAGTTTGGAGTCTTGGCTTTAGTGGCATATAAATCATAAATAAATATAATTGTACTTCCTTTTCTTACATTGAAGTAGTAAGGTCTTCCAGAGTACCTGTATCATTGGGTGTACCACAGGGTGCTATTCTTGGTCCTTTTAGTTTTTAATTAAAACAGCTACATTCCAGTTTCGTCTAAATCAATTATACGCATATCAAAAAGCAAAATTGCATATCTTATAATTATAATTAATACAAAATAATTGAATCTAAATAGTTGTGTACTTTTTCAAACATAAAAACACTTGTAACTCTGTCCCATTAAAGAAAATAAATTAATAATAAATCAATTTGAGAACAGATTTTTGTTTGTTTTTCGTTTACGCTATTTCGGTTCTGTCTAAACATATTGTCCTCCTTGTTAAGCGATTACCACAGCCTATGAGTGATGAAATCAAATGTCGCGATAGTCGATAACCACACGATGGAGTCGCGGGCATAGGCTAGTCTGTATTTATCACGGAATAAAGATAGTTAATTTTTCAATGATAATATTTACTATTACTGTAAATAGGAAGGAAAAAGGAGAAAGGACCGATGGTCGCTGGAGCAAACGAGACCTCGAGTGGAGACCGCGAGAAGGCAAACGGAAGGTAGGACGCCCCCTAATCTCTAGCAGGTGGTGTAGTAGCGGAGTAAGAATATAACCACCCCTTCTCATGCGAAAGGTGGCATTAGAGGCGACTGACGAAAAAATACACAGTGATGTAACCCTGTAAACAAGTAGACCAAAGACTCCCAACATTGGAAGAGGCCTATGTCCAGCAGTAGACAGCGTTAGACTAATTGATTGATTTGATTGATTAAACCACTAATGGAATTAGTTTTCTCAACCAGTTACGAATAAAAAATTGTTTTCCTTTTTCGTAACTATTGGAAAATAGAAATGTTATCTGAAGCTTAATATTTAAAGGATGAACTTGGCATAAAAAGCACTAAAACTGCTAAAGTAATAATTAAAAACCGGATCTAAAGTTATTAAAAAATTCATAGGTAATCCAAAAGTAGGCAATCAATATTTATGTCACCTCGAAATCAGTTTATTGAGAAATACCTATCTGATTCATAGATAAACTAGTCAACTAATTAGTAATATCTAATTAATTAGGAGATTAAATAATTTTATGAGCTGTCAGAACGTATCTAACACAGAGCTAATAATTATTTGTACATAATAAAAGTGTATCCGCGAAGGTGTATTTCGTAACTATGATTTACGAGCCCACGTACTAGGGGGCAAGCCTGTTGCCGTCACGCGGACAATTTTCAAGAGCCTGTTGGATGAAGATCAACATTCATAATGTAATAGAAAAATTGAAGGTCTCCTCCTGCCTACCATATAACATGACAAGGTTTATTCAATAGTGGTTTTAAGTCGGTAAGTATCTATAAACTATACTTAAGTATCTATCGCCATTTTCCTAAGGTTTTTTTTATCTATAATTGTAACAAACCAAACAAGATAACAAATTACCTGTGATAGAAAAGAAAATTCGTTAACCAATTTGTGCAATGACGCAACTACAATCCATGAATTCCATGAGAATATTGCAATTGATAAACAATGATAACTTCAAACTATAAATCATTCACAATCCATTGACGATTTAGTATCACATGTTTTGTAAGTATACATTCAAAGTAAGCGATGGAAAGAGCAGTAACGAATAACTACAACGATACGAAGAATAACTTAAGAACGCAGTACGTATTGGAAATTCGAACATTTTCAAATCAGTTGAGCGCGCGCCGCGCAAAGCGAATGACGTTGGTGAATCACGTGTTTTCGCGCCAAAACGTGTGTTACTTCCCGGCTGTCAAAATAATTCGAAAACAGTTCTTTTGTGGTATTTTTCTTAAAAATGGCGGTGATTAAAAAGAAGTTTTTTTCTGAAGTGTTTGTGTAGTGTTGTGTTTTTTTTCTCCGGTGTTGTTATGGCGCAGTACGAATGAGACACAGCGATAACTCATAGGTAACAGTTTGAAACATTGACTACTAATGTTAATATTGTTTGTAATTAAGATAAGTGAGTTGTTCGGTGACCTGCATACCTCAGGCATAGTTACCTCAGTCTACCCTACGTTAGTGAATGTCAGTTAATTACTTTTTTTAAGTTTTTGTTGGAACCTTCATGGATGGACTATTTAATGCAGATTTTATCCATGATAGGAACAGCGATCAATTAAAACGTAACGTAAAACGTGAAAACACAGTTTTATTGAACGCAATATTTACGCTGGTAAAATCCGACCTCAGTTAAACGGTGAATTTCATCTGGAATATTGACATTTTAATTCGATTAACAACTGCGTTGAAAAATATTTACTCACTGAATTTCATTGATGAAGTAAAACGTGAAAGTCAATTTAGTTGAATAGCCTTTGACTTTTTCTAACAATTGCATTTAAGGTGCGTCAAATCAATTCAGCTACAAAACTAATTAAATTTAGAATAAGTGTGAATCAGTCAGTGGATATTAAATATAGATATATATTATGCTAATTAAACCTCATCATCATTCTCTGAGCCTCCCAAGTCAGTTGGGGTCGGCATCAGAGTTGTGACATATTTGAAATACTTGTATTTAAAATACAAATACAAAATACAAAATACGTATTTTGGATTTTGTACTTAAGTACTTTTTTTTAAAGTATTTTGTATTGTATTTGAAATACTATTCGAGACGTATTTTGTATTTGTAAAATGGTTTGTAAAATACAAAATACTTTTTTATTCTTAGCTTCATTTTTCTAAAGCATTCCGCGATTCAGTAAAAACAAAAAATGGCACCTAGTGGCGCAGCAGCTTTGAAAGTCTATGCGCAAAATGACAGATGAAACAAAATGCATATAAAACCTGACCAATAATATACAGGGTGGAATTTTGTAATGCCACCTGAAAGGGAAGTACTCTTAATACTGTAGATGGAAAATTTTACTCAAAGGAAACATTCCTTTATTTTTGAAAAGAAACAAAACTGCATTCAACGATTTTTAAAAATTCGCTTGCCGCACCCGGTAATCGATCCGACTAAAATCTGTTAAAGTTGCACCCTGTACTTTTATTGCATAGATCGTTAGGGTCAATGATGAGGATGAAATCTCTCTAACAAACTTCATAAATTAGATGAAAGGAAAACAATGAAATCTCAAAATACTATTGGTGACAGTGAGAGAGATATCGAGACCGATAGGCACCAACTCGGTTTGTACTGAAAATAATAGTAGAAAAATTTCAAGAATACGGGTAGTTTCAAAAAGCGACGGCAATTTCTTCAGCAATACAACTTTGATTTTGATCTAAATGTTTGTATCGAGCAATTAATTAGTTAGTTTGCCATTTTTTGTAAATAATTTAGGATTTCATAGTTTTCCTTTCATTTTATTTATAAAGTTTGTTAAAGAGATTTCATCCTTATAATTGCCCCTAACGATCTATGCAATAAAAGTACAGGGTGCAACTTTTACAGATTTTAGTCGGTTCGATTACCGGGTGCAGTAAGCAAATTTTTGAAAATCGTTGAATGCAGTTTTGTTTCTTGTCAAAATTAAAGGAATGTTTCCTTTGAGTAAAATTTTCTATCTGCAGTATTAAGAGTACTTTCCCTTCAGGTGACATTACAAAATTCCACCCTGTATAAGGGACCCCTCTTGACAATCCTCCTTTGCTTGTGATTATATAATATCTTTAATAAATAAAGAAAACCAGTAATTTTATCATAAAGTATTTTATTTCAAAAAAGTATTTTGAAAATACATATTTTGTATTTAGTATTTAAATACAAAAGGCAAAAGTATTTAGTATTTTGCATTTGAAATACTAAATTAAAAAAGTATTTGCATTTTGTATTTAAATACTTTTCGAAAAGTATTTTGTACATCTCTGGTCGGCATTCTAGTCTAACTAAGATGCGGCTGAACTTTGAAATTTTCCATGAAGCGACTGCCATCAGACATCCACAACCAAATTGGCGATATCAAAGTTCTGTAGTTAGGCTAGTGAACGTTGGTGGTCTAACGGCAGTACCCTAATCGCACCCGTAAAAAGACAGTAACTAAATTATATATATAAAGAGTAGGATGCGGCCATTTGGAAGACGAATAACATAATATAATAGACTAGCCTATGCCCGCGGCTCTGCCCGTATGGCTGTCGGTTATCGCGACGTAAGCGCCATCTGAGCAACTTAAATTCTATATTTCTAATCATAGCTCTGGTTCTACTTAACCGATTGCAATCAAACAAACGTAAGATTTTACGTTGGACCAAACCCCTTCAAACAAAAAAAAACCGTATCGAAATCCGTTCTGTAGTTTTGGCGTCCATCGCGGACAAACATAAACTTTTTACAATTATTTAATAGTACTAGCTGTTGCCTTCTGTGGACTTCTTACCCCGTTCCTGTTCCTCCATTTCAAGCATTTTCATATTTATTCACCTTTTAAACCCTCTCTGGACTCCCACAAATAATTCAAGACCAAAATCAGCCAAATCGGTTCAGCCGTTCTCGAGTATTAGCGAGACTAACGAACAGCAAAATTAATTTTTATAATAACTAGCTGACCCGCGCAACTTCGTCTGCGTCACCCCGTTTTTGCAACATTTTTCATTCCTGCTCCGCACCTGTTGGTCGTAGCATGATGTTATATACATATAAACCTTCCTCTTTAATCACTCTATCTATTAAAAAAACCGCATCATAATTCGTTGCGTAGTTTTAAAGATTTAAGCGTACAAAGGGACATAGGGACAGAAAACGCGACTTTGTTTTATACTATGTAGGGAAGATAGATTACTAATATCACAATAATTTGTGCCATTCCAATATGGTGATTAATCCAAACAAACATTAACAATTAACTAATAAACCGATTGATGAATCACCTCAATTAATCGCTAGTTATTGCCTATGTAGTAATAGTTATTACATGTTGTATAATTGTGTACCCTTCAGGTGTGGAGCCGAAGGTTTTGAGATTAAAAAACTTACATTATTCTCTATAGCAAAGATGGAATATCTGCTTGTTTAATATCTTCAGGGTACCAAGACTGTCCGACGGGGGTCATCTCGAAGAGAAGGTCCCGGGTCTGCCGGAGTGCGAGGGATATATTGGCTCACCTCCGGCAACTGAAGACCCAAAGACGGCGTGCGTTTTAGTCGGTTTAAGTCCGACATAACCTACCCAACCGGCTCCGGTAGGGGGGTATCCGTGGGGATTTTTTGCACGATACAAACAAAGAGTACCAAGACTGTGCGAGAGATATGTCTTGTATAATCTCACCTCCGCATTCAAAAACCCATGGACGGCGTGCGTTTTGGTCGGTTCGAGTCCGATTTAAGCACCTACACCGAATTTGGCGGAGGTGGTAGGTATCCATGAGGATTTTGCATGCGATAAAAAAAGGGTTCCAAGTCTACCTCACCTGCTAGTTAATATAGTTCCCGGCATATATTGGCATTCCTTTTTAGTAATATTTTAGACCTAGAAATATTTTATTACTATCGTTGGGATGAAACCATGGGGAAGTCGCGAGTTCCTCTCCCTCCCCCAATATATTTGCCAGATAGAATTTCCGCCATATAACGCTTACTTTAATATCTTATTTTAGAATATTTATTATTAGTAATGACATTCTTTTCCAAATTAATCCTCGATAATGCTGAAACGATCACAATTCCAATACCCTTGGAAATTTGTATTACGTAAATAACATTTTTGAAATATCATTTGATTTTGACAGATGGCGACTGCATTTCGAATTGATTTCGTTTAAAAATTGGGCTTCTAATTGAAAACATACCTACCCTTTAAAATACAACCACATGTCCCCTGATCGACTACCTGGACACTAATTGTAATCACTAATTGTCGACCATTGTCAAACCACAGAGATTGCTAAAAAGTCATTTAATTTTGGGACATAATTGTTTGGCAACTTGTAGAATTAATGGAAAAATGTAACTGACTCGTACTCATTTGATTTTGGTTTTATGTATAAATAAATAAAGTTTTATTTATACATTAAATGGCATTTTTTGCAATGATTGTAGTTTGAAAATGGTACGGACACGACTTTACTGGCGTGGTCAACTTGACTTTGGTAGAATTTCTTGAAAAACTTGACATTGGCATTCATTAATAATTAGGCTCAGTTGCACCACCTACCTACCTGTTAAAGTTAAGGTTTCCGTCAGATTCGACAGTAACAGTAACATTGATTCTAATGGTTGGGCTAAATGGTGCAACACCACCAGAGTATTTAGTAGCTCGGTTGAAGTTATCGTTTTGATAGAATTTGAGGTTTGAGCGTGGCCGGTTCCAGTTAGTTTTTAACAATTGCCAAATGGTGCAGCCTGTTTTATACCTGACCGGTACTTTAACTGCACTGTTAATGTTAAAGTAAGATCGTGCAACCCAGGCTTATACATTACATATGAACTTGACATTGGAAAAATTGCGGGGACTACAGAAGCCATCTTAAGAAGAAAATGAAATTAAAAACAGACTATTCAGACACCAGATTCTAGACAGTATCAAAACTGGTTCACAAGACCAGGAAATTAGCCGTGAAAAATGGTTGAAATTTTATAACCGCTCGAAACAGAGTTCGGTTCATAACTGTGCTTCCAAACACGCAGTCTAACAATTGGTTTCGTATCTATTGGCCCGTGGACTGCCACACACTCGCGTTATTCATCTAATGTGCAACACTATAAATATTCTAAAAAGTTTAATGCTTTCTCTGCACGATGGTTACTAAGATGTAGGAACCAATTAAATGTATTTCTTCTCTCTTCCTCCTTTCCTATTATTTTTTTTATAAAATCACGCCGAAGGGGCTTGCAGAGGTGCTAGCACCCACATTTCGCCAGTTTATATATAGGTCCCAATGTAATAGGTGGCGAGCTTATTGCCATTAACCGGGCACGTACAAACCTGCGATCAATACACACATAACTTCGAGAAGCATTGCAGTCATTGGTGTGTGCCATGGTAAACCTGCGATCGAACCCGAGACCTCGTCTCAGCAGTCCATTACCCATGCCACTAGGACGATTCTAATTATATTAATTTAACTAGCTTGTGTCTTGGATTTTAGGATTCGTATAAATATACTTGGATACATTCTTTTTGTAAATACATGTATAACATAGACACACTCAGATAAATACAAATATTCATATTCATTTCTACGAAGCAATCGCGTTCACTACCGCCACGCCACAGAGGTAGTCGCTTATGCAGGCCAATATTTTATTTCTCCGAGCCTATTCCCAACTCAGTTGGGGTCGGCTTTCTAGTCTAACTAAGATGCGACTGAACTTCGATATTTTCCGTGAAGCGACTGCCATCGGATCTTCACAACCAAATTGCGATATCGAAGTTCTGTAGTTAAGCTAGTCGAACTTTTGAGGGCTCCACTAAGGCCTCATAATTGGTATACTGAAATTAGCGTAACCATGGTATTTATGCATACCAAAGGTAGAAAAGATGTGTCCGTAACGTAGCATTGAAACTGTATTTGTAAATATTGTTCATAGTGTATAATAAAGAATATTATTCAGTATTAATTTTAACTGTAATGCTAAATCTACACTCTTGCTAGACCATACGAGGCAACGCGAGTGAGCTTAACGGTACGCTAGTGCCCTCTTGCATGGCCTTCTGTCTTCGTGCGCGCGAAAGCCTCGCTAGAGTCTCGTGCGAGTCTCGTGCGAGTCTCGTGCGAGTCTCGTGCGAGTCTCGTGCGAGTCTCGTGCGAGAACCTCGCGAGTGCCTCATGCGATAGCCCAGCGAGACGTCTCGTACAATAGCCTCGTGCGAGTCTCGTGAGATAGCTTCATGCGATAGCCTCGTGAGAGTCTAAATTGAGCATAAGAACACGGAAACACTTGTGTTGATCAAGAATTCAAAGTCTTTATGCTCCCGCAGAGAAAAATACCTAACCATCTAGGTACTTAGTTGTGGAATTATTTGCTTGCCAATAAAGACAATCAATGACAATTAATTACGTGTTGTGAATAACATGTGAGATATTTTAAACTAACTAATGCCTGCGGTTTCACGCGCGTTTAATTTTGATCCCATTTTCGGAACTAGTGGGAACCTTTTCCTGGGATAAGTTTCCACGTTATTCCAGGTTCCAATCTATACCTGTATCAGATTTCAGCCAGATACGTTCAGCCGTTAGAGCGTGGTTGAATAACAAACATTCAAACATATTCACAAACTTTCACATTTATTACACTAGACGCCTTAACCCCGGCTTCGCTCTCTTAAGCCTATGCATTTAATAATTTTTAAATAATGTATGGAAATCTGTCGGATATGATGCTATTTATGATGGCGTGAAAAAGATGCCGTTAAGCTGAGTGTCACAATTGTAGCACTGAACGTGTTTGCAATGGTGACCCTCTTTCATGAGACTGCCTTCAGCTTAACATCAGGTGAGGTGAAGTCAAATTGACGTGCCATAAATAAATAAATAAAAAATACTGCGTTGTTCCCTTGAGTAGTAGTGTGATGTTATTTAGGCTACAACTTTAATAAGTGGGCTATGTAACACTGAAAGAATCTTTCAAATTGGCCTAGGAAATAATGAGATTAATGCGTGCAACCAAACTAACAAACACTCTTCAGCTTTTTAATATTAGTATATCTAGATATTAATAGGAGACAAGCAGTCAAGCCACCATCCTATTTGGCGTAGGCAGAGACACTTGCTGCGATATCTTTATTTCCACCAATCATTGATTCACATGGCTTGGGTCATTGATTTCCTTTTAGACACTTTTTTTGCGTTGTCACTTACTGCAAATGTGTTAATTTACTCCGACAATATCGACTTTTGTTCACAAAGTATGCAATATCTGTGATCTTCTTCATTCTTCAGAAAAAAATGTACTCATCAAAGTTTTTACTTCAAATAATAACGGATAATTTTTGCACAAAAATTCCTTTTCTGTAGTAAAAAACAATCCTATTGAATTCTTATAAAATTTAGTTTCTGTAGTCATAAAAAGTAGTGTTAAAAACTTTTTTTAATAATTACCTTTTCAAATGCGCATTGTGTTGTAATTATTGTAAAACTATTTATTTATTCAGAACGCTCGCATGTTTCTTTCTTCCTACAGTCTCGGGTCCTTTAAGAGGAAACACTAAGGGCGAGAGAATTGAAAAATAGGTATTTGTAAAATCTATTGCTGTCGCGCAGTGCCCGAACAACCGAGCTATCAATGTGTGAGTGGGACTGTCAATGTGTGCGTGGTACGCTGCCCCCACGTCCCGCGCCCTCCTGTGCCTGTGCGCACTGCGCTCGCCACCAAGTCTTTCTTTCACTGTCCGGACGAATGCTCTAATCACCGAGCCAAGGAATCGTTACAAGAAGCGTCGAATTTATCCAATACCTACCTCTTACGCGCTGTATAGCTAGCCTTTATTTCATCAATGTGAAGACATTACGACCCTCACACGCAATGCAATGTCTTCCCAGATCTTTGACAATCGATGAAGATGAAATAATTGCTATTTATCCTTATTACTTTTACTTTTTTGCATTCACAATTTATTTGAACAGTGGGTTCGAATTCCATCAGAGCTAGGTGTGACACAGGTCGTTTTTTATCAATACTTAAATTTCAATGATAAAAATTACATTGTGAAATTTATTCACTCTTTACGTCCATTTTGCATAATAATAAGTAGTCTAGCTATTATAGTCTCACTAGTACCTATCTAAGTATGCTAAGTCCACAGTTTTTAATAAAATAATAAATAAATCTATTATTTCTACAGTGATGAAAACAAAGATAATTCAAGTATTTTATCGCAAATGCGTGAAGTGCTAATGGAGGTAGGACATGACGGTATCTCCCGCCCTAATTGAGCAGTCCGACTGGGGAAGTACCTCCGCCCTGCAGAAAACCGCGGCTAATAATAACCTTGTGTTGTGTTTCCGGCGGTAAGTAGGGTAGCCAGAGCTCACTGGGGAGGTTTTGTGTTGTCAGCGGGAAGACTAAAGGCTGACTTGTGCGAGCGTGAAATGTTGACGTGGTGGTCAGGGAGACCCGGTGAAACGGTTAACCGCTGGCCGCCCGCAGGCTGTACGGTTCCCGAACCTGGGGATTACTTAATCTCCGCCCCAGGAGGCTGAACCAGCAGCCTGTGTAAAGTTCCCGGTGCTGTAGTCGTGCCGGAGAAGGAGACCGGAGTGGACCCGGCTACAGTACCCGGGAGGGGACCGGGGGCCCTTCCGCCCGTCGCGCCAGCCAGTCACATAACCCTAATATGTCAGCGGTGGCGCGAAGCCTTGCCTTTGTCTCATGCGCTGCCAGCACAGAGGCTCCCTTCACCTTCACGCCCCCCCCCCACTCCTTCACAAAAATGGTCAAATCAATAAAGAGAAACGTTCCTCCAGCTGTTAACTCCACTATGCAAGTGGACTTATGCAACATCAGGGTTCTACACTCTAACCTACACGAGGTCCACCACCATCTAGAGGCCGCGAAACCGATGTTGCTCTTTCTGACGGAGACTCAAATATCATGGCCTGCCGATACGTGATATCTAATGTACCCTGGCTACAAACTCGAGCACAATTTCTTGAGTAAAGCCGGGCCGTGCAAACATCCCTCGCTCTGAGGTGGAGGAAAGTCGCGAACAACTTGTATCTGAAATCGAGACTACTCTCACCAGAATATCCGACTGGGGACGACTAAACCTGGTCCAATTCAACCCCACTAAGACACAAGTATGTGCATTCACCGCTAAGAAAACCCCATTTATTGTGGCGCCCTAATTCCTTAACACACCGCTCACCATCTCCTCGAGTATCGGGATCCTTGGTGTCGATATCTCCAGCGATGTCCAGTTCCGCAGTCACTTGGAGGACAAGGTTAGGCTGGCAACAAAGAAACTAGGAGTACTTCACTGCGTAGCAAAGACTCCTTCTTTATAAGGCACAGATTCGGCCCCACATGGAGTACTGCTGTCACCTCTTTGCCGGGACGCCTGCATGCCAGCTTGACCCATTTGACTCGGTACAACGGCGGGCGCTGAGGATCGTCGACAATCCCATACTCTCAGGTGGTGTGGAACCTTTGAACATCAGAAGGGACTTCGCCTCACTGTGTGTGTTCTACCGCCTGTATAATGGCCTGTGTTCAGAAGAATTGTTTGATATGATGCCCACACCTACTTTTTATCATCGCACCGCTCGCCATAGAGAGGGAGTTCATCTTCACACACTACAACCGGAAACGGTGCGCACTGTGCGGTATGAAAGGAGTTTCATCCCGCGCACGCTCAAGCTGTGGAATGAGCTCCCTGCCGTGGTTTTCCCAAGCGACTACAATATGGGGTTCTTCAAGAAGGGCATTAGACGCTTTCTTCAGGGTAGGCAGCACGTGTGTGACGCCTCTGGTGTTGCAAACGTCCATAGGCCAAGGTGACCGCTTCCCATCAGGTGGGCCGTGTGCTTGTCTGCCACCTAAGTGGTATAAAAAAAAGCTTCCAAGAAAAATCGAGAATTATTTGAGGAAATGCAAGCACATCTTCAGAGTCTGATTTTGATCTTTTTTTTTTTTATTTATTTATTTATTTACACACTATCTAACAATTTGTGATGCTGATGATAACAATAGTGGTGAAATCGTTCAGGATGACCATTGGTCTTGCACTACGTGCATCTAGCAGACTTTTGATTTAACTACAATTATTATTAGTGTAATTTTAATATATTGATAAAAAATTATCAAGAAAAAGTTCATCAGTGACTTATTACCTTTCAACAATAGAACAGCACAATAATCTGATAAATGCACTTCACGCAAAATATCGATATCGATGAACAACACTAAGATATCGATAAAATTATCGACTAAGCTTCACGTCACAAGAATGTTTGTATATGTATTAGTCCGCACGTCCCCAACCTCAACCCTTCCTCCGCAGAGTGCGATAGAGACAACTGCAGCTTGGACCGAAAATACCTATTAAAAGTGCGTGAAATCAACGTTTCGTACTCCCCTGATTTCTTCTCCAAAACTTAACCGATTCAGCTACTTCTATCATTAAAAATTAAAGAAAGGCTTTGGGCGTGTTCCTATGTTTTCCTTTTTTTATAAAATCAATTTGAATTTGTTTACTGAATGTTTGAACACAGCGGAAAATCTGGCCAATTTTTTAGGTATTTGAAGGTTCATAACTCTTTTAATAAATAATTTATGAAAAAAATGAAAACATAGGAACATGATAATAGTGGCCATAGATTTTTAGAAAAAAAAAATATTGCTCTACTAGTATTATCCAGGGAGAAAACAGGGGACTACGTTTGTATGGGAAATCAGCCCTAGTGTTTCCTCTTAAGCGGGGCGTGAAAACAGCATCTGATGAGGTCGTCAAGCTGAGAGCCACCATTGTAATACGTGTATGTAATGGTGACCCTCTTTTCTGAGACTTTGCCTTCAGCTTACCATCAGACGAGTTGAAGTCAAATTGACGTGCCATAAATAATAAAAAAACGTCAATAGATTCCCAATTCACGCTATCTTATCAATACCTATGGGAAAAAATAGTTTGTTTACACAACCCAGCTTATTATCAGAAGTTTTAGATAAAAATCCCTTTGAAAAATTATGTTACCGACATATTTGTGCTTAACAAAATTTATGGATTATACAGTCAATCACAAAACACTTTCTGCCTCTGTAGATGGCGTGGCGGTAGGGAACTGCTCAGTGCAAGTATTTGTATGCATGAATATGGCTATTTGCAACTAGTCTAATCGTGTTTCAGAGAGCACTTTAACCCGTCGGTCCCGGTTACCATACAAACATCTATAGCAGTCGTTACGAGTAGTTGGAGCCCTCAAAAGTCCGACTAACCTAACTACAGAACTAAGATATTGCCAATTTAATATTGGTCATTGAACTGTAAGACGTATAACGGAAGTAAAATATGGTGATACTGACACAGAAGAAAATAAACTTAACACGTCAAAAAACGAGCAAAATCAGACATGTCAAAATGGCCATCACAGCGTTTTTTTATACCACTTAGGTGGCAGACAAGCACGCGACCCACCTGATGAAAAGTGTTTACCGTGGCCTATGGACGCCACTATAGTAATCTTTAATATAAAATTGAATCAAATGAAAACGTTCAATGTGTTCTCTGAGAATCATAAAAATAACTATCCATCAATTTTTTTTTAATTTGCACACCGTTTGTTAATTTAGCACTTGTGAGGGCCACTGTACCTTGAATAAACGAGGCATACCTAATACACGCAACTACTAATAAGTCGTAGTACATTAAGATTATTATATTCACATACCATTTAAAATACTTTTCGATTGATATCCTCATTTTAAATTCAATAAATATAATTAATTATGTTCAAATATTTCAACTGCGTATAAATTATGCCTAAATAATATCTTAGAATTCCTCATCAGCGCACGTGTTTCCTTCTTCCTACAGTCCCGGGTCCTTCAAGCGGGGCGTGAAAATGCATCTGATGAGGCCGTCAAGCTGAGCGCCACCATTGTAGCACTTTGCGTGTTTGTAATGGTGACCCTCTTTCCTGAGACATTGCGTTCAGCTTACCATCAGGCGAAGTGAAGTCAAATTGACGTGTCCTATATAAAAAAAGAGAATATTCAATAACTTGCCGCTAAAACAGGCCTATATAATTTGTCCTTGAAGAGTTTATAGCTCTACCGACTATAAAATCTTATAAAGTAACACGTGTCATTATTAACATGTTAATGTTACAAAGAATATATATAATGTCTAACATACACGTGTCAAATAATAATATATTCTATTTATAAATTAGTATACATACATACATAAACTCACGCCTATTTCCCCGAAGTGGTAGGCAGAGGTGCTAGCACCCAAATTTCGCCTGTTTATGTTTAGGTCCTTATTTAATAGGTGGCGAGCCTATTGCCATTAACCGGGCACTTATAAACCTGCGATAAATGCACACATAACTTCGAAAAGCATCGAAAAGTCGGTGTGTGTTATATAAAACCTGGGATCGAACCCGAAACCTCGTCTCAGCAGTCCATTACCCGTACCACTAGGCTACCGCGGCTAAATAGTATATAATTATAATATAACGTAATTTATACAACATAGATCCATGGGCTAATTGGTGGTAGTGCTTGTGCGGCTAAGCACGTAATTCATGTTCTTGCGGTTTTCACCGCATAGCAAGAAACCAGGACAAATTTTTTTTCCAAATTTATTTAGCTGCCACATTTTCGGTTACGAATTTATTTTCGGCATACCCAATACTTTACAAAGTGCCCGATTGGCGGTAATTAACTCGCCCCTTATTACGTGGAACCGAAAATCATAGTTGGTGAAATGTGGGTGTTTAATACACCTCTGCCTACCCCTTCAGAGACTACGAGCGAGAGCATATGAGTATAAAAGCAGATACAATCTAAACATATCTCGCAAAATTTCAAAGCCGCAAAACAACCGCATCTTGAATCTTGAAGTAGGTTTATACGAGAAACTTCACGCCCCACTTGTTAACAATAGTTCGATAGCAGTAACCATGAGAACAGGTTGTCTAGCGCATGTGTGGTGTTCATCACACAATATACAACCTCATTAGATAAAACTATTGTTGCCAATACGTCATTTGTGGGTAATTACGTCATGACAATGACGTATTTGATTTTCAACAGAGATTAGTCAATTCAGATCAGGATATTTTATTGTTATTTTGAGACATACCTACATTTGCTTTCTCAAATTGCACTGGTCTGGTTGTGCCTCATAGAGCACAATAAGCGTTCGTTACGGGTAGTTGGAGCCCTCAAAAGTCTGACTAACCTAATCACCGAACGTCGATATTGCGCCATTTTTGGTTGTGGAGGTCCGATGGCAGTCGTTTCACGGAAATATATCGAAGTTCAGCCACATTTTAGTTAACTAGAAAGCCCCCAACTGAGTAGGCTCAGAGGATGATTGATGAATCAAATTGAATCAAAATATGTAATATTAAAAAATTGTGATTGAAAAATTGTTCTTTGTTTCCGATAATTCTAAGGATTGTCGGTATATAGATCCAACATTGCTTCAAGACGTGAAGGAAAACTTCGAATGGTCTAGACATGATTAGCAGCTCAAGTGGTCAGAGTGTTCTCTATTAGGCTTATAGCGGGTTCAAGTCCCGTCTAGACTTTTACTTTTTCAATTTTAAACAGAAGGATTGGTCGTACGTTTCCTATAGATTTTGGAACTGAAAAGGGCCTTTTCATTTGACGTCCATATTGTCTATAGTCTTGTGCAAAAATATGTAGCCCGCCACTTTGTAGCGCCGGCCATCTTGGATAGATTGTCAACAAACATAGCCAAGAACACTCCTGACTAATACAGCTTTTAAACAAAAAAATACAACGAAATCGGTTTCATCCGTTCGGGAGCTACGATGCCACAGACACGTGAAACTTATAACACCCCTTTGTTTTTACATCGGGGGTTAAAAAGCGAATATTTACCCCCGAGCAATATGTTACAGTACCCTCACCAGCCTACTGAGCTAGTGAGTTCTTCTTCTTCTTCTTCTTTTTTTCTTAGATGGCAACATATCAACCCAATTTAGGGGAGAATCTTGCCAGTGTCGAGTTGGGAATTTCCTTTTATTTTGTGATAAGTATAGTTGGAATGATTGTTGATGATGATGATGACGATGACGATGACGGATGATAGTTGCCCTAGTAAAGTAGTGGAGACTTTACTAGAAGCTTTTCTTAGGGAGATTTTAACACCAACACGAAAAATCACAATTCACTACAATATTCCACTCTCCTACACTTGTGTGCTTTGTCCAAGCCGTTATGTCTAAAACGCCACCATTTTTACTCATAAAAACTCGAATGGCACACCAAATTCAGAAAATGAAACACTGCATCGCTATGACACGTTTCGCGTTCCCGAAAAAAACTACCCTAGTGAGTTCATTCGTTCACTAACCGACAATTTTTTTTCATTTTAGCAATATTAATTTCAACTCTATGTCCCATGTTACCAGCCTACAAAACGATACAACAGCCAACCATAATTATATAAAATTAATAGTCAGTGTTGCCAAAACAATGTATAACTATTACGTAATAGTACATAATTGTTTTAATGGTGTCTGAACTGCTAACAATAGGCAGAAACGGGGTGGGCAGATGTTCCAAATTATGTTATCTAACTTCAAGACGAAAGTTCACAGCGCAAAGAAATTTTACAACGAAATGTGTGAAGCATTCCATTGTAGAATACATACATACAGACACGCCCATTTCTCATTAAGGTGGTCATACCAGATGTTTCTACTTACTACAATACTTTTTTTTTTTTATAGTATCACGCCTATATCCCTGAAGGGGTAGGCAGAGGTGCTAGCACCCACATTTCGCCAGTTATTTTTAGGTCCCAATGTAATAGGTGGCGAGCCTATTGCCATTAACCGGGCACTTATAAACCTGCGATAAATACACACATAACTTCGAAAAGCATCGCAGTCATTGGTGTGAGCCATGGTGAACCTGGGATCGAACCCGAGACATCGTCTCAGCAGTCCATTACCCATACCACTAGGCTACCGCGGTTCTACAATACTTTCCTTTCTAATTTAATAACAGTTTCCATATTCTTAACAGCGCACGTGTTTCGTTCTTCCTACAATCCCGGGTGTTACCGGGGCGTGAAAAAGCATCTGTGCAGGCCGTCTAGCTGATAATCTCCTAAGGGGTAGGCAGAGGTGTATTAAATACCCACATTTCGCCACCTATGATTTCGGTCCCATGTATGGGGGACGAGCCTATTGCCAAAAAAGGGCATGCCGAAAATAAATTCCTAACCGAAAATGTTGCAGCTAAATTAAATCGCAAGGAAATTAACTGCGTGCTTAGCCGCACAAATACTACTAATTAGCGACTTGTAGAATATCAGTTTTTTTATTTATTACATGAAACCTTTGACGATGTCTGTACTCTTAAAATGTTGATAGCGACGACATTTCTTCGTGTCTCGGCCCGAAACAGTCGATTAGTCCATTATAACTGCCTCCCGATGTCTTCTGCGTTCCTATTCAACGTTGTGCTTAACTGTACCCACCGTGAAAAATCAACTATGCATTTATGAAAGCAGTACATGAAAAGGTACAGACGTTTTTTCATTTAGTTACTAGGTAAATTGGCAGTAAGGTGTTCACCCATGGAATTTGCAAATCCCAATCACAAAACTAACACCTTAAGAGAGAGAGGGTGAATAATAAATAATAAATAATAAATAAATATTGTAGGACAACACACAATTTATACAACGCCACTTAGACCCATGGTAAACATAATTTAACTAGCTTCGGTTCTAGAATTCATACCTAGATACTTTTTTTTTGTAAAAACATACAACGCAACGCATCAAAATCCGTTGTGTAGTTTTAAAGATTTAAGCATACAAAGAGACATAGGGACAGAGTCTATGTTTTTTTTTTTTATCTATGGCACGTCAATTTGACTTCACCTCGCCTGATGTTAAGCTGAAGGCAAAGTCCCATGAAAGAGGGTCACCATTGCAAACACGTTCAGTGCTACAATGGTGGCGCTCAGCTTGACGGCCTCATCAGATGCTTTTTCACGCCCCGCTTAAAGGACCCGGGACTGTAGGAAGAAGGAAACACGTGCGCCGGCAAGGAATTCCAGGACTTAATGGTACGGCAGAGAAAAGACTCACCGAACCGCTTGGTTCTTGATGGAATATACTGTATTATGTAGTTATATTGAAGTATTACTTTACGTTGTGGTAGGGCCCCTAACCTTTCTGTAAACGTCATTCAGACAGGCCTGTCTGTCTGATCATATAATTATTATCATCACAAAATCCATCTCGTGAGAGATGTTATGTCTTATTTAACGCTTGTCTAGGTGGGCCCCCTGCCGTAGGGCAAACTGTCAGTGGAGTTCTGAACATTAATATTATAGAAGTCAACGTAAGTTTAAAATGGTGTTCGTAGTCTTTAGTTTGACAACCCCGAGAGGTCTTTCGAATATTAACAAAATATGAAGTACCGAGAGGTGTATTAAATACCCACATTTCGCCAACTACGATTTTCGGTTCCACGTAATAGGGAGCGAGCCTATTGCCGCCAAATGGACACTTTGAAAAAAAATCTGGGTATGCCAAAAATAAATTCCTAACCGAAAATGTTGCAGATAAATAAATTTGTTTTTTTTTTACCTGATTTTTCTCTATATTTAATATGTAGTTCATTCTTCTACCTGTACCTACCTCAATGTATCTCTGCATCACCTGAGGTTAACTAGCAGATGAGGCCTTAGGCTTTAAGTCTAGCTTTGTACAATTTACTGTTCATAAAGTTTAAAAACAAAATAAAAAATAAACCGCGGTAGCCTAGTGGTATGGGTAATAGACTGCTGAGACGAGGTCTTGGGTTCGATCCCAGGTGTTACCATGGCACACACCAATGACTTTACAATGCTTTTCGAAGTTATGTGTGTATTTATCGCAGGTTTATAAGCGCCCGGTTAATGGCAATAGGCTCGCCACCTATTACATTGGGACCTAAACAACTGCCGAAATGTGGGTGCTAGCACCTCTGCCTACCCCTTCAGGGATACAGGCGTGAGTTTATGTTATGTTATGTAAAAAATAGTATTCCGCAGTTTTCCCATAGTAATAATAAATACACATAATTAAGAAACTCTTATTAAGTACATTGAGCATTTAGAATAGAAACATCAAGAATCCTTGAACCATTATCTTAAAAAAACAATACAAAAAGTAATGCCAAAGATGTATTTGTTCGAAGCGAAGCCTCACCCGGATGCTTGTCAGTTTTTGCGACTTATTTATAATCATTTGTAATGTATAATTTTGCACTTAAACATGTTTTTAAGTTATTTAAATTAACTGATTTCAAAATGGCGGAGTTGTATTTTGACGTATTTGTTAAATTTGGTACAGTCGTACACGAAAGCATCTTATTTCAACTACTAGTCTACTTATATTTATACTTAAAATCCCCACGGATACCACCTCCGCCAATACTGGTGGAGGTTATGGTTATTAAGTCGGACTCGGACTGACCAAAACGCACGCCGTCCATGGATCTTTGATTGCCGGAGGTGAAATTATACAAGACATATCTCTCGCACCCCGGTAGACCCGGTAAGTCAACTAACTCTGAAATGTTTCGTAATAACTAGATATGTAATAAAAACGGATGTTACTTAGTGCATAATAAGAGAAGAATTCGATAAATTCGGCTAATATTTTATGTATGTTCCAAAAGTTATCGATAGATTTTAAACAACCAAAAAACGGGAACTAGTCCAGGGTTCCACGCAAGTTAAGCCGCTGGAATTAGCCAGGAATCAATAGAATAACAGTCATCATTCTTTGAGCCTATTCCCAACTCAGTTGGGGTTGGCTTTCTATTCTAACTACGATGCGGCTAAACTTCGATATTTTCCGTAAAGTAACTGCTATAAGACATCCACAATCAAATTGACGATATTAAAGTTCTATCGTCGAACTGAAGGTGAACATTTGAGGGTTTCAACTACCTGTAATGACTTCCATAGATGTTCGTATGGCAACCGGGACCGACATGCGACATGTGCAAATAGCCATATTTGTGCATACAATTTCTAAGTTAAGTGTGCATTTATCGCAGGTTTATAAGTGCCCGGTTAATGGCAATAGGCTCGCCACCTATTACATTGGAACTTGAACATAAACTGGTGAAATGTGGGTGCTAGCACCTCTGCCTACCCCTTCGGGGGTATAGGCGTGAGTTTATGTTATGTTAAGTTATGTAAATATTTGCATTAAGCGGGATTCGAACCCGCGCTTCCTAATACAGTAATAATACAGTACAATAAAACAATAATAATACAGCATTACAGTGTAACGAACTACTTCCATCCTCCATCCGCCTGTGATATTATAAACTTTGGTCTAGAAGGAGACATTATCATGTGTTTCATAGGTTTCATATTTAGTTTGTGTTCAGAACTTTTATCGTTGATTGTATGCACACGGCACGTGAGTCGTGTCGTGATGAAAAATATTTAAGTATTTTTATTTTTCTGTCAAAGTTTTAAATCTGTTTTTATATGTGTGCATTTCTTTTCAATAATTTTCTTGTTTACGAATACAGTAAAACAGGATTAGCATGTGCCTAACTTATTTTTTTATCGTACACAAACCCCACAACCAATCTTGCTCAAAGTGTATTTAGTGCAGTAGTGGCCACTAAACGCTGCCATTATTTTTCGAATTCATCCCTACTGTGATTTTTTGTACTACTTAAGTGGCAGACAAGCACGCGGCCCGCCTGATGTATAGTGGTTACCGTGGCCTACGATCATTTGCAACACCAGGGGCGTCACATTTGTACGTCAACCATATAGAGAAGAGGGAAGAAGGGGAAGGGGGAAGGGAAAAGGTTAAGAGAGTCTCTGTGCTGTTAGTGTAGAAAACAACACATTTAAGCATACATAGGGATATAGGGACAGAGAAAGCAACTTTGTTTTATACTATTTAGTGATACGTCTCTCTTTCGTTCGTGTTACTTGCGGGACCGAAGAATCGGATGTTATATATAAGTTCTTGCTTTTTTCTTGGGATTTAAGTAATTGTATACATCTATCCAAAGTAGTACCGTGGTAGCCCGGTGGCATGGGTATTGGACTGCTAAAACGAGGTCTTGGTTTCGATCCCAGGTTTTACCATGGCACACATCAATGATTTTTCGATGCTTTTCGAAGTTATGTGTGTATTTATCGCAGGTTTTATAAGTACGCGGTTAATGGCATTAGGCTCGCCACCTATTACATTGGAGCATAAACTGGCGAAATGTGGGTACTAGCCTCTTGCTCACTCCTTCAGGGATATAGGCGTAAGTTTATGTATGTATGTTATGCTATCCGAAACTGCTATTGTCTTCTCATGTAGATATTCTAAGTACATGTTTACACAAATAGTGCCCCACGAATGACCCCTAAGTAATTACGTTATTACCGGACACAGTAAGGATAATCATCAAGCATTATTAATAGCATGATTGCAGAATCAAAGTGCCATAACATCGTCACGCCCCGCCGGTCCGCGCATGACTCGACCTTGCGATGATCAGGTAGTTTGTAGTTGGTACGAAGTGTTTTTATGATGACTTCGACTCAGTAATGACTTTTGTTTTATAGAAATGTTTGTGTGTTTGGATCTTATTATCCTGTTTAAAATAAGAGCTGTCTGACTGGGAAAGTACCGCTTAACTACAGAATACTGAGGCTAATAATAACTTTGTGTTGTGTTTCCGGATTAGGGTAGCTAGAACTCACTGGAGAGGTTTTGTGCTATCAATCGGTAGACCGGAAGTCCTTTTTAGTCTTCTGCAATGACAGCACAGAGACACTCTTAGCATTCTCCCCTCCCTCATCCCCTGTCTCCCTCTTCTCTATATATGCAACACGAATGTGACACCCCTGGTGTAGCAAACGTCCATATACCACGGTAGCCACTTTCCATCAGGTGGGCTGCAGTGGTATAAAAATGAAATTAAGTGCTACTATGACTCTGCTAACTTCTGTTAGAAAATAACAGATGTGAACACATACCTACACTCTAATTATTATTAGTACCATACAAATAATTACATATCTCCAAGTAAAACCGTGGTACGAAGTTGTCTAATTACCTACTAGCCTATCACCAGTTACCGTCAGTAAGACACCACTTTCCCAACCTACCAACCGTGCAGTCTCAATAAACTTGCTACTTGTAGTAACAAAGTCATGTGCGCAGGCGCAAGTGCCACGCGACGGTCCACGGCACGCAGTCACGGTCTGTTGGCGACCTCCCGCTGACCTTGCCACCGTTGGAGTGTACAGAAAACCATCTGTAGGACAGTTAGAAAACAATTAGTTATTGATTTGTAGATATTGATAAAGTTTAAAGTATGAAATAGGGCTTTAGAAACAGATTCTGTCTAGAGCAGGTTTAGCTTTAGGTATGCGATGGTTTTAATCAAACCGAACTTTTTTTTATCGTGCGAAAAATTCCCACGTATACCTCCCCCGCCGGAGCTGGTTGGGGAGTTTATGTCGGACTCGAACCGACTAAAACACACGCCGTGTTTGGGTTTTTAGTTGCCGGAGGTGAGATGTTAGACAACATATATTATCCCTCGCATCCAGGTAGACCCGGGGCCCTCTCTTCTGAGATGACCCCCGTCGAGTGTAGGGACCACGGTGTCCCCGTCTAGGCCCCGGGTATGGGGAGGCGCAATTTGCGCCACCGTCGAGTGTTTCTGCTAGGGTGACAGGCGGCTTCACCCGTCCCCCGCAGGCCCACGCTCATGGAGGACGGTGGTCATTCTGCGAACTCCAACGTACGAATCGCCTCCGCTCATGATTAATCCAATCTGGCAACACTGGTCTCGGGACACCCCTTGAACTATACTTAGTCGTGCAAATTTATTTCAATTACGTAATACATAATTGTATTCTTCGATTGAATGGATGTGAACAGCATTTTAAACATTGCCTCGAGAGATTCTGATCACGACTACGCTCTAAGATACTTAGTTACACGTAGTCTACACTAATATTATAAAGAGGAAAACTTTGTTTGTTTGTCTGTTTGGTTGTAATGAATAGGCTCAAAAACTACTGGACCGTTTTTAAAAATTCTTTCACCATTCGAAAGCTACATTATCCACGAGTAACATAGGCTATATATCATCACGCTACCATACAAGGGAGCGGAGTAATAATCATAAATCTCAATTGATCCGGTAAATTTCTATACATTGGCGCTAATATCGCTAACAATTTCCGTTGTCATGACAGCAAGGAAAAGTAGTATAGAGAGGCGAGTAGTGAATCGAGTAGAGTCGTACAACGCGATAATCGACATCCACGCGGGCGGAGCCGCGGGCAACAGCTAGTATTATATAAAGAACCATATAAATACATTACGTTAGTAAATACTCATGTTTGTATTATCGTGCAAGGCTACACGTGCTAAGTGCTAGTTGAACTAGCAATCTAAGGGTTCCTTACATAGATTTTATTTTTCTGAAACGAATATTCCACTTTCTACTTTCCTACAGGACAACACGTGCAGGGCTTAGATGTCATCCGCATACGGTGCAATATATTCCATCAAGAACCAAGCGGTTTGGCGAGTCTTTTCTTCTGCCGCACCATTAAGTCTTGGAATTCCTTATCAGCGCACGTGTTTCCTTCTTCCAACAGTCCCGGGTATTTTAGCATCTGATGAGGCCGTCAAGTTGAGCACCACCATTGTAGCACTGTATGTGTTTGCAATGGTGACCCTCTTTCCTGAGGCTTTGCCTTCAGCTTACCATCAGGCGAGGTGAAGTCAGATAGACTTGCAAAAATATTCATTATATAGTAACATACCATACTACAGTGAAGTGCTAATAGAGTAATTTATCTGATATTGCATATATGTGTTTTATTAAATTAAAGCATATGATATGTACCTACTTTAAGAAATTAAGTTTTATATTTGATTTAATAATTAACATAACATAACATAAAATCACGCCTAAATCCCTGGAGGGGTGAGCAGAGGTGCACCCACATTTCACCAGTTTATGTTTTTAGGTCCCAATGTAATAGGTGACGAGCCTATTGCCATTAACCGGGCACTTATAAATACATACATAACTTCGAAAAGCATCAAACAGTCATTGGTGTGTGCCATGGTAAAACCTGATAAAATATTTATCTGATTGAAGCAGGGTACGCAGGGTGTGCCCACGCCAAGCTACACGTAGGTGAGATTACCTTAGGCCTCATTCACCTCAGCTTAATTTACCAATATAACGTTACGTTTTAAATTATAACGTTATACAAATGCAAATCTTAGCATAATAATTGTTATGCATATCTGTTATCTGAAAAATAACGTTCACATTATCAACTGCTCAGATAACGTTACTGTATTTTTACCGGTATTTATATTCCTGACCATATCTGTATACGTTGGGGCCTGAGGGGCACTCAGTAGACCGTGAAAATGAGTACTGAATCTTCGCGAGAAGTGATTTTCTCTTAAAAATTAGAACGTTTTTTTAGTTGTTACACTTAACAAGATAAACGGAGGTAGGACACGACGGTATCTCCCGTCCGAAATGAGCTGTCCAACTGGGGAAGTACCTCCGCCCTACAGAAGACCGCGGTCATAACAACCATCGTGTTGTGTTCCCGCCGGTAAGTAGGGTAGCCAGAGCTCACTATACCCCTCCTTCCCCTCCCCTTCCTAGCCTCCCCACCCCTTCCCAGCTCTCCCCCTTTCCCTTCAGGGTGGGCAGCGCGTGTGTGACACCCTTAGAGTTGCACACGTTCAAAGGCCACGGTGGCCGCTTTCCATCAGGTGGGCCGTGTGCTTGTCTGCCACCTACGTAGTATAAAAAAAAAAGTCTTAGAGCTCATGACTCACCAAGTGGACACTGGTTAAACTTTGTAATGATCTTCTTGAAGAACTACTTAAGTAAGAACTTGGCCTTCAGTTTACCACCAGGCACGGGTGAAATCAAATTGACGTGCCCTAGATAATAAAAAAAGAAACGCGCGCACGTGTTTCCTTCTTCCTACAGTCCCGGGTCCTTTAAGCGATGCGTGAAAAAGCATCTGATGAGGCCGTCAAGCTGAGCGCCACCATTGTAGCACTGAACGTGTTTGTAATGGTGACCCTCTTGCATGAGTCTTTGTCTTCAGCTTAACATCAGGCGAGGTAAAGTTAAATTGACGTGCCATAAATAAATAAAAAAAATACTTTCTCTACAGCTTTCCATCAGGCAGGGTTGAAATGAAATTGACGTGCTCCAAATAAAAAATAATAAAAAATAACCCCATAATAATATAGTTGCTTGAATGGCAGAGAATTCATTTCGTAGCTTGAGCGTGCGCTGAAATTCCTTTCCGAATTTTGGAAAGGTCCAACGATTCTATTGAAAACATCTATAATGAACATAACACAAACTCACGCCTATATCCCCAAAGGGGTAGTCAGAGGTGCTAGCACCCACATTTCACCAGTTTATGTTTAGGTCCCAATGTAATAGGTGGCGAGCATTATCCCGTCGAAACATTCACTATTATTAGGACTTCGTCCACGCTTCCCATCAGGCCCAAATATGAAAAGGTACCCTAAAAATCAAACACATAATATTAAAATGATTCTAATAATAAATATACGCAACATCGTGTATTACAAGTCAAGGTGAATTATACTCACGAGAATTGACTTCATAACTTTGTACGATAACGCCAATTGAGGCTTAATATAATATAGTTACCGGCATATACCGCGGTAGCCTAGTGGTATGGGTAATAGTGTAAAAGTGGACTGCTGAGACGAGGTCTCGGATTCGATTCCAGGTTTCACCATGGGACACACCAATGACTTTTCGATGCTTTTCGAAGTTATGTGTGTATTTATCGCAGGTTTATAAGTGCCCGGTTAATGACAATAGGCTCGCCATCTATTACAGTGGGACCTAAAACATAAACTGGTGAAATGTGGTTGCTAGCACCTCTGCCTACCCCTTCGGGGATATAGGCGTGAGTTTATGTTATGTTATGTTATGTATCTCGACTGCAAGTCGTAAGAGAAACAATGGCGCGCGTAAGTTTTTTATTTTTTATTAATTAGCACTCATCAATTTGACTTCACTGATGGTAAGCAGAGCAAAGTTTCAGGAAAGAGGGTCACCATAACAAACAGGTACCTACAGTGTTACAATGGTGGCACTCAGCTTGACGGCCTCATCTGAAGCTATATCACGCTCCGCTTAAAGAACCCGGGACTGTATGAAGAAGGAAACACGTGAGCTGGCAAGGAGTTGCAAGACTTAATGGTGCGGCAGAGGAAAGATTCACCGAACCACTTGATTCTTGATGGAATATTCCGCTCCGTATGTGGGTTACATCTAAGCCCAGTACCTGTAGTCATGTGTAGGAAAGAATAGGGTTATGTGTGATTGGAACCCGAGACCTCGTCTCACCAGTCCATTACCCATATCACTAGGCTACCACGATTATCATACGGTATACTTAAAGACCAACCGATCCAAAAATGCATACTGTGCGTACAGACTATATTTTATTAATTTATTCATTATTAATATACAAATGATTTATATGCTACATTTTCTCGCCAAACTGTGACGTTTGATGGCCAGAGGTCTATTCAAACACAGTTTCCACACCTCCACTATTAAACTTAGCAGTAATTTAACGTTATTTTGGGACTTGATTACAGCCATTATATAAACTCTACTGAATTTTTATTTCACCTGCCAATATTTACTGTTATGCATTACGTACATGTGTGAGAGAAAGTCCGACTACTGCAAAATAACGTCTTACGGGCTAAGCCGTTATTTAAAAATAAAGGAAGTTAGTGTACAGCCTGTTAATTTAAGAATGTCCTTTTTGAAGTGATAATGGCGGGTGTACGGTACTCTTTTTATTTTTTATTTTTTTTATTGTGCGCAAAATCCCCACGGATACCACCTCCATCAAAACCGATGGAGGTGGTTATGTCGGACTCGAACCGACCAAAACGCACGCCGTCCATGGGTCCTTGATTGCCGGAGGTGTGATTATACAAGACATATCTCTCGCACCCCGGCAGACCCGGGGACGGCGGGGATGTTGAGATGACCCTCTTCCCCCAATATGGGGACCATGGCGTCCCCATCCAGCCCCCGGGTGGTTGTACGGTACTCTGGTACTTTAGTTGATAACACCTGTAAGCTGATCCATCTGCGGATTGATGGGCCTGCTGTATAGTGGTCCCTATCATTCAGTACCCTACCGCGGTACCCTAGTGGGTAATGGACTGCTGAGACGAGGTCTCAGGCTCGATCCCAGGTATTACCATGGCCAACACTAATGACTTTTCAATGCTTTCGAAGTTATGTGTGTATTTTCGCAGTTTTATAAGTGCCCGGTTAATGGTACAAGGCTCGCCATCTATTACATTGGGACCTAAAACATAAACTGGTGAAATGTGGGTGCTAGCACCTCAGCCTACCCCTTCGGGAATATAGGAGTGAGGGTATATTTGTTTATGTCTGTCTGTATCTTCCAGTAAACCAAGTTTAAATATTATTTATTCTATCGGCAAGAAACTCAGCGACTTTTTTCTTATTTTTGAATTTTGAGTCTATTTACAAACATAATAATTTGCTTGAGTAGCAAGTTGAGTGAGAACCGATGGGTGTGGTTATGTCAGACTCGAACCAACTCAAACCGTCATTGAAATCCCTTACCAGTTCAAGTGTCTCCTTCTTCCTACAGTCCCGGGTCCTTTTAGCTGGGCGTGAAAAAGCATCTGATGAGGCCGTCAAGTTGAGTGTCACCAATGTAACACTGTACGTGTTTGCAATGATGACCCTCTTTCCTGAGACTTTAGCTCCTCAATCATCATTCTCTGAACCTTTTCCCAACTCGGTTGGGGTCGGCTTTCCAGTCTAACTGTGATGCGGACTTCGATATTTTCCGTGAAGCGACTGCCATCTGACCTTCACAATCCTGCCGTCTAATGACCAATGGAGATATCGAAGTTCCAAGTTAGACTGATTGCTCTTTTGAGGGATCCAACTACCCGTAACGACTGCCATAGATGTTTGTATGGCAACCGGGACCAGCTTAACGTGCTCTCCGAGGTACGACCAGACCAGTGTAAACAGCCATATTCATGCATACATCTTTTTGCACTGAGCGGGGATCGAACCCGCGCCCCGTGCGTAGCAGTCGCGTGCACTACCACCACGCCACGGAGGCTGTTTAGCTCCTCAATACTGAGTTATAAAAAAAATGCTGTAGGTACATATGCTATCACAGAGCCATCATTCATACTCCTCGTGTAGATATCGCACACTCGTAAGTACAGCGTAATGACATTACTGCAGGCGATACACCGGTCATTGTTGTGGGAACCGATTGGCATTGTTTCTGTGGAAAGTATACTTGGTGTTGCCAGGTAGCTTTCATTGTGAACCGATGTTGCCATGTCGCACTGTCGACGTACAGTCGGTGACAAATTAGTTTCACACTCTATGAATCTTTTTGTAAGAATGCATCTAAACTTTTACGTAAATATTCTAGCTTGTTCGATTCAAAGTATGAATTGACATAAATATTTTTTATCTATAGCAAAGTAATCGCTAATTTGAACGGTTTCAAGCGAAAGCGCGACGTAAAAAAGCATCTGATGTGGTCGTCAAGCTGAGCGCCACCATTGTTACACTGTATGTGTTTGTAATGGTAACCCTCTTTCCTGAGACTTGCCTTCAGTTTACCATTAGGCGAGTGTAGTCAAATTGACGTGACACAAATTAAAAAAAGGTTTAACTTTTTTGTACCTACTCTTAACCGCAGTTCAAATGAAACTAGATGCGTTTTATATCGGTGAAATTCAATCTTAAAAACTGGCCGTGGCGGCGCAAAGTACGCCTCCCCATACCCGGGGGCTAGAAGGGGACACCGTGGTTCCTACACCCGACGGGGGTCATTTCGAAAAAAAACGGCCCACGTCAGCACTATCTCACCTCCGCCAAGTAAAGACCCAAAGACGGCATGCGTTTTAGTAGTTTCGAGTCCGACATAACCTCTCTAACCGGCTCCCGCGGGGGAAGGGGGTATCCGTGGTGTTTATTCGATTAATAAAAAAAATTAAACACTAAATTCTGTTATCGCTGACTGTACATACCCACTTTGCTATGAGATTCGTGTAGTTAAACGGATGGACACTTTGTTTAATCATTTTTTGTTACTGTTGATTAATTTTCCGGTGTTTGTGTGGTTTGTTCCACAACAATATGTGTTTGGGTAAACAAGGAAGACACGAAGGCTTAGTTGCAATACCTTTTTTTTATTTATGGCACGTCAATTTGACTTCACCTCGCCTGATGTTAAGCTGAAGGCAAAGTCTCATGAAAGAGGGTCACCATTGCAAACACGTTCAGTGCTACAATGGTGGCGCTCAGCTTGACGGCCTCATCAGATGCTTTTTCACGCCCCGCTTAAAGGACCCGGGAAGAAGGAAACACATGCGCCGGCAAGGAATTCCAGGACTTAATGGTGCGGCAGAGAAAAGACTCACCGAACCGCTTGGTTCTTGATGGAATATTCTGTACCGTATGCAAGTGACATCTAAGCCCTGCATGTGTTGTCCTGTGTGCCTGTGTCCTACCTGTTAAAGTTAAGGTTTCCGTCAAATTTAACAGTAACAGTAACATTGATTCTAATGGTTTGGCTAAATGTGTTGCACCAAAGTATTTAGTAGCTCTGTTAAAGTTATCTTCTTGATAGAATTGAAGTTTGAGCGTGGCCGGTTACAGATAACGTGAAATTATGACGTCATTTTAACAATTGTCAAATGGTGCAACCTGTTTTATACCTGACCGGTACTTTAAATGCACTGTTAATGTTAAATTAAGATCGTGCAACCCAGGCTAAAGTTAGAGAAGTTCTTGTATATGTTCGTAAAGGGGTAGGCAGAAGTGTTGTTTTGTGGGTAGTGTCATTACCGTCATGCCATCCTAGCCGCTTTTATTTTAGAGTTAGATCCTTTAAGCAGGGCGTGAAAAAGCATCTGATGAGGCCGTCAAGCTGAGCGCCACCATTGTAACAATGTAGGTACTGCTTGTAATAGCCTCTTGTGAGACTTTGCCTTCAGCTTACCATGAGGCGAGATAAAGTCAAATGTACGTGCCATAAATAAAAAAACCTTTTATCTTTCAATCAAAGCAACAGAAAAAACTTCTATAGAACATTTTGTTTAGTTTCTTAATAAACGTAAATAATCCAAGCGTGTCTTTTTAATATGTTTTGTTTAAAAACATAACAACATAAACTCACGCCTATTTTTATTTCATTTCATTTTTATTTCACCAGTTTATATTTAGGTCCCAATGTAATAGGTGCCGAGTCTATTGCCATTAACCGGGCACTTATAAACCCGCGATAAAAACACGCATAACTTCGAAAAGTATCGAAGTCATTGGTGTGTGCCGTGTACCTGGGATCGAACCCGAGACCTCGTCTCAGTAGTCTATTACCGATACCATTAAGCTACCGCGGTAAATAAAAAAGTTGCCACAAGATTGTTTACCTTTATTTACGCACTAGCTGTTGCCCGCGGCTCCGCCCGCGTGGATGTCGATTATCGCGTTGTACGACTCTACTCGATTCACTACTTGCCTCTCTATACTACTCTTCCTTGCTGTCATGACAACGGAAATTGTTAGCGATATTAGCGCCAATGTATAGAAATTTACCGGATCAATTGATATTTATCATAATAATTACTTTTGTCGTGAATGTAAACGGACGTGCCCATGTAATTATTTCTAATAAAAACAATATTTATCGTAACCAGGTCAAAATTATTCGGACTTTGCAAATTTCTCGTGCTACATTGTATTTGATGTCTGGTGCATTGTGTGAAGTTTTTGACATTGACTTATAAGGAATGCGAAAAATTTCGTGATGGACTCGCCATTCAGCCGGAGTTCCCGGACCGCGCGTAGCCCACCTCCGCACTCACAAGACGAGAGCACGCCGGCTCCTACTGCACCTCAGCTCTCCGTGATCTCTACTCCAGAGATTCAAAAATGGATGAGCCAGATTGATTGCCTGCTTAACGAAGTATGCTCTATTTCATCCGAAGCTGGTAAGCTAAACAGTGAAAGCAAGCTTCGAATAGCAAATATATGTCGAAGTGTGACGCATGGAGTTTCCCAGATGGCAGTGCAGTACCAATCAGTGAAACAGAAGCTCATATCAGCCCACGCCGAAATTGAGTCCTTGGGAAAGGATAATGACACCTGTCTGCAACTGCGAGAGCTTAAGAATGGCATCCAGAATGCTGCTAAAGTGACATATTCTCAGTCCTGTGTCTCCTACGCCGACATCATAAAGACAGGTAAGGGAAATCTTGCTTGCCCTCCAGAAACTGCTAGCTTAACGATATATCCAGCCGATAAAGATAAGTCTAGTGAGGATACCAAAAAGATGGTGCAGGATATCATCAAGCCTGACAAATTGAAAATTCATGTTCGCGGGCTAAGAAAAATCAGGAACGGTGGTATAATTATAAGCACAGCAGGGAAGGATGACCTACAAAAACTGAAATCATCACAGCAGCTACAACTATCGGGACTCAAAATCGAAGAAACTTCTAAAAAGAGGCCTAGATTGATTTTTCTCGGTGTGCCATCTGATACCGCAGAACAACACTTGTTTGATTGCCTTTTTGACCAAAATATTACCGAACTGCATCCAAGCCTGACCCGTGAACATTTTTTGAGCTCTATTAAACTAAGCCATAAATCTGGTAAAAAAGACAGTGCTCACTGTAACTACATTGTGGAGGTAACCGCCGAGATTAGAAACATTCTAATTAAACAAGAACGCATATTCATAGATTGGACTTCATGCCCAGTCCGAGACTTCACACTTGTAACTAGATGTTACAAGTGTCAACAATACGGACACTCAGCTAAATACTGCCGAGACACTGAACCAACTTGTGGTCACTGTGGATGTGTTGGCCATACACTCAAAGAGTGCTCCGCTCGTGATAACTCGCCAAAATGTGCATCTTGCATGCGCTTCAACAAGCCACACAATCATGGTACTGGTGACGTACAGTGCCCGGCCCGAAAAAGTGCAGAGGACCGACTTCTTCAATTAACAGATTATGCGGGCGCCTAGAGCGCCGAATAAAACACTTTTATAGCCCTACGGTAGTCAAAAGGATATTATGGATGATGTACATGAAGAAATTGAGGACTTAGGGGATAGCGGCTCATACATGTGTTCGCCTAGTGAGTGCAAATCGGAAATAGGTAATAAAAACTCTCGTATTAAGATTTTTCATATGAATATTCGTAGCATAAATCGTAATTTTAATCAACTCTTAGCTTTGTTAGCAGAAATCAAGTGTACTTTCGACGTCATCATTTTGTCTGAGTGCTGGTTAAGCAAAGTGACGAATATTCCACCGATGTCCGGCTATGACTCATATAGTACCAATGTGAACATTAATCAAAACGATGGCGTAGTGATATATGTAAAAAGCAACATGCGTTGTCTAATTGAATGCCCTACATTTAATGAAGGTTCTGTCGTAGTGTGCAAATTTAAAAGCGACCTTGCTGTTGTTGCAATTTACCGCTCGCCATCGTTTTCTAGCACAGACGTGTTTACAAACGGTTTGTGTGAAGTTTTATGTAAGTTATCATCATTTAAGACTGTGTCTATTCTTGGTGATATTAATATTGACATCTTACCGGGGAATGATTCTCCTGCTGCTGACCAGTACCTGGAGATGTTGGCGGAACAAGGCTATCTCTCTACGCATTTTTTTGCAACACACGACAAAACTTGCTATGATCATGTTATTTTAAAATCCAAGCTCAGCTCTAAAACCTTAGTAGTTAGATCAACACTAACAGACCATTACTCAACAATTCTGTGCATTGATTATCCTAAAAGACACATGAATTCTCCATCATACATAAAGCGTCTAGACATTGAAGCGGCACTAAATGAAGTTCAACAATTAGACTTTAGTGAATTAACGAACATGACTGACCCGAACACTTACACTGACTTGCTGATCTCTAAGATAATGAAAACCATAGAAAATTGTACTAAAACAAAACTGTCAGCTTCAAAAAAGTGCGCCATCAAACCGTGGATAACCCCAGGTCTCTTAAAATGTATAAGAAACCGTGATAGATTGCACCTTAAAAGCAGAAGTGACCCGAATAATGTGACCTTAAAAATAACTTATACGCGATACCGAAATTTTTGCGGTAAATTATTAAATAAATTGAAGCGTGTGCATGAAGCAGGACAGTTTGAAAGAGCGGGGAAAGATCCGAAGGCAACTTGGAAAACTATAAAGATGGTTACAAATATGCCAGTTAAATCCACCCGATCTGCTAATTTGTTGTCAGCGGCTGAGAACCCGAAAATCTCCGCCAATTTGATAAATAATTACTTTGCAACTGTCGGGTCAAAACTAGCAAATGATATATCCAACAAAACTACTCCTATGGCTTTGCCACCTAACGTTTTCCCTCAGACCAGCTACCCCAACTCGATTGCCATTTTAGAAGCAGACAACAGGGAGATAGAGAACTTAGTCCTATCACTCAAAAACGACTGCGCCTCGGGGTGGGACAATATCTCAGTATCCTTTGTAAAAAATGCAAGAACTACTCTGGTACCTCTTATAACGCAACTATGTAACCTCTGCATTAGTGCAGGGGTATTTCCAAAAGCCCTTAAACAAGCAATTGTACACCCCATCTATAAAGGTGCAGGGGATAAAGTCAACCCTGAAAACTACCGACCTATATCTGTACTGAATATATTCTCTAAAATTTTGGAAAAAGTACTAAATAAAAGATTGTTAGAGTTCCTTGAAAAAGAAAACATACTTTCAAATAACCAGTATGGTTTTCGGAAAAATAGATCAACGGAAGATGCTGTTCTCCACTTGACTGAAACTGTCTCTAAATCACTAGATAAAAAGCTAAAATGTGTTGGTATATTCCTGGATCTGAAAAAGGCATTTGACACGGTATCGATTCCTATTCTCTTATGTAAACTAGAGAACATTGGAATTCGAGGTTTGGCACTCTCACTTTTCCATGATTACTTGACTGACCGGACACAGTGTGTAAAAGTCGATGAAGTCACTAGCGAGTACACTCAGCTCTCCTATGGTGTTCCCCAGGGAAGCGTCCTAGGACCTACACTTTTCCTGATTTACATAAATCAGCTATGTCAGCTTTGCCATGCTGGGTGTTCCGTAATTACCTATGCAGACGATACTGCTCTAATTGTAGAGGGAACGACGTGGCAGGAGGTCCAAATAAAGGCTGCCAAGATTATGAAACTAGTGTCTATCTGGCTTTCAAACAATCTACTCACTCTGAATATATCAAAGACAGTGTACGTGACATTTGCGACAATCTCTAGCCACTTACCTCAACCAGACTCAATTTGCATCAGGGCCCATGCTAACTTGACTGACTCAAATGACAATACAGGCATGGAATTAGTGAAAACTTCCTTGACAAAATACTTAGGCGTATACATAGACGAAACGCTCTCGTGGAAAAAACAGATTGAAACACTAAAATCTCGCACTCGCAAGTTAATTTACATATTTAAAACGTTACGAGGCTCCGCGAATGCGACCGTCTTAAAAACTGTGTACTTTAGTCTTGCGCAGTCAATACTAACATATTGTATACTGGCATGGGGAGGAGTACACAAAACGATCTTGCTACCACTGGAAAGAGCACAAAGAGCTGTAATTAAAGTGATAAATAGGAAGCCCCTTAGATACCCAACTGAACAACTATATCGCAATTACAAAGTTCTGACAGTTCGTCAACTTTTTATGCTTAAAGCAATTCACCATACTCATATAACTCTTGAGTATGATCCTATCGCTTACACCTTAGCCCGTAGAAAGCATGCGATATGCGAGCCGGTTGTGCACAGAACATCTTTCGCGGCTCGCCAGTGTTACGTCCTGGGTCCAAGACTTTACAATAGAGCGAGTAGAAGCATAAGCTTGTACACTAAATCTAGATACGAATGCAAAAAAATGCTTTCAAATTGGTTGCAACATCTAAATTATGATGAAACGGAGTATTTACTTGAGGTGCTATGTTAAATGTTATCTTATAAAATAGCTAGGTATAATAAATCCTTAATGTAGTTTGCTTTTGTTTAAATAAGTAGTCGTAATAAAATGTATTACATAAATTGTACTCATTTTACTTAAGTTTACTGGTTGCGTGGGTTTGCTGGTGACCTATAAATACAGATACAAATTGGTGTATCTAGTTTAGGCACCAGTCTCACAATTACAGTTTTTGTATAGCCATTAAGATACACCTAGAAAATAATAATATTAATGTTTTATTTAATAAGTATTAAGTATTAATTGTTTGAGAGAATAAAATATTTTTATTTTTATTTTTATTTATTTATTATTTATTTATGATTATTACTCCGCTCCCTTGTATGGTAGCGTGATGATATATAGCCTATGTTACTCCTAGATATTTTAGCCTTTTAGAGGTGAAAGAATTGTTTAAATCGGCCCAGTACTTTTTGAGCCTATTCATTACAAACATACAAACATACAAAAATAGGTACAAATCTTTCCTCTTTATAATATTAGTATAGATTTGATATTTAGCTTTTTGTCTATTTCTCTTTTTTCTTTTTCTTTTTTTCAGGTTTTTGTTTATTTTCATATTTTTGTTTATTTTTCTTCCGTTTCGTTTTTGCTTTTTAAGTACCTAAACAAATGAATTATAAATATGAAGAAGCCCTATGTCTTGTCCTCCAACTATAAAAAGGACTGTCTTCGTATTATACACCGTAAGGGGATAAAAGTGTTCAGGAAGTGGCGTGTGTGCTTGTGTGTGTGTGTGTCGCGTGTGTGAGTGCGATGCGTCATGCACGATCAAGTTTAACATAGGGTTGGCACTTCATATTGAGATATTTTGACGACCTCTATGACGCAGGAGGGCTCTACCTCACCCTCAGCAACTGATGACTCAATACAGCCGTGCGGTTTTGGTCGGTTCGAGTCCGATATAACTAACCTCGCTGACTTAAGCGAGGGTTATCTGTAGGGATTTCCGCACGGGTTAAAAAATGGTTTGATTCTCGCTCAGTGCAAATATTTTGTGCATTAATATAAATATTTTCATTGGTCTTGGTGTTTCTATGTTTAATATGTATTGTGATTACAAAAAAAATATCTAAGTATTTAACAAAAAAAATTAATAGAAATGAAAAAAATGAAGAGTAGGTTTATCCGCATTCTAGAACCCATAACAAAAGCTAGTTAAACTATGCTTACCGTGGGTCTATGTAACGGTTATGTAGATTGTCCTAGAATATTATTTTTGTAACTTTTAAACTATCGCGGCGTTTACTCATAGTGTTCATAAGTTTCGGGACTTCATGCGATATATTTTCATTATTTTTGTTTTTTAACAATATTAATTTGTTTATTTTACTATTTTGTTTTCCCTAGCGATAAAATATGGGGCTTTTATATTTGGGCTGTCTGATGACCGCAGCTCGCCAGATGGTAACCTTGCTTATAGTCCAAAAAATAGTGGCCATGATTATAGATATGAAGATATAAGAAGATTGTAGGAAGAAGGAACTACGTGAGCCGGTAAAGAATTCCAGGACTTAATGGTGCGGCAGAAAAAAGAGTCGCCGAACCGCTTAGTTCTTGATAGAATCGTTTGTACCGTATGAGGTTGACATCTAAGCCCTGCGCGCGTTGTCTTGTGTAGGAAAAGATAGGGTGGGACCAGTTGGTAGAGCTCATCAGAACATTCACCATAATTTCGCGTCGGTAGTGTAAAATCCAGGATTCGAACTTAGGATTTCTCGCTCATAAATTGTGATTCCATAATAGCTAGGTTATCGACACTTAATATTCTCGGAAACCACATTAGAAAATCAGATTAAATCATAATAAAATCTTCCACCTGCCAACCCTAACGAAACTTCACACTCCACTTGCGCATGCACAAATTGATCGCTCATCCGCCATCCCTTTCACTCTCTACACTTTCTCCTATCCGCATCTCGCTCGCACCTAACTGTGGAGTGAACAGTTAGGCGCCGTGATCGAAGCTCGTGAGCCTTCGTTTTAAATGCCTTTTGGGGGTTATTAAAAAAAATATAAGAGGTATTAATGCTACGATTTGTATGGAGGATGTAACTTTAGAAATATCGGGATATAACGTTTGATACCTGGGTTGTGTAGTTACCGGCATATAACTTGAGCCCAAGAAAGAAACGCATCTTTAATTTATAAGTGTGATGATAAAGAAAGAATAATAATCACCACACTTCTCATCCGAAGGGAGTCGTAAATGGTTTTTTTTTATATACTACTTAGGTCGCGGCCCACCTGATGGTAAGTGGTTACCGTGGCCTATGGGCGAGTGTGACACCAGAGGAATAACACTCGTGCCGCAACCCCTGTAAGAACAGAGACATTCTGTGTCGTCAGCGCAAAAGATGTAGGATAAGCCTTTGATTTTCCCACTGACAACACAAAACCTCTCTAGTGAGCTCTGGCTACCCTACTCACCACTGAAAACCCAACACAAGTCTATTAAACGGTGATATTCTGTAGGGTGGAGGTACTTCCCCAGTCGGACTGCTCGATTGGGACGGATATGCCGTCATGTCCTACCTCCTTTCCTAAAATAGGAAGACAATATCACTGCGAGAGAAGGAAAGCTCGAAATAAAACTCTACAAATAATATGGATACACTTTGAAACCTTGTCACAATAATAAATGACAAGTCAACATTATGACATGAAACGGTAAAATTCGACAAGATTAATGTGAAAAAGTTCTAAAACGTAGACATATTATTGCAGGTGACTGTACCAACTCGTCTGGCTAAAGCCTCTCATCGTTGGAAGAGGCCTATGTCCAACAGTGGACTGCGTTGGGCTATTTGAAGGTTATCTTCTGTAGCATTAAGGAATAATAACAGATACAGATTGGCGTAACATTATTTTTTTTAAAAGAGGGAACAATGATAAACAGAATAAATTAATTATTATCTTACTGACATAAACTCACTCTATTCCCGAATTGGGAGGCAGAGGTGCTAACACCCACATTTCGTCAGTTTATATTTAGGTCCCAATGTAATAGATGGCGAGTTTATTGCCATTAACCGGGCACTTATAAACTTATAAATACACACATAACTTCGAAAAGCATCGAAAAGTCATTGGTGTGTGCCATGGTAAAACCTGGGATCGAACCTGAGACCTCCATTCCCCATACCACGGTATCTTACTGGTTTAAAAATAAAGGCTTCTAAAACTTTCTAAGGCTTCAGCCCACGAATTTAGATAGCAAATCCATTGTAATTGAATAAAACTATTGAATGTCAAGAAACCATTGAAATACGACATTGAACTACATACTAATCGATGATTACTCATTACAAACAGCTAGCAGGTGATAATTGTTATTTGTGAATCGAATTATGTTAATATTACAATGACCTACATTGGCAAAGTGTTTTGTTGTTTGACCGACTTATTAAAAAGAGGGTAAAAATGAGTTCAGAAGGTAAATTTTCTTGATAAAACGTTGCCCGTGGCTACGTCTGCCGGCACATTAGATCCCGTTCTTGCTACTCCATAAAAAGTTCAAGGAACTATAAAGAGTTCAAGGAATAAACAAAAAAGGGATTACTCAAATTGGTCCAGCCGTCTTCGAGTTTTGCGCTTGACAACATAGGTATTTCGCAATTGCGTTTCAATTTCAGAATTGTGAAATGTGTTGTAATACATGGTAGATGGAGTGAAAATTTGATATCGATCTAACAAAATCAAATAAATGTCAAAAAACGGTTATTTGTAATACAATTTCCAAGAAAAAAACATTTAAACCTTTTTACCAATAAAACGAAGATGTATTTTGGAAAAAAAAGTTATAACAAGAATTGGCCCTTTATTACATAGAAATCGTGATTATTCGTGATAGTTTATGACATTTAGGAGTTTGAGATTTCATTGAGATTTTGAACAAATATTTATTACTTTGGGGACGTTTTTCTTATCATATGCAAAGTCCTCGAAAAATTGTAAAATGCTTTTCAAGTGACACCCTTGACATTGTAGGCTTTCATAGGTTGTGGTGTTCGCTTACCATCGATTGGGGCACATGATTACTTGTGTATGTTCACAATGGTGATACAAAAACAAAATGCTTCCGTAAATGCTGCATGAATACAAAAATGGTCATGAAAAATACAAACACATTTTTTTAATGTGTAACAGACAATGAAATAACTTGACCATTTAGGTATTAATTAAGGAAAATCTTAAGGAAAATAAATCAACTTAGCGTTGAGGTTGTATTTTTCCATCTCAATGACAATATTCTTGGAAGTATGTAGGTACAGTGGACCTCAAAAGTTTCTGGACAATTCGAAACTAAAATTGTATGAAGTGATGCCACTATACAGCTACTAGTGTTAGAAGCTACTGGATAATATATCCAAGTTCCTACGTTCCTTTGTACGCTTAAATCTTTCAAACTACGCAACGAATTTTGATGCGATTTTCTTTAATAGATAGAATGGTTAAAGAGGAAAGTTTATATGTATATAACATCATGCTACGACCAACAGGTGCGGAGCAGGAATGAAAAATGTTACAAAAACGGGGTGACACAGACGAAGTTGCGCGGGTCAGCTAGTTTTCTTATAAAAACACATCGATCTAGTTTATTTTATTAACGCTATCTATGTTACTTTTGGTTAAATTAGACTTAGGCTGCCAAAGGATTACTATGGATCTTAAGGTGTCCACGAACTTTTGAGGCTCACTGTACTTACATGCTACAAGAAACTTATTTATAACTAGCTGTTGCACGCGGCTCCACCCGCGTGGACGTCGATTATCGCGCTGTGCGACTCTACTACTTTACGTTACTACTTTTTTCTCTATTTTTTCATTTCTTGCCCCAATCTGTGTTTCCGGGTAGCTATAACTTGAAAATCTTGAACACTAGTATGAATAAGTTACTTCTAGGCAAGCGTAGTCCACCATAAACCACATTATCACTTACCATCAAGTGAGATTGTAGTCAAACGCGAGCCTATCGAACATCAAAAATATGCACACATTTTTTTTCGCCTAAATATTTCTCCGGTCTGGCCTTCGTCTTTTAACAGTATTAAGACAAAATTATAATATATTGTATGATGATTATGAACATTATGATCTACTAGCTGACCCGCTCATCTTCGTCTGCGTCACCCCGTTTTTGCAACATTTTTCACTTCTGCTCCTGCACCAGTTGATTGCAGCATGATATTATATAATATAAACCTTCCTCTTCAATCATTCTATCTATTAAAAAATTGGTTGCCTGTAAAGTCGGTATACGGGCGAAAGTTTTACGTGACAACGACTTTGAGTGGTATGTCTGTCTCTCTCGCTCTTAGGCGGGCTAACCATGCCCGAGTGGAAGGGACGCGTGCCTCTCACTCGCTCTCATTGTGAGCGCATAACGTGAGCGGAGCGTAACGCAGTTTCTTGAAGTGTCACCCGGCAAGCCAATTTATAAGACGTTGTCACGTCAAAAACTGTAATAAAATCCGTTGCTTAGTTTTAAAGATTTAAGCATACAAAGGGACATAGGGACAGAAAAACGCGACTTTGTTTTATAACTTTTTTTTTATACAACTTAGATCGCAGACAAGCACGCGGCCCACCTGATGGTAAGTGGTTACCGTGACCTATGGGCGAGTGTAACACCAGAGGAATATCATATACATATACTACGTAGTGACGAGAAACTCGAGAAAGTCCATGCTTACATGTACTTCACGATTCGTCCTTAGCCAAACAGCTGGCAAGGTCGCCATAACCAAACATTATATCCAACCTTGCAAAGCCTTATCGGTGACGTCATCGCCTTCTACAGCCATGGAGGTGATAACAGCAGAATTTTAAACGCTTATTATGTTCGCTACTCGCTCTTGGCATTGTTAGAGTTATAAATGGAACTGTTTATCTCAGAGTTTGGTCAGTATTATATTAATTTTACTCTAGTTTTTAAAACACTGCTTCTGTGGCGTGGCGGTAGTGAAAGAACCAGGCGCGGGTTCGATCCCAGGTTTTACCATGGCACATACCAATGATTTTTCTATGCTTTTCGAAGTTATGTGTGTATTTGTTTCGAAGTTATGTTTCGGTGCATGCTGCCTTAGGCAACTCCGACCATTGTCTGGTCTGTTCCAAGGTGCCTATGATAGCGCCCCCACGACCAATACAGGGAAATCGGCGTCTCTGGCACTACTCGTCAGCGGACTGGGATGGACTGCGAGACTATTTTGCGTCCATCCCGTGGGTTAAGCGCTGCTTTGAAGGTAAGGACCCATCGGATAGTGCAACTGCTGTCGTCGGTGAGATCAGTCTGGGTATGGAGTACTATATCCCATACACTGATGTCACCGGTGCCCGTGGAGTGCGCCCATGGTTCGGGCGCGAATGCGCAGAGGCTGTTCGCCAAAAACAGTCTGCGTATCGTGCTTGGGTAAGGGCGCGGGCTACGCACGATTCCAACCTAGGGTACTTCAAGGCAGCGTACAACAAAGCCACTAGGGTCTGCAAGAGGGCTTACGTCAGAGCGGATGCCCAGCGCATAGCACGGGTTGGTCAAGAGCTGGTGGCGCATCCCACGGGCAGCCGTGGCTACTGGCGACTGGCCAAAGCCGTGCAAGCCAACTTCTGCCAGCCTTCGCTGCCCCCCCTGCGTAACCCTGATGGATCCCTGGCCCATGAGCCGCAAGAGAAAGCAAATTTGCTGGTTAATCTCTTTGCGGCCAACTCCCGAATCGACGACTGTGGTATGCAGCCTCCGACACTACCCAACAGTGGCCACGCAATGCCTGATATTCGTATCAGGCAACGCGATGTCCGAGCAGTGCTGCAGTCACTCGATGTCCGGAAAGCCAGTGGTCCGGATGGTATACCAGCGGTGGTTCTTCAAAAATGTGCAGCGGAGTTGTCTCCAATGCTCACGCGGCTGTACCGACTTTCCTACATTTCGGGTACAGTGCCGACGGCGTGGAAAGAGGCGAATGTACAGCCGATTCCCAAGAAGGGAGATCGCTCAGACCCAGCCAACTATCGGCCCATAGCCGTCACCTCAGTGCTGTGCAAGGTCTTCGAGCACCTTATCAACACACAGCTCATGCGCCACCTAGAGGATCACTCCCTGATTAATGACCGACAATATGGTTTTAGGCCGAAACGGTCAACGGGTGATCTTCTGGCGTATGTTACCCATCTTTGGGGTGAGGCTATGGACAAGCATGGTGAGTCACTGGCTATTAGCCTAGACATCGCCAAAGCGTTCGATAGAGTCTGGCACAAATCGCTTCTTTCCAAACTACCAGCCTTCGGTCTGCCTCTTAGACTGTGCAATTGGGTTGCTAGCTTCCTGCAGGGGCGCCGTATTCGCGTTCTCTGTGATGGACGAGCATCGGAGTTCCTGCAGGTAAATTGCTGGTGTGCCGCAGGGGTCCGTCTTATCACCCACTCTCTTTCTTCTGCATATCAATGACATGCTGTCCACCGGCAGCATCCACTGCTATGCAGACGATAGCACTGTACACGGGAGCTACCACGGACATTCTGCGGCCAAGCAGTCCGATATAGCGGAAAAGAGGCGACTTCTTGTCACTGGGCTTGACCGGATCCTCAATCACGTTTCCCAATGGGGATCTGAGAACCTGGTCGAGTTCAATGCCAAGAAGACGCAGGCATGCGCGTTTTCAGCAAAGACATCTCCTTTCCTTCCTCCTCCCACTCTTCAGAGCACACCACTGCCATTACAGGATAACCTCAATATACTCGGTATGGACGTGCGCTGCAAACTGAACAACAAGAACTATATCGAGAGCATCATCAAAACAGCTTCGCGTAAACTCGGAGTCCTGAACAGAGTGAGACGTTTTTTCACGCCGGAGCAGCGGTGTCTTCTTTATAAGACACAAATTCGCTCCTGCGTGGAATACTGCTCGCATCTCTGGGATGGCTCCGCAAAGTACTTATTAGATGCTCTCGACAGGTTGCAGCGACGTGCGGTCCGCATTATTGGGAGTCCTGAGGTCACAGAGTCCCTCGAGCCTTTGCAGATGCGTAGAGATGTTGCGTCCTTGGCAGTATTTTACCGTCTCTACCATGGTGAATGTTCTGATGAGCTCTTCCAACTAATCCCACCCTCCCCTTTCCTACACAGGACAACGCGTGCAGGGCTTAGGTGTCACTCGCATACGGTACAGAATATTCCATCAAGAACCAAGCGGTTCGGTGAGTCTTTTCTCTGCCGTACCATTAAGTCCTGGAATTCCTTGCCGGCGCACGTGTTTCCTTCTTCCTACAGTCCCGGGTCCTTTAAGCGGGGCGTGAAAAAGCATCTGATGAGGCCGTCAAGCTGAGCGCCACCATTGTAGCACTGTTGTGTTTGCAATGGTGACCCTCTTTCATGGGACTTTGCCTTCAGCTTAACATCAGGCGAGGTGAAGTCAAATTGACGTGCCATAGATAAAAAAAAAAAAAAAAAAAAAAAAAAAATTATCGCAGGTTTATAAGTAACCGGTAAATGGCAATAGGCTCGCCACTATTTGCGTTGGGACTACATTGGGACCTAAACATGAAATGGCGAAATGTGGGTGCTAGCACCTCTGCCTGCCCCTTCGGGGGCTTATGTTATGTTGAATATGACTATTTGCACTGGTCTGGTCTGGTCGTGCCTCGGAGAGCACGTTAAGCTGTCGGTCCCGGTTGCCATACGAACATCTATGGCAGTCGTTACGGGTAGTAGGAGCCCTCAAAAGTCCGACTAGCCTAATTACAGAATTTCGATATCGCCAATTTGTTTGTGATGATTGCCATTAACTGGGTACTTATAAACCTGCCATAAATACACACATAACTTCAAGAAGCATCGAAAAGTCATTGGTGTGAGCCATGGTAAAACCTGGGATCGAACCCGAGCCCTCGTCTCAGCAGTCCATTACCCATACGACTAGGCTAGTATAAATAGTTAGGGGAACAGTCTCCCAATGGAAGCGCCCATTGCGGGAAGCAGTAGACCCTACTAACCTCGCACCGTTTCTCTACTAATCTTTCTATAGTAATATCTACCTTGTATGGCTGAGTGGCAGTGCGTACAAATTAGCAGTTCTGACCGTGATTATAGCCTTGAACTAGCATCGCCAACGTCGCGTGGAAATCTAACGAAACAGAGCGGAATGTAGCTGTCATTAGGGAATATTGACAATTTGTAAATTGTCTGGATTCTTTATTTCATTGAGGACTTATTGTTGATGCGAACGCCTCCTATAAAGAGACAAGATTCTACTTGTGGTCCGTTCTGAGGCCAGAGATCTTGGATTTTTGAAGAATCAGCTCCAGAGAAGACTTGAGCCACCGCCAGCCTTAATTGTAACACAAAATGCTTCGTATATGTATTGATAATAATATACGAAACCTGTAAAATTGATTCCTTTCTATGACAGTTAACAATATATTACTATTGCTATCATTCGGATTGTTAAACTATGGGTAAGTGATAGGTTCCTCTCCCGTCCCAATACATAGCCTAGTCAAACTTATGAGGGCTCCAACTACCCGTACCGATTCCATTAGATATTCGTATTATGTACGTAATTAATATTATATTAACAAATTAAATTATATAAATCATAGAAAGCCGACCCCAACAGAGTTGGGAATAGGCTCAGAGTCTGATGATGAATACTATGTGTGCTATTTGTCTTGCCTTATTTTATAATAATTATGATAACTACACCAGAACATATTGTTAGGTCACGCCACTGTCCATCCCAAGGTTGCCTGGAAGAGATCACTTCCAGCGACAAGGCTGTTCATTGTATATTAGAACAACTGTAACTCTCACTACTACTTGTCCTTTTCCTTTCTTGTTTTGATTTATATTAAATAGTTATCTATTTATCCATCTATCTATTTATCTATCTATCTACCTACCTATCTATCTATCTATCTATCTATCTATCTATCTATCTATCTATCTATCTATCTATCTATCTATCTATCTATCTATCTATCTATCTATCTATCTATCTATCTATCTATCTATCTATCTATCTATCTATCTATATACCTATCTATCTATCTATTTATCTATCTATCTATTTATCTATCTTTAACTTGCCAATGGTACATCGGTTTACAAGAAATGTAACACAATGCGCTAACGTTACAAGTGGTAACGTTAACCGTAATATGGTCCGATATGGTCAATTAATTATTCGATCCATACCTACATTATCGTTTGATTGTTCATAAGGTGGGGCATGTATAAAAAAAAAAAAAAAAGTATAAAAGTTTTTATTCCAAGGTTACAATCTAATGAACACATTACAATACAATTTCTTGATAGTTTAACAACATAGTTTCTTGAAGTTCGGTACCCAAATTAAGATTAAACTTGTGTTTAGGGTACCAGGGTTCATGAAGACAATGTGTTCAGTTACGCTGGCTCGTGGCGGAGAAAGATATTCATTAAGTTGTCGTGAGCTGTCAAGTTAGTTAGTTTTTTAATATTAAAGCCATATTAATCATCATTATCCAAGTCTATTCCCAACTCAGTGAGAATCGGCTTTCTAGTCTAAGATGCAACTGAACTTCGATATTTTCCGTGATGCTACTGCTATCGGACCTCCACAAACAAACTGCTGGCGATATCGAATTTCCAGATTTTTGAGGGCTCCAACTACCCGTAACGACTGCCAAAGGTGTTCGTATTGCTTAACGTGCTCTGCGAGGCACAAATAAACCAGTGCAAATAGCCAAATTCATGTATACAAATATTTTCACCATCTCGCCACAGAGGCTGCTACTACTCATAACCTCTGCCTACCCCTTCGGGGATAAACTCACACCTATATCCCCGAAGGGGTAGGCAGAGGTGCTAGCACCCACATTACGCCAGTTTCTTAGGTGGCAAACCTATTGCCATTAACCCGGCACTTATAAACCTGCAATAAATACACATAAGTATAACTTCGAAAAGTCATTGGTGCGTGTCATGGTAAAACTGGGATCTAACCCGAAACCTCGTCTCACGAGTCCATTACCGATACCACTAGGCTACTGCGGTTCTTTATATTAATATTATTATATAATTCATTTCAGTATAATAATCAAATTCATGTTTCTTTAGAAGTCTCCCTTTCTATAACAAAAGACGTCTGTCTAATCAAGGTACTACAACACATAGAATCAGTTGTTTATTTCGGGTCTCTGCACGATTCGACACGCCGCCGCCACTAACAATGTACGAAATTTATGAGCCACCCACACGGAGTTTACCAATTAAAAACCGCCATCATATCAATTTAGATACTAGCGGTGTGATGGCCATACCCACTGACGGACAATTACTATCAATCAATGGGCCTCATAACACTATAGTTGAATTTAATTGGTCCCAAATGGTCAGAAGACTAGTAGCTTCTTACATCATCTTTATTTTATACAAACACTATCAGTACAGGCACCTGACTTTGCTCGGGAATAGTTTTAAAAGTCCAACAACTCCGTTATAGCGATATGTTTCTTTTTCCGTGCGTGAAATCCCCACAGATACCAAGCCCACCGGAGCCGAGAGGTTATATGGGACTCGAACCGACTAAAACGCACGCCGTCTTTGGTTGCCGAAGGTGAGATAGTAGCGAACATATCCCTCCCACCAAGGGACTCTCTCTTTCGAGATGACTCCCTTCGGGTTTAGGGACTAGGGCCCACGGTGGCCCCGTCTAGCCCCGGGTATGGGATGGCGCACTTTGCACCGCCGCGGCCGCGGTCTGCTTCTACTAGGGAGAGAGGCGTGCCTAAAGCATTCCTACATGACTTCAAACCGATTCAAGGTCTCTGAACGACAACGCTTGAAATCTTAGGTAATACATACATTTCCCAGGATATATACCTATGTAATAAATACTTTTTAAAATAATATTTTATACATTACCTAAATAGCTTCGGAGTTGTATAAATTTCCTAGGAGTTGTATACAATTCCTAGATTTCATACATTTCAATTAACACCATAGGGTCTTTACATTATGAAAATGCTGAAATTTTATTACAGATTCATGAGTTCGTTATTCCTGTTATTTAATAGCGATTTCCATTAAGTATTTATATTTTGTTTGAAAGTTGATTTCAAGATTTTATAACTCTGTATTAAATTTTGTATTTATTGGCTACTTGATAAATTAAATTCGATCTTCAAAAACAGTACTTCCTAAATACTATCCATTTGAATGATAAATTTCGTATTACTTTTTTACAGCTGTCACTTTTAAAAAAAATAGTAAAAGTTGCTGTTTTTTTCTTAATGTTGTCTCATTCATACACAAAAATATCATAATATTTGGATTTGTAATTTCTAAAAAAATGCAAAAATGTTAGTACTGAAAATTTCTTCAAACTAAACGGCAATTTCATTTTGTAATCACCTAATACGAGTATATACCTACATTTTATATGATTAAATAAATAATATAATTTTAATATATTAGTTATGTGTATATAACCTTCAAGTATTTTAATTTAATGTACTAATCAGACATTATATTTTGTTTTACAAATTTACATAAGACACCTTTGTAATCAAATCTTCATTACGTTTGTTATCTTATATTATTATAATTGTTATTATAATAATATAAGTTTTTATCTATTGTTTGCTTATGTTGTTATTTATGGGTTTATGAATTATTTATGTAATTTATTGTTCGGTTCGAGATATTTTATTATACGTGGAAACCTTCCTCAACATGGCCTCGAGGAAGTAGTTCCTACTTCTTCTTCTGTCGTGCAGACAGCATGCCATAGTCAGATTCTGTTGACGAATTTGCAGAGGTGGACTGTCAGGGTGACGGGATTACGTCAATTTGACTTCACCTCACCTGATGTTTAGCTGAAGGCAAAGTCTCATGAAAGAGGGTCACCATTGCGAACACGTTCAGTGCTACAATGGTGGCGCTCAGCTTGACGGCCTCATCAGATTCTTTTTCACGCCCCGCTTATAGGACCCGGGACTATAGGAAGAAGGAAACACGAGCGCCGGCAAGGAATTCCAGGACTTAATGTTGCGGCAGAGAAAAGACTCACCGAACCGCTTCGTTCTTGATGGAATATTCTGTACCGTATGCGAGTGACATCTAAGCCTTGCACGTGTTGTCCTGTGTAGGAAAGGGGAGGGTGAGATTAATTGGAAGAGCTCATCAGAACATTCACCAAGGTAGAGACGGTAAAATACTGAAAATTGAAAATTGAATTTGAATTGCCATCGTGGTGTAAAAGTTAGAAGCTATCTCGTATCGTTTTTTTACAAACTGCAAATACTGCCCACCAATTCCTGAAGACTTGGATTCAATTGTGAACTTTGTAGTGTCTTCCAATGGTTCTCTTACCTGCACTAATAATATCAGTCAAAACTCACAAAGAAACCTTTTGGAATATTTTCGACGTGAGTTGCAAATTATTTTGCAGTGGTAATACACAGATAATGTTTCAGAAGTTAAAGTCTGTGTGTTTATATATATCTTGTTTTTTATTTATCCTCAATCAATAAGCCTATCGTAATCCACTACTGGACATAGGCCTCTCTCAATGTTGGGATGCTTTGGTCTATAGTGTCCACGCTGGCCAGACGGATTGGTACAGGGATTTATTTAGAGTTTCGTTCTCTCGCGGTGATGACTTCTCCATTTTCCGTTACTCCCTCACTTTTTTATCTGGTAGAGTTATTTCTATTTGGAATGTATAACGTGTGTCTTCCTTATGTAGTACATTTGATTTAGTAATACATACATACATACATGCATATGCTCACGCCTGTAATCCCCGAAGGGTTAGGTGTATTAAACATCCACATCACAAAATCATAGTTGCCTTCGGAGATTACGGACGTTAGCATTATGTATGTTTGTATGGAATATTTAAAATAATATCTTTTACAAAATCTTAACTAAGCCCATAACCAGGTATTTGATGATTTTGTTATTATAATAAACTACAAAGAAGTTTCGCTTGCAAGAAAATAACTACAGAATTTAACTGTCCATTTTATCCCTATCCACACTTGGATCCCTATTCACCCCATTTTACTGCACTAGTATTTTCTACTGTGTGACTACTGCTAATAACCTACACTCTGGCATACAGGATAACCCAAACCTGCAACCATATAATTGCAACAGTCACGCGGTCAAAGACTTCTAATTTATTTCTCCAAACTGCCAAGCTTCAGTGAAACTGCCAGATCTTTGCTTCTTCTTCTTATTTGATATGAGTGGCTCCATCGCAATAACCGCGGTAGCCTAGTGGTATGGGTACTGCTGAGACGAGGTCTCGAGTTCGATCCCAGGTTTACATTGGCACACACCAATGACTTTTCGATGCTTTTCAAAGTTATGATCAATACCTATATATAGTTAAGACTTTTACATGGAGTTAAGTTAATGTTAGTACACAATATAGGGTTGGGAAGAAAGGATGATACACTCAGGCTACCTTAAATGACATCTCAAGGCTGCCTTTTTATTCGTGCGAAAAATCCCCACGGACAACCCCCTTCTCCGCCGGAGGCGGATGGAGAGGTTATGTCGGACTCGAACCGACCAAAACACACGCCATCTATGGGTTTTTAGTTGCCGAAGGTGAGATAGTAGTCAACATATCCCTCGCACCCCGGCTCACCCGGGGCCGTCTCTTTCAAGATGACCCCCGTCAGCTTCTCAAGGTTGCCTAGCAACGAAAAACAAATTAAAATTTACCGATTTACGTCAATCTACTTGTTTTTGTTACCATTGTATGCGACGAGACGAATGTAGGTACATCTTTACAAACCTGTCCGCTAGTTTAGAAGATAATTACATAGGTACATAATTATTATCATACAGAAAAAATATGTGACTGTGGTGGTATTAATTATGTTTCTTTGTGGAAAACGGAAAATTTTTGAATAGGATTTGTTTTATTTTAAACATTATTTTCGGAAGATGTTATAACATGCGTGAAGGATGAAGCCCCATGGTTGAATAGGGACTGCTGAATACGAATTCAAAATAGAAATATATTAATATGTATTGTTTGTTTTCTTAGGCAAATCGAATTAGATATTTTTCGGTTTTGCTCTAAGGCTGTTTGCAGGGTCATAGAATGACTCCGTCCTCCTTGAGTGCGGGCCTGGGGATGACGGGTGGAATCGCCTGTCACCCTAGCAGAAGCAGGTTGCCAAAGACGGTGTGGGTTTTAGTCGATTCAAATCCCACACAACTGCTCCCACCGGCTTCGATGAGGGTCATATCCGTGGGGTTTTTCGTTAAAAAATTGTTAAATGAACAGAAATACATTCGCATTTATAATATTACAATAATCTATTATCTAGGACAATCTACACAACGCCACCTAGACCCATGGTAAGCATAGTTTAACTAGCTTGTATTATGGGTTCTAGAATGCGGATAAATATACTTAGATATTCAGGAGTAAGATACTGAGATCGCTTTTATAGGGAAAAATTTCCCATGCTACTTGTATCCACTCATGAATCAATTTGTTAACTAGCACTTTAATGCAGTCTATCATATGGTGTCAACTGTACTCACCTATAATAATCGGTTGACATATCAGAAATTATACCTGCTTTGTAATTGTTTGTATGTTGAATGTTGTATATGTATACTGTTAGTGTGTCTATAAGTAAATAAATAAAGAAATAAATAGATACTTTTTGTTTGTACATAGAAACACCCAGTCCAATGCAAATATTCATATTCATGTATACAGATTTAGTATTTCTCTAGTTGGGTATTGTTATGCGATTGTACATTTTTTTTTGGACATAAGTCGTGCAAAGGAAATATTTGCATTGAGCGGGAATCGAACCCACGCCTCCTGTGTAGCAGTCGCGTTCACTACTGCCACGCCACGGAGGTCAATATTAGTACATAAGGATGTCGCAATTTTCGTATCTTGTTCTTAACACTACAGACTGAGTACTCACGGTAATAATTACTCGCTCTGATAACGTTATCAGGACAAACAAACTGAAACGTGAGCAATGACATCAATATTTATTGTTACTCATCATGCACTTACACACAGAATTTGTGATTAATTACAGTTTTTTTTTATTCTGTTACAGGTGCGCAGAGAACTGAATTCGTGTAAAAATTCCAAAAGAAAGAAAACAAGTGAAACTGTGTTCCTAAAATTCCAAATTTAAATGCACGATACATAAAAATTCCAATTCATTAAACATACCGGTGTGAATTTGAAAAATCGAATAAAAACTAAATTGTGAGTTCGAAAATATCGACTTTGTGAATTCGAAATTGGTGGATAAAAATTGCAAAAGGTGTGTTTGGAGTTTTTAGTGGTTCTGTAACACTGGAGTGGTGCAAAGTGTGTTGTGTACATATGAGACGTTGTGTATGATGAGTGGCGAGTATGGGTGAGCCTCAGACCATACACAAGACCTGCGTGAGGGTCAACTCCGCGGATGACGACGAGTCGAGGGACGAGGTCGATCATGAGTTACCAAAGAAAAATCCTTTTGTGCGGGTAAGTTACTTTTTAGTTCAACTTATTAACTTTTCCTATTATTTTTAACTAAATTTGTTGTTTTAGTAAATTTGGGTGATTAACCGACTTCTTAAAAAGGAGGTTCGCAATTTGGATATTTTTATTTCTGATATTTTTTTTATGTTTGTACTCGCCTAAATTCGTAACCTTTGGATGGATTAGATTTTTATAAATAAAAATATTGTTACACCAAACTATGGTGTTTGTGGTACTGTGAAAGATGCTCTGTGTGATTGAGGGGGGAGGGGAACGCACCACTCACCCACGGTTTTATAATTCCAACGATAGCAACAGTATAATATTACTAATTGTCATAGAAAATAAACCAACGTACCCTTCAAATTAGGAAAAAACACTTCTTATCCGAGGAGATATGATTTTATATATATATTATATTATGTGCAAAAATGAAAAAAAATATGTTTTCTTGTATATCCATAACTGCTTAGAATCAGTAAACAGATTTGTCACAACATTTCTTAGTAACAGATCGCAGTAACCACTCACCATCAGACGGACCGTGTTCGTATTTTCTACCTCATCAGTAGAAAAAACTACTTTCGTCGCAACTCAGCATTAATGGACAGCCATACTTTATTATCATCAATGAATATATCCACATATTAAACATTGTGCTGTGAATATCTCTCGGCAAATCCACACAATATTACTTACAGTTGCCGGCATATATTTTGACCACAAGTCTGGAGAGAAATAAGACTTTATCGGGCGCGAATTATACCGATAAAAATTTATTATTGGTGGATTGATGCTATGCTATGAGTGCTGAAGATAGAAGAAAATTTTACATTCTCCCCACTGACAACACAAAACCTCTCCAGTGAGCTTTGGCTATCCTAATCATTGCCAGAAACACAACATAAACTCACGCCTATATCCGTTTGTAGGCAGAGGTGCTAGCACCCACATTTCGCCAGTTTATGTTTAGGTCCCAATGTAATAGGTGGCGAGACTATTGCCATTAACCGGGCACTTATAAACCTGCGATCAATACACACGTTACATAACTTCGAAAAGCATCGAAAAGTCATTGGTGTGCGCCATGGTAAAACCTGGGATCGAACCCGAGACCTCGTCTCAGCAGTCCATTACCCATACCACTAGGTTACCGCGGTTTTAAACACAACACAAGGTTTTTATGCACACAAGGCTCAATTAGTACGCTAAATATCGACATGTCCTACCTCAATTACATGCATAAAAGTGATTTAAGTCAAGAAATATGCCGGCAACTATACTACGTTTCTTAGTAGCTTAACTGGGGCATCAATTGTCTGCGGATCGACAAAAAGTGACCCAAGTGGGCCAATGACCGCAAATGTGCGAGTATACAAGTCACTGTTACTTCTACAGTTTATTATTATCATTTTATCTACACTCTAAGTCGCAAATTAAAGTTTGAAATATTCTCTATATATATATATTATATTATTAGATTAACCGCGGTAGCCTAGTGGTATGGGTGGTGGACTGCTGAGATGAGGTCTCGGGTTCGATCCCAGGTTTACCATGGCACACACCAATGACTACGATGCTTTTCGAAGTTATGTGTGTATTTATCGCAGGTTTATAAGTGCCCGGTTGATGGCAATAGGCTCGCCCCCTATTACATTGGGACCTAAATATACACTGGCGAAATGTGGGTGCGAGCACCTCTGCCTACCTCTTCGGGGATATAGGCGTGATAATATAAAAAAAAAAAAAAAAAAAAATATATAGGGTAAAAGCCGGATAGTTGCGCCAGTGGGATACTTGCCACGGTTTCGAATACACTATGTTACGGATGTAAGTGGCATTAGCGTTTTACTATAGTTGTAAGTACACCTCCCATAGACCTCAGGGCCACGTTAACCGTCACCATAAACGCAAGCGTTTCACTCGTGCAAGCGAAAATCTTCCGCGGTGAATCTTCGACAGGTGTCGAACTTATATTGGTAAGTTATTTCTGTTGAATATTTTTATTACTAATTGTGGTTTCAATCCATCTTTTATTTCTTTGCGTGCATTAGGCTTTACATTGCAAAGTTTATTACATATTTTTGTAAAACAATTATTATTTATTTAGCAAATGAAAAGGGCAAGTATCCGTATCAAAAAGGATAGTTGCCCTAGAAACTTGTGCGGATAGTTGCTCTGGGGGCAACTATTCGCAACTATAAATTCTTTCACGAACAAAGGCAAATATTTTCCATTTGTGTTTTTTTTATTCATTGTGGCTGTAACTTAGCTAGAATACAATAAGTATTTAAGTCGTGTGTTCTAGGCCCACCCGTGTCAGTACTTTTTTCAGATTATTTATTATTTTTATTTTTATACCACTTAAAGTGGTAGATGTGCACCTAATGGAAAAAGGTTGCCGTGGCCAATGGACGTACGTAGCCCCAGAGTTCATTCTACCCGTTAATAAAATAAAATTAATAATTAATTAACTTTTTAGGTGAGCAAAATTCCTCGTAAGTATCAGCGTAAAGCCGGCTTGGTGCCGCGTCACATAAGCTGGACAGAGGAAAGTTTAGGTCTTGCATTCCAAGAGTTGAATAAAAAAAAGGAATCAACTAAATATCGCGAATGTACGGGATACCACGGGATACGGGGTATAATTTTTGGCTATTTTTGTTATATTTTGTATAACGTTGATTAGAACTTAATAAAAGATTGCAATAAATAATAAAGACTGGTTGAGTAAATTGATATGAATTTGTTTTTCATCAAAAGTCATTGTGAGGCGTCTATCCCCGCATGAGGCAAGTATCCTCTCAAGTATTATTTACGTTAGGCAACTATCCGCTAGAGTGGGCAACTATCCTCTCTTTGAGAGGTCAAATAAAACAGGTTTTACTCAAAACCTATAATAACTATGTTCTTAACAATAGGCTTCTATAGTAGCTCAAAGACCTATAATTTGATATACACCTTGCAATATTCTTATTAAGCACATATTTCTTAATTATATAGCTTTGTTGAAAAGTGGCGCAACTATCCGGCTTTTACCCTATATACATATATTATATACATCGTTTATATATATTTCTATACTCTTATATAATTGTAAAAAGTTTTTTTTATGGCACGTCAATTTGACTTTGTTTTTATACCACTTAGGTGGCAGGCAAGCACACGGCCCACCTGATGGGAAGCGGTCACCGTGGCCTATGGACGTTTGCAACACCAGAGGCGTCACACACGTGCTGCCTACCCTTAAGAGTATCGATCGATCTCTCGTATCGAGAGAACGGAGCATATAGTGATTGGCTAGTCTGCCTCTTGTGAACCTGTGTGCATGTATAGCCCGCTAATCGCAATGCTCCGTTCTGTCGATACCTTTACATTACAAATTCGATAGCAGTTCATGCTAGTATTACTGTAGTTGTAGCGTCCATCGTGGACAAACATAAACATAAATACCACCACATCGCCACCTATTACATTGGGACCTACACATAAACTGATGAAATGTGGGTGCTAGCACCTCTGCATAGGCGTGAGTTTATGAGTTTATGTATGAAGATGACAGAAAGAAAGCTATTTTTTTTAACAAAAAGACTGTACGCTATTTACGAATGCTATCTGAATAAGCAATAAAAAACGGGTGTAGGTATAAATTACCTTTTAATTTATTCAATACGGTATTTGGTCATGGTTTATGGTTTACGAGGAGTACGGTTAAAAAGAGGGCCCTCGGTTACGGTACTCAATGTACCCATAGAGCAAAGGCTCGTGAATACCAAGCCCACTAGACAGCAATGGGATGAACAGAATCGGTTCAATATAGGGTTTAATGAATAAGAATTTTTTTATTATAATTTAGGACACTTCAATTTCACTTCACCCCGCCTGATTTGGACTGGACTTATCGTGCGCAAAATCCCCACGGATACCACCTTCACCAAAATCTATGGAGGTGATAATGTCGAACTCTAACCGACTAATACGCACGCCGTTTATGTGTCTTTGATTGATAAAGGTGAGATAATACATGACATATTTCTGACACAGCTAGATTCTCCACCTACGTGAAACTAGGGTACTTATAGGTTCCCTTATATTAAAAAAAAATATCACTAGGATTAGCCTCATGGTTATACATACTCAGATGATATGACAAGTGTGTAGTGAATCTAAAGTAACATAACATAAACTCACGTCTTTATCCCCGAAGGGGTAGGCAGAGGTGCTAGCACCCACATTTCGCCTGTTTATGTTTAGGTCCCAATTTTATAAGTGGCGAGCCTATTACCATGAACCGGGCACTTATAAACTTGCGATAAATACATACATAACTTCGAAAAGCATCGAAAAGACATTGGTGTGTGACGGTAAACCTGGAATCGAACCCGAGACCTCGTCTCAGCAGTCCATTACCCATACCAATAGGCTACCGCGGTTCTTCTAAATTCTAAGCGGTAGTCTAAAGTTCCTAGTTTCCTGGTTTCTAATACTTTCTACAAAGAAACCAGTCTTACCTTCAATTAGTATCTAAAAATAACTAGTGATTAACGCGTACCTATACCAGATGAGGTATTACGTTTTCCTCATTAGGAGACATTGAGGAAATCCCATGACAGTATCTTGGAATGTCGTTGTAAAAGTGACTACACTCCTCGATAGTTAGAAACAGGAATTGGACAAGCAAGATATGGCTTATTTTGGCTTGGCTTTTTTATGGTACTCCAATTTGATTCACTTCGTCTGATATTCAGCTGAAGGCAAAGTCTCATGAAAGAAGGTCACCATTGCAAACACGTACAGTACACAATGATGGCGCTCAGCTTGACGGTCTCATCAGATACTTTTTCACGCCCCGCTTAAAGGACCCGCGACTAGGAAGAAGGGAACACGTGCGCCGGTAAGGAATTCAAAGACTAAAAGCGGGGAAAACGGCATAGAAAAAGTCTGTGATTTTCTGCCCCCTAAGTGGTATAAAAAATATGTATATTACAAGCTAGGTCTGTATCTACATAGCACGTAGTATATTATAAAACATTATTACAAACGTAAACAATGTATAGTATCGTATACAATATGTCTTCTTAAATAAGTTTTACGTTAAATGTTTTAGAGAGAAAGTGTAAAACAAAGGTCCGGTACGGTCGTGTTAGGTGAAAATAACGACATATTTAGTGACCCATTGTTTTGGGAAGCCATGGGAAGTGGGAAATAAACACTTGGTAAAAATAACTTTCTAGTTGACACTAATTTTTATCGTTTTTTAAGAATATATTACTATACTAGCTAATATGTGAAGTCTTGGAGGTTAAAGGAGATTTGGCGGGAACGAGAAAAGTGTCATAACGCTCCTGTGTTGCATTTTCTATATTTGGTGTGAATTCGAGTTTTTATGTGTAAAAACGGTGGAGTTTTAGACATAACAGCTTAGACAAGAACTAGATTAGTGAATAAAGTGTTATAAAATAAAATAAAACTTGACATATAGGTCCTAGTTACCATGTCATAAAATTCCTTAAAAAATGGAGGGTAAAGTTTAATATATGAACAAAGTATTTGAAATTAGAACTTTTATTTATCTATAGTATCGAGTCGGTAAGCCTCAATGTACAATATTAATACACGAGGCCACATAAATACTTTTTGATATTATCTATTACATGTTATCTATGGTGTATTTTGCCGCCTAAAAAACAAAACATGGCCGCGCACTTTTTTTTTTACCGTCTTGAGCAAATTATTATAAAGAAGCAAAGTTAAAAACTGTACCTACTTGCTCACTTCTGACTTTTGATCACACTGAAAGTCTCTTTAATAATTATAAGATTTCGCGATATCTGATGCCAGTTGATCTATTTAGGTGCATGTTTAAATTCCTCTTGTTTTACATACCACGTAGTTATGTTTTTTTGTGAAAGTGTTGTCAAAATTACTAAGTTAATCGGATTAGGCACCCACACACTAGACTAGCTTGTTAGTCTAGTGTGGGGTCACTGGAAATAAGCTTATTTGTAAAATCAGTATCGATACCAGTGGCGAAGGGTCTCTACAACACGATTTCTGCCGGCTTACTAATAGGTTACGTGGTGCATAAGAAACTAGCTCGAGCTCATCAAAATTTTAAAATACACATTATTGCGTTATGCACCGGAATTTCCAAATTTAAGAATAAACCTCTCTTAAAATTACCGCGTGTGTTACCAAGCCCTTTGGCACAAATATGCCGCAACACTCCAAGCACGCGCTTCCGAGAACACCTCATTCGCCAATAGCCATCTTTAGCGATGTTGCTCAAGCGCTGGAAAGTGGTCGCTGTCACGCATTCAGTGACCAAACGTGTTTATTGCCTAACATGGGCGAGGCATAACCCTAAGAATAAGGAACTATAATGTAGCAGACATTTTTTTTATACAACTTAGGTCAGAGACAAGCACGCGGCCCACATGATGGTCAGTGGTTACCGTGGCCTATGGGCGAGTGTAACACCAGAGGAATAACACCCGTGCCGCAACCCCTGTAAGAACAGAGACATTCTGTGACATCAGCGCAAAAGATGGTAGATGGTTTTCCCACTGACAACACAAAACCTCTCTAGTGAGCTCTGGCTACCCTACTCACCACCGAAAACACAACACAAGGTTATTAAACGGCGATATTCTGTAGGGTGGAGGTACTTCCCCAGTCGGACTGCTCGATTGGGACGAATATACCCGTCGTGTCCTACCTCCTCCAGTAGAGATGGTAAAACTGGATTGTTTCGTTTAGATACACGTGAAACTTATAACACCACGTCGTTTTTTACGTCAAGGGTTATTAAAAATATAACTAAGCAGGTACGTCCACAGACGAAGCCGCAGTATAGAACTATTAAACTATTACGTCATTACTTATGACGTCAGCCAAGACCACAGAGTTCCTATACCAAGATACATTACGACGATCAATATTGACAACTGAATGAGGCGATTTAATCCTCCCATTGTTCTATGACGCATAGAGGCTTAGACGCAATGTGTGGACCGATTCGCCATCTCATTACCATTAATGTATAGTTCCGGGTTCGATGACTGGGATGGACCACCCTCTTTGACTTAATATCGATGCTAACTGTCTGTGGTAGGTGTAGAATAAATAAATAAATATTCTAGGACAATCTACACAACGCCACCTAGACCCATGGTAAGGTTAGTATAACTAGCTTGTGTTATGGGTTCTAGAATACCGATAAACATACTTAGATACTTTTTTTTATCATACATAGAAACACCCAGACCAATGCAAATATTCATATTCATTCACACAAATATTTGCACTGAAAGACAATCGAACCCGCGCCTCCTGCGTAGCAGTCGTGTTCACTACCGCCACGCCACGGAGGTCGTCGGAGGTGTAGAAGGTGTTTAATTGCCGGAGATGAGATAATACGAGACATATCTCTTGCACCAACCGCGGTAGCCTAGTAGTATTGATTATGGACTGCTGAGACGATGTCTCGGGTTCGATGGATAAATACACACATAACTTCGAAAACGCATCGAAAAGTCATTGGTGTGTGCCATGGTAAACCTGGGATCGAACTCCAGACCTCGTCTCAGCAATCCATTGCCCATACCACTAGGCTACCGTGGCTAAGTAGCTAAGGCTAAGTGGAATAAAAAATAAATGAATGCACTATAGAACTATTAACTGCTAATACAAAAGTGCGTCTAATATCTGCGCACGCGCTCCCACAGCGGTTACGTGGATGTAGATCAGTAATTCACCCAATGTTGCCAGTGTGACGACACAATTGCACCGGCCTGTTTCCCACGCAATTGGCAACACACAGCTGTGAAATATACGTATTAGATTCTAGTTTTAATATGTGCCTTTATCCTTTAAAGCTATATATCGTATCTTCCATCATATCCCAACGACGTCCTTTGATATACCTATATATCTTCATATTCATGTATATATATTTATGTATATATCTTTCCCATTCGCCGTAATAATACCCCATACTGCCCCAATTTCTATTCGGTTACCATATTCCATCCTATGGTTGCCGGTAATCGAACTCGCGTTCAATACCGCCACGCCACGACATGGCGCTATATTTGCGCCTTTTCCCTATTCCAAAGAAATCTTTTATTTTTGTATTTATTTATAATGCTTTAAGCTTCAAATAATTTTATACAAAGGCGGACTTAATGCCATGAGTATTTTTTATCAATCAACTCTATATAATGTTTCCTAATTTTCAAAATGTACAAATCTCCAAAAGCTTCATTCTCTTAAAATTCAAAATCTTACTAAGTTAGACACTATTATTGTAGTACTAATCATGTTCTTCATACATCATACTTAAGACCTCACATTTATTTAAGATGGTGAGAAGCCGTATTGACGTGACCTATGTATAAAAATATATTCGAAGATTTCAATCGCGCAATCTTAACGTAAGTACATGCGCGAGCGCAAACACCTTTGCTGTTTATACAGTGACCCGAATTCTGGCCGAGCCTATCTCAATAGTTCCCTTTTGTAGGCTATTTAAACCTTATTTTATAACCAGCAAGGTATATTTTTAAGTGTTTATATTCAGAAGGTGATCTACGGGTATTAGGCGATACCTTTTAAAGTGTTCATCTAGGGCCAAATTATGTTGACGTTTGAAGTCCAAAAGGCGTAAGTAACATCGGGTTTTCAAAGAAAAATGGTCCTAAACGTCATTAAAACTAGTTTACAGTAGTGATTTTTCTTTAAACTTTCGTTGTCGCTTATAGCTTTTTGATTTTATCATTTTTCGATATGCAGGAATTTCTTGTAGATTAGGTCGGCACTTACAATTTCTTAGATATATATACTTAACCTTCGCCTGCAGGGTGTATATGGTGGTGTATGGTATTACTTAAGACGTTCATAAGTACCAAACGTTTTAATGTCAAACTATGTAACTTCTTAAAATGAGGTGCACATGAGTCGATCTGTTAAAATGGCTTAGTAGACAAAGGACTTATTCGCAAAACGCCTTGCCCCTTGACATAAAAATATATCATTTAACGTTGTTAACGTAAGTTGCATAGTAGTTGATATTGATAATGTATGATTTTCACCACACACCACACACACCGCGATCATGGCGCTTGCAACAATGCCGAAATATCGGTTATTCAATGAAATAAACAAACATGGTAAATATCCCGATAAATTTAACAGTGAATAGTGGTTGACAATCGAAGATTTGCTCCTCGACTCTATTTGTAATTGTGAAAAACTTGCATAATAATATACCCTACCAGTATTATAAATAATTATGATATTTGGATAACTTCATGAGTATATGTGTATTTATCGCAGGCTTATAAGTGCCCGGTTGATGGCAATAGGCTCGCCACCTATTACATTGGGACCTAAATATAAACTGGCGAAATGTGGGTGCTAGCACCTCTGCCTACCCCTACTATGTTATGGATATAGTTTTTTACATATTATATTCACAGTGAGATTTCCAATTTTTTCCCTTGCGGAAATCCACACGGATACACCCCGCCGAAGTCAACGAAGGTGGCTATATCGGACTCGAATCGACGGACATAAAACCGCACGGTCATCTTGAGCCACCAGTTGCCCTCACACTCGATCTAAAGGCCTATAGAAATGTTAATGTTCTCCTATATTCCTCATTTATTATTGTTCACTAACGCGCGCCTCATTTGAACAAAAGAGTAAAAATTGTGGGTTAACGACGCCCGCTTGCCGTCTAATGGCGACTGGTATTCACAGTTATCATTACGACTGACCGCACGGGGCCTGGTAGTAAACACGCCACTCACTTTTCTTTGATGCTATGATGAGTATCATATCTTCTATCTATCTATCTATCTATCTATCTATCTATCTATCTATACTATAATATAATTGTAAAAAGTTTATATTTGTCCGCGATGCACGCAAAAACTACTGAACGGATTCCGATGCGGTTTTTTTTTGTTTGAAGAGATTTGGTCCAACTTAAAACCTTACGTTTGTTTGAATAGAGCTATGATTAGTACCTAATATAAAATTCAAGTTGAACAGATGGCGCTTAGGTCGCGATAACCGACAGCGACGAGCGCGGAGACGCGGGCATAGACTATATTATATACCTATCGGCTATAGCTGTGCTACGCAGGAGGTTCGGGTTCGATCCCCGCTCAGTGAAAATATTTGTATGCATGAATATGGCTATTTGGACTGGTCTGGTTGTGCCTTGGAGAGCTTTTAACTTTTTTATTATTTAACTTTTTCTAATAAAAATTTAAAAGAAAAAGTTAGTTACAAAATTTCATTCATATATTATATCTTCCTGCCGGAATTCACTTTTTAAATTTACGCAAGGTTCTTCCTGAAACTAATGGACTCATTAATAAAGAAAAGTACCTAATTCTCAAGGCCTCAATCCTCATTCATCGATGAAAAAAGATACCTAGCCGAATTTTGTCAAAATAGTCGGTAGGTAGTAATGCCCAGTTTTCGTTTTTGAGAGCGTTCCCATAATAATACTCTGTACCTATGTATGTTTATTACACAAAATTCGCGACTAAGGCGAGTATAATACTATTCATAGTATCATAGACTATGTACTTACATCATCGGGCAGTCCTTATCAGATATTAATTTCAAATAGCAATGCTAAAATCAATTCAATACACCTCCATTTGTCACGGTCAAACTAACGTCATAATCAAACAAACAAATGAATCTGAACTCTATTCACTGATCGCAAGCTATAAATTAGTATAAAATAGAAATAAATCAGAGTTATAAGTCGGTAGAAACAAAGGAATATGGAACTTATTTTCAGTGATACAGAGTTGAAAATAGATAGATGTTTATTGGCTAAGTGGGTGGCATAGTTTACATACAATAAGAATTAATTTTGGTTTAAGGCCCAAAGCTTGTATGGGTGTCAGATAAAAGGGAGGAAGGTCTTCTGTAGTAGTAGTATGGGGTCGAGGAGATAGGGATTCAGATGTCGAAGGTTGGGAACGAATCCATATGCAGACACTGCAAGGATGTCCTCCTTGATGAGACGATGAAAGACCATTACTTTTCGAGTGCCAGACAGCAAATGAATCTTCTGGAGAAGAGCTACCCTACATCAGAGAATTTCAAACACCTACAATTGAGAAGAAGAGCCGTCTTCGTTGAGAAGGCTTACCCTCTCAAATGTAGGGACCAGGTTGGGGTTGACGTTATTTTTAATCGTGCAAAAAATCCCCACGTATGTCCCCACCGGAGCCGGTTGAGTAGGTTATGTCGGACTCAAACCGACTAACACGCTCGTCGTCTTTGGGTCTTTAGTTGCCGGAGGTGAGATAGTAGCCAACCTATCCCTTGCATCCGGGCAGACCCGGGGCCCTCTCTTTCGAGATAACCCCCGTCGGGTATAGGGACCACGGTGTCCCCAAGTTGGGGTTGACCCTAAGCACCCAAAAGTGTCGAAATGTCCGCAATAGCTCTAGAGAATGCACTCTAATAACAAGATAAAACGAACAGGTAGGTAAATCGTGAAAAAAGTAAAGAATAAACAATACATGCGTTGTCGTTTCGGGGGACCTCCAAATGGTGAAGCACTCCCACATATTTTCGAAACGATTTAAAGTTCCCCGACACGACTACGCATTTATCTTGGATCGATTTTAATCAAATATAGTTAAGAACACTCCCGGCTAATTCAGCTTTCGACCAAAAAAACTACATCGAAATCGGTTCATCCGTTCAAGAGCTACGATGCCACAGACACACACACACACAGTCACACACACACACGTGTCACTTTTAACACCGTCGTTATTACGTCGGGTTTAATAAAATACCATAACCTACCTAATCCCCGTTATATTTTTTTTCTAACATAAATTTTATACTTTATTGAACCTGCCACCTCAGTCACCGCCGTCGAACTCTCTCACTGACCCATCATTACCCAGTATCATGTCACAATCGGAATGCCACAAAGTACTTGTACTGGCTACAAATGACTCGAGTCGAACCTGCTGGGCCCATCCCACATTCTCGGTCCCAAATGCCGCGTTCTTTGCGAGGTCGCCTCGAGGTTGCACGTTCGATCTCTCGGCGAGTACTATTAGTGCTAATTGAATGTACTTATACTCCATACTATATACCGGTTGATTTTATAGTGGTAGTAAAATCGTAAGGAAGTCCTAATTTGGCGAATAACATTTTTTTTTTACACGTCCCATACATTTTTCTGTTCACATGCACATTATTGCCATACATAAAGTATTTTTTTTTTCAAAATTAAAACTTCCCGTCGATTTTGCTACCGAAACTGTGTGTGAAACAAAATATTCTATTTCCGAAACCACTATAAAATCACCGTGTATATACATTTTGTTTCCAATCGAAGCTTAAGACCAATATAATTATAATAAGCACTTGACTATGTATATTATATGTACACATGTTTTTGCCAATAAATATTATCTTATCTTATCTTATCTTATCTTATCTTATCTTATCTTATCTTATCTTATCTTATCTTATCTTATCTTATCTTATCTTATCTTATCTTATCTTATCTTATCTTATCTTATCTTATCTTATCTTATCTTATACACCAAGTCATACGAACCCTCAACCAGCTTTAATTGAAAATTTGCGTCTGAAAACTCATGAAAGTACGCCCCATATACTCCATTTGTTTAGGTACTTAAATAAAAGTAAACAATCTTGTGGTAACTTTTTATAAAAACACATGTTAAACAAATTGGGCTACTAACTGACTAACTAGTGGTTCGATACCAGTTTTTAGTCTTTAAAATGCGTTTCTAAGCAGAAAAGTATTTGACCTGAGTTTTAAAATAAAACATCAACAAGACGGAACATTTTATCCGTGCGCGAAATTCCCACCGATACCAATCCCACCAGAGCCGGTGAGGGAGGTTATGTCGGACTTGAACCGACTAAAACGCACGCCGTCTTTGGGATCTTCCCTTTAACTTCTTGCGGTCTCCATTCTTTCATTCTTTTCACTTTGTTACATAGCATAAAACTAAGTTGTGTTCTCTGGCCCTATTTTTCATGTCCTTATGTCCCTTTGTATGCTTAAATCTTTAAAACTACGCAACTGATTTTGATGCGGTTTGATGTATACAACATCATGCTACGACCTACAGGTGCGGAGCAGGAATGAAAAATGTTGCAAAAACGGGGTGACGCAGACGAAGTGGCGCGGGTCAGCTAGTATTAAAAAATATGAAAAAATCTATAAACTAAACAATATTTAGCAACATGAAGTTACGTAAAATTATCTGGTATGAGTCCATAAAATGATGTCAATTAGAATAGATGTTATCACTAATCAGAATTAAGTTGATGTCAAAATGGTACGTAAAATACCTTTATTTATTACATTAAACAGTAGATAATGTAATAAATAAATTGAATTATTTATTTAAATATAAAACATGGATGTCGTAGCTATTTCTAGTTTTAAAACCATTATTAATAGCGTCCGGTTTTTGTGACCAAATATGTACAGTGAGCTTCAAAAGTCCCTTTACAATTCGAAACAAAAACTGTATTAAGTGATGCCACTACATAACTACTACCGTCCCCTGTCTTTACATCTTAGTACTGCTTACTGACTTGATGAAGAACTTAGATAAGTTCGAGTCCAGGACTGGGAGGGAGCTGAGGTTAAGCACACGTAGGAAAAACCTGAAAAGTATAGTTCACCCCAGTTTGAATGTAGTGCGACATAGTGCTAAGGTGCAGGCGGTAAATCTATATAATAAACTGCCCCTGGAGTTAAAAAACATTGTTAGCGTTACTGCTTTTACAAATAAATTAAAGTCACACTTGCTGGAAAAATGTTATTATAGTATCGAAGAATTTATAGAGGACATATAATTTTGTTTTGTATTTTTAGATGTAAGCGTAACATTTTCAACACAATTGTATATTGTTTCTGAAATAAATGACTTATGACTTATGACTTATGACTAGTCTTAGAAGCTACTAGATCATAAATCTACTTATTAATGTAATTAACTTTAGGATACTACTTGCATGAGTTTACTTATTTTCTTATAAAGAAAAAACTACTTTTTTTTATTTATGGCACGTCAATTTGACTTTTCCTCGTCTGATGGTAAGCTGAAGGCAAAGTCTCTGAAAGAGGGTCACCATTACAAACACGTACAGTTATTACAATAGCGGTGCTCAGCTTGACGACCTCCTCAGATGCTTTTTCACGCCCCGCTTAAAGGACCCGGGATTGTAGGAAGAAGGAAACACGTGAGCTGGTGAGAAATTTCAAGACTTAATCTTAATTTTATTAACGCAAGCTATGTTACTTTGGGTTAAATTAGACTTAAGCTGTCAAAGGATTATACATGTCTTAATGAGTCCAGAAACTTTTGAGGTCCATTGTACTTAATCTTAAATTTATATAAAAGCAGACCTGTACGGTCAAAAGCCGCGGGTAGCCATTAAATAATAGACCACCATTGACTGGTTACCCGTGGCTTTGTCCATACAGGTTTTAAATAAAACCCACGTGTTAATACGAAAATAGCAACAGAAAAAAAATACATGTGTAGTATACTACCGCGGTAGCCTAGTGGTATGCGTAATGGACTGCTGAGACGAGGTCTCGGATTCGATCCCAGATTTTCCCATGGCACACACCAATGACTTTTCGATGCTTTTCGAAGTTATGTGTGTATTTATCGCAGGTTTATAAGTGCCCGGTTAATGGCAAAAGCTCGCCACCTATTACATTGGGACCTAAAATTAGAATGTTTACTGTTTTTAATCGAATTAGATTGAAAAAAGTAAATGCTCCGACAGGACTCGAACTAGCTATCTTTCCCTTACAGAAGGAATTTAATAAATGAATGAATTTAGAATTAATGATTGTGCACATAAAAATATTTTCAGATTTTATTTTTGTTCAGAAAAATGTTTAAGGAAATTAGATGTTTAAATTTTAAGAGTATGCAGTTATAAAGTCGAAAATTCAATGGCAGTTTTTGTAATCTGAATGGTTTGACGTCGCCGTGATCTCCAACGTTTCTAATAACATAAAGAAATAACCAAAACTAAATTAATCTTGTACATTTCCTTCCTATATATTTAGTAGAGCATAACGTATTGCAAAAAGCGTATCATTTAAACCATTTGAAAGTTATCATAACGCCTGATATTAAAGTTGCTGCAATGTTTCTGTTACATATTTTGTTATGTTGCTATTACATATTTTGCAGGCGCTTGAAGTATCACGGACAGTTTTTGTATAGGCGTTTGAATATTCTTCATGTTATAAATTATACAATTTTAATTGACAGTGCCGTAATATTGAGTTAATTGATTACTTGATTAGTTAACTGCTTTCTTAATTAGAATTCAATCAATGTTGCTTTTTTGTTTTTGTTTTTTTTGCAACAAGTTTTTCAATTTACTCAGGAGTTTTTTTTGTTGTGTTGTTTTAGAAAATGCTATACAGGTGGTGACTAGATAGAGAAATGGTTACTGAGATGATTTGAACTTGTAGAGAGGATTTGCGAAAGAACATACATAACGAGATCGAGACGAGGTCTCGGGTTCAAGCCCAGGTTTTACCATTGCACACACCAATGACTTTTCGATGCTTTTCGAAGCTATGTTTATAAGTGCCCGGTCAATGGCAATAGGCTCGCCACCTATTACATTGGGACATAAACATAAACTGGCGAAATGTGGGTGCTAGCACCTCTGCCTACCCCTTCGAGGATACAGGCGTGAGTTTATGTTGTTATGTTATGTTAAATTGTACGCCTAGATATATACAGTAAAATCTCGAATCATTATAAAATTACTCAGAGTTTTTTTTCCAAAATGTTTATCTAGATGCTATCTCCATAATACCCGTTAATTACTTTTTAATAAAAAGCGTGTGTCCAATGCCGGTTACATAATTATCTGAACACATACGATGTCGGTGTATAGATCAATATCTGTAATACCAACATTACATGATCTTTTATAATTATTTTTAGTTGTTATTTTTTATTGAACCAGTATCCGAAAAAGGAGTGTAATAATTATTAACGTTCGTATATAAATAATTATTATGAGTTTATTTCTGCTTCTTGAAGTCATCTTCTTAATGAAGGTCGACACATCATCTTTGAAAAAAGGATTTCGTTTTACCACTGGTTCTTTAAGGTATTCTTCTCCTACAGACACTGCGTTTATTCATTCTTCTATACCTTAGCACAGAGTATAAATGTGGGCTCAATAGGCTAGTAGCCATAGTTGACTCAACTGAACGAACGAGAAGTTTGAATGAATGGACAAAAGGTTTGAAATAAAAGATGGCGATTGAATTAAATAATTATTTTAAATACTTGTAAAGGTTTAAATCTAGCCTCTGTGGTGTGAAGGTAGTGAAGGCTCGATTTCGATCTCAGTGCACATATTTGTAGACACGAATATGGCTAATTGCACTGGTCTGGTTGTGCCTCGAAGAGCACGTTAAGGCCCCGGTTGCCATACCTACATGAATATTAATGGCAGTAGTTACGGGTAGTTAGAGCCCTTAAAAGTCCGACTAACCTAACTACAAAACTTCGATATCGCCAATTTGGTTGTGGAGGTCCGATGGCAGCCGCTTCATGAAAAATATAGAAATTCAACCGCATCTTAGTTAGACTAGAAAGCTGACCCCAAGATTAAGAGTACAGAAGACAAAGGAAAGTGTCTCGGTCTTTCGATTGACAATACAAAACCTCTCCAGTAAGCTCTGGCTACCCTACTCACCGCCGGAAACACAACACAAGGTTATTATTCAGCCGCGGTATTCCAAATTTTGTCCAATCATCCCGCGCACGCTCAAGCTGTGGAATGAACTCCCTAATGTGGTATTCCCAAGCGACTACAACATGAGATTCTTCAAGAAGGGCATTAGAAGATTTCTACAGGATAGGCAACACGAGTGTGACGCCCCTGGTGTTGCTAACATCCATCGGCCACGGTGACCGCTTTGCATCAGGTGGGCCGTGTGTTTTTCCCACCAAACTGCCCAGAAACACTTTTCTCCTGCTTTTTCTCTCCATCCTATGGTTGCCTGTAAGAGATTGCCGCAGAGCGATAAGGCCGCCAATTGTATTTACCAGCGTTACATTGTATTTTGATCTGTATCTTTTTATACTTGGTGTACAATAAAGACATATTATTATTATTATTATTTTTTGTGTAGTTTTTTACTCTCAGCTCATCGAGCTGGTATTAACCACATTTACGGGCCGGAACCAAGTAAATGCGGTGTTTGGGAGTGTGATTGAGGGTGTGTAATTTCCGTGTCCTCTAATTGCAGGAACTTTCTCACAATTCTACATGTATTTAATATTGCGGCTTTTTGAATAGGTGTTGTCTTTCAGGTCTATTAGTTTAATACTATGGTGTAGATGTTTAGGGATAACTCCGGTGGTGGACACTACTATTGGTACTACATATACCTTGTCTTGCTTCCAGATTCTCATGACTTCGTCTTTCAGGTCAGAATATTTATTTATTTTTTCAGTAATGGTTATTATTATAATTATTATTTGTCAGCCACCCATTGTACAAATACATAGCCCCAATTTCTCGCCAGTAGGTGTACTACCAGAAGTAATAAACACAAAACTACCACCGCTGACCACAGCCGGCGTTCTCATTAAGCCCAGGCGCACAATAAGCGCTCTCAGTACCGTTACGCTTGATAAACTGTCTGTAGTTCACCAACCAGTCTCCAATCGCTTCCGTATACAGGCGCATCCTCTTAAGGCGAAGACTTGCTTATACAACCTTTGCTCAGACTTATACACAACTTAACAAATTCACTTCTTCTTTTTCCGTCGAAACTAAAAAAAGTATAATCAAATAGATAAATAGTCATCTATATTTTATCTATCTATCTATCTATCTATACTGTTATATAATTGTAAAAAGTTTATGTTTGTCCGCTAAAAAACTACTGAACGGATTTCGATGCGGTTTTTTTGTTTGAAGGGGTTTGGTCCAACTAAAATTTTACGTTTATTTGATTGCAATCGGTTAATTAGAGCCAGAGTTACGTTTAGTAATATAGAATTTAAGTTGCACAGATGGCGCTTAAGTCGCGATAACCGATAGCCACGTGGGCGGAACCGCGGGTATAGGCTAGTATGCCATGTTTTCTCTTAGAGTGTATAGCTTTTTTAAAAGTTATTTTTCTGCTGCTGTTCACACCAAAACGATATATCTAAATAAATAAATAAGTTTAAAAAACTGAATCCCTTTTTTATACCACTTACCTAGGTGGCAGTCAAGCACGCGTGGCTTCTTATGGAAAGTGGTTACCGTGGCCTATGGATGTTTGCAACACCAGGGGTACCACATTCGTGCTGCCAACCATATACAGAAGAGGGGAAAGGGGAAGGGGAAGAGGTGAAGAGTTTCGGTGCTGTTAATGCAGAAGACAAGGAAGGGTTTCTCGATCTTCCCACTGACAACACAAAACCTCTCCAGTGAGCACTGGCTACCCTACTCACCGCCGGAAATACAGCATAAGTTTATACCGCGGCATTCTGTAGGACGGAGGTACTACCCCAGTCGAACTGCTCATTTAGGACGGGACCGTTGAAAAAATATTAAACATGAAAATATCAAGGATAAGCCGTGTTCATATGCCACTTTTCTCTAAAACATATTGTCTTATTTATTTATTTATTTATAACGTTTACATCATCATTTTGTTAGAGTATGTGGGCTATTACGTTTTAGAGCGTGATTTTTTCATTGAACGGGTGTTTAAACTTCTAAACAATCAGTCATGCTAAAGCAAGAAATCTTTATAATTAATGTTGCCTAAGTTTTTAAATACACGTATTAATTAATTTCGCAAATAAAACCAAAATAGGTAAATACGTTTCCACATTCGCCAATAAATTTCCAAATATTGCAATTGCACAATAATATTGATCACGAACTGTGCCTTAACAATCGGCGCACGCGCATGCCAGCGATCTAGCCGTGCGCATTCTCTCGTTGAACGCGTTACGGTGTACACGTGTACGTTCGAAATTCGAAATAAAAACAAGTGTAGTGCAGTGTGTGATGTGTGAAAAAATGTGGTTTATCATTTTGTTTTTCTTTTAGTGATTTTATGCATCACTGACATGAAAACTATCGATATTTTGGAGGTATGCTACCATATTATATTAAAATTTAATTTCACGCCTTGTTGATTGTGTTAAGTTGACTGTTCCGCTGTTAAGTTATGCAGGCAATGGTTGTGGGTTCGAATCCTGGTCATTATAATACCAATATGAATCTCTTATAATACTGTTTACATGTACGCTATTTAGGTTAACTGGAGGAGTTAACAATATTAGTAGATACTTTCAGTTACTAGTAAGTCTAACCAAATAGTAAAGTCACTAGGACAATAGCCAAGGCTCTCTTGGGTCGTAGGGCTTCCTAGTTCCTGTCCGAAACATAATATTGGAATAGTCCTGGTATAGAAAACTTCCATAGGCCAGGGTAACCACTTTCCATCAGATGAGTTGTGTGCCTATCTGCCAGCTAAGTAAAAGAATAAATTCGCTGAAATATTTCCATTTTCTGTACACTTTCTTTCTTCAAGTAACTAAACATTGTTTATATATGTAGGTACTAGCTGATGCCCACGGCTTCGCCCGCGTGGAATTTTGTTCCCGTTCCCGCAACCCTTGGGAACCTTTTCCCGGGATAAAAAGTAGCCTATGTGTTATTCCAGGTTCTAATCTACCCCTGTACCAAATTTCAACCAAATCAGTCCAGCCGTTTATGCGTGAAAGAGGAACAAACATCCATCCATCCATCCAAACAAACTTTCGCCTTTATAATATTAGTAGGATAACACAGCGCAATCAATGTCATGAAAATTTTCTTAATCAATTATTATGTTAAGTTTTCAAATCAAATTCAACTATGTTAGTCAGAGATAATGGAGCTTTCTAACGACAAAAAATTTTGAAATCGGACCAGTTGTCTTTGAGATTCGTTTCATACAAAATCTTAACTCTTTATGAATCATACATAAAATATCCCCGAAGTTTCGCATAGCGTGTCTATAAAAGATTTGTTTGTTTTTCTTGTATAATTTTATTCGTTTGTGTTTTATCAACTAACTTGTCAGGCATACTTGGCTGCTTGATGGCATCAAGAAAAACTGTTTGTCTTAAGATGTATCTCGAGACCACGTTTCTCGCTATTATTTTAACTTGAAAATCGATTAAGATTTGAACTTTACTAGATTTGATTAATATAATGATTGAATACAAGACTTTATATTCTTCAGAGCATAGGCAGAGGTAAATATTATATTTGCGGTACTTCTTTGGCATAGCGTTGATCACAAACACTTTAAAGGTTTGATTCCGGATCATTGCAAATATTTGAATGTGTAAAATGTTTGCATTATTCTGAGTGTTTCTATATGTAATATAATTGTAGGCAAGTACCACCATACGTAAGTAAGTAACCTTACCACCTTAAGTATCCCCGTAAAAGCCAAGATAAAGCAACTCTTTTTTTTAGTAGTGCGAAAAATCCCCACGTTTAAAACGAGGCGACTTGATCATCCGCTGGTTATAGGCTATATAAAATGTCACTTAATCTAACGTGGCGCCCTCTAGCTGCCATAAAGTACTGTGTTAAAAAATAATTTTGAGTTAAATATGTCTTTTTTATGGCACGTCAATTTGAATTCACCTCGCCTGATGTTAAGATGAAGGCAAAGTGTCATGAAAGAGGGTCACCATTGTAAACACGTTCAGTCCTACAATGGTGGCGCTCAGCTTGACGGCCTCATCAGATGCTTTTTCACGCCCCGCTTAAAGTACCCGGGACTGTAGGAAGAAGGAAACACGTGCGCTGGCGAGGAATTCCAGTTGTCCAGTGGAATGTCCAGTGGAATGCAAAGAATGTCGTGTTTGGCATCATATAAAAGGGCTTGAGTAAGAATACAAAACTTTTGTACACTATAATAAATTTCCACTGCTAGAAATAGGCCTCTCCTATTGCGCGCCCTATTGTATCCCGGTCCTCCTCCCAGTATGTCGAAGAATTTTCGCCGTCTGGCTAGAAGGCATCTTAAGTACCTTTTATTTATCTATACACAAAAATTATAGCAAAAATACATTTTAAAGTTTCACTATTACTACATAGTATAAAATAAAGTCGCGTTCTCTGTCCCTATGTCCCTTTGTACGCTTAAATCTTTAAAACTACGCAACGGATTTTGATGCGGTTTATTTTAATAGATAGAATGGTTAAAGAGAAATGTTTATATGTATATAACATGATGCTACGACCAATAATTACGGAGCAGTAATGAAAAATGTTGTAAAAACCGGGTGACGCAGACGAAGTTGCGCGGGTCAGTTAGTGTATCTAATTTTTCTTATGTGCTAGTATCAAAAACTCTGACCACTAAACTAGGCGCAGGCCTGTATTTTAGGGGTAAGTGCCCACCGTTCAGAGCTAATTTGTAAAACATTATGTAAACTAGCGACTACAATATGGGGTTCTTCAAGAAGGGCATTAAAAGGTTTCTACAGGGTAGGCAGCACGTGTGTGACGCCTCTGGTGTTGCAAATGTCCATAGGCCACGGTGACCGCTTCCCATCAGGTGGGCCGTGTGCTTGTCTGCCACCTACGTGGTATTAAAAAAAAAACTTAACTTACGAAGCCGCCCCTTTGAGATTGTCACCATCTGGCTAGGGGACATCTTACCTTCCGTTTGCCATGTCGCGGTCTCTAGCAGCCATCGGTCCTTCGACAGATGTGGCCAGCCCACTGCCATTTCATCTTGCTTATGACTTGTCTAATATACATAAAAGTCATTGGTTTCAATATGAAAAAGAAAATTAATTGTTAGCACGTTTGTGTCGTGGAAAGTCTTAAGGTATGATTTCGCAGCCGACCGCCGCTGACCGCACACTAGATACAGCGTCCTGTGATAAAGTTAAGAATGTGATAATATTATTATAATACATTGCGGCTTTTCAATTGTGCCGTTTATTCGTATAGAAGTTTAACAAGTAATGTACGACACGTCTTCCGACCGCACGTATTGTCCAAACTTATTGAATGAATTCCAGTCCCGTAATCCATTCGTTTGTCTATGTCTACACATTTTTATTTTTATGCATGCATTACTTTTTAAACCTCGATATAAATAACCATTGAGAAGCAGTAAGGAATTGAAACAATGAATAATATTATCATATTCAAGCCTATTTTCTAGTGTGCTTTTGTCGTATGCGGTCTGCGGAGGCGGCCCAGCATGGGCGTGGGGATGACGAGAGGAGACGCCTGCCACCCTAGCAAAAGCGGGCCGCAGCGGCGACGGTGCAAAGTTCACTTTAACATACCCGGGGGTCAAACGGGAACAACGTGGTTCCTACACCCGAATGGGGTCATTACTATAAAGAGTTGGCCCCGGGATTTGCTGCGGTATGAGGGATATGTTAGCTACTATCTCATCTCCGGCGACTAAGGACCCAAAGACGGTGTGCGTTTTAGTCGGTTCTAGTTCGACATAACGTCCCCTACCGGCTCTAGCGGGTGGGAGAAAGGTATCCGTGGGGATTTTTCACAAGATAAAAAAAAACCTATTTCACGGTACGCTGTAACTGCTGCATGCGTGTGCAGTTGTCATATGCGGTCGGCTACGGAATCATATCTTAATACATAAACACGTAACATACCAATGTTTACAGCAGTTAACTGTCAGAAGTTTTCTTTTATTTGAAACGTTGTGAAAGTCCTTATTTATCTCGACTAATGCGAGGTTATTGCTTAGAACCCGGTGGTTGGAAAGAAAGTACTTATTATACATTTACCTGTTTTGCAGTAAACCCGAATGATTTTTATATATTTAGGTTGCGAGTAACACGTAGACCAAATATTGAATGGACGTCCTATGATTGAAAATGATGATGATGATGATGACGATAATCATAAATAACATGCGTGAATATTAAAACATAAGTTTGAAATTATTATAGACTACTTAACTACTTAAGTAACCGTAGTAGCCTAGTGGTATATGTATAATGCTTTAACAGCTGATGTGGTTGATGTTCAAGAAGCTCCGTGACTCTGTAGTTAGAGCATTGCCTCGCAGGTTCGACTCCCGTGTAACTTATGTGACTACCATTATGCTATAGTACATAATATCACTAGACTTGTGCAAATATAAATGAAACTTACACAAGTATCTTCCTACACACGTTGCAATATATTTGTGCAAACCAAAATTTGCGCAAGCCATTAACCTGTGTTTTGGCTGTAATGATAGAAACTGCGGTGCTTACTTCAAATTTCTTAAATTAAACATTTGACCGAAGAACTTATAATTTTCCTTGGAAATTAAAATTTTATTTTCATAAAACATATTCGTATTCCTCAACTGTCAACCGAACAACACATTTACAGAGTCAACATTTATCACAGGTTTGCACATAAAGTATAACAATTAACTCCGTCTCAACAAAACGGAGTTAAAACAAAAATTGAAGTTAAAACGTGCGACCAGTAATTTTATAAACGTAAGATAATGAGAGACATTGGCAAGCCTGTCATGGCGTCTGTGTTATTATCGAATTAAACTTATATTTTTGTTGCGGAGAATAAAACATAAAAGTTATCATATTTTTTACTAGACAATACCCTGCGGAGCTTCCAATAATTACGTGAGGTGTTTATTACGGGAGAGGTGGTCGAATTAATATAAAAATATGTATTTAAAAAACTTTTTGGTTGATTAGGTGGGAGAATCGAGTTTAAATATCCCGATATCTCACTCTCACCAAGGGGGTGATCTATTACACTAGCAGGAACAAGTCCCGGGGAAAGTTGTGGATACCGTAGTCCTACATTTGAGAGGTCCTTCGATAACCCTGGGTCAGCCGGACTGCCAGAGGATACTCGGCAACGGCCCTCGGCAACTGATGGCTCGAGGCCGCCGTGCATTTTTGGTCGGTTCGAGTCCGACATAACCACGCGCGCAGACTTCAGCAGGGGGCCATCCGTGGAAATTTACGTATGAGCAATGAAAATTCTTAAAAAAAATATCAAAACCACATCACGTAATTAATGGATGCTCACTAAACCTATGATTTCATGATTGTGGTTAACTTTCGAAGCATGTTACATGTGCACGTCGAGCTACGTGATGCTTGGTGAAATTACAACGACAACAAAAAAGATTAGTTAAAATGGCGTAACCGACAACACTATATTATTTGAATACCGATACTATGTGCCATCTAATCTATAGGCGAACTAAGCATTGATATTGAGTTATTTACCATTTATTATTTGGAGCTTCCGAAATTTCGGCGCTGTTAGAAACTTACTGAGGAATGATATTACTGGCGGTTACAATAAAAAATAAATTCGGCGCTGTCAGAAACTTAGGGAGAAACAAAAGTACTGGCGGTTACGATAGAAAAAATTAAGACTAAATAAGAGATACATTCGCATTATAATATCCTATACCTATAAACATAACATAAACTCACGCCTATTATCCCCGAAACAGTAGGCAGAGGTGCTAGCACCCACATTTCGCAAGTTTATGTTTAGGTCCCAATGGTGGCGGGCCTATTTTCACTTACGAACCTGTGATAAATACACACATAACTTCGAAACGTCATTAGTGTGTGCCATGGTAAAACCTAGGATCGAAGCCGAGACCTCGTCTCAGCAGTCGATTACCCATACCACTAGGTTATCCTATATGGGCTTTTTTATTACCGCTCATAAATAAATTAACAATTAAAAAAACCTAGTAAGTACCTCTCTTAAAAGAAGTATTATGACTTCATATAAAGTTACCACATTATCCCTTAGATTCCTTTTCCCTTGTATCGTTTATGTTACTTGCGACCTTTACATATTCAAGCACCAATAATATTGAATGGATAATTTCTGATGCTAACGTCAATTTCGCTGAAGAAGAAGTAGGTACTTACTTGAATTAGTTACTTGTTGACGATATAGCGGGACTTTAGGAATGCTTAGAATATTTATACATGTATCTATATGGTTAGTGAAACCTGGGTATAACTTGGTTCATTAAAGAAAGGTTTTATAAATGGCGGACGTTATCACTTCCTCTCGCTCGCACCCTAGCACTGTCTATACTCACTCACGCGCGTACCGTCAACACAAAAAAAATATTGATCTTTATTTTCTTCCACGCTGTGTGCTCTTGATGCGATGAATAAAAGAAAGGATTCTTAGATGTCGGTTTGTACTTGCGTTGACAGATAGTACACCTAGCATACAAAATTACATTTTTTTTTCAGTTTAAAAAAAATATAAACAAGACCGTTGTTCATAATAATGTTAGTTCTTTATTTTAACCAACATCATGATCTTGCATGATCCTCATTATAGAATGTGATATACGTTCCTTTTTCAGGATGAAAGGACTCAATGTGCGTTTAAAAGGACTCTATGTGTAAAAGTAGGTACTGTTTCCGATGAAAACAAAAATAGATGCCGTCACGTGTCGCGGGCGAAGCCGCCGGCCGCAGCTAGTTGGAAATTATTACGACCCGGTCTTGTTTTTATTATTTTTCATATGAAAAAAAAAATATTTGAAATTTTATATGCTAGCTGTACTTTCCGTCAACGCAAGTACAAGCCGCCATTTATAAAACCTTTCTTTAATGCACCAGCTTATATTAATGCAATTGTATGGTCCGATAAGTTGGGTGTGGGAGTTTTGGCGGGAACGCGTAAAGTGTCATAGCGCTGCAGTGTTTCATTTTCTAAATTTGGTGTGCATTCGAGTAATTATGTGTATAAATGGTGGAGTTTTAGACGTAGGACGTAGGACGTTAAGCGTAGAAGAGTAGAATATTGTACCTAATTGTGATTTTTCGTGTCAAGATCTCCCTAAAAAAGCTTCTAGAAAATTCTCCACTACTTTACTGAGGCCACTATCATCCTTCACCGTCATCGTCATGATCAACAATCATTCCAACTAAATTAACTGAAGATATGTTAAAAAATTTGAGCCGCAGTAGCCTAGTGGTATGGGTAGCGTACTGCTGAGACGAGATCTCGGGTTCGATCCCAGGTTTTACCATGGCACACACCAATGACTTTTCGATGCTTTTCGAAGTTATGTGTGTATTTATCGCAGGTTTATAAGTGCCCGGTTAATGGCAATAGCCTCGCCACCTATTACATTGGGACCTAAACATAAACTGGCGAAATGTGGATGCTAGCACCTCTGCCTTCGGGGATATAGGCGTGAGTTTATATTATGTTATATTATATTAAAAAAGATGCCCTAAGTCTGAAATAATCTTTTAATTTTGTGCGAATGATACATTTAATTTTATATAATATGTAATTAGCTATTATAATAATGTACTTAATAGTATTTATTATGTGTTTCGTAACTTCTTGCGCTGTTTACATATGGAATAGAATTTATAATAGTTTTTTATCAACACATTGCATGTTATATAAAGAAGTACAGTGTGTCAGATAAAGCGGTGATTATGACTTTCTTCAATTTCTTTTATTTATTTTAATATAATCATCTCGTTGAGTTTGACAGCCTCCGTGGCGTAGCGGTAGTGCACGCGATTGATACGCACGGGGCCCGGGTTCGATCCCCGCTCAGTACAAAAGCAGCAAATGCATGAATGCTGTTTGCACTGGTCTGGTCGTGCCTCGGAAAGCACGTTAAGCCGTCGGTCCCGGTTGCCATACAAACATCTATGGCAGTCGTTACGGGTAGTTAGGACCCTCAAAAGTCCAACCAGTCTGACTTAGAACTTCGATATCGCCATTGGTCATTAGACCATTGGTTGTGGAGGTCAGATGGCAGTCGCTTCACAAAAAATATGGAAGTTCAGCCGCATCACAGTTAGACTGGAAAGTCGACCCCAACTGAGTTGGGACAAGGTTCAGAGAACGATGATAATATATTAGATAGGAAAAACTGTGAGACCCGATTCCTTGCTATACGGTATCAATTCCAAAATGTTGAGAAGTAGCCCTCATATAGAGAGAAGTATTAATTAATACATATTTAATTAAGTATTAATTATTAATGACAATTAGCCCTTAATGCACCTAAACCACCTTTCTTCATGTCCATACAAACCTTAAAATATATCAACGGGATGAGTTGTCCGATTCAATAATTGCACTAGACAACTCATCCCGCGGGATAAGATCGAGTGGGGTGACTTGACCAAAGCCACCGGTATCAATCGCAAGGAAATTAGTTACGTGCTTAGCCGCACAAGTACTACCAATCAACGGAGAGTAGCCTGTTGCAATAAGAGAGTTACCATCACTATTTCTAAACTCAAACTTGTTTGTCAATAATATTCATATCCGCTCGCACTCAAATAACATTCAAACGGAAATTGTTTAGAAGGCCGCAGATTCCGCAGCTATTGGTAAACTATTGGTACATACTTGTGATTAATGAAATTATGAAGTAATTAGCTGACCCACGCGAGTTCGTCTGCGTCACCCCGTTTTTGCAACATTTTTCATTCCTGCTCCGCACCTGTTAGTTGTAGCATGATGTTATATACATATAAATCTTCCTCTTTAACCATTCTATCTATTGAAACAAACCGCATCAAAATCCGTTGCGTAGTTCTAAAGATTTAAGCATACAAAGGGACAAGAAAAATAGGGACAGAAAACGCGACTTTATTTCATACTATGTAGTGATTAGTATATTTAATTATTGGTTACCTATCTTAATCCCGAATTTTAATATTCCGAATATCATAATCCAGAAAACGTTTGGCCATTTATTCATAATCCCGGTTTTCCAAATTCCGAAGTTTTATTTGCCATATAATCGCAACTCCGAATTTCATTTTCCTATTTATTCATTTGTACGACGTTTTATAATCCAGACGAACGAATTCCAAACATACGAAATCTAAATGCACAAATTCCAGATGACCGTAATCCATATGCACGAAAGCCGAATTTTTAAAACACAAATTTTTGAAATGCAGTTTATTGATATCCAGACAAACAATATCCAGATTTTTAAAAATTAATCCAATGGAAAAATTACAAGGTAGCTAGCACTCGCCGGCCGCTGCCGCGGCACGCTCGCTTCGCTCGCTCGGCTCGTGCGGGGGTCGCAGTTCTAACCTAACCTAACCTGCTGAGTCGAATTTGACACTTAAACCTATCTGTAATAGGCAACTAATATTTCTAAATTACTTGATGTATATAAATTCACTGACTTTTACTATACCTGTACATAGTTTAGATGGAAAACGATTGTATGGGAACCAAATAAAAAGATTATAAAAATTTGGTAAAAGTTTATTTGGAAAATGGTACGATGGGAAACAAAAAAAATTATTCTGAGAATCTGGTTTAACTATATTTGGATTATGAAACTATGGAAAACAAAAAAATACTATTTGAAAATTTGGTTTTAGTGCACCTGGAAATTGATTCATCTGGGAAATGAAAAACGGAATTATAGAAAGTTGTCATTCATTACATCTGTCTTTTAAAAGTTCTACCAACCGTTTTCGGGGTTTTAAGATTCGGGTAACAGAAATTCGATATTTCAATAGGTTACCTTAATTATTCTATAGGCAGAAACCGAATTAACATACGTACAAACTGTGTATGTGTCTGTAATTGTGACACTCTTTAATAAGACTTCAGCTGCATAAGGCGAGGTGAAGTCAAATTGACATGTCTTAGAGCAAATATTCTAGGATAGCCCGGAGGCAACTCGGATATCGCAGAATGACCTCTGTCTTCCTTGAGTCATCTGTCACCCTAACACAAACACACACAGGTCGCGGCGGAGGCGCAAAATGCATCTCCCCATACCCGGGGGCTAGCTAAGACACCGTGGTCCCCACATCCTAAAGGGGGTCATCTAGAATGAGAGGGCTACGGGTCTGCCGGAGTGCGAGGGATATGTTGCTTACTATCTCACTTCCGTCAACTGAATACCCAAAAAACGGCGTGCGTTTTAGTCGATTCGAATCCGTTATAACCTCCGCAACTGGCTCTGGCGGGGAAGGATTCCCATGGGGATATTTCACACGATAATTATTATGGAAATAAGCTGTTCACTCAACTTGCTATTCAGCTAAATTTTGTATCTAGACTAAGTAAATTATTGTAAAAAAAAAGTTTCTTGCCGGAGTCTTCTCAGGTCGAGGCCTCGTTTCGAACCAGTGGTCCATTTCCTCATTGATCTATAAAATGTTGTTGATATTGACGTTTTGTAAGTTCCGTTTGCTGGTCTATGCAGAATAAATGATTTTCAATTTGATAAAAAGCATTTTTTGGGTCCACAACACGTGCTTACACATAACTTACGAACAAGCCATAGCCCTCTTTTTTTCATCGCAGTCGAATAAAACGTACCATTCATCTGCCACCTGTTCCAATTCTATATCCTTATACATTTAAACCGTGTAATGTAAGACATTATGGTACAATGTGCATCGGATGACCATATCTTTTATTGGTACTTTTTGCCCTTGAGTGAAGTGGCCGAGGCATATGATCCGGGTATAGACCTAAATGAGATGAGGAAGAAAAAGTGTTTTATTGAGTGGCCACTGCGGTCTACCTTAAACAGAGTTAATGTACAAACTACCAGAAGAGAAGAGAAAGTGTTTACTATCATCCTATGTTATGAAGAAGTTTAGGAATATTTGCAAAGAATATAAATATTTTTACTGAGTAGGAAACAAAACCGTTCCTCCTGCGTAACAGTCGTATACAGTACTGTCACGCCTCAGAGATGTGTCTAATATTTGACAAATGAAAAAACCGGCCAAGTGCGAGTCGGACTCGCCCATAAAGGGTTTCGTAGCATTTTTGAGTTAATTGAAAGAAAGGCGAAAATTGCGTTTTATGACGTATTAAAAAAACTCATTAGTAGATCTCGTTCAAACTAATTTTCGGTGGAAGTTTGCATGGCAATGAACATCATAATAATATATGTTTTTAAGATTTATCATTGTCTTATATTAGAAGTTAGAGGAGGGACACGTTTTCCCACTTTGCAAGTGTCTCTCGCTCAAATTATTTTGTTTAAGAAACAATCAGAAACATGATGTTAGAAACCTCAATATCATTTTAGTAAGACCTAGCTATAGATCAAACCCATGCGTGTGGTACCCATGGGTTTGATGAAGAAGAAAAAAATGAGTTTCAGTCAGAGAACTGTGAGAAAGAATATCATCACTCTACCTCATCCGAAGAGAGTCGTAAAAGGCGTCGATAAATACGCAGACGATATAATTATTATCACTGTAAAAGAAGGAAAACTCGAAATAAAACCTTGTACCAACCCGTCTGGACAGCGTGGAAGTCTTGAAACTGTGATATTAGTAGTAATTCATCATTTCAGCAATAAGACGTCTAGTAAGTTGTAGTAACGTTTATATTTTTAACGTTTCAGTCGGTTCGAGTCCGACATAGCCTCCTCAACCAGTTCTGGTGGGTGGTATCAGTGGGGATGTTCCGCGCTATAAAAAAAATAAAGCTATATGATGTCTACTGCTGAACATAGGCCTCCCCCATCGACTTTCAATCCCTCCAGTTGGAGGCAGTTTGCATCCAAAGGAGATCCGGGACTCTTACTATGACATTCATCCATATAGCTCCGATCCGTTCTACCACGTAGAACTTTTTACGTACGTACGAAGTAACACGTTAGGTAGTAACTATTTATTTATCTGTGGTCCTACGCCTCGTATACCAGTGCCTACATGGTCTCAATTCGGCTCCAACAGCCATGGAACAAACTCAAACTCAAACTCATTTATTGCGAAAATGCGTAATTTATAACTAACATTCAGTAAATAAAGTCGTCCCTCCATAATCGACCCTGAAGGCATGCAATTTCACAGGTATTTTTAAATTAACATTGATTATGCACTAGTAATAATTATATAAAAACAGAAGCGTGTTCATGAAACTAATATGTATAAATTAAAATGTTAAAAAAAGTTGCCCTAAGTCTGACATAATCTTTTAATTTTGTCCGAATGATACATTTCATTTAATATAATATGTAATTAGCTATTATAATAATGTACTTAATAGTATTTATTATGTGTTTCGTAACTTCTTGCACTGTTTACATATGGAATGGAATTTATAATAGTTTTTTATCAACACATTGCATGTTATATAAAGAAGTACAGTGTGTCAGCTGAGGCGGTGATTATGACTTTCTTTAATTTGTTTTATTTATTTTATGCACTTACATTTCTTCTTCTGTTAAATCATTAATCATCTGTATGCAATGAAAACTACACCAAATGTATCAATAAGCTTATATTGTTATTGCATAGGAGGAATAAAATAGAACTGAACACAATTTACACAAAGCTGTTATGTCTAAAACTCCACCATTTTTACACATAAAAACTGGAATACACAGAAAATGCAATACAGGAGCGTTATAACACTTTTCGCGTTCCCGCCAAAACTCCTGACCGAACTTACTGAAGTGCAAGTGACAGTTTTGTTCCCGCCTTGCGCGGGAAAAAATGACATGACATTTTACGTTCGGGATTCGCTTCGCTTACATCATCATTCATTCATCTCTTGTAATTCTTTGTAAAATCGAATCGTTACGTGCATTAGGTGAACTTCTGCTCGCAAAAAACCATTGTGGTTTAAACCGATGGTTTGATCACTGTTTTGTGATACCATTGCAATATTTTGGATAAATATATTACATACATATAAATATAAATGCAATAAAGGTTACTGAATGAGCAATAGAATAGAAATATCTTACCGATATGCCACACAGCTCGTCAAAAAGTATTGTCGTAACAAAAGATGACATAAATTACCTATTTCGAAATAAAAATCATTCAGCTACATTTACATTAAATTTAAGTAGTCATAATATTTCATTATTTAAGTCTTCATGATAAGCAATTATTGTTAAGAAATAAGTCATATTAATTTATTATAATTAAACATTGCATAAAAAAACAAAACCTAAATAAACAATGATTATAATTTTTGTTTTGTGATATCATTGTAAGATTTTGAACGAATAAAAAAAGCTTGGGATCGGCTTTCCAAGTTGCCCGTCAGGATACTAACTAAGATGATTCCTCCTGACACCACTTGAGGTGTTATGGGGAATAGGTGATTCCCAGACCACTGGGGTTATCATTTGGTGGTGTCATGGGTAAAGAGCATTATTATGGATTGTTTGTATGTATAAATGGTCTTCAATTCGACTTCGACCGCACTTGTGTTCTGGTATAACTAATGCTCAATCAAACAATCGCAGTCCATTGCTGGACACAGGCCTCTCCCAATGATGGAAGGCTGACCTACTGTTTCCACGCTCTGGCCAAACGGATTGGTATAGTTTTATTTCAAATTTTCCTCCTCTCACAGTGATATCATCTGCGTATTATTCCATTAGTCGCCTTTTATGATACCTTGCGAATATAATGGGGTGGTGATAAATTTATTTCTCGACGATGATTTTTTTTAGTAATAATAATTTATTTCTAATTTGAGATTTATTTAATTAACTAGATACCTATTTATACATACTAATCATTCAAAAACAATCATGATATATTATATATTTACTCCCGTGGCGTGGCGTTAGTGAACGCGACTGCTACGCAGGAGACGTGGGTTCTATTCCCGCTCAGTGCAAATATTTGTGTGCATGAATATGAATATTTGCATTAGTCTGGGTGGTATTTACAAAAAAAAGTATCCAAGTATGTTTATCCGCATTCTAGAACCCGTAACACAAGCTAGTTAAAAATATGCTTACCATGGGTCTTGATGGCGCTGTGTAGATTGTCCTAGAATATTTATTTATTTAATATTTATCATAAGTATCTATAATGACACAAAATGTAACTTTTTAAACCGTATATTTATCAGGCGTGAGTGTCTGCAGAGCTATTCCATGTAACATTTATGGTTTAATGTCGCGGCTTGCCGTGAAGGTGGCGCGTTTCCTGTCCGATATAAATAGGTGAAACCGGAGAACAACAATCTATGGAGTTGCCAGCGATGTGAAAGTTTTTGAAAAAAATATTCTAATGTGCTGAAAATTTTAGCATTTACTATGATGAAATTCTTCTAAACAACATAATATATTATTCTAGTCCTACACAAAATATTCTAAATAGTTTCATACTACATACTACATACATACATACATACATACATACATACATAATGCTTCCTGTTTCCATACCCACATTTCACTAACCATTGTATTCTGTCCCACGTAATAGGGGGTGAGTCTAATGCCGTATTTGGGGCACTATTGTTGACTCGAGCCATGCTTCTGTGGCTGAGTCTGGGCTGTATATAATTATGATATTATACAGCCTTATCCTTTAGTCGCCTTATACGACACCTCATGGGAAGAGATAGGGTGGCCCAAATTCTACTTTGCCGGGACCTTCTACATTCCAATTTCAAAAATAGCGTTAGGTACGTGCTCTCCGAGGCACGACTAGACCAGTGCACATAGCCATATTCATACATACAAATATTTGCATTCAGCCGTAAACTTTAAACAAGGCGCAAAAGCATCTGATGAGGCCGTCAAGCTGAGCGCCACCATTGTAGAACTGTACGTGTTTGCAATGGTGACCCTCTTTTATAAGACTTTGCTTTTAGTTTAATATCAGGCGACGTGAATTCAAATTGATATGCCATAAAAAAATAAAAAAAGTTAACTAAAACTGTGGTTCCTGTATAATAGCCATTGCATTCACTACCGTCATGCCAAAGAGGCTGTAAAACAACTTAAGTAAGTCTTCATTTTCTTCCCACTTGTCTAATAAACATCTTAATAACATAAATCACGTCACCTACCGAATAAATCACTCATCATTACAATCTAAACACAACACCTTAACCATATTAGGCTTACATAATCACTACATAGTATAAAACAAAGTCGCTTTCTCTGTCCCTATGTATGCTTAAATCTTTAAAACTACGCAACGGATTTTGATGCAGTTTTTTAAATAGATAAAGTGATTGAGAAGGAAGGTTTATGTATGTATAACATCATGCTACAACGAACTAGTGCGGAGCCGAATTGAAAAATATTGCAAAAACAGGGTGACGCATGCGAAATTGCGGATTATTCCACTATGATCACCTGGGTGATCAAATTCCACATGATTTTAAATTATTTTATTTGTTTCCCTATATCACCTGGGTGATTAAATTCCACATGATTTTAAATTATTTTATTTGTTTCCCTATATCACCTGGGTGATTAAATTCCACATGATTTTAAATTATTTTATTTGTTTCCCTATATCACCTGGGTGATCAAATTCCACATGATTTTAAATTATTTTATTTGTTTCCCTATATCACCTGGGTGATTAAATTCCGCATGGCGCGGGTCAGCTAGTAACTATATTAAAACTTTAAAAGTGAAGGTCTGTCCACACATTTCCTTGCCCGTTCAGGTCGTTGCTCGGTCATCGTCTGTTGCATAATAACGTCCCTAGGGCTACCATGGAGTGGTATTACTTGAATTATGTCATTCATTTGTAACATTGTAGAGATACATCGTAACTTGTGAAGCAAGAATGGAACTGAATGATTTCGTTCGTTACTTGAATTACGAATTGATCATAGCATTGAATTCTAAGATAGAAGCTCAATAATTCAATAACGTAGGTACCCATATGACACCAAATTTTGATGCTTATCTCTTTTTTATGCTATTTAGGTGGTATACAAGCACATGAACCACCTGTTGGAAAGTGGTTATCATGGCTCACGCATATATCGCGGGGATATAGGCGTATAGTTTTAGGATACAACGGTATCTCCCGTCCCAATTGAGCAGTCTGTTAACAGAATACCGAGGTTAATAATAACCTTGTGTTGTGCTATGGGTTATGGACTGCTAAGACGAGGTCTCGGGTTCGATCCCAGGTTTTACCATGGCACACACCAATGTGTTTTCGATGATTTTCGAAGTTACGTGTGTATTTATTTATAAGTGTCCGGTAAATGGCAATAGGCTCGCCACCTTTTACATTGGGACCTAAACAAAAACTGGCGAAATGTGGGTGCTAGCACCTCTGCCTACCCCTTCGGGGATATAGGCGTGAGTTTATGTTATGTTATGTTATCCCAGTATTGACTTTACCGCGATGTTTCCGAACTGCATTTATTCTCTATAAATTGGTCGGTCAAATAAAAAGGTTGGGTACCATCTGCTTGGACGTAAGACATCGCATTCCAGCTCATAACTCAACGGGCAACCACTAGTGTAGGCACATAACATAACATAAACCCACGCCTTTATCCCCGAAGGGGTAGGCAGAGGTGCTAGCACACATATTTCGCCGGTTTATGTGGAGGTCCCAATGTAATAGGTGCCGAGCCTATTGCCATTAACCGGGCACTTATAAACCTGTGACAAATACACACATAACTTCGAAAAGCATCGAAAAGTCATTGGTGTGTGCCATGGTAAACCTGCGATCGAACTCGAGACCTCGTCTCAGCAGTCCATTACCCATACCACTAAGCTACTGCGGTTATTATCGGTGTTTAATATCACTAGTGTAGAGTATTAAAAAATTCCAAGTATTGAAACTTAACAAATAAATACATAACCGCTCTCGGAGTGCCCGAAGCGTTCGGAGGCTCCGAATGAGTGCCCATTCACCAAATAACTGGTGGCCTACATTCTACTAACAGTAGTCGAGTGCTGCATTACACTACATTATCGGTTGAGGCGAAGTATTTCAAGCTGAGCGCCACCATTGTAGCACTTAACGTGTTTGCAATGGTGACCCTCTTTGATGAGACTTTGCCTTCAGCTTAACATCAGGCGAGGTGAAGTCAAATTGACGTGCCATAAATAAAAAAAAGCGTAGCTGTTTAGAAGGAAATAAGTTTGTATGTGTAGTATATTTGTGTGTGAGGCCTCTGGTGTCGCAAACGTCCATAGGCCACGGTGACCGCTTCCCATCGGGTGGGCCGTGTGCTTGTCTGCCACCTGAGTAGTATAAAAAAAAATGTAGTGCCGCTAATCGGGTACTTTGTAAACGAATGGGTATGCCGAAAATAAATTCCTAACCGAAAATGTAGCAACTAAATAAAGGCATAAAAATGTTGACCCAATTCCTTGCTATGCGGTGTGAATTGCAAGGAAAATAATTTACATGTTTAACTGCACAAGCACTCCCTATTAACGTCTTGGAGAGTATCAGACGAACTTGTGTGAAATACGATGCATTTTGTAATAGATTTTCGCCATATAATGCCTACTGCCATAATGGTCTTATTTTAAAAAGCCCTTCTTCAAAGTTATTATCATATACTACAGCTTCCGTCCAGCGGCTTCCCACAAAAGTCGAACAAGTCATTAATATTTAAATACTAATCTGTACATTTCCAATTCCTATCATTAATAACTCACTTGTCAACTATTCTGATTGATTTCAAGCCAAGATTTATTTTACTTATATAAATTATGTAATATGCATAAACATACCTTTTTATGCGCAAAATCCCCATGGACACCACCTCCGTTCGAAACCGGTGGAGGAGATTATGTTAGACTCGAACCGACTATAACGTCTTTGATTGCCTGAATAATACCTGAGATAATACAATAAATACCACCCTCTCCTATCCTACACAGGACAACACGTGCAGGGCTTAGATGTCACCCGCATACGGTACAGAATAATGCATCAACAACCAAGCGGTTCGGTGAGTCTTTCCTCTGCCGCACCATTAAGTCTTGGAATTTCTTACCAGCTCACGTGTTTCCTACTTCCTACAGTCCCGGGTCCTTTAAGCGGGGCGTGAAAAAAGGGCTGAGTGCCACCATTGTAACACTTAACAAGTTTGTAATGGAGACCCTCTTTCATCAGGCGGGGAGAAGTCAAATTGATGTTTCCTAAATAAAAAATGAGTATGTTTATCGGCATTTTAGAGTAAGTGGGGGTTCCCCTACCTCCCCAATATATTTGCTTATACGGGAACTACGTGTTAAATTATGATGAATTATCTCATTAATATTTCAATCTCATAGTATAAGGCATTAAATTTTATTATGCTTTATAAAAACGAAAGTTCATCTGACATATTCGCCATAAAAAATGTGAAGGTATTTTAATATAGTGAATGCCGTGCAATGATTTCTGCGTATGGCAGACAAGATTTTTGGCCTAAAAATTAAAATAAATGATAAATTATATATAGGTATATATATAATTTATCATTTATTTTAATATATACCCATAGTTTTATCAACTAACAATTTAACAATTTTGGTAATGCCAATAAAAATATAATTGAATAACAAATTATATCACAATTACAAAGTGAATTCAAAATCTCAGAATACAGAAGACATTTTTAGAAATACCAAAGATATTTTAGAATACAGGATAAACTTTTTAAAATACAGAAGGACTTTTTTAGAAAATAGAAAAAACAAAGGTGGGAATGTGTTTTAAATTTGAAACGAGGCTCAGAAACTAGATAATTTTGATTCTTGTCTGTAATTAATACAAAAGCAAGGCAAAGGTGTGTATCCTAAGCTTCGCTGTATTTTTTTCATCAGTCATAATCTCGTACATTGACTTAATGTGTACCGTTGTTAGCCTTATCTGAATATTTTCGCGATTATTACTCTTAAAAAAAATATGCATAATAAAAAATACCGTTTACTAAAAAAATTATAATAATAGCTTGTAATAGACGCCATTAAAAAAACGTTGAAAAAGTATAATGTTACACTCTATTACCTAATCTATAACGCGTGCATACATATTATAAATAAATGAATCGCAAAATATGTGGTTAGCAAAACGCGTTGACCAATTCGGTAATTCTTTTTTCAAATTTTCAGAAAAAAATACTATGATGTAAATAAACCTCATTTTAAGTTTTTTTGACGCCATGACATATTTTAATAATAAGTCTACGTTATAAGCAATTATTATTATTAAATAGGTCATATTAATATATTATAAATAACCATTGCATAAAAGAAACAAAACAAAAAACTATAATAATTATGATTGTTGATTAAACATAATCATTATAAACAATAGACGTATTATATGTATATGAATACAATACAATTACAGAACATGCTTGTCATTAATAAAATATGTCATCACAAGTAAATGTTGCGTGTCTTAATAATTACAAAAATTTAAATAATATTAAAAAACATAATTAGTTACACAATACACGTGAAAAAATACAAATTCAATTCATATAATTTTTTCATTTTTCGGCGATGTATCATGTGAGTACGTATATTTATTTTATTTACTCCACTTAATCAATCAATCCTATCGTAGTCCATTGCTGGACAAAAACCTCTCCCAAAATTGGGATGCTTTGGTCTACTGTTTGCACGCTGGCAGACAAAATTTAAATATGATCTCAAAAACGAGCGACTGACGGTTTTAGGGCTGATTCGGTCACTATAACCGGTGGCAAATAAAAAAAAACTGTCTTAATAAGCGACATGTCATTATATCTGATTAATCATCTCATTAAATCAAACTAGTTAACTAAACTTCAGTATGTCATTACGTCATTATAAGCAGAGTCATAATAACCGAATTCTACAGTCGTATACATGTTACAAAAATAATAGATATCCTCACATTCCTCCCTTCGGAGTAGGCAAATTAAATACAGTGCAATAGGTTTATGATCTTATCTTATCTTATCCACTGTAATCTTATTGACAGCCCTTACGAGTAATCTTATATGTACTTATACCTACTTAGTGAAGAGATTAAATGCGGTAATTATGTTAATAGGGGATTATAGTTGAATTAGAAGTTATTTAACATACTTCCGTGTTAAAAATCTGAGTTAGTAAGTCATTTGTGACTCTTGTGAAGTATTTTACAGTAAAAATATTTAATATAAGGAGGGCAAGAGCAACACACACATATACATATATTTTAATTAGATTTTTATGTTTTTACTCGTTTATATTAAGACATTTATATTGTTTTTATTTAATATGTTACATTTAATCCAAGGTGTTTTTCTAAATAAATGAGTATTGTAATAGTGAATGTGTTTAATTAGTTTCACCGAAGAAGTAGCCCTTCGGCCGTCTACGAAACCAGAGCTACGTAACTAGTTACTAACTAAACATAGTTCGTACTTGTACGATACCAGTTACGTACACACACGTTTTTTTATTTCAACGAAATTTGGTATCTAGTTCGTAACCAGTTACAGTGTAAGAAATCCGGAAAAAAACCGGAGCTTTCTAGAACTAAACATATTCGTCCTTGTGCCACACATATTTTTTACTTAAATGAAATCAGGGGATTATTAAAAAACTTTCACTTTACTTTGTATTTTAACCCTATACCCAATCACATATTATTATTATAAACCCTCGCAAAAAACAAAGTTTGCCGGGTCCACCTGTTTATGAAAAAATGCATCATGCATATTCATCTATCAATGAATTGTGACCCAATTCTTATCCTAATCAACTTTTCTGAATAAACGTTGCAGTCTCAAGCGCAACAACGATCGAATTATAATATTGTAACATCAATAAGTTTCAGAACGATGAGCCATCATCGTCTGTGGAAAGAGAAAGGCAGTTGATCGACGGTTACCAGAGCGTGACAGCGTAACCGACATTCAAGGGTTAAGCGAGTCTCAGTTGTCCCACTGGCTAACTAATCATGGCGTACTATTTGTATCGGAAGGAGGATATCGTGGTATACCCGTCCTAATTGAGCAGTCTGACTGGGTAGGATCTCCGCCCTACAGAATACCGCGGCTAATAATAACCTTGTGTTGTGTTTCTGGTTTTGTGTTGTCAGAAGGGGTGTTGCAAACGTCCATAGGTAACCAATTTCCATTAGGTGGGCTTTCATGTGCTTGTCTGCTTTCAAAGTGGTATAAAAAAATAACTACACCAGTTAAGTCAATTACATATTACCTTTTAGCTATTACCATCAGTAGGATATATTAAAGACAATATTAGATAATAAATTAGGGAAAAAAATCATGTTGTGTAAATGAAGCGGTAAAAGAAATTCTATTGTTTGTAATTAAATGTCGTATTTTTCTTAATTACTTAACTGTACTTACCATCATTTGGAACTTGACATCTTATACCTAAGTACCCGTGCTTCACCCAGGTGGAGAGCCTAGGTGAGGCACAAATCCAATCCCGCATTATGCCTATTAATGTCAAAATTCATTACGCATTATCAAACTGAATGAATGAATGACCGCCAATGAATTTTGAATTTCGAATTTACACATTCGAAATTCAAAATTAATTCCTGCCCAAAAACAGTGACATAATTTAACTTGCTTGTATGTATCACATGACGTTACATAATATTGATAACCCGTAATTTGATAAGTTTTAACATAATCACATAATATTATAAGTTTCGAATAATCGCTATTCAATTATTTAATAAATAATATTTCCGTGTGTTTCCAACGAAAACATTAAATATTCGTATTCAATTACGATTACGTTTATTTCAATATAATGGCATTCGATTGTTTACTTGATAGAGACTTCTGGTACCCGTACACGAAAAAAGAATCGAAAGAATGCAGTGCAGGTAGACTCGTAATGCTCCGCTTGCCGATACTTTTACGTTACATATTCGATAGTTTTTCTTCTTCTGTCGAATCGACGGCATTTTTGAGTTGCCATCGTTGTGTAGTAGTTGTGTTTCACGGCAGTGCCGCTACTCACGGAGAGGTCCCGAGCATAGGTTTCGCAACCTTGCTTCGGTCCTTGGAGACCACACCACTACCACTTCAGCTTGCTTTAGTTATTTGTAGGTTGACTTAGTCTTTCCTCTACCGCACCATTGCGCACGTGTTTCCTTCTTCCTACAGTCCCGGGTCCTTTAAGCGGGGTGAAAAAGCATCTGATGAGGCCTTCAAGCTGAGCGCCACCATTGTGATACTGTGCCTGTTTGTAATGGTGGCCCTCTTTCTTGAGATTCAGCTTACCATCAGGCGAGTTGATCTTATTCATGAAATCAAATTGACGAGCCATAAAAAAAAAGAATTCTACCCTTCGAAGAAATTTCAAATATCTCGTTCCATAGTCACGATGTCAAGAAATACCAAACCCCATCTATTATAAAAAAACATAACATAAAATAAACTCACGCCTCCCCGAAGAAGTAGGCAGAGGTGCTAGCACCCACATTTCGCCAGTTTATGTTTAGGTCCCAATGTAATAGGTGGCGAGCCTATTGCCATTAACCGGGCACTTATAAACCTGCGATAAATGCACACATAACTTCGAAAAGCATCGAAAAGTCATTGGTGTGTGACATAATAAAACCTAGGATCGAACCCGAGACCTCGTCTCAGCAGTCCATTACCCATACCACTAGGCTACCGCGGGTCTACCATCTATTTTGTCATGTAAAAATCTCGTACGATACATCTTTGTCTGCTCATGCGCCATTACCGTGTCATATCACGCCAACAATAACTTTCTCGTAGAGAGCCATTTTGTAACCTTTTCTATAGTTTACCCATAACTACGACACGCGTGACGTAACCAATTAACACATGACATAATTGGCACCGAGGTATTGTTCCACGGTGTGCTGTGGCGGTTAAACGGTTGACTCGTTAAAGGTCGTGGGTTCGGTTACCCCTCGACGCATCACTATCACTACATAGTATAAAATAAAACAAAGTCGTGTTTTCTGTCCCTATGTCCCTTTGTATGCTTAAATCTTTAAAACTACGCAACGGATTTTGATGCGGATTTTTTTAATAGATAGAATGGTTAAAGAGGAAGATTTATATGTATATAACATCATGGTACGACCAACAGGTGCGGAGCAGGAATGAAAAATGTTGCGAAAACGGGGTGACGCAGACGAAGTTGCGCGGGTCAGCTAGTTACTAATAATTTTAAGGTTAAAACTTAATCTATATGACGTCGCATAATAATAATTGCCTCATTTTCAAATAATAGAACCCACATGGCGTCACCATCAACTATTACAATAATTGAACTAGAAACATACCGTACACAATATTAGATCGATTACAGCATTCCTATACGAAATCACTCCAAACGATGTTTCGTAACTAAACGGTTTTCTAATCACTTACAAAATATACACTTGTAACTAATTGTTTTCATGCAATAAACAACCTTATTCGTATAGGACTAGGAGTTATATTGTATACGAGTGAGTGATTTGGCACAGAGCTTGTTGGAATCGGTCGATGCACGCGAATGCAGTAATATGAAATTTGATTGCAGTGTGCTCTAATATAACGGTATTCGTGTTGTTTTTGCAATATAACGCAATTGCAATATGACAATACTTAATATTGAAATAGGCGGTATATGGCGGAACTTAATTACCCATTTACGGTTTAACAATTCCAACGATAGCAATAAATATTACTAATTTTCGTAGAAATAAATGTAAAAGAATTCTTTTTAACTTATGACACGTCAATTTAACTTCACCTCACCTGATGGTAAGCTAAAGACCCAAGTCTCAGGAAAGAGGGTCACTATAATAAATACGTACAGTATTACAATGGTGGCGCTTTTTCACGCCCCGCTTAAAGGACCCGGGACTGTAGGAATTCTTCTTCCTACAGTCCCGGGTCCTTTAAGCACAAGAAGGAAGAAGGATAGGAAGAATACATCCTTTATTCACTTTACACGATGCTATATAATTTTGAACTATAATAGCGTCAGAATAAAGTATAAAATTTAAAAGGACCTTTTTTAATCTCAGTGGCTATAAATTTGACAAGATCTTGAATAAATCTTAAATTTTTTTGTTTCAGGTATGTACTGCTTTTGAAAATTAGTTATAACGTAAGCGAAAAGTTTTTATCTTTATGGTAACGTCACAATAGTTGGTAAGTTTTGTATACATTTGGTGATAGACCTACTTAATATCTGTGAGGTGAAAAAGAATATCACCACTCTATATCATCCGATAGTACCGCGGTAGCCTAGTGGTATGGGTGGTGGACTGCTGAGACGAGGTCTCGGGTTCGATCCCAGGTTTACCATGGCACACACCAATGACTACGATGCTTTTCGAAGTTATGTGTGTATTTATCGCAGGTTTATAAGTGCCCGGTTGATGGCAATAGGCTCGCCCCCTATTACATTGGGACCTAAAGATACACTGGCGAAATGTGGGTGCTAGCACCTCTGCCTACCCCTTCGGGGATATAGGCGTGATAGTATAAAAAAAAAAAAAATATCATCCGAAAGGTGTCGGAAGAAGCGACAAACCGAAAATATGGGTACTTTTTTATTTTTATTTAATGGCACGTCTATTTGACTTCACCATGTGTTAAGCTGAAGGCAAAGTTTCATGAAAGAGGGTCACCATTACAAACACGTTCAGTGCTACAATGGTGGCGCTCAGCTTGACAGCCTCATCAGATGCTTTTTAGCACGCCCCGCTTAAAAGACCCGGGACTGTAGGAAGAAGGAAACACGTGCGCCGGTAAGGAATTCCAAGATTTAATTGTGCGGCCGATGAAAGACTCACCGAACCGCTTGGTTCTTGATGGAATATTCTGCACCGTATGCGGGTGACATCTAAGCCATGCATGTGTTGTCCTGTGTAGGAAAGGAGAGAGTGGGATTAATTGGAAGAGCTCATCAAAACATTCACCATGGTAGAACCGGTGAAATACTGCCAGGGACGCAACATCTCTACGCATCCGCAAAGGTTCGAGGGTATTTGTGACCTCAGGACTCCCAATAATGCGGATCGCACGTCGCTGCAACCTGTCACCGTGTCATCTTAAATCCTCGGTCTCGGTCTTCCCACTGACAACACACAACCTCTCCAGTGAGCTCTGGCTCGCCTATTTACCGCCGGAAACACAACACAAGGTTATTATTAGCCGCGGTATTATGTAGTGCGGAGGTACTTCCCCAGTCGGACTGCTCAATTACGATAGGAGATACCGTCATGTCCTAACTCCGTCACACCATTTTCCATTAGGTGGACCGTGTGTTGTCTGCCACCTAAGTTGTATAAAAAATTGTATTTATTTTCAATTACTAACCGCGAACCTTCGTCTGCGTCACCCAGTTTTTGCAAAATTTTTCACTTTGCAACCAGTTGGTTGTAGCATGATTTCATATACATATATAAACCTTCCTCTTTAATCACTCTATCTATGAAAAAAAACGGCATGAAAATCCGTTGCGTAGTTTTAAAGATTTAAGGTGGGAACAAATTATCGGACGCGTCCGTAAGCCGCGGCTGATACAAGCTATCTGGGTAGTACAAATAAACGAAACTGTGCAAACTATCGGTCATAAGTCGCGGACGTGACCTTGAGCCGTCCTTGAGCGCACGGACGTCCGAATAGAATCTGGCCGGCTGGATATTAGACATCGTATCGTATCATACACATTATTAAGCCGCGTCCGTCAGCCGCGGCTTACGGACGCGTCCGATAATTTGTTCCCACCTTTAAGCATACAAAGGGACATAAGGACACAGCACGCGACTTTGTTTTATACTATGTAGTGATAAACATTCCCCTTCAATCAATCTATGTATTAAAAAAATCCGCTCAAAATCCGTTGTGTAATTTTGAAGCATACATAGGGACATAAGGACATAGGGATATAGGGACAGAGAACGCGACTTTGTTTTATACTATGTAGTGATATAATTACGTTGCCACTGGTGCTGTATGTTGCAAGTAAAACCACACATGTATAATTGTATTACTCAAATAATGATTTAATTACTCACTTTCTTTTGATTATCGCGTTCATTCATCTTTCTGTTGGATTCATTTCTTGTTTTAAATTAAATCTAAGACTGGGTCATGAGAGTGAGTGCTATGAATTTCTTTTCTTACGCCGCCATTGTTATTTTATGCTTTTGAGACGAACCTGAATTATATTGTTTATTTTCATGAAACAAAATCAATGTTTCTTTAATTTTAAATAGAACTATTTTTAGTCAAGGGTGAATACTTAGACCATTATACATACAGTGGTTGCCTAGTGGTATGGGTAATGGACTGCTGAAACGAGGTCTATGGTTCGATCCTAGGTTTGACAAACCAATAACTTTTCGATGCTTTTCGAAGTTATGTGTGTATTTATCGCAGGTTTATAAGTGCCTGGGTAATGTCTAACCGTGAGGACATTATTTTCCGAGATGTACTGTTATTTCAAAGTTTTGATAATTTTCGCGATAATTACCAACAACATTACGTGACTATATTTAATGTATATTCATATAATACACACTTATACATAATACATCATTAGAAAATTCTCAAAACACGTCTTACTAGAAAACCTGCACCATTTTCCCTTCTATCTTAATCCCTACATCTTTGCGACCAAAATGGTGTTAGAAAGTAGGTTCAGTAACTACTCCGTGTTAATTACTGTAAATATCACATGACCATACATACTTTCACTTTATATGTACTTATGTTAAGGTAATACTTTGTCTGATACACTCCAAGACGTTAATTGGTCGTGCGTGTGCGGCTAAGCACGTAATTAATTTCCTTGTGATTTACACCGCATAACATTCTTACCATCAGGCGAGGTGCAGAACTAACAGCGCAATAGGTACTTAATGAGCATATTGCCTTAACATACATACCCGAATACCCGAAAGGGTAGGCAGAGGTGTATTAAACGCCCACATTTTGCCAACTATGATTTTTGGTCTCATGTAAATTTTATTTTTATTGAGGCTTGTCTAGGGGTGGTGGGACCGTTTAACGACGCGCTTGTAAAGGACCGGTCGCGGGTTCATATCCCTACCTGTGTTGACTTTTCCGAAAATTTTAATGTTTATATAATAAGTAAAGTTACTATACTAATCGAATTTAGATAGGAAAAAGTGAATGCTTAGACGGGACTCGAACCCACGATCTTTCCTTTACAGGGGGTACGCTTTGACCGCTAAGCCACGAAGCCTCGTCAGAATCATTCGAAATTCTCTCGTACAACCATTTTTGGTGCGATGGTTAGTATATGAATTGAATATTATCATCGGTAATGTAACCCTGTGATGTAATCAAATGCAGCGCCTCACATCTCACATCAGGCATCAGGCTCAATAATATTTTTTTTATAGCACGTCAATTTGACTTCACCTCGCCTGATGTTAAGCTGAAGGCAAAGTCCCATGAAAGAGGGTCACCATTGCAAACACGTGCAGTTCTACAATGGTGGCGCTCAGCTTGACGGCCTCATCAGATGCTTCTTCACGCCCCGCTTAAAGGATCTCACATCAGGCTCAACAAAAAATCTTAATTCTAATAAGTATGCCTATAACCTTCGTGCAACTACAACCAATAAGTTAACAAAGTTATATTACAATCAGTTTATTAATTGCAGCACAAAACGAACAAACATACATTGATTTTTATAAATTAGATAAAGGATAACCTTCAACTATACCACAATCTTAACAATGGCGAATGCTTTTGAATGTGTAGCGAGCCGTGGCTATCTCATTAATGGCCTAGTAAATGTACCATCAACAAATGCAGACATAGGACCCTGACAAGGCAAGTACCGCTACAAAATACCACTGTGGCGATACCACATGTACCCAGCGCCATCTAGCGACAGCAAGAGTAACTACTACGACACTCCGGATCCTGCATCGCGAAAGTGAAGTTCTCGCGCTGGTACAATATATATACAACAACCCAACGACAACCGTAGGGCCGCTGCCCGCCAGGTGTGATCACCTTGCCTGGTCGGAGGATCCTCCCTTCGTGTTGGAGGGACATCACATTCCGTTACTCTACACCACATCAGAATGTGTTGGCTCTTTCTTTCCTTGCGGAAATGTCCTAGGATACTACCCTTCGCCGGAATCAGCGAGTGTGGTTATGCCGACCAAAACCGCACGGCCAGCAGTTCTCGAGGGTTAGACAGCCTTTGGCATATCTTTCACGCGGAAGGTCCTAGCCCTGGGTCAGGCTGGATGCGAGTGGCAATTACTACCTTTATTTTTCTTTTTTTTCCGTGCGCAAAATCCCCACGGATACCGCCCCTACCAAAGTCGGCGGAGTTTATTATGTCGGACTCGAGCCAACTAAAACACACGCCGTCCCCTCGATACTAGTGGTATCTAAGGGGGTAACATTTATACGAAAAACAATGCGATATTCTTGTTGGAACTGAGCTGCAAGAACTAAACGCTAGAACCCTAAAAATAATAAGCTAGTTAACCAATAAAATTGGTCATTTCTCAACCACATTTCATTTGCAGACAGTACATTGCTGAACATGGTATTCATTGTGCAAATGTGGCGAGCTATTGTTCTTGACAAATTGCTCGTTTCAGGAATAACCAGGCTTATTCGGCGCTGAGTGTGGTAATTTAGACGGTGTTTGGTAATAGTGCACCATTGAATTGGGTGTTTTCTGAAGCGTATACACTTATATTTGGTAAAGTTAAGTGGTGATAGTATAGTGGGCAAAGCGATGAATTTGAGATTGTGTGGCCATTGGTTCCAAGTCCAGTAATTACGAGTAAGTAGTACTTGATTTTGTAGTAGTTAAAGAAATTCAGAGCTGTGAGTCCGTTCTTATATTTAAGCAACCACAAAAAACTGGAGTTTCTTCAATTCGAAATCCGCCATCTTGCTGATATTTTTGAAGGCTGCTGAGGTAGTTCAGACGTAAAACTCGTGTCGTCAAACCTAATGTTAGAACGGGCTAACAAATCTTGTGTAAAATAAAAATGATTGACGTCATATTTTTAGTTCGTAGAAAAATTTACTATTATTGGTTATGAGGATGATTAAACAGAAATAAAACCAATAAAACTAACTAAACTATTAAATAAGCTCGTTAATTAACAACTTAAAGTACCCAATTTCTACTCTACACATAAATGTTAATTATTCTTCAGTAGCTATTGACAATCATCATCGTTTATACCATCTTAGCGTTATTCCTGGCGATATTCGCTGTCGTAGATCAATTGCAAGTATTGCAAAAGTTGAAACTAAATCAGCTTTCAAACAAAAAAAGCTATATCGAAATCAGTTCATCCGCTCGGAAGCTACGATACTACCTCGTCGTTTTTACGTCGGAGGTTATAAAATGAATAGGAAGGGTACGTCCTACCTGGTGGTTATATAAATTTTATAATTATTGGAGCTCTTAGATCCAGGCATGCAACTATGGCTGGAGCTCTTAGATCCAGGCATGCAACTATGGCTGGAGCTCTTAGATCCAGGCATGCAACTATGGCTGGAGCTCTTAGATCCAGGCATGCAACTATGGCTGGAGCTCTTAGATCCAGGCATGCAACTATGGCTGGAGCTCTTAGATCCAGGCATGCAACTATGGCTGGAGCTCTTAGATCCAGGCATGCAACTATGGCTGGAGCTCTTAGATCCAGGCATGCAACTATGGCTGGAGCTCTTAGATCCAGGCATGCAACTATGGCTGGAGCTCTTAGATCCAGGCATGCAACTATGGCTGGAGCTCTTAGATCCAGGCATGCAACTATGGCTGGAGCTCTTAGATCCAGGCATGCAACTATGGCTGGAGCTCTTAGATCCAGGCATGCAACTATGGCTGGAGCTCTTAGATCCAGGCATGCAACTATGGCTGGAGCTCTTAGATCCAGGCATGCAACTATGGCTGGAGCTCTTAGATCCAGGCATGCAACTATGGCTGGAGCTCTTAGATCCAGGCATGCAACTATGGCTGGAGCTCTTAGATCCAGGCATGCAACTATGGCTGGAGCGCTCAGATCTAGTTGTAGTTGCATGACTGGATTTAAGAGCCCCAATAACTCTGTGGTCTTCTCATTTTGCATACCCTACTACCTGCATGGCCAGCAGTATATTACTAGTAATGAATTCACTACGGTATGGCCGGCTTTTATCACTACACAATGTCGTTCTCACGTTTATTGAACACAATTAACGTTTTTAATAATATATCATTATTTCCGCATTGACTAACTTTAGTTTCACACCGGGTAGCACAAGAATGAAGAAGACCACGAAAGAAGAAGAAGATAACCACGATTTGTGGTCACAGCCAGGCGTACAGATATCTCACCTCTCCGACAACTGAGAACTAAAGGTTTTAGTCGGTTCGAGTCCGATATAACCAACCCCTCCATTGAGGTGTGTGGATTTGTGTTATATCCATTACAAGTTGTATTCTTTTTGGAAAAAGTAAATGCCAAGACTGGAATTGAACTCATTGTGGAGGAACGGGGTGTGATGACCCTCCCCTCCAAGACAAAGCGAGGATCCTCCGATCAGGCAAGGTGATCACGCCTGGCGGACCGCGGCCCAACGGTTGTCGTTGGGTTGTTGTATGTATCTTGTACCAGCGCGAGAACTTCGCTTTCGCGATACAGGATCTGGAGTATCGTTACAGTTACGATTGTTGTCGCTAGATGGCGCTGGGTACATGTTGTATCGCCACGTCATTACCAGTCTCTTAAAAGGTGAACGCTCTGACCACTGAGCTACTGGACCATATCTAGAGCATGCGAAATTCTCCTTCACGTCTTAGAGGGTGACGTTGGAGCCATCTACCGACAATCCTTAGCCAAATCGGTCCAGCCGTTCTCGAGTTTTAGCGTAACTAACATACAGGAAATCATTTTTATATGTAACTAGCTCTTGCCAGCGGCTCCGCCCGCGTGGACTCTGATCCCGTTCCCGCTGCTTGGATTTCTGATCCCGTTCCCGCTGCTCGATAAAACCTTCCGTAGAGTTCAAGGAACAAATAAAAAAAGAATTACTCCAATTGGTCCAGCCGTCTTCGAGTTATGCGCTTACCAACATATTTCGCGATTCATTTTTATATACTTACCTATTTAGATATAGATTGACGTTGTGTTATGTTTATACAATTGATATCTTGTTCACCGCTACAGATACTAAAATCTATAATAATTAATACAATTTAATCTATGCAAATACGTTTTAAAAATATTTAAATGTGTGGCATTCTCGCATGCATGACTATAAAACTGAATTTGAATGTTAACATGCCCAGCAGATTGTCAGAAACTGCAATAATTTACATGTTTAATGATAAGCTTATCTACTTAAATTCCGTTCTAATATAAATTATGAAGATTACTGTGACCCCGACCGTTACAAATACCAATATCGGTCTGACATTTTATTCATTATGGTAATGCTAGCTAGTGCAACCTTTTTTGCATTGGCAATCCTTGCAGACGAAAATGTCAATGGATATTTATATTTAAAACTACCAGAAGATCACAATTGAATGAACTCCCTGCCGTGGTTTTCCCAAGCGACTACAACATGGGGTTTTTCAAGAAGGGCATTTAGAAGGTTTCTACAGGCTAGACAGCACGTGTGTGACGCCTCTGGTGTTGCAAACGTCTATAGGCCACGGTGACCGCTTCTTATCAGGTGGGCCGTGTGCTTGTCTGCCACCTAAGTGGTATAAAAAAAACACTTGAGAAGAAAATCCAGTTGGACGAAATTCTTAAATAGATGCCCAGAGGATCAAAGCAAAAGATCCAAGTCAATTAATCAATAAGCCTATTGCAGTCCACTGCTGGACATAGGTCTCTACCAATATTGGGAGACTTTGGCCTATGGTTTCCAGGCTTGCCAGAAGAGATTCGAGATTTCCTATGGATTTTTTTTGCTCCCAGTAGTGCCATGAAGCTGCTTAAATAATATTCTTTCCACTAATGATATTATTTTTCCTTCCAGTAGTTCCATTGAACTATTGAATTGTTGTGCTCCCACTAGTGCCATGGAACTGTTGAGATTATTTTCTTCCACTAATACATACATAATACTCACGGCCGTAATCCCCGAAGAGGTAGGCAAAGGTCCACTAATGCCATGGATCTATCGAGATTATTTTTTCTTCCCAATAGTTCCATTAAACTATTGAATTGTGGCCCTCCTACTAGTGCCATGGAACTGTTGAGATTTTATTCCTTCCACTAGTACCAAGAGACTATTGAGGTATTTTTCTTCCCAGTAGTTCAATTGCACTATTGGGATTTTTCCTCCTACTAGTGCCACGGAACTATTGATTTTTAGTTCCTCCCACTTGTTTACTCTTCCAGTAGCTGCATAGTACTACTACGTACTACGGTACGGGGACAATAACGGGCCACTGGCCCCTCAACAAACACCTACACACCATCGGTCTAACAGACAGCCCCCTCTGCAGGGACTGCTTCGTTGCCGAGGAAACGGCCGCCCACGTAATACTGGAATGCCAGACAGTAGCCCCCCAACGATCACAAATTCTCGGCACAGTGAGGTCGCTCCGCGAAGCCTGCGAAGTCCCCAGTAAGCTTCTGCGTTTCTGGGCGGAGCTAGACTGACTGCTCTAGCCAGTAACCCTGCACGCACAATGGCCCAAAAAGGGAGGCTAGGTGCGGAAAAAGGAATCCCAATACAATACATGCATAGTAAGTACTATTGAGATTTCTTTTTCTATGACCAATCCCGTAGAATCTGATTCACTTAATCCCTAACCGCTCACAATCGGATATAATCGATTCAAAGGTCACTCGATACTGAATCCAATCGGAAACCGTCATGGCCGACTGGCTCCGAATCATTCCACATTTACGTAATGGTGATTATGCTTTATGTAATGTTGAACGGATGCCAATTCGAACTCGATTATTATCGATTCTTGGGATTTATGTAATTAGGTTGGTATTGAATGTTACTTCTACTGGTTGAAATGGAAGAACCCTATCCGATCAAATAGGTATCGTATATATCTCAATGAATTAGCCTATTTCATTCCATTGCTGGATATATGCCTCTGGGGAGGCTGATTGACTTACTGTTTCAACCTCTCTGGGGTTTGTACAAAACTTTATTTCAAGCTTTCCTTGTCTTGCAGTAATATCGTCTCAATATTCCGCTTTCGGCATCCAGTAAATCTCAGCCTCTCTTTTCAGGTTGTCATCTGGCTCGTGACGTCCTGCCTTCCCTTTGCCTTCTCGCGATCTTCACACTAGGATTCGTTTTATTCTAACGACCATCATCGGTCTTTCGACATATGTGACCAGCCAATTACCACTTCAGCTTGCTTATTCTGCGAGTTATGTCAGTAGCTTTAGTATTTTATCGGTCGAATTCTAAATATTAGTGAGTTGCATCTTTAACAGCTGCACGCCCAATTACCTAACGAGCTGATATTATTAAAAAGTGTAGTATGCAAAGGAAAGGTTCTCGGACTTCCTACTGACAACACACAACCTCTTCAGTGAGCTGTTTCTACCCTACTCACCGCCGGTAACACAACACAAGTTTATTATTAACCGCGGCATTCTGTAGGGCTCAGATTAATCTCACGAATACCGTAAAATTTTGCAACAGCCTACCTAAGTACTTATTGTGCAGAAAATCTTTTATTATCATTGATAGGCATGACTGAACTCTGTAAAACAGCGCCATTATGTATATTTTGCAATATCCCGCCAAAAGTCTCGACCTTGCAGTTAGGCAGAAACGCAGAAATTAATGTTCAACCGCCTAAAGAATCGTAGCTAATGTACCTATACATTAGCTACGATTCTTATCATATTAAGTATAGTACCGGCACGAAAGGGCTTCATCTTAGTGAAAAAAACATTTTAATTCATCTAAGGGCTTCATACTCGTGTGTGGTTAATACCTTTGCATACTTAAGTGAGTCGTGCAATCTACCATCATTAAAATGTGTTGCGGCCTTCAATTCGAAGTCGATATGTCATTCACAGTGTGACAGGGGTGTGGTTTGGAATTCCTTTCTATTACAATTACTGATATTTTGCTGCTGAGAGTAGGTATCGGGTTCGATCCATGGCACACACTAATGACGTTTCCATGCTTTTCGAAGTTATGTGTGTATTTATCACAAGTTTACCACCTATTACATTGGGACCCAAACATTAACTGGCCAAATGTGGGTTAAACCGGGGAGAGGTGGGTTCATCTACCTACCCCAATATAATTTCTTGTAATGAATCTTCGCCGAACGTCGAACGAAGTAGTATAGGTATCAACTAAAATCAGTCGTTTCTGAAATTAGCGCGTTGAACCAAAAAAACTTATCAATTTATAATATTAATAACATCTAGTTAAGAAGCAGTTGCTCTTTTTAGAGTAAGATTTGACCTACACAAAGCAACTAAAACACAAATATTACAAGTTAAATAACATCTTGTAATACTCCTGTTCAGCTCGAAGTATTTTGCAACAGTATGTAAGTGCATTTACGAAATACCGCTATTTCTGTTAATACATTCATAATAAATCATAGGCTAGAACAAGGAAGCCCGTGGCCCGCGGCCGTAATATTTAATTGCTTTGCTATCCGAGTGTGAACTAGTGGTGGGAAATGAGATTAGTATGTAGTTATCGACTGTGTGAAAATAATTACACAAATGTGCACGTCAGCCCCTAGGAAGGGATTACTTCAGTAGAACTGTCCCTTGCTGGGGACGGATTTTGCTATTCTGGGATTTTGCGTATCTGTCCTTCTGCTACTAACCCGGATCAACGATTTGTAGTGTACTCTACTGTGATTCAGTCATTACGCTGGGAGATAGGAATATCCATGAGAGTCTGGAGAAAATGTGCTAAAAATAATACTTTGGAAATAGGTGTGTTTTATGTGTAGGATACAATACCACTCACTCTCCACTCACGGGCTCACCCCCACGCGCACGCCGGGGTGGCTGGCGTGAGTGACATTACGCGACCATAGATAACAAACAGTGAAACGGGTAGGTATGCGTCCTTTGGGTGGTCGTGTTATATTCCTATTTTCTATTTATTTTATATATATAGGTATATATATTTGTTTTGTTTTAAATTGTGTTCATGTATTATGTATTGTAATGTGCGTTGTGTTTTCAATAAAATGTGTTTTCTTTCCTCTTTCTTTCTTTCTTTCATTGAGCTGATTTTTATACCACTACACACCTGGCACACTGCCCACCTGGCACACTGCTCACTTGATGGAAAAGGATTACCGTGACCTATGGACGTTTGCAGCAACAGGGGTGCTACACTCAGCCAGGTGTTGAAGAATATGCCAATCGGTTCAAGTCCGACATAACCACGCTTGCTGGCTTCGGCTGGGATATCCGTGGGGATTTCCACACCAGAAAAAAGCTCTACACACGTGTTACCTACCCTGTAGAAACCTTCTAATGCCCTTCTTGAATAACTCCATATTGTAGTCGCACACATACAAAGTGCAATCATATATTATTTCTCCCAAGATTTCTAGGAAGTTTAAACAAGGAAATGATACAAGCATCGAATCATGCGCATCACTAGTTAACACAAACGTATGCGCGGGCGCGGGCAGTGCTAGGGCATCGTAACGGGACTTCGCTTCCCGATGCCGGCTACGTTATATCCGTACCTATTATAGGCACTGGCTGTAGTCGGTAGCCTTAGCACGAAATACTATCGAATTCGTAATGTAAAGGTATCGACAGAACGAAGCATTGCGATCGGCGGGCTACACACGCACACAGGTTCACAAGAGACAGACTGCCAATCACAATGCACAGTTCTCTCGAAACCTTTACATTACGAATTCGATAGGAGTTCATGCTAGTGCTACAGGAGTGTTCAAAATCACGCTCAAGCTGTGGAATGAGCTCCCTGCCGTGGTTTTCCCAAGCGACTACAATATGGGGTTCTTCAAGAAGGTTTCTACAGGGTAGGCAGCACGTGTCTGACGCCTCTGGTGTTGCAAACGTCCATAGGATACGCTGACCGATTCCCATGGTATTAAAAACTTCCGCACCGCAGTGGTATAAAAAAAAAGATGGGCGCATCAGTTTGGGGCTTTGTTTTTGGATTTAAGCGGAACACAGAATGTTTAAAAAAATATGAAACACATCAATATGACTTAACATCACTTGATGATAAGCTGAAGGCAAAGTCTCAGGAAATAGGGTCATTATTACACAACAACATTAGTACAATAGTGGCTCAACTTGACGGCTTCATCAGATTCTTGTTGGCAGGTGGAAGTCAATCTTCAAGTTAGATAGGTAGGTTCTAGGCAAGGTTTATCGTTGAAATCACGTAGTGCCAGGCAACCATCTTGATAGTGAAGTATAGGTGCGCCGAAAGCATTTCTCGCAGCCCAAAACAAGATAAGAAGGTACCCAGATGACAATAAAACAGGCACCTCTTTACATACGTTAGATACAATTAAAGCAATTTAGCACGCCATGACAGTATTGAAGGGACAGAAGGGAGGCAAGAGAAGGGAAGGGTAGGACACGACGGTATATTCGTCCCAATCGAGCAGTCCGACTGGGGAAGTACCTCCACCCTACAGAATATCGCCGTTTAATAACCTTGTGTTGTGTTTTCGGTGGTGAGTAGGGTAGCTTGAGCTCACTAGAGAGGTTTTGTGTTGACAGTGGGAAAACCAAAGGCTTGTCCTACATCTTTTGCGCTGACGACACAGAATGTCTCTGTTCTTACAGGGGTTGCGGCACGAGTGTTATTCCCATGGTGTTTCACTCGCCCATAGGCCAAGGTAACCACTTACCATCAGGTGGACCGCGTGCTTGTGTGCGACATAAGTTGTATAAAAAAAAAGGGACGGCAGCGGCGACCTACAGTTCATAGAATTATTAGTTTTACTATAACAGCAAATCTAGCAAACCTAACCCTTCTTAGATAAACAGACATCTTTATGTAAATATTCATGTTTCGCTACGACGCATATCCACTCGAAAGTACTCAATTAAATGGCCTATACTTTCTGTCAGACGTGTAAATACTTATTCGCGTCGTACTAAGTGCACAGGCATACTATGAATTACCCATAGGGTTAACAACATTCATTAAACATCAGTTTTAAACATGCCATGCACAACTTTCCATATAAGAAAGCAGAGAAAATGGCCGACAATGAATTCAAAATGGCGGAAGATATTCATGTATTGACAGGAATAGAATATTGATACGTTTCCTTGGATTATATAAGTTTGGCTGTGTAACAATTACAATTTACTCATATTAGGCCTCCTAACATTAGTAGAGGCCTATGATGTCCAACAGAAGATTGAGATAGGCGAATTGAATGATTGCCTAAAGGCTTGTATTTTAGGGTGTATTTTGGGGTAGTAAATAATGCACTTCAACTTTTTTTTTTTGCCTCGCCAGTTGAAACCGAGAGAATGAATCTTGTAGGATTCTACAATGTCAACATCAAACGTGTTAAAAAAATTAACACTTCAATTTTATTACGAATATTATTTTTATAGCTATTAATTACTAATACGATTACTTTGACGAGCAAACAAGTTAATCATCAATTGATTGAATTACTTTTGAACCTGTTTTCATTATAGTATCACCATCTATTATCACATGCCGACCTTAGACAAAACTCATTGGACTGAAGATTTAGGTGACATGGAGTTCTTTTCTCGAACATCCCTAAAACACTTCTGAAAAATTCAATCAACATAAGCGTCTTCTAATGTTGGGATGCTTTGGCCAACTGTTTCCACGCTGGCCGGTCGTGTTGGTAGTGTTGTTACTATCTTGAGTTTTCAAATCAAATCAAATCAAATCAGTTTATTTGCATAAGACAGGTACATAAAGATGGTTTCATTTACAATGATGTGCAAGTGCTCTGCTTATGACCTCGATAGGTGTGCAATTTTTATATTTGAATGTAAATTGTCAAGTGTTAAAAATCTAAAGAAACTGTTACATCGAATTTAATTTGTAATATGTATCGAATAATTAATAATGTCATTGTGTGTAGCTAATAACGTTTCCTTCTCTCGCAGTGATATTGGCTACATATTTTATCCGTATAACCGTACTATAACCGTACTGATGAGATGGAGCTGTGAGTTTGTTGACTAACTAATTTCACAGCTAATTTGGGCTACTAGTGATAGGTATTTCATCATTGTCTTTGCCTATTAAATTTTTCCTGGTTACATAGGTCCTACTTCGGAGTCTGGGTTCCGCCTCTTCCAGTCCAATCCTGACGCGACTGAACTTGGATAGATTTCGTAAAGCGACTGCCATAATATCTCCACAGGTCATTGGCAATATCGTAGGATTGCAAATAGATCTATTGTTGAACTTTTTAGGGTACCAACTACCCGTAAGACTGCCCTAAATATTCGTATAAAACTTACGACTTAACATGCTCTCTGAGATCCAAGATACCACTTGTGATATTTATTCTATTCTAAACTTACGGTTTCCAGGGTTCTTTGAAGTGCGAAGACATAAACAAAGGTCAATAACTTCTCAGATATTGACACTCATTCAAAGTCTGAGAATCAAAACAAACCTACTTATAGCCGATGAGAAAAAAACATCAAATAGTAACTATTTATAGTATGATTTATACTAAGAAAACATTACCTCAATGTGTAAAGAATTTATTCAAGTGTACCGAACTGTGCGAGAGTCAGATGATGACTAAGCAATATAGTTCTTTATTTGAACACATCAGTGGCGCGTGTCGGCCAATACCGTTAGCGTATTCTACGCATGCGCTTTGGCATCTTATAGGTTGTAGATCGTATTGCTTTTTAATTTTTACGTGGCAGGTTGAGATAAAGATTTTTAATTAGTTGTTTTAATTAATTACCCAATTGCAGTGATGCCAAGAAAGGTGCGTTATGTATTTAATAACATAACCTATGTATTTAACCGACTGTGGTCAGGTCAAAAAGTCAGTTATGTATTTACCCACTTACAGGTCTACATTTACACATCTAGGGTCTTACAAATGCCACGGGGTTCAAACCAACTTTTTGCAGTTGGGAATCTTTGACTTTTACTGGAGAGATTTCCGTAAAAACACGCACATTCCACACAATTGAATGGTAATAGAGAATGGTGTTGCCATTGTAATTATTTTTAGATTTTAGTTAATAATTTTAGTTTATATTTTTAGATTTATTTTTAAGGTGGAGGAGGTATATTATGTACTGCAGTTTTTGCAAAAATAAACACATTTTTCTTTCTTTCTTTTGTTTTCTAAAAGTCAAACATAGAGAGGAGAAGTATCAGAATGAACCCTGGTTTTCGATGTGCAAGCTTAACATACAGCTGTCATTAGTCATGAAGAACAAGAGTCTAAAAGAAATTGTATGCGATGCTACGCGCTAGTCTTCTTCTTCTTTTCTTAGATGGCAACACGTCAACCCAATTTAGGGGACAATCTTGCCATTTTCTTATATTTTGTCATAAGTATTGTTGGAATGATTGTTGATGATGATGATGATGATGATGATGACGATGATGATGATGATGATGATGATGATGATGATGATGATGATGATGATGATGATGATGATGATGATGATGATGATGATGATGATGACGATGGCGGATGATAGTTGCCCTAGTAAAGTAGTGGAGAATTTACTAGAAGCTTATCTTAGGGGGATTTTGACATCAGCACGAAAAATCACAATTCACTACAATATTCCACTCTCCTACACTTGTGTGCTTTGTCCAAGCCGTTATGTCTAAAACTCCACCATTATTACACATAAAAACTCGAATGAACACCAAATTTAGAAAATAAAACACAGCAGCGCTATGACACTTTTCGCGTTCCCGCCAAAACCCCCTTCGCGCTAGTCAACGTTAGCCTAAGGACTAAGGGTGTGGTTCTTAAAACAAGTCTTCCCAGCGCGTGCTAGTTTTATAATTACTATAATCTTAAAACAACTGACCTTATTTTTGACAGCTGCAAGATGAATATCGTCTACAGTTTTGACCTACTAGTGTAATCATAGATTACTCGGTAATACTAGATCTGTAACCGTAATCATAGACCGTCTGTTTTTTACTTTTAAACCGGTTTTATAGATGGCCAGACATATTACGTTACACTGAATGATATGCTTGTTCCTATTTTGAATATTATTTTTTTTATTTTGCTTTTTAATGGAAACAAATAAAACTAGTTCTCACGGGTTATGAGAGTTTCTGTGCTGTTAGGTCAGATAAAGCAGGGTTTCTCGGTCTTAGCACTGATAACACAATACATATCCAGTGAGTTCTGGCTACCCTACTCATCGCCAGAAACACAACATAAGGTTATTATTATTCGCGGTATTCTGTAGGGTATGGGTTCTTTTTCAGCCGGACAGCCCAATTTGGACGGGAGATACTGTTTACTAAGAAGAGTTCTAAGTCTAAAAACTTTAACCTCCTAGAACTCGACTAGAATAAAAAGTAAAATAGTAAATTTCCCGCTTAAAATATTTTGATAGAGCGCTTAAGTACCTACTTTTTTTTCTGTTTTAGAAAAAATATTAGAAACCGAAACTAATATTCCCTCTAACCCCTCAAACTAAGCTCAATGACTTGTGTAAGGAGTGTTTTCACGTCTTTCAGTTGTGTAATGGCCAGGATTCGAACCCGGCACCTCTCGTTCGTAATGCCGACTCCTTAACCACTAAGCTTGTTACTACGACGACTAATTTGCGACTATTCCCCTTTAAAGAGTCGGACGTATATTTCATGGTATGTAGTCCTAATCCCACGACCATTACAATTTCCTCGGCAATTTACGGCTACAAGTTCATTAGCCTCTTCATTCAATGGTGTAATATAACAAAGTACCGGTAGGTACATGGCTATTGTTTTAATAACTTCATTTTGTTGAGAGCCTCTCTCATTAGCTCTGTGCTAAGAAATCAAATGAATTAGCCAGGAGTACTTAGAGAATAAGTATAGCTACTAATACTTACATACCAGAAAGTAGCTAGGTACTCTTTATGTGTAGTAACATGGAATAAATAGTAGTCCTACCATATACTAAAAATAGTACTACCACGGAATAAAGAATAGTACCACCACAGAATAAATATAAGTATTACCATAGAATAAATTATAGTACTAACACAAAATCCGCGGTAGCTTAGTGGTAAGGGTAATGGACTGCTGAGACGAGGTCTCCGATTCGATCCCAGGTTTACCATGACACACACCATTGAATTTTCGATGCTTTTCGAAGCTATGTGTGTATTTATCGCAGGTTTATAAGTGCCCGATTAATGGCAATAAGCTCGCCGCCACATTGGGACCTAAAAACATAAATTGGCGAAATGTGGGTGTTTGCACCTTTGCGTTGGACTGTCTGTAATGGTAGTAAATAAATAAATAAATCAAATATCAACCCCTGCGGTTTCTCTAGTAGTTAACATGTAGGTAGTGATGTATCATCTAAAAGCATTATAACTCAATTCAATTCTGTGATGTTTTTTTCTTATACAAAAATTAAATCACAAACAATTCTTTCATTCAATTCGATATCTCATCAAATTAGTACAGCTGACGTAAACGAGGTCTTTATACTGCGAAGAATTGTTTGTTTGAAAAACTAAAACCATTGTTTGCAGAAAAAATATAGTTTCTGTCATTAATGACATACGGTATGAGTCAGTATGCATTAAAAGTGTTTGAACTTGTGAAGACAGTTGTGAGGTTAACTGAATCATAATGAATTGACTTCATACAATTTTAGTTTCAAAATGTCCAGGAACTGTTGAAGTCGACTGTACATATAAACCAGGATATTAAAAATACATAAACATAACATAACATAAACTCACGCCCTTATCCCCGCAGAGGTGCTAGCACCCACATTTCGCCAGTTTATGTTTAGGTCCCAATTTAATAGGTGGCGAGTCTATTGCCACTAACCGGGCACTTATAAACATCCGATAAATACACACATAACTTCGAATAGCATCGAAAAGTCATTAGTATGTGCCATGGTGAAACCTGGGATCGAACCCGAAAACTCGTCTCAGCAGTCCATTACCCATACCAGTACAAGCTACCGCGGTTTTAAAAATACAAAACTATTATCCTACTAATATTATAAAGGCGAAAGTTTGTTTGGATGGATGGATGTTTGTTCCTCTTTCACGCATAAACGGCTGGACTGATTTGGTTGAAATTTGGTACAGGGGTAGATTAGAACCTGGAATAATACATAGGCTACTTTTTATCCCGGGAAAAGGTTCCCAAGGGTTGCGGGAACGGGAACAAAATTCCACGCGGGCGAAGCCGTGGGCATCAGCTAGTAACCTATAAAATGGAAATGCTATTATTGCATTGTATTGCAAATATTTAATACGTTTTGCAATAGACGATGTCTAGACTATTAATGTATTTGAATAGAAATCCATATTCATACACATGCACTTTAATGTTTCTCTATGATATTTGATTACCTATTCCTTTAAAGCCTTTTATTATTGAACAACGCTAATAAATATAACTTTATTGAGCAATAGTTGTTGCCCGCGGCTCCGCCCGCGTGGATTTCGAATATCGCGTTGTACGACTCTACTCGAATCTCTACTTGCCTCTCTATACTACTTCTCCTTGCGGTCATAACAATGGAAATAGTTAGCGATATTAGCGCCAATGTATAGAAAACTACCGAATCTATTGAGATCTCTCTCTTGGATGGTAGCTTGATGATATATAGCCTATGTTACTACTATATTGTAGCTTTTTATAGGTGTAAGAGCTATTGAAATCGGTCCAGTAGTTTCGGAGCCTATTAGTTGCAAACAAACAAACAAAAATAAATCTTTCCTCTTTATAATATTAGTGTGGATTAATTTAATAAAGGAATATGCAATTTCAATACCTAGTTGGTGAATACAAAAATGAAGTAATCGTGTATGCGAAAAATGGCAAAAGTCCGTTCAGTATTTTAATATCGAAAACCGTAAAAATGTTCTTAAAACTGAATATTTTGTATTTTTTTATTTATGGCATGACTACTTGAATTCACCTCGCATGACGGTAAGCTGAAGGCAATTTCTCAGGATAGATGGTGACCATTCAACGTCTCAGGCATTCGTATCTGCATTCTTTTTTTTTTATACAACTTAGGTTGCAGACAAGCACGCGGCCCTCCTGATGGTAAGTGGTTACCGTGACCTATGGGCGAGTGTAACACCAGAGGAATAACACTCGTGCCGCAACCCCTGTAAGAACAGAGACATTCTGTGTCGTCAGCGCAAAAGATGTAGGATAAGCCTTTAGTTTTCCCAAGGACAACACAAAACCTCTCTATTGAGCTCTGGCTACCCTACTCACCCTAACTCTCATTCTAAAACCTACAAGTTAGATAATCTATCCTTTGGTTCTTAACGCTCTGCAGTGAGTCAAAGAATATTATTGGAAATTATTTTAATAGACATAAATTCTCATCTTCTGTAATCATAAAACTATAATGGCGCAAATTATATTACATAATTTATCGTTTATTACCGCAATGGAACCGGCCCTTAATGTGGATGTGCAATCAAATATGGCGGTTGGTTTTGTTTTTAAAACTCACCCGAGACACCAGTGTTACGCAATTACATACGGCCTAAGTTATAACATAATTATAATCGCCCTAATCGCCATAAAGGCACATACGCACCCATAAAAAATGTAAGAAATGTTTCTTCATAATTTAAAAACTAGGATCCTATCACGGTCCCTAAGTACAGTGAGCTATAACTAAAGTTCCTAAACAAATTGAAAAAAAAATTGTATGACGTGATGCTACAACTATTAGTCTTAGAAACTGCAGGATAATAGATCAACTTATTAATGTAATTATGATTAGACTACTACTTGCATGAGTTTACTTATTTTCTTATAAAAAACAAGACATCGATGTTACTACTGATTGTGATGAAATTAAACGTAGGCTGTCAAAGAATTACTACAGATGTCCAGAAACTTTTTTAAACTTATTTTTTTTGTAGATACTTTGAAGGTACTACCTATATAAAAAACAATGTGAATGTTTATGCATTTTTATTGATTTTTTTATTACTTTTTATATCGCTCGAACGACTGAATGGTACTGCTATAGACTATAGTATTTAATACTCCGGGCAAAGATTCCAATAGGTTGCGGGAAAGGGATCAATACATTAGGATTATACATATCTACACATCTAAAAAAAACAAATATCATTTGGTTACAGTATAACGCCGCCTTGCCTTCTCTATAACGATGTTAACACCAACTGCAGACGATATAAAAATCTGCGAGATTTTTAATAGACTTTTTCAGACTAGCAAGTTTTTTTAAATATAAAGTAATATTTTATGCCGTTCACTCATCGTCCACTTGAGAAGTACTTATTTATTTTATTGTCGTTTGTAATAAGATGTAGTTAGTTATAAAAAGATTATAATCTGTGGTTGAGCAAAGGGCTACGTACGAACCTATGTAAGTAGTATTTTTTTTATAGCTTGTGCTGAAGGAAACTTAAAAAAATTACATTTATTTTTAATTTTCAAAAGCTTATTTTACATCTTAAAACCGAATAAAATGTTTATGATTAGATCTTAGACTCAAAGTAATCATAGTAAAATCTTGTAGGTAAATTGTTTTTAATTAGCTAGTGAAACCGAAACTTAATTAGGATAGATTTTGGCTTTATGACATATTATTATTACTAAATTGTAAATGTTTTGTCAGGTTACTTATGTATAATATAATATAATATTAACATCCGTATTATTTTGTAATAAAACAATAATTATGTTGTCGTTCAACCCATAAAAATGTATTTCACGTCATAGAAAATACTTACTTGCCATTTTTTACAACTAAATAACTTTCTTGAAATTCATGACACAACTTTTTAGATACTCTGTCTATAGATACATACATCACACTGTGCATTAGCACCATTGACATTGCATGCATAATAATATGCATAATGAATATGTATTACGATCGTGTTTAAAAAAAAAGGATTAAAATTTTTGAGGTCGGAATTCAGATCACGTCTTAAAAATTCGTTATTTAAATGTTACATTTTTCTCATCGCTAACATTTTTAAATTAGGAATACAATTTAAAAAATGTTATTAATTATATCAACATGGAAGTTAGACTTTGTCAACATTAATTTTAAAATAGTTTTGGCGGGAAATGTCAACTTTTTATGTCAATGACAAGTAGTGTGAAGGAAATGTCAAATAAAATGCAAATATTAATACGATTCCTTTTATATGTTAAAAGTCGAAATGACAAACAGTGATTTCTATTAACCAGGGAGGGAGAATAAATCAAAATAATTCTTGTTTTGTGAATTGTGACAAAACTGTGTGTTACAATAGAAGTTACGACTGTCATAAGAGTTTGGAGGTTATGTTACAGATAAAACTCAAATCAATATGCACTTATTTTAACTGCAATTATAAATTATTTACTTTTTGTGCTGTTATGACATTTCTTTTTTTTAAATGTCAAAATATTTTGTTCCAATAAAATGTCAATTACAGAAAATATCAAGGAGCTATTAATGCTTTTATTAGCTGAATACCTTGCTTAATCATTAAATTATATTTGAAAAGTAATCAGTACATAATACTGGCCATTTTTATGCAGTGTGTATGTAGATACGAGTAGAACAGAGTCAAATCCATTCACATTTAGACCATAGACAATATATTACTAGCGTGAAAAGACCCACAGACTCCTTTATTACCGCATTAACGAATTTAAAATTTCAGTTACTTGTGACTTTTCGTATAGAAATATTTACGTCACTGTCATATCTATTTCCTGTCAAAGTTGATATTGGTTTATAAAAAAACGATTCACGTTCACATAAATAAATAAATGTATGACCACTTAGCACTAAATGAATGTTTCTTTCTTTCTTTCTTTCTTTCTTACATACTCTGTCACTTTCGCACGCACCATGTCACTTGCACACTTTATTCCTCTAATGATAACTATATGGTCCTCCAATACTCAGTTCTAATTAATTCATGGCATTCACATAATTCCATTTTATTTATGGCCTTATAATTTTCTTAATAATGTTACTAGATTCCAAAAAGAATTTTTATTTCTTTACCGCCCGATAATTTAGACATAAACAAGGTCGTTCTGTATCTTAATAATGTCGTGATATAAATATTTAACATAATTAATTTTTCTTGCATAATACATACTTCCATTTAATATTACAAATAAGAAAGTAGCTATGTCTGTGTCTCTGTCTGTGTGTTACGCTTTTACGCCTAAACCATCGAACCGAACTTGATGAAGGCAGGTTTAAAAGAAGGGTTAAAGGGGATAAAAGTTTGTATGAAAATTGCTATAGTCCCGAGTCCTTTAAGCGGGGCGTGAAAAAGCACCTGATGAGGCCGTCAAGCTGAGCGCCACTATTGTAATACTGTACGTGTTTGTAATGATTACCCTCTTTCCTGAGAATTTACTTCAGGTAAAGTGAAGTCAAATTGACGTGTCCTAAATAAAAAAAAATACCGGTACCGTATGACTTTTGTTGATTAAGATTAAAAAAATACCAATCGAATCCTTCCTTCTTGGAAATCGGTTAAAAGGGATTGGGAAACGATCTACGCTATATTTGATCGTGATAATCGACATCCACGCAGGCGGAACCGCAATCATAGACTAGTATTTAATAAAATATATACCTAAACTTGACTAATTGGAATTGTCATAACAAGTTTCTAATATTTATGCATTAATTCTTATTAGTCGGATGGAAGTTATAAAACTAGATTACAAAACAGCCCACTTTACTTTTAACACGGAGTTCCTAATATATACTCCATTTTGTTTAGGTACTTACTTAAATAAAGGTAAACAATCTTGTGGCAACTTTTTGTAAAAACAAATAAACTAGACTAACTAACTGACTAACTAGTGGTTTGATACAGGTTTTTAATCTTCAAAATGCGTTAACTAAGTAGAAAAGTATTTTTATACTGACTTTTTAAACAAAAAATATTAAAAAGACACACTAAGATTGTTTATGTTTTTTTTTAAGTAAGTACCTTCTTCCTACAGTCCCGGGTCCTTTAAGCGGAGCATGAAAAAGCATCTGATGAGCCCGTCAAGCTGTATGAGCGCCACCATTGTAGCACTGAAAATGTTTGCAATGGTGACCCTCTTTCATGCAACTTTGCCTTCAGCTTAACATCAGGCGAGGTGAAGTCAATTGACGTGCCATAAATAAAAAAAAACAAAAGAAAAACAAATGTTTAGTTCCATAAGGTGAGATCATTTATAAGGTTTACCAGCCATTGCAAAATTCTCTTTACCCTGTTCACTTACATATTTATAGGCTGTAGAAGCAGTTATGCAGAAATACTTAGGCATTGCTTCACCCGTCGTTGTGCGCGTGCGTCGTGATTGCGTAGCGGCGTGTTCCGACCCGCAGCACTAGGAAATGCAAATGTCTTTGTACAAACATTGCGTTTCTACTAATACACGTGGCTAGGGATGTAGAGGTATTACAATATCGATATGAGTACTTACATCTAACCGTGTGATACTCTGCAAGACGTTATTTGGTAGTGCTTGTGTGGCTAAGCACGTAATTAATTTCCTTGCGATTTATACCGCAAAGCAAGGAATCGGGTCAATTTATTTAGTTGCTACATTTTCAGTTAGGAATTTATTTTCGGCATACTTACACATATTTTTCAAAGTGCCCGATTGGAGGCAGTAGACTCGCCCCTTGTTACGTGGGACCGAAAATCATAGTTGGCGAAATGTGGGTGTTTAATACACCTACATGTATGTATGAATGTATGATAATAGATGTCGATATCTGTATCGATACTTACCGGCGGTTAATTGCGGACTACATGATTTCTACATTAGGGGAAGGGGGTCATCTAAAAAGGGAATGATATCCTCGGGTCTGTCGGGGTGCGAGAGACATGTCTTGCATTATCTCACTTAGGCAACCAAAGACACATAGACGCCGTGCGTTTTAGTCGGTCCGGTATAATCATCTCCACCGGTTTTGGCGGCTTAAAAAAATTTCATGAAATTCTTTCAGATCAGTTTAGCTATTTTGATGTGATAAATTAACAATAATTAGCAGCAACCCAAACTTTCGCATATAATATAATTAATCGTTATCAGATTTTGTTGTGTATCGATATAAATGAAGTTTTTAATTTATCGATATATCGTTACATCCCTACTATTGTTTGCACACGTGTATTGAAAGCAATTGCCTGCTTTTTTCAACGTAAATACAAAATGGTCATTAAATTATATTGCGAAGTGCTAGGTTGCAATCAAGTCTGTAGAAAGATCATTTATAATATAATTTTCATCCCTTCTATTGGTAAAGTGTCATAAATCGTCATTAGGTTATCGTATTGCGAAGTGCTAGGTAGCAATCAAGTCTGTAGAAAGAGGGTCATTTATAATATAATTTTCATCCTTTCTATTGGTAAAGTGTTGCTTTGTTATAAGCGGGAACAAAATAGCTCTTTTCTGAAAGCTTTTTAGCGGGCGGTAAAGTAATTTGAATTTGGAACATAAATAACATTCATAAAAATCGAACGCAAATTGTATGTATTATTTATTACTGGCACGTGTTGGCTCACAGAAGCGCGGTGACCTGTGCTCACTAAAAAAAAAAACTAAAGCGCACGAATTACCTCTCAGTTCTTGTAATCAGTACATACAATATTTTATTGTGTGTATTACAAATACTATAATGAGTTCTACATCAAGTTGTGAAAGTGACAAATAACTACTTATATAAAATATATGCTAACAACGTTGTACAAAACGTAACATAACATAACATAAACTCACGCCTATATCCCCGAAGGGGTACACCAAGGTACTAGCACCCTATTCGCCAGTTTATGTTTAGATCCCAATGTAATAGGTGGCGAGCCTATTGCCATTAACCGGGCTCTTATAAACCTGCAATAAATGCACACATAACTTCAAAAAGCATCGAAAAGTCATTGATGTGTGCCATGGTAAAACCTGAGATCGAACCCGAGACCTCGTCTCAGCAATCCATTACCCATACCACTAGGATATCGCGTAATCTGAAGTTTGATATTTACCGTGAAGCGACCCTCCCTCACGTCCGCGCACATTGAGACCTAAATATAAATTGGCGAAATGTGGGTGCTAGCACCTCTGTCTACCGCTTCGGGTAAATAGGCGTGAGTTTATATTATGTTGTTTTAGATGCCACGCAGTAAGACTGGAAAAAAGCGGACTCCGGACTCTGAGGTAACACTTTCTGATGCGACCGGGGTTAACGCAATGACGATGATGATGATTAGTAAGTTTTATTCTCCGTTTCAACGCGTCATCAAAACATTTTTGTTTACACAACAAAAAAGTCAGGGTTCACATGTATTGTTACCACACGACCAATGATTGAATAAAACAGAGTATACGACAACTGCATACCAATGTTTTATTTTATATTATACGCAGTCCCAGAATAAATAATCACTACATAGTATAAAATAAAGTCGCGTTCTCTGTCCCTATGTCCCTTTGTAAGCTTATATCTTTGAAACTACACAACGGATTTCGACGCGGTGTTTTTAATAGATAGAGTGATTAAAGAGGAAGGTTTATATGTATATAACATCATGCTACGACCGACAGGTACGGAGCAGGAATGAAAAATGTTGCAAAAACGGGGTGACGCAGACGAAGTTGCGTGGGTCATGCTTCCACCGAAAATTGGTTTGAACGAGATCTACTAATTAGTTCTTTATGTACGGCTTAAACCGCAATTTCCACTTTTCTTCCTTCCCTGACTTGTCATTTTATCAATTACTAGCTTTTGCTTGCGTAAATGTCCCTCCGGCCGCCAGGTTCGATCGCACAGTTCGATTAATTGAACTGTGAGGAATTGTATATCCTTATGGTCGGTTACCGGGCAGTGCAATTAAGCATATTACTCAGGGTGAATGTAGCTTTTCAACGGTAATATAACCATGATAACCAAATCGACTCAGTAGTTTTTGAGTTTATTCATTACAAACATACACACACAATTTTTTTTATCCTCTTTATAATATTAGTTTAGACTTACTAACCTAACATAGCTAAAGTAAGAAGAAATTGCTATTATTACTAACCCAATGAAGCAATATGCTTAAATATTTTTTTTATTATTATTATATAAAAACGTAACAATTACAATATTGTGTAGGTTAGGTACCTACACAATATTGTAATTAACCTACACAATTTAAAAAAAAAACATTAAGTGAAAGCCCAGTACATCACATTAACGCATGCAACTCGACGTCTGCGCGCGCGCAGCATAACAATATAGCTATCTCATTTATGTGCGAGACAGAGTGTACTCGTGAGAATTTATACTGATTATCTTCAGACTTATCTGCTTAGTGTCATCTCGACGTGTATGGCGGTCAGTAGGGTACGTCTTTGTCTGAAGGTCAACAACCTTTGTTTCAGAAATAGGGATGTAAATATCGACAGCAAAAACATTGATGTAACGCTACATCGATGTTACGAAATAAAAATATAAATATTATAAGATAATCTACACAACGCCACCTAGACTTAAGCATAGTTCAACTAGCTTGTGTTACGGGTTCTAGAATGCGGATAAACATACTTAGATATTTTTTTTTGTAAATACATACATATTATACATAGAAACACCCAGACCAATGCAAATATTCATATTCATGCACACATATATTTGCACCGAGCGGGAATCGAACCCACGCCTCCTGCGTATAAACATTGATATATTTTTTTAAATCATTCATTAATCAACTTATGGCGTACCACACCACCACAGATGATACCAAACATTTCAACCTGTACCTGCCATCTATGGCAGGCCAAACATCGATGTTTTTTTTTATATTTACGACACCTCAATTTGACTTCATGCCGCCGAGCTGAAGGCAAAGTCTCAGGAAAGAGGGTCACCATAACAAACACGTACAGTGTTCAATGGTGGCGCTTAGTTTGACGGTTTCATCAGATGATTTTTCATAATATGACAAAATGATGGACTACATTATTTTCTATGAAAATTTTAAATCCAAGATGGCGTCCACGTCCAAGAGGGATGAAACAATATGGGTGGGCCATTAAAATTTTATACTTGTATTTGTTTGTTTATGTTTATTGTTTACAAAAGGATCCAACCAATCTATCCATAGATTATATAATAATGATGATGTCATAGACTAAGTTCACGAATCCAGTTACGTTTAAGCCGAAATGTTGTTTTGTGTGTGCTGCAGCATGTTATAAATAAAATTATTTTTCTTTCTTTTCTTTCTTTCTTTCTTTCCACCACCATATTGCAATTTATCTTTTTTTTTCACTAGTCTGTCATACTAAGACACTATCGATATTGGCCTTTCCCTAACCTGTCCATCTCTCTTATCGCAGGGATCAGACCCTCGAGTGGCGACGTGCCGCGGGAGGCTTCAGACTCGCCGGTGCCAGCTCAACCAGGAGATCAACAAGGAACTACGGCTGCGGGCGGGGGCTGAGAACTTGTTCAAGGTAAGCACACCCCTTTCCCTTCAGGGTGGGCAGCGCGTGTGTGACACCCTTAGTGTTGCACACGTTCATAGGCCACGATGGCCGCTTCCATCAGGTGGGCCGTGTGCTTGTCTGCCACCTACGTAGTATAAAATAAAAAATACCACCATACATATAAAAATAAAAAAAAGTACTAAAAACCTTTATACCATGCCAATTACGAGCCCGAGCATGACGTATGACGCCCCTGGTGTTGCAAACGTCAATAGGCCGCGGTGACCGCTTTCTATCAGGTGGGCCGTGTACTCGACCTCTGCAGGAGGCGCGGGTTCGATTCCCGCTCAGTGCAAATATTTGTGTGCTTGAATATGAATATTTGCATTGGTCTGGGTATTTCTATGTATAATATGTAGGTGTTTACAAAAAGAAAATGTATTTATGTATGTTTATCCGCAATCTAGTGTGTGACCACTTTCCATTAGGTGGACCGTGTGCTTGTCTGCCACCTAAGTGGTATAAAAAAACGTAACAGACAAGCTCACGGCCCACGTGAACGTGATTAGCTCGGCCTATGGAAGTTTGTACCACTAGGGGTGTCAAACCGGAAGATGGCGTGCATTTTAGTCGGTTCGATTCCGACATAACCTCTCTCATCAGCGCCGGTGGGATTGGTATGCGTGGGGTAGTCGCGCTCGGAAAAAAAATAATTAAAAAAGTCAGACTCGAGTTACTGACCTTGTAGAGGGATGGGGTTGACATCTTGTTCGTAATTAACAATTAGATAAGGATAACAAAGAGACATCACATAACATAAACTCACGCCTATATCCCCGAAGGGGTAGACGGAGTTTCTAGCACCCATATTTCGCCAATTTATCCCAAGTCCCCATGTAATAGGTGGCGAGCCTATTGCCATTAACCACGCACTTATAAACCTGCGATAAATACACACATAACTTCAAAAAGCATCGAAAAATCATTGATGTGCGCCATAGTAAAACCTGGGATCGAACAAGAGACCTCGTCTCAGCAGTCCATAACCCGTACCACTAGGCTACCGCGAACAAAAAAGGCGTCATTAAAAAGTTCAAGTGTTAGTAACTTAGTAGCCAAGGAGAAGCCTTACTAAGAGAAAATACTCAAAAATTTCCTACTAAATCCGTTAGTAAGTAAAGGTTCAAGGTCAGAGGTCGCAGACCTTAGGTGTTTACGGTCGCATGCGCACCTTAGCCTTACAACACAATGGAGGGTCGATGAACTTCGTGCCTTGTTTACAAGTCGAACATAGGACTGGACAAGGAATACGACTTAACTTACTTAATTTATCTGAATATTCGTCTCGTGTAAAGTAATGCCACAGAACAGAAAAAAATCTAGTAGAAATGCGACACGATAGTTTCAGTAGCGGAACCGGTGTCGCCAAACTCACACATACAACCGTTTAATACCGTGCATTGCTAGTAAATAATTGCTTTAATTGGTCGTACCTATTTATGTACTACCTTTAATGCCATATTAGATCAAATCATGCGTACTATAGAACGAAAACACATTACCCTTTTATCGGTAGTGGTAACTATATTGCCACCACCTTTTTTTTAACCGTTCAAAAAACGTTCAAAGTAGCGATTACTATGTTCTAGAACTTATAGATAAAAGAGTATTTATGGCGTTTCAAACTTTGAATGAACAAGCTTGAATAATTACGAAAAAGTTTAGACGTATTCTTACAAAAAGGTTCATATTGTCGAATTTATCCTTCGTTGCGTAAATACGCACAGCAATGATACGCGTGCACCGACTACATCACATTACCACTTATTTTTTTTTTCATGAGTGATACGCAAATTGCACCTTCTCATACCTGAGGACTATATGGGGTCACCGTGGTTGCCACATCAAGGGAAGGTGGCCATCTCAGAAGAGATGATCCCGGGTCTGCCGGGGGGCGAGAGTTTTGTCTAGTATTATCTCACCTCCGGCATTCAAAGACCTAAAGACGGTGTTTTAGTCGGTTCGAGTCCGACATAACCACCTCCACAGACCTTTTTCAGGGGTGATATCTGTGGAGATATTGTGCACAATAAAAAAGGTCACACTCTCATTCTGCCGACGTTGTAAAACCTTCTGATATCCTTCTTGAAGAACCTCATATTGTAGCCACTAACGTATTTTTGTCCTACAGGCAACTACAAACAGAAAACTTCGGGAGACTGTGGCTCTTGAGCTGAGCTTCGTGAATTCAAACTTGCAACTGCTGAAAGAACAGCTCGCGGAGCTCAACTCCTCAGTGGAACTGTACCAGAGCGACAAGTAAGTACTTACCACTACTACACTGGCAAAAAAGGGCTATAAATGTGTGTGAATGTTTAAAACTCTTTCACGCAAAACGGCTAAACAGATTCTGAATTAAACTTTTTTCCCCGAAGGGGTAGGCAGAGGTGCTAGCACCCACATTTCGCCAGTGTATATTTAGGTCCCAATGTAATAGGTGGCGAGCCTATTGCCATCAACTGGGCACTTATAAACCTGCGATAAATACACACATAACTTTGAAAAGCATCGAAATCATTGGTGTGTGCCATGGTAAAACCTGGGGTCGAACCCGAGACCTCGTCTCAGCAGTCCACCAACCATACCACTAGGTTACCTTACCTACCATGACACTAGGTTACCGCGGATTAAATTATAGTCATAGAAAAGGAACGTAAGAAGGAATATTCCATCAAGAACCAAGCGGTTCGGTGAGTTTTTCCTCTGCCGCACCATTAAGTTATGGAATTCATTACCAGATTACGTGTTTCCCTCTTCCTACAGTCCCGGGTCCTTTTAGCCGTACGTGAAATAGCATATAACATGGAACCGTATATAATGGTTGGCTACATAATATATCGCCTCTTTGCTTCTATAATGTGTTATCTCGAAAACTGTGATTTTACAGGAGAGTGATTTTAAACTTACAAAATAAAACTGTGACAAAACTAATAACTTTTTTACTGTCGATCCTTAATTTATTATTTGATATAGTAAATAAACTATCGGAGTAGTTCTTAAAACCCTAGCAATTTGAAATTTTAACGTGGAATTAGCATCAATTTTAAAAAAGGGGAACATATATCACGTTTTTCTTGCAAATAGTGAGTATTATGAGTGTTACAACCTGAGTTGTCACGTTGTTGATGATATTACGTTTCTTATGACATTGAGTTTTGCCACAAACAATCATTGTTGAAATAAAAACTTTTGGTTTCGAGAATATTTTTTTATTAGAAAGAGGGAAACTACAACCACACTTAATAATTAATTCTATAAAAATTAAAAACCAGAAACAAATTATTACTATAAATAATCACAATTGGTAGGCCTAATGAAAATCGCATTTGACTTCTATATTACAGCATATTTAGGTTAATATAAAATAGTTATACCTAAAAACAATCAGTCTTCGGCGATTGGCCACATTATTATTTTTATTATATTTAGTACCTATATAATACTGAAACAATAGACGGAACTATCTTGACTATTCAATAGTTTCTAAAAAATCTAACAATTATAACATTCATCATCATCATCCTTGCGTTAGTCCCGGTCGCATCCGAAGCCTTCGCCTCGGCGTCCGGGGTCTGCTTTCCGGCTTTTTCTCATCCACTTCGCACGGTCTTGCGCATCCATGGTGGTGAGTCCATTGGCACGCATGTCATCCTCTACGACGCCAAGCCGAACAAGCTTTTTTTTAGCTTGGGTCTATTCGTCCTACCGGGACCCGGTAGAGGTGTCATGGCCAGACATCTGTTACCCACGTAGCCGGGTGGTCGTCGCTGAACATGGCCGTACCAGCGAAGGCTCTCCTGCATTTTGTCTGCAATGTCATGGAAATGGAGGCGGCCCCGGATGTGAGATGCGAATCCACCAGGGCGATGTCATCAGCATACATGAATACCCACGGGGGCTGCTTATATGAGTTTCTGATGCTATCCGACAGAGCGTGTAACACCACGCTGAGCAGATACGGGCTAAGAACAGATCCTTGGTGTACTCCGAGGTTGATGGGGAGGGGGTTTGGGTCGCCAACAGCGGTCTGGACCGGAATTGTAGTACATTTTTCGGATAGTGTCAATATAGAACTCTGGAACCCGCAGTACCCACCAGATCACCGCGTGAGGAACACAGTCGAAATCCTTCTGCATGTCTACAAACAGACAGTGCAGTGGCGTATTCTTCGTTCTGTTTTTCTCTGCGACAATTATATCCTGTGCCGCTTTGACCCTGGAACGCGCCAACTTATAGATAAGCTTGCGCCCCTCAGGCGATTCCAACTTATCATAGAGGTTGTAAGTGGTCTCGTCTGGCTCTGGCTACAGCTTTCTTAGTGGCGCGCTTTGCTTCATTGTACGCGTCGCAGTGTTAGGGAGACCTGGACACTTGCTACTTTTTAAAGAGGGCTTGACAATAGCATTATAAGTGTTAGCAATTTCAAACAAAATACAAAATTAAAAAAATACTTAACCAACCAATATTGTAATACAAATGTAACGAACTAGACTTAGTCAAAACATGAATACAAAATAGTCCTTTGAAAATAAGTAATCAAATTAGAATAAAAATCTACTTTTAAGTTAAGACAAAATTACAAAATTAAAAATCAATTATGATCTTACACAGTAATCAGAGATAGTCTTGGTATTATTTGGCGCAAATATTAATAATCAGTTTTCATAGCAGCCTATATTTTTATAAAATCACCCCCGCTACGCTTAATGAAGAGTCGTTTTCTAAAAATAAGTTTTATTATTTTAAATATTTGCTAAGATTAGTAGTTTCTTATTAAACCAAGATACGGCAAATACACCACAAAGTATAATATTCACATAATATAGTTACCTGCACTTGTCACTTGTCTTACATCTAGATTCCATCTGAAAAATTTATGTACCAACGGCTATTACTTTTAGTATTTACAACGGACTATATTAGAATATTCCTAAATAAATACATTTGTTTTTGTTCAAAAACGAAACATCTATAATTATCCATCGCTTGAATTTTAATTTGGAAAAAGTTTCATCACCTACAACATTACATCTTAAGTTAACTCCAAATAAAACATTCATACTTTCGACAGCAATGTGACATGTACGGTATATAACAATTAACATTCCACACTATTTTTCAGTATTAATGTGTAACATCCATATATCACATTATTAAATTTAAAATCATAATTGAATTAAGACTTATCTTTACAATCAAAACGTGATAAACACATTATGTCACGTTTTCGCAGAAAATCAAGAGCTCCTTCCACTGTAAGTGCGTAGTGGTTACTGTTATGTTACGTTTTCGCAAAAATCCTTGATGCAGTAAGAGACAGTGCCATATTGTGATCTGACACAATGACGCTATCTCTTTCGCCCACAGATTCGCTATTTACCGCGTAAAAAATACCACGTTTTTTGAGAAAATAAAATCGATCACGGCGGTTTTAATTATCAAATAATAAAAAAAACGAAATTTCGGATAATGTCACATTATAGAAGCAAAGAGGCGATATGTATGTACATAAAGTCGTGTCGTGCCTAGCACGTTAAGCCGTCGGTCCCGGTTGCCATACAAACATCTATGGCAGTCGTTACGGGTAGTTGGAGACCTCAAAAGTTCAACCAGTCTAACTTGGAACTTTGATATCGACATTGGTCATTGGACCATTGGTTGTGGAGGTCAGATAGCAGTCGCTTCTCGGAAAATATCGAAGATCAGCCGCATCACAGTTAGACTGGAAAGCCGACCCCAACTGAGTTGAGAAAAGGTTCAGAGAATGATGATATAGGTACATAAAGAAGACCTTGAACGAAATTAATTCAACTATTTTCATTTCCATAATGAGAAGAGGAAACAATTTTATTGTATAAGTCGTACTTATCAAATTGTATAATTGAACCGGTTGCACCGATCAGATATAAAATTTATAACTACAATCAATTTTCAAATCAACAAAATTGGTTTAATCACCTTGAAGAGTTTCTAATAACTTCACGAGCATCTGATTTCTTTTCACTACATACACGCATTCAAGCCCTTCAAATATTAAGCAATTCTAATCATACACATTAATATAAACATAACATAATATAAACTCACACCTATTTCCCCGAAGACGTAGATAGAGGTGCTAGCACTCACATTTCGGCAGTTTATGTTTTAGGTCCCAATATAATAGGTGGCGAGCATATTACCATTAACCCGGCACTTATAAACCTGCGATAAATACACACATAACTTCGATAAGCATCAAAAAGTCATTATTGTCTGCCATGGTAAAACCTGGGATCGAACCCGAGACCTGATCTCAGTAGTCTATTACCCATACCACTAGGCTACCGCGGTAACTAATTTTCAAATGGACAGAATTTCCTTGTTGTTTCTTCATAATATGTAGTTCACAAAAATATTCGAGTTAATAAGACAATTTGAATGTTGATCCGAACGTTATGTTGCAATATTTTATGAGATAACTGAAGAGATTAAGGAAAACCGCAGTTGTTATGATGACATCTTTTTGTAAATATTTGGGTTTTGAGGTTTACAGCTTTCGATGTTTATGCGTGTGTATGCGTGCAAGTGTGAGTGTGTTTTTGCACGAAATTATCTCTAAATATATACATGAAAAGGGTAGGCGTGTAGCACATAGAAATTGGTAACGAGTCACCTTATCCTCCGACGAGAGACGACCTCCGTGGCGTGGCGGTAGTAAACGCGACAACACGACTGTTACTCAGGAGGCGTGGGTTCGATTCCCGCTCAATGAAAATATTTGTGCACATGAATATGAATATTTGCATTGGTCTGGGTGTTTCTCTGTATAATATGTATATATTTACAAAAACAAAAGTATCAAAGTATGTTTATCCGCCTTCTAGAACCCGTAACACAAGCTAGTTAAGCTATGCTTACCATGGGTCTAGGCGTCGTTGTGTAGATTGTCCTAGAATATTTAAAATTATCTCTGTATATTGTTTACGTGAAAAGGGTACGCGTGCAGCACATATAAATTGGTAACGTAACCTTATTTGAACTAAAGATTTCTTTTATTACTAACTGATTCTCACGGCTCCACCCGAATGGATGTCGGTTATCCCGACTTCTAGTCATCTGTTTATACTTACTCAAATAATGTCGATGAAATAAACGCAAGATTTCAAGTATGTAAACAAGAAGAATAGACACAGCTACTAAAGTCAATGTTCGTGTGTAACATTTCGTATGTGCAATATTCCGCAAGTGCGAAGAACAAACCTCGTCACGAGCTTTGCCTCTACACGAGGCGTCTCCAGAAACGCTCTGTAGCGTTCTGTGTGGACGGTTGTTCTGCACAGTTGCGGAATATTGCACATACGAAATCTTATACCCTCGGGTACGAAGGCTTTGAACTTTCTCGTATGATCCCACATACGCTCAAGCTGTAGAATGAATAGTTATAGTTTTTTCTAAGCAACTACAATATAGGGTTCTTTGCAAAGTGCACTTCATCAGATGTACTGTGTGTTTGTCTCTCACCTATCATTCTCTTAGCCTATTCCCAACTCAGTCAGGGTCAAATTTATATATGACAAATTCACTGTTAAATCGATCGGGATATTTACCATATTTGTTAATTTCTTCGCGTAACCGATATCCCGGTCGATTTAACAGTGAATTTGTAAATGACCATGTCAATCTAAAATCATACATTATAAATGACAAACTAAAATGGCGTGTTAAAATTAATCAACATCTATGTTAAGTGGTATAAATACACTACTCCGGTCAAGTATGACTAGGTACTGGGTACTACCTGTATGATTAGGTACCTATAATACCATATTATCGAAGTATTATACCCACTTAACGCAATTATCCCAGCTATGTCGACTTCACTTTCTGCGAGGCGCGGCGGCCATTGCCGACACTTTCACGATAATTCAATACTCGAGCTGCAAAATTGACAATATAGGGACATAAAAGTTGTTATACAACGAACTGTGGGTTTCACCAATGGTAACCGGGATTTAAAACATAACTGCAATATCACGTTTTACTGAATGAGTTTTTACTCAATGAGCAGTTTTCCAGTTGGTACCTATATAATCAGTTGGTTTTTAAAATCATCCAGAGATGGCGCTTGCATAGCTTTTGGTACTTTTTAATTTGCATTGTGGGGCGAATTCAGTCTGTGGCAAGAAAGAATTGGCCGAATGTCTTAATTTGATTGATTGCTGTTTCTGAAGCGTTGAAGTTTGTTTGTTGTTGAACATTGTAACCTTAAAAAGTTGATACCTACATAATTTTAGTTAATAATTATTAAAATAACGGATGATTCTCACGGGATTAGGAGGTTAGATAGCCCTCGCTCCCGAATGAAAAGTAATATAATCAAATATGAGAATAATATAGACAGGTTATTGCCTTTTTTTTATCGTACGCAAAATCCCCACGGATACCACCTCCACCAAAACCGATGGAGGTGATTATGTCGGACTCGAACCGACCAAAACGCACGCCGTCCTTGGGTCCTTAATTGCCGGAGGTGAGATTATACAAGACATATCTCTCGCACCCCGGCAGACCCGGGGACATCTCTGTTGAGATGACCCTCTTCCCCCAATGTGGGGACCATGGTGTCCCCATCTAGCCCCTGGATATGGGGTGGCATTTTCCGCCATCGCCGTGGCCTGCTTCTGCTAGGGTGACCGGCGGCTCCACCCGTCACCCCCAGGCCCGCGCCTCCACCCGTCACCCCCAGGCCCGCGCGCTCATGGGGGACGTAGGTCATTCTGCGACCGCCGACGTCCGAGTCGCCTCCGCTCATAGATAGGTTATTGCCTGCAAATATGGAAGTTATTCAAAGGATCTTATTGCTACTGTGGAGGAACGGGATGTGATGTCCCTCCAACACAAAGGGAGGATCCTCCGACCAGGCAAGGTGATCGCGCCTGGCGGGCCGCAGCCCTAACGGTTGTCGTTGGGTTGTTGTATATATATTGTACTAGCGAGAGAACTTCATTTTCGCGATGCAGGATCGTTGTGACGTAGTAGTGACGTCGTAGTTAGTTACGTAGTAGTTACTCGTGCTGTCGCTAGATGGCGCTGGGTACATGTGGTATCGCCACACTACTATACATTGCATTGACCGTCCATTTACTCACAGATATTTCGACACGCAACGACAGTACACAATTACGAAGATGGTTTCTTAATGGCGCCGCCAATCATTTAATGATTAATGATTACGTAACAGTGTCATATCGTCATCACATCAAGCCTGCCGTATATCAATGATGATACTCGTAGAATAGAAAGGTGCGTCCAGATTTGTGACATGAACAGTGGACCGGACATCGAGGCATTAAGACATGACGTTGAGTGTGGATGTAACAACTTGTGCCACATGGGCACACAAACTAGAGTTGTGCTGACACGGCCACCAGTCGATCGATGGTTTCATTTAAGCTCAGCTATCACGCAGCTGAATACGCGACGGACACGCACTTCTGACACGGTCACGGTAAAATGTTACGTAAATGTAGACGCGACATAACAGTCCCATATATATATATACTTACTGATGGTAACCGCCATTTGTATATGACCGGTACAGTCACCGTCAGTAATATGTACGTTCTAGAACTATTTCACATTAAACTTGTCGAATTTTACCGTTTCATGTCATAATGTTGACTTGCCATTTATTATTGTGACAAGGTTCCAAAGTGTATACATATTATTGCAGGTGACTGCACACACCTACAACAACTGCGTAGGATTTGAGAACTGCTATTTCATTGAAAAAAAGCGATATAGATAACATCTTCACTTCTAAAAGGAGAAAGAACAGTTACTCTACCTTGTCTACTTTCAACGCCGTAGGTTAAATATAATACTTTCATTATTATACCTGATTATACACTACGGTAATTGTATCAATATTATAGCAGTGTATAATTATATATAGATATAAGCACTAAAGTGTATAAATTATAGTGTGATAGTGTTATTCGAAGGCATTACTGAAGTGTAGCACATAATGTTGTTATAAAAATATGTTATGGTTATATAATGTCAACAAAATATGATGAGGTATAGGTGTTAGTGTGAGCGGTTAGCGTTTAGCGGAATGAGTGTCATTTATGGAATTCGCTACATCATTGTAAAGACATAAACATAAACTCACGCCTGTATCCCCGAAGGGGTAGGCAGAGGTGCTAGCACCCACATTTCGCCAGTTTATGTTTAGGTCCCAAAGTAATAGGTGGTGAGCCTATCGTGATTAACCGGGCACTTATAAACCTGCGATAAATACACACATAACTTCGAAAAGTCATTGGTGTGTGCCATGGTAAACCTGGGATCGAACCCGAGACTTCGTTTCAGCAGTACGTTACCCATACCACTAGGCTGTTTTTTAAGTAGTAAGACATTTTGTTTTTGTTAAATATGATTTGTGGTGTGTACAATACAGAATATTATATTCTACATTATCACTGAAAGCAACCAATATGGAAAAAAATTGGTATGTGAAACTATATTTTTCATACAGGGTGTAAAGTAAATACTCCCGAAGCCGAAGGCCCCTGGTAGTACTCATGGTACACAACATATTGGCATGAAAAAAAATTAAGACGATTAATTAATAACTTAGGTGGTAGACAAGCACGAAGCCTACGTGATGGAAAGTGGTTACCGTGGTATATGGACGTTTGCAACACCAAAGTCTTCACATTCGTGCTGCCTACCATAAAGAAAAGAAGAAAAGGGGAAGCAGAGGAGGAAGAAGGCTAAGAGAGTCTCTGTGCTGTCAATGCAGAAGATAAAGAAGGGTTTCTCGGTCTTCCCATTGACAACACAAAATCTCTCCAGTGAGCTCTGGCTACTCTACTCACCGCCGAAAACACAACACAAGGTCATTATTAGCCGCGATATTCTGTAGGGTGGACCCCAGACGGAATGCTCAAATAGGACGGGAGATACCTACCTCCATCTTTATATAATATAGTATATTATTAGTCATCTATATATATAAAAATGAATATCTGTTCGTTAGTCTCGCTAAAACTCGAGAACGGCTGGACCGATTTGGTTAATTTTGGTCTTGAATTATTCGTGGAAGTCCAGACAAGGTTTAAAAGATGAACAAATATGAAAATGCACGGAATGGAACAACGGGAACATGATCAGAAGTCCACGTGGGCAGAGCCGAGGGCAACAGCTAGTAATAAATAATAAAATAAATCATAATATACTGTACTATATTTATTTACTTTATCACTTCAATTTTTGATATAAATATGTCATAATTTATGACATATATATCCCAAAACTGAACTATGTAAATTATTATATTACAAAATGGTGCATCATTTTATAGTCTTTGAAGGTCAGTTGCATACAGCTTTGAAACTGGGTCTATTGGGCAAGATATATTAATAATGTTCGGTGCACGTACAACCGTGACACGAATTATGTGCACGTATTTATATAAATAAAGACAACTTTATGTGCAGTGATGTAGCAATCATCATTGTAGCTTAGTGGTTAGAGAGTCGACCATACGATCGAAAGATCCTGGATTTGAATTACGGTAATTGCGCAACGTTAACTCATTGCTAGTCCAAGCTATTTAGTTTAAAAACAAAAACAAGATATATCTACTACTAACCAGAAAAACAAAATTGCCCTACTTTTTCATTGGAATACTTTTTTTTGGTAGGTATCATGAAACCTTTCTTCTGTCGACTCGACAGCATTCATGTTGGCATACGACAACTGCAGATGCATGCAGGATATACAGCGCACAGTGAAATAGGCTTGAATCTGATCTTCTTCTGTCGAGTCGAAGGCATTTCGTTGAGTTTTAGTAGTAGTAATTTGTTTCACGGCAGCGGCGCTGTCAGAGCACTGTTTCGTTCTTTGGTAAGGCTTACTTATGTCCTTACTATGAAACCTTTACCTTCACCTTTACCTTTTGAATAGTATTATTGCGTGAATTATACTGATATTTTTTTTCCTTTTATCAGTATAACATAACATGATAAAAGGGCTTAAAAATCATTGTACGCATAAATAAAAGTTTTGAGGTCACCAAAAAGTATCACAATTTTCTTAAAATGGTCAGTGGTATCCCTCGTTTTAGTTTTTGGACGCATTGCCCTTGCACCCTGTAGAGAAATTTCAGTTTCAGATCTTGGCAACTCCAATTGACTACTTGAATTTTATTTGACTTGCCTAATCTAAGAACCATAACAATAAATACATAAAATCACGTTCCCATAGGGGCACGCAGAGATCACGGATCTCCATTTGCTACGATCCCGACATACTATTCTCGCTACATTCACTCTCATTACCTTTTTCATGCATGCTCGTCGGTTTAGGGTACTCCTGACCTGCCCCTTTTCTAACACTTCCCCGATTTGGTCTAAGTATGTGCGCCTAAGTCTTCCCCTATCGACGGAGCTTTCCACACTAGCCTCATACACCTGTTTCGTTAGTCTTCTTTCATCCATTCTCTCAACATGACCGAACCATCTTAACATACATTTCTCAATTCTCATTACTATTTTAATATATTAGCTGTTCTAAGAAATGCCTCAGTTATCTTAACGTAAAGGTATCAGATTCAACTACAAGATACATAAGAATATTACATAATTAATGACTGCCATTATCTCTATCCGCTCGCAGTCACACCGGTCCGACTATGACAAGCAGGAAACTTTATAAAAATGTCGTAACATCTCCAATCAACTATTTCTTGTGTTATCATTTTGATTTATTGTATTAATAAGGTAATTATTTGACATACCGGACATGACAATACTGGATTGAATACAATCTTTTTATGTGTTTTTTTTATTTCGCTTGGTTCTTGATGGAATACTCCGCACCGTATGCGGGTGACATTTAAGCCCTGCACGTGTGGTCCTGTGTAGGAAATGCGGAGGGTGGGATTAATTTTAAATTAATTATAATGACAGACGATGACACGGTTACATAATTAATTATTATGCAGTCACAGCTCTTCCCCATGAGGGTAGAACCTCCACAACCAATGGTCCAATGACCAATGGCGATATTGAAGTTCCAATTTCGACTGGTTGGACTTTTGAGCGCTCCAACGACCCGTAACGACTGGCAATCGGGACCGACGCACAGTGCATTGAGATGAAGACAAAAATAAAAAACATGATTATCTATTTCCACGCAACGTTGTTTATTTTTTAAAAGGTTATTATATGTAACAAAATTTCAAGCTGTTAATAATCTGTGGCTTTACATATTTACTTAGTTTTTAATTACCCTCAGTAAGTAATATGAATTGTAAAAAAAAAACACTTCATTGTCATTTAATAATTGTTATTTACACGAAACGCATATCTTACGGCAATTTCTTCATTATTTGATAACTGATTATGGAGATTACAGGTCAAGGTATGTGCTTTCAAATAGTAATATAAATAAGGCTTAAATTGATTTTCAATATGTTCCTACATGATACAAGTTTGATAAAGGTTTTAAACGAAAACGTCAAAAAAACGTTTTTGTTATTTTGTTTTTAATTCGTTCTATATGAAATGTAGTTTCATATTTACATTCATTTATCTGCGTTTGTTTGCTACATTTTTTTTATTTTTTTTTTAAACAGTGGCAGTTTAATAAAAAACTCTTACCTTGTTGAAGCATTATTATTTTTATAAAGGAAAATTATTAAAAAAAAACCGGCCATAAATGATCCAGAGGTTCTGAAATATGTCATCTTAAGAGATGCAGCATCCACTTCCTACAACTTGGATATCGCCTTACCTATTGATCAAGAATCTTCAGATTCAGACTAACACCAAATCATTAAATTAGTTTTTTTGTTAGATTATGGCTAATAGATACTGTTTCAACAATAAATATTTATTTTTACCACATATAAATAGATATATGATTTTTGACCTACTTTCCTATACATTCAACGCACTGTGCGACGGCTTAACGTGCTCTCCAAACCTCGATCAGATGAGTGAAAACAGCCATATTCATGCATACAACTTTTTGCACTGAGCGGGGATCGAACCCGCGCCCCGTGCGTAGCAGTCGCATGCACTACCGCTACGCCACGGAAGCGTATATCAGTACATATCAACAGTTAATTGAAGTTTCAGGCAATCAGGAAAATACATACATCTCACGCCCGTAATTCTCGAAGGGGTAGGCAGAGGTGTATCAAACACCCACCTTTTGCCAACTATGATTTCCGTAGTCCCACACTTGAGAGGAATTTCGATGGCCCTGGGTCAGCCGGACGGAATATGCCAGAGGATACCACAACTGATGGCCCGACAAGGCCGTGCGGTTTTAGTCGGTTCGAATACCTATATACGAAGCGACTATAACATGGGGTTCTTCAAGAAGGGCATTAGAAGATTTCTACAGGGTAGGCGGTACGTGTGTGACGTCCCTGGTGTTGCAAACGTCCATAGGCCACGGTGACCGCTTCCCATCAGGTGGGCCGTGTGCTTGTCTGCCACCTAAGTGGTATATAAAAAAAACATAACCATTATTCGACAGAAGAAGAAGAATATCACATATGAAATCTTTAAGGAATCAAAATTTCTAGTCTAAAATATGTATATAGCTTTATAAAAATAAAACTCATGCTTTCGTGAACAAGTAAAACATTTTTTTTTGCAAATATAACTTTAATTAACGTAAATAAAGCTATAAATCATTGCAACAGTAGAAAGCACCCCATGCTGTTATTGTGATAATTATAAAATAATTAAAGTAATTAAGATGTATTGTTTTCGCTTTTATTTTACTTTTTATTGCTGAAGGCAAATTAGCCACTAATAGTATGTCATCTGACCGTTTCCGTGCTTGGGAAGGCAAGTAAAAACCTCCGGCAGTTCATAATCGTTAGGTCAAGATGGAGACCAAAAATCATCGAATCCGACATTCCGACCGTAGCAATACAATACATACCTACAATTAAAATGCTCAACATAACTTAATCCTTCTTCGTTGAAAACGAAAGTTGAAATAAAAGAAAAAAGGTTACAATCGTGGACTAAGGTTAAGGTTCCTAAGGCAACCGGGACTGACGGCTTAACGGGCTCTCCGAGGCACAGAGGATTCTTTTTTTGTACCACTTAGGTTAGGCAGACAAGCACACAGCCCACCTGATGGGAAGCGGTCACCGTGGCCTATGGACGTTTGCAACACCAGAGGCGTCACACACGTGCTGCCTACCCTGTAGAAACCTTCTAATGTCCTTCTTGAAGAACCCCATATTGTAGTCGCTTGGGAAAACCACGGCAGGGAGTTCATTCCACAGCTTGAGAGTGCGCGGGATGAAACTCCTTTCATACCGCACAGTGCGCACCGTTTCCGGTCGTAGTGTGTGAGGATGAACTCCCTCCCTATAGCGAGCGGTGCGATGATAGAAAGTAGGTGTGGGCATCATGTCAAACAATTCTTCTGAACACAGGCCATTATACAGGCGGTAGAACACACACAGTGAGTTGAAGTCCCTCCTGATGTTCAGAGGTTCCGCACCACCTGTCATATCACACACAATCTTCATATGCTAAAAATGATCACCCATCCTCAGACAAATCTAGTCAGTACTCCTTTGCAATGTGTTAACCTCCTCAATCCTCATAGCCACGAGCTTCTCGAACACTAGCAAGACTTAATTGTATTTAATTTCCTTGAGGCTCTCAAGTGTGCCTATAAAATATCTCTCCTACCATAATAACAACATTTTTAGAGTTCCGTACGCAAACGATAAGTACGTAACCCTGTTATTAAGACTTCTCTCTTTTTTTTTAAAGAATAATATATTAGCAACCGAAGTTACTAATATTCCCTCTAACCCCTCCAGCTAAGCTCAATGGCTTGTGTTAGGAGTGAGTTCACGTCGGTAGTGTAATGGCTAGGATTCGAACCCGGGACCTCGCGATCGTAAGGCCGACTCCTTAACTTAACCACTAAGCTACCGACGCTTCTCTATCTGCTTGACATCAGGCCGTATCAAATTTAGATAAGAAAAAATTAATGTTTCGATGGGATTCAAACCTGCGACCTTTTCCTTTCAGGGGAACGCTCTGACCGCTAAGCCACGGAGCCTCGTCTGCTCAGATACTCTCAACCTTCACCCCTTCTCTCCTCCTCCTCCCCTCTATAGGGTCAGCAGCACGAGTGCGCCGCCCCTTGTGTTGCAAATATCACTACTTTCATCAAGTGGCCGGGCTTGTCTGCCACATATAAACATAACATAAACTCACGTCTATATCCCCGAAGGGGTAGGCAAAGGTGCTAGGGTAGCACCCACATTTTGCCAGTTTATGTTTAAGTCCCAATGTAATAGGTGGGCGAGCCTATTGCCATTAACCGGGCACTTATAAACCTGCGATAAATACACACATAACTTCGAGAAGCAAAAGTCTTTGGTGTGTGCCATGGGAAAACCTGGGATCGAACCCGAGGCCTCGTTTCAGCAGTCCATTACCCATACCACTAGGCTACTTTTAAAAAAGACATGATGTGGAAACCTTCATCCGCGAGTTCAACTCGTACTTGACCTTTTTTTTTCTCTTTTAACATACTGCGGGTAGACCCAAGTAACCGCAACGAAAGCAATTACAGTCCATTGAGTTTTTAAGCCACCATTCTTTACGCAAGTCCTCAGTTCTGTAATAACCATAATTTATGTCTATTATATATTTTTCCACTTTAAATTCTTTCGCTATACGTGTGTTGTGAGTTGGTCTAGCCGCCAATTTGTTTAAATTCTTCCTTTTATTTATAAAATACCCCGAAGGGTATGCCGTATGACTGAGGTGTGTTAACAGTAGTTTAAAGAAATATAACGACAAAAAATATTCGGTTATGAATATTGATAACACACTTTTACTTCTCCACAATATTTATTAATAAATTAATAATAAATGTCGTGCAGAAATACAAGTGTGTTATCAATATTTTTAACATTTAGTTCCAACAAGTGTCATCAATCAACAGTATAAATAATATATTCGTGAAATGATACACGTTAGGAATATTGAAAAGAAAGAAAGTGAAACATATTCTTCGAGACAAGGATAGCTTCTGTGTGGCTGTGTTCTAGAAGAGTCGAGTTCGCTCCCTGCTCAGTGCAAATATTTGTATGCATGAAGGCTATTTGCACTGGTCTGAGCATGTTAAGCTGTCTGTCCCGGTTATCATACGAACATCTATGCAATCGTAACTTTTTAGGGCTCAAACTACATGTTGGAGCCCTAAAAGTCCTCAAATGGTCTAACTGCAGTACTTCGTTATCGCCAAGTTGTGGAGGCCAGATGGCAGTCGCTTCACAAAAATGTCGAAGTTCAGCCGCAACGCAGTTAGACTGAAAAAAAGTGAACCGAGGTGACAGCTTTGGATGTGACCGCGGTTAACGCTAGGATGATGATGATGATTTGTCGATTCGACGAACTTTTTTCTAGTGTCCGCCTGACGGTAACCGGCTCCATTATTTTGGACCAAAATGACGAGATTATATACATAACATAGCATAAACAACATAAACTCACACCTATATCCCCGAAGGATAGAGGTGCTAGCACACACATATCACCAGTTTATGTTTAGGTCCCAATGTAATAGGTGGCAAGCACAGAGAACTGGGCACTTATAAACTTGTAATAAATACACACATAACTTCGAAAAGCATCAAAAAGTCATTAGTGTGTGCTATGGTAACCTGGGATCGAACCTGAGACTTCGTCTCAGTAGTCCATTTTGCAGCATGACATCCAACAAAGATTGTATCTATTTTTTTTCGTCTACAGCAGCAAAGAATGCGTGATGCCGATGATCCCGCTGGGCCTGAAGGAAACCAAGGAGGTGGACTTCCGGGAGCCGTTCAAAGACTTCATCTTGGAACACTACAGCGAGGATGCAGCGGCATACGAAGACGCTATATCAGATTTCATGGATATGAGACAGGTAGGTACTTAATGTCGTGACGAAGAAAGAATATCACCACCTTTAAATTTTCTTTTCTTTCTTCCTTTCTTTCTTTCCTATCTCAATGGAAAGGTCGTAAGTGTTCGACGGAACAATACGCAGAAGATTATACGAGGGATGCCTTTTAAGTTTTGTCGTTTGAAGAAAAAAACGCCACTAGGACTTCGAAGCACTATTTATTGTTTTTCAAAGTATTTACCACGTAGCTTAATATACTTTTCCATTCGCTCAAACCAGTTATTATAACATTTATTCCACTCTGAAGTGGGGTTGTTCAATATGGCTGGCTTGAAGCGTCGACTGCTTCTTCACCGGACTAGAACCTTTGACCACGAAGAATTTTCTTAATTTTAGGAAACGTAAAAAATTCGTTAGGCCTTAGGTCAGGACTGTATGGAGGATAGTCAAGTAATTCTACTTTTTCCTGCTTCAAATACTCAATCGTTTGACGAGTGCTGTGTGAGCTTGCGTTGTCGTGGTGAAGGATGATGCGTTGCTTTGAATTCGATTTTCGAAGTTCGGCGATGACTTGTGGTAAACAAACTGTTTTATACCACTCTGCGTTAACTGTTCTACGATCTTCAAGTACAATAGTTGCAATGTGACCGGTTTTTCCTACGAACGTGGCCACCATTTTCTTTGAAGTGCTTTGAGAGCGAACAACTTTAGTCGGCTTTGGTTCGTTTTGAAAGACCCAGATTGTAGATTGTTGTTTGGAGTCAGGATCGTAGGCATAGATCCAAGATCCGTCACCACTGATGATGTCGTAGACGTGGTTTGACTCTCCTCGGTTAAACCTTTGCAGAGTTCTTTTACACCATGTGACACGGGCCGCCTTGTGATCATCAGAAAGCAGGTGCGGTATCCAACGGCAAACTAGCTTTCTCACACCAAGTGCTTCATGCAAGATCTTCTGAATGGTTGTCCCTGAAATGCCTAATAGAGCCTCTATCTCTAGTTATGTCACAGGAGGATCTTCGAGAATTAGCTGTCTCACAGCAATGATGTTATCTTCAGTGAAGGCGGATTTTGGGCGTCCTTCACGAGATTTGTCACTAGCACTAGTATTTCCACGCTGGAACTCTAAATACTAGCGTTCGACAGTCCGCAGACATGGGGTTTCATTACTGAACACAGATGTGAGCTCTTCATAATAGTGAAGCCGTGTCAGGCCTCTTTTAAAATTGTTGAAAATTATTGCAAGAACATTTTCCTTAGAAAGATTCATTTTCGTACGTGACCTGACAGATTCCAATCGACGTTGTGATTAAACAATAGCATTAATCCTAATAGTTTTAACTGTTTTAAGATTCAAAATGTATACACATTCGAATATAGAACAGTTCCAAATTTGAAATTGCCGGGAAATATAGAAACGACAGAACTTAAAAGGCATGCCAGGTATTACTTAGAGCCTTGAACCTCGGAATTAAACCTGGTGCCAAGCCATCTGGTCAGCGTGGAAACAATAGACCAGTCTCCCTACATTGGGAGAGGCCTTTCAGCTAGCTCCCACGTATGGGGAGGCGCACATGAAATATTATTAAAAGTACTTAGATACAGATATCGGCACGTAACTTGGTACCTAAGAACCGTCAGCGCATCTGAGACGATTTTTGGGTCTCTTTTGCGGTAAAGCAGACATGATTCAAAATAAATGATGGCATTCTGGTGAATGAATAGAATAATGACAAGCACTTCTTGTGCCTCTAAGTGTACGATGTGCGAATTTACCCTAACTACTACAAAACCTTGCCAAGTTAGATGCCGTGCACTATATATATTTTACACGACGTCATCTAGACACAAATTATTAATTGAGCATTAGCTTAACTAGCTAGCGTTATCCTATTGAGTAATTAAATACATTATTTAATACATACATGATTATGCATGGAACCATACAACATTGATAGTGCTAGCCAATGGTGCAAATGAAATCACACGCCTTTTTCATGGGTCTTCAGATACCGGGATGTAAATGAATCAAGTCTCTCGCACCTGGACTGACCCAGGACCACCTTTGGTTTCGAAACAGCCCCGAACAGTGTCGGAACCAAGGTCTCCCCATATTACCCACCATAAAGTATACGTCCCCCCCCCCTCAATTCCTGCTAAAATGACCTTATACCTAACCCAGTGGTTGTTCACCAGGCTATGCGTACTCCGGTCCGGTCGAGCGCCGGCGTGGCCCTTCTGTTCAAGTACTACAACCAGCTATACTTCATCGAGCGACGGTTCTTCCCTCCCGACAGGAGCTTGGGCGTCTACTTCGAGTGGTTCGATTCTTTGACAGGTAAGACCTTCAATTGACTACTCAATGCTAGAAGGTAAGAAGATGAATCTAATTCAGATTGGAAAAACCATTCGAAATTCTCTTATACAACCATTTTTGGAGCTCCTACTATCGCTCCAATTTCCACCACCAACACCAACGGCTTAGCGGTCAGAGTGATCCCACAGTAAGAGAAAGATCGCGGATTCGAACACCGTCGAAGCTTTCACTTTTTCCTGCCTAAATTTGACTTGAAAAGTTAGCATTATGTTGCTTTAGAATTTTTTTTGTATAAGAAGGTGAAGTCTAAACGATAAGACCCACCACACAATATTGTGAGAAGGCTTGGGGATGACAGGTGAAGCCGCTTGGTACCCTAGCAGAAGCAGGCCACGGTGGCAGGGCAAAGTGCGCCTTCCCTTCTTATGGACTAGGGGACACCATGGGGAAGGGGATTCTCTCAAAAAGATGTCCCCGCGTCTACCGTGGTGCGAGAGATAATAATATCTTGTACAATCTCACCTCCGGCAATCAAAGACCCGAAGACGGTGTGTGTTTTAGTCGGTTCGAGTCCGACATTAATCACCTCCACCACCTTTGGTGGAGGCGGTACCCGTAGGAATTTTAATATAGTCATTGTTAACTTTGATAGAAATAGAAATTACAGGGACGTCAATGTAAAGTCATAACTCACTACCACTGACATTTTAAATTCAGTAATGCGGTAATGATAGAACCTGTGGGCCTATTTACGGTATATAGTAATACTAGCTGACCCGCGCAACTTCGTCTGCGTTTTATAGCGTCAACAACACGTGGTAATTATGCTGTTAAAATGTAGCTTATATGACATGATCGTAGATTTACCATAGCAGCGCCATCTATTGATTACTTACTCAACCCAGTCGAAAGGTATCGACATCTGTTAGAATCATTTGGAGTTAACAGATAATTGTGACTGTCAAATAATAACAGACAAATAATAAGCAATAAATTAAAATTGCGACTATAATTTGAGATTTAAACTATCCTATCTCTCAAGTTGAATCGAACTGCACATGGTGTGCGAATTTTATTATAATCGGTTAAGTGGTTTAGGAGTCCATTGAGGACAAACATTGTGACACGAGATTTATATATATTAAGATTAAGATTAATGTCTATCTATGGTAATAATACACCTGCACCTTTTTTGATAACTCATTTTTTTTCTACAGGTGTGCCATCGTGCCAGAGAACAGTGGCTTTTGAGAAAGCTTGTGTCTTGTTCAATATAGCTGGCATCTACACACAAATTGGTGCTAAGCAGGTAACACACAGTAATCATTCTATTATGAACTTACCAGCTGCCTCAGGATTGCGGGAAACAGTAGCTTAGTAGTTGAAGAGTCGGCCTTACGATTGAGAAGTCTCGGGTTCGAATCCGGGCCATCACACTACTGACCCGAACCCACTCCTAACACAAGCAATTGAGCTTAGCTAGAGGGGTTAGAGGGAATATTAGTAACTTTTGATAATAATGTTTAAAAAGAAAAGTATGGTCTTCGATTTGAGAAAGATTTGACAGGATTGGCTGCACAAGAGTAAAGTCCCTGGTATTGTACAAGTAATATAGAAGGAAAAGTGGCTCCCGAATATGAAAAGGTTAATTACGTTAAAGATTGACTGTGAAAATCAAATTAAATGTCAAAAACAATCACAATTTCAATGAAAATAGGACCAATTATCGTATTGAAACTATTCATAAATTTTGCTTCGATCTAAAGTTATTTACGACTAGTTGTTGCCCGCAGCTCCGCCCATGTAGACGTGCATACAACCTGTAATTCAGGGTGAATGTAACTTTCTAATGGTGAAAGAATTATTGAAATCGGCTCAGTAGTTTTTGACATTATTCATTACAAGCATACTTACATTAAAATAAAATTATACCTCTTTATAATATTGTGTAGATCACGATGGTAATGACTTTTCCTAAAATATATTACAAAATAATGTTTTTAACAATACATAATAGGAGTAGGAGGTGAAATCCAAACTGAATTTTAACTATTACCTACATTATTAAACAGAATTCGAAAAAAAGAAAGAATGAAAGAAAGAAAAATATAAACTAGCGATCTGTCTCAATATTCATATCTCTATTTTAGGACCGTGCAACGTGTTCAGGGCTGGACCATGGAGTGGAAGCGTGGCTTCGAGCTGCAGGAGCACTACGCTATGTTCTCGACAACTTCACGAACGCACCCTCCGTAGACCTGGCCGCCGATACTCTGCTAGTCCTCGCGGCTTTGATGACTGTGAGTATGGTCTACTTCATTTGATAAGTATCCAAAGACCGTGCAACGTGCTCTGGGTTAGACAACGGTGTTCACGATTACTTCTTCCGTTGACTTTTCTGTACGCTTTGTTGTTGTGTCACTCTAGGTTCAGGGCATAGGTCCACGGCGATGGCGCAAAGTGCCACCCCATACCCAGGGCATAACCGGGACACCATGGTCCCTACATTGGGGGAAGAGGATCATCTTAACATAGATGTCCCCGGCTCTGCCGGGGTGCGTGAGATATGTCTTGTATAATCTCACCTCCGGCTATCAAGGACCCATGGATGGCGTGCGTTTTGGTCGGTTCGAGTCCGATATCACTCTCCACCGGTTTTGGTGGAGGTGGTATCCGTGGAGATTTTGCGCATGATAATGAAAGGGCATAGGTGCCTTGGACTGGAACAGGCTAATTCCACACGGTAGCCATAGTGATTAGGGAATTTCCTGCGCCCCAGAATGGATATGGAGAGGAATACGCGAAAATAGGACCTGTGTCTGCACTTACTATAGCCATCGGTGGCCCCAATCGTCACTCCCAGGACCGCGCTCCTGGAGAACGAAGATAGTTCTATAATGTCTCCTATCCGATGCACCTTTTGCTGCATAGGAGAGAGCTATATTTCTCCTGTGGTTTTTCTTTTACGCGCATCACTGCCTTTCATGGCGATGATTTTTTTATTTTTTTTATTTATGGCACGTCAATTTGGCTTCACTTCGCCTGATGTTAAGCTGAAGGCAAAGTCTCATGAAAGAGGGTCACCACTTCCAACAAGTTCAGTGCTACAATGGTGGCGCTCAGCTTGACGGCCTCATCAGATGCTTTTTCACGCCCCGCTCCTCAGAAGGAGTTAAACATTACAGAATTTCGTTTCTTTCCAGGCGCAAGCTCGGGAGTGCCTTTTCGAGAAGCTGCAACTGCAGGCGGGTGAGGCTCGCGGGGAGCTGCGCCGAGCGCCCGAACTGTGTCTCGACCTGGCGCACGAGAGCGCGCACCTCGCTCATACTTACCGCCAGCTCTACGACAAGGTATGTCCTAGGGCTTCGGACCACAGAAAATGCCTCTGAAATTTGCAGAATTCCCAAGATTATTAGCATTATAGTGTTCAAAATCTTATATCTTTATAGCAAAGGCTATATTGAATATTTGCTCATCGGATACTCTCCACGACGTTAATTGCTAGTGCTTGTGCGGCTAAGCATGTAATTAATTTCTTTGCGATTTACACCGCATAGTAAGGAATCAGGTCCTAAAATATTTTTTTCGAAATTTATTTAGCTGCAAAAATTTCGCATCTTATGCCCCTACAAATTTTTGTTAATTTATGGAACCTGTAAATTGTTTCAGATGCAAACTGAAGGTGTATTCAATTACGTGCCATACTCGTGGGTCTCATTAGTCCACGTTAAGACTGAATTTTATAAAGGTATATAATTAATACAAATTATATTATCATAATCCCTAAACCCCACGGCCACGTTGTTAATGGTAAGTCATATCCTCATATGACATAGCACTGGACCCATTATGCTTCCTTGGGGTACCCCTGTTATAATGTCGTATAACTTTGTTCTGTCGTTACCTATCTGAACATAAAAGTAACATCTAGTTACATAAAATTTTACTAATTACATAATAGCTTGGTGGAACCGTTTTGCTGTATCTTATGTAGTAGACCTTCATGCTATACTTGATCAAAAGTCTGTGTGTTTTTTTTTTCAAAATGGGTATTGATATTATTTAACGATATAATAATCAACAGGCATCATCTGACTACCCTTTCCCACAATTATTCGCAATCGTTGCAATACGCCTTCTCCTTCACATATTCCTATCAGATGTCATCTCCTCTGTTAATCCCTTGGAAGTTGATTCCGGATATCCGGTAAGTCGCTATAATACTGAATGTTGGTGTGGTTCCCCAGCACTGGCGCACCAGTACTGCGCGACGGGGCTACTGAACCTGGCGCCGGCGCAGCGCTCACGGGAGCGCCTCGCCTCGCTCTACGCGCCCGACAGCGACCGCATACTGGACAGCGGTGAGTTAGCTAACTAGACCTATAGTGACCGGCAAACTTCCTGAACAACGTCAAAATTGCCCGCAATTGTGGACTGATCAACCAATCACACGAGCCCTTTGAACTCTCATGAGACTTTGCCTTCAGCTTAACATCAGGCGAGGTGAAGTCAAATTGACGTGCCATAGATAAAAAAAGAAAGAACTCGTGATAACAATCTCACACCCCACTAAAGAAACCTGAAACGGGCCTTGCGCCACCTAAGTACATTGTCAGGAAGTTTGCCGATCAATATATCGGCAATAAACGAAAGTTCATCGAACCAACATACGATATTGGTCATTCCAGGCTCATCCCTAGCGGCTACTTTGAAAGAGCAAGAGCCCGACTACACGGCCCTCGGTAGGGCTCACTTAGCGGAGGCGCTCACGCAGTATGAAGAAGCGCTCAGGCTGCAAAGGATGTGCAGGTTAGTACCAAACACCTGGTAGTGCAAGGTTCCTTCCTTCTTTTTATTAGAACGGAAAACAGACGTGGATACTCGCCCTGGCTCTCCCCCTATCCTGCGAATAAAATCCTATATATTTGCTTACGAACCCTCCCATTCAATGCTGTATATCCCTTTCCTGAACAAAATTTTATAAATTCACTCATATGGCAAGAAAATACTGTGTTCCATTCCAGGGAGCTTCGCGGCAAAGAAGCCATCTCCCTAGTAGTACGAGCTCAGCTAGCTCGAGCCGCCACAGAACGAGCGCCGGAGCGAGACGCACAGGACTTCACCGAGCTAATGGACGCCCCCGACATACAACGTGAGTTTGTCATACCTCCATAGGGGAAGGGTTCCATCAAGATCTTTGAAGGCAATCCTACCTCATCTGTAGCCTGTAAGTCAGTACACCTACTGTTTAAAGGACAAGTCTCTAGTAAAGCCTAAGGATTGGGTATAAATATACAGCTGGGGTTCGAAGGATCCCGATATTTGAAGACCTCAGTTTAGTTGGTTGGAGGACATAATAACCACCCTGTCATGCGGAATGGTGAGATTACCGCACAAGAAAAAACAGCGGATAGGGCCGATACTACAAATTCAAATGGTTGGAAAGAGAAGCAAATCTGGAACTAGGCTTCAAATTGCAGGCTTTGAATGCAAGTGTCTTGGACGTTCATACTTTCTGATCTACGACTCTATGAAACTTAAGCAGACTTCCAAATTCCATTAAATATATGAAGTACCGCTAAAATATTTATTTATCTACCTTCAAACTAGACAATATTAAAACTAACCTAAATGCTTCTTTTTCAGCATCATCAAAATTCCAACTGGCTCTAACTCAACCAGACTTCGCACAACACAGAGTAGACGATCTATTCAAATCTCTAGGCCCCATCGCCATCTTCTCAGCCAAACGCCACTGGAGCGCCCCCAGACTAGTCCAACTACAGAAGTACAGAGATGGCTCCCGTAGAGAACGACCAAGAAAAGAAGAATACGATGAACTAAGAAGTAGTAAGAAGAGAGATAGATCAGAAGACAACACTACATACTATAACCAAATTATAAGAAGCGATGAGAAGTATACTAGCGAATATGAAAAGAAAAAACTACACAGAGTTACAAAACAAAATGGCGTTTATATCAACAGTTACAATAACAATAATTATGATTATCATCCAAAAGTTTTAGAATATGATTCTCCTAATGAGTATAAAGTTAAAGAAGGGAAAGTTGAAAATGGCGTGAAAGAAAACGGGGTAAAAGAGAATGGGGTTAAAGAGAATGGGGTGAAGAGAAATGGGAGGAAGAAAGACCCTCTGAGAAGGGTTGCAAGTGAATACAATGTGTCGAATGCGAAGGTTGATGATGAGGGCTTCGGATTCTCAGTGAGAGGAGACGCTCCTGTCGTCATCGCTGGAGTGGAAGCCAATTCTTTAGCTGAAGTAAGTTATCTTTTAAAATTTTCAATTTGTTCTTGGCGACCGCGTCTGTGGTACCGACTGCTGCATAAAAGAGTGTAGGGCAGCAATTCCCGATCAATGTAAATAATAATTACAAAAACACAAAATAATAATACCAGTCGAAAGAAAGAAGGAAAGGAAGGAGAAAGAAAGTGAGAAGGAAAAAATAATGAAATAATAAAAATAAGACAGAATTCCATTCGATTGTCATATTGTCAAATATTGTAATTTTAAAGGAATGGATTCCTTCCAAATGATAATATTTGTCATAATCGAAAAGAATTCCATTTTTCTCTTTTCTTCATGTTTTCCATCTTTCTCACCTTATTTCTGTGAATTGTACATGCTGTTCAACTAAATTTGCTCCTGGTGCCGTTAATTATAACCAAATTATTCTTTAGTAACGTATTCAGCTGCGTGATAGCTGAGCTTAAATGAAACCATCGATCGACTGGTGGCCGTGTCAGCACAACTCTAGTTTGTGTGCCCATGTGCCACAAGTTGGTACGTCATGTCATGTCATGTCTTGATGCCACGCTGTCTGGTCCGTTGTAATGTCATAAATCTGGATGCACCTTATCTGAACTGTATGTGAACAGATCGGGGGCATGCGGGAAGGTGACTTCATCATCTGTATCGGGGACACGGACGTCAAGTGGAGCTCGCACGAGGAGGTCGTGCGCCTCATACAGCAGACCGGGGACACGCTCACCATGAAGCTGGCAACACCCATGGACAAGAGCAGCCTTAAGGTTGGTACTGATATTGTTGAAGGTTTTAAATTTTTTAGTAGATAAGTAATGACAATAATTTTAATGAAAAATTTCATCACTACCTACATAATAAAAAACGAATACTTATACGCGATCACATAAAACAAGTGCAAGCAACTTTCGATCGTAATGACATTCCTATAAATAGTTAGATTGTAAAACAAGGATGAGCTCGCTACTAGTATTTTGACTTCAAATAGAAGGGATAAAAAATTAATTTCTCGGCATCTATCGTCGACGTTGCTCATAAATGTCCAATAAACGGGCACTAATTGAGTCAATAAGGTTCGATCCAAAATTGCTTACACCTATTTTCATACTGATCATCACTTTCTAAACGATGATCTCATTCTCAATTAAAAAAATATACCTACATTATGAAAAACTAGTGTAAAATTTCAAACATTTGTATTTTTGTACAATCACCTGCAACAATATGTATACTTTTTAGAACTTATTCACATTAAGCTTGTCGAATTTTACCGTTTCAAGTCATAATGTTGACTTGTCATTTATTATTGTGACAACGTTCCAAAGTGTATACATATTATTGCAGGTGACTGTACACAATTACCCACACCACATGCTACAATTTCAGGCGTCCCCCTCCACGCCCCGCCAGTCGAGCTCCAACCAGGGCTCGGTATCGGCGGCGTCGTCCGCGTCGAGCGGCTCCACGGCGGTGACGGCGCGGTCGCTAGCGCGGCGGGCGCCATCTTGGAACCCCTTCCGTCGGCACCACGCGCCCGCACCCCCCGCCCCGCCCGGCCTCAGGGGCTCCGGCTCGCACCGCAGCTCCGGGGCCAGCAATGTTATATTTAGATAAATTACACTTATACATATATCATTGCAATACCTGTACAGGAGGTCCAAACAAGTGTCAATCGTTTCGCAGAATGGAGTAGAATAGATTGATCAATGTATTTGACAGTCGTTGACACCTGTCATCAATGTCATAAACGTCAAAATACTTGTCAATTCCATATTCAGTCATATTCTACGGACTGCACTTGTCTAAGCACCCAGATATTCTAGAATGGGTGTACCAACCCTCTTTGTAGCTGTCATACAGGTGACATTGCAAAAAGGAGTTTTATGTCTATACTGATAGGTATTAAGATTCATTAACTTAACCCAGACCTTGTGACACAATTTTTCTTCCAATATACTGGATGCTACCGTATCGTTTATAAACTTACAGAATCTCCAAAAACAGGAAATCAACAATTATTAAAAAAAAAAACTTTTTTTAGCAGGTGATTGGCAAAGGTAACAAAACTTGAATTACCTTACTTTTTTCTTAATCTTTTTCAAGGCGTGGGTCTAGGGTGCAAGTCTGTCACTCAATATCTTACAAGGCAAATTCAATATGGTGGCCCACGCGCTACAAGTAATCGTTACGACCGCACTGTATCGTCAAACTGCACAAAAATGTCTGAAATGTTCTAAAATTTGCACTGTTTTATCCACAGAATAAAAAAACTAGTAGAAATGTGACATGACAGATTTAGTAGCGGAACCGATGTCGCCAAATTCACACATTTATCGTTAATATTCCTTTGCATTACAATTTACAAGTAAACAATTTATATTGTCCTTGCTTATATGCCAAATTAGCTCAAATCATACGTACAAAAAAACGAAAATACACCTTAACTATTGAAAATAGAGATTACTTTGCTATATAAAAGAAATATGACATTTCACACTTTGAATAGAACAAGCTTGGATATTTACGAATCTCTGAATTCGTTGTCACTGAATTCTAAGAAAGTTATTTAAAACCTTAACTTCATACAATAAGGTTCATATTATCGAATTTGTCCTTCGTTGCGTAAAAACGCACAGCAATGACCCGCGTACCCACCTACTTCACACTTCCACTTGTTTTTAGTTTTGCATCAGTTTTAACTGTAGGTACAGTGCAATCGTAACGATTACTCGTATCGTGCCACCCATAATATTTAGGTTCTGAATATACAGTGAGATGGGACCTATATAATTATCGGCTATGAATTTCCAAAGTTATATTTACTATAAGTTTCAATCATAGCCATACGAATTTAAATATTTATATAGCTTCTTTAATTTATTATTAAGCCCGTTCTTATTGTATTCTTTTAAATCGTCCATAACTCTAAGGGCGTAACTTGTGTTGCGTGTGTTCACGCATACAGACGCTTGTATCGTGCAAATATCATTGAAATAGTTTGCATAAAATTGTGCAAAAAGTACTGAGGTGGATTGCACAAAATTGTGCAAAAAGTACTGAGGTGGATTGCACAAAATTGTGCAAAAAGTACTAAGGTGACTTGCACAGAATTGTGCAAAAAGTACTAAGGTGTCTTGCGCAGAACTGTGCAAAAAGTACTAAGGTGGCTTGCACAAAATTGTGCAAAAAGTACTAAGGCGGCTTGCATAAAATTGTGCAATTTTTTTTAACAGATCTGCAATTGCTCAGGAATTGATTAGCGTGACGTGCATGCGTGACACACAGATCTGCAGAGGTGGTAAGGGTTATGTGGTACGGTGTATTAAATGTAATTTAAAAAGTACGTCTACTCTAGTTTGTACATAATTAACACTATTTTTCTTTAAACTGAACTATTATAAAAGAAATTCATTATAGAGTATCGTTTCGAATTTTTAAAACCTATACAAATTACGTTCTGTAAACAAAAGTAAAAAAATACTTATACAAAAGTTTCAGAACGACTCGTTAAAATGTCATGTGTTTTTTTGTTATTCTTAACATTAGTTTCAATAAATCTTACTGTTTAGACTTTTAATAAAAATAAACTGATTAAGTTTCAACAATTTAAATGAAACAGTTAGTCAGTTTATAATACCGTCTAAAACATTTTTTTTCACTCATACTTTTTTATTCTCAACATTATTTAAACCCATTTATTGTTCTTTATTTTAAAACCAAACAATATTAAGTAAAATATTAATTAATAACCGAAAACCAGACTGAATGAAGTACCTACCTAAATAAACATTTAAAAGTACGTTTTAAAATTAGAAACTAACTTAGTCTTTGGTTATATACTTGTTCAATTGTGTTTATTTCATTTTGTTCATCCAAATGAACAATAAAACAACATAATTTCACCGAAATATATAAACTAGGTGAAATTATTCACCTAACGTTGCAGCTAGTACAAGTGTATAACAGGACTTTTATGTATAATTATGTATGTATATGTATAATTAACGATTAGAAATTATATAAATGTCACAATTATTGTAATTAGGTAAACATGTAAGTAACAGTATTTTAGAAATGATATTTTAATTTTAATTTAAAAATCTTTTGGATGTGATCGATTTTAAAGTTTCCATTAAAACTTTTTTAAATATTGATCGCGTCCAAAAAGAAGTAAATTTTAGATTGATTGTAACAATTTAAAATTTTGTAATTCGAATGTCATAGTTTATGTACCTATAATAATATAAAGAGAAAATGTATATCATTGTATAAAACTTGTTTAAGATAAAATGTATAAAATTGTTGTGGTTACTTTTGAACAATAAATATTATTTAAAGGCAATACTTTTTATTAGATAGATAAGGTTAGAAGGGGAAGGCGGTATGGCAGCGTATCATACAGATAGTATTGGTTTATGGGTAGATACTAATTCTCTTTTGTTATAATTTCTACATATACCTAGGCATCTACAATATCAACGTGAGGGAAATGTGGCAGTATGTCTCTAAATGAAAATGGAATTGTCAGCATAGAAACCAAATAGGTACCTAGTACCTACATAGGTATTCAAAATGCTCAAATCTCAGTTTGACTTTACTGCAACACTGTCAGAATCTTGTAGACGTAGTCTTGTCTCATGCGAGTTTTACTAGGGTCAGTCTTGTTCTTGGTCTTGAAAAAAATAGGTGGTCTTAGTCTAGACTAGTCTAGAGACTGCAATACTCTTGTTCTTGTAGTCCGATTTTGGGCAACACTAACCGCGATACATTTAGACTGAAAAGGCGACTCCGGCATCCGAGGAAACAGCGTCAAGCAGCAAGAATGATGATGATGATAGTTAACGATACTGATGACAAAATTAGAGCTACACACCTGTGTGTAGTTCCATCTTTCTCTTTCTAAATGTTGCCCGAAAATAAACCGCATTTAATTATGACACTTATGACAATCTGTCCTAAAATATAATTCAACGCAAAAAATATAGAGTTGTAAATTTATTAATTGATTTATTACTTGCAAAAGGACATAAGGTAACATTATAAATGTATTTGACAAGCGTAATTACTTCTTGTTATTTACCTGTTTCTTAACACTATAGCAGCGCCATCTTGTAGCTCATCTATGTCACAATTTCCTCCAACCATTTATTTAACTTTTGACAGTAAAAAAATCAATAAATAGTTACGTGTTCGATTTCATGTAACAGTCGACTGAAGAAAAAGTTTCCCGTAGAGCGAAACCTATGCTCGGGCCCTCTCCGTGAGTAGCGGCGCTGCCGTGAAAGTGAAACAAATTACAACACCACGATGGCAACTCAAAAATTCCGCCAATTCGACAGAAGAAGAAGAAGAATCGCTTTCACGATTCGATATTTGAAATTTTTTGAATTCGGAAAGCTGATTATTCACAACAGACCGTGCCAGGCCCGAGCCGAAGCGGTCGGAAACAACCGAGCACGTCCAACGCTCGGCTGAGATCCAACACGGTCTAGCATGAGTCATTCTTATTATTATATATGTTATATTTTTAACATATCCAATTCATACACCGCAAACGTAATATATATAAACACAAAAGAATTAACTGTGGTCCGCGTCACGTGAATTTCGGTTATCCCGACGAATATATATTCTTTCCCAGGTTCTAATATACCTGTGTACATAATTTGTACAGGTTATATGTATATAAAAATTACCAATTTTCATCCCCTACTCATTACAACCCCTGATTTCGCGTTTTAGGGTAAGCCAATGTCCTTCTGACTTCTGACACACCGAAACAAATTTACTGGCGTGACTAACGTCGCTCTGGTAGACTTCCTTAAAAACTTGACATTGGTGTCTCGCCATTAGGTAATTATAAATTTCAATTACCATATTTACTAGAGACTGGCCAAATCGCGGTGATTCTGCTGCAGAAGCCATTTTAAAAAGAAAGGTCATAATAGATAACTTACATTCTCAATATATATAAACACAAAAGAATTAACTGTGGTCCGCGTCACGTGAATTTCGGTTATCCCGACGAATATATATTCTTTCCCAGGTTCTAATATACCTGTGTACATAATTTGTACAGGTTATATGTATATAAAAATTACCAATTTTCATCCCCTACTCATTACAACCCCTGATTTCGCGTTTTAGGGTAAGCCAATGTCCTTCTGACTTCTGACACACCGAAACAAATTTACTGGCGTGACTAACGTCGCTCTGGTAGACTTCCTTAAAAACTTGACATTGGTGTCTCGCCATTAGGTAATTATAAATTTCAATTACCATATTTACTAGAGACTGGCCAAATCGCGGTGATTCTGCTGCAGAAGCCATTTTAAAAAGAAAGGTCATAATAGATAACTTACATTCTCAAGCCGCTGTCAAAAGTTAAATAAATTATTGGATAGAACGGTTAGCAAACTACAGCAACTACAGTTTTAGCAAAAGTAACATTTTCAAGCCGCTGTCAAAAGTTAAATAAACGATTGGAAAGAAATGTTTGCAAACTACAGCACGTTTCATAGTTTCCTGTTCTTCGTTACCACCGTGACAAGAACGCCCATCAACACTAGAGTTCTACTTGTTAGCTCAATCAGTTGCTACTGGAGGGAGTTCTTCATCCTCATCAGGCGGTTCTTCTTTAATCTCAGACTTACTATACAAGTCAAGTATTTTCACCAATTCCTCGTAGATACCGAAAAATAAAAATCTCCCGACCATTATAAGAGCCATTCGCAGCATAAGACCTGCGAACAGTCCCCTGACACCTTCTTCTACGTAGATTTTGGCCAGCACATTCTTGACGCGAAGCTTGTCTGCTTCTGCCCTGTTCTTTACTTCTGCCAGTACTATGCGAGTCTTCACCACGTCTAGGGGGGTTGTGACACTACCTGCGATACCGCCAGCGATTAAGCCACAAACGCCACTCTGGAAATAAGTGAACCAATTTTAATTTATCATCACTCAAGCCAAACCTACACTCAAAGACTGCATTTTGGTGTCATGATCACACTCTCCTACTTCTCAATTCTATGTGGACTGGTTAATTTTAGCTAGCGGTCTGCCGTCTATCTCCAAATCCTGATAGGAACACATGTGCAAGAGCCTCGTCCGTCAAATTGCAAGATCCAATTTAATCATATCCAAATCTGTTGTGGACTGGACTGCGCTCTGCTACTCCTTATTTTCTTATGTATGGGTTATGATCTGCCGTTTAACCTCCCACTGTGAGAGTAGAGCTTGTGCCAGGGTCTCGTCTTTTAAACAGGTTGGTCCCGTTGCGCGGGAAACTTCCCCGATTTGGTCCAGGTATGTGAGCCTAGGTCTTCCCCTTCCGACCGTACCCTCCACCCTCTCCAATTTGCAATCGATTACCATATATAAGTAAATTTGAATAAGTAAGGGGGTAAAATACAAAACGTTCACTCCAAAACAGGAACATTTCTAGTACCATATTCTCTGCTAGATCTACCAATAGCATTCCTTACAGACCTGCAGGCTGGTAACTTCTTTTCCAGTGGAATTGGAGACAGTTCTTTTGAGCAGTTCCCACGAGGGTATCTCTATCAGAGTATAGGGCAGATCTCGCAGCACTGTGGAACCGAAGCCTCGGTATACTCCGCGGCGAAGACCCTCTCTTTTATATGCCTAGAAGAATAAAAGATTTCATCATCCCGGTATCAGACATCCAGTTTATTAGACATTCACAACCCATAGACGATATATATTAATTATGACGATCTAGACCAATTTACATTCTCTCTGCGAAAACGCCAGTGGCATTGCTTAGTATACCTAGTATGGGATTAACATAAATCTGTAATGTGACTACAATAATTGAATCAAATTGGAATCTTTGTGCCTTGAAATATTTTATTTCATATATTTTTATCATTATAATCACCATTTTCATTATTATGTCATGTATCCATTGATAGCAAATTGAATACATTTCGTTTCGACGCAATTCCATCATTAGAATGACATTTTATGTAGAGAGGCACAGAGGGTTTACCACCTTCTCTTAAAAATAAACTTGTCTTGTAAGTATTGTTCAGATATTGCAACTAGAGGTTTATGGGGCTCCACCAAAATCGTTGGAGCCCGAGCCAATTTCACCAGAAGTTCACCTACCTGGGCAAGTATATGGTATGCACTTTCCGTTTTTGAACCGACAGCAATCTGTTTTCTCTGCTTAGCCACTTCTGAGGGAACCCGAATGAGACACGCCATCTACCAAAATAAGGTAGTCATTATCATCTTATGTACCTATGAATGTAGAGGGCTTTATCAACAGATATCGGCCCAAAAAAAAGATGGATGGATTGTGTGAAAGAAGATATGGCAAAGGAGGGAGTGAATGAGGAAATGACATCCGATAGGAATGTATGGAAGAGAAGGACATGTTGCGCCGACCACAAATAATTAGGACAAGGGGGAGTTTTGTTTTTTTTAGCTTTATTTTTTTTATTGGGCCACAAAACAGTTATACATTAAATCATACAAAATTAAAGTTCCCATTAAAAAAAGTAAACATATTTATTATATACCTACTTATAAACGGTTACATGCATGGTACACAGTTTAGTTAATTATGGATCACAATTGCAATGAAGTGGGTAGTCAGATACTTTCCTAGATAGGCTTCAAGTAGCTTGTGTTAAGCATAAGCAGTCCCCTTCCCCTCAATGTAGTAGGCAGTGATTTTTACTTTACGTGTGTGTTTTTGTGCGTGTGTGATAGTAAAAATATATTTTATTACATTAGTAAATGTAAAACCCACACTCAAAATAATGTGACAGGTTAAAATTGTGCTAATCCAGTATCATAAACACCTTTAATTTTGTTTCGTGGTCGGTAGTGTTGGAAAACAAGGTTACGGTCAGTGTAGTGAGTCGTAACGTAACATGTATTGTGCAGAGCGGCGTTAGAAGAAAAAACCCTCCACGGAGCCCTCAAAGTCGTGACAGTGCATACTCCAGTAAGCTTGTGACCACGGCTAGTGCAACCTGGCCGAAACGTCAAGCAAATCCAAAGGTAAATTATTGTATTTACCATATAATCGAGTAATTCCCCAGCAGTGGTACTACACAATTAGGGCGACAAAATACTATGGCGTCCTTACCTCCTTTCAAAATCCAGCTCAGCATTTGCATCTCATTCTATATTTAATCAGTAACCTTCATTTACTCTATCGACAGAATGGAGCATTGCGATTGGCGGGCTACAACGCACACAGGTTCACATGAGGCAGACTGCCAATCATAATGCTCCGTTCTCTCGAAACCTCTACATTACGAATTCGATAGGAGTTCATGCTAGTGCTACCGATGCGGGACTATTTGAAATGAGCGCTCGATTTCGAATTGAGCGCTCATTTTATGCGGACAGTTTTGACACCCTGCTTGGGTTTTTGTATAGGTATCAATGCTTGGAAGAAGTTCCAAATTATTTGATTGACGGCGGCAATACCTAGTATTAAATGCTTATGAAAAAAATTGCACTCACTGTCCGACAGAAACAGGCCGCCACCAAATGCAGGGCTGGCGCAGTTTGTGGGGTGACGTACGGCTCAGAGACGGTCTTGATCATCTCGTAAGTCCCGAAAAAAAGACAATTTACGGGAACTGACGCTGCTATTAATGTCAGCAAGCCTGTGAATACGTAACATATTATAATAGAGTATTATACGCAACGAAAGGACAAATTCAACAATATAAACCTTATTGCATTGTAAGAAGTTACAAGTTAAGGCACACACCAATGACTGCGATGCTTTTCGAAGTTATGTGTGTATTTATCGCGGGTTTATAAGCGCCCGGTTAATGGCAATAGGCTCGCCACCTATTACATTGGGACCTAAACATAAACTGGCGAAATATGGGTGCTAGCACCTCTGCCTACCCCTTCGGGGATAAAGGCGTGAGTTTATGAGATGAGATGATGTATGTGTGTCTTTGGCGGGGCGACATCGGTTCCATTCCATTGTCTGTTTGCTGGTAATCACCAACTTGACAATGTACCTACTCAGGCTACGCAATAACGGCAATAGGCACACCCCCTAGAACCGTGGAATCGAATACAGTGGTTGGTGAAAAGTGGGTATTAATTCACAGCTACAGCCTACCCCGAAGGGAAATAGGCATAATAAATTGGAGGCGAGAGAATTCATAAAACATTCCACCGCCATCTAACGAAAGATAAGTGTACATTATGTATAACTTACCGTGATAAATTCCACGGAAACCGCCAGCCTTTTCAATCCCCTGGGCTGATTGGATCCGAGTTTTCAATGTGTCCAATGGGTACACAATGGTGACCACCACAGCTGCTGCCACACCTCCTGCCTCGAATCAATAGAAGAGAACACTTAGACATATCCAAAAATATCGTCAAACTTTCTCCACTCAAGGACTGGTATTATTCACCAGCGGTCATCGGTCGGCGAGAAGGCAAATGGAAGGTAGGATGCCCCCTTACCAGATGAACTGATGACCTAAAAAAGGCGGCTGGGACAGACTGGATGCGGAGGATGGAGGATGGAGGATAGGGAGCAGTGGCGCACATTGGGAAATTGATGGAGTCAAACTTTTCTGGAGACCCCACCTCTTGGTGGATTTCGGACACCTCGCCTGCAAGGCGTTGCACCTAATCAAGGAACGTCCACATTTGTGACATAAACAGCGAATCAGATAACGTGACATCAAGACAAAACGCGTGGATGTAACAACTTGTAGCGCAATGGGCTCACAAACTAGAGTTGTATGAGGAACACGCACTTCTGGACACGGTCACAGTAAAATGTTACGTAAATGCAGACAGCTTTGGATGCGACTGGGATTAACACAAGGATGATGATGTTGATTGGATGTTCAAACAGTGTATCGTAATCGACCAAAGACTATATTCTACCTATTACAATGTGACGTTGTTATTCTATCAGGCTCCAACAGCGGAGCGGATCTTTTATATCTCTTAAAAGTAATATTATTTCAATCTTGTCCGTTGATATTTGTGTAGGTACCTGTATCTCGTAAGACTGTTATAAAATGTAAAAAATATACCAATATATATCCACTGCAATAAGCGATAATGTTTGACCCATTTTAACCATATAACACTAGTATCCTGAGTATCTGGACGGACGCTGCCTGTCCGAATGTAAGCAAGTCAGATAATATTACTTTCAAGATGTGATGGTAAGGATTCTGGCTGAAATTTGATAGTTTGGAATAACACATAGGCTATTTTTATCTCGGGAATATCTTCCCTAGGGTTGTGAAAATGGGTTAAAAGTTCCACGCGGGCAGTAACAGTAGCCTCAGCACGAAATACTATCGAATTCGTAATGTAAAGGTATCGACAGAACGGAGCATTGCGATTGGCGGGCTACACAGGTTCACAAGAGGCAGAATGCCAATCACAATGCTCCGTTCTCTCGAAACTTTTACATTACGAATTCGATAGGAGTTCATTCTAGTGCTACAGATAGTACGTAAGCAATATAAGTTTACTTACTTAGTAAAGTGTACTTACGACTATTGGCGACCAGCGCAACGACTTAAATTTTTCAAACTCATCGGATTTATTAGTCATTTATTACTCATTTAGTACTCATTCATTTAATTTTTATTTATTTTAGTTCAAACGCTTGACTTATATCCTCCACATGTTGTTTTTTTTAATCCACGGCGCTGACCCAAGCACTTCGCCGACGGTCTCGTGACATACGTAATTTATGACATGAATGTGACATCAGTAATTTATTTTTCTTTAAGCTGACATTCTTGTGATCTCTAAGTTTAATTTTCATAGAATTAAGAGGGCTAATAACTAATAAGTTCGTAATCTCAAACGATACGTGGACTCTATCACAATATAACATAAACATAAACTCACGCCTACATCCACGAAGGGGTAGGCAGAAGTGCTAGCACCCACATTTCGCTAGTTTATGTTTAGGTCCCAATGCCATTAAACGCGAAGTGGCGAGCCTATTGCCATTAACCGGGCACTTATTCAATTCATTTTTCAGATAACAATGATCCATTTTTGTTAGTAAAGACTTAAAGACTAAAGTTAGTATGCATAATTTATTTACATTATTTTATTGTTTCCTTTTGTGAGGAGGACTCCAGTCCGCTATACGATCCTAACTGATCGTCCTTCCCACCAAAAATTTAACAATTGTAGAGTTGATATTCTCTGCCACTGTATTGAGAATGCTGTTGCCACTGTCCCGTATTCTGCGTAGCAACGATGCAGTTTTTTTGCGAATGACGGCGTGGAAGCCGTCTGTCCTATTCTGCACAAACATCTCTGACGCGCTGCAGAAACGTGGCAGTCCCAACATCATCCTAAAAACATTGTTATACTGGACACGCAGTTCGTCCAACGACCTTTTGGTGTAGCTGACCCATAGACTCCCTGTGTAAAAGCCCTGACAATATGCTTTAAATAGTGTTATTTTCACTTTTTTACTACAGCGATAGAATCTACGGGCCAGCATGTTACCCCGGACCGCTAACGCCCTGCGCTCCCTTTCTATATCTAAATTATCTTTAAGGTCCTCGGTGAGTATGTGCCCTAGGTATTTGAATTTAGTTACTTGTCTGACGTTCAAGCCGTTTAGGGTAATATTAGGTGTACTATTACCAGGGCGACCACCGCGGGCCTTAAAGATAATGTATTCACATTTCTTAATGTTGTAGATGAGTCCGTGAGATGCGGCATAGGTTTCACAGACTCTCAGCATATTATTGATAGCCCCAGCAGTTGGGGCAAGCAGCACCATATCGTCTGCATAGCTAATGGTGTTTACTTTTACACCATTTACGCTGCACCCCACTCGCATACTACTGAGTTCGATGATCAGGTCGTTAATATATAGATTGAACAGCCTGGGAGACGTTAATCCCCCTTGTCTAACTCCGCACTCCAATCTATACATTTCCGACAGTTCACTAGACCATTTAACCCTATTGGACTGATTCCCGTACCAATATCTCAGTAATCTGATAATTTCAACGGGTGTACCCCTGGCCTCCAGTTTTCCCCAAAGCACATCGTAACTTACAAGCTCAAAGGCCTTGGAGAGATCAAGGAAACAGGCATAAACTGGTGTCCTCCTTTCAGTGTAATACTGGACAGTATGCTTAAGGCTAACTATGGCACTTTCGGTAGACAGCCCAGGTTGGAACCCGAACTGTGAGTCATGCAACGTCAAAACTTCTTTCAAATAAGAGTCAATCACACTGTCCAATATTTTTGCCATTGTTGTTGCAAGACTGATGGGTCGATAGTTTGTCCTATCAGAAATGTCACCTGTCCTATTTTTTATAATGGGTACTACCAGGGTTTTCATCAGTTCTGACGGTAAGTACGAGTGACTCATGCACATTGTGTAAAGCAACGCCAGCACCCTAGGCATGTGGACACCCGCGTATTTAAAATGTTCGACACTGAGTCCGTCATGACCAGGAGACTTGCCTCTGTTCATATTTTTGATGGCAGTTGCCACTTGCTTCGCTGAGAAACGAATTTGTGGCTTATCTCCCTGGCAGTTAGGTTGACTTTTGGATAGGGATGTAGATAGACCGAGGGGGGAGCGTACTGTGAAATGTTCTTTGAACATGTTTGCAATAGCTTCCGGGTCACTCTTCCCTTCCACGTTCACTGCCAGACCGGGCTTGGTATCCATTCTGTTCGTGGACTTCCAGAACTTGGCAAAATTGTTGGCTGCTCTTTCTTCTGCTAACTTATCCATCCTAATTTGGTCCTGATTATTTTGGCACCACTTTAGACGGCTCTTAAAAATACTACGGGTCACCCTCATTTCATCATAAATTACCCCGGAGCTTGGGCGATTATGTAACACCCACATTTCAAGCTTAAGCTTGGCGTCCCGGTGTGCATCTCGAACGTGGTTGTTCCACCCACATAATGCCCGACGTCTTCTGCCTATACCGTCTGATCCTACCGTCCTACTTGTTTGCACAGCGGCATCACATAACGCATACACTATACTGTCATAAATTTTATTCAATATACCCTTGTGCTCCAACAAGTCACACGACTTATGACTACAATTTCTAAATTCTTGAGGGAAGTCAATGTCACGTAACCTGTTGTTACACAATTCGCGATATTTGTCAATTTGTGATACATTTCTCTCCCCCCAGATGATTTTATTACGAGGAATATCAATTTCAGTCAATTTGGTTCTTACAATATTGAGATCGCATTCAACGTATAATGGGAGATGATCCGATATATATACGTCTTCTATTACGCGTACTGTACCTACCGTGTGCCAAGCCGACAGTGAAACTACACAGTGATCTAACCATCTTTTACATCCGTGAACTTCACTAATGTAGGTATAACACTCGCAGTTGTAGCCCAGTTTCTCAGTGTCAGCACATAGCCACGATTGATCAACACAAAAGTCTGTGAGTTCCCTAAAAAATAGTTCGGTGGGGTGAGCATTTAAATCTCCCAATATGAACAAACTCTCAACGTCTTCGCTCGCTGCAATGGCACTTATCTCACCTAGTACTTCAGTAAAAATAACTTATAAACCTGCGATAAATACACACATACCTAACTTTGAGAAGCATCGAAAAGTCATTGGTGTGTGCCATGGGAAAACCTGTGATCGAACCCGAGACCTCGTCTCAGTAGTCCATTACTCATACCACTAGGCTACCGCGGTTGCCTTTTATGTGTAGGTACCTATATGAATAGCTAGTTATCGTGCTTAGTTCATCCAACAATCGGGGTGCGGCAGCACTTTGCATATTGCATATTCAAGCATAGAGTTGCCAATCATCTCCTATATATTACTATACTCTTTTTTTATCTATGGCACGTCAATTTGACTTCACCTCGCCTGATGTTAAGCTGAAGGCAAAGTCTCATGAAAGAGGGTCACCATTGCAAACCCTTTCAGTGCTACAAAGGACCCGGGACTGTAGGAAGAAGGAAACACGTGCGCCGCAAGGAATTCCAGGACTTAATGGTGCGGCAGAGAAAAGACTCACCGAACCGTTTGGTTCTTGATGGAATATTCTGTACCGTTTGCGAGTGACACCTAAGCCCTGCACGCGTTGTCCTGTGTAGGAAAGGGGAGGGTGGGATTAATTGGAAGAGCTCATCAGAACATTCACCATGGTAGACTCTTTGACTCTCAGGCTGCGAAATGGTATCTTTGCTGTGGTTTTGCATCAAGTGGGCCATGTCTACCACTTCAATTGCTATAGGCGCATCCCAATATTGTGAGTCTCTGGTCTACCAGTTCCAGTTTTCCTTCTCTCGGAGCAACTCAAGCTGGAAGGTCAGCCGGCGTCTGACAATAAAGACAAAAGCACAAAGCATATTAAAACGTTTCCCAAAGTTCAGGAGGAAAAGCACTTTTTTTACCACTTAGGAGGCAGACAAGCACGTGTCCATGGAAAGTAGTTACCGTGTCCTATGGACGTTTGCAACACCAGAGGCGTCATATTCGTGCTGCCGACCATATATAGGAGAGGGGGGGGGGAAGGGAAAAGGGGAAGAGAGAAGGTTAAGAGAGTCTCTGTGCTGTCAGTGCAGAAGACAAAAAAGGGTTTCTCGGTCTTCCCACTGACAACCTCTCCGGTAAGCTCTGGTTAACCTACTCACCGCCGAAAACACAACACAAGGTTATTATTAGCCGCGGTATTCTGGAGGGTGGAGTTACTTTCCCAGTCGGACTACTCAATTAGGACGGGAGATACAGTCATGTTCTAACTCCGTTAACGTCTGTCGTTTAGTGGGTCTATACAGAATAAACGATTTCTGAATTATGAATAGACTCTCTTAGTTCTCTTTTCCATTCCCTCCTACTTTTGTCTAAAGCAACAACACACCTTACAACTTATTCAAAATAAAACAGAAAAATAATAATAAATATTGTTTTTATTTATATCAGATATACAAAACACATTTTTACACGCAATAACTCTATTTTATAGTTTGACATCTGTTGTATTTAGTTACTGTGTACTTTGTTGTACTTACGTAATATCACAAACATATATTAAGATTATTAAGTCATTAAGTCCGCCTATGTAATATGTACATAGAGTTAAATAAATAAATAAATAAAAATACCTACATAATTGAAAACACACTTGTACTTATCCACTGTATTTATTATTACTGTAGTGGAGAAGTACAAGTGTGATATTAATTATGTACTTACCTATAACAATAAGTTTCACCAAGTGCAATCAGCAGTATAAATAATAAAATACTTGCCTTATAAGTCTATGAAAATACCTAAATTGTCTGTAAAAATATTATTAGCACAACAGCGTTTAATGTCTTTTTATTTATATTCACGTGTGACACGAACACTACTGACTTATTATTATTATAAAGAAGTCAACATAAACACTCGTTTTTATCGAGTCTTTAATTCCGACTCCCTTCGCCCAATCAAACAGCAGAAAAATATATCACGTGATCAAAACTACATTTCATTGGTCGCAGAATTAAGATACAAGTTTATACGCTACAACTGATCACTTGAGGAGGAGGAGGGCTTGAGAGTGCTCCTGAAGATGCCTCGTGTAGAGGAGAAACACGTGTCGAGGTTTGCCCTTCGCATTAGCGGAATACTGCACATGGTACAACATCTCCTCTCTGGTAAGATTTTTTTGTTTTACTTACTTTGAAGAGGGTGGTTTGACATTCTAATATATATATATTGTTGGAGTGCTGAACGGCGGGTGAGCGGTGGGCCCTCCTCCCTCCACCAATACATATCTTTTTGTAATGGATTTCCGCCAGGTAACGCCTACATCTATATCGTAGAATAAATATAGTATTATAAATATAATTTAATAATAAAAAATATACCTACAACAATAATTCAATAAATTAACAATTAACAATAAAAAATATCTTAACAGCATTTGTACTTTTGGTCAATAACTATTAATAATATTTATACTAATAATCTTTATTCTTCTAATATTTTTCTAAAGCTAAAACAGTTTCTGAGGACTCCTTTTATTAATTAACAAAAGATATTTATGCCAGGAGACCTCGCTCATTCAGTATTACAATATGTTGCACAGGAGGCTCCAAAAGTATCTACCATTTTTTTTCTTGTAACCATTGTTTGTTAGCAGTTTTTACAACGAAATATTTACTAATTAAACAAAGTATAAACTAAACTATAACTATTAGGAACACAAAGGAACTTAACACTTTTCATGAGGTGTGCTTATTACTACATAGGGGTTAGTGCAGATTAGGCGAAGAATTTGTCGATAGTGTCAACCAGGACAAGTTTACCTAATAAGGTTCAATGTAGATAAAGCATAATATTTGTCGATAGGAAGAAAAATATTATGAGGGGGTCTTTGTGACTCGAAATGTTTTATTCCACATATTTTTATTAAGTACTAAAATCACCGCATCATATTGATAGTAAATTAAAAACGCTTTGCTTTGCTTCGACGCGATTCCATAAATAGAATGTTATTTTATCAATTCTATACATTACTGATGTTTTCATCAATAGAATGTCACTTTGTCTGCACCATATCATGACTAACAAAAAGGTATTAAACACTACGTATTCTCTGCCAAGTCTGTACTGACCCTAATTCACGAAAATAATTATAAAGTTGATTATCCTACTGAGGTACGAATCACAGCTACAGTTACATAACTATTTAAGCACTTGCCATTTTTTTTATAAATGCATACTAATATTTATACTGTTGATTGATGGCACTTGGTGGAATTTGTTGTTACACATATTGAGAACTCACTTGTACTTTTCCACAGTATTTTTATTGTTTAATAGACCTGACCGGTTTCGCCTTACGGCATCCTCAGAGGTTTACGATGACATACAAGCCCATTCCCTTATAAACATAATTTATAAGTTTATATATAATGTTTATAAGGGAATGGGCTTGTATGTCATCGTAAACCTCTGAGGATGCCGTAAGGCGAAACCGGTCAGGTCTATTAAACAATAAAAATACTGTGGAAAAGTACAAGTGAGTTCTCAATATGCATACTAATATTCTTTAATTTTTTTTTGGACTCGTCAATTTAATTTTTTGGCCTGATGGTAAGCTGAAGGCAAAGTCTCAGGAAAGAGGGTCACCATTACAAACACGTACAGTGCTACAATATTTATATACAGGTAGTATAATGCCATATTAGCTCAAACCACACTACCCTTTTTAAGTCAGTGGCAACTACATTGCCAAAATCTTTTTTTTTATTGGTCAAAATAGCAATTACTTTGCTATAGATAAAAAAGTATTTATGGCGTGTCATACATTGAATCGAACAAGCTTGAATATTTACGAAAAAGTTTAGACGTATTCTTACAAAAAGGTTCATATTGTCGAATTTATCCTTCGTTGCGTAAATACGCACAGACTACATCACACTTCCACTTATTTTCCATGGTGTCCATCTTCTTGACTTGACATCAGATGCTTTTTTTTATACCACTTAGGTGGCAGACAAGCACACGGCCCACCTGATGGGAAGCAGTCCCCGTGGCCAATGGACGTTTGCAACATCAGAGGCGTCACACACGTGCTGCCTACCCTTTTGGACAGAAGCCGTAACTTAATCATACCTTTCACCCACGAACTCTTCAAAACACCTCGTCGTCTCATCATACACACCAAAGAACACGAAAGCACCAAACATCATCATCGTCATTCTCGGCGTGATGCCTGCGAACAGCCCTCTGACCCCCGACTCCATGTATACACCCGTCAGTACCCTGCCCATTTTTATCTTGTTGACTTCCACCGATCCACTCATGTCTGCGAGCATTATGCGTGTCTTCGCAACGTCTAGTGGGTTGGTGATTATAGCTGCTACACCCCCTGCTACACCCCCGCAAACACCACCCTGATAACAGACAATGGGAGACCATTTATACGAAGGAGTTGATATACCCTTGAGTCCACAGGTTGCACGGGTGTGCCTAGCGTTCGTATAGTGTTTTTGATGGGCCAATGCATAAAATTAGTTTTTCCAAAGTATATCCATTACACAATTCAGCAAGTATAAAATATTCATTACCATTGTACAGAAATTCGTTCCGTAGTTTTAAAGATTTAAGCATACAAAGGGACATAGGGACAGAGAACGCGACTTTATTTTATACTATGTAGTACAATTTTAGTTTCAAATTGTCAAGAAACTTTTGAGGCCCCCTGTACATTGCCCTAAAAACAATTCTAATATCACCAATGACATCACAACATGTTCATCTCATAATCTTTTAAACTTATTCCTATTGGTAAATTTTTTCTAAAAAAATCTTTCTTCTACCTCTCATCAAAATATTCATCAAAAAATTTCCTTGTCGCCTCATAGTTTCCAAAAAAGAAAAATTCCCCAAACATAATTATTCCCATTCGAGCAGTAGCTCCAGCAAACAGTCCCCTGAACCCTGTCTCTACATATATTCCCCTGAGCACTCTAACGACACTCCTATTCATTTCGTCACTGGCCCCCGCGAGCACAATCCGTGTTTTCGCCAAGTCAATTGGATTGGTGACCACGGCCGCGAGACCCCCTGCAACGGAACCGCAAACACCGCTCTGGAAACCGAAGTTGTACCCCATAAGACCGAAAGGACATGAAAAAAGCCAGAACCGCGATTCTACTAATTGTTGATCATTGGCAAACTACTGAGATTACAAAAACTGTCATTGAATTTCCAGCTTTATGCGCATATTAAATCGTTTCTTTCGCTCTTTACGATGCCGTTCAATTTAGGACTTTACCAGCACAGCAGTACAGTCTAAAATTCAGTGATTTTTTTGCAATCTCAGTGGTTCGTCAATCCCTCTGGGTCTGCCGGATGCGAGAAATATGTCTTGTATAATCTCACCCACTACCTACCTCACCTACACACAAAACATGCCCATAGACGACGCGTGTTACAATCGGTTCGAGTCCGACATAATCACCTCCAGCCATTTTGGCGGAGTTGGTATCCGTAGGGATTTTGCGCACGATAAAAATGTGTTTCTGTGACGAAATATTCAAAATAGTTAGTTCATCAATCTCAGAATCAGGGCTCAGAGGATCTGACAACTACCATTTCAAAACTCTCAAGTTGTTGCAAGGGCTTCAAACTGTGTCTAACAGTCAGGGTGACGACAGAAAGGCGTAGTATCTAGGCTCTGACATCATTCATCAGTTCTAAAATCAAGTCATAAGGCTTGAATGTGTATTTATGTGAAAATGTTGATGTAAAAATCGTTTTAGCCATTTTCCACAACGAAATGTGTGGTGTTAGGTTGCAAAAATTGTTCACGAAAACAATCAAAACATATTTATATTGTGTCCTTCGTGTGAGCTCAACTGACCTGAAAACTAGTGATTTCCCCATTATTGTGTTTTCTGACGATAGTCTTCAGCAGTTCCCAGACTGGCATCTCAATAAAACTGAAAGGCATGTCTCTTAAGACTGTAGAGGTGAAGCCGCGGTACACCCCTCGACGGAATCCTTCTTTCCTGTACGCCTATGGCAAGGAAATAAGGTTGATGTGAATAAGTAGTTATCAAAGCCGTCTTTTCCATAGGGGTACTCGGAGTACTGGTCCAGGCCCCCGCCTTTAGGGGGGCAAGAGCGACAATTTCTCGCATATCACCTTAAAATCTAAAACCCTAAACTTACCAAAAGAGCCTCTAAAGTCTTGGGTGCGCCTATATGTGAAGGCGGCTCTGGTAGTTACTAGCATGAACTCCTATCGAATTCGTAATGTAAAGGTTTCGAGAGAACGGAGCATTGTGATTGGCAGTCTGCCTCTTGTGAACCTGTGTGCGTGTGTAGCCCGCCAATAGCAATGCTCCGTTCTGTCGATACCTTTACATTACGAATTCGATAGTAGTTCGTGCTAAGGCTACTGGTAGCAGTTATCCCTTGTTTTGACTATGGTTTAAAACATGTACTTAACTTATTTAACAAGTTGCGATATGTCGCAAACTTCAGTGTGAATACAAATTCGTTTTAAACTTGTTTACAACTTGCTTGAGAGTCTCAATACATGTATACAACGAGTAATTGTGTTCTGACAGATCTTCTACAAGTTTTTGAGAAATCTGCAACCAGTTTTGTATTAAACTTGTTTCTCTGTGAAACGAGGGGTGACAAGTTGTTGCATCGCTAAAAGAAAGAGAAAGAGCGCATAAAGTTACTTTTTCCACAGTATATACCTATCCATTACACAATTCAACAAGTATAAAATATCGATTACCATTGTATAGAAATCTACCGGATCTATTGAGATTTATGATTATTGGTCTGCTCCCTTGGATGGTAGCGTGATCATATATAGCCTATGTTACTCCTAGACATTGAAGCTTTAGTTTAGCGAAAGAATTATTGAAATCGGCCCAGTAGTTTCGGAGCCTATTCGTTACAAACAAACAAAAAAACAATTGTTTCCTCTTTTTAATATTAGTGTAGATTGAAACGCCCAGTCGAACCCACGCCCTCTGCGCAGCAGTCGAATACACTACCACCACGATACAGAAGCCGCTTATAAAAATAAATATGTATCACTTACAACCGCGGTAACTTAGTGGTATGGGTAATGGACTCTTGAGACGAGGTCTCGTGTCCGATCCCAGGTTTTACCGTGGCACACACCAATGACTTCGATGCTTTTCGAAGTTATGTGTGTATTTATCGCAGGTTTATAAGTGCCCGGTTAATGGCAATAGGCTCGCCACATTGGGACCTAAACATAAACTGGTGAAATGTGGGTGCTAGCACTTCTTACCCTTTCGGGGGATATAGGCGTGCGTTTATGTTATCATGTTACTTACATCTGTTAATATGGTCAATGCACTTTTGCTCTTACTGCCAATATATGTTTGCTTCCGCTGTTTGGCAATCTCCGTGGGCACGCGCACCAAGGCCGCGAACTATAAATAAAACTGCACTTGTACATCACACCTGGCACTGTTGTTAGTCTTATGATACGACGCCATATTATATTATGTAGTGCATAATATAATATGGCGTGACCCGCGCAACTTCGTCTGCGTCACCCCGCTTTTGCAACATTTTTCACTTCTGCTCCGCATCAGTTGGTTGTAGCATGATGTTATATACATATAAACCTTCCTCTTTAATCACTCTATCTATTAAAAAATCAGCATCAAAATCCGTTGCGCAGTTGAGATGTCAGCATACATAGGGATATAGGGACAGAAAAAGCGACTTTGTTTTATACTATGTAGTGATATGCATATATATATTAAGTCCTAGAATTCCCTACCGGCGCACGTGTTTCCTTCCTACAGTCCCGGGTCCTTTAAGCGGGGAGTGAAAAAGCATCTGATGAGGCCGTCAAGCTGATCGCCACCATTGTAGCACTGAACCGCGTTTGCATCATCAGGCGAGGTGAAGTCAAATTGAAATGCTAGAGCTATACAAAGTCATAACATTGAGTATAACTCGTGATTAGATTGGAAGAGGGGAGGAGGACATCAGAAGTGAACGGTATGAAGAGATTATTCAGCATTATAACGTTGCCGGGGTGCGATATGTCTTGTATAATCTCAACTCCTGCAATCAAGGACCTATGGACGACGTGCGTTTGCGTCGGTTCGAGTCCGACATAATCACCTCCACCGATTTTGGTAGAGGTGGTATCCATGGGGATTTTGCACACGATAAAAACAAGTACTAAACAGTGGTTTCTTCACTATCACTACATAGTATAAAACAAAGTCCCGTTTTCTGTCACTATGTCCCTTTGTACGCTTAAATCTTTTAAACTATTCAACGGTTTTTGATGCCGTTTTTTTTTTATTAGATAGAATGGTTAAAGAGGAATGTTTATATGTATATAACATCATGCTACGACCAACAGGTGCGGAGTAGGAATCAAAAATGTTGCAAAAACGGGGTGACGCAGACGAAGTTGCGCGGGTCAGCTAGTAGTATGAAATAAAACAAAAATGTGTGCTTACCAATTCACAAAAGCTTGCTGCAGCCATGTGCATCACAGGTATATATGCTGGTGCGACAAGTGGGTTACAAAATCGTTTGATATTTTCATAAAATATGAAGTACACACTGTTCAATGCTCCTGATCCCGTGGCTGCTGTCAATAGCCCTGTTAAAAGAGACTTGATATCAGTTTTATACTTTTTTATTACTACTCTCTGCTGGACTGTAAGAGTACAGAATACTACGACTAATAATAACCTTGTGTTGTGTTTCTGGCGGTGAGTAGGGGAGCCAGGGCTCACTGGAGAGGTTTTGTGTTGTCAGTGGGAAGACTGAGAAACCCTACTTTATCCTCTGCACTGACAGCAGAGAGACTCTATAACCTTCTCCCCTCCCTCTTTCCCCTTTCCCCCTTCTCTATAAAGTCGAGTCAAAAGCACGAATGGTGTTGCACACGTCCATAGGCCACGATAACCACTTTCCATCAGGTGGGCCGCGTGTTTGTCTACCACGTATGTAATATATAAAAAAAATACTAGGATTAATTCTAGTATTAAGTGATCCCCATTATCAGTTCCCAGTTGCATCCAGAACTTATTTGGGTATCTGCTGTCCTACATCCTCAAAGGATGGATAAATATATAGAACTTAGTTATTAAAATAAATGTTGCATTCACCTTTGTAGACCCCTCGGAAACCACCTGCCTTTTTGAAGCCTTGAGCGGCCTGTAACCGAGTCTTCAAGGTATCCAGCGGATATATAGCGGTGATCACAGACACCCCAGCCACACCCCCTGCCTCAAATGAAATAATTTATTTATATAAACTGTCCAAATTATTTTTTTAAATAGAGTTTAGTTTTCATAATTGTATTTCTGTATATTACTACTACATTTAGTACTTACAATTACTGGTGATAGATATAAAGATTTATAAGTCCTCTGTTTGTCTTCGGTATTCATTTTGAAATATATTTTTTATTCAACTTCGTACAATTATGTTATGTAAACATAACCTCAAAGCGATCAGCTGATAGATATTGACAACAACCATAAAACCTTGGTTAACCCACTATCATCTTGATTAACAAATGTTTTATGTAAAATAATATATAACACATTCATTTTACGTAGTTATAATCTAAATATAATCAATATTAAGCTTCATGTAACGTAACGTAATGACCTTGTTTGTTTTGTTTGTTGTTGCGTTGCGACTTTCGAAACATACCTAATATGACATTAAAGATACGTTCGGTAATCAGTAATCAAAAATCTAAAGAAAAAGTGCAAGTAAGTACTAAATATCTACAATGAAATGATTTCAGTTTTATACTAAATACATTATGCACTTTGTATTTGCAAATTTAGGTATAGCAAGCTATGATAGCAAGTTTAATTAATTATATGAACGGATTTCACAAAATTGTCGATTGTTGATTCTTAAACGTTTTTATATGTGTCAAAGTCAAACCAATATAACCAATATTTCGCAATTCTCGTCTTTGTACTTTATTTTTATTTTATATTAATTGGTATGGGGATGTACGGCACAACAAATGCTTCTGAAGCCCCTTACATTCATGCCTTAATGTCGATCTAACAATTTCAACTGCAGTTTATTTCACTATTTTGCAGAAAGATAATATATAAAAATCTGTCGCTTTTTTAGGTTATTTGGTTACAGCAACTTTTATTTATTTAATTCTAACGCTATATTTATATAAACTATTTATAATTGAGATAATTATTAATTAAAATGGAGGGGAAATCGACACCGAAGAAGTTTCAATCAGTGTATTTGCCCCCATTATTTGTGAGTTCTATTTTTTGTTACATACTTTAGGATTTTTTTTACAATATATCCCTCCAAGGTACACAGAAACAAAAGCCCGCCATCTACTACTACCATATGACGCCATAAACTCTCGAAGTCCACTGTCAAAGTTATGATGGTCCAAGTTTATTAAAATATAGAATTTCATTTTGAATATTTTATGTTGAAGAGGACTAAGGCAGGTTGTTCAATCAATCATCAACTAGCTTATCACAGTCCACTGCTGGACATAGACTCTCCTAATAATGGGAGACTTTGCTCTTTGACTTTATTTCCAGGTTACCTTCTCTCGCAGTGATATCGTCTGCAATTCCCGTTAGTTACCTCTTACCCTTCAGATGTGATGAGGTGGTGATATTCCTTCTCCACACAGATATAAATACTTACATATGCTCACACTTGTTTCCCTCCACGACAGGCAGAGACAAAGGCCCACCATTTGACTCTATCCTAACATACAGCATGAGAATTTTGGTGCAACATGTAGAACATCCGAGTGTCTGTAATTTAACTTTCAGTATGTTATTAATTGTGTATTCGGTGTTGCACCTAAATGAAAGGCTTTTTCTTTCCTTCTTCTTTCTATCTATGCCAAGCAATTTATTTTTGTTTTAGGCTGGTGGAGTGGCAGGGCTGTCAGTGGATGTAGCACTGTACCCTTTGGACACTCTTAAGACAAGGCTACAAAGTGCTCAGGGATTCCAACGTTCTGGAGGGTTCAAAGGAGTTTATAGAGGTATATTTTTATACTACTTAGGTGGCAGTCAAATACACAGGCCACCTGATGGAAAATGTTTACCGCGTTCTATGGATGTTTGTAACACCCCAGGCATCACATGCCTGCTGCCTACTTGTGTGTATGTGTATAGAGAATAGGGAGAGAAGGGGAAGGGGAGGAGGAGAGAAAGTTAAGAGTGTCTCTGTGCTGTCAGTGTAGAAGAGAAAAAAGGGTTTCTCAATCTTCCCACTGACAACACAAAACCTCTCCAGTGACCTCATCCATCCAGCAACAAACATCCATGGCATTTCATTATCTTGAAGCGGTACCCGAGGGGTACAGTTAACGATATAGCATTGCATTGAAATTACACTCCAATCTAATTTATTCTAAACACTAATAAAAATAAAAGTTACAAGTTATATAATAAATTATTTATAACTTCAGTAGTCACCTTTCTATTGTATATAATCTCCTCTAAATCATCCCAGTCGATATTACTGTTTATCTTTTCCAGGACTTTTAACAGTAGCGGCTACATCTGTTCCTACAGCCAGTCTTTTCTTCGTGTCATATGAGGCCACGAAGACACTATGTCAGCCATTTGTAACACCAAAATATTTACCGTTTGTGCATATGTTTGCAGCTAGTGTTGGTGAGGTGGTGAGTTTGCAGATAGTATTTTTTTTTATAAATATTATAAAGCAATGAAATGAAACTTTAATCATGCATCAAGCTTTTCTCTGCCGCACCATTAAGTCTTGGAATTCCTTACCGGTTCGCGTATTTTCTTCTTCCTACAATCCCGGGTCCTTTAAGCAGGGCGTGAAAAACCATTCGATGGATTTCACTGATTTCACACCACCACTGAGCAGTTTCAACCTAAACCCTCAGTCTTCCCACTGACATCACAAAACCTCTCCAGTGAGCTCCAGCTACCCCACTAACCTCAGAAAACAACACAAGGTTATTATTAGCCGCGGTAATCTGTACATATGGAGGTACTTCCCCAGTCGGACTGCTCAATTGTGAGGGTAGATACTTCGTTAACCCATTTGACGTGTTTAAAATGAATGTTTCCATATTTTTTTTTGTAGTTGGCATGCCTGATTCGTGTACCAACTGAAGTGGCCAAGCAAAGGAAACAAACTTATGTTGGTACAGCTCATAAGAGCAGCATATCCATACTCTTACATGTAAGTAGACATTTACTTCTATCTATCTTCTATTCTTCTTTTTTTTTATACTACGTAGGTGGCAGACAAGCACACGGCCCACCTGCCAACGTGGCCTATGAACGTGTGCAACACTAAGGGTGTCACACACGCGCTGCCCACCCTGAAGGGAAAGGGGGAGAGCTGGGAAGGGGTGGGGAGGCTAGGAAGGGGAGGGGAAGGAGGGGTACAGTGAGCTCTGGCTACCCTACTTACCGGCGGGAATACAACACGATGGTTATTATGACCGCGGTGTTCTGTAGGGCGGAGCTACTTCCCCAGTTGGACAGCTCATTTCGGACGGGAGATACCGTCGTGTCCTACCTCCGTCAATGTCTTCTTCTGCCGAGTCGACGGCATCTCATATTTCATTAGCCCAGTGTGCAGCGACCCTGTTTGCGTTCTCAGAGGCACTCATGAGCTCTTCCGCTGTACAGGTGTATGGGCAAGAAGCGCAGGTAAGCAGGTGGTCATAGTCTGCGGCGTATCTATCTTCTATCTATACTATTATATAATTGTAAAAAGTTTATCTTCGTCCGCGATGGACACAAAAACTACTGAACGGATTTCGATGCGGTTTTTTTTGTGTCAAGGGGTTTGGTCTAACTTAAAATCTTACGTTTGTTTGGTTGCAATCGGTTAAGTAGAACCAGAGTTATGATTAGTAATATAGATTTGAGTTGCACAGATGGCGCTTAAGTCGCGATAACCGACAGCCACGCGGTTGGAACCGCGGACATAGGCTATTATATCTATAGATAATATACAATATTGCTCTTATATCAACACACACTGACAACACAGCTCTGAGAGCTCTGGCTAACCTATTCACCGCCGGAAACGCAACACAAGGTTATTATTAGCCGCAGTATTCTGTAGAGCGGAGGTACTTTCCCATGCGAACTGCTCAATTTGGACGGGAGGGAGGTACCTCAAAAAAATTTAAATTTTAAAAATAATGTATTCTGTATGGACCATTGAACGGAACATACAAAACGTCATAAATAATAATATATTATAAAGCTGGTGCACCACCGACTCGAAATGCGGCATTGGCCCGAGAAGACTCCAGCAAGAAACTCAGACAACTTTTATTTTTTTTATCTATTTACAAACATTTACTTAGTCTAGATACAGTAATTTGCTTGAGGATCAAGTTTTGTGAACAGCTCATATCCAGGCTTGTTTATCATTCAAGTAATCATTGTCTTTTTGGCATAGCATCTTTGATTATTCTTTTTAATTTATGTAGGTATAGGTAAGTTCCTAATTTCATTACGAATTTTGTCGAAAAATCTTTTTCTAATCCTTTTAAAATTATTCTTTAAAATACTACAGGCATATAAGACAGAGGGGTTATTCCGAGGGGTCTACCGTGGGTTCTATTCCACCGTACTCCGGGACCTGCCGTTCAGTTTCATTGAGCTGCCAGTATGGGAACTCCTCAAGACAACAGTTAAGAACTACAACGGTGGGGAAATCACCAGCTTGGAGGTTCGTCTACATTTTACAGCTGTAATTTTACTTTTTTTAGTTGGGTTGTATAAGGACTCCATCAATCATTTTCGGTGCCAATACCAGCCTAGTTAGCAAGCTATTAAACCTGGTTATTTATAGATTGACTGCCATCTGATCTCTCAACCTCGTGAAAAATGTGTACAGACTTGTATGTGAGTTTTGCCGTAAAGGCCTTGATGGACTTTATATAGTCCGGGAATATATATAGTCCATTAAGGCCTTTACGGGACCGGGAACTAAGCAAAAATAGACTAGAAATGGAATTCACCCCAACCGTCTGTCCCTCATACTGCCTCCCACCTTTCCCCCATCCCCCCACCATCGTCTCTAGATGGCGAATTTCGAAAGATTCAGACGTGACTCTTTGGCTGAGCGGTGAGAGCATTCCTCCTGTTGGGGAAAGCTCCCGGATTTGAATCCCACCTGGGCATTCCTTTTTATCGATCAAAATTTCTTTTGAAACAGCATACTATATACCTATAGTTGCGACACGTTATAATGGCCGTAAATATAGCAAGACTGGCACAGAAGAAATAAACTTTTGATCGATAAAAATGAATGCCCCGACGGGATTCGAACCCGGGAGCCGGCGGAAGGGGTGGGTGGGGGTTGGCAGACGCTATGAGGGACAGATGGTTGGGTGAATTTCATTTCTAGTCTATTTTAGCTTAGGTCCCGGTCCCGTAAAGGCCTTGATGGACTTTATATAGCAAGTATAACTGCTTTAAATTCTATTAAATACAAAAAGAATTGATAATTTTAGCGCGGTTAGTAATTTATTTTCGGCATACCCATTTTTACAAAGTAAAAAGTGCCCGATGTGCGGCAATAGGCTCCCTATTACGTAAGACCGAAAATCATGGTTGGCGAAATGTGGGTGTTTACCTGCCTACCTCTTCGTGGATTACGGGCATGAGCATAAATGTATATATGTATGTGTATTATAAAATATACTTCTTACAGAGTGCTACATGTGGTTCCCTAGCGGGAATGTTCGCGGCGGCCGTCACCACTCCGCTAGACCTCGCCAAGACCCGTATCATGCTTGCGGACGCGAGCACTGGCATGCATATTAACAAGGTAACCATATCTATTATTTTCAGAGCCTTTTCCCTTTTCTAATGAGAAGTAGTCCCAATGAGAATTAGCTCTAATGAGAAGTAGCCCAAGTAAGAAGTAGCCCAAGTGAGAAGTAGCCCAAGAGAGAAGTAGCCCTAATCAGAAGTAGCCAATATGAGAAGTGGCCATAATGAGAAGTAGTCCATTAGCGAGTCGGTTGCCATAATGAGAATTAGCCCTAATGCGCCTAAACCTTCAGATCAACTCAGTTTTCTTGCTTTCATATCTATAAAATGGCCGATCTTCGATATCTTCCGCCATGCCTTCTGGCTTTCAGTACCTACTGGATGTATTGAAGTTCTGTCTACTCAAGAAACCAGTGGATTACAAGCACCTACAATTAAGATAAATAGCCACCCTAATTAAGAGGGCTATCCCTCCTCAAACTCACAACACAGACACACAACAAACAAGGTTGAGGTCGACACAAAAGGTCCGACAGGGTCGAAATGTCCATTGTAACTCCAGAGCACGCACCCCAAAACCAAATGCAAATAAATGACTGACTTTGACTTTGACTTTGACTTTGACTTTGATTTTGATTTTGAGATTGACTTTGACGTTGACGTTGACTTAAAGTTTACTTTGACTGTAACGTTGACTTTGCCTTTAACGTTGACTTTGACTTTAAAATTGACTTTAACGTTCACTTTGACTTAAACGTTGACTTTGACTTTAACGTTGACTTTGACTTTAATGTTGACTTTGCCTTTAACTTTGACTTTAAAGTTGACTTTAACTTTAACGTTGACTTTGTCTTTAACGTTGGCTTTGACTTAAACGTTGACTTTGACTTTAAAGTTGACTTCGACTTTAACGTTGACTTTGTCTTTAACGTTGGCTTTGACTTTAAAGTTGAAGTTGATTTTGACTTTAACATTGACTTTGAGATAAGATAAGATAAGAATATGCATCTTGGTGGGGTCTAGTAGACCCTATCTATATTCATAGCACTATTTTTTGTTTTAGTTGCGCGTCACGACCATCCTCTCTGAGATCTACTGTACTGCAGGCATCAGGGGTCTATTCGCTGGGGTCACGCCGAGAATGACCGCCTTCATGTTAGGGGGCTTCGTGTTTTTTGGGGTCTACGATCACACGAAAAGTGAATTGGAGAAACTTATGAGTTAGCATTTGGAGGAACGAAGTCAGCAGACAAGTAGATAATTTTATATAAGAGCCTTATGTTGTCAAATGGGCGATTTGGCAGAAGAATTTGGAGTTTAGTGTAGGCAATACCAAAGATCAATCGAAGCGGCTATAGAAAGTTTTTTATGTACCACTTAGGTGGACAAGCACATGGTCCACCTGATGGAAAGTGGTTATGGACGTTTGTAACACCAGAGGCATTTCACTCGTGCTCCCGACTCTGTAGAGGGTTGGGAGAATTGGAATGGTGAAGGTAAAGAGAGTTTCTGTGCTGTTTGAATGTGAGTTTGTCAACAAAATGTCATTTACAGGATAAATTTTTAAATAATAATATCTATCTTTGTTGTATTATAAGTGAGCAGATTTATTACTAAAAATTTACCCCTTTCTCCCCCTTGTCAGCAAGAGTAAGCAAAACTTTTATCCCCCCCTCCACCCACTTCCCTCAACGCTTAGTTAAATATTAATAGGTAGAGGTACCTATATGCATTTTTCTGCTGTTTTTTATAACCAACCAAGACTGTATAGAATGTATTTCGAAAATCCAGAACGTGTCCACGTGAAGAGTGGAAGTGACTCGGGCGTCGGAGGTCGCAGAATGACCTCCGTCCTCCTTGATCGTGGGCTACAGTGACGGGTGGAGCCATCTGTCACTGTAGCAGAAGCAGGCCGCGGCGGCAACGCAATGCGTACTCCTTCCTTTTAAGACGGCCGTGCGGTTTTGGTCGGTTCGAGTCCGACGTAGCGAAAGGTTCGCTGACTTTGGCGGGGGGTGTCCATGGGACGTTGGTTGTGACTCAGTTGTTCAGAGCATTACATAATCATAATCACCATTAACATTCCTTCCCCCCCTCCCAAATGTCATGAAACGAAGCAAAGCAAACCCCCCCCCCCCCCCCGTATGATGTTAACGTAGATTCCTAGAGCATTGAGGTATCAAATGCACACAATCTACTTGGCGGTAAGCGGTTACCGTCGGTAATGGACGCTGGGAACACATTGTATTGTTAATGTCAATTTAGTTTGTTCTATAAAAATGTTTATGGATTGGTTAATTATGTTTAGGTAGGAATACTTAGCTGTGATTTTAGTAATAAAAGATAATAATGAATTCATTTGTGAGTTTTATTTTATATAAAAAGAAATTGCCCGTGGCTTTGCCCGTGTGGATGTCGGTTATCGCGCAGTGCAATATAGTCTGTTGCTCGAGCATTACAATGGTGAAAGAATTTTCGAAAGCGGCACAGCAGTTCTTAAGTTTATTCATTACAAACAGACATACACAGAAAAAAATAAATTTTTCTTCTTTATAAAATTAAACACTGATGCCCGCAACTCCGCCCATTTGGATGTCGATTATAACGTTGTATGACTCTACTCGATTGTCTACTTGCCTCTCTATACTACTTCTTCTTGCTGTCATGACAACGGAAATAGTTAGCGATATTAGCGCCAATGTATAGAAATCTACCGGATCTTTTGATATTTATGATTATTGCTCCGCTCCTTTAGATGGTAACGTCATGATATATAGCCTATTTACTCATAGATATTGTAGCTTTTTATAGGTGAAAGAATGGTTGAAATCGGTCCAGTAGTTTCGGTATTCGTTACAACAAACAAACAAAAACCAAATCTTTCCTCTTTATAATATGAGTGTAAACTTGTTTTATTGTATTTATTTATTAATAAGTATGTTACGTATTATTAAAGGTTATATATGTGAGATTGGCGACAGCGGTTCCGTTACTAAATCTGTCATATCACATTTCTTTATAATAGTCAATTCTTTGAATACGAATATAATATAGTAATAACATAACATAAACTCACGCCTTTATCCCCGAAGGGGTAGGCACGGGTGCTAGCACCCACGTTCCGCCAGTTTATGTTTAGGTCCCAATGTATTAAGTGGCGAGCCTATTACCATTAACCGGGCACTTATAAACCTGCGATAAATACACACATAACTTCGAAAAGCATCGAAACGTCATTGGTGTGTGCCATGGTAAACCTGGGATCGTACTCCAGACCTCGTCTCAGCAGTCCATTACCCATACCACTAGGCTACATATAGTATGTAGTCGAAACTCCTTAAACATGTCCTCCATTGTCAATTGACGGTTGTTTATTAATTAAACAAAACGGTTGCTAGGCAACAGTAAACAAGTTTCGCTACAATTCGCTTTTATGTTTAATTTCTATTTTCTATTAGTTTACAATGCCTAAAGTGTACCCGACGCCTCATGACGGGGTTCCTTACCATTCTGTGACCACTGGAGATGATCCTGGATGCTACCAACTGCATAGGTAAGAATATAACTAAGTTCGGGTTCGATCCCAGGTTTTACCATGGCACACACCAATGACTTTTCGATGCTTTTCGAAGTTATGTGTGTATTTATCGCAGGTTTATAAGTGCCCGGTTAATGGCAATAGGCTCGCCACCTATTGCATTGGGACCTAAACATAAACTGGTGAAATGTGGGTGCTGGCACCTCTGCCTACCTCTTCGGGGATAAAGGCGTGAGTTTATGTTTATGTTATGTGCCAAATTTCTTTCAGATAATATGTTCTGCAGTTCTGACTTGATTGTTGTAAAAAGATCATAGTCGGACTAGAGAGCTTTTAAAATTAAACGGTTGGTGCATATTTTATCTAACGTGCGTAAAATTCCTACGGATACCACCTCCGCCATAACCGGTGGAGATGATTATGTCGAACTCGAACTGATTAAAACGTCGTCTATGGGTTGTAATAATACAAGATTACGAATAATACTCTCGCACCCCGACATACCGGGGGTCATCTCAAAGAGATAGTCCCCCTTCCCCTTCCCCTAATTTAGCTCGCCTTTGACAGGCGGCATCCGAGACACGACCAGACCTTAAGTCTTGGAATTCCTTGCCAGCTCACGTGTTTCCTTCTTCCTACAGTCCGGGGTCCTTAAGCGGGACGTGAAAAATCATCTGATGAGGCCGTCAAGCTGAGCGTCACCATTGTAACACTTTACGTGTTTGTAATGGTGACCCTCGTTCCTGAGACTTCGCCTTGAGCTTACCATCAGGCGTGGTGAAGTCAAATTGACGTGTCCTAAATAAATAAATAAAAAAAACAGCCAATTACATGCATAGAAATCTTTTTTATATTATAAAGGACACGTCAATTTAACTTTACCCTGCCTGATGGTAAGCTAATAGCTAAGGCAAAGAACTTGCACTGAGCGGGAATCTTCACCGTTATACTTTGCCGTAATTTTTTTTTGGCTTTGTCGTAATAGAATAACGTTGATATCTATAATTATCATCATTTCATTTTATTTTATACCACTCAGGTAGTAGACAAGCACGCGACCCACCTAATGGAAAGTGATTATCGTGGCCTATGGACGTTTGCAACACCAGGGGCGTCACATTCGTGCTGTCGACCATTTAGAGAAGAGGGGGGAAGGGGAAGGGAGAAGGTTAAGAGAGTCTCTGTACTGTCAATGCAGAAGACAAATAAGAATTTCTTGGTCTTTCTACTGACAACACAAAACCTCTCCAGTGAGCTCTGGCTCTGGCTACCCTACGCACCACCGGTACGTTTCCACGTGAATTGAAATGACCTTAATGTGTAACTTTTAGTCTATTCTTATTTCTAGACCATCACAATGTCGACTAAAGTTTCCGGTTTCCAAAAAACCTATCCACAAGTGCGAATTACCGAAGAAGGAGTTCGTTGCGGTGCCCCAACTCGATGGCTGGAGACAGCTATTGGTTCCAAGCACCTCCCCCAACTTCTACCCAGCTGTGATGCATAAATCTGAGTTTGATCGCCTTAAGAAACAAGCCAGGGTAAGTTGAATCAAGGGGGTCATCTCAAAGAGATGTCCCCGGGTCTGCTGGGGTGCGAGAGATATGTCTTGTATAATCTCACCTTCGGCAATCAATACGGAGTGCGTTTTAGTCGGTCCGAGTCCGACATAGTCACCTCCACCAACTTTGGAGGAGGTGGTGTCCGTGGGGATTTTGCGCATGATAAAAAAGCGTTAGTTGAGTTTAATTTTTTTGTAAGCTGACGTAGCTATATGTAACCTCGCATGTGTCGTGAGGTCACGGGTTTGAATCCTGCCCGTTTCTCTACCGACGTGAAGTCACTTCTAAGTTAGGAGTCCTAACACAAGCAATTTAGCTTGAGTGGGCTGGTTAGAAGGAATATTGGTTGCTGAAAAAAATATTTTTTCAAAATGCTCCCTTCCTCGCTTCCGGGGCAAGATCTCAGGTCCCAAAATCTCAGTCTATAATCTGGGAGCCGCCGGGTTGCGAGAGAAATATCTCATTGGGCCACTTTACAGCGTCCGTGGCACAGTGGGCGTAGTATGCGCCGGCTGTGCACAGGGTTATGGGTTCGATCCCCACAGAGGACAAAAATTTGTGTGATCTACAAATAGTTGTTTTGAGTCCTACTTTGTAAAGTCCCCCGCGATACAGGGCTTATTCCCTAGAGCGAGAGGGTTTTTTTTTTAAAGAAAAGAAACCCGAAAAATTTGAGGCCTAGACAGTATGCCGTTTTTAGTCGGTTCGTCCGTCATAACCGCTCTCGCTGGCTGGTGAGGGGACGGGGAAATTTATTGGGATTTCTGCACAAAAACTGGAAACCAATCGTGTATCTTTTATGCATCTTACTTAACTATCTTCACTTTTACAGATAGTATCTCAAGAGGAACAACTAGCTGCTATGCACGCGCAAGAGGCGGCGATCCAGCTGGCGGCCAAGGAATCTGAGAACAGGAAGAATGACCTGAAAGCGAAGCTGCAGGTCCAGCCAGGCGCTGACGCAGCGACGGGAGAGGCTGACCCAGAACTGGAGGGGCCGGACCAGGCGGCGCACACCATATCCAGAGCTGAGAGTAAGTATGAGTCCAGATATTGTAATAGATTATATGCAATGTGTGCTTAGTTCTATTGCCGTCCAGGGGCGGACAAATCACTGATCTGAGGTCACTGAGGACTTTATTTATTTTTTTACAATATCACGCCTGTCTCCCCGAAGGGGTAGGCAGAGGTGCTAGCACCCACATTTCGGCAGTTTATATTTAGGTCCCAATGTAATAGGTGGCGAGCCAATTGCCATTAACCGGGCACTTATAAACCTGCGATAAATACACACATAACTTCGAAAAGCATCGCAGTCATTGGTGTGTGCCATGGTAAACCTTTGATCGAACCCTATACCTCGTCTCAGCAGTCCATTACCCATACCATTAGGCTACCACGGTCTTAATTCATTTTTTAATTTATATTAATTTCATGAGCAATTTAACACTGTATTGAATGTTGTAACTTAAAATTAACTTAGTCTAAGGGCGGCGCAACAAAAATAATCAAAATCAAACAAAAATATTATAAAACACAAGAAAAAAAGATGTCAAAGGTTGCATGTCAAGGAAATTCAATTAAAAATTATGTTGTAAAGCTCAAAAAAATCCTTAGCATTATTATTTATAGTTACCTAGTAGTAGTCATCATTCAATTACAAAGGATAATTATAAGAGAAAAAAAAGTCATTGCTTGCGTCTTTTAACATGTCAATTAACAAATTCCTCAAGTGAGTAGAAACACCGCTCATCAAGAAAAGCCTTAAGTATGGACTCCTTTTTGTATGCGGCGCCTCTAATGTCTAAAATAAAATAAAAATCTTTAAGGTAAACTAAACACTTTTCCCTCTAATCAGGGAATAAATTTGTGCTGGTATACTTGATTTTAATACTACCCACATATGAAAAATTGTTAATTAGTGTAATGTTTGGGAATTGGAATGTTCTTAACTGTCAGTGTAAAAGTAAACCTTTGAGGCGAAACCTGTTAGGTACATTAATGAATACAGTACCTATGGAAGTACAAGTGTGTTATCAATAAATCTATTTATATAAAAATTAATTGCTGTTCGTTAGTCTCGCTAAAATTCGAGAACGGCTGGACCGATTTGGCTAGTTTTAGTCTTGAATTATTCGTGGAAGTCCAGACAAGGTTTAAAAGGTAAACAAACATAAAAATGCTCGGAATGGAGCAGCGGGAACGGGATCAGAAGTCAACGCGGGTGGAGCCACGGCAAACAGCTAGTTATGTATAAAAGTGAGCTCTACCAAGTCACAGATTACCTAGTTGGAAACCAAGTGCCATCAATGAACAATATAAATAATCAGGATACTTAACCACTGTATTTCTTACTGTAGTGGGTACATGTATTTGTTTAATTTGTTTGAATTTACACTTATCTTACATAAAACTGTACACAAATATCGTTGGACGACAAAGGGACCGAGTCCGAATCACATTATGAAAGTAAAGAAACATCGTATGGCCCCTGAAGTTCCAGCTGTGACTACGGAGTTCTAGCCGTAGTAAGTTACCTATACCTGAACCCTATTTAGCGATTGATGGGGGTAAGACATGACGGTATTTTCCGTCCTAATTGAGCAATCCGATTGGGCAAGTACTTTCGTCCTACAGAATACCACGGCTAATAATAACCTTGTGTTGTGTTTCCGGCGGTAAGTAGGGTAGCCAGTCAGAGCTCAATTAGAGGTTTTGTATTGTCAGAGTGGAAAGGTTGAGTAACCCTTTATTGTCTTGTGCACTGACAGCACAGACACTGCCACTTTAACCTTTTCCTTTGCCCCCCTTCCCCTCTCTTCTCTATATTGTCGTCAGAACGAATGTGACGCCCCTGGTGTTGCAAACGTCCATAGGTCACGGTAACCACTTTCCATCATCAGGTGAGCCGCATGCTTGTTTGCCACCTAAATGGTATAAAAAAGCCATAAAAGCGCATTTAATTCTTCGTTTCAGTGCTATTGGCGGACAACATGCAGGGCCCTCGTCTATGCAACCGCATCATCCTGGCTTCCAAGTGTCACGCTATAAGAGACGCGCAGATCACAGAGAAAGAACTCATCCAGAAGGAATTGGATGAAGAGGAACGGCGGTAAGCATTCAGGAGTTCTTCCAAATCGTACCGAGTACCTATACCAAATCTTCTAGCCACCCGTATAGTACCTAAGTAATATAGTACCTAGTAAGTAACAACGCGAGATTATAATTTACACATACATAGGCATGGGCACAGGCACATACCTGGACCAAATCGGGGAAGTGTTAGAAAAGGGGCAGGTCAGGAGTACCCTAAACCGACGAGCATGCATGAAGAAGGTAATGAGAGTGAATGAAGCGAGAGTAGTATGTCGGGATCTTAGCAAATGGAGATCCGTGATGCCTACCCTTATGGGAAACAGGCGTGATTTTATGTATGTATGTATTATTATAATTTGATTAGAACGTTAAGGTGCGTCCATATTTGTGACATGAACAGCGGACTGGACAGCGTGGCATCAAGACATGACGTTGAGTGTGGACGTAACAACTTGTGGCACATGGGCACATAAACTAGTTGTGCTGACACGGCTACCAGTCGATCGATGGTTGGTGGTGGAGCAAAGAAAGAAGTGTCATTATTTCTTACCTAGTATCACGATTTCTTATGCCGCGTCTACATTACCTACGTAATATTTTACCGTGACCGTGTTAGAAGTGTTTGCCCGTCGCGTATTCAGCTGCGTGATAGCTGATCTTAAATGAAACCATCGATCGACTGGTGGCCGTGTCAGCACCAATACCGTCTTAACCATAGACGCACTCGGAGCACGTGCCCAGGAGGACCCACCGAAGGAGCGACAATTTCTCGCACTCCAACTTAAGAACACTTATCTCACAGAAAAAGTGACTAGAGAGTTATTTTGTTTTGTTATTTTGAAGACAAATTTGTCAGCGGTCTACGCCCTCGGTGTTACAAACGACCATAAGGCATAGTAACCAATTTATAAGGTGGGCCGTGAGCTTGTCTGTCACCTCAACGGTATAAAAAACAAAAGGGGCCCCCAAATTCTTGTGTGCCCAGGGCTCCTAAATTCGTGTGTGCCCAGGACCTTCGGCGAAGTAAAGTCGGCCCTGATCAGCACAACTCTAGTTTGTGTGCCCATGTGCCACAAGTTGTTACGTCCACACTCATCGTCATGTCTTGATGCCACGCTGACCGGTCTGTTATTCATGCCACAAATCTGGACACACCTTTCATCTTCGTACAATATACAATAATAAATTGTCTTTATACCTACCTACTTACTACTAACTTTGACACAGCCTGGACGCCATAATGGAAGAGAATCGTAAAGCCGCTGTGAACCGTGAAGAGACGGACGAGGACAGACGCCACAACCTTCGACTGCTGAACCTTGCAGCACTGAAGGAACAGATCAAAGCTCACGCCACTGCCAAGGTAACTTTTTTATGGCACGTCAATTTGACTTCACCTCGCCTGATGTTAAACTGAAGGCAAAGTCTCATGAAAGAGGGTCACCATTGCAAACACGTTCACTGCTACAATGGTGGCGCTCAGCTTGACGGCCTCATCAGATGCTTTTTCACGCCTCGCCTTAAAGGACCCGGGACTGTAGGAAGAAGGAAACACGTGCACCGGCAAGGAATTCCAGGACTTAATGGTGCGGCAGAGAAAAGACTCACCGAACCTACTGCCCAGAACAATCGAACAAACAAGCCCAAAAAAAAAGAAAAGTCCGCTGAGTTTCTTGCCGGAGTCTTCTCAGGCCGGGGCCGCGTTTCGAATCGGTGGTTCATTTGCTCACTAATTTATAAAATATTATTGATATTGACGTTTTGTAAGTGCCGTTTAACGGTCTATACAGAATTTTTTTTATTTCATTTGATTTGACAACCGTCTAATACTCTCCAAGACGTTAATTGGAAGTGCTTGTGCGGCTAAGCGAGTAATTAATTTCCTCGCGATTTACACCGCATAGCAAGTCATCGGGGCTATTTTTTTCTAAATTTATTTAGCTGCTATATTTTCGTTAAGGTATCTATTTTCGGCATACTCATTTTTTGTACAAAGTGACGGATTGGTGGCAATAGGCTTGCCCCCAATTACGTGGGAGCGAAAATCATAGTTGGCGAAATGTGGGTGTTCAATACACCTCTGTGTACTTAATATGCTTACTTGCAAGAAATAAAAGGCTTTTTTATTTTGTACTACCTGTTGCCAGCGGCTTCGCCCCAGTGGACTTCTAATCCCGTTCCCACTGCTAGGACTTCTGATCCCGATCCCGCTTCTCCATAAAAACCTTCCGTAGAGTTCAAGGAACAAATAAAAAACAGCATTACTTGAATATTGGTCCAGCCGTTTTTGAGTTATGCGCTTATCAACATATTTCGCGATTCATTTTTATATACATCGACTAGCTGTGGCCCGCGGCTCCGCCCGCGTGGACTTCGGATCCCGTTCCCGCTGCTCTTTGTTCACCTTTTAAACCTTGTCTGGACTTCCACGAATAATTCAAGACCAAAATTAGCCAAATCGTTCAAGCCGTTTTCATGTTATGTCGTGACAACGGAAAACGGGTTTCATTTTTATATACCTATATAGATAAAGATAGATTAATACACCTCTGCCTACCCCTTCGGGGAATACGGGCGTGAGCATAATTATGTACCTATGTATGTATGTAGATAATGGAAGCAGAACGCATCGAGGAGGAGAGCATCCGGGTGAACCAGGCCAACATCGCGATGCAGATTGACGAGGCGCAGAAACTCAAGGAGAAGCACCACCGCCAGGCCAAGCTCAAGGAGATGCTGGACCAGGGTACGTGGGGAGTGACGTCATTAGTGGTAACCAATCATAATTAAATGGGGACACTGTGGCTCTATTTATTACCCGACTGCGCGACGCAAAGGAGGGTATGTGTTTATCAGTCTATGTATGTATGTTTGTTTTATGTGGCGGTCTAGAGGCTAAACGCATGGGCCGATTTTGATGATTCTTACGTCAATCGATTCGTCTTAAACTTGCGAGTATGACAATGATGACAGTAATCAAAATTCACCACAGCGACAACCAGACGCCATATTGTCAAAATGAAAAAAAAAAGTCACAGTCGGGGGCCCCTTCGGAAGATTGATTCGTAAAATTTGAATGGGCCCCGACTGTGAGTATTGTATGAATTTTAAACTACTGGGCTTGTTTCTTTCTTTTTAGTTTTTATTTAATTGTTTTTTTCACGTAATTTTCAAATTAGTTTTTACGCAGTCGGGTTTTTTGTTTTTCTTTAAATTATTTACAGTAGTAATAATAACTTTATATCAGGCTGCTAGAAAGGAGCTATTTCAGGAGGTAAACTTAAATCTGTATGATGTAGGTATCCGGTTAATGGCAATCCTCGCCACCTATTACATTGGGACCTAAATATAAACTGGCGAAATGTGGGTGCTAATACCTCTGCCAACCTTTTCGGGGATATAGGCGTGAGTTTATGTTATGTAGGTATCTTTCAACAAATATTGTGTACACCATAATCTGAAGCTGCTTAATTTTTAAATTCGCTATGTTACGATTTGTAAGTTAATTAAGTAATTGGAAAGGTACGATAGGACTAGCATGTACCTACGTTTGTATAAAAGTCCCAAATCACTACATAGTATAAACAAAGTCGCGTTCTCTGTCCCTATATCACTATATCCTTATGTTCCTTTGTATGCTTAAATCTTTAAAACTACAACGCATTTTGATGCGGTTTTTTTAATAGATATGAGTGATTGAAGAGGAAGGTTTATATGTATATAACATCATGCGTCAACCAACTGTTGCGGAGCCGAAGTGAAAAATATTGCACAAAAGGGGTGTGACGCAGACAAAGTTGCGCGGGTCAGCTAGTTATCAATAAAGAGAGGAAAAAAAAAACTTTATGGATGAAGTCCCCTTGTCTTGTAACAACAAATGCTACGTTCAAGATATATATATTTAAAATCCAATATCCCCAGGCAATGCGGAACTGCTATACTACAAGCAACTGCAGAATGAGGAAGACCGCATCATGGATCTTCGCATCTCGAACTTCTTGAAACAGAAGTTGGCGCGAGAGTCTAAGAACAGAGCTGATGCGGAGGCTGTGAAAGCTGCTAAACAAAAAGGAATCGATCATATAGCGAAGGCACAGAAGGTATGAGGAATACCCTGCTAATATTATAGTTACCTTTTTGCAAAAAGTTGTATGTATGAATATGGCTGTTTGCACTGGTCTGGTCGTGCCTCGGAGAGCACGTTAAGCCGTCGGTCCCGATTGCTATTCAAACATCTATGGCAGTCGTTACGGGTAGTTGGAGCCTTCAAAAGTCCAACCAATCTAACTTGGAACTTCGATATCGCCATTGGTCATTGGGCCATGGGTTGTGGAGGTCAGATGGCAGTCGCTTCACGGCAAATATCGAAGTTTAGCCGCATCACAGACTGGAAAGCCGACCCCAACTGAGTTGGGAAAAAGGTTCAAAGAATGATGATTATAGTTACCTTTTTTTCTCTCTCTCTAAACTTAAGAGCTCTTAGAAACTCTTGTCGGTGCAGTAATCGCCACTCCTCTCTGTCTCTACCTTTTTTATCTTGCGAAAAATTCAAGATAGACCCAACATATTCCTTGCACCCCGGCAGACCCGGGGCCCTCTCTTTCGAGATGGCCTCCTTTGGGTGTAGGGACCAATGTATCCCCGTCTAGCCCTCGTCAAAACGTTACCAAAATGTACTAGGTGTGTACTGTACGTATTTCGGGTGTCTTTAGAACACAGTTTTGACATTACCTTAGTTAGATTATTATATCGCTTAAGAAAACAAAGTTAAATAAAAAATATAACGCCGAAAAAAAACCTACAGGTACAGAAAGTTAAATTCCTAAAATGTTGAATTTGCGGAATGTTGAAACCTAAAAAGTTGAATTTGCATATTATACGTTATTATACTATGTAGTGATAATACGTTCCACTTATCAGAAGCTATACTCTCATATTTTAGGCCGAACAAGAGCTGAAAGAGGAATTGGAGCGAATCCGCAATCTGAAGATTCAAGAGGACGTGGAGCGCGACTACCGCCGCAAGGAGAGAGACGCGGCCATCAGGAGGAACAAGGAGATGAGGAACCTGCACGAGGCCAGGGAACAGCAGGTAAGCGCTTCGGAAGAATAGGATGAGGGGGCCTTTCCTGAGAGGAGGGGTCTCTCTTCTTATTATGCCGCGTCTACATTTGCGTGGGTAAAGTGCGTGTCCGTCGCGTAGTCATTGGAGTCATAGCTCAATTTATTTTTCTCATTTTGTATTGTAAGTAACTCAAATTAATGTTTATAAGTTGCTGTTCTAATGATTTCGTGTCACTCGCAGTCAGTCGCTCACTTAGTAATAGGTACTATAACGTAAATTAATTATTTTTGACATTTAAAACTTTATTTTACAGTCTTAATACCACCCATACATATTCAAAATGAAACTACTAAATTTCAATGAAATTGTAACCTGTAAATTTTTCTGATAGTTAGAAAAATAAAACTAACAAAAGCAATGGATACCAACAAAACTAACTTACTTTATAATTCAAATAAAACGCTTTTTTATTTTTATTTATTTATAACTATAATTTAAATTATTTCATAAAACTGGTAACTGACTGTGGTGCCTTCATTCTCAGATTAAAGACATCCACCGCCTGATCGCGCGCGAGATAGCCAAGGACGAGCAGAGCTTCAACAACGCCGCGCGACAGAACGAGGAGTTCATCCAGAAAGAGAAGGAGGTGAGTCTTTACTCCTTAATTAAGTACATTAAGATTAAGAAGTAAAAGGTAGGTAGGACATGACGGTATCCCCTGTTCCAATGGAGCAGTCCGACTGGGGATATACCTTCGCCCTATAAATGCGATTGCAAATGAATACCGTTAATTTTATTTTTTAGCTTTACTAACACGATGGAGTGTGAATAATGCTAGTAAAACTGTAGTATATTTTTTTTTTATTACCAATTCGTAATTTTTTCTGTCAATATATAGTATAGGCATACCTGGAGTATCTACTACCAGAAGCCTTTGGCTTGAACGTTACCCTAACATACTGTAAATATGTATGTAACCTAATCTTTATATCTATTTTGGAGCGGTTCTCCTTCTTTTCTCGGATGGCTACTTGTCGACTCATTTAAGGGGACATTTTTGCCAGTGAATCTATCTCGTCCACAGCTGGACATAATACCTTGCCCAAAATATATGCAATGCAATGTTTAAAAGTTGCAATGCAATGCTCCTTGTGGCGCTCCATTTTGCATATATATAAAACATTTTGCATCATAACGCATCATGTTTTCATTACAGCTGGACGATAAACGCAAGGCACGCATTGAGAAGCATCGCCAAGAGATTATGAAGCAGATTAATGATAAGGAACGAGCCAGGTAAGAGGAAAAATAAACCACACTAAACGACAAAACGCATCTGCAAATTAGCATTTTTTTTTATTTATAGCACGTAACCTGAAGGCAAAGTCTCATGAAAGAGGGTCATCATTGCAAACACGTTCAGTGCTACAATGGTGGCGCTCAGCTTGACGGACTCATCGGATGCTTTTTCACGCCCCGCTTAAAGGACCCGGGACTGTACATCCGACCATTACAGCATCAGTGACGTAGCAGAAGGCACGAGCTTGATACCCGCTCATTGCAAAGTCCCGAAAACCACCATAAGCCGCGGCTACATTTACGTAACATTTTACCGTGACCGTGTCAGAAGTGCGTGTCCGTCGCGTATTCAGCTGCGTGATAGCTGAGCTTAAATGGAACCATCGATCGACTGATGGCCGTGTCAGTACAACTCTAGTTTGTGTGCGCACGTCCACACACAACGTCATATCTTGATGCCACGCTGTCCGGTCCGCTCTCCATGTCACAAATCTGGACGCACCTTTAAGCCGTCGGTTCAGATTATCATATGAATATCTATGGTACCTACTTATATAGGAGACATGGGTGTAAATCTCCACACGGAAGGGCCGGACCGGACCCGTCCGGTCAAGGGCGTCCCCTGCTCTCTATATGTGAAGTACGTGTCTTTGAGCTGTCTTTTAGTACAGGTTGCAACGGTGATGGATGAGCTAAAATCTACCAGCCATAGATTACGCAAAGACCTCGTCTCTCTCGCGATTTGTGTCTAAAAACCGTGACGATACTTATACTTCTCATGAATATATAACTTGTATATGGTTATCAGGGCTGAGCTTCGAGAGAAGATCCACAACGAAGGCGTGGCACTGCGAATGGAACAAGAACAACAAGAGAAATACGAGAGGAGAGTCATCAAACAAAAGGTAGGTACTGTACGCTCAGAGTGGGAGGGAAGAGGGATGAGCCGGAGGGGTGAAAGTTTTTTTTTATTATTATTTAAGGCACGTCAATTTGACTTCACCTCGCTTGATGTTAAGCTGAAGGCAAAGTCTCATGATAGAGGTTCACTATTGCAAACACGTTCAGTGCTACAATGGTGGCGCTCTGGTAAGCAAAATTTATCAGGTGGGCCGTGAGCTTGTCTGCCATCTAAACGGTATAAAAAACAAAAGGGGCCCCAAATTCTTGTGTGCCCACGGCCCTGAGATAATTTTATAACACACACACACACACACACACACATACCCCATTTATATATTATGTATAATAATAATAATATAATAAAAATGTATAATTTAAGAAACGTCTATTCTGGACCAACCGCGAATTGGACCAACTGCGAATTGGACCAAATGCGAATTGGACCAACTGCGAATTAGACCAAATGCGAATTGGACCAAACGCGCCTAAAGGCATGAATGTACCTTCTTGTACTTTCCAGGTGGCGGCGATGAGGACACAGAAGGTCTCCGAGAAGTATGTTAAGGAGGTGGAACAGACCCTCTCTAAACATGGGTATAAGCAGTGAGATGTGGTCTGACAGACCCAGAGAGGACGAGTTTAGTAAAATAAAGAGACATTTTTAAGATATTAAATTCCCTTTTTCATATTTTATTATAGGTGTATTAACACTATAAAGTAATCCTTTAGAGGAACCGCGGTAGCCTGGTGGTTTAGGTACTGCTGAGACGAGGTCTCGGGTTCGATCCCATGTTTTACCATGGCACACACCAATGACTTTTCGATGCTTGTCGAAGTTGTGTGTATTTATCGCAGGTTTATGAGTGCCCGGTTAATGGCAATAGGCTCGCCACCTATACATTGGGACCTAAACATGAACTGACGAAATGTGGGTACTAGCGCCTCTGCCTACCCCTTCGGGCATATAGGCGGTGAGTTTATGTTCTGTATGTACGTTATGGTATGTTATGTTAGAGGAAAAAAGTGTGCGAGTGACATACCGTACGTATCTTTACCACAAAACTAGGCGTGAGAAAGTGACAGAGTATATGAAACCATTATCAACTTTGACAGAAGTATATATTGCAGACGTCAATGTCCCTACACATATAAAACACTGCACATATAAAATTCGGCAACGCGGTAATGGAGTTTACGTTTCACCAGCTATAAGTGGGGGCCACGAGTCCGAAGCCATAATTATCAGTGTCTTGGGTGAGCATATTGTCGTCAACTGGCACTTAAACATAAGCTATGCTGTGTGTTTACAGTTGGTTGAAGAACCGAGCTCCAGACTGTTGGTTCCACTGCTAAGTTCCACTAAGGGGTCCAACAGGATTTGGAAGTTCTCATGGACCCATATGGACCCATTTAGGTAGTGGTAAAATGCGTCCATGAGTATTTCAAAATCCTGTTGGACCCCTTAATGGAACTTAGCAGTGGAACCAACAGTCCGGAACCCCAGGAACCAGCAAGAAGGGAATGAGAAATAATACACTAAATGGTCTGAAATCAAGATTTTTAATACTTTAATTATAATATAAAGTAAAACACAATTATACACATGTCAGCAATAACATTAAGAATTAATTCATAAAATAATAAAACATTCACACATTAAACTAATACTTCTCGAAAGATTCCCGGGAATGGGAATTTTCCCGTTTACTAGGATATGGTACAACTAAAGGTATAAATCTGTAGCCGACCGCATACGACAACTGCAAACGATGGCAGCAGATAGGGTACTGTGAAATAGGCTTGAATATGATAATATTGTTTATTGTTTCACAATTTAGTAAGAGCATTAGTTGTGGATTCAAAAAAATAACCGCCAAGGTTAACGTGCCTTATCCTTCTAACCTAACCTATCCGAGTTGGGATGTTAATAGTAATAGAACATTTTCAAGGTTGTGCTAATAGGCCTTTCGGTCTATTAGGTCCCATGCATCAAAATGTCCGCAGTGTCAAAAAGCCCAGTTTTACAAAATGCCCGGAGTGTCAAAATGTCTAGAATTCGATACATTTTTAAAACTATTACTGATAGCTACTAGTTATGCATACATGGTTGGTCTATGAGGAAACCCTTCCAAAAAATACCGCTGCTAAGCTAATAATAACCTTGTGTTGTGTTCCCGACGGTAAGTAGGGTAGCCAGAGCTCACTGGAGAGGTTTTGTGTTATCTGTGGGAAGACCGGAGCTCGAGTTGTCGCCACAATGTGATGGTATCAAACCCTGCTTTGTCTTCTACACTGACTGCACAGAAAATCTTCTAACTTTCACCCTTCCTCTAAATGGCTCATCGAGATGCTACAATGTATTACAGTACAGGGGGCCTAGCCAAAATGCATTCGTTCCGAATCTACATTCGTCATCGCTCTTCTTCTTCTTATTTTATGTAAGTGGCTCCATCGTTCACCAATGATTTTGCCAATGTCAAAGTGTTTGATAGTTCATCAGTTCTGAAACTATTACTCGGTTTTACAATGAGAGAGCATCATGTTTGATTCCTGACTGTGTTACCGACAACTATGTGGAGAGTAAATGAAAATGTATGGGAGTGACATTTGTTGTCGGGATATCATGTGATCCGATGCCGATGCCATTTTCAGAGCTTTGACGAATGTAGATTCGGAACGAATGTATTTTGGCTAGAGCCCCTTTACACAATAATTATCAAATTAATATCTATATCACAGTACGCTGTATCTACTCTTGCGGTCTGCGGTCGGCTACGATATCATACCTTTACCTCACAATCCAGTAACAGTGAGTCCCATTCTCTGGAAACTATCATTAAAATAATATTCCTAATGTTGGAAATATTCCCAACTACTGGACTAAAGTTAATAGTTACTTGATAGCTTTTTCACCCAGTTTGACAACTTTATCGAGGTTGTCTTTAAGTGTTTTGAGCTGGTTGAGGACATTGGAGTCCATGAGTGAGAATGGAATGTAGGCTTGGGACTGTCGGAGTTGCTTCGGCTGAAGGGACAGCATGGTGCCGTCCTGGAGGAGGATGTTGCAGTTCGCCATCTCATCACGTTGCATCCTGAAACAGTGTTCTGATTGTAGTTTGACCGTGAGCGTTGTACCGCTACCATTTGCGGAATTCCTTGCGGGTACCCTCCGCTGCGGTCAGCGAGGGCGGTTATAACGGACTTGAACCGACCAAAACCGCATGGTTGTTTTGGGTCATCAGTTGTCGAGGGTAGGTAGGCTGTAACACTCGCCGTAGGGGTACAGCCTCGAAGGGGGTCATCTCGAAGAGAAGGCCCCGGATCTGCCGGGGTGCGAGGGATATGTTGGCTACTACCTCACCTCCGGCAACTGAAGACCCAAAGACGGCGTGCGTTTTAGTCGGTTCGAGTCCGACATAACCTACCCAACCGGCTCCGTGGGATTTTTGCACGATACAAAAAGGGGTACAGCCTGTCTCGTTCGCTTTCGACGGATGCTCTTCTCTTTCTTTACGTCGCCTCCCCCCCCCTTCCCCCTCACACCGCCCGCACCATGGGAGCTTTTCCCTAACACCCTGTATTTTTTATTTTGTCGTGCACGAAATCCCTCCGTATACCAACCTCACCGCCCTAATGCTTCGGGGGTTGTCTAATCGTTAATATACTGCATGGAGTTCTATCACACAAGTCGTTTGGATTTGATGTCGTCACCTAACCTTAGGATGGCAACTACTCTGAAGTAATATGACAAAATAAAATAACCTGGGACTGGAATGGGACCTAGGTCTGGATTTAGACCTTGGCTTGGATCCGGATCTAGATCTGGACCGGCGCCAGAACCTGGATAAAATTCTTTGCTATAGTCTAAACCTTTAACCAAAATCGGTTACCTTGGTCCAAAACAGTCTCGTTACCGCAAAATAGCCATGGGTCAGCCGGAGTGCGAAGAAAAGCATTAAGGGACATCTTACACCGCAGTCATCTGAAGACTCGAGACGGCGTGCGGTCTGAGTTCCATATAACCTCCCCCCTACTCCTCATCGAGCGGAATATCCTAGTATACTATATGTGTAGGCTACATTTTAACTTAAAATATATAACTTACGTGTAGCAAGAAGGCACCATCACCGGCGAGCCAGACATGGACACCACCATTTCTCCCTGGCGCGGCTGGCGCAATACCGTCAGTGGCGTGTGTGGAGTCACCTGGAAACATTGACCACTCAGATGAGTTTATTACAGACAGCCTCCGTGGCGTGGTGGTAGTGCACGCGACTGCTGGTGGCTGATTAGTTGTGGAGTTTGTTAAATGACAGTCGCTTCACGGAAAATATCGAAGTTTAGCCGCATCATAGTTAGACTGGAAAGCCGACCCCAACTGATTTGAGAAAAAGGTTCCGAGAATGATGAAAGAGGAAAGATTTGTTTTCTTGTTTGTTTGTAACGAATAGACTCGGAAACTACTGGACCGATTTCAATAATTCACCTATAAAAAGCTAAAACATCTAGGAGTAACATAGGCTATATATCATTACGCTACCATCCAAGGGATGGATCCAAGGATAATCATAGATCTCAATAGATCCTGTAGATTTGTATACATTGGCGCTAATATCGCTTACAATTTCCGTTGTCATGACAGCAAGGAGAAGTAGTATAGAGAGGCCATAAGAAAATCGAGTAGAGTAGTACAACGCAATAATCGACATCAACGCTGGCGGAGCCCGACACACACACACACACACACACACACATACACTTACGTTAACTCCCTACTGTGCGTAATAGTGATGGTGTGGAAACTGTTTTAATCGAGCGCCTCTCACCATCAAACGTCACAGTTTGGCGAGAAAATGTAGCATGTAAATCATTTCTATATTAATAACTAGCTGTCCCGCGCAACTGCGTCTGCCTCACCCAGTTTTTGCAACATTTTTCACTTCTGATCCACATCAGTTGCTTGTATATATATATGTTATATACATATAAACCTTCCTCTTTAATCATTCTATCTATTAAAAAAAATCGCATCGAAATCCGTTGTATAGTTTTAAAGATTTAAGCATATAAAGGGACATAGGGACAGAGAACGACACTTTATTTTTTACTATGTAGTGATGAATTAATAAAAAATCTTGAAACTTATAGCACCCCGTCGTTTTTAAGTCAGAGGTTAAAAATCCAACACCTTACCTTAGGGGTAATAGCTGGATAGTTGACTGGCGCATTCTTGTTATAAGCTGGGGTGCGGTAGACGGAGCGAGACCGTCGCCTCTGCACCGTCTTGCTGGCGGTCGGGGGCGGAGGCTTGCGGCACGACGCGTCGGCCGAACGGGAACGACGGGCCGTGGCTGCCGTGGAACGACTGGACGATGGAGGCACTGGATAATAGAGGAATCCCATATGATCCAATGAATTATATGTATTCTACTAGCTGACCCGGCAAACGTTGTTTTGCCTTATAAATTTTAAGGATGAACAACCCTTATCACTTAGGGGTATTAAAAATGGATGTTGGCCGATTCTCAGACCTACTTAATCTGCTCACAAAATTTCATGAGAATCGGTCAAGCCGTTTCGGAGGAGTACGGGAACGAACATTGTAACACGAGAATTTTATATATATAAGATACTCAATTTTTTTAGGTACTTAAATAAAGATACACAATCTTGTGGCAACTTATTACAAAAAAAAAACACATGTTAAACAAATAACATAACATAAACTCACGCCTATATCCCCGAAGGGGTAGGCAGAGGTGTTAGCACCCATCTTTCGCCAGTTTATGTTTTTAGGTCCTAATGTAATAGATGGCGAGCCTATTGCCATTAACCGGGCACTCATAAACCTGTGATAAATACACACATAACTTCGAAAAGCATCGAAAAGTCATTAGTGTGTGGCATGGTAAAACCTGGGATCGAACCCGAGACCTCGTCTCAGCAGTCCATTACCCATACCACTAGGCTACCGCGGCTAGTTTAACGTAAGTAGTAGTAAACAAATGAACTAGGCTAATTCATTGACTAACTAGTGCTTCGATACCGATTTTTAGTCTTTAAAATGCGTTTCTAAGCAGAGAATTATATTTCAACTGAGTTTTCAAACAAAACATCATTAAAAGACACACCAAGATTGTTTACGTTTATTTAACTACTTAAACAAATGGTCTAAAGACGATTTATTTTGATACTCTTCGAGACGTTAATTGGTGGTGCTTGCGCGGCTAAGCACGTAATTAATTGCCTTACGATTTACACAGCATAGCAAGGAATCGGGTCAATTTTATGAAAGTGCTCGATTGGCGGTAATAGGCTCGCCCCCTATTTAGTAGGACCGAAAATGAAATAAGACATGGCACAAAGGACCTGTATCCATGGCAACTCGTTATCAGTTATTACAAACACGTTATCAGTTTTCGAAATTTTTAAACACAGTTTACAGATCACCATCAAAGAGTTAATGAATATTTAAGAAATACAATCTACTATTGAATATTAGTATCTAGTTAGGACGTCTAAGTTAAAAGAATCTCCGTCGATTCTGACGCACATTGACCACCTACGCATAATGACCAATAAAAATAGCATTATGAACATGCGAAAAGACCAATCGCAAAAAAATTATCAACACCATCCCGAGCATTTTCCCATAATTTTTCAAATAATGTATGGGAATTTGCCGGATTTATTAACATCCCTTGAGTAGTAGCGTTAATATTTATAGCCTTTAACCAAACTGTCTTCATTTCTATTATAGCATTCCTCCTATTACATTAGTATGCGAATTAGAAATTGGTAATTTCGGATTTATGTCATTTTGCGTTATTTTTCCAATATTCATCGGTCATAATGCGTCTAAACCTCTCAGTACCTACACTACATAGAAAATAAATCATAGATTAATTTCGTAAAATTTCAACGTATAAACCCTTTCAAAACCTTAAACATGTACGTAAAGAAACATGGTAAATACACTATTGATTATTATAAAACTATCAACTTGCTACAATAATGATGACACTACTTAAAGCGCTAAAATGATATTGTGTGTGAATTATTTAGAAAAGGTATGTGGCAAGCAACAATCATAGCAGAGAGGAGGCTCTGACGTGATAATGCTTTCTATAGGCGGGTCCACATTTGTGACACGAACACGAATGTACCGGACTGCGATCATCGGTACAGGATATGACGATGAGTTTGGACGATGGCACGAGTAGATCGATGATTTTATGTAAGCTCCGCCAAAACACAGATAAAAACATCCACATTATTTAACTGCCGCGCTCTTCTGATACGGTCACGCTAACATGTTAAGTAAATGTCGACCTGGCATATGATTCCAACTACATAGGTTGGTAGACTTGATTTTGTGAAGTTCCTTTCCTAGAACTCCTAGTTTGTGTGTCCATGTGCCACAAGTTGTTACGTCCACACTCAACGTTTTGTCTTCATGCCATGCTGTCCGGTCCGATGTTCACGTCACAAATCTGGACGCACCTTTACTTAAAAACTGCGCCATGAAGTGTGGAAAGCAGACCCCCATACCATTGCTTTTCTGCCTAATTCCCGCTTAAGATGTGATTAATTAGATAGAAAAAGAAAATATAGAACTACAGTTAGCATAGAGATAGCGTGGTACTTACCAAGACGACTCTTCTTCATTGTGCCACCGGAGCTCTGAGAGGAGTTCTCTGTCAGGTAGCCTGCCCAGGAAGCACCCCGTTAGTGGAAATCATTATGAATTGTTAGTTGATGGCCAGAGACCGATGATTGTGTGTAATGTATTACTAATGTTCTAGATTGTTAGGATCTGTTACCATACCCTGGACATTTGTTAAAATGTCCCCCCTACAGAATGCTGCGGCTAATAATAACCTTGTGTTGTATTTCCGGCAGTGAGTAGGGTAGCCAGAGCTCACTAGAGAGGTTTTGTATTGTAAGTGGGAAGGCTGAGAAACCCTTCTTTGTTTTCTGGTCTGACAGCACAGACTCTCATCACCTTCTCCTTTCCTCCCTTCCCCTTCCACCCTCTTCTCTAATGGTCGGCAGCACGAATATAACGCCCCTGGTGTTGTAAACGTTGATAGGCCACGGTAACCACTTTCTATCAGGTGGCCTGGTCATTTAGAGAAGTAGGGGCAGGGGGGCAGGGGGCAGGGGGGAGGGGAGAAGGGTAAGCTCTGTGCTGTCAGTGCAGAAGACAACACAAGATCTCTCCAGTGAGCTCTGGTTACCCTAATTTATTTAAACTACAATAGCAAATTACTACTATACAGGGAAAGATGACCAGAGAAAGTGGGTCATCATGGACACAATGGGTCAAATCAAGAGGGTCAAAGTGTCCATGAAAGCATGGATGACAGAATACCAGTTAAGATAAGGTTCAATTTACACTGTAATACCCTAATGGACATGAATGATGAATATTAATCAATTTTTTTTATATAGGGCACATGAATTAGACTTCACTCCGCCTGATGGTAAGCTGAAGGCAAAGTCTCGGGAAAAAAAAAAAAAAAAAAAAAAAAAAAAAAAAAAAAAGAAGTTCACCGTTACAAACATGTACAGTGTTACAATGGTGGCCCTCAGTTTGATGGCCTCATAAGATGTTTACCCACCTAGCTTATAGGACCCTTTGCTGTATGAAGAAGAAGGAAGTACTATTATGAAAATATGAACCTCTCAAGTATGTATGTATTAGATATGAAATATGAAGGATATTGTCTGAACTGATATTTAGACAATGCGATAAGTAATGTAAGCGTTCTAGAATTATGAGTTACAATGACCAATAATCAACGGCTATGTACAGCAACTTGTCTGATATTTTTCGTACATTCTAAATAAGCTTTAAAGATATAATATTACCGTCATCATGAGAGGCTGAACGGCTTGAGTGTCTTGTCCTTCTTGTGTTTGGAACTTCTTTCAGATTTAGTTCTGTTTTCTAAAAAAAAATTTCAGAAATTATTGAATACTCTGTCAATGTATAGGTAGCCTAGTGGTATGAGTAATGGACTGCTGAGATGAGGTCTTGGGTTCGATCCCAGATTCTACCATGGCACATAACAATGACCTTTCGAAGTTATATGTGTATTTATCGCCTGGTTAATGGCAATAGGCTCGCCACCTATAACATTGGGCCCCAAATCATAAACTGCTAGCACCTCTGCCTGAGCATGAGTTTATGTTATGTCTATCAATGTGGACACATATTGCAACAATTTTTGATTTATGGGCCTCGATAAGGCAATCAGATTAAAAAAGGATAATTTAATTTTGGACTCTACTTTAACACAGTTAAAATTCAAAAAATAAATGGTATTGTGTATAGTGGATGATATTATGATTATGCCAACATGAGAATGGGTAGAGAAGACCTTGAGGTTTAGAAGGAGGAACATATCTGACAGTACTACATGATTACTGGAGGTCCCAACCTTGTTAGGGAAGATATAGGGAACTGGGTGCAATGACCCATGTGAGAGGTTGGATCACCCTATTCAGTCAATGGTGTCCCTAGTAGAAGTATGGAAGTACACAGGGTAAATCATCATCTGTGCATTAGTCACAGCTACATCCAACAAGTGATACATTTCAATAGACAGATTTGAATCCTGAAAAGTTTCTGTTATACAGGATAAGCCTGCAAACCATTATCAGTGTTAAAAACATATATGTAAGCAGTTAAGCATCAAATGGTACAGATGCTGAAGGGTTTACTTCATTCACATACTCAAAAAAAACTTAGAAATTGAGGGCTTATTTTAAAAATAAATGTTTGAATATATCTTACCAGTTGTCCTACACTCTTGGTTAGATAAACATTACTGATGGAGCCTAATAGTATCTTGAATGCCAGCTCTATGTTCCTGAGCTCCATGTGTGCCCTGGAGTCTATTTTATTCTTTTGATCAACAACTGTGAAAATAATATGTAAAATACATGGTTTTTATTCATTGTGTATAGTGTACGTATCACAAACATGAGATAGATATAATGGGTTCTGATGGTTGATATACACGAATTTAATGGTTACATACCAAGTTTATCGAATTTCTTCAACGCTTCGTCCACTTCAGGGACTTTTTCCTGTTTCTTAACAGGTCGTTTCGTGCGCGGCATTTTGTTTGATCACAACTATTTCCACTATTTAATTTAACTAATTTGTATAAAGAAAGCAATCCCAAGTATATTACACGATCGACATGAAACAAAATTCATTAAAATAAATTAAAACTAAACTTAAACTATTATAAAGAAAGAAAACTCAAACAATCGTGAAACAAAACACAAACGGCCCTTTTTAAATTACTCGTTGACGTTTGGAGTTTGGATACATCTTCCCTTTGCGATACGACAGGCGGAAAAAACTTGTGTCAGCTGGTTACTTTAGCTTTCCTGACTAAGAAAAATAGAGGATTCATTACATGAATATAAATGGAATTCTAATTTTCGTAAAGAATTTTCGTTGCAATTGTTGATTCATTAACTGGTTTTTGTGAGGAGCACAGGAGAGTAGTAAATATTTTAATGTAAACATTTTCTAAGATGTATCCGTCCGAATGAAACATGAAATGTTGCGTTCCAAAACGTGTGTGTGTTCGTTTCGTTCGTAAAATGATCATGATCATGGATAATGGATACCGGAAGTAGTCTCGTTCATGGAAGAAAGTATTACTAAATCTTTGTATCATACCCATTTTACGCAGTTCTTAGTATTTAATTAATGTTTAAAATAAAATTGAGTATAAATGTTGTTAAAGTCACATTACGAATGTATGGTGTACTTTTATTTCACTTTACTCTGAACGTATTTTGATCACTTTAGTGCATTGTTATGATGAACGAAGAATGGCGGACGTTGTCATATTGCGATATTTGTTCACATTTCTATTGATAAATGCTTGTTGTGGTAAGTTTTTTCAAGAATAGTGCATTCAAAATATTCTTTGCAGTGTTGTGCTTAGTTTGTGAAATTATGGATGGTGAGATGAGCCGACAAAGTGTTGAATTCCTATTGACTTCTTTGGACTCCTGTTCGGAAGAGTTCTGTTATTGTTTTTCTATATAATCCACGATACTAATAATAAATAGGGTGCTTTTAATCATTACCTGTCTGATTAATGTATAATAACGTGTAAGAAATATCGCTAACTTCTATCTTTGTAGGTGAATATTTAGTTATATTTCGTGAAACTTGAGATGAAAATCTCGTTGTCAGTGACAATATAATGTGTGCTATGACACAAAACATGTAGTTAATTTACATTTTATACTGTGAGCTGAATCAATTACTGACCGATGTTAATTACAACACCATATTTACAATAGTAGATTCTATTTCTTGGCATAGATCATATATGTTTTATGTTTTTTTTACATCATTGCCCTACTATTGTGTGTATTTGGATTTGAATGAACTATTATTATATTAAAAGCTACTATTATTTCTAAAAAGCGAACAATAATATACTAGTAGTAACAAAAATGTTTAGACATGAAAAATATTCACATTCATGAAACTTGGTTGCCTAGTTTGATTCAACTACGACTAGAATCATATCTTATTTCTTTTCAGTCAATAATTGTGGACATGTTTGAAATGTAATTGATCATCCTCATATATTGAAGGCTAATGAACTTAGTTGTGGCACACTATGATGGCTGTTTTGACTTGGTTGGTTTTGCACGTTTTCTCCTTTTGGTGCACTTAATATTGGACAACAAACGGTTAGACTAATAACTAAAGAAAAATATGGCGAGACACTTATTAATCAATTCTTCTTCTTCTGTCGGATCAATGGCATTTTAATGTTGCCATCATGGTGTAGTAATTTCTTACACAACATCACTGTTACTCTTCGAGAGGGCCCGAGCATAGGTTTCGCTCTTTGGGAATGCTTACTATGTCCTCTCAATTAATCAATTAATTTAACACTTATAACTCTTTCAGCGGGTCTCCCTGGTCTGGATTCATATGACGAAGATGGTATGTCAGGCAGTACACAAGGGCCTGATGCACAGCGGCTACAGGATCCAACTATTGAGAAGATGATGGTTCAACAACCTAGGTATGTCAGCAATGTATTACATCATATAATTTTTTTATTACAACACTAGGCACAGTTACGAAATGCCTCGGAGAGCATGCTTAGCCATTGAACCCGATTGTCATATGAACAATAGCAGCCGCTATAGGTAGTTAGAGCACTATAAGAGTCCAATTACGGTTTAACTGCAGTACTTCAATATCACCTATGGTTGTAGAGGGAGCTTTATGAAAAATATTTATGTACTGAGACCAGAAAAGTGGCCACCACACTCTGAGCTTTGAAGTTATAATACAGGTACAAATTATGGTATCACATTGGTTTAAAGTTTGCTCATTCCGCATTCCACGAAAAAGACATGCGGTTCAGACGACCATGTCATCATCCCTATTTAAATTAATAAATAAGATGATTCACAAAATTAATAAATAAGATGATTCACAAATATGAAATTAGAATATGAAATATAAATGTAACATATTTAGACTTCAATTAGTAAGGCAAGGTGATTATTATTAAATTATATTTGGACGATAAACCAGCCTGGAAATAAGCTGTTCACTCAACTTGCTACTCAAGCAGATTATTGTATCTAGAATATACACTGTGATTTTAAAATTGTTTCGGAAAAAGAATATTTTGTTTCACACACAGTTTCGATAGCAAAATCGTCTGGAAGTTTTAATTTTGAACAAAAAAAAATTACTTTATGTATGGCAATAATGTATAGGTGAACAGAAAAATGTATGGGACATGTAAAAAAAAAATTTTTTTTCGCCAAATTAGGAGTTCCTTACGGTTTTTTACTATCGAAATTGTGGCCAAAATCTTTTTTCCGAAACGACTATAAAATCAACCGGTATAGTAAATGTTATAATTAGACAGAAAAAAGAGAAAAGGCCACTGAGTTTCTTGCAGGAAATTTCTCAGGCCACAAAACGTCAAAATGAATATATTATTAATTTTGACGTTTTGTAAGTGCCGTTTAATGGTTTATACAGAATAAATATTAATTAAATTCTGAATTCTACATCTCATTACTGTTTTTCTTGCTCTCAAAGGAGGAAGAAATTTCAAAAGAGGTAAGTTAGTAAAGGTTTATTTTTTAATACCATTTAGGTGGCAGATTGTGTTGGCAGATGTAATTTACGTGGCAAATATTGGACAACGAACTGTTAGACTATAGAAAGATAACTAAAAAGTCCCGGGTCCTTGAAGCGGGGCGTGAAAAAGCATCTGATGAGGCCGTCAAGCTGAGCGGCCACCATTGTAGCACTGAACGTGTTTGCAATGATGACCCTCTTTCATGAGACTTTGCCTTCAGCTTAACATCAGGCGAGGTGAAGTCAAATTGACGTGCCATAAATAAAAAAATAAAAAAATATATGCCAAAAAAGAGAAAACGAGCCAAACCAGTTGTGTCAAAATGGCCATCAAACCGCAACTACCGGGTAAAATGGGGTGAATAGAGATCGAAGGGTAAATAAAAATAAAGTGTAAAGTCATCTAAATCCTGTGGTTATTTTCTTTCTAGCGAAAATTTGGACTAGTTCATTTTAATACAAGAATCATGAAATATCTGGTGTGTGTGAAAGAAATTATTTAAAATATTCCATTAACCATTTTATTTCTATCCACCCTTGGATCTCTATTCACCCCCGTTTTACGGTATAGTTACATAACTGTGGAAAGAAGTACTATAATTTTATTCTGTAATTACAGATATAAATGCCACCAATGTGAACCGCCCGATTGTGAGGAGTCAACAGATACGTGTCACAATGCTCTGTACTGCTTCAAATCCTCGGTGCGGGCCATCGATGGAGCCCTGCAGCACTCCCGCGGGTGTTCCACAAGGCAGGATCATTACCAGTTCACTTGTAGAACCACACCACAACAAAGGTAAGTTCTTATGTTTATTATTTTGTTTACATACATACATATATGCTCACGCCCGTAATTCCCGGAGGGGTAGGGGGAGGTGTATTAAACAGCCACACTTCGCCAATTTAGGGGGCGAGCCGAGCTGAAAGAAATTTGACCTGATTCCATGCTATGCGGTGTAAATCGCATGGAAATAAATTACGTGCTTAGTCGCACAAGCACTACCAATTAACATCTTGGAGAGTATCAGACGTATATTTCGTTAATCTAAGCACAATTCCACAATTACATTCAAGACCTGAAGGTCAATACTGCAAATTCTGTAGGTGGTTAAGTTTTAGATGCCCCTCATATTTCTAAATGTTAAAAATGGTATTTTTATGTTTGAGTTTTAAAAAAAGAATAATGTACAGACAAGCTTACAGTGAATACAGGTCGTAACACTCGTGTGCCTTCTTATAGTGGTGATTAGGGGGGGAAGAAGGCTAACGGAACTTATGTGCTGCAATTTCCTTTGGCAGCATAAAACTCTGCAGTGAGCTCTGGCTACATCGCTGAGGACACAACACAAGATTTTCATTAATATCAGTATTCTGTAGGGTAGAGGTGGACATTGTTAATTTTAATTACTAAGTAGTCAAAGGTACCATGACATTTTGATTTGTATTCTGGAATGTATAAATATAAATAATTTGACAGTAAGAAAATTTCTAGAAGTAAGATATCAGACTATTATTTAGTATTTTGTTCCTAATTTAGCTATTAAAATGCATGCCTATTATGGTGAAATATGGCGAAACTATATACCTATGAATGTAACATCTTATGTAACCCATATTTAATAAAACAATTGAACTATCAATGGGGACGGGCGACACAGTAAATGATTTTTCAAGTTTGACGGCCTATTGAATTTCAGCAAGCGGCACGCCGGGTTCCTGAACGTGTCGTGTTGCCAGGGCGACCTGTGCAACAGCGGCAGCTTCCCCTGGCTGCCGGAGGGCGGCGAGGGCGCGGCGGTGGAGCGCGTGCCCGCGCACACGTGGAAGCTGTGCGCCAGCGCGGTCGCGGCGCTGCTCACGCTCAGCACGCTCGCCGCCTGCGCCGTGTTCGTGCTGCGCAGGAGTCACCGGTGAGACAACGGCATTCAACTTTTTTTTTTTTCTTAGATGGCAACATATCAACCCAATTTAGGGGACAATGTTGCCAGTTTCGAGTTGGGAATTTCCTTTTATTTTGCGATAAGTATAGTTGCAATGATTGTTGATGATTATGATGATGAGGATGATGATGATGATGATGACTCAAAATGACGCAGACGTAGATAAATGCGATAATACCTCGCTTTCCATACATTTACAGTACATAGGACAGGCGCGTGACATCACTTGCTTGTATCGATTACGTATAAAACGTTTTCAGCTCGATAAAAAATCAAAGTCAAAATTATACTATTCGTTGCTCACTTTGACAGTTCATTATATTATTGAAAAGTGACCAGTTTTTGAGAATAAATAATGTCGTCAATACCGCTATTGACCAAGAGTGACGGTTTCTATTGCAGGTTACGTGTGTCGAGGGCGGCTCTGCACAAGCTCGGCGCCGACTCCAGCTACTTCTCGTCCAACCTCTTCAGCCCGAATGTTACCAGCGCGTATTATGAAGGTATTGACTAATATTAGGTCGTTACAAATGAAATTGCCGGGTTTTTTTGAAGAAATTGGAGGCAACCCAATTTTAAATACTAACATTTTTGCATATTTTTGTGTATGAATGTGACAACATTAAGCAAACAGCAACTTTTATAACATTTTTCAAAAATGATAGCTGTAAATAAGTAATACGAATCTTCAAAATAGATAACATTTAAGAAGTACTGTTTCTGAAGATCGAATTTAATTTATCAAGCGGCCGATAAAAGCAAAATTTAATACCACGTTACCTGAAGCTTCAGTTTCCGCATCCAGTTGATACCAGTCACCCTTATCAGCATGCTAATCCATCTAGCTGCGGGGGTCTAACCAGAGACTCATGCTTTAAATACCGTCTTGGATTCCACCACTGAGATTCCAAAAAAACACAGAACAGAAAAAGCTTGTAGAAATGCGAGACGATAATTTCATCATCTTATCTTATCTTATCTTAATATATATAAATCTCGTGTCACAATGTTTGTCCTCAATGGACTCCTAAACCACTTAACCGATTATAATAAAATTCGCACACCATGTGCAGTTCGATCCAACTTGAGAGATAGGATAGTTTAAATCTCAAATTATAGTCGCAATTTTAAAATATTGCTAATTATTTGTCTGTTATTATTTGACAGTCACAATTACCTGTTAACTCCAAATGATTCTAACAGATGTCGATACCTTTCGACTGGGTTGAGTAAGTAATCAATAGATGACGCTGCTATGGTAAATCTACGAACGTGTCATATAAGCTACATTTTAACAGCATAATTACCACGTGTTGACGAATATAACAAAAACTTTAGCCACAGCAACGCGTGGCCGGGTCAGCTAGTATTATTATATTCTCTCTTTTCTAGGAGTAGAAGGTTCCCAGAACGGCAGCGGTCTCCGGGCTGTAGCGGCGGGCGACTCGACTCTTCGGGAGTACCTCGAGTGTTCGGTGACGAGCGGGTCCGGCTCGGGCCTGCCGCTCATGGTGCAGAGGACGCTGGCCAAGCAGGTCACACTACTAGACTGCGTTGGAAAGGTAGGCTCTTCTTCTTCATCTTTTTTTCTTAGATGGCAACATATCAACCCAATTCAGGGGACAATTTTGCCAGTGTCGAGTTGGGAATTTCCTTTTATTTTGTGATAAATATAGTTGAAATGATTGTTGATGATGATGATGATGATAATGATGATGATGATGATGATGGTGATGATGATGATGATGATGATGATGATGATGACGATGACGGATGATAGTTGCCCTAGTAAAGTAGTGGTGACTTTACTAGAAGCTTTTTTTTTAGGGAGATTTTGACACCAACACGAAAAATAACAAACCACTACAATATTCCACTCTCCTACACTTGTGTGCTTTGTCCAAGCGGTTATGTCTAAAACTCCACCATTTTTACACATAAAAACTCGAATGCACACCAAATATAGAAAATAAAACACTGCAGCGCTATGACACTTTTCGCGTTCCCGCCAAAACCAACCGGTAGGCTCCTTAACTTCGATTTTTATCTTACTTTTTTTTACTACTTTGGTGGCAGATAAGATGCCTCCTGATGGAAAGTGGTTACCATGGCCTATGGAAGTAATACCAGGGGTGTCACACTCGTGCTACCTACTATATAGAGAAGAGGGGGGGAAGGGGAGAAGGTTAAGAAAGTCTCTGTGCTGTCAGTGCAGAAGACATAGAAGGGTTTCTCGGTCTTCCCATAGCAACACAAAACCTCTCCAATGAGCTCTGGCTTACGGGACTGAATTATCTGTTATTAGGACTATTAAATAAATAGGAGGAAATGGTGTCCAGACGTCAAGAGTGGATCCTTATGGACACGTTACCGTATTGCAATATTTTATTAAATGTCAATTTTAATTTGTTAACTCGTATTGCGGAGTACTGCCCACCAGACACTAAAGTGCAGTAACAGCCCTTTGATGATTTTCCGTTTTATTTGTGATTCTGAAAGCGGGTTTCATAAGGTTTTTGCTGAATCAACAATTTTTTTTCTCGGACAATTAGATGTTCTTTATTCAACAGATTTACTCTTACTGCAAAAACAATAATATTAACAATTTATCGTGGTTTCCCAACTAAAATGCAGTATATATCATAGTGCAGACGAAACTTTCAAGGTTTCCTATCTAAAATGCAGTAAGCAATCAAACTTAACGGTCCCTTAGATGGTTTTATACATTTGTAAAAAAAACAAAAAAACTAATTAATATGCAGTAAAATTGCCCTCCATACAAACTATTTTTACTACAATTAGTTTTTTCTTATTAATTGTCACGAATTCCCAACTAAAATGCAGTAACATCAAAGCTAGCCGCATTTTAGTTGTGAATACTTAACATTCTTTAATTATTATAAACTGACTAAAATGCAGTAAAATTAGCATTACTGCTGATTAGTTTGGATGATATAGTGACACACATATGGTTATTCCCAAATAAAGTGCAGTAATGTTTTATATACTGCGTTTTAAATTGGGATCAAGTTTGACAAATTATAGAAGGTCAAACCAATTATAACGCAGTATCAAGCGTTATTACTGCATTTTAATCAGTTTTGAATAGATAAACGTTTATTCGTAAACTAGCTTCATGTAGCAACAGTAGCAATTACTGCATTTTAGTTGGTTGCTTTAAAATGTTTATGAAGCGCGAAACAGAGCTTCCGAAAGGATACTGCTCGATTGTGTATGATTGATCAGTCGCCCCAGTGAAGCGTGCCGAGATCGCTGCTTACATTTTTTTGGCGACAGGATTTGGCGGGTAAGTGAATTATTTTCTATGATTTACTAATGTTTGACCTTCGATTAATAATACAACTATATAACCGATCAGGACACATAAAACGGCCGAGCAAATAGCGCCAAACTTTAAAAGTTGGCGCTATTTCGATTTCTTGAGCTAACACCAACATCACTACATTGGTACATAAATGTTATTTTCGCCAACATCGGTACATAAATGTTATTTTTCTTTGATTTTGTAGATTTCCTACTGATCTATTTGTTTTATGCGAAATGGATATCCAAAGTCACAGAGGAAAGACAAGCTGGCAAGTTTAGGGTTAATTACACTTGTTTCAAAACGACCTAATATTTCAATCATTGGGACATTACTTACTTTATGTTTGATAAAATAAACTAATGCATAAATTACTTTGGTTTATTTTATTTTCTCGTAATTTTAGTGAGAAGTAAAGTAAGTGTAACACACAACGCTAAAAATCCATTATGCCTCGGTTTCCTTTTAATCCTAAAATAAAACCATATCTCTATCTTGTTATGTGTAAAATATGAATAATCTCCCATATAATGGTTTTCTAACCCCTTGTAACAATCTATTATTCTGAATCCAAATCATATTCAAATATAAATACATAAAATGTTTTGTAAATTACTTATAATTTAAATTCATTTCATTGATGTCCAATAAAATTAAAATATTTCTATAAAATATATTGACTCCATGTGCCTTCTTTAGTCCGAAGACTACTAGTTGTATGCGAACCTGAATCTATTGTATTACTGATCGAAGTGTTTGACCAAAAACCAATTCCCAAATTAGTGAGTACTTTCCAAATTTTTGTTTATTTTGCAGGGTCATCAAAATGAATGCTAGATCAAAAAAAAATATTTCACTGCTAAGCAAAGAAGAAAACAACGTACCACCTGATATAACGATAACATCTCTGCCTGCTCAAAATAATAATAATTCGCTTCCAAAAACAATACTATTAATATTAATACGCATCTACATTGAGTTATTTTATTATTAAACATTTAATATCTTTGTGATAATACATATTATGAGAAAACTGACACATTTTTTTAGATTAGAAGAAGTTTTTTATTTTTTATATGTGATTTTTACTTCATTAAGTTGAATTATTGTTATTAATTATGTAAAAATGAACGTTTTATATAATATTACCTGGCTATTTCTCTTACTGCACTAATAAAACGAACACTTTTTTTCTATAAAACCAACTAATATGCAGTATTTTTTTTCACCTTACTGCATGTTAGTTGGGTTTACTGACCAAACAACTAATCCAAGCGTAGTAATGCTACTTTATACTGCGTTTTACTCAGCTTAAATGTATTTTTTAATAAAAAAGGCCGTGCAGTAATTCGCGCCAAAATAGTAAAATGGCCATTATAAATTCGTTTATAAGGATATTTCTTTTTTTATTGTTAAGACATGTGAACCTACGCCTATAGAACATTTCTGGATAATTTTTTTTTTGTTTACGCAACTGCTTATTTTTTATATCAAATTCTTAACTTTAAATGGCGTTTACTCGAAATCGTTATTTTGTGGTTACTGCACTTTAGTGTATGGTGGGCAGAGTAGTAAAAGATATTTTTGTATTGACTCGTTAATTTATTTATTGATTTATTTACATGAACTTATAAACTATGTTTTAATGCTAGTAATGTAGGGGGGTTAGCGGACCCCAGATTCCGAGGCGGAGGCTTCGGATGCGACCGGGACTGACGCTAGGATGATGATGATGATGTAGTGGAGTTAGTTCTCGTAGTCACGTCTCATGATGACTCGTGTAACTCGTATATGCTGAATAGCCTTTTCATTAACAATGGCAGAGGATGTGAATTCCTATCTTTGACGTTTTTATTTATATAATACAATTATCTTAGAGAAGTCACGTCCCGTGTATCCATACTGCCATAACTCACATTAAAGTCTCCCATACCTCGAAGAGCACATTAATGCCGCGTCTACATTTACGTAACATTTTACTGTGACCGTGTCAGAAGTGCGTGTCCATCGCGAATTGAGCTGCGTGATAGCTGAGTTTAAATGAAACCATGGATCGACTGGTGGCCGTGTCAGCACAACTCTGTGTGCCCATGTGCCACAAGTTGTTACGTCCACACTCAACGTCATGTCTTGAAATCACGCTGTCCGTTCTATTGTTATAAACGCGGTAGTCTAGTGATATGGGTAATGGACTGCTGAGACGAGGTCCCGGGTTCGATCCCAGGTTTTACCATGGCACACACCAATGACTTTTCGATGTCTTTCGAAGTTATGTGTGTATTTATCGCAGGTTTATAAGTGCCTGGTTAATGGTAATAGGCTCGCCACCGATGGACTGGACATTGGGACCTAAACATAAACTGGCGAAATGTGGGTGCTAGCACCTCTGCCTACCGCTTCGGGGATATAGGCGTGAGATTATGTTATGTTATGTCTACTATTCATATCACAAATCTGGACGCACCTTTTGACGTCGATCTCTGCTGACATATGGACATTTATAGCAGTTGTATATGGGACGTTATTAACCGGACAGGTTATATATACCTTTCTATGTGGGTCATTTCACCCAAATCTCCCATGACTTCGTTTTTTTTTAAACATGCTAATTGATGTACTGCTTCCACAGGGTCGGTACGGCGAGGTATGGCGCGGCTCCTGGTACGCTGACAGCGTGGCCGTGAAGATCTTCTTCAGCCGAGACGAGGCCAGCTGGCGCCGGGAGACGGAGATCTACTCCACCGTGCTACTGCGGCACGACAACATCCTCGCCTACATCGGCAGTGACATGACGAGCCGGGCCAGCTGTACACAGGTAGGCATGCTACTTGAACAACCAGTAATAAATAATAAATAAATAAATAATAAATAAATAAAGAAAAAAAATAATAAATAAATAAAGAAAAAAAATTGGCCACGGTGGCCGCTTTCCATCAGGTGGGCCGTGTGCTTGTCTGCCACCTACGTAGTATAAAAAAAAATATATATTCTAGGACAATCTACACAACATCACCTAGACGATGCTTACCATGAAGCATAGTTTAACTAGCTTATGTTACGGGTTCTAGAATGCGGATAAACATACATAGATACATTATTTTTTTTGTAAATACATACATATTATACATAGTAGCCGCGGTAGCCTAGTGGTATGGGTGGTGGACTGCTGACACGAGGTCTCGGGTTCGATCCCAGGTTTACCATGGCACACACCAATGACTGCGATGCTTTTCGAAGTTATGTGTGTATTTATCGCAGGTTTATAAGTGCCCGATTGATGGCAATAGGCTCGCCACCTATTACATTGGGACCTAAATATACACTGGCGAAATGTGTGCTAGCACCTCTGTCTACCCCTTCGGGAATATAGGCGTGATAGTATATAAAAATTATACATAGAAACACCCAGACCAATGCAGATATTCATATTCAAGCACACAAATATTTGCACTGAGCGGGAATCGAACCCGCGCCTCCTACGTAGCAGTCGCGTTCACTACCGCTACGCCACGGAGGTCGTAGTAAAAAAGGTCCTTTCAAATCATTTTTTTTTATCTATGGCACGTCAATTTGACTTCACCTCGCCTGATGTTAAGCTGAAGGCAAAGTCTCATGAAAGAGGGTCACCATTGCAAACACGTTCAGTGCTACAATGGTGGCGCTCAGCTTGACGGCCTCATCAGATGCTTTTCCACGCCTCGCCTTAAAGGACGCAGGACTGTAGGAAGAAAGAAATAAGTGCACCGGCAAGGAATTCCAGGACTTAATGGTGCGGCAGAGGAAAGACTCACCGAACCGCTCATCATCAAATCAAACATTATTTCATAGAATATACAGGGTGTAAGGGGAACGCTCCCGAAGCCCCTTGCAGTACTCATGGTACCAACATATTGGCATGAAAAAAAAATTACGGCAAAACATTTTTTTTTTTGCATTATCACTTTCCAATATATCAGTAAAGCTAAATGAAACGAAAAATTTCATAAAAAAATCTCTGAAAAAAAGAACAAGTAGCGCCATCTTGCTAGTTCATGTTTTTTCATGAAATTTTTGTTTCATTCATTCGAGAGTGAATAACGCAAATTAAACGGTTTAAAAAATAAAAAAAGAAAAATTGAAAAATAAAAAAAAAATAGCGTTGCCGTAATTTTTCGGCCTTCGGCTTCAGGAGCGTTCCCCTTATACCCTGTCATCATCATTCCCTGAACCTTTTCTCAACTCAGTTGGGGTCGACTTTCCCGTCTAACTGTGATGCTGCTGAACTTCGATACTTTTGACTGCCATCTGACCTCCACAACCAATGGTCCAATGACCAATGGCGATATCGAAGTTCCAAGTTAGACTGGTTGGACTTTTGAGGGCTCCAACTACCCGTAACGACTGCCATAGATGTTTATATGGCAACCGGGACCGACAGCTTAACGTGCTCTCCGAGGCACAACCAGACCAGTGCAATTAGCCATATTCATGCATACAGCTTTTTGCACTGAGCGGGGATCGAACCCGCGCCCCGTGCATAACAGTGGCGTGTACCACCGCTACGCCACGGAGCTATAAATACACACATAACTTCGAAAATCATCGAAAAGTCATTAGTGTGTGCCATGGTAAAACCTGAAATCGAATACGAGACCTCGTCTCAGCAGTCCATTACCCATACCACTAGGCTACCGCGGTTATCCTTTTATGACGTAATTAGCTGTTGCCCGCGGCTCCGCCCGCGTGAATGTCGATTATCGCGTTGTACGACTCTGCTCGATCCACTACTTGCCTCTCTATACTACTTTTCCTTGCTGTCGGTATTAGCGCCAATGTATAGAAATTTACCGGATCAATTGAGATTTATGATTATTACTCCGCTCCCTTGTATGGTAGCATGATGATATATAGCCTATGTTACTCCTAGATATTGTAGCGTTATAGAGGTGAAAGAATTGTTTAAATCGGCCCAGTACTTTTTGAGCCTATTCATTACAAACATACAAACATACAAAAATAGGTACAAATCTTTCCTCTTCATAATATTAGTATAGACTATACAATATATGGTATCGCCACGAACATATGTTGAAATAAATATCTATACATAGTTTGTTCGTTCCACAGCTCTGGCTAATAACACACTTCCATCCGCTGGGTTCGCTGTACGAGCACCTGAACAGGTCTACGTTGACAAGACACCAGATGATGGCCATCTGTCTGTCAGCTATCAATGGACTACTGCATCTACATACAGAGATACATGGGACACAGGTATGTGAATACATGGTTTTTTTATGGCACGCCAATTTCATCAAATCAAATCAAAAATCATTTATTCTGTATAGAACAGTAAACGGCACTTAGTTTCTTGCCGAAGTCTTCTTTTTTTTTATACTACGTAGGTGGCAGACAAGCACACGGCCCACCTGATGGAAAGCGGCCACCGTGGCCTATGAACATGTGCAATACTAAGGGTGTCACACACGCGCTGCCCACCCTGAAGGGAAAGGAGGAGAGCTGGGAAGGGGTGGGAGGCTAGGAAGGGGAGAGGAAGGAGGGGTATAGTGAGCTCTGGCTACCCTACTTACCGGCGGGAACACAACACGATGGTTATTATGGCCGCGGTCTTCTGTAGGGCGGAGGTACTTCCCCAGTTGGACAGCTCATTTCGGACGGGAGATACCGTCGTGTCCTACCTCCGTTAAAACTTCTCAGACCGCGGCCGCGTTTCGAACTGGTGCAATTTGCTCATTGATCTATAAAAAGTTGTCTATATTAACGTTATGTAAGTGCCATTTACTGGTCTATACAGAATAAATGATTTTTAATTTTGATCTGATTTTTGGTGTGTGAAGTTTATTTTCTTCAGAGCCAGTCTCGCCATATTTTTCTTAATTTATTCTTCTAACAGTTTCTTTGTTCAATATTAAGTGTAAAATGGCCAAAACACCAATCGTGTTCAAACGGCCATCATAGCATGCCGTAACTATAGTAAACTACTTTTTTGTTCTACAGATGATGTTCTGACTCTCCATCCATTTTTTTTATACCGGTTGATTTTATAGTGGTTTCGGAAAAAAAGATTTTGGCCACAATTTCGATAGTAAAATCGTAAGGAAGTCCTAATTTGGAGAAAAAAAAATTTTTTTGCACGTCCCATACATTTTTCTGTTCACCTGCACATTATTGCCATACGTAAAATTTTTTTTTTTTTAAAATTAAAACTTCCAGTCGATTTTGCTACCGAAACTGTGTGTGAAACAAAATATTCTTTTTCCGAAACCACTATAAAATCACCGTGTATAAATCCAAGTAATAACTATATATTTCTCTCCAGGGTAAACCCGCCATAGCTCACCGCGACATAAAAACCAAGAATATCCTAGTGAAGGTGAATGGTGAGTGCTGTATAGCGGACCTAGGGCTGGCGGTGACCAGGCAACACGTGGCCCAAGGGGCACAGAACAACCCGCGACAGGGGACCAAGCGCTACATGAGTCCGGAGATGCTGGACCAAACGTGAGCACTTTTCTCCCTTTAATACAGTGAACAGTTATCATACTGTATGGGGCATTTTGGGAAATGGACATTATGGGAAATGGATGTTATGGGAAAAGGGCTATTTGAAATCTAGGGACATATTGGGAAAGAGACATTCTGGGAAATGGACGTTATGGGAAAAGGGTTATTTAAAAACCTAGGGACATTTTGGTAAAGGAACAATCTGGGAAATGGACATTATGGGAAAAGGACTATTTGAAACCTAGGGACATTTTCGAAAATGGACATTCTGGAAAATGGACGTTATGGGAAAAGGGCTATTTGAAACCTAGGGACATATTGGAAAATGAATATTCTAGGTAATGGACGTTATGGGAAAAGGGCTATTTGAAACCTAGGGACATATTGGAAAATGAATATTCTAGTAAATGGACGTTATGGGAAAAGGGCTATTTATGTAACCTAGGGATATTTTGAGAGATGGACATTCTGGGAAATGGACGTTATGGGAAAAGGGCTATTTGAAACCTAGGGACATTTTGAGAGATAGACATTCTGGGAAATGGACGTTATGGGAAAAGGGCTATTTGAAACCTAGGGATATTTTGGGAAAGGGACATTCTGAGAAATGAATGTTATGGGAAAAGGGCTATTTGAAACCTAGGAACATTTTGGGAAAAGGACATTCTGGGTGTGAGCCATACGTCGAGGTATATAATTGCATCCAATACGACATTTTTACGCACAGCTATTTTGCTCTCATATAGAGGAACGAAGCGGTACTTCACGACAAAAAAAAGATACCCGTGAAACTTTGCCAAAGAAAGTGTACTTCACATGTCTTTTTTTCAAAAAGCATCGCTTTGTGTATAAGCGTAAGTAAAATAGCTCTAAAGAGCTTAAAATAGCTCGGAATCGGATCACATGACATTTCGACAACAAATGTCACTCCCATACATTTTCAGAGCGATGACGAATGTAGATTCGGAACGAATGCATTTTGGCTAGGCCCCCTTTTCGGTTAATGGCTTTTTAGCGGGCGGTAAAGTGATTTGAATTTGGAACATAATATAATATTCACAGAAATCGAACGGGAATTGTATAATATTACTGGCTGCATGTGTTGGCTCACAGCGGTGCGGTGACCTGTGCTCACTGAAAAAAAAAATAGAGCGCGCGAATTACCTCTCTGTTCTTGTAATCTGTCTATACATGTCTTATTGTATTTTGCAAATATAATACGTTCTACGTCGTATGTAGGGACAATGTGTTAACTTGTGAAATTATACAATGCACTATCCTACGGATATTATAAACGTGAACGTTTGTAAATAAATATTGTAGATGTTTGTTACTCTTTCACGTAAAAACTACTCAATGTATTTACAGATATATTGAGTAATACAGGTTACAATTTATATTATTTATATTTTATCCGCATTCTAGAACCCATAACACAAGCTAGTTAAATTATGCTTACCATGGGTCTAGGTGGCGTTGTGTAGTTTGTCCTAAATTATTTATTTATTAAAAAAAAAAAGATACTACTACTGCTGCCCGCAGGTGGGAACTTCTGATCCCGTTCCCGCTGTCGAGTATTTTCATGTTCATTCACCTTTTAAAACTTCTCTGAACTTCCACAAATAATTCGCAACATTTTTCATTCCTGTTCCGTACCTGTTGGTCGTAGCATGATGTTATAATACATATAAACCTTCCTCTTTAACCATTCTATCTATTAAAACAAACCGCATCAAAATCTGTTGCGTAGTTTTAAAGATTTAAGCATACAAAGGGACAGAGAACGCGACTTTATTTTATACTATGTAGTGATGTTGCGGGTTGCCAACAGCTAGCTGAACGGTTCGTGTTTGTGTGGGCAGGATCAACACGCAGGTGTTCGAGTCGTTCCTGAAGTGCGACGTGTACGCGTTCGGGCTGGTGCTGTGGGAGGTGTGCCGGCGCGTGCTGCCGCGCGCGCGCGAGTACCGCGCGCCCTTCGCCGAGCTGGCGGCCAGCGACCCCAGCTTCGACGACATGCGCAAGATCGTCTGCCTCGACGCCTACCGCCCGCTCCCGCCCGACGACCCGCACCCCGTACGTACACACACACACGCACACGCACACGCACACGCACACGCACACGCACACACGCGCGCACACACGCACGCACGCACACACACACACACCTGCCTACGAGCTGGCGGCCAGCGACCCCAGCTTCGACGACATGCGCAAGATCGTCTGCCTCGACGCCTACCGCCCGCTCCCGCCCGACGACCCGCACCCCGTACGTACACACACACACGCACACGCACACGCACACGCACACGCACACGCACACACGCGCGCACACACGCACGCACGCACACACACACACACCTGCCTACGAGCTGGCGGCCAGCGACCCCAGCTTCGACGACATGCGCAAGATCGTCTGCCTCGACGCCTACCGCCCGCTCCCGCCCGACGACCCGCACCCCGTACGTACACACACACACGCACACGCACACGCACACGCACACGCACACGCACACACGCGCGCACACACGCACGCACGCACACACACACACACCTGCCTACGAGCTGGCGGCCAGCGACCCCAGCTTCGACGACATGCGCAAGATCGTCTGCCTCGACGCCTACCGCCCGCTCCCGCCCGACGACCCGCACCCCGTACGTACACACACGCACACACACACACGCACACTCACACGCACACGCACACGCACACTCACACGCACACGCACACGCACACACGCACACACACACACACCACACACACACACACACACACACACACACACCTGCCTACTGGAGGATGATATGGAAATGGGTAATTGTGAGAAAATTAGGAAAAAGGAAAAGTGGTTAAAATGAGATTTTGAAAAATGGAGGTGAAAGGGAAATTGGGGAAATAAGGGGAAAAGGGAAATTGGGGAAAAAGGGAAATTGGAGAAATGGGGGACAAAGGGAAATGGGAAAATGGGGGAGAAAGGGAAATTGGGTAAGTGGGGAAGTTGTGGAAAAAGGGAAATTGGGTAAGTAGGAGATATAGGGATATGAGGTAAATGTAAAATGATAAACAGGAAAATGGTAAATGGGAAAGTGGACAAGATGAGAAGAACGAGAAGACAAGCAAGTAATCGAACATTGCGTTAAAATATACACAACTACGCTATAGTCGACATCGCCGCAGGCAACAACTAGTGTACCATATTTTCAATATTGTCCTCTAACACCTAACTCTTTCTCCCCAGACGATGGTGGGTCTCGCATCGCTCATGCGTGAGTGCTGGCACCAGAACCCATCGGTAAGACTGCCGGCGCTTCGCATCAAGAAGACCCTGGTCAAGTTAGCAGCCAACGACAACACCATACGACTGAACGATGACAATGAAGTGTCGGTATAGCCATACATACATACATACACACATACATTCATTTGTACACACACCATACATTTTAACTAGTCCGTATTTTGAACTAAAATTAAGTTCCATACACACCATACATTATTTAAACAGTGCATTTTTTTTTCTTTCTATGAATTTGATTTAATTACTCTATTAATACAGTGTTAGGGAAACGCTTCCGAAGGCTCATGACAGTATGCCGGATATACTACATATTGGCATAAAAAAATTACGCTTTTGGTCATTTTTTGTAATTTTCTGTCCCTTTTGGTCGTTTAATCAGCATTATGTACTCTCCATCGTGTCAGTAAAGTTAAATATGGGTAATGGACTGCTGAGACGAGGTCTCGAGTTCGATCCCAGGTTTACCATGGCACACACCAATGACTTTTCGATGCTTTTCGAAGTTATGTGTGTATTCATCGCAGGTTTATAAGTGCCTCGGAGAGCACGTTAAGCCGTCGGTCCCGGTTGCCATACAAACATCTATGGCAGTCGTTACGGGTAGTTGGTGCCCTCAAAAGTCCAACCAGCCTAACTTGGAACTTCGATAACGCCATTGGTCATTAGACCATTGGTTGTGGAGGTCAGATGGCAGTCGCTTCACGTAAAATATCGAAGTACAGCCGCATCACAGTTAGACTGGAAAGCCGACCCCAACTGAGTTGGGAAAAAAGGTTCAGGGAATGAAAATGATCAGCTTTACTAACACGATTGTGAATAATGATAGTTAAATGGAATAAAAAAAATTACCAAATGTTAATTTTTATGCCAATATGTAGTGTACCAGGAGTACTACCAAGGGCCTTCGGCTTCAGGAACGTTTTTCTTACAACCTAGGGGCATAGACAAGTGAGAATCGTTTTTTAGAATGGAATAGAATATATTGATCAATATATGGAATTGACATTCGTTCACGCCTGTCATAAATGTCATAAACGTCACAAACGTCAAAATATCTGTCAATCTCATACATTGAACATTACATTCTATTTACAAATCGAGTACCAACGAATCTGCCACTTGTGTAGGCCCCTGTATATCTATTTGTTGTCTTGCATTATTTGATAGAGAGACAGTTCTAGAATACCGAAGAAAGCCGATCTTCACCGATCTTAACCGAACTCTTCTTTCAGACGTATCCAATTAAAAGCGGGCTATTAAATCTTATTTTGACATCATTGGATTTATATAGAGTGGTTGATTAGATATTGTGAATGTACTGTGTTAAGTTTGTGAAATATCAATCGTTGCTGTGAGGAACACACCTTAGATATAGTGACCACATTGTATGCATATGTATGTATGTATGTAAGATATTCGTTCGTTTTTTTTAATAGTGCGAAAAACCCTAGGGATATTTCCTCCACTAAAGCCGATGGAAGTAATTATGTTGGACTCGAACCGACTAAAACGCACGCCGTCTATGGGTCTATGATTGCCGGAGGTGAGATAATACATGTCTCTCGCACCCCGGCAGATCCGGAGACATCTCTTTTGAGATGACCCCTTTCCCTTGATGTAGGAACCATGGTTTTCCCATTTACCCTCCGGGTATGTCGAGGTTGGTCCTTCGCACTTCTCTCCCCGGGTAAGAAGTCTTTTTACTTGCTTTGAGGGATGCGGTTTGACATTCCATTCTATGATAATTAGTAAAATTTGTTATTGTTGTCGTTGGAATTGTTAAACCGTGGGTGAGTGGTGGCTCCCCTACATAATTTCTTATTCAGTTCATGTCAAAATTTTACAATTTTATTTATCGTGACAATGATATTAATATCTAGGATGGTAATGATAGCTTGTGGTCACTGTGAGGTGTAGTACGAAGGCAGCAAACAATGATAGCTTTATTATAAATACGTATATTTGCTTATTATTTATATCGCGGTTCAAACGGCAGTGACAACGGCTTATACATTTGTTCATACTAATATAGGGATTAGTTATAGACTTGGGATGATACAGCCATCTTTATTGAGAGACCTTTACATGTAATATGGTAGAAAGCCCTGGGATAATTTTTAACAAAATTTTATCAAATTATTAAAAGTTCAAAATAACTGAATTTCAGATAAATTCGAAATAATTTCTCATAATAAAGTCGGGTCCACATTTGTGACACGAACAATGGACCGCATTGCCGCCCATCTGAACAGAACGGAAAACTCGTGGCCGCGGCCGTGTCAACACTAAATATAGTGGAACTGACATCACAAGTCGATCAATGGTTTCATTTAAGTTTCGCTTTGACCTAAATATGTCCAAGATATCAGACTGACGTTACGTAATTAAATGTTACGTAAATGTGGACCCGGCATAAATTAGAAAAAACCCTTTATAATCTCCAATTATGGATTTTAAACATTACAGCTCTGTTAATAGTACTGAAAATTCAATGGCAGTTTTTATAATCATTGACAAGTTAACAATTGGGAGATAGGGTCCTGTTTGTTTGATTTTAATTCAAAAACGTCACAAGTGCAGTATCTACTCAAGTCCCTTAGTGACTTAATAATACAGTGCCGAATAGTATTTGTAATTAGTTGTAGGTATATAGTTGGTAAGTAATGTACATATTGTCACATGTTGATATATTATAAGTAAACTGTGGGTTTTGTGCTGTCCTTAGACCATAGACATCGCAATCATTCTGTAGAATAGAATGATCAATGTGTGGGATTGACATTCGTTTTTGGCGGGAACGCGAAAAGTGCCATAGCGCTGCAGTGTTTCATTTTCTAAAGTTTGTGTGCATTCGAGTTTTTATGTGTAAAAATGGTGGAGTTTTAGACATAACGGCTTGCACAAAGCACACAAGTGTAGGAGAGTGGAATATTGTAGTGAATTGTGATTTTTCTTGTTGGTGTCAAAATCTCCCTAAGAAAAGCTTCTAGTAAAGTCTCCACTACTTTACTTGGGCAACTATCATCCGTCATCGTCATCATCATCATCATCATCATCATCATCATCATCATCATCATCATCATCATCATCATCATCATCAATCATTGCAACTATACTTATCACAAAATAAAAGGAAATTGTCCCCTAAATTGGGTTCATATGTTGCCATCTAAGAAAAAAAGAAGAAGAAGACATTCGTTCACGCCTGTCATAAATGTCATTAATGTCAAAATATGTGTCAATGCTATACATTGAACATTATAATTTTATTTCATTCTACAAAATGACTATCAATGATTTGCCACTTGTCTATGGCTTCTTATGTGAATCTCGATACGTGTCATGTTTTATGTGTAACTTTTCGTTGGGAGGTATGTTTTGAAAGAAATACCTAACCTCCCACCCCCTCCATTTTCGTAATAAAACTTTAAAATTTTCATTAATTTACTTTATTAATTTTAAAATTGTTGACAATATCAAAATCCACAGTTATGATATGAATACGACGTTATTTTGTTAGACATTATTCTGCTTGACAATGATTTTTAAACGCAGTCTTAAACGTTTAAGACCACGGTAGATTTCAATTGGTTAATTTAATAAATAGTTCTGGCGTATAAGTAAACCAATTTCAATGTACCGATTAAAGGACAATTCAAATCACGGGAAAATGCTTGAGTAGTTTTGTAATGGTGACCTTCTTTCCTGAGATTTTGCCTCTCAAACTACCATCAGGCGGGGTGAAGTCAAATTGACGTGTGTTAAACCACGATTAGTATTGTCCACGTGTAGTTACGTTACAGTTTGTCAAGCATAATAATGATCCTAATTTTTTATTACAAATCTTAAGTTGCCATATTTGTTAGTTATAAATACATTTTTGGCAGTTATATTATATATATACATATTATTGTTTCGTTCGGGTGTAGGTTTGTTTGTATCGAAATTGTGCCTAGAGTAAGTGTTGTTCGAAACAATTTTACTAAGTAAAATATAAAGCCTTGTACCATTTGGTAGGGTAAGCAGATATGTCGCATTCACATGAGATATTTTACGAAATCAATTTGAAGTGTTCACTGTTAAATATTTCGGGATATTTATCATGTTTGTTGATTTTATTTAGCAACCGATATTTTGGCGTTGTTGCAAACGCCATGATCACGGTACAATATTTAACAGTGAATATGTAAATGACTACGTCATTCTAAAAAAAATACAATTATATTTTAAGAAAGAAATATTTGATGTTTAGTGGGCTCCAAAAGTTCCTGACAACTTAAGGTCTGTGGAGGAACGGGATGTGATGATGTCCCTCCAATACAAAGGGAGGATCCTCTGACCAGGCATGGTGATCACCACTGGCGGGCCGCGGCCCATCGGTTGTGGGTTGTTTGTATATTGTACAAGCGCGAGAACTTCGCTTTCGCGATTCAGGATCCGGAGAGACGTAGTAGTTAGTCTTGCTGTCGCTAGATGGCGCTGAGTACATGTGGTGTACACTGGTCTATAATCCTATGACAGTTCTTTTCCCGATTGCAGTTGTAATGTTTTCTAATTTCTATAGTTTTTCGTACAATACGCGGATAGAAGTGTCGCTCGGTGGAGAGTGATTTGTGAGAAGTGGGTGTTTTGATATTTATTTAAAACACAGCCCAAATAGGTACCTTCTGCTCGTATAGAACTCATTTCGCGTCCACAACTCGTGTCTATATGAGATTCTATAGTGTTTACAAATCTAATTTAATCTTTATCGAAATAATCTCCTCGTGTGATTGTGACTTTAAAATAGTGATGGCCTTAAAAAAATGTCGAACAACATTTACAAGCAAAATGAAAGCTTTATAAAGATATTGTATCAATCTCTATTGTTTTATAATATTGAATATTAAATATCACTTGTTGGTTCTACACTATTTGTATATAAGCGACAAAGGAGATAAGTCATTATGTAAAAATGAAACTTGCCTAAGCGCCCCATGACAGTTACTACTCCTTACATCAAAGTGAAAACCGTGTGGTGACGAAGAAAAATATGAGGTCACTCATCTCATTTGAAGAAATCGTAAGAGTCGACTAACGGAAATTATCAAAATCGGCCTTTGCATTTGATCTATAGAACGCCACATAAAACAAACAAACATACATACATGGACACACATAATACATTACATAAGGAGGGTAATTATAAACACATTACCCTCCTTTGCGTCGCGCAGTCGGGTAAAAAGGAGTTGGTAGGGCGCACAGGACTAGAAGAAATGCGACACGATAGTTTCAGTAGCGGAAACGATATCGCCAAACTCACACATACAATAATACCGAGCATTACTAGTAAATAATTGCTTTGATTGGTCGTACCTATTTATATACTACCCTTTTTAGCACAAATCATACGTACTACAATATGAAAACACAATTTAGCAATATGTGTGACTATATAAATAGCTATAGTTATCGTGCTTAGTTCATCCAACTTTCGGGGGACGGCAGCACTTTCCATACATGCATATTTAAGCATAGAGTTGCCACTCTTCTCCTATATATTACTATACTCTTTGTTTGAATCAAACAAGCTTGAATATTTACGAAAAAGTTAACACATATTCTTACAAAAAGGTTCGTATTGTGGAATTTATTCTTCGTTGCGTAAATACGCATACTGTGACACGCGTGCACCGACTACATCACAATTACACTTGTTTTTTGTTTTCCATGGTAGGGTAGGTTCGTTTAAGCTTAGCCAAGTTTTAGTAAATACTTTAGTAATTGTATATCCTTTGTCGTTTGTACACTGAATGACAAATTTAGCTAGTAAGTTGTAATATAAGTGTTACTGAAAACTAATATGCATTTAACTGGGTTCCTCGGACAGTAATACTCTTAAAAGACAATAAGATGCTGTGAGATTTCTTGGCTGCAGTGATCTGGGCTCACAGTTTATGACAATTCAAATATTACATTTTAGTATTGCAGTAATGATAGTCGCGTTTTAGAATTCAAGAGTAGGAAAACGTGAAAGTGACGTGGTTCGATTCCCGTCAAAGCATTCAATTTTCCTATCTAAATTTGATTTGAACAGTGAGCATACATTTTACAATTGCTTTTCAAAATTTCCAGTTAATTATTTTAAAAACGAGATTTTGTACTATGTTGGAATCGAGAGACATGTGTCGATGATTTCAGCACAATACATAACCTCCTTTTTTGAAGTCTAAGAGACTAAAACTAGATTTCAATGACTGACTAATTTCTTAATTTTTAATTAGGTGAATTTCTGTTACCATCCCTTTTTTTAGAGTTCGAGGAATAAATAAAAAAAGAAATACTCGCATTAGGCCAGTTGTCTTCGAGTTCGCTCCCATCTGTTATTACTGCAGTACTGAATATCTTTCAAATTATAAACAATCTGGACTATCCATTTGTTTAGGTACTTTAATAAACGTAAACAATCTTGGTGGGTCTTTTAATATGTTTTGTTTAAAAAGCCAGCATAAAACACTTTCCTGCTTATCGTTTTAAGGACTAAAAACCGGTATCGAACCACTGTTTAGTCAGTTAGTTAGCCTAGTTTATTTGTCTAACATGTGTTTGTATAAAAAGTTACCAGAAAATTGTTTACCTTCATTTAAGTATCTGAACAACTGGAGTGTGTACTCTGAAATAAATTCTCTATGACTATATAATATTGTGTTCAACTTAAAATTGTTAGTGTAAATATTATGATTTAGCTGTAGCTACGGTAAGTCTTATGATGGCGCGATGCGTCAGTTATGAAAAGGAAATAAATATTTGTCTAATATTGTATTAGTTTTATTTGCCATACTTATTTGTAAAGCGAAGGGTATCCCGATTATCCATCGAATTATTAATGATGGTCGTTCTAGAATCATTTCGTCCTCTTTGGTAACCGTTTCGTGTTCGTAACCATTTGTGATCGTAGGCCTTTTCGTTCTTGATCGTAATCTGTGTTGGGATTGAAAATGTATTTTTCCTGTTATGAAACCAGTTACGATCGACGACAACAAGTACGATTGATAATATTCCGTTATTGCTATATATTACTACACGATCGAGCATGTTTTCTTACTAGTTCGAAACCAGTTACTATCGAAGACGAAGACGATTCGTCCTTGTTCGCAACTATTAAATGATCGAGCATGTTTTCTATACCAGTTACGAACGAGGGCCTATCTATCTAGTTCGAAACCAGTTACGATTTGCGAAATGTTCATCTGGGATGGTAACTATTTACGATCGAATATATTATCTTTCTTATGTTTCTTAGTTTGAAACCAGCTACGACCGAAAATATTAAATGATCTAGCATGTTTTCTTCCTAGTTCGTACCAGTTACTAACGAGGACCTACCTTACTAGTTCATACCAGTTATGATCGAAGAAAAACATTCGTCCTTGTTCGCAACTATTAATGATCGAGCATCTTTTCTTCCTAGTTCGAAATTAGTTACGATTTGCGATCGACCCGTGATCGCGATTCGTCCGCAATGGTAACTATTTACGATTAAATATGCAGTTTCTTAGTTCGAAACCAGCTATGCTCTAAAACGTGTATGTAGATATGTCATAAATATTAAAAGATAACATTTCTTTAAAACATTTATTATAAATTAATATAATAAAAAGCATACAAGACAATAACTAAAGCTAAGAAATGCACGAATTGGTACGTTTCTCATATAGTTCCCACTTATATTAATTAGTATTCAAATAAAACAGACTTGATAATACTATTCATTCAATAAAATCAATATTCATGTGCACCGGAATCGTCAATTCGACTTTGTTGACGGCTCTGTGCAAGAACGGTGAAGGTTCGTAAATAATATGTTCGTCGGTCACTCGGACTTTGGTAAATGCACGACCTACCCTCTAACATTCACATCCAAATATATAAAATTGTATAAAACTGGTCCAGCGAGGGGAAAGTTTAGGGGCCTAACATAATTGCACTTAAAACTACCCACCGTGACATAAAATGTTACATACATTTTCATAGACTTTTATGATCAACACAATAAATAGCAAAAATGTTACCAGTTCTATGTCACAGCGGGGCGCATAATACATTTTGTTATAAGAAAGACTTAGTAGAAAGCGGCGATGATTAATCGTGGTGTTCATCCGCCTGCAGTTCCTCCATATCTTCCTGATCGAACTCTGTGTCATCCTCAGCAGTAGCCTCCTGGTACTGCTGATATTCTGATACCAAGTCATTCACGTTACTCTCAGCTTCGTTGAACTCCATCTCGTCCATACCCTCGCCCGTGTACCAATGCAAGAAAGCCTTGCGCCTGAACATAGCGGTGAACTGCTCCGATATTCTCTTGAACAGCTCCTGGATTGCCGTCGTGTTACCGATGAATGTTGAGGACATCTTAAGACCTTTAGGCGGGATGTCACACACAGCAGTCTTAACATTATTTGGAATCCATTCCACGAAGAAGCTACTATTCTTGTTTTGTATAGACAACATCTGCTCGTCAACCTCCTTCATGGACATGCGTCCACGGAAGATGGCGGCCACGGTGAGGTAGCGGCCGTGGCGCGGGTCACACGCCGCCATCATGTTCTTGGCGTCGAACATCTGTTGTGTCAGTTCGGGCACGGTGAGGGCGCGGTACTGCTGACTGCCGCGGGACGTGAGAGGAGCGAAGCCGGGCATGAAGAAGTGGAGACGTGGGAACGGAACCATGTTGACGGCCAGTTTGCGGAGATCCGCATTCAGCTGACCAGGGAACCGGAGACACGTCGTCACGCCGGACATGGTGAGCGAGACCAGGTGGTTGAGGTCGCCGTACGTGGGGTTGGGGACTTTGAGGGTTCTGTAGCAAATGTCGTAGAGAGCTTCGTTGTCTATACAGTAGGTTTCGTCTGTGTTTTCGACTAGTTGATGTATAGATAGTACTGCGTTGTAAGGTTCTACTACTGTGTCTGATACTTTAGGTGAAGGCACGACTGAGTATGTGTTCATAATTCTGTCGGGATATTCCTCTCTGATTTTTGAGATGAGTAGTGTGCCCATCCCGGATCCGGTGCCGCCGCCGAGCGAGTGGGTTAGTTGGAAACCCTGCAAGCAGTCGCAGTTTTCACACTCTTTGCGGACTACATCGAGTACGGCGTCGACGAGCTCGGCGCCTTCTGTGTAGTGTCCCTTGGCCCAATTGTTGCCGGCGCCGGACTGTCCAAAGACGAAATTGTCCGGACGGAAGAGCTGCCCGTAGGCGCCGGACCGGACGGCGTCCATGGTGCCGGGCTCGAGGTCGAGGAGGATGGCGCGGGGAACGTATTTCCCCCCGCTCTCCGCCGTCGCAACTGGAAGTAAGATAAAATTACGTTAATTAATTACCTATATAATTTAGTTTTAGTGTAGTTAAATGCTGTTAGGTTATAAGGACAAACGGATTGTAGACGTTGGTACAGAATAGTGGCGTGGCGGTAGTGAACGCGACTGCTACGTAAGAGGCGCGGGTTTGATTCCTGCTCAGTGCAAATATTACCTACACGAATATAAATATTTGCCTTGGTCTATGTGTTCCTACGTGTAATATGTATATACTTACAAAAAATGTATCTAAGTACGGATAAACATAGGTACCTATGTTTATCCGCATTTTAGAAACTCTAATAGCTATATTTACCATGGGTCATCGTGATCGTTTTTGACATTTGCGAGATTCAGATTAGATCAAGCCTGAATTTTTATTACGGAATTATTATTGGACTTTCTTTTTGCTTTACGAGTACCGTAGTAAACCTGCTACATTCCGTATACAGATGACGAATGAGTACAATAACATTTCTAATTACATAAATCTAACAGCATGCAAGTTCTTCAACATTATTTTCAGAGATGCATGCATGCATGCTTTCTATTTAACAGTCGCTTCCTGTCAATATACCTACTCATATGTTATAAATTCAGTTTATTGAAAGTGAGTAGGTATTGAATGTTGTTTATTATAAGTATTTAAGTATTTATTGCAAGGATAGGAATGTGCATACCCAGATAAACCCATACGATGCGGGCTTAATGGGTGCAGTATAAATTATAAAATATTGTTTTCTTATATACCTAAGTAATAAGTAGGTACTTAAATAAAAAAAAACATCATTAAACCAGCGAACTACAGTGTAAAAAGAAAATCGTCCGTTGCATATTCATTCAAAAATTTCACTGAAGTATACTTTTTAAAATACCCATTTATCTAAAATCGCCTAAACTGCAGATCTAGTGCCGCTAAAATGTATCATAGACAATGAAATTACATTCGGTCACAGTCGATGACTACGGCGGCCATTGAACTCAGTTATCGCGCCAACTTGAACTTATTTCACGGGCTCTTTGGTACCGTTTTTCTGAGAACATGCTATTTTAGAGACATTTATTTCGATTTTACTTCCTCTAACATCAACACGGTGACATTTTTTGTTTATTTCTTACACTTTATTGGTGAAGAGACACAAACTGAGGCTGTTGAGGAATGGGATAGATACACATGGCCAAAATATTTCTGGCTGTGTCATTAATATTGTGATTAGGTATAGGTGATAAGACTATCTTCATCCTGTAGTAAACACAGAGCCCAGGAAAATATCTAGTAAAATGTTATAGCTCGACTAGACTTTCATGTGAGCATAAAACATTAACATGAAAATTAAAATAAGAACATCGCGCCATAGTCAGAAACAACCAATTGAAAAGGAAAAAGAGTCCTTGTAGGCCTACGATGCTCGTGGTTCGAAAAGAAATACCCTAGGAGTAACTCAGAATGCTTATAGTCATTGATTCAACTATACCTTTCAAATAATAATTATGAAAGTGTGCTCTAGTTTTCAACACTCAAGTTACGTTTTCTATAATGAATTAGAATGGTTAGGATTATGCGACATTTTAATTTAACATAATTTAAAATTGAATAGATAGGTACAGTGGACTCCAAATGTTCCTGGACAATTTAAAACTATAAAGAAACAAGACATCGATCTAGTTTATTTTATTAATGTTGTCTATGTTATTTACTTTAGACTTGTTATCAAAGGATTGTAGATTTTAAGGTGTCCATGAATTTTTGGAGCCTATTAGTCAATACGTTGGTAGTTTTAAAAAGTTTAGTAGCGAGATTAAATTACAGTTACAAAAATTATAGGCACTTATTAGTATCAAGATGGCTTTTTGGGCAACCGCAATTTCTTTTCGTTTGAGTAACTTTTATTTCGGTTTGGTATAGTGACGCTTTCTCATTGTTCTGATAACAACAAGAAAAATGTGGCGAGCGACCATATTATTGAGATTTAAATAATGTTGTGTTCTTACTACACAGATTTAACCGTATTATTTAAACCTAACCTGCTAACTATATGAAACATAGACCTATTAAAAAGCTTACAGGGTTCCTTCTAAATATTGACTCCATCAAATTTGAATAAAGAAAAATAGGTGTGGAAATTGAATTTCCAGATTTGGATACAAAAAAGTGGCATTTCTTTCTTTTTTAATATTTAATTCATTTTTGTTTTTTTTTTCTGCTTATACTTTTTGTGTGAGGTGTCTGGTTGTTTGTACATTTATAAAATATGTGGACATTGTTGACAACGGTGCAAATAATTATTGCAAGTAATTGGATTTGAATACAAAGCGACTACAAAGCTAAGCTGGCTCTAATTTGATCCCTTGTTGGCCTGAATTGTAGTCAACACAGAAAGTCTGTATGTAGTATGTATCACAGAACAGAGCCCATATACCTACGTCATCATTCTCATCATTTTCCGAGTCTATTTCCCACTCAGTTGGGGTCGGCTTTCTAGTCTAACTAATATGCGACTGAACTTCGATATTTTCAGTGAAGTGTGAAGTGTGAAGTAACTGCTATCGAATTTCCAAAGCCAAATTGGCGATATCGAAGTCATATATACCTACGTACTACATATTTATAGACTCCAAATCTACGAAAACTATAACATAATAATAATATATTTAATACTAGCAAACCCGGCGAACGCCGTTTCGCCATGTGAAAAATGAGTTTCCCGCTTATCTGTTGAAATTTTTCCTGAGTTTTCTTTGCTATAAACCTCATGGAGCCCAAGACCTTTCCAACGAATGCAAAACCGTGGAAATCGGTTCATGCGTTCTGGAGTTATAGCGTCAGGAAGGAAAACCCGACTTATTTTTATATAGTAGATAATATACACATATAATTGTATCCTCAATTAATATATGTAGAAACAACCGAACTATGACTAATAAGCACGTTATAAATAAATAACAAACTTTGCATGTAAACTGGGTAATGGCGGTAGGTAGTCGTATGGACGGACAGTAGTTATGCATTTATGTATGTATGAATAATTTTAACAGTACAGTCACTGTTGATGTGGTGGCGTGTGCGGCCAACCGCAGACTCAATAGCACAAGTATCAATTGAATATACAGTGATTATAGGCGGGAAAATTTAATATTTTAGCCCCTTAGGGGTGCTTCAATAATCCTTTGTAGTGGAAGCAATTTGGGGATTTGGTCATTTGGGGATATGGACATTTTGGGATATTATGGACATTTTGGAATATGGACTTTTGGGCTCCCCTGGACATTAGCTAGAAGTTAAATTCATTATCATCAAACTTACAAGTTTTTTGAGCTATGGAATTTAGATAATGCTGTTAAATTAGCGCCATATTGCAAGCTTTGAATAAATCAAAACGTTTAACCGACTTAAAAATATTGGATTAAATAATATTTTAATCTATTAATTGTGCCACAGACGTAATTAACAATGTGTTGACTATTTAAATTCTAGAAGTGACATTGAATGCCGAGCTCGGATTAGCATTGCATAAGCAGGTCATTGAACTCGCCTTATTTAAGCCAATCATAAGAATGACAGGTCTAATTGTACAATTTTATTGTACTGAATCACTTGTAATTGCTGGGAAGTGGGAATGTAGTTGTTATGACAATTGCATGAGAATGCGTTAAGATGTTGCCATTGTTATGGGAGCTCTCCTAGATTTTCAAGTCTGTGTAGGATTATTAAAATTATCGTCATCATTGCTAGTGGTATTATTATTACCTCCAATGGTATCCGATGCTTTCACTTCAAAACCCGGATTCTGTTTACTTCTTACCCTCGTTTTTTGTAAAAGCTTACCACCAATACTACTAAAATTCCTTCTAAACTAAATTGTTTGTGTTAGAAGATTCTAACTCAAATCCTCACCATTGTAAGGCCTAAGGTCGACTTCTTAACCATTAAGTGACCCTTGAGCATTAATGACAGTCCCTCCCTCGGTTCCCTAAATAAGACAGAGAGGAGAACTTGCAACCAGATTCGATTATCAATATCAACTCAACGCAATGCCGTCTTAACCCTAGAGGCACTCAGGGCACGTGCCCAGGTCCCACCGCTTCAGGGGACCCACCGAAGTAGAGACAATTTCTCGCACTTCAACTTAGGAACACTTTTCTCACAGAAAAAGTGACTAGAGAGTGTTGTTGTGTTGTTATTTAGAAGACAAATTTGCCGGCGGTTAACGCGTTCGGTGTTAGAAAGGACCATATGCCATGGTAACCAATGGTGGGCCGTGAGCTAGTCTGCCACCTAAACGGTATAAAACAAAAGGGGGCTCCAAATTCTTGTGTGCCCAGGGCCCCCGGTATAAGTAAAGACAGCACTGACTCAACGTTCAGATGGGACAACACATGGGTCCTAAATTTCAATCAGAGCAGAACAATGAGGTCGCAACAATAAGGAGAATCTGTAATAATCTTTTATTTTACAACTAGATGACCCGCGCAACTTCGTCTGCGTCACCCCGTTTTTGCAACATTTTTCATTCCTGCTCCGCACCTGTTTGTTGTAGCATAATGTTATATAGATATAAACCTTCCTCTTTAACCATTCTATCTATTAAAACAAACCGCATCAAAATCCGTAGCATAGTTTTGAAGATTTAAGCATACAAAGGGACAAGAAAAATAGGGACAGAGAACGCGACTTTATTTTATGCTATGTAGTGATAAAATAATTTCTCCCGAGAGACAACACCACTTAATAATTATTATACACTTATTAAAATTAATCTGCCATTTTGTAATTTTCACTTGACGTTTGTACTTTCTATTCCATTATTTTTAATTGAGTGAATGGAATAATCTGACATTTTTAATCTGTAGTCAGCGGCTAGTGATGTAGATAACATTTACTAATTATGATTTGTGGATAGTCGATTTTAGTCAGTTATGTTGCACTGGTTAATATCAGATTCAACTTTTCTATACCGCTTAGGTGGCAAACAAGAACGGCAAGTGATAACCGTGGCCTATGGACGTTTGCAACGAACTAGAGGTGTCACACACGGGCTGCCTACACTGTAGAAACCTACTAATGCCCGTTTTGAAGAACCCCATATTGTAGGGTATCGAACGAGCTCAATTATACTAGGTCCTTGTTTCACTGGCAACTTGGGGTCAAGATTATATGTCGGGAATTATAGTAAGGTAGATTTTGGTACCAACCAGAGGCCTCATTGTAATATACGGAGATTCGTTCTAGCTGAAGATCGCTGGTGCCGCGGTACACGCCTGTTGGGTCGATGCCGTGCTCTTCGGATATGATTTCCCAGAACTGTGGACAAGATAGAGAAGAATGTTAGATGGAATTTTATAGTCGTTTTCATTACACATGTAATATTACAGCTAGCCGGCGTTTGGAACAATTATAGCCTGTAAAATACTTAGGTATGTAGTTACTTATAATTAACAACTTAATTTTATATATTTATATATTATTTTGGATAACTTATTTCAAGGAGTTGATCAGTCTTTTGTTAATATAGTAGGTTAAATATTAATGAAGTACTTGTTTGAGATATTAAAATTTAATAAAATAACAGCTTTATAAAAATGTAAGATTTACCTATGCACACAAAATATGTAGGTATACATAGATTGAACGTAGACAAATAGATACATTGATTATTATTATTTACTATTTCTATATTTTATTATAGATTTTAGTATACTTATTGCATATAAACCCTAGATCGATAAATTATTCCTTCTTAATGAGAAGAAAAACTATTAAAATGATCTAAGTAATAAATTCAAATAATATCTTTTTGATCAGTTCAAAATTTTTCACTTCAAACATCCTTAAGACTTCGAACACAAAAGTATGTAATCAGATCCGGATGTTTTGTATCTCCACAATAATAGCTCACTTCCCCTAAAACATGTGAACAGGAACATGTCTCAACATGTTCCAGATGAATCAGAAACAGGTCAAAACATGTTTAATTGCTTTAATATAACAACAAAACGGTTACTTACACTGATAAAATCGTATGTTATTCAATGGAGATAAAACAAATTTAGTCATTTCTTTTAAATATAATTATGTCGGAGGTTAATGGCATTGATAAAATTATATAAGCTTCCATTATTATCTATATTGAAATGTAATAGACAGTTATTTTAAAAACCGTACCACATTAATGAATATTGGTTGCATTTTATACCGATTGATGTGTGGGTAATGAACTGCTGAGACGAGGTCTCGGGTTCGATCAAAGGTTTTACCATGGCACACACCAATGACTTCAATGCTTTTCGAAGTTATGTGTGTATTTATCGCAGGTTTATAAGTGCCCGGTTAATGGCAATAGGCCCGCCACCTATTACATTGAGACCTAAACATAAACTGGCGAAATGTGGGTACTACCTCTGCCTACCCCTTCGGGGATATAGGCGTGAGTTTACGTTATTATATGTATACCTACTATCAAATGAATGAGTGAATGAATTTCATGCGACCATTAAATGGGATAGTTTACATTATTAGCAACGGTATACAGTTGTTACAGCAGGGGTTTTACTATCATCCCTTAGAAATAATATTATTGCAGTCAATTAGAACACGGGACCCCTCGATCGTAAGTTAGACTCCTTAATCAGTATTCTACCGTTTTCCATAAATTCATTTGCACTAATTTTGTTTGCCATAATCATCCCCGATTTCATAGGGTGAGTAACCACCTAAGCCATTATTGAAAATGAAAATTATAGCAAATACATTTATGGATTTAAATTATTACACTTGATCGATTATGACAAATAGAATTAGTGAAAGTGATTTTATGTCATTTCACGATTATGGCAACTGAAAAGTTATTTCTAATGAAATTATGTCGAATACTAGTATGGCATATAAAATTATGGCATTTTGAATTATGGCAAACATTAGTAAACCCTCTTTAATCACTACACCACCGATGTAATACTGTCTATATGGGAGATATTATGAGTCATGGGCAGACACCCTAACTCTCTCGATGTGATATACAATTCGTGCAGGATTACAATAGGTACCTATCTCCTTTAGATTTATAAATCTATTGAACACCTAACGCCCTGCACCCGTATGCACCAATTGTATTCAATCTAAGACTATTGAAACATCATTGAATTGTCCCACTTTCGATTCTCGAGTAAATTAAAAGATTAAATGTATCCTTTGCAACATTATGTCATGTGCATTGAACAGATGCCGGTACCTATACTTCAAAAAAATTAATCTATCTATCTATCTAACACTAGACCCGGACTGGGTTTCACCTACATTTCATGGGATTCCTGTCAGAATAACCACCAAGATGGTAGGTACACCTATTCATTAATGGATGAGGCTGTCTCGACGGCAGTCGCTGCCGTAAAAGTTAATTAAACAGATTTAATCAAGTCGTTATGCCGTGTAATACTCTCTAAGACGTTAATTGGTAGTACTTGTGCGGTTAAGCACGTAATGAATTTTCTTTCGATTTACACCGCATAGCGAGGTCAGGAATCGGAAAGCTGTTTAGTTGCAACATTTTCGGTTAGAAATTTATTTTCATATACCTACCCATTTTTTTACAAAGTGCCCGATCGGTGGCTATAGGCTCGCCACCTATTAGGTGGGACCGTAAATCATATTTGGTGAAATGTGGGTGTTTAATACACCTCTGCCTACCCCTTCGGGGATTACGGGTGTGAGCAAATATGTATGTATGTATGTTTGACGACCTCCGTGGCGTGGCGGTAGTGAACGCGACTGCTACGCAGGAGGTGCGGGTTCGATTCCCGCTCAGTGCAAATATTTGTGTGTATGAAATATGAATATCTGCATTGGTCTGGGTGTTTCTATGTATAATATGTATGTATTTACAAAAAAAAAATGTATTTAAGTATGTTTATCCGCATTCTAGAACCTGTAACACAAGCTAGTTAATCTATGCTTACCATGGGTCTAGGTGGCGTTGTGTAGATTGTCCTAGAATATTATAGAATATTATGTAATCAAGAGAAGAAGTAGAAGAGCGGAGCATAAACTCTAAAGATTGCTAACCCTGGATCTTAGATAAAGGATTAGCACTAGGAGGAAGCAGAAAGATGATTGTATAGGAGAATTTCGAATGATTCAGATGAGACTTGGTGGTGTAGCGGTCAGAGCGTTCCCCCTGCAAGGGAAAGATCGCGAGTTCGAATCCCGTCGAAAATATCTAAATTTGATTGACACACAATAATAAAAAAAAGAAATCGCATTTCACCCAGAAACTTACACTTATTTTTGATCGCCTAAAAGCTCCAACGATACGTAATGCTAGTTCATAACATAACATAACAAACTCACGCCTTATCCCCCACAGCCCACAGCTTAGCACCCACATTTCGCCAGTTTATGTTTAGGTCCCAATGTAATAGGTGGCGAGCCTATTGCCATTAACCGGGCACTTATAACCCTGCGATAAATACACACATAACTTCGAAAAGCATCGCAAAGTCATTGGTGTGAGCCATGGTAAACCTGGGATCGAACTCGAGACCACATCTCAGCAGTCCATACCCATACCACTAGGCTACCGCGTTTCTCATTTCTCATTCATGCTAGTTCCTCATTTCGAATCTACCATTAATAGCCAAGTGTTAATGTACCAACATGATAATAATCACAAAATTGGGTTACTAAATCGATCGATTTAGAAAATTGTAGTGCCCATCGCGTGCACATCCCTATAGGCTCTAACCGACGTTGACCTGCGTTTGAATAATAGATGAAATATCGGTCAACGGTTCATGGGTGATTGTATCTTTGTAGGGCTTTTTAGACGAAAGGAAATTGTATGTGTATTTCAAAGTACTAGCTTATCCACGACATTATCAATTTATCATACAAGTAATCGTGATATTAAAAGGCCTAAAATACTACATTAATTTTCGCGCAAGTGTCCACTATCTTTACTATGACAGACCAATCAATTTTTTTTAATTGTTGGCGAGCTCAGACATTCGTCCAGACTTCCGCCAATGTCAAGTTTCAAGTTTTAAAAAAGTCTACCAGAGCCACATTAGCCACGCCAGTAAATTTGTTTCCGTGTGTCCGCCCCCCACGAGATTAGGTAGTCGATCAGGACGTGTGGTTGGATTTTAGGGGCATGAAGGAGTTTGGTTAGTACTAACTAAATATTTTAAACCGATAAAGAACGAATTTCTGACGCACACACGACATTGAAATCACAGTGTAAGAAAAAAACCAGAGACTCATAAGTACGGTATCTATTTTTTTTATGATCGATTGATACTAAGAAAATTCACCTTCTTTGCAGGGTACACCAAAAAGAATGCAACCTTTTCGCTACGAAACATTTGAAATTCCAATTCTATCGATAATGAAAGACAACATTCCTTGTTGACATACCTTACTTGCCTACTTGAATATTAATACCATGGGGTGGCAACATTGTCTAGCCAAGCATCGATCTGTCTGGGCCAAGTTGAATAAACCGGACTTCCACATCATTGTAATGTCAGAACATTACTACTATATAATTAGAAGGTTATTAGAAGGTTTATTCAAGGTCGGCAGCGAGAGTGTAAACGTCCATATTCCATGGTAACAACTTTCCATTAGGTGGGCTGTGTGCTTGTCTGCCCAAATGGTTTAAAAAATACTACAACCAGCAATTCCGTGAACTGAGTGATCACCAAGGTCCCTTCAATAATGTAAACAATCTTAGTTCCGATTTTAATAATTTCACGGCAAACTATTTAATACCACTTAGGTGAACACGGCCCACCTGATGGAAAGTGGTTACCGTGGCTTATGGACGTGCACAATACCAGGGGCGTTACACTCGTGTTGCCTACGCTGTACAAAATCTTCTAATGCCTTTCTTGAATAACGCCATATTGTAGTTGCTTGGAAAAACTATAGCATTAAGTTCATTTAAACACGCTTTTATTTCTGTTAGTGTTTATAATGGAAGCTCAGACTAAAAGAATAAGTAATTTAAGGGTGAAAATCGTCATCTCATTCGAGGCGGCTTGTGTTATGGCGGGCTCCCCTCCGTGGGAGCTGGAGGCCCGTGTCCTTGCGTCAGTGTATCACTGGCGCGAGGAGGCCCGGGGCCGGGGCGAGTTCCCGGCACCCTCGGAGGTGGGAGAGCGGAGGCTCCAGGCGAGACGGTCCTTGCTTCTGGAGTGGGAGCGGCGGCTGGCCAATCCCACGTTTGGAAGAGGGACCGTCGAGGCGATCCGTCCGGTCCTCAGAGACTGGATGGACAGATCGCGAGGGTCGGTGACGTTCCGAATGGCGCATTTCCTCTCGGGGCATGGATGCTTCGGGAAATACCTGTGCCGGCTGGGACGGGAGCCGACCAGTGGGTGCCACCACAGTGGCGGCGATGATGACACGGCGCAGCACACCCTAGAGGAGTGCCCCGCGTGGGCTGGGGAGCGCCGTGCTCTCATCGCCGAAGTGGGGACGGACCTCTCGCTGCCGGCCGTAGTTCTGTCTATGGTCGGCAGCGATGAGGCGTGGGCGGCGGTTCAAACCTTCTGCGAGACCGTTATCTCGCAGAAGGAGGCGGCGGAGAGGGGGAGGGAAAAAGACCCACTTTCCCTCCCACAGCGCCGCAAGCGAACCGGGGTCCGGAGGAGGCGGTACCACCAACTCCTCTCCCACTAACTGTAGGCCGGGCAGTAGACGCGGGGGCGTCTGCTGCCCTTACATAGGCCTCGAGGTTGAAGGCGCACGTCGTGTCCCGTGTGCCTTGCCTAGGCGGGCGGCAGAAGGACTCCTCTTCTGCCGCACCAGAGACGGGCCAGCCGCTGAGCAGCGGCGGGCGACCCGCACGGCGATGGCGGAAGATGTTGTTCCCGCCATCGTCGATATGCGAAGATGACGGACACCGTGGTGGTTTAGTGGGTAGTCTGGTAGAGGTCAGGAGTCCCACACAAAGCTCGCCCCCACCTGTAGGGGGTGAGCGAAGTGCGTAAATGCATTCCACCACGTAAAAAAAAAAAAAAAAAAAAAAAAGGGTGAAAATCGTCATTTTATTCTTTGAATCACTTACCTCTACCAAATAACAAAAAATTCTTCACATTTGATTTTTTTGGTAAGTATTTTGTTTCATTTCGTTCATTTGTTGTCAAAGTAAATTGTTACAACAACACGTTATGACGTCAGAATGTTGTAATTTCTAACAATTTTCCATAGACCTAAATAACAGTTGCGACGTTTAATGAAAATAAACCGATTTGACTTGATTACTTAGTAGATAACAATCTCAATTATATTTAATGGTAAAAATAGTTGTAAGTATGTTGGTTTGTACTTAAAGTCATTTCCATTCAATACTAGTTACTTAAAGAATGCATCACCTCAAGAATCGACGTACCCTTGCGACCTCAAAATTTCGAACCTTATCATAAAAGTACGACCTTATTATAAGACATTTATAGATGAAGTCCAAACCTTCAAGTCGTACTGGTACGGCAATCAATTAGCCTATCTCAGTCCACTGCTGGACATTATGTCTCTCCCCGAACTACCTTTAGCATCCAGTCTAACCCAGCCAAAATTTTTAGGTCATCCGTCCATTTGGCTGGGGGAGGGTTCTGCCTTACGTTTGCCTTTGTCTCTACACTAAGACTCGTCTGCTCGAACGGCCATCAGTCCTTCACAGATGTGGCTAGCCCACTTATACTTTAGGTTGCATATTCTGCGAGCTATGTCGATAACTCTAGTTATTTATCGGATGACTTCGTTACTAATTCTATCCCTCAAAGAGACTCCAAGCATAGCTCGTTACAAAGCCCGCTGCGCGTTTCAATTTGTGGATAAGTGCTACCGTTAGTGTCCACGTTTCAGCACCATGTCATAAATGGTAGGACGTATTGGTTGAAAACCTTTCGTTTTCTCATTACGGTAGGTGACGTAGTTGAAGATAATTATTACCTAAGTATCGTATTCCACAAAAAATAACTTGAACACTCCAAAAAAAACCTATCGCACCGTGTTTTCACTTTAAATTATTGATTTTTAAATCGCCCACCCTACCATGTCTAACTACCGGTGTCCGGTGACAGTTCCTAGAATCCATACCGAACCGGTACAACACTAGCAGTTATTAGGCTTCCCTAATTGCTGGTCACCCTAAGTACAGTTCGCGTATGGCGCCATCCGCCATTTTGTTATTGGTATCTGTTATTTATTATCTAGTATTAATAGGCGGCATCGTTTATGTTGCCAATTAGTAATTTATAATTGAAATACATTTATGTCGCTTGTAACACTAAAACTACCTTGTCTATGGTAATTAATTTAATGGCGGCACTTAAATCATTAGTAGAGCAATCGATCAGTGTCCATTGATTTATTCATTTATTTATAAGATCAAGAAAGTACAAATTGAATAATTTATGAGATTTTTTCATTTGATTTAAAAATATAAATTCACATTTTAATTAATACTAATGTAAATGAACTTGCAAAGTAAAACAAAACTTTCACACGATCAACATTTTTTCTTCACTTTGCAAGTTAGTTTTATAAGTCAATTTTTACAGTTACTACAGTGAAATAGGAACTCTCTTGTTGGTTATCCTGGTTATGTCTCCATCATTATTCTCTGTGCCTTTTACATAAATATTTTAGCTGACCGACCTCTGCACGCCCCACCGGCCATGGAGACATTTTGTAATACATGAAGTAAGCAAATAAATGTTATTCTGATTCTGATTCACTGAGCCTTTTCCAGTTCGGTCGGAGTCGGTTTTCTAGTTTTGGCTCCGCCTTATTTGAAAAGCATAGTAGGTAGGTAGGTACTGTAGCTATACAGTAATGGGAAAAATGTACACTACTACTTGTACTTTCACGTCACTTCGAAATTCGATTACTAAAAGCCACAGGGTGCTTGTAAAACCAAAAATTGAGTTGCTGGCGTAGCCATTGGGATCGTTAAGAAAAAAAACTAGTTATATATCAGGCCGTTACATATGAAATTGCCGTTTTGTTTGACGAAATGGGAGGAAATCCAATTTTCAGTACTAACATTTTTGTAGGAATGACAAATTCAAATTTTACGTTTTTGATGAATGTGTATGAATAGACAACATTAAGGCAACTGCAACTTTTATTACATTTTTTAAAAGTGACAGCAGTAAAAAAGTAATACGAAATTGATATCATTTCGGAAGTACTATTTTTGAAGATCGAATTTAATTTATCGAATTTTATTTAATATATTTTGTTTTTATTGGCCGCTTATATATTATATATATACATATATATATATATATACGGCCAATAAAAACAAAATTGAATATAAACAATGGAAATAGCTATTAAATTACAGGAATAACAAACTCATGAATCTGTAAGAAAATTTCGGCAATTTCATATGTAAGAAATACCTATTTTATAAATCAACTACCTTTCATTTCAGTAAGTTAAGTAACTTAGAGCTGTGACCTTAAACATAAATCCACGGACATGAGTGGAACATCTATTTTTTAAGGTGTTATAAGGTCACCAGATCAAAACTAAAAAATGTATAGCAAATAACGGGTACGCAGAAGTCGTGATTGCAGAAAGATTGGAAATCAATAAATTCAGAAGTGAAAGTCATAGTCACGTATTATTTTAAACTCATAAAACGTGAGAGTGTAGCTGGCAACACTGACAGCACTGATCGAAAAAAAGACGGTTCGGAAATCTAACTGTAAATCGATAACAAAAAGTTTGGATGCAACATGACTTGTAAAAACTTGATGACTTAATTATGAAAAGTATTAAAACATATTACGATGACACTAAGTTGTGCTTTAACTATGGGTACCTACATAATATGCAAGGTGTCAAGGGAACGCTCCCGAAAACTAAAAGAGGGGGCTACTACACTACTGACCATTTTACATACATAATTATGCTTACGCCCGTAATCCCCGAAGAAGTAGGCAGAGGTGTATTAAACACCTACATTTCGCCAACCATGATTTTCGGTCCCACGTTATAGGGGGCGAGCCTATTGCCGCCAATCGAGCACATTGTTCAAAAATTGGGTCTGTCGAAAATAAATTCCTAACCGAAAATATAGCAGTTCAATCAATTTGGAAAACATTTTGACCCGATTCCTTCCTAAGCGGTGTAAATCGCAAGGAAATTGATTACGTGATTAGCCGCACAAGTACTACCAATCAACGTCTTGGATAGTATCAGACGGACAATGATTTTAAAACCCTTTTATTAGCATAATTCACGCAATAACATTCTATAAACGCCAGCTCCGTACAGAGGGAACGCTTTGACTAACCGAACTACTAAGATATGTCTTGGACATTCGAAGTAAGTTGTGAATTATCAAACAGCTTTCACGTATCAAGTTTTGTATTTCGAATTGAAATGTCATCAGAAATGACTCGATTAAAAATATATCAGCATACAAAACGTTCACTTTGACAGCTTCAAGAGCAAGTCTGAATACCGACAGAACAAAACTTATTCTTTTTTATTGTCCGCCATATTGGAGACGCTCTCCACTGCAATTTGAAAATAGAACGTATTCTTTTTCCTCTTATTGCATCGCGCTTTGGCCGTTGACATCAACTGCACTTTATTTTCGGCCAGTCTCCGGGAGTGTTGCCATAAATGGAATACTAAATTTACCGTGTAAAATGAGATGATACAGCGCTGGTTTGAGGTTGCATTTTGTCTAATCTCTTAAATAGTTTGTATAAATTACACGGTATCCATGTGGTGGCAGAGAAATAATACCAGTATCACGATTCATCTCATCTAAAAATAATACGCAGACGATATCACTACAAGAGAAAGAAAATTCGAAATAAAATCCTGTATCAACCCGTATGGTCAGTGTGGAAACAGTAGACCAAAGCCGCCCAAAATTGGGAAAGATCTTTGTCCAGCAGTGGACTGGGATACGCTATCTATGATTCAACATGCAAAATACTCTGACCTATGAAGTTTCAGCCTATTTCGTGTGCTGAAAGGTGGTGCCGTATTGTGCCGACTCAGGGCCTTCAGAGACTAACCATCCGATAAATGGCTTCATCGGAACCTCAACCGCAACCTCTAAGCAGAGGTATTGAAGTAGGCGTTCCATGGCAGAAAGCTAGGGCAAGAAATCTTTTTACTTGCCATGAGGGGTGCGATTTGGCATTCCTTTCTGAGGGATGGATGCAGCCAAGCACTGAAGGATGGAGAACAAAAAAAGTGTAATTAAACCTTACTTTAGTTTTCTGAAGTAAGTTTATGGACTATAAAAATTTAAGAACACTTAGGCAAGTGTTTACGCATAAAATTTTAAAGACAGAATCAAAGGGTTGGTTGTGTGTTGTCGACTGAACAGCTTCAATAAAATATCAAGATTTAATTATGTGAAAGCTTCTGAAGGAAATATAAACCGATATGTTGAAGATAGTAAGTTGTAAACTAAATGAGTGTCGGGATATTGAAGATTGAGTGACTTTGTATTAAGTTTGCTTGAAAGGATGTTAAATGTGATTTCTATTTCGGCGTGTTATAAAGTGTCTTTGTATGTAAGCAAATGTGTGTATATTTAAAAAAGAACGAGACTAGAAAAAAAAAGAATGTTCCTTTTTTTATTTTCGACCGTTTTTTTACCACTTAGGTGACAGACAACGCGGCCCACCTGATGAAAAGTGGTTACCGTGGCCTATGAACGTTTGCAACATTAGGGTTGTCACATTCGTGCTGCCGATCATGTAGAGAAGAGGGGGAAGGGGTACTGTTGGGAGGGGAGAAGGAGTCTCTGTGCTGTTATACTTTGTAAAATATAGCTTGGGTCCTATGACAGATGTCAAAATGAGGTTCATAGGGATGTCCGAAATTCGATGAAAATATCGATACTACCAGCTATTATTGATGCATGTTACATATAATTAGGTTTAATTTAATTGTATGTATGTATTTAATTGTAATGAGAACGAAATATACGTAGCATACAAGGCGTCGGCACTCGTACTGATGTGAATGAGTGGAGTGGATCAGTGGAAGTTCATATCAAACAAGATGTTGGCGCGTATATCTTATGCCTATATTATGGCCCAAGAGTCAAACACGGCGTGTCTTCTTACAAAATCCAAAAACAGGTTCAGGGCGTTGATGGATTGAATGTAGGATTTTATTTACTCAATATTATTTAGGATCAAGTATATTGAAATATAAATATTATTATGATATTAAAATACCTAAGCAATAAGATTAAATTCTAATTATTTTTTTCTTATATTAATTTCAATTTTAAATTAAGCTTTATTGAAAATATGGATAGTTTATAGTATGTGGTCACGATGATTCATCGCCCATCACTAATTAGCTCGGTATGCCCATAAAGTGTGACATTGACAGCTACTACATTAATTATAAGAAAATTCAAGACTTCATGTGCGGGATTTCACTGACAGCTGTCATAGGACCCAAACTACATTTTACAAAGTATAGTGTAGAAGACAAAGAAGGGTTTCTCAGTCTTCCTACTAACAACAAACTTTCCTTCACCATCCCTTTCTTCAACATTTCGCCATGGACGCATAGACGGTGAGCATACAGATTTGGATGAGTTTTTATTACGAAGTCAAAAGGACCTGATTTAAAATCTAGATTACCGCATGTAGGCACAGATAATAAAATTCTTATAAACTGTTTGTTTATTCATCACATAATAAACTATGAAATGTTTATATCGTGAAAAAGCAATTACCTACATATTTTAGCCAGATCAGCGGTCAAAATTGTTGAATTTCTATTCACCATTTAGGAACAAGTATAACCATATGTTAGTGGTCTTATTTTTAAAATATCAAATATAAACAACTTGTACAGACGCTGTTGAAATAATCTGAATGTAAACATTCATTAGCCTCTTGCTGTGAGTGGTAAAAAAAAGTAACGGAAGCGACGCCATCTTGTAACTTTAGACTGATGAAACATGAGTGTGATGAGTATTGTTTAGGAATATAAAAGTGGTATCTTTTAGTTGTTTTTGGTGGTTTGTTTCTTTTTTCTAGATATGATATGATAGGGCTCATTTGGACTACTTAAAAATGTAAATTGTTGGTTCCAATTGGAGTAGAAAATTGCCAAATAGAATCTCTGCCCACGGGGATCGTAAAAGGAAATGATGTTTTAGTAAAAAAAGGATAAAATATCATTGGTTAAAGGCGAATATGGCTTCTCCCCACAAACAACATTTTCTGTTTACTGCAGACTGTTCGTATGGCATATTTATGTACCTATACAAATATTTGCACTGAGCGGGGATCGAACTCGCGCCTCCTACGTAGCAGTCGCGTTCACTACGTCCACGCCACAGAGTTTGTATTTTAAAGAGTGTTTTAAATCCATAAGTACATAACCAATTAAATTACAAGCACCGCACAGCAATATTGTTCAAAACAGGATAATTATGTTTATTGTTATGTAAGTACATTGCAGAAGTACCTACCTACCTAACCAACTGACGTAAATATGATAGGTAAATAATTAATTTAATTTGTTTATATTTCATATAAGACTAGCTGATGATCGTGGCTACACCCGCCTGAATTTCGAGTACCTACCTACTTAAATCTAAAATGTTTGATAGACGTGACTTGGATCCTCACTATGGGCCTTATAGGAAAGCAAAGGGTCACACATCAAGCTATGGAAAGGTCTATACTAGTAATTTCTCTACGAGATCAAAACATCGTCATCATAATTCTCTGAACCTTTTCCCAACTCAGTTGCGATATTTTTCGTGAAGCGACTGCCAACTGACCTCCACAACTAATGATCCAATGACCAATGGTGATATCGAAATCCCAAGTTAGACTGGTTGGAAAATGAGGAAATCCGTAGACGAACTAAAGTTGCCGAAATTGCCCACCAGGTTAGCAAGCTGAATTAGCAGTAGGCACATAGAAAAACAGATAGCCCCTGGAGCTGAAAGGTTCTCGAATGGAGACCGTGTACTGGTAGACGAGGCCCCCGCAAGATGGCCGGCCATCATCGTCAGAGTCGAGGGCATCCGTCGGATGCAGACCACCTCCAACCGGTTGGATTTGAGGTCGTTGGGGGAGGCCTATGTTCAGCAGTGGACGACCTATGATTGCAAGGGTCGTACGCAACTTGAAGGTCTGCACTTGGAGGTAGGAGGTCGAGATCGTAGCTAAACAGACTCTCGTAATAATGAGTTCTTTATTTCTAATTCTAGCTCGCACAATGCCAATTTGAACTTAATTATCCGTAGTCTTTTATTTAACCGTAAATTTGTAATATCACGGGCAGTTGTTACTGAACGAACAAAACAGTCTGCAGACAGGCACAGATTAGCAATCACTCAGCGACGACGGGGTCAACGACCGAAGCCGCGGCAAAAAATGTACCTACCTAACGCGATAATTCACTTCAGTTAGACAATTTCAAGTTCTGAAATGCAATTTTGAATCTTGCTAGTAGAATATTTTTTTAAATAAAAGACGGCTGAGGCAGAATAAGTGACGTTAAGTTAAATGAATCTTTTTAAAACGTCAAAATTGTATACCTCTCAATACCATTTATCTCTTTCTTATTTTATATAAATCATTCTTTATGGAATAGATCGCTCTATGGAAACTTGTAAACTTAGTAGTTTTACTAACTTTTTCCCATATTTTCCTAATTGCTTCCTAAGTTTACTAACTATCCTATAGAAATCTATGGAATAAAATGTTATAGAGGTTTCTTTTCTGCAGTAACACACTAAACTAGCCGTGAATTACAATTCCCGCCAGCGAAATTTAAAAATCGATCACGCATTAGTCTATGATCGTTTGATTAAATTATCCATTCGGCCATGAATGTCTTTATGATCTGACTGTCAATAAATTAAAGTAGTCTAACTTTGTCCTCACTAGAAGTAGGAAGGAAAATGACAAATAATCCATTTATATTAACAATCGGTATTTTCTATACCATATAATATAATTAGTAATGTAGTATTAAAGATCTAAATGCTTTAGAAAATCAGAGGAGGATGAAAGCACCTCGAATACAAATTCATTTTTTTTTTCAAATAAGAAATTACCAATACAAAAAAATCAAAAGATGGTGATAACTGCCTTTTGACTCATAATATATGGAAAAAAGTCTACTGATTTTATTTCAAGATTCATGTTCAATTCTCTTGTCCTGGGATATGTACACCTCCCAAATCATCTGGGATATAATTTGGACGTGATAAGCATAAAAAATCGGAAAGGAATGTGCGGTACGTCTCAAATTATGCAGTCAAATACTTAGTTCTATAAAAATATACAAGAATGTGATCTTTTGATAAAGTATGACATTATTGCACGAATAAATTATCCGTCTGATGGTCCATTGTTGGCATATTGATGCGATGAAGTTCACTTATTCAATTATGTACCAATTCAGTTTTGATCATTTATTTGACTTTGGGCGATGCAGATACTGTATCTTCGTATATTCGTAAAAGATGGAAGAAATAAATATTTTATATATATTATCTCCTCTTTTCAATCTTTCTTGTCACTGTTTCTATCTCTTAGTAAGAAAGCTTTATACTTCTTTCCCATTAGGGAGGACCTAGACATATAACTTCTTTTCATCGGGTACAATAAAGCTTTTCGGACATTTGCCTCATCTATTTTCTTAATTATATTGTTTGCCAACTATATTGGTACCTACTCTTGTCACGAAAAGCAATAATTTTTGCAATAAAAATTAAGTTTCAAATAATATCAATCTCCAAAATTACTCAATTTTCAAGATCGGCCATTGATATCATGATTGTTTTTGACATTTGGGAGATCAACATGAGATTGAGAATGAACTTTAAACAGATTTCCATCACGATATTGACCCTCTGGCCTTCCAGATACGGCAGACACCCTTGTTTTGATTGACATACGTACATCTAACTCGATCTTAAATCTATCAATAGTATTTCTATAGTATTTATATATACGACCTCCGTGGCGTGGTGGTAGTGAACGCAACTGCTACGCAGGAGGCGCGGGTTCGATTCCCGCTCAGTGCAAATATTTGTGGGCTTGAATATGAATATTTGCATTGGTCTGGGTGTTTCTATGTATAATATGTATGTATTTACAAAAAAATGTATCTAAGTATGTTTATCCGCATTCTAGAACCCGTACCACAAGCTAGTTAAACTATGCTTACCATGGGTTTAAGTGACGTTGTGTAGATTGTCCTAGAATATTTATTTATTTTAGTTTGGGAGACCAACAGCTATAATAACCTATTTGAATAATTACACACAATAATATAACACACGCACGCAATCTTATCTTCAGGATCAATGAGCCAGTTTTTACTGTCTAACCAAACTATAAAAAGTATTAATTTACTTCTCAGAAGCTCATAACTTGTACAAGTGACTAATGTATGATGAAAAAGTTTAATACTCTATTCTTCATGGAAATGTAAGCAGGTAAGTAGTCATTATCTGCATGAATCAGGGCGATGTTTCAGCCATAGCATGAGTAACTACGCGATTGTAATTTTGCTTATTTTAGGCTCAAGATAGTGTGATTCGGAAAATAATTCACACTGTCTTAGAATCAGAATTACAACCCTTTTCCCCACCTTAGTCATTTACAGTCATTTAAATTGTAAAGAAACGGCTGAAAGGATCGGAATGAAATTAAAAATTACCACGCGTTCTTGTGAAATGCAACCTGGACTCTAATCCTATTGCTTCGTATTGTTATTGTATTTCTTGTTGGTTGTAATCTGTTACGAGTGATAAATGAATAAATGAATAAATAAATAAAAAGGTACTTTTTATTCCGGGAATAGGTTCCCATGGGTTGTGGGAAGGAGACCATGTTGCACACGCTCGAAAAAAACATCGGACATTCATATAAGGAAGTCTCAATACGATATGTAAGTTCGATAATATTGTTTTAAAGTCAATGATTTATTTTTAAAATAAATATCCCACACGCCATAGCGGCCTTTGTCTTGAAACAATACATATTCTCTACTTCGATACGTGGGCATGGCTGTTTATACAATAAGATAAAATAAAATAAACTCTGTGTTGCGTTCACGAAGTGCGATACATATTGTATCGGCAAACAATGACAAGAATTGCAAATTACCATGTAACTAAAAACCAAAAATACCGTTGGAATTTTAGACTTTATATCAAAGCCATTAAACATTAAAGTTAAATGGCATCGTATGAAGTGAACTAAGTGATGTTATGACTCTTTGAAATTTATATTGAGCTTTATCCTTATATTAGTAAAGCTGAAAATGCAATGGCAGTTTTTGTAATCTTAGTGTTTGAAAATGAGTAATTTCTTTTTTTTTACAGTTAGTTGAATCGGTGTTCTAATCTCATCCCAATAATGTCAAATACGATCAGAGTTTCTATGAAAAAGATAGAAAATTGAGTTTTCTGGGAGATTGAGGTTATATCAATTTTTGAACATCTCTTAGGTATGAGAATTAGCCTCTCAGCTTTAAATTTCGTGAAACAGGAAGAATATATCCGCTGTTAAGAGGCCTAATTTCCTATTATCCTAAGGGATAAGTGAGAGATCTCCGGTATTCATTGTTGTTGACACAGAAATAAACTTCCTCAAGAGGAAGCGACGCAATTGGCGTATATTTGAATAGATTTAACTGAAGGCCAATATTATCCTAATTAAAATATTATTCTAAATTCAGTCCCGATCTGTCAAAGGCAATAAAATTGTCAAAAACAAGCACAAAATATATTTTTTTGTATTTTTTGAAATGAGTTCTTGACATTTAATTTTTGACGGCTCAAGATTTTTTTTTTATTAAGAGAATTGACTCTTTGTTTTTTGAGATGTAGTTATGGTAATAATCTTTAAATTAATAATAATTATTAATAATAATCTTTAAATTCAGCGACAGTATTTTCCATACTGCGAAACTGAGACTTTCTTTACATGTTATTTACCGTGACCATTAACACTCGTGATATAACACTGCGTGATTCAGAAGGACACTGACAGTTTTTTTTTTGTAAAAAGTACTTACGAGTCTTGGTAACTTTTTATTTTCCTGTCATTACTGTATTTACGGTTTTTAACGTGTAGTTCGTGCACCGGCCACATCCCCTTTACCGACTCTTTTTTTTCCTCGTCATTTCCTGAACAATCCTGTATGTAGGTACAATATGTATTGTATGTATCTCTTGAAAAGTGCTATGATGATTATTGATGATAAATGAGACTACCTAGGTGACAGACAAGCATACGGCTCACCTGATGGAGGTGTTTATCGTGGCTTAAGGACGTGTGCAACATCAGAACTTGCGACCTTCTAATGCCCTTCTGACGGTTGTACGATTTAAAGCAGCACATTGCACTATGTAAGGAACGTACAATCTATAGGTTAAGATATTGAAGTAGGTGTTACATGGCGGAAATCAATTACAAGAAACAATCCCAACGATAGCAATAGCAAAATATCACTAATTGTCATAGAAAATCAATACCAAACCGCACCCAAGTACGCATTTGAATGTTCAATTCCCATTTTGCAATGCATAGGTTAACTAAAAATAGATCAAGGTGTTTACAGAAGCGCTTTACTTCAGTATATCAGTAACGTTACTCGTTACTACTTATACCATTTTTAGCTTTTCAAATATAGAACAATAATATTTTTTAATCCATAGACAATGTCTATTCCCCTATGTGTTCGCTCTATTACTGCCACATTCCTTGTTTGACATCACACGCCTTAATTGTAAGGATAACACACTTATCTTTGTCGTCATATTACTAACCGTCACAATAAAAAGTCATGCTATTAAACTTGCATTAGAAGCAACTCTACATAAGGAAGTCAAAAGAGTAAAGCAACATTTTTAATATAATACGTGAGGCGGCGGCAACGATGCATTATGATGGCACGTCTGTACCGTTAAAATTACCATCTAAATATAAAAAAATGTCTTGAGTTATCTTGTTTGTGCAATAAAAAAGTGCATGACGATGAGTTTGGACCCTATCCTTATAACAAAATCACGCGTACGACCTTATTTTAGAAGGTCGTACGGTAGGTACGTAGCTAAAATAGTTTATACTGGGCATAGGGGTAAGTATTATTAGGCTGTATGGTCAATATCTTTGTCTGAATTTGTCACTTTCCTATTCATTCAAAAAAAAAGGAACAGTAACAGTGACACTGTATTGCGCGGGAAGATGAGTCATCGTGTTGTTAGCGAGTTTGTGCGAAATATGCACAAATATAAGGCCACAGTTGATAACATCAATTAAAAGTATCTATAAACCATTCATTTGGCAATAAACAAGCTATTTATAGAAGAAAATTTGATATCCTACAGCAAATTGTTGAGTATAATGTCTTTTTATATTAATACGCACTAAATTGGAAAAGATTATCCTACTTACAGTTTTCCAAGAGGATGTTTGTGCTACACTCAACACGTCCGACTCAATAGCAGGTAAAATTATAACTAAACGTGTGTAAACATCAATATACTGACATACATTGGCTTTACAATTTATTCGCGCGTCTCAAGGGTAAAGTATCGATAATAATATGAAGATTTTCTTTACAGTTGGGAAGTGTTAAAATGTTGAAGGAGGACCTTCGTGTTGACATTGATATATCATTTACACCTGTAAATCCCTGAAGGGATAAGCAGAGGTGTAGGTAATCTGCGTTTAACCCAACAATAATTATTGTTACTCCCCACGTAATAGGGTCAAGTCTGTTTTAGGCCGTTTTGGGCTCAGTATGGTACACCCAATAAATATAAAATCTACTAAAAGAAAACCTTAGACTAACACTATGAAAAGTTACTATAATAAAACATTAAATAGTTAACATAATTCAATAATAAAGTTCAAATAGCCCAATATTTATCATCAAATTCATGAAGATCTATATATAGCTAAAATATTTATGATACAATCAAGTCCAATTTCTTGCAACGCCGTTTGACGTTAGTGGGTCAGAGTGAATGACATGTTTTCTCTATTATTGAGGTTGAGATATACAAACAGTGAGTTTACAATTAAAAATATTGATTAGAAAAATATTAGAAGCATAATTTTAATTTCTTTCTCCATCTGATTGAAAGGATGTTACAATAACAATGCACAACTAGACAAGTTGTTGAGAGAAATGCTTCGTTTTAGTGGCTTTACGACTGCATTTATGTTCTTTCACCATTAGTGATTAAATTTTATTTATTTATGACAAGTCAATTTGACTTCACCCCGTAAGCTCAAGCAAAGTCTCAGGAACGAGGGTCACCATTAGAAACACGTTCAGTGCTACAATGGTGGCGCTCAGCTTGACGGCCTCATCAGATGCTTTTTCACGCCCCGCTTAATGGACCCGGGACTGTAGGAAGAAGGAAACACGTGAGCTGGCAAGGAATTCCAAGACTTATTGGTGAGAACTGAAGGGTTCTTGATGGAATATTTTACCTGGCTAAAAAAATTAATGACGTCGTAAGACATCCGATAGCCAATAGACAATACAACCACAACAACAATGCTGAAAGATCTCTGTTTTTATTTTGAATCGCAACGCCTGTTCATGTCTGACATAAACGATATGTTGGAAATTTTATGAGCTAAAAAATAGTTTCTAATGTTATTGTTATGTATTGTTATTGAAATTAACATTTCGCCAGTTTATGTTTACGTCCCAATGTAATTGGTTGTGAGCCTATTGCCATTAACCGGGCACTTTTAAACCTGCGATAAATACACACATAACTTCGAAAAGCATCGAAGATGTCGTCTCAGCAGTCCATTACCCATACCACTAGGCTACTCTGCTTACCTCATCGGAGATATAAGCGTGAGTTTATGTTATGTTATTAAATTATCACTTACAATTAATAGAAGTAATAAAACTGTAGTCAATCAACACACTGTACATATAAATGCGCACTGATTTTAGTTGCAGTTACAACAAGTTCTGAACTTAGACTGTCACTATTATTGAAGTTATCAGCTGCCATGATACACTAAGTAAAACCAGCCGATCATAGACGTAATACAGTTTCAACAAAGTCATTATAATATGACGTTGTTTAAAACCAAAACCAGTAATATTGTGTTAGTTATACAACTGTGACGTAAACAGATAGTCATAGGAAATATTTAATTTTCTCATCTACAGAGAGAGAGCGCATACTACGTATACATAACATAAACTCACGCCTACATCCCCGAAGGAGTAGGCAAAGGTGCTAGCACCCACATATCACCAGTTGAGGTCCCGATGTAATAGGTGGCGAGCCTATTCCCATTAACCGGGCACTTATAAACCTGCGATAAATACACACATAACTTCGAAAAGCATCGCAGTCATTGGTGTGTGCCATGGTAAACCTGGGATCGAACCCGAGACCTCGTCTCAGCAGTCCATTACCCATACCACTAGGCTACCGCGGTTACTATTTACTGTACCGTACAAATCCAACTGTTGTATTTTTATGGGTGTGTTCATATGAAATTTGATCAGAATTATATGCATGAAACATACGCCTACATTCATACATTAAATTATTATCATCTAAACAGTTATCACGGTAGCGCCCTTAAAGTCCACTTTCCGAAGAAAAAACAGGATAAATAATTAGCATTGGGAATAACTCCTTTATTCTGTGTAATATCTTGAGTCTATTTTGAGGGGTGGTTTAAAAACTTTCCCCTGCTATGATGGCCTAAATAACTACAGCATGGGGGTTTTCCAAAAACGGTATCACATACCTTATTGATCGCATAAAAACGATAATTGCGACAAAACTGATGATTCACACGTCTATAAACGGTGGGTAATGAACGCTTTCCACTAGGCTAGCCATATGTTTTCCTACAGGTTATTTTTAATTATACCCTGAAATAACACGTCACTAGAAGAAGTGAATCCGCGGTAGCCTAGTGGTATGGGTAATGGACTGCTGAGACGAGGTCTCGGGTTCGATCCCAGGTTTACCATGGCACACACCAATGACTGCGATGCTTTTCGAAGTTATGTGTGTATTTATCGCAGGTTTATAAGTGCCCGGTTAAAGGCAATAGGCTCGCCACTTATTACATTGGGACATAAACATAAACTGGCGAAATGTGGGTGCTAGCACCTCTGCCTACCCCTTCGGGGATAAAGGCGTGAGTTTATGTTATGTTATGTTAGAAGAAGGAAGAATAGTGACCAAGGTATAACAGCATTAGGGCGGGACCAGAAACTAGTTTTAAACACTAATGACGTCTAAGTCAAACGTCTATTGACGTCAGCCTCAACTATAGTAATACTTTACGTTATTGTGAGTTGTCGACGACTAGAATATATGGTAGCATTAGGGCGATATCAGAATCTAATAAATCACAAGTGCTGATATAGCTTAAACGTCACTTGACGTCAAGGGTTGACTATAGTATTTAGGATGAAATGAAATTCTCCTACAATAAACTATTTATTATTTAGTTGTTATTTTATGCTTCGTAATAAACAAAAGGAATTTGGTAGTCCCCATGATAGTTTTAATTTTTGATCCTTCTATCTATCAGCTTGGTCCTTACTCACTATACGTCACTAGACGATAACCTCGTCTAGTCCTTCTACCATCTAAAGACATAGTTTATAAGCAAAAGGAGGTAAGTTAAGCACCAAAAAAGGAATTTGACTAATTTATTAGAACTTTGTACGAAAGATAGCTCATAAAGTAGTGCCATTGTGAGTACCCAAAATGGCGAACTTACTCCCTTATTATTTCACAAATTTCACAAATTAAGTCTTGAAACGTCCAAATATGATAACCGCACCATAATAGTAAAACAAAAACGGGCCGGATATTCGTCAGCTGTGCGCAATAGGACAATGCACGCCATTCGCCAATATGGCGGGCGCCATTTAGCAACTAATGACATATTCAGCGCATGCGCGCAACTTCCCAGCCCTATCGTGATTCACGGCCGGCCGGTTCGATTTTTGAATTTCGAATGATCTTTGTTGATTTATTGTTTTTTTACTGTCGCGATTGTCCGGAGGATTTTTATTCAAATCGGTTTTGTATTTTTATATCCGCGGTTTACAGTGTAGAGTTGTGCTACTGTAACCTATTACTTACGTATTAGGGATCGATCGAACACAGATTACTTTCAGTGTAACATTCCACTTCGAACCCCCTTTTCTAGTTAAATTTCCATGGTGTTTCACTTTGGCTTGGCCTGTATAGGCGGAGTATCTGTGTTCCTTAGGGAAGATGTTTCAGAAGGCCAGTCCGGCCTTGACCGCTAGTATAGGCGACCCTGACGCGACGTGTTGTTGGGTACACACATACACTGCTAGAAAAAAAATTGATACCTACAACTGAACCTATGTGATATAGAATAGTTATATGTTATATAGGTATGCATTATAGGATAGTTGTATGATTGTTATTAACCCATGTCGTGACTAATCTGATTGTGTTGATCATAATAAATGTTTGATCACCTTTTAACGATGACATATACGTTTGTAATTGGAGAGAGTCGGCCACAAAGCTGTGTTACAGCCATTTTGAATTAACGCGGTGTAATAGAGTTTAATATTTAATATTTATTTTATTAAGAAAATTATTGCACTACGAATAGATTTTTTTATTTCTCTATACTACGTAGATTAAAAAGTAATTTAAATTTTATTTGTAGAAACTTGAAATGCTTCGCGTAATTAATGGATGTCCCCTTTTCTATGAACATTAGTGATTTCTATAACATTTAATTTTGTTTTCAAATTTTTTTTTTATTCATTTATAGTGAATGTCCCTTTCAAATAGATCCGGGTCTGTGCATTCAGCCAGAGCCTCGTTCGTTAATCGATAGAGGGCCACTTGGAAAACCTAGGTGCTCCATGGTTACCGGGATGCGAGGTATATGTTAGCTACTATCTCACTTCCGGCAACTAGAGACCCAAAGACGGCGTGCGTTTTAGTCGGTTCGAGTCCGACATAATCTACCCAACCGGCTCCGGTGGGGGGTACTCGTAGGGATTTTTCGCACGATTAAAGGAAAGGTGCTCCATATTTCAATGCTAGTTAAAAGTTCACAAATCACAACATCTGAAATGCAGCGAAAACACTAGGTACTGTGATTTCAGTTAATGAACAAAAACACTTCTAAAACAATAAACCTATCTAAATTGTTACTTAAAAAAGTTAATTACTTCACAAAGTGACGCATATTCCATAAACAATTATTTTTGTTTTTTTGAAAAGCACTGCTGCTTAGGTAATTAATTATTATTGTTAAACCTAATAGTGTCTAGTTTCTGAAATACCCCATAACAATCAGTACCCATCACAAGGAAATACAATGCGTAAATTATATTAAATTCAATTGTTGCTATGGCGGAAAACCAACTGCTGGAAATTACTAAATCCTAATTAAATTATATTATAAATGCATTAGGTACACAAACCCGCACAGCCCGCGATGAGCGGAGGCAACTCGGACGTCGGAGGTCGCATAATAACCTCCGTCCCCCATGAGCGCGGGCCTGAGGGTGACGGGTGGAGCCGCCTGTCACCCTAGCAGAAACAGGCTCGGCCGTGGCGGCGCAAAGTGCATACCCGAGGGTTAACGGGGACACCGTGGTCCCTATACCCAAAGGGGGTCATCTCGAAAGAGAGGGCCCCAGGTCTGCCGGAGTGCAAGGGATATGTTCGCTACTACCTCACCTCCGGTAAATAAAGAGCCAAAAACGGTGCGCGTTTAGGTCGGTTCGAGTTTGTCCACGATCAACTGACTTACTACCTCTCCTCTAATGGCCTGCTAAGTCCTTTCCAATCTGGCTTCCGCCGTGGCCATAGCACTGTGACAACTTTAGTTAAAGTAACAGATGATATAAGGATGGCCATGGAGAACAAGGAATTGACAATTTTGGTATTATTGGACTTCAGCAGTGCCTTCAACTCAGTTGATTTCGACATCCTCTTAGGTATTTTATCGTCAATTAATGTTTCTGCCTCTGCTACATCTTGGTTCAAATCCTATCTCCAAGGGCGCTCACAAGCTGTTAGAGTGGACGACGTTTCATCCGACTGGTGCGACTTAGTGTCAGGCGTTCCTCAGGGTGGCGTCCTTTCTCCACTCCTCTTCTCTGTCTTCATAAACGCCGTCACTAAGGTTCTAACCTCGCATTACCATCTCTATGCAGACGATCTGCAAATATATCGACATTTCAAAGCCGATGAACTGACTGAGGCTGTGGTCGCCATCAACAATGACCTTGACCATATCAATGCTTGGGCACAATCCTTTGGACTGCTGGTCAACCCAAAAAAGTCTCATGCACTCATTGTTGGTGGCCGATACATGCTCCGCCTCTTGGATCATGATTCTCTGCCTCCAGTGATGTATAACTCTGAAGCCATTGAGTACTCAAAAAGTGCTAAAAACTTAGGCGTACATATCGACTCCATGCTTGCCTGGGATGTTCACATTGCGGAGGTAAGTAGGAGGGTGTACTGTTCATTTCAATCCCTCAAACGTCTCCAGAAACTCCTGCCACTTCAGACTAAAATTACTCTTGCACAATCTCTTCTACTCTCGCTGTTGGACTATGCTGATGTCTGCTTTCTCGATGCTTCGGAGGAACTGTTGAACAAACCTGAGCGCTTGCAGAATTTGGGAATTCGCTTCGTGTTTGGCCTCCGTAAATACGACCATGTCAGCGAATACCGGAAAAGACTGAACTGGCTCCCTATTCGGCAGCGCCGTAACCTTCACATCTTAACTCTTCTCTATACTATACTTCATAATCCTAATGCTCCTACTTACTTGCGGGAACGCTTTGAGTATCTTGTACCCAGGGGCAAACCCTGCCGCCTTTCATCGTCTCTTCTACTTCGCACACCTGGTCACAGTTCTAGCTGCTACGATGGATCTTTCACGGTGCAAGCTGTGCGTCTTTGGAACTCCTTGCCTCACTCCATTCGTAGTAGTAATACTCTGGATATCTTCAGGAGAAGAACTAAGGATTATTATCTCCTTTCACAATAATATTGTAGTCTATATATTTATTTATCTAGTTATATAGTATTTGTTATATTTGTTATACTAACATAGTTTATAAGGTATATTGTTACTAATATTATGGATCTATGGTCTGAAATTAAAAGATTTTATTTATTTTATTTATATATACGTTTAAATCTATATGTATGTATGTAGGTATATTTATATGTATGGGTCGTATGTATGTATGTATGTATGTATGTATGTATGTATATGTCTATATATATGTGCCTGTTTAGGTACATTTTTATGCTCTTATGTTTTTATCTTTTATGTACACTTCAGACTGCCTTCATTGTGATACCTACTCCTCTGAAACTCAAAGGTTTGCTGGTAGAGAACTCATTGTGAGTTAAGCTCGCCTTTGTACATGATTCTTGCAAAAATGTTTTATAATTATCTCTGTACTTTGTGTGTGCAATAAAGAATTACAGAATTACAGAGTTTGACATAACCTCGTTTGGTCCGGTGGGATTGGTACCAAGTGAGGACTTCGCCTACGGGTCCTTCAAATATAAGGTTCACAAACATTTAGGTATACAAGCTTATGAGTTTATACTATTTACTATTTATGTAGGTTCCGTACAATCACACCTCTTAACCATGTTAAGCAAAAACTACCAACCCTACAGTTAATAAGACATTTTTGGTGAGTAAAGTTATTAAAAAATATATTCTGAGGTGGTATTTCTTATATAGTAGCTGACCCGCGCATTTTCGTCTGCGTCACCCCGTTTTTGCAAAATTTTTCATTACTACTCCGCACCTGTTGGTCGTAGCATGATGTTATATACATATAAACCTTCCTCTTTAACCATTCTATCTATTAAAAAACCGCATCAAAATTTGTCGAGTAGTTTAAAAGATTTAAGCGTACAAAGGGATATAGGGATAGAGAACGCGACTTTGTTTTATACTATGTTGTAGTGATAGTGAAGAAAATTCAAAGGAATTGTACATTTAAAAGTACAATAGTTTATCAGATAGGTAGGTATATTAAAACGGAATATGAAGATCGCGGTGTTTTGTTACCAAGATCACGAACGAATGATTCTGTTTTTGACAGCCAGCAGACTCATGTCATGTGGCTTCAAGATGTCGGGGCTATCAAGTTACAAGTTTATAAAGCTCATTTCTGTTTTCATTTATAGTAAGAACAGCTTTATTAGGTCGAGAGAAATGTTAACACTAATAGTAATGATGAAATAAAATGGACATTATAGGGATACGTACTTACGTATTTAAGTACTATTTTTCTAAAATTGGGAATGACATTAGTATTTCCAGATACCTACCGACGACCGATTACTTACCGATGGTAATCGGACGGATCCCATCTCATTCGAAGGGTAAGAAGTGACTGCGAGAGAAGGAACATTCGATCGAACCCTGTACCAACCCGTCTGGCCTTCTACGACAAGATTTTACTTCGACAGCATGGAACTCCGATACGACTCAATTTCGACAATATTTTAGATCGAAACAACTTAATCCCGACACTACTCTGTAGTCCGACAAAGCTTTTCTTCGACATGACTTTAAAAACAGTAGGTCAAAACCTTTCGATATTGGGAGAGGTTAATTGATTGATTGAATTAAATATACCTAACGCACTTAAATTCATTCAAACTGGATTTTATGGACTTAAACTTAAAAGGTAAACTCAGCATTTTCACTGCCTACGGTAGTTTCTGAAAATTCTTCAATTCATTCTCGCTCTAAATGGAACGAAACGTGACCGACACATTAAATATTTTTAATTGCGTTTAGTTATACCGTCAATATAGTTCACCGTTTCATTCGTTCCATTTGCTGTAGTCATAAATATTTCGGTGTTTATGGGAAGTTATGGCGGTCGGTAACCTCTTTTCATATGTTTGTTCATTGACGTAGTACTAGCTAATTGAACCATGCTTGGTCTAGAGAGTACCGTTTAAAAGATGTATAATGTAATATTTAAGGGTATAAATCATGGGCAGAGGAGTCTTAATGTCCATATTTCATCAACTATGATTTTCGATCCCTAATAATGGCTTTTTGGAGTGAGCCTATTGTCGTCTAGCGGAAACTGTCAGGCTGTATGTTTGTGTTGTATGACGCTGTGTAAAATTGTATGTATCTATCTACCAATGACATTACATCTATTGGAAGCCGTAGGTACAGTTGACATCTTCCCTAGAAAGGGACTATCGCTGATTCGAACCTCGCACTGAATGTAGAAAGTCTTCTTTCATTTAATATAAAATATACATCGACGTACCTATCGTCAAACTGAATTAATTGTATTGAAATTTTAAACAAATTACACGAAACAGTATTACAATTAAAAAGTTTTTACGGTTATATTATTCTAAATATTTTTTTAAAACAAAACTGAAAACGAAAAATATTTCACAGCAACCATTTTACGTTAGAAAGCATATCGTTATGCTTTGCTCCAATAAAAGTTGAAAATGCGTAGCACAATCACCGTTACACTCGGAATGAAAGGCATAGATAATAATAGATCTGCGCATTTTTATAGAAAAAAAAACTTTTTGGTTTTGTATGCATTTGCTGAAGAAAGTTTAGACCGGATTATATTAGCGTCTTTTGTCCTGTGGCAAGAAAAAGTATTGAATGACGGAGTTTGTTGTCTATAGTAAGTTCAGCTATTGAACGCGTCAATTTAAATTGACCGTGTCATTAAGCACAAAATTATGAATAGTAATACGCCATACTGTATGAAATAATTATGGAGCGATTCAAAATTGGAACGCTGAATAGCATGTTCCATTTAAACAGTTCGAATTCGAATTGTGCCAAAATGATTCTAAAGCTGTTTGAAATAATTTTTGGTACGATTTGAAATTGATACGCTAAAATGGTAGGTAAGCTACAATATGGATACTTATTCAATTTGCAAACGAAATAAATATGTCTGTATAAAGTAATAATGAGGAGTAATTTCGAGTTTCTGCCAACAACAAAAACGTAATTAACATTATCCGTTTCTTAAATATGTATATGGCAGACGTCAGTGAATTAATTATGAAATACTGCTTACTTATAGTTTTTGCACGAATGAATAAAATTCAGTCAATAGCTCAAAAGATAACTGTAAGTACTTAATGTGCTGAACTATTAGTGAAATGATAGTCATGAAAAAAATATTAAATATAGCTGTCAAATTGTGAGAACCTAACTGGACTCAACTAATACCAGTATCTACAGATATGTACTTACACGAGGTAGACTATGTAATTACTTTGTACAGTTTCAATAGATCTGACAAGAAACATCGATTCAATACATTTTTGAATTCCTTCAATTTTTTTTTAAGAATATTAGCAATTGAAATTACTAATATTCCATCTAACCACTTTAGCTAAGCTCAATGGCTTGTGATAGGAGTAGGTTCGCGTCAGTAGTGTAATGGCCAGGATTCAAACCTGGGATCTTTCGATCGTACCTAAGGCCGACTCGTTAACTCTCTATTTAAGTTTATTACGGTGCGTGATGTGACAAACCCGTGAAAGCATAAAATACCTACTAAAATTATAAAAACCCGTCCTAACAGATATTTAAAAAGTTTCTAGCTGAAACAAAAGAAAAAACTGAGGCAAAGACAGGTAGTGATAGTAATCGCTTGTAAATAATAAATGCGCATAGAGAAAAAAAATACAGCTGATATGACATGCACTCTGGCACGTAGTTGTGTGGTTTCTTCGCATGCCTTTCTTTTTTTGCTCTTCTAATGATTGAATTATTATTTATTCTGTGGTATTGACTTCTATTGACTAGAATAGCTGTTTTAAAAAAATAGCTTGGATAGCACTTCCTGAGTGAGGCGGGAATTAATTTTGAATTTCGAATTTGGAATGGAAGATAAAACCAGGTAGGTAATCCATTTAAATTAAATAAAAAATATCTATTTATCTATATCTATTTAGCAACATCGGAAATACATCGTGTTGTTTGTGAAATAATAAACCTCTTTTGCGACACCATTTTTTATTTGTAGGTACGGTCTGGTACACAGTGTATCTATATACAAGTGAGTGAATGAGTGAATGAGTGAGTGAATTTCAAGCGTTCTCGAAATGTTCGATTGGTCTGTCAAACTAGTCAAACCCATATCTATAGCGGGTAAAGTCGCGGATAACTAAAGTTAATTTCATGAAATGTACTTAACTAATGGACAGCTATCAATATAACACAAATCTGTACTTATTTCTGTAAACAAACAATGGTAATAATGACCAATGCTTTGTCAATATTCTGATTAGGTATATGATAAACTAACTTTTCTATACTGATAACTACATGCACACGCCTATTTCCTTTCGGATAGGCAGTGGTGAATTCACACCCACGACATTTCACCAACCACTGTATTCGGTCTCACGTAATAGGGAGTGATCCTATTGCCGTATTCCGGGCACTATTGACTCGAGCCACAATTTTCCGGGAGAAACTGCCATCTGACCTCACAACCATTAGGGAGAAACCTCTGTTGTTTAACAGGTTCAGGGCCATGAAATAAAAACCAAAACCCGACTACTGAAAAATCACAGTGACTAGAGATATCACCCTCCCCCAAGAAGCGACTAACGGAAAAATACGCAGACGATATCATTGCGAGAGAAGGAAAACTCGAAATAAAGCCCTGTACCAAACCGTCTGGCCAGTGTGGAAACAGTAAGCCCAAAGCCTCCTAATATGAGAGAGACCTATGCCCAGCTGTGGACTGCGATAGGTTCATGTCTATATCACGATAATATGCTGTATTGTTGCAGTCTGTGGTCGATCAAGGTATCATGAAATCTTAACATTATATTTATATTCTTAACTTTCACCTTAGAACCTTAGTTTACTTACTCCTTTTATAGGAGCAACTGCTGTCTGAGCTCCCAACCCTTTGAGGAAAGTCTGCGCCAGAAATTCAATTTGTTTGGATGATAAGCAATCCTGGAAATAGCTGTCACTCAAACTTAATGTTTTGGAGGCCAGGATCACGTTTCGAACCAGTGCAGTGGACCATTTGCCTAACTAACCTTTAGTACGTACTAATTTTGACGTTTTGTAAGTACCGTTTGATGGTCTATACAGACTTTTTAACAATTTTCGTATTTTCGGAACCTAGTACGTCAATCAGCAGCAGACTCGCCTTGCAGGTAAGGGTTGGTCACGCATAGCTTTAGAGGTTTCTTGACTTTAAGGAGTTATTTTCCTCACCTGTCAAATGAGCGGAAATATGCGAAAATCTATAATTTTTTATTTTTTTATAATATAACTTCGAAAAGCATGGCAGTCATTGGTGTGTGCCATGGTAAACCTGGGATCGAACCCGAGACCTCGTGTCAGCAGTCCATTACCCATACCACTAGGCTACACACCATAAAATGACAGAATAGGCTGTTTATTAAAAATCACCCAAGCCCAAAACACATGTAGCCATTCTAGGAAATAAAGATTCTTATTGTCTTTTTAAATGAGGCCAGTAGCTGCTAAGAATTAAAAGTTATAGATAATTACATCTATAGTCTATAGTCCGCGATGTTTTTTGTTTGTGCTCAACTCTGGCGTATTGTTCTATCGTATTATAGTTTTTATCATGATCCGCATTACAATTATAGTCATTATTATGGGCTCAATTTATTTTTTAAGTTCTGTATTCATGTCATGTACAGAGTTATACTTTGATATGCTGACGTAGTGCCAAAGACACACCAATATGACTAAAACTATTTAAGATATTATTTGATTACTTTTTTGAATTGTTAAGTACCCACATCAATACTTAACTACAGGTTTTACCTAATTTAAATTCAATACAGAACTTACTGTTGACACTGAACTTCAATTAGTTTTATTTATTTTATTTAAGGTAAATTCTTTTAATAACTTAACAGGAAAGATATCTACAATAATTAATATTAAACACACATGACAAAAGTAGGCTTGATAATTTAATATCGTGTACAAAAAAGAAAAACAAAATATAAAAAGTTTCAACTGTCAAATAAAACGTTGCGAATTTAAAAATTGGCAATAAAAAGTACTCACTTTAGCTCCGATCTGGTTTCCGCACTGTCCGGCTTGCAGATGCACTATTTCCCTCATATTTAATTTGTTAAATTACTATTTAATAAATAATACTTAATAATTATTTTACTCTGCACAATCCCGTCACCGCACGGACGGGCTGCACGAATGAAATGAAATGAAAAAGGAACGGCGAACGGCGAACGAATTGGTTCTGCTTGGGGTGTGTGTGTGGCGGCGTTATAGAATTTTCCCCGAATTCGGGGTACTTGTACTAGTATAAGACAGAATAAGTAAGCACGGTAATGATACATAGAATAGTTTTATAGAAATGTTTATCTATGACATGACGCATGATTAAGTGATTACCTAAATGTTTTACCTATTGTTTTCCTTTTTATGACTCAGATGCATAAAATATTTTATGTTTTCTACAACTCACTAGTTTGTGTATCAGTAGGTGAATAATATGAGTTTCTAAATAAATAAGGGTTACCGAAAGCATACTTAAGTAACAGGAAAATATTGTTTGTTAAAACCTAATTAACCAGGCTTCTTATTAAGAACAATAACAGCTTGTTGCAACATACGAAATTATTTTTCTTTATATTTCATTATATTGTATTGTAGTTTTTTTATATTATTTTTATTTCAGGCACAACTATAAAGTACGTAGATACATTTGCATTAGGTACTGTCGAAATAATACAGTAATGTTATGATATGATAAATTGCTTAATCATCCAGCTATCTACCTAAAATAATGCCCAAATTGTGAAAAAAGTGATTAATTAAATTACTAATAAAATAAAAATACATAATTTTTAAGTAGGTACCTTTTACGATATTTTTGAAAGTAAAACGACGTAGACTTCAAACCCTAACGCTGACAACACTGGCGCATGATTCACGCCGAGTAGCGACGCTAGTTCGCGCCGACAATGAAACCATAAATTAATTCAAGCACTAATTACATTCTCTATGCCGACGACCGATGACGACCGCAGCCACTGCACGCCGCAACGCCCGTATTTCCGCTACTAATAGTTATAAAAAAAACTTGTAAATATTTCTATTTCAGTTTTCTAGAAGATTCAAAGCACTTCTTTGAGTTAAAATGGTTATTTACTAAGTAAATTTGCAACACTTGGCCGCTTGCAGTGTGACTAGTCTTTATGATACGATTCTGAAAAAAAAATACAATAAGTTAGCAGCTGTCGACATGCTGTGCTTTGTGCGATTGTATTCTAATTTTAAATTTACTTACAATCGTAAGTACTTAAATAAGCAGAATCGCAAATCTGTAAGATATGTTATATAAAATTATTTTTTCCTTTGAAAACATATTACATACTTATTCATGCACATAGAAACTGATAGTATTCCTAGAAATAAACAAAACAAATCACTATTTTTAATTAACTTACGTCAACTACGGAAGCTATTTGTTGTCAATTATCATGGATTTAGATAAATCAATTTAAATCTCTTTACACTGATAAACTAATGTCTAAATCGTGTCGTACAATACTGAATTTAATTAAAAAAAATAAAGCATTAATGAATACTTTAAATAAACTAACTACATTTATTTTCCCGAACACATCCCGAATTCTGGGATAATCCTAGATGAGCGAGTAATATGTAGAAGATGACAATCAAATAATGATTACAACTTTCCCCATTTCCTACACTGACAGTAGAAAAAAAACGTAGAACAGTAAAATCATATAAAATAGTAAAGTAAATTATTTACTATCTTATATTGTGCCCCATTTATGGCAGAAAGCTCAAAATCACGGGAATGGCATGTGGAGATATGCTAATAAGTTCGTTTTGAAAAAGGAATACAGTTTGTAAACATAATAACACCATTTTACGAGATCCCAGTTCATATTATTCGACGTATTCTTGTGCAAATAACGGAGGGATATTTCTCTTATGAGTCAACCTGCAGTTTCTTGTATATTATATATTTTGTATATATTTTGTTGCTTACGAAAACAAAGTTTGAATAATCGTAAATAGGATCGCTCCCTGTTGCGTAGTTATAGTACTTACTTGGTGAAATTTGGGTGTTAATTCACCTTCGAGGATTTGCAGGAATGTTGAGAATCGGGGTCCTGTAGATCTACCTACCATAAAGATTTCCTTCATTTTCTATTCTTTTTTGCTTGTATAACATAATTTAATTAGGCGTTACGTTGTGGCAGGGGAATAAGAAAACATTATGGTGAGGGAGGATACTCACCACTCCGCCACGGTTTAGCAATCCCAACGATAGCAATAGCAATAGCACTATTTAACTGTCATAGAAAGGAATGTCAAACCGCATCCCTCAAAGCAAGTAAAAAGACTACTTACCCGCGGAGATTTATGATTTCGTATGCGGTATTCCACAAATGCGGAAAACAAACTTCGACACGTGTTTTTTCCTCCACACGAGGCATCAACAAAGCTCATCACGAGCTCAACAAACGCTTCGTTGGTTTAATGCCCAGGATTTGAACCCTTAACAAAATTTATAAGTACTGTTGATTGAGGGCACCTGATGGAACTTCTTTTATACATCATTGATAACACTTGTACTTCGCCGCGATATTATATTATATTAATATCGCGGAGAAGTACAAGTGTTAACAATATAATGAACCCTTAACCACTAAGCTCTCATTAGTTATAATTTTGAGGTAAAACTTACCATCAGTGGCGGTCGGCGGTCGATGTTCGCATGATGTTCTTAACCCGGTTTAGGATCATGATTTACATTCCGTTACTTTTAACGATTACAGTAACTTCCTACTGCGGCCCGTTTACTATATTGTATCACTGTGGTTTTTTAATTTACTTATGACGTCATTAGTTTTAACAACGGTTTAAACATCAGGAGCCTAGTGGTAAGAAAGTTGGCCTTACGATCGAATCGCCTCGGATCCGAATCTTGGCAAGAACCCACAAGCCATTGAGTTTAGCTGGAGTGGTTAGAGTAAATATTAGTATTTTTTTTGCTAATATTCTTTCTCAAAAACCCCACCAGTTCTTACTTATTCACTCCTGCATCTAAGTCTTATCATACTAGCCGTTATCCCAGTTATCCTACCAGCTTTGGGTGCCCAGATATTTTTTTAAAAAGCTTCGAATTTTTCCATCCAGTCACCTACACTTTCTCCTTACAATATTGACCTTTACTGGAACGATACGGGAGCCAGTGCAAAAGCCTCGTCCGTTAGTCAGCAGTTGAACTATTTATTTGATTAAAATACTAAAAAGAGATTTAACCTAAAGAGAAGCAACGTAATGATATCCGACAGGAATGTGTGAATGAGAAAAACTATGAATTTGAGGGCACCTTGCCCCTTAGATTATGATTAAAAAGGAATTCGGTTCCAAATAATATCAGATAAAAATCTAAAATTGTGTACCTACTTTCATAATTTATTATTAAAATTTCTGTAATGTCCTTCGAATCAATTTATTTAATGATATTTAATGTGTGTCGTTAGATTATTTGTCTTCCATTGGGGTTAGTGTAGTTAACCTACTTAGATCTACCGGATTACCGGAATTTTCTAAGTTATTTTGTGATGGCTAACCGTAATTCACACGCCAGTGTTGCCCACACTTGTACTAAAGACTCCCCATATATTTATTAAGGTGATTAGCTGTCCAAAAAGTATGAAACATTTTCAGGGTATATAGTATGTGTGTGATTGTTTTTATTTCATATTTTTTATGATAGAATCTTTAGAATTCTTACCTCATGCCGAGTTACACTTGGCCTTAAATTTTATCGAAGAGCTTTATTCGTTATTCAAATTAACTATCATACTTAAAAAAAAGGATGACAAATTTAAATCGTCGAAAGATAATGTACTAGATCGCAAGATAGATAATAAAATAGACTTTATTTTAAGGAATAAATAAATTAGAATTTTTAAATTTGAAGGAATCCGCCACCTATTCTTTACAGAGATTCCCACTGTCTAGGACGTTAACTTTTTCACTAGAAAAACATAACATATTAAGTAATTAGGTAGCCTAGTGGTATGGGTAATGGACTGCTGAGACGAGATCTCGAGTTCGATCCCAGGTTTACCATGGCACACACCAATGACTTTTCGATGCTTTTCGAAGTTATGTGTGTATTTATCGCAGGTTTATAAGTGCCTCGGAGAGCACGTTAAGCCGTCGGTCCCGGTTGCCATACAAACATCTATGGCAGTCGTTACGGGTAGTTGGAGCCCTCAAAAGTCCAACCAGCCTAACTTGGAACTTCGATATCGCCATTGGTCATTAGACCATTGGTTGTGGAGGTCAGAGGGCAGTCGCTTCACGGAAAATATCGAGGTTCAGCCGCATCACAGTTAGACTGGAAAGCCGACCCCAACTGAGTTGGGAAAAAGGTTCAGGGAATGATGATTAAGTAATTATTTTACTCTTCAAAATTTTTAAAGGGATTTTTTATTTACAACTATAAAATCATCATTCACTCAACTTTTCCCAACTCAGTTGGGGTTGTCTTTCCAGTCTAACTGTGGTGCGGCTGAACTTCGATATTTTACTATTCGATCGATTTACTTCGATCTGGCCTACACAACCAATGGTCCAATGACCAATAGCGAATCGAAGTTCTAAATTAGACTGGTTGGACTTTTGAGGGCTCCATCTACCCGTAACGACTGCCATAGGTATAGCAAACGGGACCGACGGCTTATCGTGCTCTCCAAGGCACAATCAGACCACTGCAAACAGCCATATTCATGTATACAACTTTTTGCACTGAGCGGGGATCGAACCCGTGCCCCGTGCGTACACTACCGCCACGGACGCTGCAAATTAGAACTATAAAAGTAAATTACAAAAATTTTAAATATCGAATATAGGCCATGAGCTTATAGACTCGTTAATGTCAGAACTTTTATGGCGGCAATTAAAATTTTTATAGTCTGTAGCTATACACATAGTTAGGTGTAACATAATCAATGGTGTGCTATTTCTATTTTGGACATTACTTCCTCGTAGACAAGACAGTTATTTTGAGATCCAAGGAAATGGAACACCGGGATATTGGGTTGGGATACAATGCGTGGACTTTCTTTTGTGGACTTCTCATATTACGTTCCGGGGCCTTACCACCATCTTACTAGTAATTTTATTTTAATTTTACTTTACTTCATCACTTTATTTTATACTATGTAGTGATACTACATAGTATAAAATAAAGTCGCGTTTTCTGTCCCTATTTTTCTTGTCCCTTTGTATGCTTAAATCTTTAGAACTACGCAACGGATTTTGATGCGGTTTGTTTCAATAGATAGAATGGTTAAAGAGGAAGGTTTATATTTATATAACATCATGCTACGACTAACAGGTGCGGAGCAGGAATCAAAAATGTTGCAAAAACGAGGTGACGCACACGAAGTCGCGCGGGTCAGCAAGTTTATTATAAGATTCTTTCTTTCATAGTAAAAATTCTGCATTAGACTCATCCGCCAATCCGTCTGCAAGATATTTATTATGAGAACCATAGCAATTATTTAGTACCTAAATACACAACGGGGATCATAATAATAATAATAATAATAACATGTCTTTATTGTACACCAAGAATAGAATAGTAACACAGATAAATGTTTGCACATGGTAAATACAATCATCTCGATGAGAAGGCCCCGGGTCTGCCGGAGTGTGATGGAAATGTTGGCTACTACTTCACCTACGGCAACCAAAGACTCAAAGAAGGCGTTTAAGTCGGTTCGAGTCCGACATAACCTACCCAACCGGCTCTGGTGGGGGGTACCCGAGGGGATTTTTCGCACGATTAAAAAAAAGGGTATTGGGATAGGATGAAATAATCTGCAATCAAATTCAAGCGAACACGTGCGGGATTATTAAGAACTTTCCAGATCACACATACATATATGTGTTCACGCCTATTTCCCTTCAGGGTAGGCAGAGGTGAAATAATACCCATATTTCATCAATCATTGTACTCGGTTTCACGTAATAAAGGATGAATCTATTGACTAAGGGAAAAAGATCGCGTCTTCGATTCCCGTCGGAACATTCAGTTTTTTCAATCCTATATCCCCGAAGGGGTAGGCAGAGGTGCTAGCACCCACATTTCGCGAGTTTATGTTTAGGTCCCAATGTAATAGGTGGCGGGCCTATTGCCATTAACCGGGCACTTATAAACCTGCGATAAATACACACATAACTTCGAAAAGCATCAAGTATTTGGCGTGTGCCATGGTAAAACCTGAGTTCGAACCCGAAACCTCGTCTCAGCAGTCCGTTACCCATACCACTAGGCTACCATTGCAATTTAATAATAAAAACATGTTTAAAAAGTGAAGATGTCTTCATAGATTATTTTATGTACCAATTAGAAAGTTGATCCTTAATCTGCAATATAAGAAACATTGATTTATATGTAAGTCAAAAGATTCGGACAGATAACGTCAAAACACGGTGAAAGGAGTTATAAAATACGGTTCATCATCGTAAGGAATTAAAAAATAGTGCTAACTTTCGTGTACCGCGATATCATGATAATAACAGTACCCTTAGCACGAAATACTATCGTATTCGTAATGTAAAGGTATCGACACGCACACAGGTTCACAAGAGGCAGACTGCCAATCACAATGCTCCGTTCTCTCGAAACCTTTACATTACGAATTCGATAGGAGTTCATACTAGTGTTACTGAACTACCTAAGTTATTACGAAGCTGCACTAAAAGTAACGCTGATGAGCTCTTCCAATGAATCCCACCCCTTCCTTTACTACACAGGACAACACGTGCAGGGCTTAGATGTCATCCGCATACGGTGCAGAATATTCCATAAAGAACCAAGCGGTTCGGTAAGTCTTTCCTCTGCCGCACCATTAAGTCTTGAAATTCTTTACCGGCACACGTGTTTCCTTCCTACAGTCCCGGGTCCTTTAAGCGGGGCGTGAAAAAGCATCTGATGAGGCCGTCAAGCTGAGCGCCACCATTGTAGCACTGTACTTACGTGTTTGCAATGGTGACTCTCTTTTATGAGACTTTGCCTTAACATCAGGCGAGGTGAAGTCAAATTGACGTGCCATAAAAAAAAGAACTCCACGTCACTTTGACAGCCCTCAGGAAAGTACCCAATTCTATACTCCCACAGTGTTTAGGGAAATAATTATTATCAACATCACGAAAATAAATAAACCGTAGTTCTCTGTGAGTCATCTCTGTTCAGTCTAGACTTCAGACATTTATTAGTTCAAAGAAATGAGTCACGGAGATGTTTATAGGCTGGAGTGCGGGACGCCTGTGTCTCAAGCAATCTAGGGAGCTACCATGAAAACATATTCTATAACTTCGGCCCCGCAAAAAACAAGATCGAAAGGACAGGAAATTAGTGTAATCCTAAAGTTACTTAAAATTTCTTTCGACTTCTATTTTGTATGTATTTATTTTTATACGTACTGTTATATTAACACTAAAAATAAATATAAACGGAACTAAAAATTTGGCACCATGAAAGATCAACCTTCTTGCGCCAATAGGCTCGCCCTCGTGGGACCGAAAATCATAGCTGGCGAAATGTGGGTGTTTAATACACCTCTGCCTATCCCTTCAGGGATTGCGTGAGCATATGTATGTATGTAGAAACTTCTGAACAGCTTGTCATTAGCCATCTTTGGTCCTTACTGTAACTACTGGAAGCTTTAGTGTGCATTTTGCACTTTTGCACGACTTATCATGGCATCCTTTTCCGAAATTTCAGTCCGCAAATTCGTATACCCAATTACTTCTACGTTTCGATGGTAGCATACTGTTTTATGAACTTGTTATATAGCTAATCTACAAAACATGACATTTAATTTGTTTAATAGCTTTAAAATTGTAATGGGATGCTTTTTTGAGACCACGTGGAATAAAGATACACGTAATGAAGAATACAATACTGTATTTACTGTTGACTGGTTTAGACGGTCAACATTGCGAGCATGTTTTTCATAAAAACCTCGGATACCACCTCCCCTGGAGCCGGTGAGAGGCCTGTCACCCTGAAAGTGCACAAAGTGCTCCTCCCCATATCCGGGGGCTAGATGGGGACACCATTGTTCCCACATTAGGGGAAGGTGGTCATCTCAAAGAGATCCTTAAGTCTGCCGAGGTGCGAGAGATATGTCTTGTATAATCATCCCTCTGGCAATCAAAGACCTTTATACGGCGTGCGTTTTAGTCAGTTCGAGTCCAACAATCACCTCCACCGACTTTGGTGTGACGGTATCCTATATGAGTATTGTGCACGGAAAAATAAAATAAAAAAGGAGCCAGTGAGAGAAATGTCTGGGTACCCTGTTTAAAAACTCTATGCACTATGCCGTCACTGGCAATAATTGCATAAAAGTATCCTTATTACAGCTTTATAACTAATAACTAGTAGTTGCAGCGACTGCCATAGATATTCGACGGCTTAACGTGCTCTCCGAGGCACAAACCTCTTTGGAAGACTAGAAAATCCACCACATCTCCACAATAGATCAAATAACGAATCTAGATCGTACGAATCACCTGGAAACTAGACTGGAACATAAAATTAGCATTCAAACGAGTGTATTAAAAAAGAAAGTTGAAATTATCATTAGAATTGATATTATATTCATTTCTCGCACTTAATAATTAAGTTAAACTGGACTGTGGTTAACTTTTGGAGTATATTTTTTATATACATCCGTTAATTGAATACACACCGCTGAATAGTGAGAAACTGGAGTGAAGACGAGATGATATGGACCACACACCATTCCAAATTTTTTTTTTTATACTACGTAGGTGGCAGACAAGCACACGGCCCACCTGATGGAAAGCGGCCACCGTGGCCTATGAACGTGTGCAACACTAAGGGTGTCACACACGCGCTGCCCACCCTGAAGGGAAAGGGCGAGAGCTGGGAAGGGGTGACCATCTCAAAACGATGCCGACAATCTCAAAATGTTGGTCTCTACCGACAGATGCTTTCTGCGCTTGGAGTATCTGAGATCGTAACACGTGAGCAGGCCAAATCATTACACATCTTTGGCGCGTATATCCTACTCACCATAACTTTCTAACTGTTCTATAAAAGAAAATAAACACAAGGGAATGATTTCTTTTCCATATTATACTAATTCTCAAAGGACACAGATCCATGACGGAGCCAATTAAATGGCACAGTATAGAATTATCAGTATCAACGGTGAAAGCAATGGATATCCGTGGGGATTTCACGTTCGTTCAAAAAAACGCGGTGAATAAGCGACCACAATATTAAATAGGTACTAGCTGACCCGCGCAACTTCGTCTGCGTCACCCCGTTTTTGCAACATTTTTCATTCCTGCTCCGCACCTGTTGGTCGTAGCATGATGTTATATACATAAAAACCTTACTCTTTAACCATTCTATCCGTTGCGTAGTTTAAAAGATTTAAGCATACAAAGGGACATAAGGACATGAAAAATAGGGACAGAGAACGCGACTTTGTTTTATACTATGTAGTGATATGTATTAATCAATAAATTTGCCTATCGCAGTCCACTGCTGGACATAGGCCTCTCCCAATGTGTGCCACTGCTCCACTGCTCCCTATCCGCCGCACCCAGTCTGTCCCAGCCGCCTTTTCAGGTCCTCAGTCCATCTGGCTGAAGGGGGTCCTACCTTCTGTTCTTCTCGCTACTTCCGCGTAGATTTCTGATCCCGTACCGAAAAATTAAAAAAAGAATTACTTTATGGTCCAGCAGTTTTCGAGTTTGGCGCTTAGCAACATATTTCGGGCCGGAATTCATTTTTATTCAAAAAAATGAAATGAAATAAGTACCTTCTATTTTTTGCAATGATTCTCCGCTAGCAAACTATCTAAGGTTGATGTGATAAGTAATTATGTGGTGTTAGAACAGTAATTAATATTTATTTGACTTTATAATTATTTTTTTATCAGCGTTCGAGATAGCGTATTTTATCGTACATGTAACGCCATCTATCCGTCGTTTTTTGAAACAATGCGACCTCATGCTCATGACGTCTTCGAGAATAGAAAATAGTTTTTTTATTTATCATCATCATCATCAACTGTTGGACCTTTTATTTTTTTATTAAGAAAACAAAAAATACAGCGTATATCCACAGATTAGTAAATAATTTGGTATATTGTCGCAGGGCGTCCTACGTTTGGCGGTTCGCGGTCTCCACTCAAGGACTTATCTACCCTTTTTTTTTTTTTTTTTTTTTTTTTTTTTTTTTTTTTTTTTTTTCGTGCGAAAAATCCCTTATATCCCTTAAGGACTTATCTACCCTAACGGTTCTATAAATATACAGTAATATTGATGTAAATATGACTTCACTTTGCTTGATGGCAAGCTGAAGACAAATTCTCAGTAAAGATTCATCCATCATGGATGTACTTCGTAGTACTGACAAGTTAATTCCACCTGTAAACCACTGAGAATAGAAAAAACGCCACTGAAATAAAGAATTTACCACAATGCTTTTATGGTCCAAAATCGTGAATGAAACGAAGCAACGAACTTTTTTTCATTGTAATTGTAAATTTTGAACTTTGTGCATTTGATAATGCAGAAAATTCACGCTTTCGTAATCCTAGTGTGATTTGACGATGTTTAAAATTAGTAGAATCGGAGTTTAGCCGGTTTTCTAACGTTACAATATTTTTTTTTTTATGACACGTCAATTTGACTTCATCTCACCTGATGTTAAGCTGAAGGGAAAGTCTCATGAAAGAGGGTCACCATTACAAACACGTTCAGTGCTACAATGGTGGCGCTCAGCTTGACGGCCTCATCAGATGCTTTTTCACGCCCCGCTTAAAGGACCCGGGACTGTAGGACTTCCGTAGCCGACAAACGACAATCATGAGTCACCAAATTTCAACGCACTTAAAAAGCTAAGCGAAAAGCTTTTTAAGCCACTATTGTAACTTTAAACTTTATCTTGAAGGTTGTTTTACGATGTGGGCTTTATGTGTAATGTTAAGAATTTGAACCGCTTGTAAACAATTGGCTTTATCTGTATCGACTTTTATGGCATTCGGGATAAGACTGAAATGTCACAGTATTTGATGTTGACTGTTCTTATCATGGAAACTCGTGTAAGTGTGAAGTAGGTGTGGTACGCGTGTCATTGTTGTGGGCTTTTACGCAAATGAGGGACAAAGTCGCCAATATAAACCTTATTATAAGAACTTAAAGTTTTAAATAACTTTTTTAGATTATGTTGTTACTACACGTACAGTGTTACAATGGTGGCACTCAGCTTGACGGCATCATCAGATGTTTTTCACGACCCGCCTAAAGGACCCGGGACTGTAAGAAAAAAGAAACTATATTCCGTGAAGCGACTGCTATCGGACCTCCACAACCAAATTGGAGATATCGAAGTTCTGTAGTTAGGCTAGTCAGACTTTTGACGGATCCAACTACCCGTACCGACTGCCATAGATGTTCGTATGGCAACCGGGACTGACGGCTTTCCGAGTTTATATTTTAATAATTCTGATGTGGAGTAAATATTTCGATTACTTTCTAGATCCGCCCATTATTTGTGTAGGTAATAGTTCAATAGTGTTCATTGACTTGGATATCTGATCCTACCTTGAGTCATATCCAAAAGTACATAAAACTACCAAAAATACATCAGGCAACACAAAGATAGACGGATATCGGAACAGGGTAACGGCCTTTTTGACGTAAACATCAGCGGATCGCAAAGATGTTCCGGGATATAAACAACTACCATTAAAAGATAGATACTGTGAAATGTCTGTCGACAAACATGACGCAACTTAACCTAAAAATAGATTAAAGATTAAAAAATAGATTATCTGAGATCTTCTGTCGTATCGACGGCATTTTTGAGTTTATTTATTTATTAGGGACAAAAAACAGTTAGGTACATGGTAATGACTTATTTATAAATAATCCTAAAACTAGTAGGTACACTTACCTACCCACCATGCAACCAACACAATTGTCCACGAATTAACTATAGCAATGTAGACAGACAATTTTATTTTGTTTTTAACTACCTACAATACTTATAAATCAGGGTCGATAATTTTTAAAAACCAAAAAAAATCATAGTAGGATGAAACCTGTTAGCGAAGGCGACTCGGATGTCGGAGGTCGCAGAATGATCTCCGTCCTGCATGAGCGCGGGCCTGGGGGTGACGGGTGGAGCCGCCTGTCACTCTAGCAGAAGCAGGCCGCGGCGGCGGCGCAAAGTGCGCCTCCCCAAGCCCGGGGGCTATTGGGGACACCGTGGTCCCTATACCATCTTCCTATGCATCCGATAGTAAACATACAGCCAATGGCAAAGTGCCCGCTTGACGACAACAGGACGCAGGACGCAGAACCCATGTAAAAGGGGACTGAAAATCATAGATGGCGAATGTGGGTGTTTATTTATACACCTCTACTCCTTCTGAGATTCATATTATTTAGGTACTCTGTGGATTTCTCTTTGTCCATTATACGAGTAGAATAGAGTATTGTGCAAACATCTCCCTGTGTTGTTTTATTTTATCCTTGGTGTACAATAAACACATATTTATTATTATTATTATTCCTCTTTGTTTTTTAACAATGAACTTATACATAACTCATAAACTCATGAGCTTATAAATTACTTTTCTAAATACATAAATACAAATAATATAAAAAACCGCGGTAGCCTAGTGGTATGGGTAATGGACTGCTGAAACAAGGTCTCGGGTTCGATCCCAGGTTACCATGGCATGGCACACACCAATGGCTTTTCGATGCTTTTCGAAGTTATGTGTATATTTATCGCAGGTTTATAAGCGCCCTGTTAATGGCAATAGGCTCGCCACTTTTTACATTAGGACCTAAATATTAACTGGCGAAATGTGGGTGCTAGCCCCTCTGTCTACCCCTTCGGGGATATCTGACATTCAGAGAACTGTCAGACTTCTCGTCAGCATACGTTACTTAGTCTTTTTACTCGTTTTTTTTTCTGTCGATAATAATTTTATTTGTGTATTTTTTATGCCATTTTGCGCTGATTCCCAATAAATGAGTTTTCTTTTTTTCTTCTTTTTCAATATAAGCGTGAGTTTATGTTATGTTATATTATTATTATATGTGCTCTTTAGACTTAAACGAATGATTCTTTAGTCTTTCACTCTATAATTTCATCTGTATCCATTTACAGTGAATATCTTTTTCACACAACTCTCGAAGATGCCGTAAATAGCGACATATCCCTGGCTCCTAACGCAGACGAAATAAATAAACCAAGAAGTTGAAATCTTTCATCATTTTAAACTAAATTTTCATATTATATCCTTACAAATAAGGTTCAAATTGACTCCGCAGTTCGTTTTTAAGTAGCATCATTAAGTTTGTTGCTTGTATCGTTAGAATGCGCTTATTTTCAGAACGGATGACAAAATGAGAGTTAGGTATTTGAAATTGATGTCTATTTCCATGCGAGCACACAGGAGGGTGGGGTCTGGATAGCTGGCACTTCCTTGGTACATAAAAAATTGGGGAAATGTGGGATTGATTTCCCCTTTGCCTGTCTTGTGGGGAAATAGGCGTGAGCCCCTAGCCAGATGGACTGATGTCCTGAAAAAGGCGGCTGGGGCAGACTGGATGCTATTAGGAAATAGATCAACCTACATACATATATAAATTCCATCCATCAAGAGCCAAGCGGTTCGGTGAGTCTTTTCTCTGCCGCACCATTAAGTCCTGGAATTCTTTGCCGGTTCACGTGTTTCCTTCTTCCTACAGTCCCGGGTCCGTCCCTTAATAACCTTGTGTTGTGTTTTCGGTGGTGAGTAGTGTAGCCAGAGCTCACTAGAGAGGTTTTGTGTTGTCCGTGGGAAAACCAAAGGCTTATCCTACATCTTTTGCGCTGACTGACACAGAATGTCTCTGTTCTTACAGGGGTTGCGGCACGAGTGTTATTCCTCTGGTGTTAAAGTCGCCCATAGGCCACGGTAACCACTTACCATCAGGTGGGCCGCGTGCTTGTCTGCGACCTAAGTGGTATAAAAAAAAAGATACACATCTAATCAATTCTAGAATCTAAAAATGATCCATCCATAGCTGATTTTAACAAATTTTATCTAAGTATAGATACCTACGTTACGATAAGTGTTTACTTAAGGGTAAAGTATTCAAGTGTTTATCTAAAATTATCTACATAATATACATATATTATTTAACATTAAAAAACACATTAATATTCTGTTTTGTTATTATAGCAATGACAACCAAACGGGTATCTAAATACACTTAATACTTAAATAGATCAGTAAATAAAAAAACCATAGATAATAATCTTGAGTGAATTTGATCGTTATCTGTGTGTTTTTCTTTAGTCTATAAGAGTCATAGACTAAAGAAAAACATACAAGAAAAAAGAAAACAATATTCATTGACTATAGAAAATAATTAATTAGGTACTTCTAATATTGTGCGTAACTGAACTGCCAATTCGCAGTTTTGCTTCCATTTAAAGCTGATGCTTCCAGTTACAGACACAGTACTAGGGGATTAGAACCAATAAATTCTACGGAAATCACCACTGATATCATTTCTGTGGGTAATCAGGGGTAACGTGGTTATTTATGTCGGACTCGTACCGGCTAAATTCGCACGCCATCTCCGGTTGACGCTAGACCACATCACATTACACGCAAATAAATGAATGAATCCGACTCTCCGAAAGCTCGTGGACAATTTGAAACTAAAATTGTACCTATAAATATACAACAAGTCTTAAGTCTTAAAAGCTACTAAATAAATAGATCTACTTCATCATTCTCTGAACCTTTTACTCGGGGTCGACTTTCCAGTCTAACTGTGATGCGGCTGAACTTTGATATTTTCCATGAACGACACAACCAATAGTCCAATGACCAATGGTGATATCGAAGTTCCAAGTTAGACTGGTTGGAGTTTTGAGGGCTCTAACTACCCGTAACGACTGCCATAGATGTTTGTATGGCAACCGGGACCGACGGCTTAAAGTGCTCTCCAAGGCACGACCAGACCAGTGCAAACAGCCATATTCATGCATACAACTTTTTGCATCGAAGAACTTTTGAAACCCATTGTACAGTATGAAGATGGCCTACCCTCCACCTCCCCACACCCCGAACACTACGGACTTCGAACCCTAAATTACAAAGCTCATCAAAGCTGCAGTTCGGTTCCCGCCATAATGTCCTTCAAGTTTATTTCCAATCCAACAAACTCTATCTACTCTGTGAATCATTTGCTTATCGCTAACAGTGACATGTTTTATTACACTGTCTGGTTTAAATACAAATGAATAAAATAATATGTCTGTCACGTCTTTTTATTGATGAAAACATTAAGAGATAAAAAAATAACTTAATACAACTCACCGACTCAACCATCAAAGTGTCAATGTTATGTCAAAAGACACATGCAAAAATTACAAGTAACGCCGGATTATTCGAACTATCTTGAATAACAAACCTTCTTATATTATTCCATATTATGCTTATTATATAGCTGATCAAAGTTGTTGACGATTCTCTAACAATCTCTTGTATTGAATACATGTGTAGTGCAAATAAAGTTTTAACATTCGCGCCTTTCCGCCATTTTTAAATACTCGATTTTTTATGCAGGATTTTGGCAATGATATTTTAGTGATTCAGCCAGCCGCTACTGATTAATCGATTGGAATTATTGTGCAATGTGATTGTTCTGGGATGATTCTAAAAAAAGTAAGTACCTAAGCATTTTTTTTTATATCCACATTAAAGCGCGCGCCCGACCCGCACCCGCGCTATGTGTGAATCGCGCTTAAGAAAACGTAGATTACTTCCTTAGATGTTAACACACCTTCAAATTAGACTTAAAAAAATTGTATTCATTATATATTGGTTTTTTCCTACTCAATACTGTTCCCACACTTCCCACCACCTACAGGAACGTCAGGAAACGGAAATACCAGATTAGTCAGAGACTGTGAAACAAAACAGTACAATGGAATCCAAAATTTTCTCAATTCGTGTAACATTTTAGCGTGATTTACTAAAGAACTAACTTTTCCTGCTGCTGTCTGCGTGAAAATCTGATATAGTAACGCATTTATTTATGATAATTAATCAGCAAGTTAAAAAATGACAGTGGATTAATTCATGTCTCTTGTATTACCAATGAGGTAATCGGTCGCTGGCCATAATAGCTCTGTTTAAAAACTTTAGAAGAACTTCCAATCGTTTTGAAATCGGACGTATTACAGTTGTCAAATAAATTCTCCAAGAAGGATAGTATTATTATGTGAGTATTTTTATAGTTATAATTAAGATATCGAATGATAACTCGCTTAATAATTAAGAAGAGTTAGAAGTTTCAAAATTTTCCCAGCAAATGAGAAATAAAATAACCGGAACAGACACCGATATTTAAAGACAGACAAAATTTCGTTAAAATTGCACAATGTGCCTACTGATATAGTGTTACGATTATGCATTTCTTAGGAAACTTTTTTATAACACTTAGGGGCTAGACAAGCGCACATCCCACCTGATGGAACGTGGTCACTGTGGCCTATAGATGTTTGCAACACCAGAGGAACACTCGAGCTATCGATCCTATAGAAACCTTCTAATGCCTATAGAGTAATTTTGATAAATTATAATACGTTAGAAAAGTTGGTACATTAGTTGTTGACATATCGAACAAACTTCGTAAAACGTGAATATTGATATTAATGTCTACGTATAGCAAGCACGAATAATGGCGTCTGTTCCTCTCAGATTATTTATCTGGTACATATTTCTCAATGCCGAGCAAGAACAATGATCCTTTATACATTGAAACTTCTTACTTAATTTAGGCCTTAGGTATTTTTTTTTCTTATCTGGGTATTGAACTGTATTGACTAGACTAGTTTTTTTTAATTAGCGGTAGTATCGTAGTTTTGTGGCGCGGTTCCGTGGTGAGGCGGGAAATTATTTTAAATTTCGAATTTAGAATGCAAAGCCAAATCACATTTAATAATAATCTATTTAGGAAAATAAAAATAAGTAAAGTAAGCGGTAGTGTACTCAACTGCTATCGCAGGGGGCGCGGGTTTGAATCCCTCTCAATACACATATTTTGTGTACGCATTTTAACGAATACAAAACTATCTATGTTTATGTTTATCATTGTTAGTGGCGTTTTGTAGATTGGCCAAAAATATTTTACATACAAGTGTTGGCAGAGGGGGTAGGTACAAACACCCACATTTCACCAACTATGATTATCGGTCCCACGTACCCAATAGAGGGTGAGCCAATAGGCACTTAGTTAAAAAATGGGTATGTCGAAAATAAATTACTAACCGAAAATGTTGCAGCTATTAAATCGCAAGGAAATTTATGTGTTTAGCCGTATGAACTTAAGTGTTTAGCCGCATAAGCACTACCAATTAACATCTTGGAGAGTATCAGACGAATGTTTTATTTCATGCTGTTTTAACGGGAGAGACGGTCCGTCTAATCTTTTTTTTCATTTAATTGTACAGACTATGCTGTCTTTAGAAGAGCTGGCAGTGTGTCTATTCGACGCAGGCGCTGTACGTCTTGGAGATATCGAGGCGAAGATAGGACGACGGACACCAATCTACTTTGACTTAAGGGTCGTTGTCTCATTGCCACAAATTATGGTAAGTAGGGTGACCTCATCGAATTATGTGACTTGCCTAATTGTGTGATACTAGGTTTGAGCGCAAATACTGAGCTGTGCGAGTGCAATCAATGATTTAAAATACAACCTTATGCCTCGGTAATAAAGCACAAACTCGTTTGCAAAGTTTGGGGCCGCTCGATTTAGCGAGATACTAACAACAAGCGGTTTTGTAAGACCGCGCGTAAATTTCGCCGGTTTCGGCAGTGTTTGTGAATTGGTGGCGAACTTTGCTGTATTTCTGTAAGTATTTAACCAATTTCCTAGTTTCTATCTAATGCAATGAATTGTAATTGATATTCCCCTGATGTGGCAGTAAAGAATTCGCCATAGTTCTGCGTCATTTTAGCGATAGAGCTTATTTTGTTCGTCAAAAATATTAGCGTTTTCGCAGTTCCGTGGTTTCTGTACTGTCACCGAATTATAGTAGTTATGCACAATTATTTGTAGTTTTGACTGAAAGTATTGACTTATTTTGAGTTTAGTGGATAATATGAATATTATTCTACTTGTTTTATCTTGTCTAAAGTAAAATAACGACACAGAGCCAATATTATATATTTTATTATCACGGAATTGAGTGACACTTCATTGACACACTTGTCACTCAATTAAGTGAGTAGTTTACGAGCTGCAAATTTTAAGTAGCAGGTTTTTATTATTTTATTATTTTGTTTACTTCCAGATATCATGGAGAGATATCAAGAGGATACACGTACATTGACAAAGTCCGGAATTTGAGACTAAGCTGACGATTTTTAAATGTGATAATGTTTTACGTCCAAGAAGAATTATAAAATATATTACTAAAATGTTTATCTTATTTCTTTATGTTTATTTTAATTTTATGATATAAATTTTGTACAGTTATAAATTTAACTTCCTAATTCCGCTATATCAGAAATAAAGTAGTAGCTATCACGGACTTAAAGTGGTCACCACTGAATTAGACAAGTTGACTTGCTTTTGTAAATTTGGTATAACTTTTAAGTTTCTAGAAAAAAATGTGATGAATTGTGCTTATATTCTTCATAAAAGTCTGATTGAAAATCATGCTATGACTGAATTAAAGTAATTAGTAATTTATTGGTATTTTATTACTCAAATGCCTTTTGTCACGAAATTAGATGAGTTGACCCTATTCTTGAAGTAAAATGTTCTTCTATTATTTTAACAGTATCATAAACTAATTTTGTAATAACTCATGGCTTGACAAACATAGGTATTTATGCCGTAATTCACTCATAATTTATTAAAAAAACAAGAAATATATGTTCTATTTTTACAGATGGCAATATCACAATTATACAACACAATTTCGTAATAACTCATGGCTTAACAAACATATTTATGCCGTAATTCACTCATAATTAAAAATAAAAAAAAATATGTTTTATTTTTACAGATGGCAATATCACAACAGCTACAAGCATTAGCGCGGGAAATAAATCATGATTTACTCTGTGGTGTGCCGTACGCAGCCCTCCCTATAGCTGCTGTTATGTCAGTAAACACCAACACCCCCATGATAATGAAAAGAAAGGAAACAAAACTATACGCAACAAAAAAAATACTAGAAGGAATTTTCGAGAAGAATCAAAACTGTCTTGTAGTTGAAGATGTAGTGACATCTGGTGGCAGTTTACTGGAAACTGTTAATACTTTGCGCGATGAAGGTTTGATTGTGACACATGCTATAATAGTTCTAGACCGAGAACAAGGTGGCGCTAGTGTGTTGAAAGAAAATGGAGTTTTATTGAAATCGTTGTATACTATGAGCAGTTTGTTAAAAAATTTAAATGACGCCGGTAAAATTGATAGTGAAACTGTTGATATTATTTCAGAACATATAGTTGAAAGTCAGTTTAATGGCGTTATGAAGGATAATTTGGAAGTTTTGCAATAAAATTAATAGAATGTAGGTAATGGTCTTTTTTTTTCGTGTTCATGGAAACAGTACCTTCAGCCTGCAGCTGTTTAAATAGAAACGTCACTAAGGTATATATTATCTGTACTGTTTAATTAAAATGCAACTGACACATTAAGTGCTGATGAGGAAACATGCATCCGTCGCAATTATCATCATATAAGCATGCTGCAAGCATGTTAAGCTAATCTGTTAGTAGGTAGTATTCACACAGTCACGCAGTTCAAAAAATGTTAGCTAACTCGTTTAGCTAAAAGGGGAAGGGGAAGGGGAGAAGGTTAAGAGAGTCTCTGTGATTCTTTATTGATTACGGGTTAACAAACGAGTGGATAATATATTTGTTTATATTTTATTTTTAATTCTTCTAAACTTACTTTGTACAATTATTTATTTACAAAGCCATCATTCTCTTTAAAAATAAAAATACTTTATCACAGATATTTATAACTCAATTGTCAATTATATTGAGTTCAATACTACTATCCATAATTATTGAAAATAATAATTATGAAAGTAGAAAATGGGTATTCCAGAATCTTAAGTAGGTACCTAGGAAGTAAAAACATGTGGTCTCTGCCTACCTCATTGTAAAAAAGGAGTGACATGACTATATGTTTGTCTACAGACATTTCCTGTAGGTATACTTTCAAAGCTTACCTTATTATTGCTACTCATACACACAGCGCCATATATATTGAACCCAAAATATGCCCTACACTACCTATTATACAATTTAGGCTTAATATATGTGGCGCAAACTATATAGATATAAGCAATTTCAAGCAAAAAATTTTTGCTTCATCCCATACGAACCGGCTACAGCCCAAACAAACCCCGGAAACCCCGTACGATTCCGTTTCTATCAACATATTTAATACCGTTGGCTCCAAGTGCGAAGGGGGATTTCCCGGCCGTCTGCAGATAGTACACGCCTTTGGACCCTCGTTGACTGCCGTACCCCATAAAGCTGGGAAATAAGAGAAGTTATTAGAGATGTTTTATACCGGGTGATCTTATAGTCGTTTGTAAGAAAAAATATTTTAAACACAATTTCAATAGTAAAACCGTCTTTTTTATTGTGCGCATAATCCCCATGGATACCACCTCCGCCAAAACCAGTGGAGGTGATTATGTCGGACTAAAAAATTGAGTATAATCGTCTGGAAGTAAAATTTGGCGAAAAATACATTTTCTTTTCTCACGTCCCATACATTTTTCTGTTCATCTGTACAATATTCGCTTACATAAAGTATAAAAATAAATATATTTTCGGCCAATTAAAAACTACCATCCGATTTTGCTGTTGAAACTTTGCCCAAAGTCATCTTTTCCGAAATGACTTTAAAATTTCTGTGTATAAAAAGGGGGAGAAAGGGGGGAAAAAAACCTCATCATTCTTCTCTTGATATTCACCTCTCCCCGCTTCCTCCTTGTTGTCCTCCGTTCCCTCCTCGTCCCCCCTCCTTGTCCCTCTTGCCCTCTTACAAAAGTTAATTTCAACTTCTTCTTAAGATAGCTTCTGCAGCAGAATCGCCGCAATTTTGCCAATGTCCAGTAAGTGGTAATATAGAGCCACATAGGCCACGCCAGTAAATTTGTTTCCGTGTATCGGCCCTCCACGATAAAAAAAGTTAAAAACTTTACTAACCTCCAATTCTTATAATTACATTTTCCCCGCTCGAAACTCTTCCAATTTGGACAACTGATGGCGGGGAATCCCCGAGGATTCATCACGGACTCCGTGAAATAGATCCACGCGCGGTCGTGGGAACATACTTGGAACGGACAGCTGGGCTGTTCCGAGCCATGGTTCGGGTAAAAGTCTGCGTGGCCTGGAAGGGGAAAATTTAAAATAAAAAAAAACGTGAAAATGAGGGTAGGCCGATACGTTTGGCCCAATAAGAACTAGTTTGGCGGTCATCAGTACACCGCGATTATGGTGCTTGTAACAGTGCCGAAATATTACATCAAGATTATCCAAAAAACTTGGTAAAAATTTCGTTAAAATAGTAAATTTAAAACAAAAATTGAACTTGGGTTTTTTTACCACCACCCCCGAAAGATATAAAAGCTCGGTCATGTTTCTTTTCAAGGAAGGTTTTCTGCCAATCTATTTTATGCTTTCAAATCATTATTTGTTGTATTATATTTAGTGAAAGTATGGTAATAGCAATAGGGCCTTTTTATTTCACTTTTGCCCCTGCAAAAATCCCCACGGATGTGCGAGCGAAGGTGGTTTTATATCGGATCCTCCTAGGGTGACAGACGGCTAGACCTGTCTCCCCCAGGCCTGCGCTCATACGCCAACACTCGAATGGTCTTCGCTCTTCGCAGGCTATGCGGGTCCGAAACCTCCTCCGAGTCTGCTCCACCGCCGCCTCCTTTTCGAGAATAGCAATACGGCCTTTTTTTATAAGTAGTGCAAAAAATACCCACGGATACCCCCGCCAGAACCGGTTGTGGAGGTTATGTCGGACTCGAACCGACTAAAACGCACGCCGTCTTTGGTTCCTTAGTTGCCGGAGATGAGATAGTAACCAACATATCCCTCGCACCCTGGCAGACCCCGGCCATCTCTTTCGAGATAACCCCCTGCTGATGTATGGACCACGGTATCCCAGTCTAGCCCACGAATGTGGGATAGCAATACGGTCTGACGAATGTAGAATCGAAGTAAGCGGAGTTGTTGCAAAGGCAATTGGGCTGCAAGCCTTCAATCGAGTCGAACGAGTTTAGGCTCTGACGTCACTCATCAGTTCTAGTGTCGTGTGTTTGGGATCGGATCTGTTTTACGTGAAAATTTTTGCATGTAAAAATCATTTTAACCATCTTCCACGATGGCGTGGATTACATATCCCCGCGCGTCTCCCTTCACACCCGCATCTGACCACGCATTTTTGTAAAGAGAAATCTAACTGTTACATCTCCGTCATCTATACACGGTGATTTTATAGTGGTTTTGGAAAAAGAATATTTTGTTTTACACACAGTTTCGGTAGCAAAATCGACTGGAAGTTTTAATTTTGAAAGAAAAAAAAACATATAATTATATAAGCCGCGGTAGCCTAGTGGTATGGGTAATGTGGACTGCTGAGACGAGGTCTCGAGTTCGATCCCAGGTTTACCATGGCACACACCAATGACTTTTCGATGCTTTTCGAAGTTATGTGTGTATTTATCGCAGGTTTATAAGTGCCTCGGAGAGCACGTTAAGCCGTCGGTCCCGGTTGCCATACAAACATCTATGGCAGTCGTTACGGGTAGTTGGAGCCCTCAAAAATCCAACCAGCCTAACTTGGAACTTCGATATCGCCATTGGTCATTAGACCATTGGTTGTGGAGGTCAGATGGCAGTCGCTTCACGGAAAATATCGAAGTTCAGCCGCATCACAGTTAGACTGGAAAGCCGACCCCAACTGAGTTGGGAAAAAGGTTCAGGGAAATGAAAATGAATGGCAATAATGTACAGGTGAACAGAAAAATGTATGGGACGTGTAAAAATAAATTTTTTTTTTCGCCAAATTAGGACTTCCTTGCGATTTTACTATCGAAATTGTGGCCAAAATCTTTTTTTCCAAAACCACTATAAAATCAACCGGTATAGTTCTGTCATCCGTGGTCTGACGACAGTTCATCCAAAACTTTAGTATTAGTCGAAATTAACTTTTGTTAGACAGTTTATCCAACACTTACCAATCGCTGCTTCTAAACCCAATACTCCAGCATCGGTATGAATAACATCCACGTAAACAGCATCACCTTTATCCAGCCTAAATGTCTTGTCGACGTCACTGAAGCAGGGTCCGGCGGGGTCCAACCCTGAGATGCGACCTATACGAGTTCCTGTTAAGGTCAGCACGGTTTTACCCGTGAACCCTGCGATATGAGCCCCCAGGCTGTGTCCTATTAGGTGGATAGAAGATGGATTCAGGCCGGCTGTGAAAGAAACAGTATATTTAATACAATATTAGGTGGCTGGGTGGGTGGGTAAGACCGCGGTAGCCTAGTGGTATGGGTAATGGACTGCTGAGACGAGGTCTCGGGTTCAATCCCAGGTTTACCATGGCACACACCAATGACTGCGATGCTTTTCGAAGTTATGTGTGTATTTATCGCAGGTTTATAAGTGCCCGGTTAATGGCAATAGGCTCGCCACCTATTACATTGGGACCTAAACATAAACTGGCGAAACATGGGTGATAGCACCTCGGGGATATAGGCGTGATATTATAAAAAAAAAAAAATATTAGGTGGGTGTTGTGTAGCTTGTGTAACGAGTTCTAGAATGCGGAAAAACATACTTATATACATTTTTTTCTTGTAAATACCTATTATACAAAGAAACACGCGGCGGCGGCGCGGTGCGCGCCTCCCCATATCCGGGGGCTAAATGGGGACACCGTGGTCCCTACACCCGAATGGGGGCTATCTCGCAGTGGCCCTGAGACGGCCCTGCTAGGAATATATTACCTACTACCTCGCCTCCATCAACCGAAGACCCGAAGACGGCATGCAATTTGTCGGTTCTAGTCCGACATAACCACTCTCACCGACTCCGGTGGTGGTGGTACCCGTGGGGATGGTATCAATCGATAGGATCAATAATAAGGATAAAAAAAAAGCTACTACCATCTGAGACCAATGCAGATATTCATATTTGCACTGAACGGGAATCGACCCCGCCTCCTGCGTAGCAGTCGCAGTCGCGTTCACTACCCCACGTGACGGCGTCATATCATATCACTAAGTGTGATCCAGACCCCACCAAGATCTATCAGCCAGTCAATCAGCGCGGTGTCCTAGTATAATTCACTTCAAGTCTGGTCATAGGACTTACCACGTATCATAACGGAGAGAGCTTTGCCCAGTTCCTCTCCTATGTGGCGCACCAGGGTGCTGGAACGGAGGTACATGAAACCTATAACGGAACTAGCGTCTAAAACAAACAAGTTGCCTATACCTGAAATAGAAGATAATGATTAATAGATTTATCATCAGAAGGGTGTAAGGGCCATCCCTTTTTTATTCCCATCGTTTATCTGGGGTAATTATATTGGATTTAGACAGACTAAAACAGCACACAGTGTATTTTTTATTTATTTATAGCATGTCAATTTGTCTTCACCTCGCCTGATGTTAAGCTGAAGGCAAAATATCATGAAACAGGGTCACCATTGCAAACACGTTCAGTGCTACAATGGTGGCGCTCAGCTTGACGGCCTCATCAGATGCTTTTTCACGCCCCGCTTAAAGGACCCGGGACTGTAGGAAGAAGGAAACACGTGCGCCGGCAAGGAATTCCAGGACTTAATGGTGCGGCAGAGGAAAGACTCACCGAACCGCTTGGTTCTTGATGGATTTCAATTGCGAATATTCTTTCTAAATATTAATTACCTCACCTCTGTTAAGGAATGCACTGACTTGCATCTGACTGCTCTGTTTATCAGGATTGTCGGTATACCCATGGAGGAAGATGATGACATCTTCTGCCGGCTTGAACCATTTTGAAGATGTTACGGTCACCAGACCAGAGAGATTGTATTTTATTCTTGTTTCACTGTAAGAATAAGGTTATGTGGTACAGTTAAGTCGGCATCAATGGGTGTTTCTATGTATAATATGTATGTATTTACAAAAAAAAAGTATCTAAGTATGTATATCCGCATTCTAGAACCCATAACACAAGCTAGTTAAACTATGCTTACCATGGGTCTAGGTGTCGTTGTGTAGATTGTACTAGAATATTTATAAGAAAAAAAAAATACTATCGAATTCGTAATGTAAAGGTATCGACGGAACGGAGCATTCCGATTGGCGGGCTACACACGCACACAAGTTCACAAGAGGCAGACTGCCAATCACAATGCTCCGTTCTCTCGAAACCTTTACATTACGAATTCAATAGGAGTTCATACTAGTGCTACAGATAGGACATGACGGTCTCCTGTCCAAATTGAGCAGTCCGACTGGGGAAGTACCTCCGCCCGCCCTACAGAATACCGCGGCTAATAATAACCTTGTGTTGTTTCTGGCGGTGAGTAGAGTAGCCAGAGCTCACTGGAGAGGTTTTGTGTTGTCAGTGGGAAGACCGAAAAACTGCTTTGTCTTTTGCACTGACAGCGCAGATACTCTCTTACCTTCAGTCCCCCCCCCCCTCCTCACCTCCCCTTGACATGCTCGGCAGCACGAGTGTGACGACTCTGGTGTTACAAACGTCCATAGGCCACAGTATCCACTTTCCATCAGGTAGACCGTGGGCATGTCTGCCACCTAAGTTACTAGTAGTGGTATTAAAAAATCGATCTTGACTGGAAAGGAAATCTTTAAGTACAATATCAGAATCAAATGTTTATCTTAGTTACTCGTTTCGTTCATCATTAATCGAAAGTTATACCTAGAAGGCTATTATAAAATTCAAGATTATTTGAATGATAAACAAGCCTGGCAATGAGCTGTTCACTCAACTTTCTACTCAAGCCAATTTCTGTATTTAGACTAAGTAAATGTTTGTTAATAGACCAAAAAAAAATCTCGCTGAGTTTCTTGCCGGAGTCTTCCCAAGCCGACGGGGTCGCTTTTTGAACCGGCTCATGCGGCGGCGCGGTGGGAAGAAAATTTTAATTCTGACGATTTGGGAGTACTATTTTTGTTGTAAGGAGGGGACGTAATAAGCCTTCCCGAAGAGTGAAACCTATGCTCGGGCCCTCTCCGTGAGTAGCGGCGCTGCCGTGAAACTAATTAGTACACCACGATGGCAACTCAAAAATGCCGTCGATTCGACAGAAGAAGAATGGTCTATACAGAAAATTCTGCTTCAATTTTTTTTTGATGGCCCGCGGTAGCCTAGTTGTATGAGTAATGGTCTGCTGAGACGAGGTCTCAGATTCGATCCCAGGTTTTACCATGGCACACACCAAAGACTTTTCGAAGTTATGTGTGTATTTATCGCAGGTTTGGAGGACTGCCAATGCTTCGTTCTCTCGAAACCTTTACATTACGAATTCGATAGGAATTCATGCTAGTGCTACTAATAGTTAAAATTGAGGAGTGTTTTAGCTGAGTAGTACACATTATCTCGTAAAGGGGCCCATATACGGTACGATTCGTCTGTACGATCGATCTGATGAAAATCGTGACGATTGATCGCATCGCAAATGGCGCTCATACACGAAACGATTGGTCATTTATTTATTTGAAACTGAAATATAAACACGTGTTCTAATAATATCGTAACGATATTCATGAATGCATGGGTATTTGTTGCGATTTCCGATATCGTCTTCGATGAAGTAAATCGTTAACGATTTTGATATACACTATCGATTCGTCGTTTCGATCGGTCTGAAGCGACAGATCGTACAGACGAATCTTACGGTATTTGGGCCCCTTTATACTCTCAATATTAAGTGAAATAACTTACTTACTGTGTAAAGAAGTTGACGGTCAACATAGACAAACCGCGGTCATCGCGGACTGTGGCGTAGTCTACTCCGATTAGTTGCTTAATACCATTACCTGAAAGAATATACACTGACGGACTCATAAACTGCATCAAAGTAATAGACGACTTTGAAATAAATATTTTAACCAAGTATGCATACTTTCTATACAGATTTAAATTGAAACCTCTAGATTGGTTCGTGAACTTTAAAACAGCGTAGGGTCATATCTTTAAGTTTAAGTTTATGTACTGGAAAGGACCTTAAGACTTTTTTTGAAGAAAAAACAGAAATTTAAGAAAAATTGGTTTAATTAAAAAATTGGTTTTAACAATAGACACAAACTTTATGCAAGGGTTTATTTGTGTTTTAATAAGGTGTATTACCCCCACGTGCCCTTATTACGGATTCTAATCGGTTCCGCATAGATTTTATAAGGGTTTTTAAAAGATCTTGCGGAATATTGTCCCATTCTTCTGAAAGTGCTGTTCTTAGTGCTGCCACTGTCGTGGGCGAAGGGTTTCTCGCATATACAGCTCTTTTTAAATTGTCCCAAACATGCACGATGGGATTAAGATCCGGGCTGCGTGCTGGCCAATTCATTGTACGTATCCCAACCTCTTCGCAATAATGTTGAACTTGTGCAGCTGCATGCGGCCGGGCATTATCCTGCATTAAAGTAAAATTTTCGCCTATGAATCCCATGTAAGGCACCGCGTGATCTTCTAATATCTCTGTTATGTAGCGATGTGCTGTCAAACCCCCTCTATTACCGTTTTGACGGACCATGTCTATGAACACAAGTTCTGTTCGCCCGTTCATCGATATGCCACCCCAGACCATACATGAACCGCCTCCAAAAGGAACACGCTCCTCAATGCAACTTTGAGCATATCGCTCCCCACGTCGACGATAGACTCTTCTGCGACCATCTGCACCATATAAACATGTCCTACACTCGTCCGTGAATAATACAGAGGCCCACTGCTCTTCTGTCCAATTCAGGTGATGACGCGCAAATCATAAGCGAGCTTGTCTGTGAGCTGTAGACAACTTTGGACCATTTGCTGGTCTAAAAGGGGTAATATCCGCTTCCTTTAACCTTCTTCTTATTGTTCGTGCACACACGTTTACTCCACGCACTTCATTAAGCTCGGTTTTGATGTTAACTGACGTGAGGAAACGATTTCGCAGGGAAGTTATAACAATAAATCGGTCATCACGACCTGTGGTTGCTCGAGTTCTGCCTGTACCACGTCTCCTCCTGTAAGAACCTGTCTCTACAAACCTTCTGTATATTCTAGAAACCGTAGACTGGTTTAAATTTAAATTTCTACCAATCGTTCGTTGATCCAAGCCCTCCCGCACCAATGCTACAATTTGTGCCGCTTTTTCGGACGAAGTATCCATATTATGGTTCAAAAACTCTCGATGTGTTAAAAAACTAACCCAACAATTATGCTGGTAACAATAATTCAATTGACAAAACAAAAAAAATCAATGAGAATCAATTTAAAACTTTGCTATAAATAACACGCAAATCTGATACTACAAGTAAATTTTCTTTTCCCGGCTATATTCATTTGTTTTACTGCAGTTCTATTTTTAAATTTAATTTTTTTTTAAGATTAAGAGCCAGTCTTTCCATATTTATATAATTTAATCTAAAAAGTTTGCATACTTATTATAAAAAATCCTTTTAGACTAAACCTGAACTTTGATGCAGTTTATGAGTCCGTCAGTGTATAATAGAATAAAATAAAATAGAATATAATAAATCATTATTTACTAGAACATCACTAGGTAGGTAAGTACATCATGTTCTGCCTAAATTGGGCATGCAAATTTTCATTTTACACCATTTTAAAAACAACAGATTTATTCAGAAAAACATCAAAAAGATGGAACATTTCGGGGGCAACAGAGCAACGTGTGCCCTTAGCACGAAACTACTTTGAACCTGTGTGTGTGAAGCTAGCCAATCGTAATACTCCGTTCTCTTGATTCCTTTACCTTACAAATTAGACTTTCGTGCTAGGGCACAGAAGACATCGTGGAAATCTAAATTCACTAACACATAAGTTTTGAGGCTCTAGTTGCAGTTATCTAGCACTTAGCTTGGTATAAAGAATAGTGCAAAATGCAGACACTGCAAGAAGGACGTTGAAACACATATTGTGCGAGTGACACGACCTGGGAAGACAACGAATGGATCTTCTTGGGCTACACCAAACTAGAAGACATGCACTACAATTAAAAATAACCATCCTGATTGAGAAGGTTATCCCGCCTCAAAGATAGGTGCCAATTTGGGGTCGACACAAAGGAACAGGGTTGAAATGTCCGCGATAGCTCCTGAACACGCACCCCAAAATAACAATTATAATAACAATTCCCAAAAAGAAACTAACCTCGTGTTCAAATACCGTCCTGGACGTTAAGTTTTGTTGATATAATAAAGAAAAATATTGCATATATTGCAAGGCCATGATACAATAGAATCGAAACGTACCGAAGCGTTTAATTATTAATATAATTTAAATAATAAAATTAAAAAATAATCAATTACATAAAAGCAACTTAAATCATTTGTCAATTAAAAGTTATTACGTTATAATTGTTTATTTTATACAATTCAAAATTGCCTTTTTTGAGTGTGACGTTTAATAAAAAGTTACTAATTTGACTAGACAGTTATCATTACGTAAATGACGAGCACTGATTGGTAGGTTTGCCCGCAGTTGTAACATGAGTGCGAATTGCTAACTTAAAAGAAACTGGCATAAACAGAATTAATTTTGTTACTTACACTGACTAAACATGGCTGAAGTGGCCACTTTTGTTATAGGGTCCACAATGGCAGCAGCTTCGTTAGCGATTCCTTCCACCATATCTCCGATTGCTCTCAAAAGGCTAGCTGAAGCCATCGCTACAAACAACATCGGCACTATCGACAACACAAATGTACTCGCGGCCATCTTTGCTCGCGACGCTAAAAAAAAAACAAATATCAACAAACAATATTAAAAATATTTTTACTGATTGTACCTATTGCGAATTATTTTGTAATTTTTGATTATTTATTTCGAAGTTTCATTTGCTTTTTAGCAGCCATTAATTATAGAGTGTAAATATTATAAAACAATTCGCAATGGACTCCTTTTTGAGTTTTATTTCAATGTGTGATAATGGCATGACAGTGTACACTTACCGCACTTTGATACAGGTGGAAGATAGGTTGTACAGTCGGCGTCTAAAGTTGATCCAAAACGGAATAACAAGAGTAAGGGATTTTACAGAGCGTCTAATTGAACACTTATTGCAACAACGTTTCAAAAGTAAGTGATGAGTAAAGCCACCATGACGATTATAATAAAATTGCGCAATAAATTATATATTATTTTTGTCATATTTTAACGCAATATTGAACGTCAAGGTAACATTATACTCGTCGCTTACTTTTTTAAATTTTTCGCAATACTTACCTATGACTGTCTGTAGAATTTGACATACTATTTATGTGTATCAACTTTTAACGCCTGACTGTACTTTTCTTTGCACGAGTATGATAGCATCTGTTTAGATAATCTGTGGTACCTAGTAGGCCGAACCATTTCTTTTTCATCAAGGTATTTGACAAGCTACAATATGTCACAAATCTCAATAGATACATGTATATTATAAAAAAGTAAAGCGCGATTCACACAAGACGCGGGTGCGGGTCGAACGCAGGTCATTTTGTCATCCATTACCGGTTACATAATACAGTAAAAAAATAACTTTTTAAAGAAAACGGCGATGGATGGCGACTCGCACCCGCGTTATTTGTGAAATGCCCTTAATTGTGTTCTGACAGGAGTTTTTCTAACAACAAAGCGAAGGGTATTATGCCACTGCTACTTAATTATATTGAAATAATATAGGATAATTACTTCTTATTAATTTTATTTTATTTTATTAGTTAAGTATTATTTATTATATCAATACGCTAACCACCATCAGGTGGGCCGCGTGCTTGTCTGCTACCTAAGTGGTATAATAAAAAGAAAATAAAATATAATTATTCCGTTCTGCGTACGGACGTTGCCGATCCGGTTCGAATCTCAATGAAAGTAAACTAAGATCGAAATAATGAACTTTTAAAAGCTAATGATAAGGTCCCAGGTCTTAGAAATAGTAGATGACTCACTTGTTTCTTATATGAAGTCCAACAGGATGACTGATAGTCTAGTAGTCACCATCTGACTGACAAGAAGGCATCCATCTTTGTTTTTATATTTATGTGGTTATTCTAATCATGATACGGTCAAAATTTAAACAAATTTCAAGAGATATTAGATAGGTCCTTCTAAATTGCTGTTGATGTCATTTTTATCAGTATTTTATAATCAATAATTGATCTATTAGGGAGATCGTTAAACCATGATATTGACATTTAATGATATGACAGTTTCCAGCAGATATAGGGTGTTGAGAACACTCCCGAAAACAAAAACAGGGGATAAATAAATTGTGCTATTTTTTATTGATAGCAATACTTTTTTTTGGTAGATACCATGGTTTTAGAACCCTTTTATTAGTATATTTTTTATGTAGGATACGTCAAGAAAACACCCCGCCTGATGGTAAGCTCAAGGCAAAGTCTCAGGAAAGAGGGTCAACATTACAAACACAGTTACATTAGTACCTACAGTGCTACAGTGGTGGCACTCAGCTTGATGGCCTCATCAGATGCTTTTTCACGCCCCATACAGTATGTAATGCTATTCAAACGGTTTAAAAATCATGGCCGTTTTGTTTGAGGAAATTAGAGGAAACCCAATTTTCAGTACAAAGACAAAATGTTAGTAACATTTATGTATTTTTTAGGAGTGACAAATTCAAATTTTATGATTTTTTTTGTGTATGAGTGAGACAAGAGACAACATTAAGCAAACTGCAACTTTTAATAAATTTTTGAAAAGTGACAGCTGTAAGAAAATTATACGAATCATCAAAATGGATAGCATTTAGGAAGTACTGTTTTTGAAGATCGAATTATATTTATCAAGCGGCCAATAAAAACAAATTTAACACAGAGTTGTTAAATCTTGAAATCAATTTCCAAACAAAATATAAATAATGGAAATACGAACTTAATCTGTAAGAAATTCGGTATTATCATATGTAAAGACCTACTACCTATTATGCCGGGAACTACATCCGCGATGGCGCAGATTACCCAAATTGACGGCAACTAGAACGCCATTAGTGATTTTTTTTACATTTACTTAAGTATGTACTTACACTTACATTAACAATCTATGTAGATTGCAATTGTTTTTATAAAGTTGGGTTCTTCAATAAGGGTTTCTATTGTTTCTACAGAGTCGGCAACACGAATATGACGCCACTGATGTACCAAACCTCCATAGTCACGGTGACCACTTTCCATCAGATAGGCCGAGAGCTTGTCTGCCACCTAAGTATTATAAAAAATAACTCATCTCTCTCTTTATTAAATAACTAAGGGCTTTCTGAAACGGTCTACGTGAGATGGCAGCTCTGTAGCGTCGGGTCCACGCGAATTGTAATTTTCTACATAGGTACTTTTGGTTTATCTATTCCTAAAATCATTCCTTTTGGAATATCTTTGATTAAAATGCTACAGCGTTGTGCATTGCCTATGTGTGCAAATAAAATAGGAGGAGAACAACTTTCAATGAGCTTTTTAATGTTGTTTTTGAACTCAATCTTCAGTTCGGCGACCTTTTTCTGACCTTAATCCATAATAAAATCAATAACACTTCCAAATACAATAGGGTAATGGCTTCTTCAGTGATTTCCTGCTACGGCACCCACCCACTGTTGGAGTTATTTCATGCACACACTGTTTAACAGGCTGACAGAGTGGTCAACATAAATAGGACTGTGTTCTCTTAGCAGCCGCAGATATGGACGCCATTTTCAAGGGGCAGTCTTCAATTAACCTTGAAGGGTTCAGGGTAAATCTACACTAATATAATAGGCTAGGAATAGGAGGAAAAAGAGTTACATTGAAAACGAAGGGGTTACATATGTTTGTACCTATAATGGGTACATTCGATTGATACCAGTCTCATTACCAAAGTCCATGGGGTCGGGCCAGTCTAACGAACGTACTAAACTTGGGAGTAAGCTCGCCTTTACTACTGAATCACCGACGACGCGACGCTCCGTAAAGTACAATTTTGCATAAGTAGTAGGTTGAGACGTCTGTAGACCACATCCGTCCACCTATAAAACCAGAAGATGAACACCATAACTTACAGGGTGGAGTGAGACAGGGGAATATTATATTCCCTAAATTATTCACCATCACTCCTGGAAGCGGGAGGACATGAATTGAATTGGTAAACAATACATAAACAAGCTGTTAAGCACCTGCATAAATACTAATAATTATACTGAGGAAGAATGACGTAGAGAAAATTATGTCCAGGCGTTTTAATGACTTTTGTAAATAACTATAAATCGGAGTAAGAAAGAAAGAATTTATTTTGATCATAAGCATGGTAGAATACAGATCTTTAAATTATGTAACAGTACAACATATTTAGCCGCAGTATGTGGTATGCGAATAATAATACAACTTTGTTTCTGCAAGGAGCTTTTACCACGTAGTATTTATTAATCTGTGCTTATACCTACTTAATGTTGTTTAAAAAATTGTTAAGGTAAGAGAGTACATAAGCAGTAGGTAAATCTTTACATTAACGACATGATGAATAATTATTATAACGCTAAAATTAGGACAATTTGCAACTATCCAGCCAATCAGTCAAAATTACTGACTTATTTCGTTAATAGTGTTTCAACTTCAACTTCATAAGATGGCTTCCACTCACTGTAGCAGGCGAGACGCCAATGTCAAGTTTTTCAAGAAAATCTACCAGAGCTACGATAGTCATGCCACTGAAGTTTCATTTGTCTGCACTCTGTCCCCCACGAGATCAGGTAGGTAGTAAAAATTAGAACGTGTGGTTGGATTTTAGGGAAAGGTAGAATTGAAATCCCAAATGAAAATAAAAATCAATATGTACCTACTTACTAAGGATTTTTTGAGTGTTTGATAAGTGTGAATCATTGATCAAGTAGGTGGGTAATAAACTGGGCAATATAGGTAGGTAGGCACCTACATAATTCCCAGTCATTATGAAAAATGCCTAAGTAGAAGGTACTCACTTAGCCATAGAGCCTATTATTCATAATGCCCGCATTAATCACTACCATTCGTATGTACTTACCTATAGCATGCATACATTTTGTATACCTACCTTTCGTACCTACTGTACCTGTAAATAGGTGTTTATAAAATAAAACGATAATAAATAAAATCATTGTAGTTTTATTACTCACGAAATATAATAATTAAAAACCTTTTGATCGATTTTGAATTGTTGTACTAGCTTTTTAGTAAAAAAAAGCCAATGAATAAAACATTATCTGAACAGTTATATCAAACGAAGTATTAAAATTAAAACTTAGGCATTAAAAAATAGTTCAGCCTTATCAAAAAAAAGATCTTTTCCTTTGTTGTCATCAGTGTGGACAGCACTGCTCAGGTGGTCGGACGAAGGGCTTACGTCGTTGGGGGATCTGTTTACTTGTATAAACATCCGAGAGCCGCCCTTCGGTCAAGGAAAACACACGGGAATGTAGACGCAACGTCACCAACCTATAGGTATATCCTAAGAACATAACAAGTCAACGACGACGGTACAGTTACACAGAAATACTAATGCAAATAAAAAGACATCCCTGCGACGCACGAACGCTCGGAAGGAGCAGGTGGCACTGGGCAGTGCGCCAGGATGTGCGCGGCGTGAGTACTTAGTTGTCTTCGATCTCCTGCTCCTGTTCCTCGTCGAACTCTGCGTCCTCGTCGGCGGTGGCCTCCTGGTACTGCTGGTATTCGGACACCAGATCGTTCATGTTGCTCTCGGCCTCAGTGAACTCCATCTCGTCCATACCCTCGCCAGTGTACCAATGCAAGAAAGCCTTGCGCCTGAACATAGCGGTGAACTGCTCAGAGATACGCTTGAACAGCTCCTGGATAGCGGTCGAGTTACCGATGAAGGTAGCCGCCATCTTGAGGCCGCGGGGTGGAATGTCGCACACGGCGGTCTTCACGTTGTTGGGGATCCATTCGACGAAGTATGATGAGTTCTTGTTCTGGATGTTGAGCATCTGCTCGTCAACCTCCTTCATGGACATGCGTCCACGGAAGATGGCGGCCACGGTGAGGTAACGGCCGTGGCGCGGGTCACACGCCGCCATCATGTTCTTGGCGTCGAACATCTGTTGTGTCAGTTCGGGCACGGTGAGGGCGCGGTACTGCTGACTGCCGCGGGACGTGAGAGGAGCGAAGCCGGGCATGAAGAAGTGGAGACGTGGGAACGGAACCATGTTGACGGCCAGTTTACGGAGATCCGCATTCAGCTGGCCAGGGAACCGGAGACACGTCGTCACGCCGGACATGGTGAGCGAGACCAGGTGGTTGAGGTCGCCGTACGTGGGTGTGGACAGTTTGAGCGTGCGGAAGCAGATGTCATAGAGAGCCTCGTTGTCGATACAGTAGGTTTCGTCTGTGTTTTCAACTAGCTGGTGTACTGATAGTGTGGCGTTGTAAGGTTCTACTACTGTGTCTGACACTTTTGGCGAAGGTACAACTGAGTATGTGTTCATTATTCTGTCGGGATATTCTTCTCTAATTTTGGAGATAAGTAGTGTGCCCATACCGGAACCGGTGCCGCCGCCGAGCGAGTGTGTGAGTTGGAATCCTTGTAGGCAATCGCATGACTCTGCTTCTTTGCGTACGACGTCTAATACTGAATCTACGAGCTCTGCCCCTTCCGTGTAGTGACCCTTGGCCCAGTTGTTGCCAGCTCCAGACTGTCCGAACACGAAGTTGTCGGGCCTGAAGATCTGTCCGAAGGGTCCTGAGCGAACTGAGTCCATGGTGCCGGGCTCAAGATCGACGAGGATGGCGCGCGGCACGTACTTGCCGCCGGAGGCCTCATTGTAGTATACATTGATGCGCTCCAGCTGCAGGTCTGAGTCGCCATGGTAGGCGCCGGTGGGGTCGATACCATGTTCGTCCGAGATGATCTCCCAGAACTGAAACAACGAAACCGATATTCATTACTCAAGTAGAAACACTGTCTAATTCTTAATAAGTATGGGTATGTATTAGTTATCGTATTATTAGCACAAGGCAGGTTAGCCAACCCATTACTTGTAAGGTAATGTGTGCGTTAGATGAGTCACGGTCGCCACGACGACGGGTTCGCAACAAACGTCGACTCCTAGGGCGTCGCCACGGAATTAACATATTTACGAGGCAGCCATTTATCGATCCAACCCACTGCCATAAAGGTAGAGAGACAATTTAAACCGCGTCTTGAATCAATGCAGTATAATTGCTGCAAAAAATGGCCGCCTACTTTCGTGTTTATATTATGTTGCCTTATAAGTGCAGAGCGCAACAAGTTTCTCGATTCGCCTGTATCAATACGTCAATCATCGGGTCATGTTCAATCAAAATCATTTATATTTTAAGATGTCTGCGTGACATTTTTAGGACGATATATTTCTTTGTATAGATATATAAAACATTGATCGTGCAATTAAAAATTAAACAGTAAAGATTATCTCTCGAATCAATGGACGGGTTTTCTAGTTAAATGAAACTCAGTGAACGGATAAGATCTCTGTGTGTTGACTCATTTGTGGAGAGATTATTAAAGTAAAGATTTTAATTCTAGTCACGTAAGTAGTTTTAATTACACTACTTTTCACAGGCTAGCAACCAGAACAATAGGCAGTATATATCCTCTATATAGGACCAACTATATACTTTGAAATAACACGCGAACTATTCACCATTGACAATTTTTAAGTCTACAAGCATGATCGAACCGAAATAATAAACAAATGTTAAAGGAATTCACGATTTTATAAACAGATAAATTTTATCGAGTATTCTATCGATATTTATGACTAGATAATTCAGATAGTTGATAATAAAAATGTTTCGTGATATTGGTGGTCAAGGCGCGATAAATTCACGCCCCGACTTCATCTTAACGAAATTTTATAGCGCCTTGTTGGTAGGGATATCTGCAGAATGCATAATATACCTTCATAAGAAGCGCATAAAGGCTCAAAATTTTAGTCATTTATTTTGTACTATAAAAGCACTTACAAAATGTCAAAATAATAATATAATATAGGTTGGTTCATTACTAAACAACAGAACTTTGATATACCTAGTCAATTTGGTTGTTGAGGTCCCATGGCAGGCGTTTCACGGAAAATACCGGAATTCAGCCGCATCTTAGACTAGAATATACCTAGTTACCCTCGAAAATCATATCTCATCGTCATAACCGTAAGTCATTTGGACTTTATGACCAATTTGCGAGACTTTATGACAAGGAAAGTCGATCGATATGCGAATCACGCCACCATAAGGAGGTCAACGCGAAAGAAACCGCGGGATTTGTGTGGCTCGTAAAATCGTGGAGTGGCACGGAGACAATCGCGTGTGGCTAACAATTATGGTCGTTGACATGCAAATAAGTATGAAAGTTTCTTTAAAACAGCTTAGATGTTCTTATTGACGATATTTTCGGGTCACAGTTAAGAAATGTACCTAACTAGTAACTCGAAAACAGTCTTTGTAATGATTTCTTCTAACAATTAGGATGCTGGTTCAAATTCAATTATGATCGCAAAACAAAACGCTTCGACGGGACTCCGACCAGCGCCACGTTTGAAACATTCCAAAGTCTATACAACCAGGAGCAATGGTGGAAGCCATCTACTGACCGAGGGAAAATTACCTACGCAGATATCACTGGGAGAGAAGGAAACTTCGAAATAAAACCCTGTACCAACTCTTCTAGCTACCGTGGAAATACTAGGCCAGAGCCTTCCAACGTTCGGAGAGGCCTATGTTCATAGTGGAATGCGATAGGCTGATAGATTGATTGAATAACCACAGAGTGCTTTCTTACAATAAAACCTCAATTCTTACAAAAAATATTAGTAGGATGTAGGACTGTTTTTTCCTTATAGTAGGAGACAGACGATTATAATATCGAGTAAGACCGCCGTGGAAGATTGGCTACCGGAAACATATGCTCCAGGAAGTGACAGATGACATATATGTTGGGAATCAAAGCTCTAGAAGTGGCGGAAAGGGAACGGCAGATGACCCCTGTCCGTTAATAGGCGTTGAATTTAGTAATAAAAAGTAATTGATTTTTTTTAAATATGGAACATACGAGTGATGTGAGAGTGAACGAAAGACTGAAGGGGAATGAGGAAGGAGACGGACAGGTGCGAGAAGAAACGAGAAAGGTCGTCCTGCCGCGGATGCGCATTTTATTATTTCAAAAAAAGAATGCATTTAAAAACATTTACTTTATGGTACTTTCTGGATAACAGATCCAGAAAGTACCATAAAGTAAATGTTTTATTTTTTCTAGCAGTGTTTGTTTGCGCGTGTGAGCTTAGTGGTAGTTACGGAAAATATTGAAGTTTAGCGGCATCGCAATTATTATACTAGAAAACGGACGCCAAACTAAGGCAAAGGCCTCGAATACAACGCAAAGACTAGGATCCTTTTAATTATTATGTTTATCTCGTATTGCTGTACATTTTGAAGTCTGACAACATTTAAGAGACTGACTAAACGCAAGATTACGCATATGATGAGACATTTTTACGACAGAATATATCACCGTTGCATTTTTCGAGAACACTTTAAACATTTTCTTTTGAAATGAATGAAATGATGTGCTTTTGGTTCACGGTAAATATTCGGAGAGTGGGCACGGAGCCAAACACTGGAGATTTCGCTTCCGACATTCTCGAAACGATCAATAACGAGATGTTTCATGTTTATTTTTTTAAATTTCTTTTTTTGAATGAGTTTGAAAACATTCTGGTTTTAATTATGAGGAGAAATTGCTAAGTATTTTTAAAAGTATGGAGGAAATATTTTTAATAATGACATCAAAATACTGGGTTGGTTCCCGATGAAATAGATTAGGACCACACATTCACCCCATCTCTTCCCGATGCGATTAAGAGGAATGTTCTCTATCACGCAATAAACACAGCCCATAACAGAAATGCCCGTTTGACGGTAATGCGCTCTTCCCTAATTACGTGGAACCAAAAAACATTTAGCGAAGTTGCAAGGATAACATTTTCATTGCCTGCATTGACGTTGTCTTGCACATATTTAACCCCTTTTATTTTCCCAAATATTGCTATGACAAACTGACAAAGTCATCGGATATGTATGAGGGATAGCCAGTCAACGCGAACAACAATGGAAATGACCTGTAGACTTTTTCACTTTTCCCATAAACTGGGACTAACTCCCTCATGTACCAGCTGCTTGCCGCGGCAATAGACTGAATATAAATACGGCAATCAACTTTTAAGAACTGTTATTATTTGATTAAAAACTATTCAACTAATTACAAAGATACGTATTTGCTAAATTGGTTAAATGTATATAATTGCTAAATGCTCGGTAAGTAACTGAAAACAGTTTAGTCAATTAGAAAACTGTTTTAATAGCTAGTTTAAGATTATCACTTATCTCAAAAAACTTCTTTTATATGTACATATATTACTAATATTACTATTGGTCGTGTCTGTACGTTGCTGAGAAAGAATATCACCATAACATCTCTTCAGAAGGGTTCATTCCAACTAAGTGTGAAAAGGAAACTTGAGATAAAACCCTGTACCAACCAGCTTAAAAACAGGGTAGTATTTCAGAGATGTTCTAATGGTTGTAGGTTTAATTAAATAAATAAATAAATAATAATAGGGCCCTATACACCAACATTTTCTGTACTTCCTACAAGAGTAAGATGCAAACCCTATTCCTATTTCCCACTAACAACCTCCTCCAGTTACAGGGTTAAACGTGATATTTTAAATTGGAATGGCTTACATAAGGTGGGTTCTATGAGGCACTTGCCTCGTACCCTGGCTGACCCAGGGTCACTCTGGTTTCGCGATGGCTCCCTAGGGTATGCAAGCCACGATGTCTTCTATCTTGTCCCAGGAAAGGGGGGCACGCAAATTATCAACTACGAAATGACGATTTTAGTGGTAGTTTTTTTTAATTCATCTTGGCAACAATATATAATAACTTATTCAAGTCAGACAGGTAAACTGTTATTATTCATCTACCTAATGGAGTCTCCCTACGTAGGCAAAATAGTGTGATAAACTGTCTTTTTTAATTTATGGCACGTCAATTTGACTTCACCTCGCCTGACGGTAAGATAAGCTTTTTCACGACCCGCTTAAAGGACCCGGGAATTTAGGAAGAAGGAAACACGTGCGCTGGTAAGGAATTCCAAGACTTAATGGTGCGGCAGAGGAAAGACTCACTGGATTTTCATATTATGTCAAAAACTAAATTGTAAACAGTATAAGTGGTTAGGTAATGTTTTAGCATGGATTTCACTAGATTAGTTAAAATCCGATCAACTAAACTGAGTTCGATATTTCAATGAAAATATGTAGTAGACCTACCTAGTCAAAAAACGCTGGGAACAACAGATGTTTTAGAACGTCTAGAAAGAAACCTTTTGTAGGTCGAAATGTAACCTAAAATATTATTATTCTAATGTGGTTCAATGGCGAAAAGGAGTTTATATCCTATCATTTGAGTTATAATATTTATTTACCTGCAAAATGACCTCTTACGAAAGATAAGTTATTTTTAAACATCAACTCGCATTTCCTCGCTCCGAATATACGTCATAGGATAGTTTCCATCGTAAACAAGAGGTTTCCTACGAACGTGTGCTAACAGCGGTGCTATTTCGGCTACCGCGGAAGAATAACGGTCATCGAACCTACGACTACGCGTACCTAACTGCTTTTTACTATTTAAATTTCATAATTAACTTTCTGCAGGTTAAAACTCGCATAAATTAATCGAGTCTCATCATTGCTATTCTTTAAAAAAACGTTTAAAAGCTTTATATCGACAATCAAAAGCAATGAATTTTCATTTATACAAAGAAACATACCTATTCAATTCAAACTTTTTGAATTACACAACATATAATGGCGGGTCGAACCATAGGTATACCTACCTCTATAATTATTTTTATTACTTTTTCAACCCGCGGGAGCAGCTGTCGTCACATTTGGCGGATAAAACATCGGCTTTGAATTTTGAACGTTACGAATGGAGGCCTACGATTGGCCGACCCTTATCATAGGACGCACAAACGACAACCTTGAAGTTCTTATTCAAAACATACGTCCCTTTTATAACGGTTTTTTTACTGCGATTGGAATATTGCGCTATTGGAATACAAATCTTTTTTTTTTCAACGAGTCTTATAAGACAGATCCATCTAGAATCTGGCGAATTCTTTCGTACAAACCGGATTGGAAACAAGGGCTCTTTCGTACGCAAACATCGAATAAGAATACTAGTAAGACCGGTAGTTTAACTGGAAAACAAAGAATTTGATAATAATTCGCCCTCCGATTCGCAACATAACACGTGGAAGGCGACGACTCGAGACGTTTCTCACATATCGATCGATATACCAATATTACGTAGGGTGCGGCTTTCGCCAGTCTGCGAATTTACATTATTATTCATACAGACTAATCTGAAACGTATGCGGTGAGAACGAGCGAAAAAATGACATGACACGAAATACGGTCCAACACTCGAAAGTCGGACCACGCCCACAGCTCAGAACAATGACAATTCCTAAGTTGACGTTAATTAACACAATTTAGACATTATTTGAGCGAATTGATAAAGGAAATAGTCGTCAATTGTTTTATTTTTCAAGTCGTGGCGTGAGGCCGGCGTCACAAAATGCCGGCCGCTGTGCTCACGTTCGAATTATAAAGTACGAAAACAATAGAATAATAATCTTACCTTGGCTCCAATCTGGTTACCGCACTGTCCGGCTTGGATATGCACGATTTCCCTCATTTTGTTTTATGTGAACTTATATTACTTAGTTAAACTATAAAAATGTATTTTTCTGCTCCGCACGCACCACGTACTCTCGTGGTCGCTTGAAGAATAATTTTATTCCGTTTTGTTCGATCGACCTAAGCTACGGATGCGATAAGGATGTGGCCACGCTAGTAGTAAATACTATCGATAAAAATTGACGCATTGCGACATTCTTGATTCTTTAAATCATATTCAAAGTTTTGCTAAAATATTAATTTAGAAAACAAATTGTAGAAAATAAAAAAGAATAAGTATTATGTTGTACAGTTCTAGAACAATGTTTTTATTACAAGTTTTGAAACAAAAAGCATATGAATCATTACAAATATTATAAATTTCGGGCCATAGGGATAGTCACTAGGTGCGACTAGTCGGTCTTACTGGTGGGATCGTACCCACGATCCTACTAGTAAGACCGACTAGTGGCACCATTGGGGAATTTTTTCCTTCGTGGTCCCAGAGCTCTAAGGAAATCTAAATTTTATTTCGTACCTATCACAGCTCCAGTGGGACAACGGTAAGTTCAGTTTACCCCTGTTACCACCAATATGACTCTCCAGTGGGACCACGGGAAATGTGCGACGTGGCACATACATACCAATGACTTTTCGATGCTTTCGAAGTTATGTGTATATTTATCGCAGGTTTATAAGTGCCCGGTTAATGGCAATAGGCTCGCCACATATTGGGACTTAAACATAAACTGGCGAAATGTGGGTGCGAGCACCTCTCTCTGCATACCCCTTCGGAGATATAGGCGTGAGTTTATGAGTTTTGTTTATGTTATTGACATGTGTCATGTACGAGATTGAAACATTATTTTCACTTTTGTGCACAACTCCATATAGAGGAAGTATTTATATACGGTAAACCCCCGTTAATGCTCAGGGACCTGGGATAGATTTTTTCTCCGTGATGCCACCAGTGTGGTCGTACTAGTGAGCCCATGGGGAAACACTTATAAAATTAACACAAAAAATCTTGAGAATCTAGATACTGAAAAAAACCCCCGACACAAAACTACCCCCGAAAAGTAGAAAATAAATAAAATATACGCTGTCGTGTCGGGGGACCTACATGTTTCAGAAACGATTCAGGGTCCACCCACACGACAACGCATATATTCTTTATTTTTTACTTGTCGGGAGTAGTTTTGTATGGGGTATTTTTTAAATTTCAAATTTTAATTTTTTTTAAATTTTTTTAATTGATCTCCTTGTCAAGCCCTTTCGTTTGATACCCATATTGACGGACTAGTTTTGGAAGTTAATTCACTAATTTGGCCAACTTGGAATTTGATTGGAAATAATTTAATTATAGTGTATCGTACTCTATTAGTCAAGTCATTTTTTACTTCGGAGGTTATAGCAATAAATGATGGTATTGGGTTGTGTATAAAAATGTTTTCTTTAGAACGTGCACGCTATTGTTGATGTGAGTATAATGTACGGGCTGCTCTTTACATTATTCATTAACAATAGAACATGCGCACTGCAATGGTCCTTTGTGTCCATCATAACCAAATGTTACAATACTGTAATTATTTTTATGTTTGCGCGGCATAATTCGGCTACTTGCCTGCTATCCACTTGCTCAAATCACCCTGTCCACCTCGATCTCCACCTCTATTTTTCATATTTAATTTTATTCTCCCTTTAATATTAAATTCGAAATATTATATTTTATTTTCAAGTCAATGTAGTATCGATAGCTGATGTCGATATGTACACGACACTACGCTTTGTAGCCGTTCTCCTATTGGTCGAACAGCGCCATGTTACAATCAAGATAGGCAACCTAAGAAAAACATTTGGCGTCCTATTTTCGAGTTAATTAACTTTTTCTTTATTTTTTCTGATACATCAAGCTTCTAAATATTGTATTATGAACATTTTAAGCTTATATATACGCTAGTGTTTTCTCATTTCACAATTATATGCAATAAGATACCATATTTTTAACTGTGAGTCACATATGTATCTGTATCGATTTATGATGTTGGCAATGGTTTGCATGCCGGGCACTCGGGCACGTTAACGGGTCGTCTCACCGGCCGGCCGGCGAAAAAAGAAATCGCGACTGTATTTTAGGCAGCATAAAATTTAAATTCGCACAGACTATTATTATTTGTTTAATATAAGTTAGTTAGGTACTTACATTAACATTATTTTGTTTATTGTACCATAAAATGTAAACAGGTCACTATTTAATAATCATTTTTCTCGGACCTAGCTACTATTGTTTTATTATCCTTCTAGTATCAGCCAGCCTAGTTACTTCCTTCCTGTTATATTAATATTAATTAATACGTAGGTACCTACCTTATGTAGGTGCTGAGTCAAGCATTAAGAAAAGTTACTTCTCTTTTTCATAAATAATCGTCAGATCGTGGTTGATTGCAGTACAGCATATTGCAAAATTACGTTGGTACATAGGTGCCTACCGGCATGGATAGGCTGTACTGCGCCTTCCTAGACCTACCTTAATGGTTAAGTTTTTAAATGTCGATAAAAAATACAAATGAAGAATGAAAATAATTGTAGTGTTCCTTTTTTAAATCGATAGGTACCGTCAAATTCCCTAAATTCGCCTGGGTTTTGACACTTTTTTTGACATATCTTCAAAGTTTAAAGGCGATTAAAGTCATACTGTCAAAAAAACAAAATGACATATCTCCATCTACCGTTTAAATCATCTATGGTTCCAAATTTATGGCTGATTTGCCTATAAATGGGTTTTGAAAGTGATAGGCGAGATTAGGGCAATTTTCTTAAATTCGCCTGCATCATGTAAAAGTATCAAAACGTTACATTTTATTTAAAATACTGCTTACTAGCTTTAGAGTAAGCAATTTTAGAAGGCACAGACGAATAAAACATTTAAATAAACCGCTTTAAGGTTGATTTTTTTTTTAAAAACCTGTCATAGGCGAATTTAGTGTCCGTTTTGAAGCTTTTCCATACATTGGTTGGATTGTTGATAGGGCTGTCAATATTTTTTGAATTCATCTAACTACAAAATAAATGGTGGTTAGCTGTTTCTAGCAAAATAAAACAATGTTTGTTACTTAGCTTTTTAATGTGGTATAAAAATATATAACACAATACAGACCTTACCTTTTAACTAAAAAATGTATTTAGCTTGGAATCTAAGAAGGTAAGTATATTTTGCTCTTTCGAAAGCCTAAAAGCTAATGTAATAAATGATGATCACCAACTTTTGACCATCAACGATTTGGCCTGAAACATATTTTGTAAAATATCAAAAAATAAACAAATTAACTTAATTATGAATACCAGTTAGATAGGATTAAATTTTATGTTATGACAAACAAACGAGCCCAAATGCCAATACTAATGATGGCCCATAATTACCATAATCTCCACCCCCACAAACCAAGCCGAAAAGCTCTCAAAAAAATACATTCAAATCAACGAACACGTGTAAAAATTTTCGTTTCTATTTCATTTTAACTGATCGCTAGCCCAAAACACGTCAGACACACACATACGAAAGTAAAATTGTACGGATACAAAATGTTTCGCTTACTTCATTCGCTCGGTCAAACTATGTTGAAATTGACAACCCTAGGCCAGGCGACTTTAGGTAACAAGATGGCTCCCAAATCCCCTTCATAACATTTATTTAAATTTCTCCTTTTAAATTCATACTAGACACAAAAGCCACTGTCATATGAAACAGGATTAAAAATGGATTACTATAAAATTACCAGTATCAGCTTACCTTGTCTATATCACTGCTTAAAACTAAAGTTAAATCACCGACAAAAAAACACGTGGTCTTCCCGCTGTGAAAAAAGTGCACTAGTTACGAACAGCGTGAAGTTAGCTTCAATTTTCGCACAGAATCTTGCCATAGATGAAAAATACTACATAAATAGTTGTTTTATGCAGAGCCCGGTCTAAATTTGAACTGGCAATTTCAACTTATTTGAAATTGGGCGAATATAGGGAACACAGGCGAGATTGAGGAGTTTGACGGTACCTATTTTAATCAAAATTCGAAGATCAGAATTCGTTTATTGTGTATTTTTTTATATAAAAAAGGTACCTAGTTAAAATCCTATTTATTTTCCGGCATTATTTATTATTTTAGACATCACAGTTTTTTGAGTTAAGCTTGTACAGTGACAAAATCTCTTGAAAAAAAAACCATCGCTCCCTATCTCATCTCTTTGAATTTAAATTTGTTATATAAGTAAGTAGGTACGTAAGTGCAGTCAGCTAAAAAAATGCTGAACCCTTTATAATAACATAATATCTGTAGGTAGTAATTTCGACTGCAGCAGTTAGCGTAGGTTCGATGTCTATTTGCATTGGTCTGAGTGTTACCGTGTATTGGAGAGCTCGTTTAGCTGTCGGGCCCAGTTGTAAATGATTATTTATATAGGTTGGGGAAATAAGTGAAACGGTTCACATACCTAGAGAGCTGATCAGGATCACCGGTCTCGTTAACGGCGTCTCCACTGAGGTAGGTAGAGAAGAGAGTCATCTTCAAAGAGATGCCCCGGGTCTGCCGGGGTGCGAGAGATATGTCATGTATAATCTCACCTCCGGCAATCAAGGACCCATAGACGGCGTGCGTTTTAGTCGGTCCGACATAATCATCTCCACCTGTTTTTGCCTGATGTTAAGCTGAAGGAAAAGTCTCATGAAAGAGGGTCACTATTGCAAACTCGTTCAGTGCTACAATGGTGGCGCTCAGCTTGACGGCCCCATCAGATGCTTTTTCACGCCCCGCTTAAAGGACCCGGGACTGTAGGAAGAAGGGAACACGTGCACCATAGCATAACATGCACATAAAGTTAGTAGTAAATAAAATCGCTGATTCCATGCGGTATGCGCCAAATGATAACAAGTTGGCACGTGTTTACCCGGTTATTGGCGCAGTGACGCAACTGCCGGCAACCGGGCGCGCCCGGTCGTTGCACTGGGAACGAGGCGCAAAATAATAACATATAGAAGTTTTATCTCATGAATTTTGCATATATATAACATTAAACTTACACACAATGAATACTAATAGTTTACTAAGTTGTTAGTTTATTACTGAATTAGGGGCAAGGAACAAAAAAAATATCGATCTAGTATTTCCCATAGGCGAAAGAGTTAAAGAGTTTGATTGTTTCCGAGTCCTAACGTCAACGTAAACGTCAAACGTCCATAGGCCACGGTAACCACTTTCCATCAGGTGGGCAGCGTGTTTGTCTTCCACCTAAGTAGTATAAAAAACCATTGGGAATGGGGAATCCAGGGGGAATGGTAAGATATGAAGGAAGAAACGAGGAAGTCGAGAGGAGACGAAGCATTGTATAAGATGACTATGTCTCAAAATTGTGATTTCTAAGTTGATGGTTTAGACAGACGATGTTTTTAAACGAGCCCAAGGGCTATAGACAAGGTGACATTCTATTGACGGAACCGCGTCTATTTTTTTCATTTTATAAACTCACGCCTATATCCCCGAAGTCGTAGGCAGAGGTGCTAGCTGGGCGCATTTCGTTTAGGTCCCAATGTAATAGGTGGCGAGCCTATTGCCATTAACCGGGCACTTATAAACCTGCGATAAATACACACAATACATAACTTCGAAAACCATGGAAAACTCATTGGTGTGCGCCATGGTAAACTCGTCTCAGCAGTCCATTACCCATACCACTAGGCTACCGCGGCGGTACTACAAGCGCGCGTCTATACGGACCGTTTTCAATTCGTAATCAATTGATTACTTGACACACTGCGATGATTTTAATAATAAAAATATATGAATTTCAAGTCACACAGATTCAAATTTAATTAATTTTTCGTAGTTAAGTATATTACAGATTTATTTCAACCCTATATTTTACTAAGCAATTCCATTATCGTGTTTACGAATAGAATTTCACTGTCTAGAGGCCAAGGATTGCATGAAAAACGAAAAAAGGATTGTAAGAAGGACTGCAACTCGCTTCTCCGTACCTAGGGTCTAGATGGGGACACCGTGGCCCTACACCCGAAGGGTCTACCCGTGGTGCGAAAGGTATGTCTTGTATTATTCCGCCTCCGGCAAAGACCCAAAGACAGCGAAAAAAAAGGTGCACGATAAAAAAAAAAGTATTGTAAGAACAGGGAAACACGTGTGCGTGTAGTGTAGAACCGTGGTAGAACATTCTAGTTCTTTTTTATACGACAAAGAATGAAGTATCACTACATAGTATAAAACAAAGTTGCGTTCTATGTCCCTATGTCCCTTTGTATGCTTAAATCTTTAGAACTACGCAAAGCCACCGTAAACACTTTCCAACAGGTGGGATGTGTGCTTGTCTGCCAGTTAAGTGATATAAAGAGTCCATCTACACTTTCACTGTAATATTTTTACATGTTGTCCATTTGCTCCTTGTCAATAATACTCAAAATATAAATAAGTAATGAATCGCTGAAGTTGATAGGTAAGCTGACGGTCCGACCATCTGTTCGTCGGACGATGTACGATTTTCTCTGCATTGCATCGACATCTCGGCGCCGAGGCTGTCTGGCGGACATCTTACATTGGACTATATACATTGCGCGGACCCACATTTCGCCAGTTTATGTTTAGGTCCCAATGTAATAGGTGGTGAGCCTGGTTATGCAGTGGCGGATTTACCAGGAAGCAAAGGAAGCAATTGCTTGGGGCCCGGCTTGGAGAGAGACCCCAAAATTGTAATTTTTTTTAAAATGTATTCGAAAATGTAAAAATAATTAAAAATATTAAAAAAATAGAAATAACATAAAGACAAGCTTCGAGAACTTGACTTTGATGATATATTATCTATCAATTTACGACTGAAAAAAGTAGAAAGAAGTTGTAATATAGTAGAATTTTTATTATGGTTCAAAGAATGTATTAATTTTGCTAAATTAATCTGTTTTTTTTTTGTTATTTAAAAAGAAGAGGGGGGGGGGGGGGGCGGTTATTTTAAAACGAGAGCCTCAAAAATCAGTTGTTGCTTGAGGCCCCGTTGGAGGTTAATCCGGCACTGTTGTGTGGTTATGTTATAAGCTTGCGATAAATACACACATTTCTGCATCCGTTCCAAATTCGAAATTTATATTTATTCCCGCTTCTATGTATTTTTCTATGAAAGTATGTAAGTATGTTTTTTTAAACAGTGTTTGTCTATACATAGAACAAGCGAGCCATAGACAAATATATAACTTTTGAAACGAGCAATGTATAAAACCATTACCAACCTCACCATCATCCACTACCAACTACCAACATTACAATACTAATAATTTCGTAAGTAAATCCATCGAGTGCCTGACTCATGCACTTTCACGCCGCCATTGATCGCCTCTATATGGGGCTTACTTGTTTTGTAATCGAGCGTAAAAGGCTATAAGATACCACATTACTTATTAAAAGATGAATAAATAAACTTTAATTTATACTTTACGTTATTTGAAATGAGATAACGTTTCTATTATGGCAATAATTAGTTCCTGATGCAGGCCATCCATAACTTACATTATTAATACTATAAGTGCGAAAGCAGCGCTGTCTGTCTGTTACGCTTTCACGCCTAAACCGCTGAATCGATCTTGATAAAATTTGGTACAGAGATGGAATAGAGCTTGAGAAAGGACATAGGCTACCTTTTATTACGAAAAAGGTGTCAGTCAGTGAGCAGTCTGACTGGGGAAGTACTACTCCACCCTACAGAATACCGCGGCTAATAATAACCTTGTGTTGTGTTTCCGGCGGTGAGGAGGGTAGCCAGAGCTCACTGGAGAGGTTTTGTGTGATCAGTGGAAAGAACAAGCAACCCTCATTTTTATTAACCAACACAGAGACTCTCTTAACCTTCTCCTCTCCCCCCCCCCCTTTCTCCATCCTCCCTCTTCTCTACTATGTAGTCAGCAGCATGAATGTGACACCCCTGGTGTTGCAAACGTCCTTAGGCCACGGTAACCACTTTTCCATCAGGTGGGACGTATACTTGTCTGCGTGGTATAAAAAAATAGTTTTAAGTGATGGCGGTAGGGCCCTAGGACTAACGCAAAGCTAATGGTGTTTACTTCCTCAGAATAACAAATAAATTCTCTGCTAAATAAGCTTAGTTTATAAGGTCAACAATAAGTCTAAACAATAAATGAGTTGTTTATTTCAAATGATGTCGAATCTATTTCTGGTTATAACATCATGACTCTGTGGTTATGGTGACGAATAAAACATTGACATTGACATAACTAATAAACATTTTCCTCTGTGCCCCGGAGAGCACGTTAAGCCGTCAATTCCAGTCATCAAACAAACAGGGTCTGCCGAGGTGCGAGGGATATGTTGGTTACTATACCACCTCCGGCAACTAAGGACCCAAAGACGGCGTGCGTTTTAGTCGGTTTGAGTCCGATATAACCTCCCCAACCGGTTCTGGTATGGGGTATCCGTGGGGATTTTTCGCACTATAAAAAAACCGCCTAGCACCGCGGTAGCCTAGTGGTATGGGCAATGGACTGCTGAAACGAGGTCTCGGATTCGATCTCAGGTTTTACCATGGCACACACCAATGACTCGATGCTTTCTTTTCGAAGTTGTGTGTGTATTTATCGCAGGTTTATAAGTGCCCGGTTAATGGCAATAGGCTCGCCACCTATTACATTGGGACCTAAACATAAACTGGCGAAATGTGGGTGTTAGCACCTCAGCCTACCCCTTCGGAGATATATGCGTGATATTATAAAAAAAAAATAAAAAAATCATCATACAAACATTTATGGCGTTCTTTTCGGGTAGTTACAGCTTAAAAAAAGCAATAGCTGATCTATTTTGTGTTTATACAACTTAGGTGGCAGACAAGCACACGGCCCACCTGATGTAAAGTGGTTACCATGGCCTATGGACGTTTGCAACACAAGGGGTGTCACACGTCCTGTCGACCATATAGATGGGAGGGGGAAGGGGGGAGGGGTGTCAATTCAGAAGACAAAGATTCTCAGTCTTCTCAAACAAAACTTATGCATTAATCTTCATTCAGTGGGTTGTAGAGGTCAGATGGCAGTGGCTCCCATAAAAGTCGTCTAGTCAAACCAATGTAACCGAAATTGACATGGCGTTGGAATAGGTATTCATAATTTGTTTTTGTTATTCATTAACTGAAAAATGTATTCAAAACATTGTTTATTCTGGTAGTCGAAGCTAGGACCTCGAGACTGTAAAAACAATAAGTAATCTAAGTTAAAATTTATAACCATATATATCACTGCTAATGAATTTTTGTATGACATCATCCTTAGTAGACATACAAATACTATATTGTACATAACATATCTATTATTTACAACTAGCTGACCCGCGCAACTTCGTCTGCGTTACTCCGTTTTTGCAACATTTTTCACTTCTGCTCCGCACCAGTTGGTTGTAGCATGATGTTATATACTTATAAACCTTCCTCTTTAACCATTCTATATATTAAAACAAATCGCATCAAAATCCGTTGCATAGTTTTGAAGATTTAAGCATACAAAGGGACAAGAAAAATAGGGCCAGAGAACGCGATTTTATTTTTATTTTATACTATTTAGTGATGATAGTGATAGTGATAGTGATGATGATGATAGTGATAATGATATGTACCTACGAGTATATTATTTTTTCATCATTACCTATCATTTTAGTCATACCACGCCCAGAGCCGAACAAAGGCCTCCCCCATCGACCTCCAGTCTAACCGATTGAAGTGAAGGCAGTCTGCATTCAATGGTAACATAACATAAACATAAACTCACGCCTGTATCCCCGAAGGGTTAGACCAGCGGTCGTCACACTTTACTAGCCAAGAGCCACACGTGACAATGTGAATGCCAGGGCCGGGCCGCTGAGTATGTGAAGGCGCCTTAAGAGTCTTTGCAGTATACAGTATACAGTTCACTTCATTTTCAACCCCCCAAATTTATCGCAGGCTTATAAGTGCCCGGTGAATGGCAATAGGCTCGCCAATTACATTGGGACATATACATAAACTGGCGAAATGTGGGTGCTAGCACCTTTGCCTAACCCTTCGGGGATAAAGGTGTGAGTTTATGTTATGTTAATTTAATTTACTAACATAATTTTAATTCACAGCTATAAACTACAATAAATAATTAAAAAAGTTCAACATCGGTAATCAGACATACTCGTATCTGTTATGAATTTAGGAATTATGGTGTTAAACTTTTTAAATTATTTCTTGTATATTGGCATCTTTTGGACTACATGCAATCCTCATAGTAACTTCTAAATGAGTGGACAGACGATTACGGTATTTATTTTTTAAGAAGCTCATTTTTGAAAAAGAAGCTTCACAGAGGTATGTTGAAGAAAATATGGTTAAAACAAATTGTGCTCAGTTTTGTAAAGATTAACATTTGTGGGAGAACGCTCCTATCGTATCGGGAGTTCGTCACTCACACAATCACAGTCGTCGCTAGAGCATAAAAAATAAAGGACTTATTAATTTGTTTATGATTATGACATGTAATGTATAAGTAGTTCATTATTGAAATAATTTACTTTGCGGTGGGCCGCAGCAATAACGCCCGCGGGCCGCTATTTGACGACCACGGGGTTAGACAGAGGTGCTAGCACCTACATTTCGCCATTTTGTGTTTAGGTCCCAATGTAACAGGTGGCGAACCTATTGCCATTAACTTATAAACCTGCGATAAATACACACTTAACTTCAAAAAGTATCGAAAAGTCATTGGTGTGTGGCATGGTAAATTGGGATCGAACCCGAGACCTCGTCTCAGCAGTCCATTACCCATACCACTATACCACTAGGCTATATGTCTCCAATGTATGTCTAGAAAGTGAACTCTAAATTGTTAGGCATTCAAATCTGTAAACAGACACCTGAGCGACAGTGCCTAAGTTTTAAAAAAAAGTATTTGTGTACGCATAGACAACTTTCTATTTTGTTACTTTTTTGATGATGCTATCGGCAGTAAATACTTCTTTTTTATACAACTTAGGTCGCAGACAAGCACGCGGCCCACCTGATGGTAAATGGTTACTGTGGCCTATGGGCGAGTGAAACACCATGGGAAAAACACTCGTGCCGCAACCCCTGTAAGAACAGAGACATTGTGTGTCGTCAGCGCAAAAGATGTAGGTTTAGCCTTTGGTTTTCCCACTGACAACACAAAACCTCTCTAGTGAGCTCGGGTTACTCACCACCGAAAACACGACACAAGGTTATTAAACGGCGATATTCTGTAGGGTGGAGGTACTTCCCCAGTCGGACTGCTCGATTGGGACGAATATACCGTCGTGTCCACTTATATTCCATTTACTTAGGTAAGTACTTCAATACAGGTATACAACAACACGTGCAGGGCTTAGATATCACCCGCATACGGTGCAGAACATTCGTTCAGCAGGGGCGTGAAAATACAACTGTCGAAGCCGCCGTCAAGGTGGGGACCGCCGTTGCAGGTACAGCACCTGTAAATTCGGCCACCATGTTTTGGACTGCGGTTCTGCTTACCATCAGGTGGTGCAGTCAATATGACGACCTTAGTGTAAAAAATATTCTAGGTACAGCGCCTGTAATTGTTCCCCTGCTTACTATCGGTCGAGAAAGAGTCAATTTGATGACCTAAATATCACTATATAGTATAAAATAAAGTCGCGTTCTCTCTATGTCCCTTTGTATGCTTAAATCTTTAAAACTACGCAATGGATTTTGATGCGGTTTTTTTAATAGATGGAATGGTTAAAGAGGAAGGTTTTTATGTATATAACATCATACTACGACCAACAGGTGCGGAGCAGGAATGAAAAATGTTGCAAAAACGGGGTGACGCAGACGAAGTTGCGCGGGTCAGATAGTAAATATTAAAAAAAAATAACAATAATGACCAACTGCACTAGATTTTAATGTCGTGTCAGTTGAAACCTACCTTTATGATATCGGCGCGATCAGGAACTGTTGCGTGGTGTACCGTGGGCGTCTAGTTGACGGCAAATGGCAACAACCTTGGTACGACGCCTTCAATTGTTACTTTCATGACAAATACTACGGTCGCTCTCCACCCACGCCGTGTTCAATATCTAACCATTGATGTAGAACAATATAGATACCAGTAACCATAGCACGAAATACTATCGAATTCGTCATTTTTTTTTTTTTTTTTTTTTTTTTATCTATGGCACGTCAATTTGACTTCACCTCGCCTGATGTTAAGCTGAAGGCAAAGTCCCATGAAAGAGGGTCACCATTGCAAACACGTTCAGTGCTACAATGGTGGCGCTCAGCTTGACGGCCTCATCAGATGCTTTTTCACGCCCCGCTTAAAGGACCCGGGACTGTAGGTGTAGGTACTAGGTAGGTCATGTAAAGGTATCGACAGAACGGAGCATTGCGATTAGCGGGCTACACACGCACACAGGTTCACAAGAGGCAGACTGCCAATCACAATGCGCCGTTCTCTCGAAACCTTTACATTACGAATTCGATAGAAGTTCATGCTAGTGCTACAGAGCGCAGAGCAGCGCGCTTACGCAGGAGGTACAGGTTCGATCCCCGCTCAGTGCAAATATTTTTATACATGAATATGGCTATTTGCACTGGTCTGGTCGTACCTCGAAGAGCACGTTAAGCTGTCGGTCCCGGTTGCCATACAAACATCTATGGCAGTCGTTACGGGTAGTTGGAGCCCTCAAAAATCCGACTAGCCTAATCACAAAATTTCGATATCCCTAATTAAGTTGTGGTGATTCGATGGCAGTCGCTTCACGGAAAATATTGAAGGTTCAGTCGCATCTTAGTTAGACTAGAAAGCCGACCCCAACTGAGTTAGGAATAGGCTCAGAGAATGATGATGATGTTGCGCTTTACCAGTTAGAATGCCGTGGTTTTCCCAAGCGATTACAATATGGGGTTCTTCAAGCAGGGCATTAGAAGGTTTCTACAGGACAGGCAGCACGTGTGTGACGCCTCTGGTGTTGCAAACGTCCATAGGCCACGGTAACCGCTTCCCATCAGGTGGGCCGTGTGCTTGTCTGCCACCTAAGTGGTATAAAAAAAGAGAGGTCCGGAAACACGAGAAGGTAATTAATAATTTTTTTACCTTTTTTGTGTAGGGTTTTTATACTTATTTAAAATTTCACTCACGCCTTTATCCCCGAAGGAGTATAGGCACTAGGCAGAGGTGCTAGCACCCACATTTGGCTAGTTTATGTTTAGGTCCCAATGTAATAGGTGGCGAGCCTATTGCCATGCATCAAAATCCGTTGCGTAGTTTCAAAGATTTAAACATACAAAGGGACATAGGGACAGAGAACGCGACTTTATTTTATACTATGTAGTGATTTATTGTACGTTTAGTATCTAGTTCTCGCTAAATCTATGGTTCTAATTGTACACGCAATCTGCGCAGGCGACAGTGGAAGCAAGGAGGATGTTTGCTCGTTTTTTTAATAAAGATTACTGTTTATAACTACGTGGGATGAATATTACGACGACTGTACTATATTCGCTATATTCCCTGCCCGAATCTGTGTTTCCGGAAAACTATAACCGACCAAAACGCACGCCGTCCATGGGCCCTTGATTGCCGGAAGTGAGATTATACAAGACATATCTCTCGCACCCCGGCAGACCCGGGGACATCTCTGTTGAGATTACCCTCTTCCCCCAATGTGGGGACCATGGTGTCCCCATCTAGCCCAGAAAGCCATAACCTGGGAATATTCAATTCACGAGTGAATAGGATCTTTCTACTCCTTCTAGGCAAGCGTGATTCGTCGTGTAGACCACATCGTCACTTACCATCAGGTGAGATAGTGGTCAAACGTAAGCCTATCCGCAAAAAAAATATAATAGGAGTGGTAGAGAGGACGAGTTCGATTCCTGGTTCAGGCAATGACTGTAGTAGAAGCACTTAGTCTGTACGTCAATTATCAGTAGGTATATGGTACAGGGGATACAGCACAATTAAATTAGATAACTAATCTGCCGTGAAAGTAAATTTGAAAGCTACTTCCTACAACTTTATTAAATAAACTGCAAGCTTTAGAGAAAGTCGCTTTTTTTAAGAACATGTAATTCATTTTGATTGTACACGATCTGGCAATCATTCGCGTAATAAATAATTTAAGTAGGTAGTTACTTCGATTTTGGTATAGGTAGAGACACTAGTTGTGGACTCAAAATGTGCTCTATATGCGGTAGACCTGGGGTTGCCAACTCTAGAAAGGAACACGGGAGATTTCGAAGAAATCTAACGAGAAATCATGGGAGGGCGGGTTAATTAAAGGTTCAGAATAATGAAAATTAGTTTGTTAAAAAAGCGTGTATGTAAATGTAACTTACCTACAATCAGGTACCTACAAGCTATAGGAATATCATATGTTTAGTAAATGACGAACTACAATACTTAACATATATTGCAGATTTGCATTTTTCGCAACAAGTTCCGAGAACTAAACAAACCGGAGCACAATGACAACTTGTATAATGGACCAGTTTTATTTATAACTAGCTGACCCGCGCAACTTCGTCTGCGTCACCCCGTTTTTGCAACATTTTTCACTCCTGCTCCGCACCTGTTGGTCGTAGTATGATATTATATACATATAAACCTTCCTCTTTAACCATTCTATCTATTTAAAAAAACCGCAACAAAATCCGTTGCGTAGTTTTGAAGATTTAAGCGTACAAAGGGACATAGGGACAGAGAACGCGACTTTGTTTTAATACTATGTAGTGACGACGACGCCATATTGATTTTATTGAATATCTACTAAACGAAAGCACAAATCTCGGTGAACGCATACCAGCTTACGACTCGGTACAAAAACGGGTGCTGAGGATCTTTGACAATCCCATTCTCACAGGTGACGTGGAACTTCTCAACCTTAGTAGACTTTGCCTCACTGTGTGCGTTTTACCACCTGTACAATGGTTTGTGTACAAAAGAATTGTTTGACATGATGCCCACATCTACTTTCTATCATCGCACCGCTCGCCATAGAGAGGCAGTTCATCCTCACACACTACGACCGGAAACGGTGCGCACTGTGCGGTATGAAAGGAGTTTCATCCCGCGCACGCTCAAGCTGTGGAATGAGCTCCCTGCCGCGGTTTTTCCAAGCGACTACAATTTATGGGGTTCTTCAAGAAGGGCATTAGAAGGTTTCTAGAGGGTCGGCAACACAAGTGTGACGCCTTTGGTGTTGCAAACGTCCATAGGCTACGGTGACCACGGTTTTTTTTCACGGTTTAGGTATTTAGAAAAAAAACCGCAAGAACCCATAACACAACTACATATCGCCAGAACTCCTATGTGGTCAGAGCTAGTCGCACGTACAATGAAGCATGCCGGTGTGTTGACATCGATATTTTTAATACCAGTATCTCTAAACTGAGAAAGAATTTATCTTGTCTGTTTTTCGAGATGTTGTGATGTAGTTACTTTATTTTTTTTTTTTATTTGCCATATTATTATATTCTTGGTTTCCTTTTTTTTTTTTTTAATTTGTTGTGTTACGTATTATCAATATATTTTGTGTTTCTTTATGTATATCGCGGTATTATGTACTTACTGTTGCTGTTTACTGATATGTAATATTTAATACTTATTGTCTTGCCTATATGTGAAAACTTTTAAGTGGCCTTCTCATACTATTTACCTCTGTATAAATGTACTTCAATTAGATGTAAGTTTTCCGTAAAAATAAAATAAAATAAAATAAACAAGCTAGTTAAGCTATGCTTACCTTGGATCTTGTGGGCGTTGTGTAGATTGTCCTCTTAGACGAAAGACGAGAAGACTTATTCTTTCGTCTGTGATTGTCCTATAGGTACTCCATTTGTTTAGGTACTTAAATAGGGGAAACAATCTTGTGGCAACTTAATATAAAAAATACGCTTTAAACAAATAAACTAGACTAACTAACTAACTAACTAACTAGTGGTTCGACACAGGTTTAGTCTTCAAAATGCGTTAGTAAGCAGAAAAATATTTTTATACTGAGTTTTTAAACAAAACACAATTATTAAAAGACACGCTAAGATTGTTTATTAACTGGCGAAATGTGGGTGCACCTCTGCCTACCCCTTCGGGGATATAGACGTGAGTTTATGTTATGTTTAAGATTGTTTACGTTTTTTAAGTGTACAAATAGACTATAGAATATTTATTTATTCATTAATATTTATTGTTTATAGACCAAATATACGTGTCAAAATACCTTTTGAAAATATAGGTGTCGTGGGTACTTATAAACGAAACCATGTTACTTGTCTTAACCTCGTAATCTATATCATGCCAATGTCACACAAACCTACATGACATAAGTTGTTTGTTTGATACAAATTACGTGCATGACATCATGGCTCACACTCGGCCAATTTAAATTGACTCGTCACGACGACCCTCCAATTTATTCATAACATCAAATAAAGTCTATAACGGGAATTGAAAGAGGCCTTACTAAAATGGCCGTATGATAAGTGCATTTCTATATTTAGATTATGGCGCTGATGTCAGGTGCGTGCCTATTGCCTTGTTTTTTGTTACCAAGTTGTATTAAAATAATTTATAAATTAAACGTATGTTTATTATATAGGTATGTATGATGATTTAAGAATAGAAGCTGTTTAATTGACTTATTACTTTACCAATTTTTTTTGTTACGTTGGTAGTATGTGCGTTGTAAACTTGAGTCATAGATAATATATTCTTATCTACAGATTATGTATAAATGAAATGGCGACGATTACTGTTATTAACATGTTATTCATAATTTGTTGTTGATAAAGGTAGGTTATATTATAACCTTCATGGAACTGGGTGACGTGTTTGTTTATGTGTCAATTCATGACGTAATCGTTGCTATGTTGGCGGTTTTAAAGGAAACAATGTGATAAATAAAAATCTTTATTATATACATTAAATTATTGTTGACAACAAAATAATTATAAACGTAATATAACTTCGGTTATTGAAGCACTCAAAAATTTTATGCCCTTTTTACAGACATCTTAACTTTATTATAAATACATAAAGAGTGTCTATCAGCCTTGGAATATATTCAGATCTTGTTTTAACGAGGCTAGGCATGGAATCACAGGAATGTCTAATATTAAATGCCTTGTAGTCACGTTATAATGTCTTATCCGGGATTTTAGTCGTGCATTCTGTTAAGAGTTAGAAAGCATATCTTTTCATTCAATACTCGTCGTAGGAATCATTAATGTTACTTAAATAAAAAGTAACGTGTATATAATGGCAATGTACTAAATGTCGCTCCGTCGTCGTCCGCGCATCGTCTAGTGGTCGTCGACCTCCTGTTCGTGTTCCTCATCGAACTCTGCGTCCTCGTCGGCCGTGGCCTCCTGGTACTGCTGGTATTCGGACACCAGATCGTTCATGTTGCTCTCGGCCTCAGTGAACTCCATCTCGTCCATACCCTCGCCAGTGTACCAATGCAAGAAAGCCTTGCGCCTGAACATAGCGGTGAACTGCTCAGAGATGCGCTTGAACAGCTCCTGGATAGCGGTCGAGTTACCGATGAAGGTAGCCGCCATCTTAAGACCACGAGGAGGAATGTCGCACACGGCGGTCTTCACGTTGTTGGGGATCCATTCAACGAAGTATGATGAGTTCTTGTTCTGGATGTTGAGCATCTGCTCGTCAACCTCCTTCATGGACATGCGTCCACGGAAGATGGCGGCCACGGTGAGGTAGCGGCCGTGGCGCGGGTCACACGCCGCCATCATGTTCTTGGCGTCGAACATCTGTTGTGTCAGTTCGGGTACTGTGAGGGCACGGTATTGTCTGCTACCACGGGATGTGAGAGGAGCGAAACCAGGCATGAAGAAGTGGAGACGTGGGAAAGGAACCATGTTGACAGCCAATTTACGGAGATCAGCATTCAATTGACCAGGGAATCGGAGGCAGGTAGTTACACCGGACATGGTGAGGGAGACTAAATGATTGAGATCGCCATAGGTGGGTGTGGACAGTTTGAGTGTGCGGAAGCAGATGTCATAAAGGGCCTCGTTGTCGATACAGTAGGTTTCGTCTGTGTTTTCTACGAGCTGATGAACTGAGAGAGTCGCATTGTAGGGTTCAACTACGGTGTCTGATACTTTGGGCGAGGGGACGACTGAGTATGTGTTCATAATTCTGTCAGGGTACTCTTCGCGGATCTTTGAGATAAGGAGTGTACCCATACCGGAACCGGTACCACCACCAAGTGAGTGTGTGAGCTGGAAGCCCTGTAGGCAGTCACAGGATTCTGATTCTTTGCGGACTACGTCAAGAACGGAATCAACCAATTCAGCACCTTCTGTGTAGTGACCCTTGGCCCAGTTGTTGCCAGCTCCAGACTGTCCGAACACGAAGTTGTCGGGCCTGAAGATCTGTCCGAAGGGTCCTGAGCGAACTGAGTCCATGGTGCCGGGCTCAAGATCGACGAGGATGGCGCGCGGCACGTACTTGCCGCCGGAGGCCTCATTGTAGTATACATTGATGCGCTCCAGCTGCAGGTCTGAGTCGCCATGGTAGGCGCCGGTGGGGTCGATACCATGCTCATCGGAGATGATTTCCCAGAACTGGAACAAAAGGATTACCGTTAGCGGAAAGAAAGCAGTTGCGTATAACGTGGAATGGAATGTACTCAATTAAGATGCCTACATGAAAGCTCTGCGCAAACTATTTGTAAGTACACCGCAGCACGGCACTTTCGAACCGGTTTTGCTACTCCGATATCATAGAAGAGCTAGGCCCTTGCGAGTTTCATTGTACATTTTCGTGCTTCTATTCGAATAAGATTTTCTTAAGGTTATAAAGCTCAATGAACCATCGTAAAAGGTACACAGGATACATAATGCATCATTAATGAATGCTCAGCTTCGGAAGGGTTACGCAAGACAATGGCATGAATTATGAGGACGCGCGAACGTGCACAATGGGTCGCCTTGACGGCAGCCAACGCCCACGTCCCGTCCACGTCTCGTTCACGTCCCATATTTGGTTTATCTCACCGTATAAGTGCGGAATATCTCGAAGTATCATTACTATTCGAGATTTCGATCCTGCTGGAATTACGCAACGAAAAATATGTTTTCGAGAATGTATAATGTTCGTATTACTTTCCTTTGATACGGATACGTGTCATTAATTGAAGTAATATTGCTATTCCAATGGCAATTACGTACAGATGTCGTTACAGCTTGTGTTTGATCAGCATGTATGAATCTATTGATATAAATAAGGCTCCGCTAAAAGCTTTTGGCATGATAAATCAATTTGCCACGTTTACGCAATTAGTGAAAACATCGTACTTAGCAACACAAGGCTGTATGTGGACTTGTGTGCTGTTTGTACATTAATATTCAGTTCTGCGCGCACGCCGACGAAGTGATGTCATCCAAGTGTGTGGGTACACTTCAACATGTACATATATGGTAATATGACTAAGATGGCTGCCTTTTTGGTTCAGGGTTTAGCTTGAAGTTTTATTTATTTTGTGTCAATGTTTAAATTAACTTGCGTCCTTATGTGGTGGGTTTATATATTTTTTTTTAAATGAATCGATTTACGTTTTGGGTATTGGGGTAATAAAATACCTTTCACAGTGTTATCGCCAAATATGTAAGTTTTATTGATCCGTGCGATTTTTATTACACTTATAGATCGAAAATATATAACAGTACTTTATGATGTTGCCAGGCAGTTGAAACTCCAATACACTTTTTCGATATAACTTTTACCAGTTAAGTATAACATTAGCTATAAAATTGCAATTTTCTCGCCACAATATTATCACAATAATACGAATGATTGCAAAACAACGTTGTCTTAAAAAACCAATTCACAATACGCATCATTCATCAAGACTTTCAAAGATGGCATTGTAATGATTTTTAATAACAGCGAAAAGTGAAAGGTAGACAGTTGGAAAGGCAGAAAGGCTGCTTTCTTAGTAACTAGATAGAGCAGGCGGGTTGAAAGTATCGTGTGAACAGACGAAGGGAAACTATGGTGACTGAGTAATGGCTGCATGCTTGTAATACTATTACTATTGTATACGATTTCACCTACATACACCGTTGGGTTTTATGTATCACTGTTGGCGTTCGAAATTCAAAAGATTTGGAACGTAAAATCCGTGCCTTTCATGCGTATTCATAGACTATCTATGTAGCCAACATTCCGAACTCACGCAGTTAAAAGTATTCCATTTTTAAATATTTGCATATGAGAGAAGTATTTCATGCATTATCGTATTTAAAAATAACTGTCTTTTAGTTTGAGGCACAAAAAATGGAGAAAGTTAAACATTTTATCATATTTTATACTGAACAACTATGCAAATATTTTGTATTATAAGTACAGGTTCTGTAAAAGTTTCGCAAAGACATTTACAGCTATTAACTTCAAGCGTTTTGGTGCTTGGTTCCTGTAGCTAATCCATCTGAGATATGTATGCTTTACATTTATATATTAACGGTACTTCGCATGCAGCTATGGCGGGCCATGGCGCTATTTATAACTGGGCATCGACCGGCAGTCATCGTGTCGTTGAACTCTATAATCTATGGCCTGTGTTGCCAAACGTTGATAAGATAACTGACTATTATGTCTTCAATTAAGACTGAGATGTAACAGACTTCTACTGTTCAAATTGATTATGTTAAGCCCTTCGCCTTCTGAGTTAAGATGTTTAAAGAATCCTACGTCTTTTGAAGTTATACGACTGTCATTTTATTGGTTAATATGTCGGTAAGTGTATTCAAAGTGATATTTGGATAATTAATAATGAATATTATTTGTTATAGACAGGCTAAACAGATCAGTTGAATTTAGTTTATAGTTCTATAAGTGAATTGCGCTGATTCACAATGGAAAAAGAAATTATAAAAATCGTATATTTAACCATTATATTCTCAATTATTTATGGGTATATACTTCTGTGGCAAGAATGGAAATTGATCTTATGATAGGCAATCTACCAGCTCTTGTCACAATTACATATTTGTGGTCGGCGCAACATATGAGGAGAACGTCCTCCACACATTCTTGTCAGATTTCATTTACTCAATTCCTTCTTTGCAATATCTCCTTTCACACAATCCATCCATCTTTTCTTGGACTTAGAAGGATGGATTTCGTGAAGGAGAATATAGGCAGACCAAAGTATTTTAATAAGTAATGCCAAAAACTAATAAACATATGCGGAAAACTACCAAATGATTCATATTTAAATGAATCACAGACTGTGATGGATGGCGTAGACAAAAAGGTCAATATAGTATTTTTTTATTATGCTGCAATTTTCTCGGCCAGTGAGCAGAGTTGATGGTCTATGGTTTTATACAAAGCCGTGACGCATAGGACCTCGTATTAACTTGGGTAACATTGTACCTACTAAATAGAATAGGTGTATAATATGGTAATATCTAGGTACTATTTTTGTTAATAATACAATTCGAACACCATAAAATCATAATTCAGTTTAATTCATCTGATTTAACTACTAACTAATCAAGATGGCGGACCATATTTTTCAGTTTCCAAACTTTTATAGTACCTAACACAACTGTTATAAACACATTTGTCCTGTCTGTGTGTGTTTAAATTGAAATGCCATTTCATGATTCATTTTCTGAGTAACAACTGAGTTACAGACAAAAATAGGCATGAGAGCTTCGATCAATAACAATCTTTGTAAGTAGGTACAAGTGTATACATTTATCGAATCTCAAGTTCTGAAGTGCATTAAAATAATTTCGTTCTGAAAGCTTTATATCCATAAACACTATCGAATTTATGTTTTTCATCCATAAGGAATGTTGGTTCTTATAAGTTATTTTGAGACATTTTTTCGAAGCGACGCGCACGAGGAAGCCATTATATTTTTGGTTTTATTTTAGTCAGTTTTTCTTTTAATCAAAATGAAACTGTAATTCAGTTTATGATTCAGAACGTGAGCTGTAAAATTTCTTTAATTAGGTAGCTGTAGTGTCAAACAGAAATGATTAAGATATTTCTCAGAAGGCTTAGTTGACTAGAAATCAAATCATATTAACAGTTATATCCAGAATAGTTTCACGTTTCATTACATGATTGAATTAAAAGAGGACACACAGATATTTATAATTGACCTCGAAAGAACAATAAGACCATTCGGCGAATCGAATTGTATTAATGACATGGCAGTAATTTCAATCAAGTGTTCTAGAATAAAATGGATCGAAAAAAAATTGTGGCGGTTTAAATAAAACCTCTTTTTAAAGGTTTCTATTTCGATTTCCGTTACTTTTCAGCTTATTCTGCGACCATGGGTACTGAAAAGTACCTAGCCGAAACGTCGCTCAAGAAGATTTTATCTTCTTAACTTATCTTGTTATGGGTTGCGTGCTCTGGAGCAATCGCTGACACTTCGACTCTGTTGGATCATTTGTGTCGACCCCAACGAGGATCCTACGTTTCATGAGGGATAGCCTTCTCTATTAGGGTGGTTATTTCTTTTTATTGAAGGTGCTTATCATGCTCTGGGGTATTCCCAGGTCTCATTATTTTTAGGATTTAATCCTTACTGAGAAAGATTTTTTTTTCAACCTTCTTAAGTTTTTTTTTAAGAACTCCTTTGAATGTGTTAAGCCTTGTTTGGTTTTCTGTTCTTTGAGCGGCTTATTCTTAACATGGTCCAAAATGGCCGCTTCTTAGTGGGATATATGTGAAAATACCATATAAATCGCCATATAATAAGTTAAAATGTAGTTTTATTTCAATGAGCATCAAATTCCAATTGTAGACAGTGTGTGGATATCTATGGAAGGCGGTAGACCGTCGAATGGTATGTTGATTTTATTCATGCACCAACGGTGAGCGGGTTTCACTCATTTATTTAATAAGAAAGTGTCTAATTGCAGTTAATTTACAATGCAAGTCTAGGAGAGGTATGTAGGTTAAGCGTTTGAGGTTATCCAATGTTTGAGTTAAACCTTATGAACTCAATAATTGTGCGAACAGATTTTTTTTTTCTTTTTCAAATTATCTTAATCACTTACTTGTTTGTTAATGACACAAATATATTTATTATACTGATATTGTAATGTAATTATTATGTAAACTGATAATGGCTGAAGTAAGTTAACATTGATTTGATGATATATCATGATATTAAAGTAAAATATTCAAAGTAAATAAAGACGATCATTACTTTTCATTTTATTTTATCAATTAATATGGAAATGTTGTCAGAGATATTCATTTTTGCAATTCAAAACAGACTATTACAGATTTACGACATCAAAACAAGAAGTAGATTATTTTTGGAGTAATCTAAGGATTATCATCGAAACGAGTTTATTCTAAGCAATCGTAAAACTTGTCATTCTCCAATCAAATCACACCACGCTAGTCTACCCATATCTGTCAGGTAGGTATATGATTATATACGTATATAATGTATGTGATATTCATAGTATATAAATAACCTTCAAAAGAATAACTATATATCATCTCATCTGTCCCGTTTTGATACTTTCAATCAGGTCCAATTATGTTATACCTATCTATTTGTAATCTGTATTTTTTGTGTTAAATTTATTGTTCGATTAATTCATCTAGTAAACATAAGTTTTGATTTTTATACCACTTAGGTGATAGATAAGCACACGGCCCACCAGACGTAGAAGATAGACGTGGTATAAAAAAAACGATGATAAGCGACTTTGTTAGTTCTTGAAGAAGTGAAATTAGTTTGAGATAGTCTAGAGTAACTGAAAATCTCTATTTTTGTCTAACTATAAAAAGAAAAATACTTTTTCTATCTATAAAGAAGTAAAAGAAAGAAAAAGAAGAAGTATGGGAAGTATAAAAGGTACAGAAAGTATTGATACAGAAGATAACATGTTGCATCTATCTTAAAATGAATTGAGAACATTTTTTCAGGATGTAAGAACTATTTATATTTGATCCTCTTTAGGTAGCGATTTTTTTAATCCTTATTTTGTTATATCATCGTCACCATATTGAAATGACGATGACGATTATAAATTATATAATTTATAAAACCAGCTGTGTGAATAACCGGTTTATAGATACAGTTGTTGTTTTACCTTCGACTTGTATTACAATGTAGCAAATGAGAAAAAAATATTTTATCACATCTAAAAAGTTTCATACCTATCTGCTGAACCCATTAAAATAGTGGTTATATACGAATATAATATAAATCAATGAACTAATTTGTACTGTATCTTGTATACAATTTAGAAACTAATTATATTTATTTATATAATTATCTACTTTATATTTGAGTTACATACAACATCATGTACCTATGTATAACAGGTAAAGAACGTTAGGGAAACGCTCCAGAAGGCACCAAAAATTTTTCCCGGTATACAACATTACATATTGGCATAAAAATTCCATTGGATAATTTTTATGAAAAAAAAAATGAATATTTCTATTTAAACGATGTCAAAAAATAAAAAAAGTTAACGTACCAGATCATATTTTTTCATGCCAATATGTATTGTAATGGTACACTCTGAGTTTCAATGTAACTCTCCGATGATTTGCAAAAACGGTTTAGTTACAATGCCGATATTAAATTCCTTACATCTTTTTTTCAACCAAGTCTATGTTTTTTACCTTGTTTCTACGGCAAACCTCATGTTACAACTTATTTTTAATACAATAAATGACTACAATAAAAAATAAAGATCATAATTTTAACAAAATCAATTCGGATTTTTTAAAAATCGAACTATAAGGGGTTGATGTAAATTATTACTTTTCCGCTCATGCGTAAAAATAACTTTTTGTCTATGCCCCATTGCTGAACGGAATTATGCAAGAACACGACATTATTTTAGCTGATATTCTATAAAATCAGTTTCATTTATTCTATTGTAAGTAGGTAAGTACCTAGCAACTCGACTAGGTACAAATCTAATTGGATTCCATAGCGGTAGAGTTAATAAAAACCGTTAGAAACCGTTACTCTAGTTGAATCTAAATTCTTAAACAATACGTTGCTATTCCTTACCTTAGCTCCAATCTGGTTACCGCATTGGCCGGCTTGGAGATGCACGATTTCCCTCATTTTGATTTTAATTTAAATATTTGTAATAAATAACATAAACACTATACGCGACTCTCGCACAACACAACTCGCAGATTTGATCAGCCGGCCGGCTCGGTGGGGATTTTTGAGGCACGCTTCGCCTCCGCTCTGCGGTATGATCCTGCGTTGTGATTGGTTAACAATGCTGCCAACTTCACAGCACACTAGACGCTTATCAATTCAAGAATGGAATCATTACACATTTCTATACATGGATGTTGGATGTTGCTGTTCGTATGCTTAAACAATACATACGTTTTTTACTTTACAGCAAATATTATGATGCCTATAGCTTATATTTATATTATTTATGACAGATACCGCGATGACGCAAAAGTAGAGATGTTTTTTTTTAATATTTAGTCTTTCTTTTGGTTCCGTTTTGCATGTGTACGTGGCGTTGTGTGATACTGATCATGCGTGTATTTTTAACTAAGTTTTGTTCGCATGCACGGCACATTTAGTTGTCAGCTGCCGTGTCGACACCCCATTTGATAGCCCCATTACACGTTAACCATTTTAGTTTTATAGTAACCAGCTTTATCGAGCAGGTACCTACCTACTACATAGGTACATATGCTCACGCCCGTAATCCCCGAAGGGGTAGGCAGAGGTGTATTAAACACCCACATTTCGCCAACTATGATTTTCGGTCCTACGTAATAGGGTGCAAGCCTAAAGAACTAAAAAAAACTTTTGACCCGATTCCTTGCTATGCAGTGTAAATCGTAAGGAACTTAATTAGGTGCTTAGCCGCACAAGCACTACCAATTAACGACTTGGTGAGTATCTGTCGGTCAAACGGTACCTACTTACAAAAGAGAGATTTATTGCACCAAATCATATCCATGTATATTATTTGTATACATGAATAAGTTATGGCTATTTGCATGGTTTGTTCGTGCCTCGGAGAGCATGTCAAGCCGTCGTCGGGCACGATACTCCCGGCTGTCATACGAACATCTATGGTAGTCGTCACGGGTAGTTGGAACCCTGAAAATGTCAAATAACTGTTCTAACTGCAATGCTTTGATATCGCCAAAGGGTTTTAGAAGTTCAGCCAAAACTCGCAGTTAGACTGATAAAAGTGACATATTTGCACTGAGCGGGGATCGAACCCGCGCGTCCTGCGTAGCAGTTGCGTTCACTACCGCCACGCCACAATAGACAACTGATAATGACTTCTATGCTTATTTGTTTCTATTGGACATAGAGGTGACAATATTCATTTACGCATTTATCCAGTTTCATCCCGTTCTCCCGTTCCAAATTTGAAAATCAAAATTCATCCCGCTACCTATTATGTATTTTTAGAAAATTAGAAATCATTGAGAAACACATAAAAGTTTATTACTGAGTTAAATCAAACTTCCAATAAATTGTAAAAAAAATCTCAAAAACACTTTTTATAATCACTTTGCACAGGTTACTAGTAAATTCCAAAACATCTTTAATCATTTTCGCGCCTTTATCTACAGATGACAGCTAAACAAACTCAACTTTTTTTTGTACCATAGGTTGTACCGTCGGTCTACTTTGTATTATACAATTTTTATTTATCTTCACTGTTTTTTTTTTCTAAAAAAGGCGAATTCATTATTGAATATGAAATTTTGTTGATTTCTTGTAATTTGTCTGGAACTACTTTCGAATTGACGTCTGCTATTGATCTCAATTAACTGTGAAATCATTAACCTGTCCGTATCGATGATTGATACGACTGATAGCTATCAAAGAGTCTTATTATGGGAATATATCAGTCAGCTAATGATTTTTTGATTAGTTTTCGAGTTCTCTTGGATACTTTTGTGATCGGTTTAACGGGTTATCTCGTCATCGGTCGTATTTTGTTAATTTATATGTATTTTTGCATATTACTGTTATGCAATTCTATATAATTATTATATGGCCTTTTTCCTAGAGTTCTTAGAAGTCCAAACAGTCGCAGGATGTGTGTTTGTTTGCATCATGTACCTACCAATTAGTACCTAATAGATAGAGATTGTTTTGGCGTTGGTTCCCGGTGGGGTAGAATAACGCTATCCTATCTCTTTCCTTGGTGTCGTTGAAGGCTATTCTGCATCCGATTAGGTACTCCGGCTAGATCCGATTACGTACCTTAGTGGTACCGAGTTGAGAAGTTAAGAGAGCTTCAGTACCACCAGCGCAGAAGACAAATTTGTCTTCGCACTGAAAAACTTGAAAGTGAGCTCTCTACCTTAATTGACTTTTCATTTTCAGATTTAAATGCTCCAAAGAGGTTCAATTACGTGTTGAAATAGTAATATGGCGCCGTTAGCCCATCATGCGCTCAAACCTTCCGAAACAGCATTGACACATTTCATCTTGTTTCATCGCATCAATTAAATGTCAGATTACTTGTTTATCACTTGGCATCTCTGGGAAGTGGCTGAAAGCATTATTCTTATTGGAAACATACACACATACATATGCTCACGCTTATTTCCCTTCGGAGGTAGGCAGAGGTGAATTAACTTAAATTTTACCATCTGCCGTATTCTGTTGAGGTGAATTACCAATAGTTGTTGACTGGAACCACGCATGTAAGGCTGAGTCTGGACTGTATATATCTGTCTGATGTTAAACAGCCCTATGCCTTCGCCCCCTTGTACAACACCCTATGGGAAGAGATGGTGGCCCAAATTCTACTCCACCTGGAAACACGCGGGGGTCTTTTTGAAAACTTATTGAAAAATGTAGAGTATCTAAACCCAATGGAGTGGAAATGTAAGAAACGAGCGACTGGCGTGATAAGGATATGGACATCATCATCATTTCAGACATAGGTCCACTGGTGAACATAGGCCCCCATTGACCTCCAATTCGACACGTTTGGAGGCGGTCTGCATTCAATGCGTACCCGCGACTCGTCCGTCCACCTCGCAGGAGGCCGTCCCACGCTTCGTCTACCGGTACGCGGTCTCCATTCGAGAACCTTTCGGCTCCAACTACCATGCCCACTGCCACTTAAGCTTGCTAACCCTGTAGGCTATATCGACCACTTGCGTTCGTCTACAGATCTCCTCATTTCTGATTCGAATATTACGTTTTTCAGTTTTAGCGTACGTTGGTTAGCACAGGGTGCAATTTTTAAATATGAAGGTTACTTAACAAAAGTTGTAGATACTTAATTCCGAAATAATCTAATTACTAATGTACACACGCTACGGTATATACTCGTATCTCTCTACTTTTTTAGCATCTAACAAAAATATAAGTAGGTAAACCGACTTCAAAACAATCTACAAAAAATTTGTACGACTCCTAAGGCCGTTGTAAACTTGATTCGTAATTAATTTCGTCTGGCCTTCATCTTTTTACTGCCAGGTGTGACATAATAGCACCTGCGAGGCACACATAACATATTTCGTTAATCTGTGGTTTCCGTTGTGCCAACCTAATAAAAAAAAACAGAAAACAAACTAAGAATTGGCAAACGAAAGGACGGATCCATATGACGGATGAAGATTCTGTTAAAGGTGACTGGGAGAGTCTGAATGCGCCAGGTGGAGGATCAGCGCTGCAATTCTCTAAGCATACATCGTCGAGCTCGTCGACGAACTCAACAACGAGCACAGCCTAAAACTGACGCTACCAACCTAGAACTGCAGTAACGCAATTCTCTAACCATTCTGCGTTGAGTTCTACGCTGAACTCGATGTAGGCACAGCCTAGAAACATCAGTACAGTTCTCTAATCGTCAGTTATAGGTTGTACTCTACGTCGAGTTCATCGTCGAGCCCAACGATGTATACTTAAAGAATTGCACTGCAGGTACGAGTATGACGCACATTGGAAGAGGCTTTAGGTGGTAGACTGCAATAGGTTAAGGTTGGTAGATCCATAGACACCTTCCGCGTTACCGAATTTAAAATGTCAGTGGAAGTGACTTGTAACTTTTAAGTGTAGAAACTTTTTTTGGCGGGAACGCGAAAAGTGTCAGAACGCTGCTGTGTTTCATTTTCTAAATTTGATGTAAATTCGAGTTTTTATGTGTAAATATGATGGAGTTTTAGACAAAGCGCACAAGTGTAGATTTTTCGTATTGGTGTAAAAATCTCCTTAAAGAAAGTTTCTAGTGAGGTCTTCACTACTTCACTGAAGCAACTATCAACTATCATCTGTCATTGTCATCATCGTCATCAGCAATCATTCCAACTACATAAGTGAATAAAGACGCCATAGAGGTCTACATAAAATCGATAAAAAATGCATAATATCTATTTCTGTCAAAGTTGAAAACGTTTCACAGTTTCGTAATGTAACTACTTTGACCTAAAGGTCCTAGATACCTGGTCATAAATTCCAAAAAAAAATCGTAATGTACTAGGGTAATGTATATTATGTATTCTGTCACTTTCTTACACCTAGATTTTGTGTAAGATACGTATGTCACTTGCACATGGTTCTTCCTCTAAAAATAATCTCCACTTTACTGAACCGCAACTCTATATATACCGGTTGATTTTATAGTGGTTTCGGAAAAAAAGATTCTGGCCACAATTTTGATAGTAAAATCGTAAGGAAGTCCTAATTTGGCGAAAAAAAATTATTTTTTTTTACTCCTCCCATACATTTTTCTGTTCACCTGCACATTATTGCCATACATAAAGTAATTTTTTATTTTTTTTCAAAATTAAAACTTCCAGTCGATTTCGCTACCGAAACTGTGTGTGAAACAAAATATTCTTTTTCCGAAACCACTATAAAATCACTAGGTACATATATATATATATATATATATAGAGTTGGACAGTTGGTATCCATAAGGACTTCCTAACGGGATTTGAACCAGTAGTGCGCTATAAAAGGCAAGATTATGATTTATATAATCGTTTAAGGCAATGCGTTTGTGTGTGGGCGCGTGATTGTGTGATTCAATCTCATTCGACAATCAGCGACTGGTTTATTGAATTTAATATTGACCTTTCCGATTGGCCCACGTTTGGTATCGAAAGGGGTAAATGGTACGTAGCTCTGGTGTTCAGTTGACTCTTGGTTATAAATAAATATTCTAGGACAATCTACACAACGCCACCTAGACCCATGGTAAGCATTGTTCAGCTAGCTTGTGTTAAGGGTTCTAGAATGTGGATAAACATACTTTCAGATAAACATTTTATTTACACCCAGATCAATGCAAATATTCATATTCATGCATAAAAATATTTGCACTGAGTGGGAATCGAACCCGCACGTGTTTCAAAGGGCGATCAGAATTAAACAGTCATATTCATTGCATACAATCATTTGCACCAGGCAATGAATTTCGCGCCCCCTGCGTAGCAGTAGCCTTCACTAGCGGCCTTGCCACAGAGGCTGTCGACTGCTGCAATTTGACCCTAATGGACCAGTACTGTTTTCCAGGATACTTATAACCTGTGTATCTGCAAGTCTACAGTTATTAGGTTGCTCTAATCACAGTATGTCATCGTTATCGTATTGGGACTCCTTTGTCCACACCTAGCCTACCTTTTTGGGCCATTGTGCGGGCAGAGTCACTGGCTAGAGCAGCCGAAGCTCCGCCCAGAAACGCAGAAGCTTACTGGGGACTTCACAGGCTTCGCGAAGCGACCTCATTGTGCTGTGAATTTGTGATCGTTGGAGGGCCACTGCCTCGCATTCCAATATTACGTGGGCGGCCGTTTCCTCAGCAATAAAGAAATCCCTGCAGAGGGAGCTGTATGTTAAACCGATAGTAGAACCAACCGCCAACCCCAAATAATTGGGACAAGGGCAGGAAGGAAGATGATGAGATATTGCCTGCCTGTCAGCTGTCTACCTAGCCAATAAAAACAAACATTTCTAGGTACTTCGTTACTGTGCCAAGGACATTAAGTCATCTCTACGCCATGTATCACCGTTTCGCAGAACATGACCGCTCCATTTTGCGGTTAGCTTGTATCAAAATAACTTGAAACATTGAATCAGTTACCAATTTGGGTCATAACTTCAATAAATATTGATTTTGTTGCAGGAATATACCAAAATAGACGATATTGACTTCTAACAATATATTTTCAGGAATTGTATTTGTATATGTGGGTTGAGTAGACAGAGATACACAAGTGAAGAATGTGAAGTTGAGTATTAATAAGAAAATATATTCGGGAGGGGGGGTCCCTCACTAACCACGGTTTAACAATTCTGACGATAGCAATAGTAAAATATCACTAATTGTCATAGACAGGAATGTCGAACCGCACTCCTCAAAGCAAGTGGAAAATATCTTACCCGAAGAGTTATTTTTTTTTTAAATTTAGGACACATCAATTTGACTTCACCCGCCTGATAGTAAGCAAAGTCTCAGGAAAAAGTGTTAAAATGGTGGCACTCAGCTTGACGGCCCCATCAGATGCTTTTTCACGCCCCGCTTAAAGGACCCGGGACTGTAGGAAGAAGGAAACACATGAGCTGGTAAGGAATTCCAAGACTTAATGCTGCGGCAGAGGAAAGAATCACCGAACCGCTTGGTTCTTGATGGAATATTCAAATTAGAATATTAATAATATGGTGTTGTATGTGCAGTATTCCGCTAGTGCGAAGGATAAACCTCGACACGTGTTTTGCCTCTACACGAGGCATCTTCTGGACCACTACCGAACAACTTAACGGCAATATTATTGTATGTTCAGAGAGAATATAATGAATGAAGTGAGTCAGAGTTCACTGGAGAGGTTTTGTGTTGTCAGTTGCGAGAGAAGACCGAGATGCGAGAGATATGTCTTGTATAATCTCACCTCCGGCAATCAAAGAACCATATACGGCGTGCGTTTTAGTCGGTTCGAGTACGACATAATCGCCTCCACCGATTATGATGGAGGCGGTATCCGTGGGGTTGTTGTGAACGGAAACTATCCGTTTGGAAATTTTCTTGTTAGCTGTACAATTTTGATGAGTACCAACGGAGCGAAGTTACCGCGATCACAATTATCTTCTCATTTGATACGTATAGTTCATAATTATTCTCGTTTCTTTCTCATCAAGTAAGCACTTAAACCTCAAGCGTAAGTAAATTATTCAAAGAAGTCAGTCACGTTGGCATTTCTAATAACAAATGATGTCATTATTCGCTGTGTGCTCACAACATGGCCGACTGCAATTTACATTGGCGGGAGCGAATAACATTTCCCGACAACACACATGCAAATATGTTCATTCTGTGAATTATTGAGCTTATAAATGCATGTTGAAAGTATCGTGGGACATGGTGTCGATGGACAAAGTATTTCCCATAATATTTTTTTTAAAATAATTTTCATAAAATCTTTACATTTTGTTTTATATTTAAAAACTGTGGCCTGAGAGGCCAGGGTCACCTTTTTACTTTTCCACTTCGCCATAACGCATCCATGGTAGTTATGTTACCATCCACAACATCCAGCCAGCACTTTTTAAATAAGAAAAAATCATAGCATACAATATAAAATAAGAAATGGCGCCATTTTATTTTGCTTTTTTATATTTTTATTTATGGCACGTCAATTTGACTTCATCTCGCCTGATGTTAAGCTGAAGGCGCTGATGAAAGAGGGTCATCATTGCAAACACGTTCAGTGCTACAATGGTGGCGCTCAGCTTGACGGGGTTATTCCCAGAGGTCCACTCAGATGCTTTTTCACGCCCCGCTTAAAGGACCCGGGACTGTAGGAAGAAGGAAACACGTGCGCCGGCAAGGAATTCCAGGACTTAAAGATAATACTTGCTTTTGGCGGCTTTCCTCGCTAGTTTTGTACCGCGTTCCATCTATTTTATTCTTTTAGTGTAAGCTACCAATATAAAATAAAATACCCAGCTTTCCTGCTATCATAAACCGATGAAATCGAAAACCATGGCTACAGAAAAAGCCGTGACTAGCCGAGTTTTGGGCCGAAATTTATAAGAAATGACTCCATTGACTCCACGGAATATTCCTTTTTCGATTATTGATTCAAAGAAACCAAGTTAGCTTTGCGAGTTATTACACTCTTCCATCTCCCGAGCTGGTTCTTCTTCAGTCTTAATATGAGTAACTTTTTCAATATTCACCATTTTCTTTCTCCGCTGCGTTTTTGTTTCAACATATTTCCTATGTTTATTCAAAATAGCTTTCTCTTTCACAATACTTGCAAAGTTATCAGTCAAAAATTTGTCGCACAATTTGAAAAACACACTGAATTCTGATTCTGGTGTCTTCATTTTGAGAATTTTCTTGGAATCTTTAAGTTGACTCTTAAGGGACTGGATTTCGGGGTTATATTTCGACATCCATTTTGGTGTTTGTGTGTGCACACAGCAAGTAAATAAGCTAGTCTGTGTCAATTTTGGTGCCATGTATACCGAGGCTTGGGTGCCCGTAGATTCGTATCTTTTATGAGGTAACTTAAGTTTAGGGATAGTTTTTTGTTTTAGGACTTTTCGGTTGGCCGAGGCTCATGGAGAATTGAAGTAAGCGGAGTTGTTGCAAAGGTAACTGAGTCATAAGAATTCGATCGTGTCGAACGGGCGAGATATTGTTAGAAAGGGACGAAGTTTAGGCTCTGACGTCACTCATCAGTTCTAGTGACACGGCATTGGGTACGGATGTCATTTTTCTTAAAAAAATTGCATAATAAAATAGTTTTCATTGTCTTCCGTCATGAAGTGTGTGGTGTCAGGGTGTAAAAATTGTACAGGAAAACTGTCTAAACACACTGATGGTGTAACATTTCATCTGTAAGTCCCCTGGATTTATATTTTAATTTTTATAAAAAAAATACCCTAATAGAACCATCTAGTGGAGAATAGATGTAAGTAATCTTGTCTTTCATGTATCGTAGTTGTAATAATACTCAATGCGTACTGTGAAATTTTCACAACAATCATTTTGTCTTAGTTCATTAATGATTTCAAAAATATCGTTTTATTTATAAATAGTTAATTTAACTGAAATTTCAAATTTTAAATAAAGTTAACTAGGCCATCTACCGGGCTATGACTAAACCATGTAGAGAAACTGAATGATTTGCCCTTATACCAACAGATGTTCCAATTTTCAAAAACAATACCACTATTTAAAATAAGTGTTGATTATTATTATAGCGAGACCACTTCTATATTTACTTCTAAATGCAATATTTATTCTTCAAAAATGGGCTGGGCGAGTAATTTATGATTTGGGCCCAAGAATCTTCCTCCGAGATAAGTTTAAGGAAATAAACATTCTCATCGTAGCGCTTAGTGGCCAGTAGTCAAACTACAATGAAAATTGCATGTCACGTTTGTTTCCAGTTTCGCTATGTTCTGGTAGATGGATTTCTTGAAAGTAGGAGGGGTTTAAACAGAGGGGTACAAACACGCGGGTGGAGGGGTGTGATTACATGTCCCCGCGCGTCTCCCTTCACACCCGCAACTGGCCACGCATTTTTGTATAGAGAAATCTAACTGTTACATCTCCGTCATCTATATAGTTCGGTCCTCCGTGCCGAGGCTAGAATGTCTTCAGGGAAGAAATGGTCTTCGCAGAGGCGGCGGTGTTACCGACTTGGCCTGTTAAGTCTTCGCGGTGAATTATTTTTAGCCATTCTGTACGTCTGGAACAGAATACAAAAGATTTAGATAGGTACCTTCTATGGTAGGGGTTGTGACTGGAGTTTAACCCTACTAAGTTCCACTCCGTCTTAAGAGACTATTTAAGACGGAACCCGCGGCCAATCTCTTACAGAGACAATGCACTGATCGGTCATCAAACCCGCGACTTTGACGTAAAATTTACCCACTCCACCTTCTCTTGGGCTTCATAGAAGTACGGTCTACAGTGTGCTTCGAATAAGAATATTAATTTAACTAGTAATTTTCTTTCTTACCGCTCCTCTTTCTTGGGTAATTTGAAAGATGATAATTCACCGCGATTTCTTGTACTATTTAAACAACCGAATACACAACAATTGAAATGAGATCGCTTGGACATTTTGAAATCACTGAAAATTCACGTTATAATAACGCGGACATTCGCGATTAGAGTTACGTCCGTATTGTTCCGAGATTGCCCGACCTCTCCATCAAGTAGTTGATGTGCTTGACAAATCATGCCTTAAACTGTCGTATGATATTTATTGATAACCTTGTAATGACCTGTACTAAAAATATCGTAAACTATTTTAATGTATGATTTTGTATCACACAAGTATGCCCTTTCGAAATATTAATTTGAGCGCCATTTCGGGCTCCACTTTTCTATTCCTGTTTACGGCTGTCGGTAAACAAAGTGAAAAGCCTGTTTCAGAGCTTCTTCTAACAATATTCACGTGTATCAGCTTGCAAGTAAGGTTCACTTGCGCCAAAGATCTTTGTCACTAATCGAATGACAATGAATGAATGCAAACGAATGGAATTTATCGTACACTAGTTCAATCATCACCACTGACACGCGAACCGTTGTTATTTCAATCATCATTCTTACCTTTCTACATTGACGGGTAAATTGAAAAACGTCAATTCATTGCGGTTTCGTGTATTATTTAAACAACCAAGAACGTAACAATTGCAATAAGATCGTTTACTCATATTGAACTGTTGAACTCACAATAAAATAGCGCGAAACGTAGGTACCTATATCGTCAAAGCGCGGGAACACACAACTGTGGCCACGATCGAAGCAAGCCGAGATACTCGTAAGCAACGTTTATGTGTAAGTGAACAGTATGTATACAGACATAACGAACGAATTTGGAACACTAGAATTCAAAAATAGAATTGTGTTAAACGTAAATAATAATCATTCTAAAATTGATTGTTCTAAATGTTTTTTTTTCTGTAAACTCTTGCACTGAGCGGGGATCGAACCCGCGCCCCGTGCGAAGCAGTCGCGTGCATTCTACTACCGGCGAATTGTCACTTATCTAGACCTCTTTATCCCGGCCTAGATCAATACTGACGATTTAACTTATCTAAATTCATAAGAAAAGTTAGATGCCGTAGGATATAAGTGTTCTGTGAGTTAGATTTCTCAGTAATTGTTTGAAATATTCATCGTGTCGTACAAGCTTAGGTTGAATGGTCAAGCAAGCACTTAATATTTTATGTGCGTACCATTAGTTGGGAGTCAGATTTAACTTTAATGGGCTAGTTGGATAGGATCCAAACTGGCTCTTCCTAGGCTAGGTTACCTAGGCAACGGAATATAGGTCACAGTTCACAGTAGCTACATATTGATTTTGTTATTCTATCAAGATAGGTAAGAGATATATATGTGTATTGTGATATCGGGCGACAAGATTTTACGCCATTTTATACCAAGCTATCTTATAATAACACTTTTATGCTTGGATGGTCCACATTTCTGAAGACAATGTATTCGGTCCTACGTAATAAGGGTGAGCCTATTGCCGTATTCCGGGCACTATTGTTGATTAGAGCCTAGGCGTGCCCCGAGTGGCCTATGGACCTTTGTTAGAAATATTAGGTACAAAGTAATCATAAACTTTGGAGTATACAGTGCAAATAGGGGGCCTAAAAAGGCCACTAACGACGAATCGTATCCGCATTGAAATACGAAGCGGATTTAATTTCGTAAAATGGTCACACACAGCGCAATTCGCCGCGCGATTCGTTTTTGGCAATTCCTTTCTTGAAATATTTCATTTCCATTTCAAGCCATTTCTAGAAACGAATCGGATTGCAGTGCGTCTTTTCGTTCATTCGTTTCTTGAAATGGCCTTTTTAGAAAAGGCGAATTGCCAAAAACGAATCGCGCGGCGAATTGCGCTGTGTGTGACCATTTTACGAAATTAAATCCGCTTCGTATTTCAATGCGGATACGATTCGTCGTTAGTGGCCTTTTTAGACCCCTAGATCGATGAATGTAATATTGTTTTGTACAGATCGTTGCTCTCAGCCCATAATATAGAAATACGTAGTTTACTGTGTTTATGTCTACTAGAAACTATACGAGCGAACGATACAATAATTCATGCGTTGTCGTGTCGGGGGACCTATAACTGGTAAACACTTCCACATGTTTTCGAAACGATTCAAGGTCCCCCGAAGTAACAACGCAAGAATTGTTTATTATTTAACTAGCTGACCCGCGCAACTTCGTCTGCGTCACCCCGTTTTTGCAACACTTTCATTCCTGCTCCGCACCTGTTAGTCGTAGCATGATGTTATATACATATAAACCTTCCTCTTTAACCATTCTATCTATTGAAACAAACCGCATCAAAATCCGTTGCGTAGTTCTAAAGATTCAAGCATACAAAGGGACAAGAAAAATAGGGACAGAGAACGCGACTTTATTTTATACTATGTAGTGATAGTGATAGTGATAGTGATAACGCCCCGTCGCTCGTTTTTACGTCGGGGGCTAAAAAGTAAGCTTTGTGAGTATTCCATACTACTAGAAAGGTGTTCGGAATTCAAATTAATAATAAATAATTATTCATAACCTGTGTCACCATTTGCCCGCCATAACATGAGTCATAGACAACACAATATGACTTATTCACTGTTTACGCAGCAAGTATTGTATTTTCTGTGACAAAAGAATAATTTCCAGCCGTGAAATAGTATGTTAATACAACCTTGGGAAGTATTTTTCGATTATGAACTCACTGAGTTAGTAATTTTAATAATGGTAGCTGAAAAAAACAATGGAAGACCTATTTGTATGTTTAGGAAAATCGCTACAAGACCTCGAGACATAACATAACATAAACTCACGTCTATATCCCCGAAGGAGTAGGCAGAGGTGCTAGCACCTATATTTCGCCAGTTTATGTTTAGGTCCCAATGTAATATGTGGCGAGCCTATTGCCATTAACCGGGCACTTATAAACCTGCGATAAATACACACATAACTTTGAAAAGCATCGAAAAGTCATTGGTGTGTGCCATGGTAAACCTGGGATCGAACCCGAGACTTCGTCTCAGCAGTCCTATAGCCTTTGTGCCATGGCAAAACCTGGGATCGAACCCGAGACCTCGTCTCAACAGTCCTATAGCCTTAGCACGAAATACTATCGAATTCGTAATGTAAAGGTATCGACAGAACGGAGCATTGCGATTGGCGGGCTACACACGTACACAGGTTCACAAGAGGCAGACTGCCAATCACAATGCTCCGTTCTCTCGAAACCTTTACATTACGAATTCGATAGGAGTTCATGCTAGTGCTACTGATGAAAAATATATTCTTAACATATTCAATTAATGTATGAATTTAGATTGACATGGTCATTTACACATTCACTGTTAAATTTATCGGGATAGTGCAGTGTGAGAACGCGGATAGTGGTAGTGGCGGCGCGCGTAATAAACGAGTGAGAAAGAGGGTAGACCGATACGGTTGGCCTCAATTAGAACTAGCTCGCCGGTCGTCAGTACTCTCTACTATATACCGGTTGATTTGGAAATACTGGTTTTGGAAAAAAAGATTTTGGGCACAATTTCGATAGTAAAATCGTAAGGAAGTCCTAATTTGGCGAAAAAAATATTTTTTTTATCCGTACCATACTTTTTTCTGTTCACCTGCACATTATTGCCATACATAAAGTGATTTTTTTTTTCAAAATTAAAACTTCCAGTCGATTTTGCTACCGAAACTGTGTGTGAAACAAAATATTCTTTTTCCGAAACCACTATAAAATCACCGTGTATAATAATCTATGGTCAGTACACCGTGATCATGGCGCTTGCAACAGTGCCGAAATATCGGGTTATTCAACGAAATAAACAAGTAAATATCCCGATGAATTTAACAGTGAATATTCAATTAAACCGAAAATACCGTATCAAGTTGACCGATGACCGTAAGTTGTGCTAATGTCGTGACCGGGTGCTTGACCGGCCGTCATGAAATGTTAACTCTTCGATAAGGGCCACCGATAACATTTAGTACACAGGTTAATGTACTAAAAGCCTAAATAGAAAGGTAGTATAGACTAGAGACTATTGTAGAATAGGTAGTAGAACTGGAGGTCAACGACCTTACTTCTATATAAGTATATTGGGTATATGGTCGTTATCTATGGTACTGTTTGCTATACAAACATCTATGGCAGTCGTTACGGGTAGTTGTAGCACTCAAAAGTCCAATCAGTCTAATTTGGAACTTCGATATCGCCATTGGTCAACGGACCATTGGTTGTGGAGGTCAGATGGCAGTCGTTTCACGGAAAATATCGAAGTTCAGCCGCATCACAGTTAGATTGGAAAGCCGACCCCAACTGAGTTGGGAAAAGGTACAGAGAATGATGATCTATGGTACTGTATAATCCGCTTATAATGACAAATACGTCATATATTATTATACTTTGTAAAATGTAGCTTGGGTCCTATGACAGCTGTCAGTGAAATCCCGCACATGAAGTCTTGAATTTTCTATTATTGAATGTAGTAGCTGTCAATGTCATACTTTATGGGCATACAGAGCTAATTAGTGATGGGCGATGAATCATCGTGACCACATACTATGAACTATCCATATTTTGAATAAAGCTTAATTTAAAATTTGAAATTAATATAAGAAAAAAATAATTAGAATTTAATCTTATTGCTTAGGTATTTTAATATCATAATAATGTTTATATTTCAATATACTTGATCCTAAATAATATTGAGTAAATAAAATCCTACATTCAATCCATCAACGCCCTGAACCTGTTTTTGGATTTTATAAGAAGACACGCCGCGTTTGGCTCTTGGGCCATGATATAGGCATAAGATACACGCGCCAACATTTTGTTTAATATGAACTTCCACTGATCCACTCCACTCATTCTCATCAGTACGAGTGCCAACGCATTGTATGCTACGTATATTCCCTTCTCATTACAATTAAATACACACATACAATTAAATTAAACCTAATTATATGTAACATGCATCAATAATAGCTGGTAGTATCGATATTTTCATCGAATTTTGGACATCCCTATGAACCAAATTTTGACATCTGTCATAGGACCCATGCTATATTTTACAAAGTATAACTGGACGTCATAAATAGCATATTTTAGAACATTAAGTAAACAATTTGCTATAGGTATATGTAAAAAGCAAAGTGGAAATCAGCTCATTTTTAATAAATAAGTAATAAAAAATACCTTTTATACGAAAACGAGCAACCTTTTGGTTTTAGGAATCATGTCGTTCACTATTCAATAATTAAAATGGTTATAAAACGTCATAATTACTAGGGAATAGACTATCCGACTTCGTTTTCATTAAAATCGTCACGTTTTTAATGAAAACTTCGCTGTGCATTATACCCATACGGTAGGTATAACCATAAATACAAGGACCATACTAAAAGTTTTTAAAACTGAACAAACTAGCAACTTCTTCTTTTGCCGCCAAATCGTAAAAAACAAATGACAAAAGAATGAAATACCTACATACACATAATATTGGTAAAGAATTCCATTTTCAAAATTTTGAATTAACCTTTTTATTATATCATTTTCAAGTGGTCAGTTCTAAAAGCTTTCAGTGTCGCCCTCGTCTCGTAATATCAGAATTATTAGCTGTCAAAAGGTACAGCTAGGGTTGCCACAAATCTAATATTACATAGAAATTCATTTTCGAGACAGAATTTGGAACAGATTTATTATTGCTTTTCATCTACAAAGTCTAACTTCTGCACCATCTTTGGTTCCCTGGTGGCTGTGACATTTAAACCGCCTATGCACAAGTTTAATTAATAAACTTCACCCCATCCACCACCTTCTCAAGAAGGGTAGAATTCTGTAGAGTCGATAGCACTTTCAATCAGGTGAGCCGTGTACTTGCCTGCCAACTAAATGATATGAAAAAATTAAAGTGATTGATATAAAAATTTTGGTGTCGGTCGAAATAGCAGTGCGTCCGGTTGGCAGCCCTAGTTACAACTATTTACGGTATTAGCCCATCATTAAAAAATTTACGATAAAAGGAAACATTTATTGGTTGTTAACCTTTAGGTACACTCACAGACATGAAAACAAACAATAACTATACAGATCCATTTTAAAAAGTTCAAATATTTAATCTCGGCTTAATATAAATAAAATACCTACCATGTTTGTCACGCTGAGAATACTGAAGATTTATTTTTCTTACTTTTTCATACACAGACTGATGTAGTTGACGGCATATATCTTGAACCCAACTACATTAAAAAATGTTCAATATTTTTTAACCCAAATAGGTACATTACAAAATGAACTCTTTTTTTCTCACTCAGTATTTTTGGGCAGTCCACTTTTTTGGACTTCTTTTGCACATAGCACCGGTTAGCATCCCGGGCTACGCTCATTAGAAGTCCAAAAAGTGGAAGGGCGAAAGTCCATCACATAGATTATAACAAACAAATCGACGGCTTCTGTGGTGTGGCGGTAGTGAATGCAACGTGGTTCGATCCCGCTCAGTGCAAATCTTTGTTTACATTCATATGGCTATTCCCATTGGTCTCGGAGAGCACGTTAAGCCGTTTACGAACATAATATGGCAGTCATTACGGGTAGTTGGAGACCTAAAAGTTTCAATAACTGGGTCTCACTGCAGTTCTTCGATATCGCCTATACATATAGGTTGTGGAGGCTAGATGGCAGTCGCTTCACGGAAAATATCAAAGCGGCCCGCGGACTCCAAGCTTTGGATGCGACCGAAATTAACGCAAGCATGATGATGATGCTGATAATATCTTCGCACCATCGTTTCTCTCGGGTCATGATATATTCCATCAAGAACCAAGCGTTCCGGTGAGTCTTTCCTCTGCCGCACCATTAAGTCCTGGAATTCCTTGCCGGTGCACGTGTTTCCTTCTTCGTACAGTCCCGGATCCTTTAAGCGGCGCGTGAAAAAGCATCTGATGAGGCCGTCAAGCTGAGCGCCACCATTGTAGCACTGAACGTGTTTGTAATGGTGACCCTCTTCCATGAGACTTTGCCTTCAGCTTAACATCAGGCGAGGTAAAGTGAAATTGACGTGCCATAAATAAAAAAAAAAAATATGGCGCGAACTATACTTGCTAATGTTTTTGTATAACAGATATTCTTTGCACGTGGAAACCCTCCCACACTTGTCTTATTATAACCATATGGGATTACAAAAATATAACATTATATTCTCCGCCTTTTCATAACTCAGTTGGGGTCATTTAAGTTTAACTACAGAACAGTTGAGCTTAGATATTAATTGAAGCGACTGTCTACACAATCAATATCCTAGCCGATATCAAAATTCTGTAGCTAGACCAGATTTTTGGGTTCGAACCACAGATTTCTAAGACTACAATAAATATAAGTTCCAACAGTAGAATCTTTTTTTTGTTTATGGTAACGCCGTTTATAATAAAGAATAACGATACCTCTTTTGTCCAAATCTAATTAGCTGTTGAGGAGCTATGAGGGAACAGATGAACCTACATACATACATAGTCTGTCAAAATCAGAACCCTAGCTCCTTTGACTTTACTGTTGTCGGGTAAAAAAGAAAAGATTCTACTTGACCAACTGTTTGTTATGATGTAATCACATAAAGAAATTTGGTTTTCAAATAAAATCGTGTATAACTGAGTTGGATATAATGATTCCGTTTTAGTCGGATATAATGACATGTCGCTTATCATGACCTATTTTTAATACATTGCATTCGAATTTATAGACCGACATGTTTATTTATTTTGTATTGTAATAGACAAATAAACTAATTTCTACTTCTCTTCTTTATACTGAAATAATTTTAAAAAAATAGCAATTTGTTTGCTTAATGTAAAGCTTTTTATAGGTAACGTCTGGTTAATATGACGTGATTGTCATTTCTTCAATGTCATTATAAGCGGATTCTACTACAATTTCATATATTGCAAAAGATGGAAAGATATTGTCTTTGCCCACCCTGCGGCGTAACTCCGCGTGACTGCCTATAGGTATATAGATTATTTTTTTATTCATGACACGTCAATTTGACTTCACCCCGCCTGGTGGTAAGCTCAAGCCGAATTCTCCGGAACGAGGGTCATCATTACAAACACGTAAAGTGTTACAATGGTGGCACTCAGCTTACTCAGATACTATTACAGATAGCCTTTAGTACCTTTTTTAACTAGTTAGTGAATAATCAAAGTGGTTTCAGAGAATATTTTCCTCTTGCGAGAGAGGCCGTGTGCTCAATCATGTGCCCAGATATAGTAACTTGTATCACCGAAACTGTTATGTAGGACGATGGCGACTTCGTAAGTTATTTATAAGACATTTTATTTTAATGTTAAGTGTATATACAACAGGACTATCGGATGTTGGCGATATCAAGACCTTAAGAGGCAAGGAAACCTCAATTTCAAAACATTTTTTTTGATACCCTCTCCTTTCCTACACAGGACAACACGTTTTTGCAACATTTTTCATTCCTGCTCCGCACCTGTTGGTCATAGTATGATGTTATATATATACATATAAACCTTCCTCTTTAACCATTCTATCTATTAAAAAAAACCGCATCAAAATCCGTTGCGTAGTTTAAAAGATTTAAGCGTGCAAAGGGATATAGGGACAGAGAACGCAACTGTGTTTTTATCAAATACCTCATCAAATCCTCAAAACCTCAAAAATCAAAACCTCAAAAAATCAAAATGAGGTAGGTATACTGTATTTTAAACTGCAGGGTGAAGACACCAGTTCTCTTCCATACAATTTATTTGTTGTTGTTACGAGCTTGTTTTTTAATTAATTCGATACACATAGGTAATCTGTGGGATTGTATTCTGAAGACTGTGTCGACAGCTGATAATGAAAAAAAATTACGATGTCGATAGCGAAACGGATATACTTCTAAGTACTTTTAATGGAATATAATTATCGTAAGTCGAACTATTAATAAATGAGTCATAAGGAAATGATAATATTACCGTCTATAGATGTTGCTACGTGAAATAATGTAGTGAACGAGCACTACGCAGGAGGTGAGGGTTCGAATCCATTTTGGTGTAAATATTTGTATGCATTATTATGGCTATTTGTGTTGGTCTGGTCGTGCCTTGGAAAGCACGTTTAACCGTCAAACCCGGTTGTGATACTAGCATCTATGGCAGTCATTACGGGTAGTTGGAGTCCTAAAATTTCCATCAGCTGATCTAACTTCAATGCTACGATATTAATAATGAATTGTGGAGCTCAAATGGCAGTCACTTCACGGAAAATATCGACGTTCAGCCAAACGGATCGAATAAGAGCGGACGCGAGATTAACGCTTTAATGAAAAAATTTAACATAACACAACATAAACTCACGCCTGTATTCCCGAAGGGGTAGACAGAGGTGCTAGCACCCACATTTCGCCAGTTTATATTTAGGTCTCAATGTAATAGGTGGGGAGCCTATTGCCATTAACCGGACACTTATAAACCTGCGATAAATTCACACATAACTTCGAAAAGCATCGAAAAGTTATTGGTGTGTACCATGGTAAAACCTGGGATCGAACCCGAGACCACGTCTCAGCAGTCCATTACCCATACCACTAGGCAGCCGGGGAGAAGTCTGGTGCTTTAATATATCAAACACTGAACAAAAATGCCTTTTGGTTTGTCTGTACTAGTAGCTGGTCCAATTTTGATTGATATTTTTGTATTCATAAGCTTATGGTGTCGTTACGATAACAAATTAATTTCTAAGCTAATAGCTTGCGTATCTGTGGGGATTTCGCGCACGATAATAAAAAAGAAAAGGCTTACGTCAATATCTCGTTAATTAGAGACTGCTTTCCGATCATAAATTATTAATAATATTGATCCAAATCACAGAACAGAAAAAGCTAGTAGAAAACGATAGTTTCAGTAGTGGAACTGATGTCGCCAAACTCACACATACAACCGTTAATAATACCGTGCATTACTAGTAAATAATGGCTTTGATTGGTCGTACCTATTTATACACTTTATACCGTATTCGCTCAAATCATACGTACTACAAAAGGAAAACGCACTACCCTTTTTAAGTTAGTGGTAACTATATTACCACTTGTTTTTTAACTGTTTAAAATAGCGATTACTTTGCTTTAGATAAAAGTGTTTATGGCGTTTCATAATTTAAATCGAACAAGCTTGAATATTTACGAGAAAGTTTAGACGCATTGTTATCAAAAATGTTCATATTGTCGAATTTATCCTTCGTTGCATGAATACGCACAGCCATGACACCCGTGCACAGACTAAAGCCCATTTCCACTTGTTTCCATTATCCAAATAAATAAAATATTACCACATATTTAAGTACTCTCGTGTTCGTTAACAGTATTATGATTACCTTTCAATTACCAGAATACAATTTTTTAATTGAATTGAATTTTGACTCGCGTGAATTAGGCTGTTTGCTTTGAAATATAGGTACATGACTGGTGGATTTGAGCTCTTTTACCGCTTATCTCCCTGTTCTATTTTCAAAAGATATAACTACTAATTTGGGTCCAATAATGTCCTAATGGTAAGGTATACGTGGCCTACAACTGGACAATGCACCTCACTTCATGAATATTTTGAAGCGAATTGCAACTCCATATTCGGAGTTCACGGGTACCCGGTTTTTAATCGTTGCGTAATACGTATTGCGGTATTGTATAGCTCGAGGCATATGTCTTGGACCTAAAACTTGATCAAAATGTATGCGATTTTTTAAAATCGCGGTCAACGAGCTCAATTCCACCAATTTCCAGACCGAATTACCAGATTTAGGTTCAAAATATGTACCATCGGTCTTCCCACTGACAACATGAAATATTTCCAGTGAGCTTTGGCTACCCTTTTTTTTTTTTTTTTTTTTTTTTTTTTTTTTACGTGGTGGAATGCATTTACGCACTTCGCTCACCCCCTACAGGGGCGGGGGCGAGCTTTGTGTGGGACTCCTGACCTCTACCGGAAATCAGACTACCCACTAAACCACCACGGTGTCCGTCGTCATCGCATATCGACGATGGCGGGAACAACATCTTCCGCCATCGCCGTGCGAGTCGCCCGCCACTACTCAGTGGCAGGCCCGTCTCTGGTGCGGCAGAAGAGGAGTCCTTCTGCCGCCCGCCTAGGCAAGGCACACGCGACACGACGTGCGCCTTCAACCTCGAGGCCTATGTAAGGGCAGCAGACGCCCCCGCGTCTACTGCCCGGCCTACAGTTAGGGGGGGAGGAGTTGGTGGTACCGCCTCCTCCGGACCCCGGTTCGCTTGCGGCGCTGTGGGAGGGAAAGTGGGTCTTTTTCCCTCCCCCTCTCCGCCGCCTCCTTCTGCGAGATAACGGTCTCGCAGAAGGTTTGAACCGCCGCCCACGCCTCATCGCTGCCGACCATAGACAGAACTACGGCCGGCAGCGAGAGGTCCGTCCCCACTTCGGTGATGAGAGCACGGCGCTCCCCAGCCCACGCGGGGCACTCCTCTAGGGTGTGCTGCGCCGTGTCATCATCGCCGCCACAGTGGTGGCACCCACTGGTCGGCTCCCGTCCCAGTCGGCACAGGTATTTCCCGAAGCATCCATGCCCCGAGAGGACCTGCGCCATTCGGAACGTCACCGACCCTCGCGATCTGTCCATCCAGTCTCTGAGGACCGGACGGATCGCCTCGACGGTCCCTCTTCCAAACGTGGGATTGGCCAGCCGCCGCTCCCACTCCAGAAGCAAGGACCGTCTCGCCTGGAGCCTCCGCTCTCTCACCTCCGAGGGTGCCGGGAACTCGCCCCGGCCCCGGGCCTCCTCGCGCCAATGATACACTGACGCGAGGACACGGGCCTCCAGCTCCCACGGAGGGGAGCCCGCAGCTTTGGCTACCCTACTCAACGCTGGAAACATAATAGAAGGTTATTATTAGCTCCGGTATTCTGTAAGGCAAAGGTACTTCCTCAGTCGGACTGCTTAAATTAGAACTTGAGCTAATGAAATGTCCTAACTCCATTATATTTTGAAATTAACAAGTATCCACCGCGAGCAAAGTCCCAAACGAAACCTAGTCAATAAAACAGACACTTTAAGTTATTAAACTCTATAAAATAAATAATAAAATACCTTCCCTCGCAATAATCCCCTTATTTCCCACACCTATCCAATTTATTCCCCGAAAACTAAAAATTTAGGCCCCCATCGTGTGCATTACCGGAATTACTAAGTTCGCCTCGAGACAGGGGTGCGGGGATGACGTCACCATGACTCATAGACAGACCACCCCTTCAGTGCTGAATCGATTGAAAAACTGGTCAAGAGTGAGTTGATTCTTAGACGAAAGGTTTCGTATGATACGAACAAAGTTTTGTATGACACTTTGAGATTAGATACGGTTAGAGAAACCTGGAAGGCTAGACCACGTAGAGTTGCTGGGGAGAGGTATTTTTTTTTTATTTATGGCACGTAAATTTGACTTCGCCTCGCCTGATGTTAAGATGAAGGCAAAGTCTCATGAAAGAGGGTCACCATTGCAAACACGTTCAGTGCTACAATGGTGGCGCTCAGCTTGACGGCCTCATCAGATGCTTTTTCACGCCCCCCTTAAAGGATCCGGGACTGTAGGAAGAAGGAAACACGTGCGCCGGCAAGGAATTCCAGCACTTATTGGTGCGGCAGAGAAAAGACTCACCGTACCGCTTGGTTCTTGATGGAATATTCTGCACCGTATGCGGGTGACATCTAAGCCCTGCACGTGTTGTCCTGTGTAGGAAAGGGGAGGGATGGATTAATTGGAAGAGCTCATCAGAACATTCACCATGGTAGAGTCGGTGTCTTGTATAATCTCACCTCCGGCAATCAAAGATCCATAGACGGCATGCGTTTTAGTCGGTTCGAGTGCGACATAATCACCTCCACAGACTTTGGTGGAGGGGGTATCCGTGAGGATTTTGCGCACGATAAAAAAGACCACATGAGAATACGAATTCAGCGAGTCTTTTCTCTGCCGCACCATTAAGTCCTAGAATTCCTTACCGGCGCACGTGCTTCCTTCTTCCTACAGTCCCGGGTCCTTTAAGCGGGGCGTGAAAAAGCATTTGATGAGGCCGTCAAGCTGAGCGCCACTATTGTAGCACGTGCTGAGCTGAACGTGTTTGCAATGGTGACCCTCTTTCATGAGACTTTGCCTTCAGCTTAACATCAGGCGAGGTGAAGTCAAATTGACGTGCCATAAATTTAAAAAAAAGTAAACCTGTGAAACTGTTTATCACAGGTGAATTTGGGTACATAAAACATAACATAACATAAGCTCACGCCTTTATCCCCGAAGTCGAAGTATCGAAAAGTCATTGGTGTGTGCCATGACACACCAATTTGGGTACATAACCCTAGACAAAACGAGTTTACATTGTAATTTAGTTCGGGCCTAAATGTTTGACAGTTAGGTAGACGGGGTGGGGCCTTGGGTACTTTATTAGGATACTAGTTGACCCAGCGAACGTCCTATCGCTATATTTTTCCGCCCACGGGGAATTTATATCCCAGAGAACTCCGTTTCACCATGTGAAAAATGATTTTCCCGCTTTTCTGTTGAAATTTTTCCTGAATTTTCTTTGCTATAAACCTCTCGGAGCCCGGGACCTTTCCAACGAATGCAAAACCGTGTAAATCGGTTCGTGCGTTCTGGAGTTATAGCGTCAGGAAGGAAAACCCGACTTATTTTTATATAGTAGATTTTCGCTGCACCTTGTATTCAAGTTTCTAGGTGTACACAGCAAGCAAATATAATTAAATTCAAAACTCAAGACGACTATAAAGGCTTATAGACGGTACCAATAAATCTTCGAACCAAATATGATATAAGGTCGTTGACTTAATAACGTCTAATTTATTAAATGCTTTAAAAAAATATACCTAAATAGTGAGTTTTGATGAGTGTTGCTAGGTGACAAAAATGGTACCTGATAAGATTGTTTGTGTTTAATAAATGATAATAAGATATCGATATCACCATTGGTCATTCGACCATTGGTTGTGGAGGTCAGATGGCAGTCGCTTCACGTAAAATATCGAAGTTCAGCCGCATCACAGTAAGACTGGAAAGCCGACCCCAACTGAGTTGGGAAAAGGTTTCAGAGAATGAAATGATAATAAGATTGTAGCGTAGTGGTATGGGTAATGGACTGCTGAGACGAGGTTTCGGGTTCGATCCCGGGTTTACCACACACCAATGACTTTTCGATGCTTTTCGAAGTTATGTGTGTATTTATCGCAGGTTTATAAGTGTCCGGTTAATGGCAATAGGCTCGCCACCTAAACAAATAGACTACAGATAAAAAAAATTGCAATACGATCTTTAATTAGTACCTATATAAAATTCGAAGGTAACAGTTTATTTCGTACATTCGATCAATGCGGTAACAATATGTAAGTAGGTAATCTATACTTATAATAAAACTGTAGAGAGGTCAATTCTGTACATTGAATATATTTACAAAATAATTATTGGGGGATGATTGGAGATCGATACTAATGCAAAAAATGCAACCAGAATTTTTTTTGTCTTTCTGTCTGTCTGTCTGTCCGTATGTGCACGCATGGATCAAAAACTACTGGAGGGATTTTGATCAAACTTGGTACGATTATAGTTCATAGTTCTGAGCAACATATAGGCTACTTTTTATACAAGCTGATACCCGTGGCTTTGTCTGCGCTTCGTTTATAGGTTGTTTTTGGTCATATCTCCGGTTCTACTTAACCAATTACAACCAAATATGCAAATTTTGAGTCTAAGCAAGACCTTTGTAATAAAAAAAACCGCATCAAAATCCGTTCAGTAGTTTTTGCGACCAAGGCGTGCAAATATTACAGTAAAAAATTGCGTTCAACTCAAATAGCGTTATACCATTATTATAATGAAATTCCAACATTTATCAATAGATGGCGCTCCTCAAGTGACGTCATTTTACAACACTCGGTGTTAAGATTCTCCGTAAGATAGTCACTACCCCTGCAGTTGTAATAGGTGCCGTAAGCGATCTAATGATTAATGCGAATTTATTAGTTCCATCCGTGGCGTGGCGGTAGTGCATGCAAATATTGCAAATGCTACGCACGGGGCGGCGGGTTCGATCCCCGCACAGTGCAAAAAGTGGTATGCATGTGCATGAATATGACTGTTTGTTTGCACTGGTCTGTTCGTGCCTCGGAGAGCACGTTAAGCCGTCGGTCCCGGTTGCCATACAAACATCTATGACAGTCGTTACGGGTAGTTGGAGCCCTCAAAAGTCCAACCAGTCTAACTTCGATATCGCCATTGGTTGTCGAGATCAGATGGGCAGCCGCATCACAGTTAGACTGGAAAGCCGACCCCAACTGAGTTGGGAAAAAGGTTCAGGGAATGATGATGATATTAGTTGCACCCTTACTAAACTGCAGATTATTCTGAGCATTGGTTGTTGATGTTGCTTTTAATAGTTTCTTTTATTTCATATCTTAATATAATCATTTTTTATTTTTTATTAAATGCTTTGCTTCTCTTGCTTAGCAGTTAACGCAATTAACACTACAGAATACACACATCAAAAAAAGGTTTGCGATCACTTTGAAAAACTGAAATCTTTTTTGTTACTGTAGATTATATTATGATTTATTCTTCTTTTTAGATTCTTTATTTCTAAATAAAGAATTAGAACACAAAACAATGACACCGTTCAATTGTTTTTTCTTACAAAAAGGCTTTCAGTCCTAGCTTACGCTCATTCAGAAATCTGATTTAGTGAATTATAACCGATTCAAGATATTTTTCGCGTAAAGTTGTGATTGAAAAAATGCCAAGAGGATTATCAGAGGTTTTACGAGCTAAAATAGTAACTTTGAGGGAAGAAGGTTACACCACGAGAGTAATAGCACGCAGACTTGCTATATCCCAATCCTGTGTCGTGGCTCCGTTGCAGAGGTACCACGGAATGGAGAATTTAGCTGACCGACCCCGCATCGGTCGCCCAACTGTTTTGACAGCTGCCCAAAAGCGCTATTGCTGGCAGCCCGTGATCCCACAATCAACGCCACTAAAATAAAAGTAGAAGTCAGGGCCGCCTCTGGGCTTGAAGTTAGCACGCAGACCGTTCGCAATTGCTTGCACCAGGCTGGATTACGAGCACGGAGGTCACGGCGAGCTCCGCTCAATTCCCGGCAACGTCAACAACGAAGATTGCAGTGGGCTAGACTTCGGCAAAATGAAGAAGGTGAGTAAGAAAACATTTGGCAAAACTGACTCTTCGTTGACGAATCCCGAATCTCCAAATCTCCACTCATCCGACGTGTCCGTGTCTGGAGAAGACCAGGCGACCGTGAAAGACAAAGAACTGCCACTGGAACAGTTCAGCAAGGCGGAAAATCGGTGTCTTTTTGGGGTGGCATTATGATTGGAGCTAGAATGCCTTTGATCCCGTATCGGGGCTTCATGACAGCAGACATGTACAAAGCAGTTGCTATTGATGATATCGTCAAACCATTCCGAGTAAACCATGGGCACCAATTTGTACTGGTCGATGATAATGCGCCCGCACATCGAGCTCAACGAGTCAATGCTGCTCTTCAAGAATACGATATCACACGATTAGACTGGCCTGCCGGCTCGCCCGACTTAAACCCAATAGAGCACGCGTGGGATGCTCTTAAACGAGCTGTATGGAACCGTGAGCCACATCCCCAGACAGTTCCAGAGCTCAGGGAAGCCGCTATTGAAGAATGGGATATGTTACCCCAGGAAATGCTGGATAACATGATCCTCAGCATGCCCAGGAGGATCTCCGCATGTGTTCGAGCCAGGGGAGGCGTTACTTTATATTGAATTTACACCTTTTAATAATAAATTGTAGTTTAAGTTTAATTAAACAGTCTTTTTCTTTCTATGAAATTTCTATCACAATTGCATTATGATTAATGACTCAATTTTTTTAAATAAATAATAAAAAATAGTTTTATATTTTAATTTCAAACAAGGTACAGGCATACAACATATTTTTTTCTTGATAAAGTTAAATTTAAAGAATTCTAGGAGCTTATGCCATTGATCGCAAACTTTTTTTTATGTGTGTAGAATAGGAATACAGAGAGATCCGGAAGTATCCGTTTGCCTTGCTTTCAAATCGTGCTTTTCAGCGCGATCATTCATCGTAAATCACTAATTATAAATAATTGTATTTCCATTCCATACTTATAGTACTTTTACTTTGCTTACTTATTTACTTCCAATCCAAATAAATACCTACCTAAATAACAGGCTTCTGATAAATACTACAATAACATAATTTTTTCGACTGCTTACGAAACGTACTTTTTAGCTCGACATCGCATCATTCATTCATAGATCATTAATTATTCTTTTAATCCATACTTACTCATTTTCTTCTTTATATATATATATATATATATATATATATATATATATATATATAACAGGCTTATATATATTAACATGCCACCTAAAAAAAGAACTTCTTTATCCCAAAATTCAAGAAACTCTAAAAGAATGAGATATTATGCGCGTTCTCAAGAATCGACAGAGGAAAGAGCTGAACATGAACTGTCTAACCATGTTACTCAAAACAAGAAATTCAATTAGAATAAGTAAATGTTTGTAAATAGACCAAAAAACAGCCCGCTAAATTTCTTAGCGGAGTCTTCTCAGAACAGGGCCACGTTTCAAACTGTAATTGATAATGCTAATTTGCTAAACATACATTATATATTTTTTTACGTTTTCTACGTGTCGCTTTAATGGTCAATACAAAACAGGTAAATGATTGTGACTTTTATTTCATTACTGCTAAAATTGTACACAAATCTATGTAGGTATATATATATATTTTTACAGTAATATATGCTATAAAAATATGCTGTAGATCGTTTTCGACCTGAAGCGATGACACGCGCGATCCGACTTCCACGCGGGCGGAGCCGCGGGCAACAGCTAGTAATATATAAAGTATGTAACGTGTGGTGCCTGTTGGCTGTATGACGTGTCTCCCACGCCACGATCGATGCCGACCGACCCCAATATGGCGACGATACGACAAACTTGTTCGCTAAAAGCTAGAACATTGAGAAGCTACGCCCAGTTTTTACGATCAATAGAATTGTTTCAGAGTTTATTGGATATCCTAAATATATTTTGGTTAATTGAAGGCTTTGTATTGCTGTGTATTTTACCTGAATTAGGTACTTTGTTAAACCCACGTATTAAGTTGATTGCCTATATTTAGGCTGGATTTTACCAGTAAAAATGATATCTTAGTATCTTTTTTTAAAGTGCGCAAAATCTTCACGGATGCCTCCTTTTCCGGAGACGGAGGGAGTGGTTATGTCGGCCTCGAACCGACTAAAATGCACGCCGTCTTTTGAGTTTTTGAATTGCGTAAATAAGATATCACTATATAGTATAAAATAAAGTCGCTTTCTCTGACCCTATGAAGGTATGCTTAAATCATTAAAACTATGCAACGGATTTTGATGCGGTTGTTTTTTGATGGAGTGATTGAAAGAGGAGGAAGGTTTATTCTACAACATCATGCTACAACCGGTGCAGAGCAGAAGGTGAAAATGTTGCAAAAACGGGGTGACGCAGACGAAGTTGCACGGGTCAGCTGGTTAAGTAAGTATAATTCGAAATACATATTCTTCTTTAACTGTCTGCTGGGTTTGTGCTGCTAGTCAGTAGGTCATGAGGTCCTCCGGTGTACAATGACATAATTAGAATATAAGGCATACAGCACACATTAGCAGACGAGCCATACGTTGACGAATCCCACATTCACGAGGCAGGCATGCGTCTCCAATGAAACCTCACCGAAACGATTTTAGATTAGATTTAATAGGTAATGCATCATGATCTGGCCAATCGCGGTTGCATCCAGCATCCGAAGCTTGCGCCATTTACCCAATGTTATTAATGGCTTTATTTAAAATCTAGCTTTTGCCGAATCACACTACTTATGAAAGTAAAGTATGATTGAAATGATATACCTACTTTTATGAGGCAGGGTGGTAAGATTATGTAAGTACTCAAGAAAGAACAGGTACTTTTTAAATACTAACGCATTAATAGAATCTTTAGTTGAAACTTTCTGTTACCAATGCCAGGATTACATGATACAAGATCGTGAGAATAGGCAGCTACCAGCGCTCAAGGTTGAGGGTGAAGGTCGGGTAAACCTAGTTGATTGGAGCGAAGGGGAGGAAACGATCAATCAAAGAAACCTTACTTATTGAATCAATAAGTAGTAGGTACGTACTACGTAGGTACCTACCTACTTATGTACTTAGATTTACCTTTCTCTTTTTTAAATATTATGTATCATCAACATTCATAGCTTTGTTATCTGACCTTCTCTACCTTTTCATCATGATCCTTGCGTTTGCCTGGTTACGTCTGAAGCTAGTAGCGACATCACCCTTTTTTTGCCGGTCCATCCGTATAGCTCCACTGACCCACTACAATGGAGACATCAGTACATAAAAGTAATCGTGGCTCCACTAGTGGAGATGGGGAGTGCGGCCACGAGTCCGAAGGGGTTGGGTCTTTGGTTGCCGGAGGTGAGATATGTCTTATATCTCTCGCACCCCGGCAGACCCAGGAGTGCCTAATGCCTGCGTAACGTTGAACCTCGTCGTTCGATAAACGACATACTAACAAGCATAGAAACGAAAGGAGTGAGAAATGACTTGGAACAGGGTCGGCAGCATGAGTGTGACACTCCTGGTATTACACACTCCTATAGACCACGCGGTAACCACTTCTCATCAGGTGCGCTGCGTGCTTGTCTGCCACCTAAGTCATCTCCCTGCCCTTGTCCTAATTATTTATAGTCGGCTCAACATGTCATTCTACTCCAAACATTCCTATAAGATGTCATTTTCTCAGTCACTCCCTTCATTGTCATAATATCTTCTTTTACACAATCCATCCATCTTTTATGATTAAGTTTATTGTGGCGGGTTTGGCGCCTAAAAATTCAAAACACTAATTCTAAATACACTTTTTCATTTTTTCATTTTACCAAAACATACAATACAATGTTGCCAACAATCTCATAATTAATATACTAATTTTAATAATAGAAAATAGTAGATATTAATGAAACTACGTCCATATGTTACATTCTCTCGTAGGCGGACGACTTTGCAGCATGAGTCAGTGAGTTCGACACCGGTTCGGTCACAGGCGCCTACTCAAGGCGAAGTGAACGACAACTAGTCATTTAAGCTTATTTACATTATGTAACGTGGGCAGCCATGTTTAAAATAAATAAAATGGGACAATCTTGATATTCGTAATACAAACATGTCTTTTTTTACTTTCTCGCTAGTATTTTGAAAGGTTTTATGAATGAGATTTGATTTTAAACGGATACGGAAGCGGTTATTGGAGTGATAAAGCTTTATACTTGATCCGGCGGCTCAGCGGTCAAAGCATTCTCCCTGAAGACACTATAGGTGCGGGTTCAAGCATAGAATAAATAACGGTTGTGATGGAAGTAGGACATGGCGGTAACTCCTATCCTAATTGACCAGGCTGACTGGGGAAGCACCTCCACCCTCTTCTCAATACGGTCGGCAGCACGAATATGACGGCCTGGTTTTGCAAACGTCCATAGGCCACGGTAACCACTTTCCATCTGGTGAGCTGCGTGCTTGTCTGCCACCTAAGTGGTATAAAAGATGAGGACACCATGTTTCCCACATCAGGGGAAGGGGAAGGGGGTCATCTTAAAGACATGTCCCCGGGTCTGCCGGGGTGCGAGAGATATGTCTTGTATAACCTTCGGCAATCAAAGACCCATACGGCGTGCGTTTTAATCGGTTCGAGTCCGACATAATGGCCTCCACCGACTTTGGTGGGGGCGGTATACGTGGGGATTTTGCGCACGGAAAAAAAACGAAAAACGAACAGGAAAGTACAGAACAATCAAAGTAAATTCTTTCTCCGAAACCACGCCACATTAATGATTTATTTACAAGCTTGATATTAAAAGCCGCGCGAGCAATAGCCGCGGTAGCCTAGTGGTATGGGTAATGGACTGCTGAGACGAGGTCTCGGGTTCGATCCCAGTTATTACCATAGCACACACCAATGACTTTTCGATGCTTTTCGAAGTTATGTGTGTATTTATCACAGGTTTATAAGTGTCCGGTTAATGGCAATAGGCTCGCAACCTATTACATTGGGACCTAAACATAAACTGGCGAAATGTGGATGCTAGCACCTGTGCCTGCCCCTTCAGGGATATAGGCGTGAGTTTATGTTATGTACTGTTATATTAAAAGAAGAATCGTTCCTTAACCTCAATCTCCTGGTACCTAAGTCCTGTTATGCTAACTAAACAGTACTGCCAACATCACATTGAAACTAGTTTAAATGAACACAAGGCTGCAACCGTAGGCGTTCGTAGGCGATCCTTTCCTATTTCCCTTACAAACTTTAAAATACAATCATGGAGAACCTTATTTCTTTAACACAGAGGCTATTATTGATCAGCAGAGCGTTATTATATAATTACCAACCTATAAAAGTCAGTTGAGAAGACAATCTGTTTCAATTTACGCGGTCCTCAAGTCTGCTGTGAGTGACAGAGGACAGGTTGAATTTATTGTACGCAGGTTTCTTATAATTGTTACCTATTTAAGTGTCAAAAATACCACTATACACAGGTGCCGTGGTAGCCTAGTGGTATGGGTAATGGACTGCTGAGACGAGGTCTCGGGTTAGATCCAAGGTTTTACCATCGCATACACCAATGACTTTTCGATGCTTTTCTAAGTTATGTGTGTATTTAACGCAGGTTTGTAAGTGCCCGGTTAATGGCAATAGACTCGCCACCTATTATTACCTATTACAGACCTAAACATGGCGAAATGTGGGTGCTAGCCAGCTAGCACCCCTGCCTGCCCCTTTCGGGATATAGGTGTGAGTTTATGTTTAAGTATGTATAAAACAAAGTTGCTTTCTCTATCCCTATGAATGCTTAAATCTTTAAAACTGCACAACGGATTTCGATGCGGTTTTTTTAATAGATAGAATAGTTAAAGAGGAAAGTTTGTATGTATATAATCATGCTACAACAAACAGGTGCGGAGCAGGAATGAAAAATGTTGCAAAAACGGGGTAACGCCGACGTAGACGCGGGTTAACTAGTAAATAAATAAAATATTAGGTCAGTACTTCGTTCATAGCTTAAACATATATGCTATAGTTTAAACAACCTTTTTAGGCTCATGCCACGTGAGCATGTGACTCTAAAATATGGCTTCTATTTTAATTGCTTCAGCTTGCTCAGGCGATTTTATTTGTGGGCAAAATGGGGTCAACTGTTAAGGTCATTAATATTAAGTACTATCAATGAAATCTTCAATCGATTCAATCAATTAGTATAATCGTAGTCCAGTGCTGGATATAGGCCTTTTACAATGTTGGGAGACTTTGTTGAAAGGAAATTAATTAGGTGCTTAGCCGCACAAGCAATACCAATTACCGTATTCTTATCTTTATTCACACTTAATAATACATCTTGCGTCAGCAAAATTTGTGATATCAAATAATCTATGTCGTATTTTATACAATTACTAAGCTGACCCGCGCAACTTCGTCTGCGTCACCCCGTTTTTGCCACATTTTTCATTCCTGCTCCGCACCTGTTTGATGTAGCATGATGTTATATACATATAAACCTTCCTCTTTAACCATTCTATCTATTAAAATAAACCGCATCAAAATCCGTTGCATAGTTTTGAAGATTAAGCATACAAAGGGACAAGAAAAATAGGGACAGAGAACGCGACTTTATTTTATACTATGTAGTGACTTACGTAATATTTTCTCTGTTAGTTTTCCTACTATGAAATAAATAAATAAATAAATAAATAAATGAACAAAATAATTACGCAGCGGAAGGTATGTCGCATCAAATCCAGTCTACCAGTCTCCAGCGGTTACCATAGCAACCGAATTTACCCGACAACTCACGACCATAATCCTTAAGTTAGAACGAGAGGCTGATACGCTCTGTCTCTTTCTAACTTAGGGTATTTTAGGCACCACACCCTAGGTCGTCGCAATGGACCTAAGTTATGTAGGATGGTTTGGTTGGTGGTACCGTTATAGCGTTAACTACCAACTTGACTTGATTACTTATAATTAGTGTTACCTGGGTATTAACGCGATCATTATGGTAAATATAATAACTTATCTTTTGATTTTCTTGACGTTTCGACTATGGTTACAACTTAACTATTGGTTAAGTTTGATCAAAAATTTTAAATAACCTTTTTTATTGTGCGCAAAATCTCCACGGACACCACCTCCGCAAAGGGGTGGAGGTGATTATGTCGGACTCGAACCGTTTTTGACAAGTAATTTAATTTTGACAGTTCGAGACTTTCAAATTGAACTGACACAACATCATTTCACTTTAAATTAAAGTACATAATTATAATTAGTAATTACGTCCATATCCTTTTTGGTCTACCACCCACATCAAACTTGATCTATTCCAGGCATTAGTCTTCATTATTTAACATTTCATAACGGAATATCAAGGCACTTTTACGTAATTAAAGTACGACCTCCGATATTTCAAGTTGTCAGCGACGTTGCCGCGACGCCTACGCGACCACAACGATTCTTTCCGGTTTTTAAATCGAATAATTGCTTAGTTACGTTTAGATAATAGGCGTTTAACGATTATTGTAACTGAATTTATTACTCTTGTCAAGTATTTGGTTGATTAGCGCCATGGGGTGTGGAAAATACTAGAAGAATCAGGGAAGAAACAACAATGACATAAAGGAAAAGGAAGAAAAAAAGGAACGCAGACTTCTCGCACTACCTATTTCAAATTTCATGATTCTAGCTCATCGGGAATTACTATAAAATTAAACTTCAAAATTCAACGCATGCAAATCATATTACCATTTATAACTCACACCTATAGCCCCGAGAGGGTAGGCAGAGGTGCCAGCACCCACATTTCGCCAGTTTATATTTAGGTCCCAATGTAATAGGTGGCGAACCTATTGCCATTAACTGGACACTTATAAACCTGCGATAAATACACACATAACTTCGAAAAGCATCTAAAAGTCATCGGTGTGTGCCATGGTAAAACCTGGGATCGAACCCGAGACCTCGTCTCAGCAGTCCATTACCCATACCACTTGGCTACCGTGGTTTATAAATATATAAATATTACAAATAATAAAAATAAACCTCGTTGCCAAATTGCAAGTCCTAACTATAGTTAGTGGCGGTTTCACCCACCCTGACAGTAAACCCAGACTGTATTGATTCTGATGTACTTGTACGCAGACCAACAAATAGTCACACACACAGACAGACTACAGATGAGTGCGTGTAGCAGGCAGACGGGAAACGGGCGAAGTTTTATCTAGATATATCTATCTATCTATACTATTATATAATTGTAAAAAGTTAATATTTCTCCGCGATGGACGCAAAAACTACTGAACGGATTTCGATGTGGTTTTTTTTTGTTTGAAGGGGTTTTGTCCTAGAAAATATTTGTCGGGACACGACAAGCGTGTGACAAGACCAATATTTTGTAATATTTTAGAAAATACGAGAGAAATCGTCGCATCTCGGAAGGTCGGGAGGTGAACATTAAAATTACCGGACTCTTCCGAGCAACCTGGGAGATGCCAATCCTACCAGGTATACTATTAATAAATAAATAAATATAAATAAATAAATAGGGGAAACTGGGGACACTTGATCCCTCTGGGAGACAAGGTACACCAATATTTTTAGAATTACTAAGCGTATTAGACTATTTTTAATGTGGTATCACTAAAGGTAATAATGTTTACTTAGCGTTACCACACTAAAAAATACTCTAATACGCTTAGTAATTCTAAAAATATTGGTGTACCTTGTCTCCCATAGGGATCAAGTGTCCCCAGTTTCCCCTATTCTAGGATAATCTACACAACGCCACCTAGACCCATGATAAGCATAGTTTAACTAGCTTGTGTTATGATGCGGATAAACATACTTAGATACTTTTTTTTGTAAATACATACATACTATACATAGAAACACTCTATAATCTGACCTTAAACAGCAATGTGCTACTTTAGAATACTGTATTAACATCAGACGTATTTAATTCAATAATGAGCCGCTATAATAAAGCCGCTTATGAAGATTATACCCCACGCTAGAATACCGCAAACCGCATCATAATCCCGACCAAAAACATAGGTATAGTTCCCGCAGTTTTCCAGAACAGTCGGCCATCTTTAGCCTGTTTTGAGAAGACGCAATGCGGATTTACCGACCATGTATTTCGCATTTAAAGCAAGAATTTATATTGCTATAAGTACAGGTAATTTAATACGGTTACGTGTTCTGAGATTTGAATAAGAAATATCAAAATGTTAAGCTGTTATAATAGCTTGGAAGTATGTTTGGAATATGGTGGAAATAGTTTTAAAATTGGTTATAAGTACAAGTTGGAATTCCTTACCAGGGTACGTAAGGACCCGGGACTGTAGTAAGAAGGAATCTTACTACAGTCCCGGGTCCTTTAAGCGGGGCGTGAAATAGCATCTGATAAGGCCGTCAAGCTGAGCGCCACCATTGTAACACTGTATGTGTTTGTAATGGGATCATCATTACAAACATGTGTCTCTCCTTTTTTTATAGTGTGAAAAATCCCCACGGATACCACCCCAGAACCGGTCGGGGAGGTTATATCGGACTCGAACCGACTAAAACACACGACGTCTTTGGGTCCTTAGTTGCCGGAGGTGAGGTAGTAAACAACAATCCCTCGCACCCCGACAGACCCCGGCGATCGCTTTCGAGATAACCGCCTTCAGGTGAAGGGACCACGGTGTCCCAGTCTAACCCCCGAATGTGGGGAGGCGTACTTTTAAAAACATGTCTCTCCTGAGACTTTACCTTCAGCTTATCATCAGGCGAGGTAAAGTCAAATTGACGTGTCACGACGAGGTTCTAATCTACAGGGAACCACGTTTATTATACATCTAGAATCTAAACTGCATATTGCATCGACAAACGCCACATAACCAGCAATCAACGGTAATCAGCGTCTTGTCTGGATTACAATGAGGTAACTCGTCCGGTAATAGATGTCCAAATGACCAGTGATATCACACGTGGCCCACACAAACACGAAATGCGTTGTTATTGCAGTTTCTGATATTATAACGTTTTAGTGTATCTGTTGTTAGTAGGGTTGCCATCCCTCGCGGATTGCCCGGGAGACTCCCGACCTCCCGACCGCCTGAGATCCGACGATTTTTACCGTATTTTCAAAAATTTTACGAAAAATTAATCGTGTGTCGTGTTGTGTCGTGTCGGACGCACGTCGTCGCTCCATATCAGTCTCTAATGCTTAATTGATTTGTCCTAAAATAACTATCGCGAATTACTAAATACTGCTACTAAACAAAATAAATATAGATTTGAAATTAATAACTAATTTTAATTTTTCTCAAACCTTTAATCCCCCAATTGATTAATCTTCAAAACTTGCCGAGTTCGTCCTTTATAGAATTGGCAACCCTAGTTGTTAGACATACCTGCTACATACCTACGTGATTTTACTACTTCTAATGAGGACACCACGCTGTTAACCGGGTGTTCAATCCTTCTGAATGGGCCATTTCACACATTTCCCCTATAACTGCCATAGAGACTGAAATCGACGGATTACCGTGTTCTTCGATGCACAGAACATCAATTGCATTGCAGAACAATGCAAGTATTCACAATGCCGTCTTTTCCATAGAATCACTCAGGGCACGTGCCCAGGGCCCACCGCTTCAGGGGGGCCCACCGACAGAAGGAGCAACAATTTCTTGCACACCAACTTAAGCAAACTATTCTCACAGAAAAATGATTGGAGAGTTGTTTTTGTGCTGTTATTTTAGAGACAAATTTGTCGGTGGTCTACGCCCTCAGTGTTACAAACGACTATAGGCCATAGTAACTAATCTATCAGGTGGGCCGTGAGCTTGTCTGCCACCTCGACGGTATAAAAACCTGGAACTGGATCGAAACCGCGCCTCCTGCGTAGCAGCCGCGTTCACTCCTCGTGACTTTACACACCTACTTCTTTGAGATAGCTACTCTAAGCTTATTTTAAAGGCTTTACCTACTCATATTTCTCTAAACTTCATCAGTAAAGAGACAAAACTTTATGTAAAGACATTGTGAATCAGCTCCAAAAATCCAACAAGCCCATATGAAACTGCCGAAATATAATCGCGGCCATATTTCATTTGATTGTCTATGGCCAATCGAGTGTGGTGCCGGGTAGAGACAAGGCATTTTTTATTTTTATATCGTTGCATCACTTAGAGCAGTGTCGTTAAGGAGTGCGCGGTCTATTGTTCGTACGAATGACCCAGGAGCGCTCTTTGATGCCGTTTCTGAATAAATCTGTAAAGGTTTTTACGATGTCGTAATTTAGTATGGTTGTAGATTTATCTGAGATTGATTTATTAGGTAGCAATTATTTTTATAAAAAGTTAGACGGTGTGATCTATCTACATATTAACCTACTGCAGTCCACTGCTGAACACAAGCCCGAGCCTTTACAGTTTTAATTGTACAAACGTAAATGTTTCTCAAAAATATATAATATAGCTAACACTTTTGAGACCTATAGGTGCTCCGGACTTGTGACCTGAACAGCGGACCGGACAGCGTAACATCAAGACATGACGTTGAGTGTGGACGTAACAACTTGTGGCACATGGGTGTGGTACAACTAGAGTTGTGCTGACACGGCTACCAGTCGATCGATGGTTTCATTTAAACTCGCCTATCACGCAGCTGAATACGCGACGGACACTCACTTCTGACACGGTCACGGTAAAATGTTACGTAAATGTAGACGCTGCATAAGATCGCCTGTTAGTGGTGCATCTGCGATATATCAAAGAAGCTCTGTCACAAGTTTACCTCTAGAGGTTAGGACGCCAAACGGTAGTCGCTCTAGTAAAAACCAGCAAATCAATAGATGACGCCATAACATAGACATACATACATACATATGCTCACGCCCGTAATCCCCGAAGGGGTGGGCAGAGGTGTATTAAACACCCATATTTCGCCAACTATGATTTTCGGTCCCACGTAATAGAGGACCCGTCTGATACTCTCCAAGACGTTAATTGGTTGTGCTTGTGCGGCTAAGCATATAATTAATTTCCGTGCGATTTACACCGCATAGCAAGGAATCGGGTCATTTTATCCAATTTTATTCAGCTGCTACATTTTCGGTTAGGAATTTATTTTCAGCATACCTACCCATTCTTTTACAAAGTGCCCGATTGGCGGCAATAGGCTCGCCGTAACATAGAGTTAAGAAATAAACAAAAGTGCACCATAGTTACGCGAATAACTTTCATAAAGACCGTATTTTATAATAATTTGTTCTCAATTAAATAATTGTTTTATGTCAGATACCTATGTACTACGAGTATAATCGAACCAAATAAGTAAGTAGGTAACAAGCGTGACCTTCGTAATATTAGCTTACTTACTCATCAATATTGTGAATTGACATTCAACCTACGACCATAGAGTCCTACGACTAGGCCGTGTAGGTGTTTACATGACTAACAATTCTAAATTTTTTAAATCGGCCATATTTGGAGACGCCATGACAGTTGTTTTGTATTCTAAAGTTTGAATTTAATTTGTGATATTGCATTTATAGTCAATTTTCTTAAATGTAGACAATCTTGGGTTGTCTTTTTAATTTTATTTTGTTTAAAAACTCAATTGAAAAGTACTTTTCTGCTTAGAAATGTATTTTAAAGACTAAAATCAGGTATTGAACCACTAGTTAGTCAGTTATTTAGCCTAGTTTATTTGTTTAAACGTGTGTTTTTTATAAAAAGTTACCACAAGATTGTTAGTAGGTACTTAAACAAACGGAGTATTATCTATACTCCATTTGTTTAAGTACCTACCTACCTACTCGTACTAGTACTAGTAGTAGTTTTTTTAGATATTCACGGGTAGTTGGACCGCGCATCTTACCATTGCCGTGAGCAATGCGTTGAGCCATAGAACCCGCACTCATAGGGCCGCCACTAGGACCCGCGGTACCCTGGTAGGTGTGAAACAAAACACATTTAATTCATATTTCCTATCTCTGAACTCCGTAAACCTGTGTGGGGTCCATTTGGGTGTGGGGACTACAGTGTCCCCCTGGTATGAGATAACAGACTATGCACCACCATTGCTTCTGCTAGAGTGACAAACGGTACGACCCTCCTTTGACCTAACCCTGTAACTGTCACACAATTTATGTACCTTGTCTAATAGAATACATTGAATTCATTGATTTATTATTATAAACTGATAAGAAACATGACAGTAATTATCATTCATAGCTCAAGTGCATTACTGTCGTGCATAGTACAGTCGGTTACCTCGACACGGCGACCTTCTTGATAAGATGACGTCATTATGATATCACACACGTAATCTTATCTATGAACTAAATATATTTACACAACGGAAGGCTTATGGCATGTTTTTGACAACAATGTCTGATTGAATGGCGAGGTCACCTCGTGCCCTGTTGTTCAGATATGTGATGTGGGTTCGAATCTGTTTCGGTTCGTTGTGTCCGCGACTTCCGTGAAAGAGCACAGGGAGCCTAGACAGGGAGTTTCTTGCCCGAGTCTAATTTACCAGGAGTGCTTACCTACTACCAAGGGCCTTCGGCTTCGGGAGCGGTACCCTAACACATTGTAGGTAAACATTCGTGGTGGTGTCAAAAACTCCCTTAGAAAAGCTTCTAGTAAAGTCTCCACCGCTATACTGGGGCAACTAGGTATCATACGTCAACGTCATCCATCATCATCAACAATCATTCCACCTAGATGAGTGAATAAAGTGTTATAAAATCAAATAAGGCTTGACATAAAGGTCCTAGTTACCATGTCATAAAATCCCTTAAAAAATAAAAAAAAAGTCACATTTATTTTTATGACAATTAATAATTATTTGCTATTGTTATCGTTTGAATTGTTAAACCATGGGTGAGTGGTGAGTCTTCCTCCCTCCCCCGATATATAATTTCACAATAACTAAATATTAGCACGATACATGCTATAACAGAATTACAAAAAACCATCTACGATATAATACTTACAGCCCTATATAACTGAACCAATGATTTCCCTGTCAAAAGTCAACCTACATATTCGCCAAACACGCAGTTCCGTTGCCTCGTAGTTATTTATTCCAAATGGCAGAAGTCACAATTATAGTTACCGGTATATAATCTGTACAATGGTTTGTTTCGAAGAACGTTCGACATGATACCCACGCCTACTTTCTATCAACGCACCGCTCGCCATAGGCAGGGAGTTCATCCTTATACATTACGACCAATAACGGTGCGGATTGTGCGGGTATGAAAGGAGCTTCAACGCGCGCAAGCTCAAACTTTGGAATGAACTCCTTGCCGTGGTTTTCCTAAGCGACTACAATATGGGGTTAAGAAGGGCATTAGAAGGTTTTTATAGGGTAGGCAGCATGAGTGGAACGCCCTTTTTTTGTTTCCGTGCGCGAAAGCCCCGCGGATACCAATCCCACCGGAGTCCGTGAGAGAGGTTATGTCGGACTCGAACTGACTAAAACGCACACCGTCTTTGAGTCTTTAGTTGCCAGAGGAGAGATAGTAGCTAACATATCCCTCGCACCCCGGCAGCCCAAGATGACCCCATCGTCCATAGCCCACGGTGATTACTTTCCATCAGGTCGGCCGTGTTATCTGCCACCTAAGTGGTATAAAAAGACTGCGAACTGTTATAGATGGGCAAGGAATGACGTTTTAGTCACGTGATCGATTTTTTTGTCGATTTTATTGGTTGATGAGATCTTACTTAAGGGCGCCTAGCCAAAATGCATTCGTTCCGAATCTACATTCGTCATCGCTCTTAAAATGTATGGGAGTGACATTTATTGTCCAATGTCATGTGATCCGATTCCGACAGCAAATGTCACTCCCATACATTTTCAGAGCGATAACGAATGAAGATTTGTAACGAACGCATTTCGGCTAGAGCCCCTGGTAACCAGTGGTAATCATTTTGTAAGTACCTACGATTGACATTCGTTCACGCCTGTCATAAACGTCAAAATACGTGTCAATCCCAAACATTGAATACTCCATTCCATTCTACAAAACGACGCGCGCTGAGGTTTCGTCTCTCTCGCTAGTTGAGGTCAAGGTATATGCCGACAACTATACAAAAAGGTAATTTTAATTTCACCATTTACAAAGGAATCGTCGAAAAAATCGCTAACGACATCCTTTCACGCGATTGTAACGAGAAAAATTATGGGAAATTGAACTTTAACGCTGTGGTTATAGGGTGTAGGAGAATTAAGGTCGTTGCGTGTCGCCTACGTTTTGTTTAATGTAATTGTATGTATTTGTTTGTACCTAATTCGATAGATTGATAGATACGGCACGTCTTTACACTGCAGGCAATGAACTGTATAGATTAGTCTAGAAGAATTATTGTAATTACAATGTTACTAGTACTTAAATGTTTGTAGGTACTGACGAAAACAGTAGGTACCAATAAGAAGCAATAGGGATGTTGACAACTTCTTTTTATTTTCGAAAAATTGGCTTATTCCACAAATCCCCTTAGATGATCCTCTTCGCAGGGGATTTGTGGACCAGAAATCCCCTTTTCACCGCCGCAGGGTAGTTCTAGAAAAAAATATTTACTAGTAATGTACCTACGGGTGTTATTAACGGTAACATTGTTACCTAAACAGAAACTGACGAAACATGGGTGCTAACAGCTCCGTCTACCCCTTCGGAGATATACGCGTGAGTTTATGTTCGACATAACATAATGTTAAGTTATTAACGGTTGTATGTGTGAGTTTGGCGACATCGGTTCCGCTACTGAAACTATCGTGTCGCATTTCTACTAGTTTTTTCTGTTCTGTGGTATTAACACATCGTCTGCTTGGATCGTCGGATCCGAGATCATACCTTTGAGTCAAAGATCCCTGACGATAGTAATATTTCGTGCCACATACTTCTAAAAGCATCTGTCTACAGGTAAACAGAGGTCCTTTTCATGTCGCGCGACAATTTACTTTTGAGTTATCATGACAATCTTCGAAACGCAACTGGAATGATGTAATGGTCGGCGTCGTGCCTTCGCGGCAACGAGTGGAGGTCGCAGAGTTTCGTTTGTGGTGCGGGGGAGAAGCAAGGACTATATATTCGTATTTTAACATAACATAACATAAAATGAACTCACGCGTATATCCACGAAGGGGTAGGCAAAGGTGCTAGCACCTACATTTCGCCAGTTTATGTTTACGTCCTAATGTAATAGGTGGCGAGCCTACGGTCTCGGGCTTGATCCCAGGTTTTACCATGACACACACCGGTAGCTTTTCGAAATTATGTGTGTATTTAACGCGGCAGGTTTATAAGTGCTCGGTTAAAGGCAATAAGCTCGCCACATTGGGACCTACATAATGAACTGGCGAAATGTGGGTGCTAGCACCTCTGCCTACCCCTTCGGGAATATAGGCGTAAGTTTATGTTATGTTTTATACGTTATTCTTATGAACATTTTGAATGTAAGGAGTCATTTTCAAATGTATTCGTGCACTTTACTGAAAATTCCCTGAAGCAATTATTATGCCTGTTCAAATTAAATGTAGATAGCTAAAAGCTGAATGCTTCGACGGGATTGGAACCCGCGATCTTACCCTTACAGGGGTAACAGTCTGACCGCTAAAGGTGCGTCCACATTATTGTGACATGTATTATGACAAAACATTGAGTGTGGACATAATAACTTGTAGCATATGGGTACACAACTAGAGTTGTACTGACACGGCCACCAGTCGATCGATGGTTTCATATAAGCTCCGCTATCACGCACTCCTGACACGGTCACGTCAAAATGTTATGACGCGGCATTAGCCACGTAGCCATCTAAAACATTCAAAATTCTCCTATACAACCATCTTTGGGTTATACTGTAATTGTGTTAAATAAATAAAACAAGATAAATTACTTATTAAAATATAATCTAGGCAGTTGTGCCTACGCGTCGGCGATGGTGACTTCCACCTCTACACCAGGCTCGATGTTGATGGAGGTGATCTGCTTTACAATCTCGGAGGGAGAGTGCAGGTCGATCACACGCTTGTGAATGCGCATCTGGAACCTGTCCCAAGTCTTGGAACCTTCACCGCAAGGAGTCTTACGGGTGGTGATGCGGAGGATCTTGGTTGGCATGCGGACTGGGCCCTGGAAAGAAATAAGGACAGAAATTAGAAATATTGTTATTTGGAAGATAATCACATGAGTGGGACGTGGTTACTGTGGCCTATGGACCTTTTCAACTCTGTTGTTTCTCTATGGGACAAACTTCTTATGGTTTTCTAGTCTACACTAATTATAAAGAGGAAAACTTTTTATTTTCATGTGTGTCTGTTTGTAATGAATAAACTCAAAAACTACTGTGCCGATTTCAATAATTCTTTCACCAGTAGTTAGTAAGATAGACTACACTACGTGATAATGAACATCCACTCGGGCAGAGTCACAGGAAACAGCTTTATTAATATTAGTAGTATTATAATGTCACTATGTCATGTGGCGGTAGTGCATGCTACTGCTTACGCACTGGGCGCGGGTTCGATCCCCGTTCAGTGCATAAAGTTGTATGTATGAATTATGGTTGTTTGCACTGGTCTGGACATGCCTCAGGGAGCGTGTTAAGCCGTTGGTCCCAGCTGTCATACAAACATCTATGGCAGTCATTACAGGTATTTAGACGTCAAAAGTTCAACCAGTCTAACTTGGAATTCATCGCCATTGGTCATTGAACCATTGGTTGTGAAGGTCAGGTGGCAGTCGCTTCACAGAAAACATTGAAGTTTAGCCGCATCACAGTTAGACAGGAAAGCCAACCCCAACTGATTTGGGTTCAGAGAATGATGAATGACTATTGTTTTGTATTGTATTATTGTCACTCTCACACTCAGCAAAATCCAACGGCTAGCCTGCATGTCTATAACGGGTGCATTTATAACAACACCGACAGCAGCGTTGGAACGACTGTTAAACATGCTACCGCTGCATTCAATTGTACAAATGGAGGCTATAAAAGCTCTCAAAAGACTTAAGGATGCAGGACATACTACCAGCATACCAATGAGTTATACAAAAATGGAGATAACACCTGATCTTCGGGATCTACTAGAAATGAGGTCTGACAAAAAACAGCCTAAACTAGTATTTCATAGGAACTACAAGGTAACAATTCCTACCAGACAGGAATGGAAACAAGGTCTCAGAACCAATCAAGGTAATAGACAAATCTGGTATACCGATGGCTCTAAGACACTAGATGGCACAGGAGCAGGTGTACACGCGGAAAATTGCGACATCAGCGTCAGTCTCGGCAGATACGCCTCCGTATTCCAAACGGAGGTGTACGCTATTATTGAATGCGCTCAGGAGATTATAAATAGAAAAACTCATGGAAAGGAAATTTATATTCTCAGTGACAGCCAAGCAGCTATTAAAGCGCTAAGCTCTCCAAAGGTACATTCAGAAATAACACTGAATTGCATAAGAAGCCTAAACAAGGTTGGAAGAGCCAACAGATTAAGGCTCGTCTGGGTCCCCGGTCATGAGGGGATTGAAGGAAATGAAAAAGCAGACCATCTAGCCAGACAGGGATCTGCTAAAATACCTACAGGTCCCGAACCATTCGTTGGACTCCCCGTAGCCACATTCAAAAGGGCTATTCTAGAGCAGGCCAAAAAGAGGCAGCTTAAGGAATGGAGGACCAAACCAGGCCTAACACATTCGAAGGAATTCTTAAGCAATGAATTGGGAAGGCTGAGCGAGAAAATAATTAATCTCAGCAGGGACAGAATCCGGAAAATAATAGGAGCGTTTACTGGCCACTACTGCACAAAATACTGTCATGCTTAGGTGTTTAAACAAAATAAAAAAATATATTTTAAGGTTACAATGGTTTTATTTCACAAAAATTCCATATAAATCGGGCGCCACCTGGGCGAAGACCCAGGAAATAATTCGGATAGATACAAAATAAGGTAGAGGTTAAACTTCTAATCTCAAGGAGGGTGTGGCTAATCCACTAGGCTCGACAAACAAACAGGTTATAAGATTTTCTCTTGGAATCCACGTGGTTACAAAATATGAACTTATAAGAGTCTAATTAGACCACATCAATTGTCTAATTAGATTAATTAGACTAAAATAGTCAAAATATAGGTAAATTATTTATAGTTACATTTTATCAAGATTCACTTGAAATATAGGTTATAGATAGAGAAATAGGGAAATAGGGATCTTCTATATCGCGACCCTGTGAACAAATAAACTATGCTCAATACGGGTGTTATCAATTAGAACCCCTGTCTAATACAACGTGGTAAATACTTACCCCAAACGACAAATTGACCACCACGTGACTGACGCCATCGCCGGCCAGCATCTCAAAATATAGAATATTACGCCATCTTCGGCACGTCGCGGCAGTCTATCACTCCCAGCAACACAGGATCGGCGAGATATCAGCCAAAATCAAATTTACTACGACTCAATCAAAAATGCGGTGCGTACATCATGGTGTCTCAGTAGGAAAGCCATGATGACGCTTGGCGAGCAATGTTGCCAACCGAAAAATCAAAACGTTCCAGATCCACAAAATAAATCGATACCTTGGGTAGAAATCAGAGAGAAAAGATACCACAACCCAGGCACGATGTGTCAAAATCTTCGACGTCAAATACGAAAAATAAGCAAATACTAAGGGAAATGAATTAACAACATGTAATGTTATTTAAACATTACATTACACCCCCTCCAAATAAAAAAGAAGCGAAACCTTCTTTTTCAAAAGGCAAAATACAAAATATCCAACAAGAAACGAGAAGCAGGGTGTCAGAGAAAAAGAAAAAGTCCTGCAGCGAAGTGCGGTTGGAAAAGATTTTCACCGACTCGACCAAATGCAGAGGCTCTAACTTCCTCTACAACAATCCCAATAGAAAAGAACATTCCTGAATGAACAGAAAAGTCAAAAACAAATTTCAAGATTGGTCCAAAGCAAGGAAAGTTAAACTTAACAACAGAAGGAAAAGAAAAATCCTGCTGCGAAGTGCGGTTGGAAAATAATTTTCACCGACTCGACTAAATGCAAGGACTCAACCCTCCTCCATATCAAGCTCAAGAGAAAGACCAAGACAAAAAAAATTCAATTACCCAAAAGAGTGAGAGTGGATCACAAAAATCACCAACTCTCCCACCACCAATTAATTGTCTAATATAAAAAAACGAAAGGAATGGTACTGCTACCATTCCAACAAAAAAGAACCAGAAGTCAAAGCACGGATAGTTCCGAAGATCTCAGACTCCTGAAAATAACAAAGTTATCAAAACAAAGAAATAACCACTCATCAAGAATCTTGAAGCCAAAGTACGGATGGATACAAAGATCTCCGACTCATCAAAGCGACAAAGATTCCTATTAACGATGAGGTAAAACAGAACAAAACAAAACAAATCGCAAAGAATTTTGAAGGAAAAGGGCGGATAGACACAATGGCCTCCGACTCAAAATTACTGGAAAAATCCAAGCTTACAACAAAGATAACCCAAACACATTGTCCTATGTGTTGTAACAACCACTCACCAAGAATCTTGAAGCCAAAGTACGGATGGATACAAAGATCTCCGACTCATTATAGCGACAAAGATTCATACTAACGGTGAGGTAGAGAACAAAACTAAACGAAACAAAACAAGTAGCAAAGAATCTTGAAGATAAAGTGCGGATAGACACTAGGGTCTCCGACTCAAAATTACTACAAAGATCCCAGCTTAACATAGAGTAACTAAGTTCGGTTAGAACGAAAGTTCGCCGAAACAAAACTAAGTTTGTAATTTGTGATCGGCCCTATTTCACCGACACAAACTACAAGTCCAAAATAGCGTCAACAATGTGAACACTAGCAAAAGAAAAGTGTACGTGACCGGCACAACTCCACCGACTTTCCGAACACGATACAACAATTCAAAAAAAGAGAAGGCACTGCGATTTCAATAATGATCAACAGCCCAACTAAAAGAACTGAGCAAGTGATCGACACAACACCATCGACTTTTCGAGCACTCAACAACAATTCAGAAAAAGGGAAGGCACTGTGTTACCAATAATGAACACAGTCCAACCAAAAGAACTGAGTAAGTGATCGACACAACACCATCGACTTTTCGAGCACTTAACAACAATTCAAAAAAAGGGAAGGCACTGTGTTACCAATAATGAACACAGTCCAACCAAAAGAACTGAGTAAGTGATCGACACAACACCATCGACTTTTCGAGCACTTAACAACAATTCAAAAAAACAAGGGGAAGGCACTGTGTTACCAATAATGAACACAGCCCAACCAAAAAAGGGCGGTACGAAACCGAGTCTAAAGTGGAAGCACACCTATGGGCAACAACAATATCCATCAGGAGAGTCCAATACAAAATTCGACTTTCCAGGTAAAATAAGAATCCTTCTCGACAAGAGAGAACGATCTATTCAAAACAAAAAGAGAGCAGAAGCTCAACCAAATGAACAACCATGGCAAAGGTTTTCATAAAAACTATTCCAGGTGTGAAGAGTCATGTCCGAGAGTATTAACCAAACATACAAGTCCGAACACTAAAACAAAACAACACCAAAGAACAAACAAGAAACAAGAAACAATTTCTGTATAAAATACAGATCAATATAATACAATTTATACAAATAAGATCGTTTGATAAAGTATAAACGAGAATGAATTCGAAGCGTCAAACCAATAAGGGGAATTTAGAAACTTTAAAATCAAGATTTGAAAATCTTCATGGGATTCCCTAACATACAACTAACAAGGAGAAAACCTTTCATACATCATCTCATTATCTACCATTCAATCTCCTTCCCTAAAGAAAATCGAATTTGATGAAAAGTGTAAATGCAGCATTCGCAAAGTTAAAAATTTTAAAAAGCTAAGACAGAAGATCTAACTAATATTTAATAATGTCTTTAACATGATATTTAGCCGAAGTATTTTTACCTATTTCTTTCAAAATATAGACACTATCAGAAATTTTATCTATTATTTCGCATTTAACGAATTTAGGAGCAAATGTAGCCGAAAAATAAGCCGGAGCGCTGGATTGAACAAAACTTCTTCTCCAAACAACATCACCTATATCAAACGAAATGGCCTTCCTACCAATATTGTAGCTACGCGCATTACGCTTATAAGCTTTAACCAAGTGGGATTGAACCCTAACAAAAATTTCACTTAAAGATTTAAGTGAAGTAGCAAAACTATTTCTATTACCAAGTTCCAATTGATCCAAATTTTCAATGGAACTACTAATATGATGTAGAGAAGCATCAATAACCAACTCTCTACCAAACATAAGAAAATTAGGAGTGAAATCAGTAGAAAGATTTACACTACAATTTAAAGCAAGTTGCACATGAGGCAAAAGTTTAGACCAAGTACGTTGATCGTTATTAACATAGCAAGATATGCAAGTTTCGATGGTTTTATTATACCTTTCAACAGGATTATTCTGCGGAGTGTACAAAGTGTTATAAAATATTTTAGTAATATTATAGCTCTTCATGAAATCGACGAAGTGTCTAGAGGCAAATTGAGTACCATTGTCACAAACTAAAATTTTAGGACAACCAAATTTAAGAAATATTTCTTTTTCGAAAAGTTTACAAATAGTTAAGGTAGTGGCTTTAACCATGGGAAAAACCCAACAATATTTAGTGAAAACGTCAACAACTGAAAGAATGTATTTATGACCCGAATAACTTTTAGGCAAAATTCCAATAATATCAACAGAAAGCATGGTCATGGGGAAATCTACTTTTTTGGGGTTTACCATTAATCCAAAAGGGGGAGAAGTACTATGCTTATAAGCTTTACATGTGTCACAGTTTTTAATATATGAACGGACATCATTAAACATTCCTTTCCAAAAGTAATGTTGTTTAATTTTACCAAGAGTTTTATGAACACCAAGATGACCAGAATTAATTTCATCATGGTTGGAACGAATAGTATCCAGAATATGTTCTTTTGGGATAACTATCTTCCAATTTAACCTACTATTAGGATTAAATTTACTTTTACAAAACCTATACAAAGTGTTATCTTCTATTCTAAAATTTTTATATCTAGAGGGAAATTTTTGACATTGAATAAATATCTTTTTATACCAAGGGTCATTAATATCATCATCAGGCTGAACAAAATTTACGGGGGAAACAAAATTTTCAGGAATTTCAATTCTAGATAAAGCATCAGGAACTACATGTTGAGAACCTTTTTTGTGAATAATATCAAAAGTGAATTGTGAGATTCTAGCGGCCCAACGAGCCAAACGTCCACTAGGATTAGTCAAACCCAAAAGCCATTTCAAACTAGCATGGTCAGTTATTACGGTAAATTCCATACCTTCAATATAAGGTCTAAAATGTTCTATTGATTCTAAAATAGCAAGAAGTTCACGTTCTGTAGTACTATAATTACGTTGACATTTATTAAGAGATTTAGAATAAAAAGCAATAGGATGTTGATCACCATTATCATCCTCTTGACTAAGAACACTACCAATTCCTACTGCACTAGCATCGCAGTGTAAAAAGAAAGGTTTTTCGAAATTTGGACACTGTAAAACAGAAGACGAAATTAACGCACGTTTCAAATTATTAAAGGCAATTTCGGCGTCATCATTCCAATCTAAGGGTTTTTTAGAATTTTTACTACCACCAGTTAATTTAGTTAAAGGGGAAGCTATATCTGCAAATTCTTTAATGAAACGACGATAATATGAACACAGACCAAGGAAACTTCTCAATTCTTTAACAGTTTCCGGTCGAGGGAAATTTTCTATGGTATCTAATTTGGAAGGATCAGTATGCAAACCTTCTTTGTCAACAAGGTAACCAAGATAACGGAGTCTATCTTTGCAAAAGTTACATTTCTTTAAATTAACAGTTAAACCAGCATCTTTAAGTATCTTATGAATTTTGTATAAGTATTCCAAATGAGTCTCAAAATCGTTATTTACCAAGCATAAATCGTCTAAATAACAAAATAACACATTATCGAATTCAGGGCCGAAAAGTTTATCAACTAGGCGCTGTAATTCAGCTGGGGCGTTGGTAAGGCCAAAAGGCATTCGAAGGAACTCGAACAGCCCTTTGCCGGGGATAACAAAAGCTGTTTTCTCACGAGAGGAGTCTTCCAAAGCTATTTGAAGAAAAGCCTTAGAAAGATCAATGGTAGTAATAAATTTTGCATCACGAAGGCTATCTAATATTCTAGAGGGGTAAGGTAACGGATATGAATCCTTAATAGTTACAGAGTTTAATTTACGAGAATCTAAACACAAACGAGTTCCACCATCCTTCTTCTCAACAGCAAGAACTGGTGAACACCAAGGAGATTTAGAGGGTTGAATAATTTTTTCTTTAAGTAAAACTTCTACTTCATCGTACAATTCTTTTTGCTTCGCGGGACTCAAAGGCCAATATCGCTGTTTAAATGGTTCACTAGTGACATTAATTTTATGTTGAACAAGATGAGTAAGTCCTAAACCATTCTTTTCATAAGATATGTCTTCAAAAAGTGAAATTATTTTATTAAGTTTGAGATTCTCAGAAGGAGATAACTCAGCAGCTGAGGTAATAGAACAACTAACAATCTTATCTTTTAAACACTCATCACTAATTCTTGAAATGTCTTTAAATAAATCTTTAGCTAAACGAAATTTCTTCCAAAAGTCAAAACCTAATATTACAGAGTAACTAAATTTGGGTATTACTAAGAAAGTTACCTCATGAGTTAAATTATTACAAGTTATTGGGAGTTTCATAATACCAATAACATCTTGACCTGAGCCATCAGCAGTATACGCTTTATCTCGAAAAGTACAAGGAAGAGATTCTAATTTATATCCTAAGGCGATAAATTTATTATGGCTATTTAATCCTAGAATACAAGCAGAAGCACCACTATCCAATAATCCTAAACATTTAAAATTATCAATAGAAAATTCCAAAAAGGGTCTATTATCGTTACTTTTAGTATACAAAACAGGAGCAGCAAAAAATGATTTTAAATAATTAATCCAATCGCGGAATTCGCTTTTACGAATGAAATCATCAGGTTTAAACGAGTTTTCAGTAATTTTCTTCACCGAGTCATTACGACTTTCAGTCCAAAGTGATGCTCGGTGGGGTCCAACTAGTTTTTTGAAACCGCAGCAACATTAGGTGTTTGTTTACAATCACACGTTTTAGAAGTAAAACCCGGTTTTCCGCATTTAAAACAAACTATTCCTTTAATTTTGGTACAAGCTTTAAATAAATGACCTGGTTCTTTACATTTAAGACAAACTAAATTATTAGGCTCGTCGGTGCTGACGACAGCGGCCTGAGATTTTTGTTTAGAGCCTTTAGAAGACCTATCTACGAGTGCTTCGAGCTCTTTACCAAGGTCAATAAATTCTTCTAAAGTTTTAATAGGCCTAGCAAAAACATAAGGTTTATACAAAGTTAACATATTATGTCTGACAAGAGTAACCAAAATCGATTCGGATGGAGGTGATGCCATACGACTAGCCAAATCTAAGATTTCAGTGATAAAATCGGGAAGCGATTCACTGATTTTCTGCTTTCTAGAACGAAGTTCGTTTTCTAATAAAAACTCATAATCCGGTTTATCAAAACGCTTTAAAAGAGCAGACTTAAGGTCGCTCCAAGAAGCTATAAAAGGTCTAACGGTGCGAAACCACTTGGTCGCAGTATTAACTAGCAAATCAGAAAAAGAACCTACTAGGAGAAACTCATCAAAACCTCTATGAAGAAAATATTCCTCAACTTGAACAATAAAATCCCTAACACAAGTTTGCCCGTCAAAACTAATCTTACTTTTCCTTAAATCCAACAATTTAAAATTCGAAGAAATAATCTTCTTCACCTCTTCATTCGAAGCATTAACCGAAGTCAACGGAGGAGCGATAGTCGAAGAGTGCATGCAAGCACTCGGAATAGTAGAGAAATCCTGAACGTCTGAAACAATAGGATCAACCTGAGTACCCATTGTGGTGCGACTGGTGTCTTCCTTAGGGGCATGCGGCTCCACACTCAATTCAGGAAACTGTACTCCCACGCTAGACATAGTTGCAAACCAAACTAAAATTTTCTAAAGTGAAAACAATTTCAAAAGTCCCAAGATTACTAAAACAACAACAATCTAAAGTCCAATCTAAATTCAAAATGAACAGAAATAAAAGTCAAAAAATTTAAAGTCCCAAGTTCAAAGTCCCTAAAAAAAATTCTCGAAAAAAATCTAAGTGTCAGAACAAGAAATCTTCAAAGTAGAATTGTCCAAAATTCAACCAAGTAAATTCCCCGTCAAAGACAAAAGGTTCTAAATTGATGAAAAATTAAAAGTAATTTAAGTTGTAATAATTGAAGTAAAAATGTTCCAAGTCCGAAGTTTATGAAGTTATTACAAGTTCAAAAGTTGAAAAATTTTCTAAGTGTAAAAATTATGCAATTTTTCTAAGTCCCAGAATGTTAAAATTATTCTAAGTTAGAATGCAAGTTGAAGAATGCAAAAATTTTCTAAGTCTCAAGAAATGAGGTTATGTTAAATTATGAAATTAAAATGTGAGTTTTTTCTAAATTAACCGTACCAAAATGCAAATGAATACAAATATTACACTATAAAGGTCATACAGCAATACAATAATGGCACATTAAGTAATAAATGTTGAATACAAGTTGTAAATTATGTATGTTTACACCAATTCAATTGACAAATGAGAATTACTCGCTACCAACAAAAGTTAAGTCTTAAAGTTATACTAATTTTCATACTTAATTCTTTCAAAAAAGTTATTACACTAGTTTGTACACATCATCCTAGACTCAATGATAATAATTAAACACAAACTTAATTGTTATGCTAGTCAAATACACAAACAACAAGTTATAATATAAGTAAACTTACAGAATAAGTTTATACAATAAGAAAATGTTCTACTAAATTAGAACAATATAATACCACGGGTGCAGAGAGAAACCTAGTGAGCAAATAACACTAAACTAAGAATCTATTACTGATCTGCATACCATCAGGTGAGGTGCAGTTCAGTGTGAAAATGGTAAGTTATACAAACAAAAGCAAACCTATCTAGGTCCCTGTTCGCTGAGCGACAATTGTCATGATAGGTGTTTATAACAAATAAAAAAATATATTTTAAGGTTACAATGGTTTTATTTCACAAAAATTCCATATAAATCGGGCGCCACCTGGGCGAAGACCCAGGAAATAATTCGGATAGATACAAAATAAGGTAGAGGTTAAACTTCTAATCTCAAGGAGGGTGTGGCTAATCCACTAGGCTCGACAAACAAACAGGTTATAAGATTTTCTCTTGGAATCCACGTGGTTACAAAATATGAACTTATAAGAGTCTAATTAGACCACATCAATTGTCTAATTAGATTAATTAGACTAAAATAGTCAAAATATAGGTAAATTATTTATAGTTACATTTTATCAAGATTCACTTGAAATATAGGTTATAGATAGAGAAATAGGGAAATAGGGATCTTCTATATCGCGACCCTGTGAACAAATAAACTATGCTCAATACGGGTGTTATCAATTAGAACCCCTGTCTAATACAACGTGGTAAATACTTACCCCAAACGACAAATTGACCACCACGTGACTGACGCCATCGCCGGCCAGCATCTCAAAATATAGAATATTACGCCATCTTCGGCACGTCGCGGCAGTCTATCACTCCCAGCAACACAGGATCGGCGAGATATCAGCCAAAATCAAATTTACTACGACTCAATCAAAAATGCGGTGCGTACATCATGGTGTCTCAGTAGGAAAGCCATGATGACGCTTGGCGAGCAATGTTGCCAACCGAAAAATCAAAACGTTCCAGATCCACAAAATAAATCGATACCTTGGGTAGAAATCAGAGAGAAAAGATACCACAACCCAGGCACGATGTGTCAAAATCTTCGACGTCAAATACGAAAAATAAGCAAATACTAAGGGAAATGAATTAACAACATGTAATGTTATTTAAACATTACAATACACTTTGAGCAAGATTGGTATCATAAATGAAGAAACATGCAGACACTGCAAGGAGGACGTGGAAACGATGAAGCACATACTGTGCGAGTGCCACGCCTTAGGAAGACATCGAATGGATCTACTCGGGAGGGGATACCCCAAACCAGAGGATTACATGCACCTGCGATTAAGAGGAGTGGCCACCCTGATAGAGAGGGCTATCCCTCCTCTAACCTAGGAGCCAGGATGGGGTCGACACAAAGGATCCAATAGGGTCGAAGTGTCCGCGAAAGCTCCAGAGCACGCACCCCAATAACATAAGATAAGATTGTCACTCTTTAATGAACAATATGTAGTGTATGTACATACATAAAGCACTTTTAAGAATCATCACTATCGCACTATATTGGTGGACACAGAAGTACGGGACACTTGCTATGTCTTCATCTTAGTGCAGCAACTAACAATTTCTACAGTTTTTATATAGCATTTAGATGGTAGACCTGCATCTATATTATATAAAAATATTCTGCACCATAAAGGTATTATTACTAGCGCAAATAGAGCAACTCTCCACTTTACCGAGTTACCAAATTTAAAAGGTCAAATGAATTTAAATATGTATGCGTTTTTGTGAGCTAGCTATTTCTGAAAAATTGGCATCACTCTCTACTAATGATAAGTCAAGACTCCTTGGATCATCATCGGTAGAATCTAATGTATAATAATATAATAAGAGATTTATGCATACCTTTACACGCAGCTTCTGTTTCTTGGCGCCATTGATGAGGTCGGCACAGACCTTCTCAAGAGAGCGCACGTTGCGTGATGTCAGCGTGATGCGGATGCGATGGATGGGGGAGATCTCAGCCTGAGGCTTCTCAATGTCCTTGCCTGACACGACAGCGGCTGCCTGTGTTTTAAGTAATATTTAGTTAAAGAATTCTGTTAGGTATAAAAAGTAATTAGCACTAAATTTTGCTTAGTTCTTATAAATAATTATACCAGGGATCTATCTATAGTCAAATTTACGGTTTCTAAAATGATACATTTAAGTTACGCGCGAAAACCATGTCTTCATAGTAAAAGTTAGGAATCGATATATAACAAGGTTTTGAGTAATAAAAAAGCTTAAAGACATACAGAGTAAGTACTGTAGATACTTAGAAAGATCAGATACAGGTATATTTGTAATCTTTAAATGAAAAATTATGGATTTCGAGTTTGACACGTGCGACACATAACCTATAAACTGTTTATGCAATATTTTGGTACAAACTACAGAAACTTACATAAAATAATCTACTGAGTTATTGAAATGTTAGTTACTTACCATATTGATGCGATATTCCGGTCGAGATAAACAATTTTCTAATTAAAATTGCACAGCGCTGAACCGGAGTACAGCTTTACTTCACTTCTGAAATGAAAGAGAGATAAATTGTGTTACCAGCTCATAAAATACTTGCTCCCTAAAATTAATGTCAAAATTCTGAATATTATGAAATACCCTAAAAATAAGTTTTTAAATTTAGTAAATTTGTAATACCCACTTTTTTCCAATAATTAAACATTTCAAATTAAGAAAATGTTTTTCTAGTGTTAAATTAAGAAAGTTAAATAGTCTTTCGGGTCATAACTTTATGAATTAAAATCCCAATTCCCTTTGTTCTTCCCATGTTGTGGAGGAAATCTCCGAAGCTGACAACACTGAACGTAGATGAAAAAAACACTGCTACTTGAAACGTACTTACGTACGTTTAGTTTTGCAGAGTAAAGAAAGTTTGGTCCCATCTATTTAGTTTCAAAGTCGATAATTCGATATTCGTTTCGTCGATAATGAAGAAAATAGACACATCAAGAGGTAATTAAGTTTATTCTCAGACTAAAGTTTATTGCATATAAAATATTTAACAATCAAACGTAGTAGGGTGTTTTTACCTTAAAATTAAAACAATAAATTGAGTAAAATTAATCCACTTATATAATACTATGAGCGTTTATGCCACGGCGCACGGGCTTCACTGAGCATAGCAGGCATCTAAACATTGTTAAGCATTATATTTTTCACCTGCTTATCGAATTTCCTGTAACAAAGCATTGAATTTTATTAATGTCGTAAAATATTAACATTTGTAAGATAAGTTCAAGTTAAATTAAAATTTTATTAAAAGTCAAGATGTTAAGATTGTTAAGGATTTCTTTTTCAATAATTTGCCATATTTTTTTGAATATTTTGATCTTACGATTGGAATGGATGCTAACGATTATTGCCAAAGTGCAAAATGTTATTTTTTTTCGGATACATTACCGAGCATAGCTGCTTGAGTGAAGAAATATATGTTTACATTCGATCTTCTACTACTGTAACAGTAACAAACCAGAGCCCAATTTCTACTAATTATTTACCTTTGTCAAACCACTGAGATTACAAAAAATGACGAACTTTTTTCATTAAAATTTTAAACTTCAAACCGAAAATTTAATGGCATACCTATTTGAAAATTTCAAAGGTTGGAGTTGAAAGTTTCAAAGGGTTCCTGTATTGATGGTAGAAGTTGGTTGGTAGTAGGAATCTGGATTACATAAATCTTTATACTTCACTTACGGCGACGTGATCTGGTCTCCTGGCAGATGGAATGGATTACAAATAGCGTCAGCATAGAGAGCGTGCAGTCTCCTCAGTGCTGTCCTCACTTCCGCATCCCTTATATTACTGCCACTCGGCGAAGTGGAACTTGTCACTAGCACCAGTTTGATGCGAGTATTTGTAACGTAGCCGTATCTAGAGGGATTGAATAGTATCAGAATGTAGAAAAAATCATCATAGTTGACATTGTAGCAACCTCTTTGGGCATTGTCTTTTTTTAATTTTTAAAACGGACCGTGACAGATGTCCCGTAACGCCAAATATTTAGGCCTGAACCTAGGTTAGGATAGACAGCCTGTCTTCCTAGTAGAAACTGGTGAACGATGCACCTTCACCCTCCCCCTTCCGTCCTCCAGGGGCAAAATGGGCACACTACCACGGACTACCACCCAGGGCCATGTCCACGGGGTGTACAGTCAGAGCTCATAAGTGCATTAGCACATCAAGACTCAAAATGGTTTAGCGTGCGGCCGGCGCGCTTATATGTGTGTGTAATGTTACTATGCAATACGAGGCGACGCTGGCTTGTCTTAAAAGAAAAAGGTCACAAGTAGTGTTAGAATGTTGACGCTATAGTTGCGTAGGATTGCTACTGCACTTTTGAGTTGTACTGTACCTATGTACAACAAATTTACACCAAAGACAGGTAGCGGGAGTTAAAAATGTGCCAGGTAACCTTCCTTCAAAGGTCCTTTTCAGGATATGCTAAGGCTTATGCCTCTCTGGAGACCAAAGACGACGCGGTTGTTATTTCCGCACGAAAATTAGGCTAACATTAGCCTGGACAAATTTTAAAACTATAAACTTTGCACTTACATTTTATGAGTGTCAGTCGAATACAGTAGTCCAAGATACAGATCCCTCAGATCAGTGCGTGCAGCGTTGGCATTAGCACCACCATTATTGGAGTTAGTGGTGGCCAGGCGTTCTTCCAGCGCATCCAGGGCTGTGTGGACTAGCCATTGTCGAGACAGCTCATTGTCTGAGCTTGTGTCGTTACCAACACCGCCTATGTACAGTGGTGAGTTCTGTAATATAATGTCAATTCTTTACTTCAAGTTCTAGTGGCATTCCATGTCCATCAAAGAGACTCTAAGCATAGTTCGCTTCATGACCCGCTGTGTGACTTTCCATTGGTGGACTAACCGTCAGTGTTCACATAACAAGTATAAGTACAATACACTTGCTGGTAATTAGGACCTAAATCAACCACAACGGAAGCCAGTGGTATCAAATTCTAAATCGAGCCGCACATATGCTAAATTCCGATATGTTCGGAGAGCTCGCCATTGGCACTATAGCTATGCTGTAGCGCGCTATTGCCCAAATACCAACGGCCTTGGCCTCAGTCGGCTGATGAACCCGCTGATTGGGAGTTCACTGAACATAAAAGGTTAGGAACTAAGACTAGGAACTCGTCTTAATGTGACTTGAATTAGTCGAAATCGAAATGGGCGTTGTAGTGTAGATATCATAATTGTTTGTGGTTAAGATTTGTTTTATGATATCAAATTGGAACTTGTTGATTTAAATAAAATAAACTTTAGATCCTTAGATGACGTTCCTTAGAAAGAAGTTCGATTTTTTTATTCTGTGGAGTCAACGTTTGTATCCGAACATATCCGAACTCGATGTCTCGTTATTGGTGAAACAAAAACAATGACGTCACCAAGAATTGTCAAATTGTCATGAATACGTGAACAAAAACAGTCGAATTTATATTGAATTTGTGTACATTTCCAGTAAAATCGTGAACAAGTATAAACAAAATTATTATACGATGAAAGTGATAAAATAATAATGGAATAGTGAATATAAACTTACATCTTTGCCAATAACTGCTACGCAGACAGCCATTGTTGACAACCAATTTGACGGAAGTGTTCTATTCTGTAAACGAGACCATTGACATTTGGCTCTTGTGGGCGGGAAACATTTGAAATGGTCTTATTTTTGTTGTGAAAGTATGTAATGTTAGGGGTGATTAATGATAAGATCTAAAATGGCTATAATAGTAGACCTTGGCGGCGTTTCACCATAAATAATATTATGAAAAAAACGCTTTATTTGACGTCGGCGCCGGTGGCGGAATTGCGGTGATTTTATTCCACTGCAGAGCCCTGAAAGGAGACGTTGTGTGTGCTTGTTTTTATTTAACTGTGTCAAAATGGCGATAAACGAGGATTTAGTGTACGAAATGAACGAAAAAGGTGAGCGCATCCTTGTAAAATCAGTGGACTCTACCAAACAAGCTTATCTTCGTTTTACGAATCGTACATCTCGGCCTGTTGACGTGTGGTGGCGGGACTTTATCGGTATAAGGCGCCACTATGTGCGCTTGACGCCAGGATCTCATTATGACGTCAATTCATTTTTAAGTCACCCATGGGAATTCACTGATGCATCCACTAATGAGAGTTTTGCGGTCAATAATAAGGTTATATTTAGGGCACCGACTTATGTTGGAGGTATGTTATATAGAACTAACTGGAACGTAACTATTAGAGTACGTACTTTGAGAAGAACGGCTCTTTTAGCTTTAGCATTGCTGCTGCCTCAGCCGGAAGCTGCTGCACAGCTAGGTTTGCCTGTGCTTCTGGGTAACGAGCTAACAGAATTAGTCTCCACACTTCAGAATACACCACCGGTTGTTAGATTAAGGAATAATGAACCGGAATAACGTTATATCCATATTCTCATTGTGGCGATTCTTGTTCAAAAGTGATATAAATTGTTCATTATCAATGTTTATTTTAACTTTAAGATTCTAGAATATTTAAGTAATATATTTTTTTTACATTATATTTTGTAACTGATTCTAATTCAAACATATTTGTTATTGAGAGAGAATTTATATTGTAGATGTGTGCACTTATAAATTATGAGTATGAAATGGCATAACATAATAAATTTTGTTATTTCAATTTATAATAAGTTCTCTTTGCTTCTGTAAACTATCCCACCAACTTCTAAATGGAGGAGGTTCTTCATTAGTTGTTTATCTAGTCATCATCATCTTTACTTTGATTCCTATCATAATCAAATACTCTGATCTTTTTTGTCCACTTTCTTATCTGACTAAAGAGATGTAAGTACTCCTTTGTACCTACATTACTTCTATATGATGTGCAAAAAGTTTTAAAACATAGAAAAGATTGTGTTCCTATCCTCTGATTACAATAAATATCTGATAATTGAATTCTTTTTTAAAGTGTAAAGTTTATAATGTGTTATTTCATTTATGGTCATAATAAAAACTAATTATATAACAACTAAAACTAGAATGATAAATAAAACAACAAAAAAGAAATATTGATTGAAATTGATTTCATACTTTTTAAATTGTATTTGCAAATTTGATTAAATTTTTTAAGTTAATTCCTAACCGAAATTGTACCAGCTAAATAAATTTGTTTAAAAATAATGATGCAATTCCTTGTTATGTGGTGTAAATCGCAAGGAAATTAATTACGTTACAATATTGAAGAAATGTTCATACTGTGGTATGTATTGCTTTTATTAGTACCTATAAGAAAATTATGTGTCTTTTAAAGACTAAAATATAATATTATGTCAATTAAGATAATATTATGGACAGATCTGTACAATACAGTGATGTTTGTAAAACAAAACTTTATTTTTAATTGTATATTAAGCTTCTGCAGCTTAGTAGATTTGAATCCTGGTCATTATACTACTGACTATATCTCACTCCTATACCCTACCCAAACCTTTGAGCTCAATCAGAGGGGTTAGATGAAATATTAGTAATTCGGTTCCGAATATTCTCGTAAAAAAATTAAATACTATAATGTTGCAGATATAAAATGAATACAAATCGATGGAAGCCATTTAAATAATTGAGCTTACAAATGCATTTCAATTTTACAGTTTAGTTAAAAATAGTTTTTAAAATTGCCTTATTATTGGAGAAAGTTAATGGCTAGACAGGATTTGAACAGTTCGCCCGGTGAGACTGGGTGCGGGTTCGAGCCCTGTCTAGACATATACTTTTCCAATTATATATAGAATATTATAGTTATTAAGTTGTAAATACTCATATATAATGTGATAAATAAATTAATATCGTTTTAGAATTGTTTATCTGTGTTATGACCACATCGGAAGCTTGGCTGAAACATACTTATCTGCCTATTTATATTGTAGATCGATGACACTAAATGATACTTGTTCTATGTATTGAAATAGACACTTTACTTGTACTTTTCCACTATATTTTATAAGGGTACTTACCGTCGCCTCTTAAAAGTAATGTTATTTTGTGTTTAATTCATTAGAATATGGCGCTTTGCTCGCGATAACCGCCAGCCACGCGGGCGGAGCCGCGGGCATAGGCTAGTAGAACATAATTCCATGCATTTCTTCATTACTGTTAGTTCCATTGAGTTTAATATCCTATTACACTCAAGAATGAGGTCATATTTTAACGATATGGGTTTATTATCTATATTACAGAACAATGATGCAATACCTCGTAAGTATTGGGACATCGCCTTTTTAACATTTATTAGGTGCATAAATACATATACTCACACTTTACTGTCTCTAGGGTAGGCAGAGATAACTAACGCAGTTATAAAATCATTTTAACTGACTATAAAATGAGTCCATAGCGGCACAGAAATGATGTCAAAGTTTTATTATTAGTCTGGAGATGACCTTAATGATGATAATTACTTACACAATATGTCTACCTACCTAATCATTATATACTTATTATGATGTGCTGCTCCTGTCACCTAATGGAACTTTTGTTTGGAGACCTCCTATACAGGGTGTAAGGGGAAGGGGAAAAAAAATACGGCAAAAAAATTTCAAAAAAAGATGCTTTACCGTAATTTTTTTTCATGCCAATATGTTGTGTACCATGAGTACTACCAGGGGTCTTCGGCTTCGGGAGTGTTCCCCTTACACCCTGCATATTATACTATACTCTTTGGTGAAGACAGTCTCGGAGACAGATAAAGAATACTCACCACCCCATTTCATCCGAGAGGTGTCGTAAGAGGCGACTAACGGAAACTTAGACGATATCACTGCGAGAGAAGGAAAACTCGAAATAACTGTACCAACCTCTCTGGTTAGCGTGGTAACAGTAGGCCAAAGCCTCCCAATATTGGGAAGGATCTATGTCCAGCAGTGAACTGTGATAGGCCAATTGATTGACCGAAACTTTTGTGGTAAGAAGTTCTTAGCCTATATGATAATCCATCTTTTCATCTACACAATTTAAATTTGAAAAAGTTAACAAAGGACTGATGATGAGAGTCGTGTGCAGGCTCTCCTTTCGTGGTGGGGTCAGCAATACTGCCTCCGTGGATCAGTGGGCGTAGTATGCGCCGGCTGTGCACGAGTTTATGGGTTCAATCCCCACACAGGACAAAAAATTGTGTGAAAGCATCTAGAATGTTGTATAATAAAAAGCGTAAACACCGGGTATAAAAAATAATTTATTGTAAAAAAAAAAACAGGCTTATTGCAATCACATGGTATGGCAAGTCAAGTTTTCATTTATTTCTGTGCATATCCGATACTATCGCTAGGGCCCCTCCGGGTATGAACCTCACGAAGTTGTCAGCTGTGAGAGGACCTAGGGCATACATCCCTCTAGGAGCGTTTAGGATCTCATGATTAGTTTTGTCGATAGCTACAGGATTGTTTCTGCCGTCAACAGGCTTATTAGGGTCCACACCGAAACCTAGGCCTGCCGAATAAGGGTTCACAGACTCGCATTGACACTTGACTTTGTCTTCCTCTATAAACGGAATGATTTGTAATTTATTATTGCCATCTTTGGTTGGATTCTCCATTTTTTCTATACGTTTATTACACTCAGCTATTTCACATTTGCTATCGTTACTATTTATTTCAGAATAATTCAAGTATCTAGATTTGCAACTCTGAATGCTTTGGCCGAGCATTGATTTAATGTATAACCAATGGTTCTTCAAAAAACATTGTTTTTCCTCAATTTTTCTATCAGATATTTTATTTTCACATTTGTCACAGTCAATTTTAATGTCGATACAGTCAAGATAGTTTGTTTGGAGAAAGAATAAGTCTGGTTTAGATCCGATGAATATGCCAATCACATATACTTTGATTTCTGTGATTTCTTGTGTCCGTTCATTGAGGAGTTTTACTCTTTTCAGTGTGAGGGCGTAGTCCTCTATGTCGTCAGAGGACAGTTTATGTGCAGGTGCCTCCGGAGTAATGTCAACGATGGTGTGTTCAGGGTAAGGGATGTAGTTGTGGTGGTTTCCGGATGGGCCATCGCACATCATTTTGTAGACCTGTAATAAAGAAATGGTTTAAATTAGATGCTTGATAGTGGATAGTATTAATCATAGTCCTCAGAAAGAAAATTGCCGAACATGAAAATTGTAGCCTAGTGGTATGAGTAATGGACTGCTGAGACGTGTTCTCGGGTTCCCAGGTTTTTTTGAACAAATTTTTATTTTTTGTAGTGGCGGCCATCTTCGAATTGAAATTTCTAACAGTGTATCGTATTCTACACAAGTCTAGCCCTTTCATTTGACATCCATATTGAGGGGCTAGTGCAAAAATATGTAGTCCGCCATCTTGTGGCGGCGCGGCGGCCGTCTTGGATCGATTTCCATGAAACGTAGCTAAGAACAGCCGACTAACTCAACTTTCAAACAAAAAAAATACATTGATATCGGTTCATCCGTTCGGGAGCTACGATGCCGCAGACACACACACACACACACACACACACACACACACACACACACACACACACACACACACACACACACACACACACACACAAACACACACGCGCACGCACGCACCGAACGTGTTATTATTAGCAACAAAGAGGTATAAATCTAATCACAGATACAAAATGTGTGTGTGCTGAGAACAGGAGTTAGTGTCTAATAGTAGCTACGTCCCCAGTGGGGCTGCTCACCTGGCAGTAGTCAGGGTAGGCGGCTGGCGACAGTCGGGCGAGCGCGTCGGCAGGGGTGCGGTGCAGGTGCAGCGCGAGCAGCCCCGCGCCGCGCGCCAGGCGCACGCCGTCCGCCGCAGACACGCCCGACCCCACCACCAGCGCTGCGGCCGGCACAGGACTCACTGCACACACATACCAACAACATTACTTATATTGCGAGTCACACATGTATATAAAGGTGCGTCCAGATTTGTGATGTAAACAGCGGACCGGACAGCGTGAATCAAAGAATCAAAGAATCAATTTCATTTATTCAGTTTAGGCACATAAACAGCACTTATGAATGTCAAAGTTTTACAATAATTATGTAGGTACCTACATTTGTCAAAAATATTATAATTTATAATAAATAAAATACTTAGTATAAATCATTTGAAAATGATTCTTTGACATCAAGACGTTGAGGGTGGACGTAACAACATGTGGCACATGGGCACACGAACTAGAGTTGTACTGACACGACCACCAGTCGATCGATGGTTTCATTTAAGCTCGACTATCACGCAGATGAACACGTGACGGACACGTACTTCTGAGACGGTGAAATGTTACGTAAATGTAGACGCGGCATAAGGATAAAAAGAAATCTTGAAAAATACCTAATAATAACAACTAAAAAAATTATAATAAAAACAATAAAATACAATAAGTAGCTGTTACAGCAGTGATGTAGTGACTTACCGTGGCTGGCCGTGGCCCGTAACGCGCGTTCGAGTGGTGCGAGCGCGTGTATGGCGTGTCGCGAGACGCTCGGCGCGAGCGCGTTGGGCCGGTCGCCCGCGCCGCTCGCGACCACCACGCGACCGCACACGTAGCGGAACGAACGACACGTCACATTGTCGTACCTGTCAAATACCAAGAAATTACCTACTATTTACTTTAACCATGTATAAAATACCTAGCAATTAACTACATTTTACTTTAACTATGTATAAAATACCTAGCAATTACCTACTATTTACTTTACATATGATTTTCGGTTCCACGTAATAGGGAGCGAGCCTATTGCCGCCAATCGGGCACTTTGTACAAAAGATGGGTATGCCAAAAAAAATTCCTAACCAAAATTAATATATAATTTTAATGTTTTCGTAAATTAAATACCCTTTTCGGTCCGACGTAATAGGGAGCGAGCCTATTGCCGCCAATCGAGCACTTTGTACAAAAGATGGGTATGCCGGAAATAAATTCCTAACCAAAATTAGTAACTAATTTTAATGTTTTCGTACATTAAACCCCCTTCCCCACAACTGGATTTCTTCAAAATCTCCCGGGTTCGTCCTTTCTAGAGCTGGCAACCCTCATTACATCCCGTAAACCCCATAAGACAGCCCAAGAATGCGTACTGCTCGTGTAGAGAGCATTTTGACTCCTTTTTTCGGTTTTGGACAGTTTCGTGAATTCGGCAGATTCGCTACTCGGCAGATTCGCTACTCGACAGATTCGTGGATTCGACGGATTAGCTAAGGGCGACAACTGTCCAATCCACGAATCTGTCCAATACCGAAAGAGGGGCTAAAGTATTAGTATTACTTACCCAGCGACACAGAACCGCGCGTTGAGTGGACACTGCGTGTTGTCACACTTAGGATCGCTAGACTCCGGGAGTCGCGTCACGCTGATCACCGTGACCCCCGAGTGAAAGTAATTCTGTAAGAGGGAACATCTATTTGTAAATACTATTCTCTCTAAACTGTATTTTAGTGCCTCGGAGAGCACGTTAGCCGTCGGTACCGGTTGTAATACGAACATCTATGGGAGTCATTAGGGGTAGTTGGAGCCATAAATAGCAGGAGAAGCCTCAAATTATATATACCGAAGAAAAATCTTCAAGTATTTAGGGAAATTCGTATTTACAACTAGCTGACCCGCGCTACTTCGTCTGCGTCACCCCGTTTTTGCAACATTTTTCATTCCTGCTCCGCACCTGTTAGTCGTAGCATGATGTTATATACATATAAACCTTCCTCTTTAACCATTCTATCTATTGAAACAAATCGCATTAAAATCCGTTGCGTAGTTCTAAAGATTTAAAAGGGACAGAAAACGCGACTTTATTTTATACTATGTAGTGATACTTTAGGGAAATTCGTATTTACAATAAACTACCCACTCAGTTCAAGACTAACATAAGAAATTTAAATGTAAACTATTCCAATTCAGCATTAGGTACTCCTGTAAGAAAAAGATCGCGGGTTCGATTTCCATCGGAAAATTGAGTTTATCCAATCTAAATTCAATTTGAAACAGTTAGTAAACCAATTTTTTATGTCGTTTGCGCTAAACAAAATTGCAAAATATTTAACAACACGATCGTACTAGGAATCGATTTTAGAAATAACAGTATCGATACCGGATACCGACAAAATCGATACGCATCGATGTCTCAAATATCTAAAATCGTATAAACTATGAAATAAGAGAACGTGTGAACTGGAGGGTAGAGGAGTCAAATTGACGTGCCATAAATAAAAAGGGGGGGGGGGGGGTTAACCTTTAGGGTACCCTCCTCCAGAGTTCTCACGGCTTTGGGCTTCAATGGTGGTGTCATCATTGGCACGCATATCTTTAAGTCAGGTTATACGATTTCATTGCGAATTATTCGTGATGTTTTATTCGTTTATTTATGGCACGTCAATTTGACTTCACCTCGCCTGATGTTAAGCTGAAGGCAAAGTCTCATGAAAGAGGGTCACCATTGCAAACACGTTCAGTGCTACAATGGTGGCGCTCAGCTTGACGGCCTCATCAGATGCTTTTTCACGCCCTGCTTAAAGGATCCGGGACTGTAGGAAGAAGGTCGTTTATTTATTATACAGAATGTTCGGGAATGAGGCTCAAATAGGACGAGGGATACCATCATGTCCTACCTCCCTAATGGTTTGCATACTGTTTTACAAGTTATATTATACAGTGTTAGGGAGACGCTCCCGAAGCCGAAGGCACCTGGTACTACTGCGAGTACACTAGGTATATATTGGCACACAAAAATACAATCTAACCAGCATTATTCACTCATCGTACGTCGTATCGCGAAATGAAACAAAAATTTAATTTAAAAAAAAACAACTTATATTTTGAGGCTATATGTAGTGATGTTCTTTCTTCGGCTTCGGGAGCTTTTCCCTCACACACAACACCTGTATAATCACTACATAGTATAAAATAAAGTCGCGTTCTCTGTCCCTATTTTTCTTGTCCCTTTGTATGCTTAAATCTTTAGAACTACGCAACGGATTTTGATGCGGTTTGTTTCAATAGATAGAATGGTTAAAGAGGAAGGTTTATATGTATATAACATCATGCTACGACTAACAGGTGCGGAGGAGGAATGAAAAATGTTGCAAAAACGGGGTGACGCGGACGACGTCGCGCCGGTCAGCTAGTATACTTATAAAACAGTATGTGTGTACCATTAGTGTGGTAGGACATGACGGTATTCCCCGTTCTAATTGGGGAAGTACCGCCGCTCTTTAGAATACCGCGGCTAATAATAACCTTGTGTTGTGTTTCCGGCGGTGAGTAGGATAGTCAGTAGGAATACCGAGAATCCCTGCTTGTCTTCTGCACTAACAGCACAGAAACTCTCTTAACCCGCCTCTTCATGATATAAAACCATTGGCTAAGGATCGTCTTTACACTGACCTGTAACTGACAAGCTTGTACATATCTCCTGCAGTAGTTCGCCACAGCACGAGCTGACAGTCTGGCGGTACCCTGAGCGGCGTGCGGGGGCAGAGTCAGCCAGGCCTCCGGGGAGAGGGTGCGGACCGTGGGGGGGAAGGTGTTCCACGAGCCGCCAGGCGGACCCCGGCCCAACACTATGTGGGATATCTGGAAGATTGAGAAGACTAGTTAGAGATGATTTGCGTTTTTTTTTATCCGAACGATACCCGGTTTCATTGGAATCTTGGAATCTATAGTCCATTTTGTTTAGACTCTTAAAAAACGTAAACGTAAACAATAAGTTTTGTCAAAAACTCAGTAAAAAAGTAATTTTCTGCTTAGAAACGTATTATGAAAACTAAATATCGGTATCGAACCACTAGTCAGTCAGTTGTCGAACGAGTAGACAGAGGTGTATTAAATACCCGCATTTCGCCAACTATGATTTCCGGTCCCACGTAATATGGGGCGAGGGTATTGCCACCATTTGGGCGCTAAAAATGGGTACGCCGAAAAGAAAACCTAACCGAAAATGTTGCAGCTAAATAAATTTGGAAAAATATTTTTTTGACCCGATTCCTTGCTATGCGGTGTAAATCGCAAGGAAATTAATTACGTGCTTAGCCGCACAATCACTACCAATTTACGTCTTGGAGAGTATCAGACTACAAGAAAAATGTTATACAATGGATTACAATTAGTAGAATTGGGGTTCTGGTTACAGGATCCGATATTGTAGGAATATGGGAAATAATACCTGTTTATCTATGTCGAACTTCCATTCGATGAGTGAATCTGCTGGAATGCCGAGGTCAGCGCAGGGCCTCAGTAGATTGTCAACCTGGAACGATGAAATACTACTCTTAAAATGGCTAGAAAATTGCTGGCAGTAATTGCTTCACCAAAATTTGTTACCACAAATTATGTACACTATAATGGGCCAATTTTTACTCAAAGAACAGCGGCTCGGAGCTGCTTTTTGAGGCTACATATTGGAAGTTTTCAATATGTAGCCCCAAAAAGCAAAATTAACTGCTTGGTTACTTATTGGTGGAACTTATTGTTATACATATTGATAATACACTTGTATTTCTCCACGATATTTATTGTTAAATCTAACCTATTTCGCCATGCGGTAATCTGAAAGGTTTACATTGACGGTTCATTTAGGTTCAACAATAAATATCGTGGAGAATTACAAGTGTGTTATCAATATCTATTATGTAAACTCTAAGCTCCACATTTTAATTCTGCTGAATGAATTATATTGTCTATCATCTTCTTCCTGCCCTTGTCCTAACTATTTGTAGTCGGCGCAATATGTCCTTCTCTTCCATACATTCCTATCAGATGTCATTTCCTCAGTCACTTCCTTCTTTGCCATATCTTCTTTTACACAATCCATACATCTTTTTTTGGATTGATCTCTTCCAATAAAGCCTGGCTAATCTGATCTTATCGAATTGAATAGGCAGGTGACAATTCAGTAACAAAACGCCTGATCAAAGACAGTTTTTTTACTGGTATTGTGTAATGTTGCTATAAAAATGTCTTGAAAATAAATCACAACACAATAGATGCTTTGTTCGATGAAGCTTTGAAACATCGGTAAATTGATTTTCCTATTTCCATATTCAACATAACATAACATAATGGGTAGGCAGAGGTGCTAGCACCCACATTTCGCCAGTTTATGTTTAGGTCCCAATGTAATAGGTGACGAGCCTATTACCATTAACCGGGCACTTATAAACCTGCGATAAATACACGCATAACTTCGAAAAGCATTGGTATGTGCCATTTCAAACCTGGGATCGACTTCGAGACCTCGTCTCAGCAGTCCATTACCCATACCACTAGGCTACCGCGAATTTTTTGTATCGTTCAGTTAAAGTTAAATACAATTTAAGGAAATAGTTTTTATAACGGAACAAGGTTTTCAATTTCCGCTAATTCTTAAAAACTGAATGAAACAATTAAATTCATCGGGATATTTACCATGTTTGTCTATTTTGTTGAATAACCGATATTTCGGCGCTGTTGCAAGCGCCATGATCACGGTGTACTGAGTACGGAGTACACCGTGATCATGGCGCTTGCAACAGCGCCGAAATATCGGTTATTCAACAAAATAGACAAACATGGTAAATATCCCGATGAATTTAATAGTGAATGTGTAAATGACCATGTCAATCTAAAATCATACATTGAATGAAACAAGTTCTGAAGGCAAATCTGAAGTTAATAATGTATTTTTTGTGATTTTATGGAACCGCCGACTGGGCCGACAGAGCACCATCGAGCCAAAGCTTCATTACATAGAGGACATGATCATGCAGCTCAGTTGATTAGATCATTTCCCTGAAATTAAAGGGACTGGTTGCGTTTTCAAGACCGGGGTTCTAATTGAACTGTTCAATTCCCGTCTTCTTCATTTATTTTTCGATGGAAAACAAAAAACAAGTGGGGAGTGTTATGTAGTCGGTGCACGCGTGTCATTGGTGTGCGTATTTACGCAACGAAGGATAAATTCGATAATATAAACCTTTTTGTAAGATTACGTCTAAACTTTTTCGTAATTTATTCAAGCTTGTTCGATCCAACGTATGAAACGCAATAAATACTTTTTTATCTAAGTATAGCAAAGTAATCGCTATTTTGAACGATTGAAAAAAGCTGGTGGCATTATGTATAGTTGCCACTACATTAAAAAGGGTTAAGTGTGTTTTCGTATTGCAATACGTATAAGAGCTAATATGGTGTTAAAAGTAGTTGTAAATTCCATCACTCTAAGCAATTATTTAAAAGTAAGTAATTCACGGTTTTATACGTGAGTTTGGCGACACCGGTACCGCCACTGAAACTATCGTTTTTTTATAAAACTTAGGTCGCAGGCAAGCACGCGGCCCACCTGATGGTAAGTGGTTTCCATGGCCTATGAGCGAGTGTAACACCAGAGGAATAACACTCGTGCCGCAACCAAAAGAACAGAGACATTCTGTGTCATCAGCGCAAAAGATGTAGGATAATTTTTTTCTCACTGACAACACAAAACCTCTCTAGTGAGCTCTGGCTACCCTACTCACCATCGAAAACACAACACAAGGTTATTAAACGGTAAACGAAAAAAAATTTCAAAATAAGTAAATATCGTGTCGAATTTCTACTAGTTTTAACTGTGCTGTGTCGTTTTTAGATTTAAATCAATAAGTATTGTCATATTACAACGTAGTTCACATGCAATGGACCGTGGAACCGCAAGCGGATATGCATTTCGTAAACACGGCCCATTCATCTACGGCTATGCTATATGTACAGCTATTTATTTGCAATAACTGCTGGCGGAAATTGCCGTTCACGTCGCCATGATAAAATAATCGTACAGCTTTACAGATTAATTAGCTATTGTGGACCCGCCCACGTGGATAACGAATGTATTGATTATTGAGATCACACTTAGCCTACACTTTCATAGATGGTTCTGAAAAAGACTAGGGCAGACTAAAGTATTGACATATTAACGCTAGCTTTGTCTTTCACGCTTTTCTTTATCATGCGCAAAATCACCACGGATACCACCTCCGCCAAACTCGGTAAAGGTTATTATGTTGGACTCGAATCGACTAAAACGCACGCCGTTTATCGGTCTTTGATTGCCAGAGGTCAGATTATACAAGACATATCTTTCACACTCCAGCAAACCTAGACATTATGGTGCTAGATATGGTGATAGACAGGGGGCTAGATAGGGACACTAGGGTGGAAACCATGGTGTCCATAGCCCCCCGATATAGGGAGCCTCCCTATATCAGGGGCACTTTGTGGTAGGGTGGGGTAGGGTGACAGGCGGCTCCACCCGTCACCCCCAAGCCCGCGCTCATGGAGGAGCTTTGTCTTCCACACTGACAGCACAGAAATTCTTTTAACCTTGAGTATCATAGAAATCCGAATCCGAAAAAAAAACGTGATTGACAACGTGTACTGTGTCAATTCATGACGTATGTATGTAGTGTATGTAAAAAATTGTACTTACGTAAATTAATGTCCAAGGTATATGAGACAATGACCTTTCGATTACTAAGTTCTGTTAGAGGGAAAAAAAAATTAATAAAAAAATAACTGGTTGAATCTGACGCAATCCTACTCGTATTTAAGGGGAGAGACACACGATACGACTTTACAGTCGCATTTTTTAAAGAACATTAGTAAACGATTTTTATTTCATTTTCGAAATGTCACAAAGACGAGAACATAGACGTCAGAGTTTCCTATCTAGCAATATTATTCTGAGAAGCTCCTAGAACTAAGTTTTGACTGTGCAGTTCCAAATATGTACATATTTCTAGCTATTACTTACTGCTATGTTTATACATGTTATAATAGAAATGTGCTAAAATTGTGTTTGCTTAGCTACTAATCTACCGCCAAACTTTGGGAGGTAAAATTCTTTGTGGAAAGGAAGTGCTGATTCGTTTGGCTTTTTTGTTTGAGCAATGAACGTTGCCTTCAGCTTACCATCAGTCGAAGTGAAGTCAAAATGACGTGCCATAAATAAAAAAAAACTGATTGGAAACTTCCATAGTATATAGAACTATGGTGTTACCATAGAGAAAGTGCCGGTTCGACCAGGAAATTCCAATGTACATAAATGTAGGCTATGGTTTTCCCAGAAAGAAAGTACCGTATAGATAAGAAATCTTGCACAGTGTCTACAACCTTTTATTAAATAAATACATACTTAATATTGACATTAAATTACACTTATCCCCTCCAATCAGATTATCCTAGCTAACAGAAGTATTTAGTACGAAAATTGTAACTAGCTAGCTGTCAGAGTTATTTTATACCAGTTAGGTGGCAAACGAGCAAGTTCAAGTACAAGTGTAAGTGTTTATAGTCATGCCAACCGCTTCAGATTAGCCATAATCACCCAAGTGATTTATTTCCGAGGTGATCAAAGTAGACTAATCAATTCCACTTTGCTCACCTAGGTGATATCACCCAGGTAAACAAAGTGGAATAATCCATGTTCTGCACCTCTCAGCAGTACAAAAAAAGCTTCTGCGACTAAGCGAAATATTAATCGCATGCGATTGTCGCAAGCGTGTAACAGCCCTAGTTTTACAACAACCAAGTATCACCATTGTATCTTTTTGTAAAGATAAGGTACATAAAAAATCCGCTAACATTATACTGGTTTGATAAATGATAGCTTTCTGATTATATGATTGATTGATTATAATCAGCGTGACGTCACCGACAATGACTTGCCAACCGATGTAAAAGAACATCGATAAAATTGTCATGGAGGTGGCAATTGGGTTATGTGAGTGTTATAAATTAATTATCACATGCTTTACCCGTAAATACCTCTACAATTGACAGTTTTTCAGACTGCTTTAAAAGGGTTATTGTACCTTGGTCATAAAGTTAATTCGTCACAGAAAAATGAGTTGTACCTTCAGCAATTAAAGACCCAAAGACGGCGTGCGTTTCTGTCGGTTCGAGTACGACATAACCTGAAAACGTCGGTAGCTTAGTGGTTAAGGAGCCGGCCTTACGATCGAGAGGTCCCGGGTTCGAATCCTGGCCATTACACTACTAACGTGAGCCCACTCCTAACGCAAGTTTTTGAGATTAGCTAGGGTTAAAGGGAATATTAGCAACTTCGGTTGCTAATATTCTTCTAAATTAAAAAAAAGAACCTCTACAACCGACGCCTTGGATTTTCCGCACGCACAAAAAAAAAAACAAAAAAAAAGAAAGTTCTCGCGCCATTTCAGGTCTGTGGAAGCCATGACGTTTCACCGTTCTATTAATCTATTATTCATGAAGAACTTGCCCACTCTATGAACCACAAAATGGAAATTAATCATTGTATGAAAATTTAAACGAAGCGATGAAATAATAGACATTAATATTACCAGCGTAAATAGACACACAGACTCTTTCATGAACAAGTAACAGAATTTGAAATGTCACTAGACGATTCGTCGATTCACAGCAGAATATTCCATCAAGAACCAAGCGGTTCAGCGAGTTTTTCCTCTGCCGCACCATTAAGTCTTGGAATTCCTTGCCGGCGCACGTGTTTCCTTCTTCCTACAGTCCCGGGTCCTTTAAGCGGGGCGTGAAAAAGCATCTGATGAGGCCGTCAAGCTGAGCGCCACCATTGTAGCACTGTACGTGTTTGTAATGGTGACCCTCTTTCATGAGACGTTGCCTTCAGCTTAACATCAGGCGAGGTGAAGTCAAATTGACGTGCCATAAATTAAAAAAAATCTCTCTTCTCACGGAGCACGGACATACATACATATTCTAGGACAATCTACACAACGCCACCTAGACCCATGGTAAGCATAGTTTAACTAGCTTGTGTTACGGGTTCTAGAATGCGGATAAACATACATAGATACATTTTTTTTTGTAAATACATACATATTATACATCGGAATACCCAGACCAATGCAGATACAGGCACAAATATTTGCACTGAGCGAGCAGGAGAGTGGTGGCGAATGGTTTCGGAGGACCATAATTTTATTCACAGGAAAACCATAATCGATGGTAAATTACCATCATTACGTATGATCAGTTAATAAGTAAACCTACTTATCAACAGTTCACGGCGACAACCGCCACATTCGTCACACGCCGACCTTCATTCTACGAAATAACATAAATATAGACTCGTAACGACTAGTGAACAATGAACATGTGCGTACGATTTTATTCTAAATATAATATCTACTCGTGTGTGTATAGCAAAATCTATTTTTTATTCAGGACACATCAATTTGACTTCACCCCGCCTGATGGTAAGCTCAAGGCAAAGTCTCAAACAAGTAAAGTGTTACAATGGTGACGCTCAGCTTCACGTCCTCATCAGATGTTTTTTCACGTCCCGCTTAAAGGACCCGGGATTGTAGGAAGAAGGAAACACGTTTTGATAAATACATTGTTAATTTATGATATACTAGCTGACCCGCGCAACTTCGTCTGCGTCACCCCGTTTTTGCAACATTTTTCATTCCTGCTCCGCACCTGTTTGTTGTAGCATGATGTTATATACATATAAACCTTCCTCTTTAACCGTTCTATCTATTAAAACAAACCGCAACAAAATCCGTTGCATAGTTTTGAAGATTTAAGCATACAAAGGGACATAGGTACAGAGAACGCGACTTTATTTTACGTTTTCATGAAGTTTTTGAATTATTCAGAATCAATCACTTCAAATCGACTTCACCCCACCTGATGGTAAGCTGAAGGCAAAGTTTCAGGAAAAAAGGTCACCATTACAAACACGTGCATTGTTACAATGGTGGCGCTCAGATTGACGGCCTCATTAGATGCGTTTTGATTCTGTATGCGTTTTCAATTATATTTTGTTGTTGTTATTATTGAAAACGCTTACGCATTAGCATATAGAATTTCATAAGTTTTGAAACGTTTTATATATTATAAATAGTAGTAGTATAGTTAGCAAAGTGGTTATCACTACATAGTATAAAATAAAGTCGCGTTTTCTGTCCCTATTTTTCTTGTCCTTTGTAAGCTTAAATCTTTAGAACTACGCAACGGATTTTGATGCGGTTTGTTTCAATAGATAGAATGGTTAAAGAGGAAGGTTTATATGTATATAACATCATGCTACGACTAATAGGTGCGGAGCAGGAATGAAAAATGTTGCAAAAACGGGGTGACGCAGACGAAGTGAACGCTAGTGAACTATAACAGATACTACCACCACAAAATATTCAACAAATACATGAAACTCTGGGGAAAATCATTTTTGTTTTTTTTTTTATGGCAAGTCAATTTGACTTCACCTCGCCTGATGTTAAGCTGAAGGATCACCATTACAAACACGTTCAGTGCTACAATGGTGGCGTTCAATTTAACGGCCTCATCAGATGCTTTTTAACACCCCGCTTAAGGGACCCGGGACTGTAGGAAGAAGGAAACACGTTTTGATGAATACATTGTTAGTTTATGATATATAGGTAAACTAAAAGTGCGATGGTCACTGACCACCACAGTTACGTTTATCAGTGGCTATCAGCCATGACCTTACCGCAATAGTGAATGTTATCACTAACTACGAATACATACATTGACATCTGAAATACATTGTTGGACTAGTACTTATGTACTGAACCAGAAGAAACTCTTGTCAGTTTAGGACAAGAAAATATATTTGAGGAGGGAGAGGAACCACCGCTCCTCCATCCACGGTTTTCCTCCATTTTAACTAAGCACAAGTACAGATATTTCATGGCTTTGTATTGTAATTACAATTTTTTGACGTGACAACGTCTTATAAATTGGCTTGCCGGGTGACACTTCAAGAAACTGCGTTACGCTCCGCTCACGTTATGCGCTCACAATGAGAGCGAGTGAGAGGCACGCGTCCCTTCCACTCGGGCATGGTTAGCCCGCCTAAGAGCGAGAGAGACAGACATAAAAAGTGAAAGGCACGCGTCCCTTCCACTCGAGCACAGTTAGCCCGCCTAAGAGCGAGAGAGACAGAAGTCGTTGTCACGTAAAACTTTCGCCCGTATACCGACTTTACAGGCAACCAATTTTTTTTTTTTATACAACTTAGGTCGCAGACAAGCACGCGGCCCACTTGATGGTAAGTGTTTACCGTGGCCTATGGGCGAGTGTAACACCAGACGAAGAACACTCGTGCCGCAACCCCTGTAAGAACAGAGACATTCTGTGTCGTCAGCGCAAAAGATGTAGGATAAGCCTTTGGTTTTCCCACGGACAACACAAAACCTCTCTAGTGAGCTCTGGCTACCCTACTCACCACCGAAAACACAACACAAGGTTATTAAACGGCGATATTCTGTAGGGTGGAGGTACTTCCCCAGTCGGACTGCTCGATTGGGACGGATATACCGAAGTGTCCTACCTCCAAATTTACGCTTGAAAGAAAATAACGACTTAATTTAGCTGACCATTTTATTTCTATTCACCTTTCGATCTCTATTCACCCCGTTTTACCCGGTAGTGCTTGACTGTTTTAAAAATCCATCGGTCCAGCCATTCTCGAGTTTTAGCGACACTGACGAAAAGTATTTAAAGACGATAAATGGAATGTAAAACTCACCAGTAGTGGTATGGGGTTGTGGCTCCTACCTTCCAACCCCTCAGCTAGCTCTGTGAGGTCTGTGTCGTACAGGCTCTGTCCTTGTGGTAGGTTTGATAGTCTGTGAACAACACAAACATAACAATAATCACTACATAGTATAAAATAATGTCGCGTTCTCTGTCCCTATGTCCTTTTGTATGCTTAAATCTTTAAAACGACACAACGGATTTTGATCAGGTTTATTTTAATAGATAGAATGGTTAAAGAGGAAGGTTTATATGTATATAACATCATGCTACGACTAACAGGTGCGGAGCAGGAATGAAAAATGTTGCAAAAACGGGGTGATGCAGACGAAGTTGCGCGGTTCAGCTGGTAAATAATAAATCCATGTATTGCATGAACCACGGTGAATAAAATAGCGTATACCATGTCTCACAGAACTTCTTCATGCAACATTATAAAAAAAAGGTAAATATTTTTAAGGTAAATGTTAAAGTGTATTATTTTCCGCCTTTCCTATAGAGCGAGCTCTGTTGTTGGGTTTTTCTGTTCGATTTCCTTAACATAAATGAGTCCACCTTCGATTTCTAACATGGTATTACATATTGTAATTAATTCTTAGGAAATAAGGAGAGCCAAGTTCGATACAAAAATTATGACAGATGTCTGGCCATGCCACCTCCACCGGGTCCCGGTAGGAGGGGTAGACCCAAGAAGTGCTGGCTTGGCGTCGTAGAGGATGATATGCGTGCCAATGGACTCACCACCACGGATGCGCAAGACCGAGCGAAGTGGAAGAGAAAAAGTCGGAAAGCGGACCCCGGACTCCGAGGCGAAGGCTTCGGATGCGACCGGGACTAACGCTAGGATGATGATGATGATGAAGTTTAATACAAAAATTATGCTTGGCTGTGGGCTTCACCGCAAACGACAGATTTCTAAATGAATGCCAAGTTCAACGCGAAATCCAAATTGTATTTATAGGAACAAAATAACATTATGAACAAGTATAAAAACATTTCTTTGCTTTATTGGAAACCTCTCATTTAAAAAAAGTCAGATTTTAAAGTAGATTAGATTTGACTTGGCCAGTTTTCATTACATCACTCATTTTATAAGTTGTTCAACATTTATTGCTTGAACTTGGCTTGACCCACTGCCGCGTGTCTAGATTTATGGCGTGGCGGTAGAGTGAGTTCGATTCTCGCTCGGCGTCAATCTTTTGGTGTATGAATAAGGCATATTCCATCTAGGTTCTGTGTAAGCTAAGTAACAATGCATCAGGGTTAGTTAAGTAGGAAATAAAACAGTGTTATTTTTTTTTATTTTGTATATGTTCAACATTGTAATGTTTAAAAAATAAATATAAATATTATTTTTTTTATAAATGGGGGCTACTGTAGGGACACAGCAAATTGTATTATCGCAACGTAGACAATAAGTTACGTGCGGGCTGCGCCCGAGCTCCACATTTTATATTCAGTCGCAATAAAACCACCAGTACAGTAAGTCGTCGTTTCACTTATCGAACCCCAAATACCTTCTAAACTTCGACATTAACTTCAGTGGAGTACAGTCGTGAGTTATTAGGTACAAACCCTAAATGTTTAATCAATCAGCCTTTCGCAGTCCATTGCTGGACATAGGCCTCTCCCAATACTGGGAGGCATTGGTCTACTGTTTCGATGTTGGCCAGACGGTATGGTACAGGGTTCTATATTTTTATTAGATAAATGTTTCTATTCAGTGAGGGAATATATGGATAGCAAATTTAATGTTAAAGATGTTGTATTGACTGATATAAAAAAAGAAATAACTAATGAAATAATTGATTGCATGCGTGACATAAGCTGTATAATTGACATTATTTTCTATATTATGAGTTATTATTGTGCATATTTGACATTGTTATCTATATTGTTAATTTATTATTTTAAAACTTAATATTTCTACACCTATTATGGTAGAATATGACTGTATTAATATGAAGACCTCGATGTACCATATTCTTGGAAATAAATATTCATTCATTCATTCATTTACTGATTCATTCATTCATTCATTTACTCATTCATTCATTCATTCATTCATTCATTCATTCATTCATTCATTCATTCACTCATTCATATCGAACTTTCCTTCTCTCGCAGAGATATCTCGATTAGATGGGGTGGTTTGCTATAAAATAATAAGAATAACCAATTACTATATTAGTTTTCTCACCTGGCTTTGAGCATCTCATCGATGGGCAAGTCATCTGGTATTTCTTTGAGGTATGGAACGTTTCCAGCGAGCATGAATGATGTCACCATACCGCTAGGGCCATTGCCTGTACACAAGAGGATATAAACGGTTAAAAGAAAGAAAGAAAGAAAGAAAGAAAGAAAGAAAAAAGAAAGAAAATAAAAACTAGAAATTATTAAATACAGACTATAGGAAGCTGGTTCCATAAACTTATTATTAGTATTACTTAGAAGGATATAGTGTGCGACTGACATTCATATGTTTAAACAAAACTAGGTGTGAGAAAGTGACAGAGTATATGGACCGTTAAATGTTTTTTTAACTAACATAAACTCATAAAACTCATAAACTCAAGCCTATATCCCCGCAGGGATAGGCAGAGGTGCTAGCACCCACATTTTGCCAGTTTATGTTTAGGTCCCAATGTAATAGGTGGCGAACCTATTGCCATTTACAGGGCGCTTATAAACCTAGCCCGAAAAGCATCGAAAAGTCATTGGTGTGTGCCATGGTAAAAACTGGGATCGAACCCGAGACCTCGTCTCAGCAGCCCAATACTATGCCAATAGACTACCGCGGCTACCGCGATATTTTATGTAACCATTTTTTGAAACTGGTTGATAAAATAGCTTTGTTGTTTTTTTTTATTTATGGCACGTCAATTTGACTTCACCTCGCCTGATGATAAGCTGAAGGCAAAGTCTCATGAAAGAGGGTCACCATTGCAAACACGTTCAGTGCTACAATCTTGTTTCATAACTATATATTTTCCGAAAACTTATGTTACAGCGTACAAATTATTATTATTATGATTGAACGAAAACCGCTCATAACTCGTTACAAGGTTATAATGAAACGTTATGCGCGAATAAATACGAGTATGGCCGAAACAATACGATTCATTCACCGGTCGAGTTGCACATTGCATAATGAATTTATTTTAGATGCATTTAATTTTATGAGTTACCGATCTGTACCTCATTCATAGCAAATATAGGTTGTCTTTGTATGTGTTTGTACTGTCAACTAATAATGACGTAAACATTTTTTGTTTTAACACGTGACTGTTTTATGTTTTATATTTTGCAATGCTGCATATTTGAACCCAATATCAACAGATTTACTAAAATTTTGAAAGACATCCTCCTTAGCAGCTGTCCTTGAAGGATATTTGAACTCGTCATAGTTTCGTGTTATTCAATTATAATTTTGCCAATTTAGAGCTTTCCTATTTTTGTTTCACTGTTTCTACTATGTGCACATGTAGTTACGTTACAATCCAGTGCGGATCTGTATTTTATTGCAATTGTTTTGAAAAAGATTGTAATGTGTTTTGTGTGTAAATAAATAAAAAAAAAAAAAAAAAAAATGCTTATTCCCCGGCTTCACTCCAAAAGTTCCTGTATTACTTAACATTTATAATCCTTGGTCTAAGTCTAATTTAACCAAAAGTATCATAAATAGCGTTAATAAAATGAACTAGATTTATATCTTGTTTCATTATAAGAAAATGAGTAATCTCATGCAAGTAGTATCCTAAACTTAATTACATTAATAAGTAGATCTATTATCCAGTAGCTTGTAAGACTAGTAGTTGTGTAATGGCATCAGTTCATATAATTTTAGTTTCATATTGTCTAGGAACTTTGGTAGACCGCTGTACATGTGAATTTCCGTAATTATTTAAATGGCTACAACTCAAAAGTAACTACAAGCTAAAATAAATTATTACAGCCCTAATACTATACGGTCATAATTACAAAGAAAGAACTCAAAATTTATTTGATTGATATAACATTTCTCTTTTGACCAGACGGTCACACCAAAAAAGAAACAGGTTATTCTAATTATAATGTGTTTTAATTGGTCATAAATCAAATTAAAAGTTTTATATCTATACTACACCATGGTTTAACACATGGTGCAAAAAAAACCTACGGCATGCCGAGAGAAACGTATTATAACTCTTAAATTTTTTTACAAATGGATGGAAGTCGTAAATGATTTTAGCGATGCATTCCGCACCACATGTGGTGCTTTGGGCCCGTCCTCAATTTCCATGGTTTCTCCATTACATGGTCGAAATAACGATAAATCACTGCATAAATGCAACGCGTTTTGAGTCGCTACACAGTAGGCGTGGGTTCCATTCCCACTCAGTGCAAATAATTGTGTGCATGAATATCAGTACTTGCACTGGTCTGGGTGTTTCTATGTATAATATGTAGTAATTACAAAAAAAACGTATCTAAGTATGTTAATCCGCATTCTAGAACCCATAACACAAGCTAGTTAAACTATGCTTGCCATGGGTTTAGGTAGCGTTGTGTAGATTTTCGTAGAATATTTATTTATTTCAAATCCCCAGTGTGGTAACACCGGTATTGTGGAAAGAGCGCAACCTTTTTACTATAACATCATTGAGCGCAACATATAAAACTGACGTTGGGGCACAGCCAGAGTTGGGCGTAATCAACTACTTTTGTAATCAGATTAATAATCTGATTGAAAGTAATCACGATTACTTTCAATCACGATTGCTTTTAATCACGATTACTTTTAATCAGATTAAAGTAGTCGGGATTACTTTCAATCAAGATTGACATTGTAATCTGTAATCTTGATTACAGTAGGTAGTCAGTAATCTAAATTACATGATTATACTTACCTAATTTTATTATACACTACTACTTTTTAATTACTTTTTAATCTAGTGACTCGTCGAGTTATTGAGGTGGTAGAAATTCGCCCATACTCGTTTTTTTTTAAAGGCATGTCAATTTGACTTTACCTCGCCTGATGAGACTTAACTTTATCAATTAATTCCAGCAAATGCTCGATTATTATTACAGTACACATTAAGAAAGAAAATAATCGCTGAAATATCGGTGTAATACAACTCTCCCTTCTACTTGGAGCATATGTACCTATATTTATAGGTACGAGTTAGTGAACTATTTTATCATTGATCAAATTACAGATAAGTTTATCATATAAGAGCAGCTGATAAGAAAATGGCTATCGGAAATCTTAGGCTTGTTATTGTAATACCTATAATATATTTGTTTAGGCACTTAAATAAATAGAAACAATCTTGTGGCAATTTTTATTAAAAACACATGTTAAGTAAATAAAGTAGACTAACTAACTGACTAAATAGTGGTTCGACACCGGTTTTTAGTCTTTACAATGCGTTTCTAAGCATAATCACTATCACTATCACTGCATAGTATAAAATAAAGTCGCGTTCTCTGTCCCTATTTTTCTTGTCCCTTTGTATGCTTCAATCTTCAAAACTATGCAACGGATTTTGATGCGGTTTGTTTTAATAAATAGAATGGTTAAAGAAGAAAGTTTATGTGTATATAACATCATGCTACGACCAACAGGTGCGGAGCAGAAACGAAGAATGTTGCAAAAACGGGATGACGCATACGAAGATGCTCGGGTCAGCTAGTAAAAAAATAAACAAAACATATTAAAAAGATACACCAAGATTGTTTACGTTTAAGTACCTAAACAAATGGAGTATAGATATATTTTTTGATTGAAATTGCGAATCCACTTCGCAAACATACCGAATATATAAAGCACTAGCAAACCCGGCGAACTCCGTTTCACCACCAGATGGCTACAAAAATGATTTTCCCGCTTTTCTGTTTAAATTTTTCCTGAATTTTATTGCTATAAACCTCACGGAGCCCAAGACCTTTCCAACGAATGCAAAGCCGTGGAAATCGGTTCGTGCATTCTGGAGTTATAGCGTCAGGAAGGAAAACCCGACTTATTTTTATATAAGTAGTAGATTTATGACGTCACCACTCAAATCTATCGATATCAGGGATATTATTCTGTTTGCAAACGTGCCTTATCACAATTGTTACGTGACTACTTCGATAGATTTTAATTAGGCTACATTTTCAGTCAAGTTCGAGTTCAATATTGTTGAATGTGGAACAAAATATATATTTTTAGCTACAAGATAGTAATACCGAGATATGCATTTTGGTGTCGAGAGAGATTTATCGGCCTGTGCAATAGTCTTCTGGTCAACATTGCGTCGGTTGAAGCCCAGATTTTATATAAATTAGCAGACTTAGGTGTTGAGTAGATCATAGGTGGTAAGTTGAACTGTATATGTCTTAACGATGTAGTCGCAAAGTGACAAAGCAATATTGATATTTATTTTCTTCCACGCTCTGTGCTCTTGATGCGATGCATAAAAGAAAGGATTCTTAAATGTCGGCTTGTACTTGACAGATAGTACACCTAGCATACAAAATTTCATTTTTTTTTTCATGTAAAAAAAAATATAAGCAAGACCGTTGTTCATAATAATGTTAGTTCTTTATATCATGATCTTCCATGATCGTCCTTATATAATGTGATATGCGTTCCTTTTTCAGGATGAAAGGACTCAATGTGCGTTTAAAAGGACTCTATGTGTAAAAGTAGGTTCTGTTTCCGATGAAAACAAAAATAGATGCCGTCACGTGTCGCGGGCGAAGCCGCCGGCCGCAGGTAGTTAGAAATTATTACGACCCGGTCTTGTTTATATTATTTTTCATATGAAAAAAAAAAATGAAATTTTATATGTCAACGCAAGTACAAGCCGCCATTTATAAAACCTTTCTTTAATGCACCAGCTTATACATGTTCTTTAGAACCTACCTGCCAGTTGAAAATTTAAAATTAGTGAATTACGCTAAAAGTCACTCCGCTTACTACGGTTTTACTCAGTTGAGCCAAACTTGTGTTAAAACGCTAATAAAAAAATACTGTCACTAGAATCAAACTCGTAAGATGAGCATGTAGGTACAATAAAATCGTACTTGTACGATGAAAGTTTAAAAGTTCATTGATATGATTGGTATACCTGTCCTATTTACACATTACTATTATCCACACATCGCGCGTAAATAAAATGGTGTCTCTTCGTGCATGCACGTATTGTGAGATTTTAAAAACGTTAATAACTTTGTTTTTTTGTATGGCTGGGTATTTGTATTATTCCATATAAATTGAAGTATATACGTTCCCCTAAATCAGCCCCTACAGTTTCTCTGGTAATTAAAAAGTAGTAGTGTATAATAAAATTAGGTAAGTATAATCATGTAATTTAGATTACTGACTACCTACTGTAATCAAGATTACAGATTACAATGTCAATCTTGATTGAAAGTAATCCCGACTACTTTAATCTGATTAAAAGTAATCGTGATTAAAAGCAATCGTGATTGAAAGTAATCGTGATTACTTTCAATCAGATTATTAATCTGATTACAAAAGTAGTTGATTACGCCCAACTCTGGCTGTGCCCCAACGTCAGTTTTATATGTTGCGCTCTTTCCACAATACCGGTGTTACCACACTGGGGATTTGAAATAAATAAATATTCTACGAAAATCTACACAACGCTACCTAAACCCATGGCAAGCATAGTTTAACTAGCTTGTGTTATGGGTTCTAGAATGCGGATTAACATACTTAGATACGTTTTTTTTGTAATTACTACATATTATACATAGAAACACCCAGACCAGTGCAAGTACTGATATTCATGCACACAATTATTTGCACTGAGTGGGAATGGAACCCACGCCTACTGTGTAGCGACTCAAAACGCGTTGCATTTATGCAGTGATTTATCGTTATTTCGACCATGTAATGGAGAAACCATGGAAATTGAGGACGGGCCCAACGCACCACATGTGGTGCGTTGACCAAAAGGTTTTATAAATGGCGGCTTGTACTTGCGTTGACATATAAAATTTCATTTTTTTTTTTCATATGAAAAATAATATAAACAAGACCGGGTCGTAATAATTTCTAACTACCTGCGGCCGGCGGCTTCGCCCGCGACACGTGACGGCATCTATTTTTGTTTTCATCGGAAACAGAACCTACTTTTACACATAGAGTCCTTTTAAACGCACATTGAGTCCTTTCATCCTGAAAAAGGAACGCATATCACATTATATAAGGACGATCATGGAAGATCATGATATAAAGAACTAACATTATTATGAACAACGGTCTTGTTTATATTTTTTTTTACATGAAAAAAAAAATGAAATTTTGTATGCTAGGTGTACTATCTGTCAAGTACAAGCCGACATTTAAGAATCCTTTCTTTTATGCATCGCATCAAGAGCACAGAGCGTGGAAGAAAATAAATATCAATATTGCTTTGTCACTTTGCGACTACATCGTTAAGACATATACAGTTCAACTTACCACCTATGATCTACTCAACACCTAAGTCTGCTAATTTATATAAAATCTGGGCTTCAACCGACGCAATGTTGACCAGAAGACTATTGCACAGGCCGATAAATCTCTCTCGACACCAAAATGCATATCTCGGTATTACTATCTTGTAGCTAAAAATATATATTTTGTTCCACATTCAACAATATTGAACTCGAACTTGACTGAAAATGTAGCCTAATTAAAATCTATCGAAGTAGTCACGTAACAATTGTGATAAGGCACGTTTGCAAACAGAATAATATCCCTGATATCGATAGATTTGAGTGGTGACGTCATAAATCTACTACTTATATAAAAATAAGTCGGGTTTTCCTTCCTGACGCTATAACTCCAGAATGCACGAACCGATTTCCACGGCTTTGCATTCGTTGGAAAGGTCTTGGGCTCCGTGAGGTTTATAGCAATAAAATTCAGGAAAAATTTAAACAGAAAAGCGGGAAAATCATTTTTGTAGCCATCTGGTGGTGAAACGGAGTTCGCCGGGTTTGCTAGTGCTTTATATATTCGGTATGTTTGCGAAGTGGATTCGCAATTTCAATCAAAAAATATATCTATACTCCATTTGTTTAGGTACTTAAACGTAAACAATCTTGGTGTATCTTTTTAATATGTTTTGTTTATTTTTTTACTAGCTGACCCGAGCATCTTCGTATGCGTCATCCCGTTTTTGCAACATTCTTCGTTTCTGCTCCGCACCTGTTGGTCGTAGCATGATGTTATATACACATAAACTTTCTTCTTTAACCATTCTATTTATTAAAACAAACCGCATCAAAATCCGTTGCATAGTTTTGAAGATTGAAGCATACAAAGGGACAAGAAAAATAGGGACAGAGAACGCGACTTTATTTTATACTATGCAGTGATAGTGATAGTGATTATGCTTAGAAACGCATTGTAAAGACTAAAAACCGGTGTCGAACCACTATTTAGTCAGTTAGTTAGTCTACTTTATTTACTTAACATGTGTTTTTAATAAAAATTGCCACAAGATTGTTTCTATTTATTTAAGTGCCTAAACAAATATATTATAGGTATTACAATAACAAGCCTAAGATTTCCGATAGCCATTTTCTTATCAGCTGCTCTTATATGATAAACTTATCTGTAATTTGATCAATGATAAAATAGTTCACTAACTCGTACCTATAAATATAGGTACATATGCTCCAAGTAGAAGGGAGAGTTGTATTACACCGATATTTCAGCGATTATTTTCTTTCTTAATGTGTACTGTAATAATAATCAAGCATTTGCTGGAATCAGGATATTTTTTATTTATTTATGGCACGTCAATTTGACTTCACCTCGCCTGATGATAAAGTTAAGTCTCATCAGGTGAGGTAAAGTCAAATTGACTTGTCTTTAAAAAAAAAACGAGTATGGGCGAATTTCTACCACCTCAATAACTCGACGAGTCACTAATTAAATTAGAAGGGCTATTATTATAATGATAGTAACTGTCTATAACATCGTCTGATACTCTCCAAGACGTTAATTGGTGGTGCTTGTGCGGCTAAGCACGTAATTAATTTCCTTGCCATAGCAATTTAATGGACAATTTTTTTTCCAAATTTAGGTATTTAGCTGCAACTTTTTCGGTTAGAAATTTATTTTTGGCATACCCATTTTCTTACCAATCGCCTCCTATTAAGTGGGACCGAAAATCATAGTTGGCGAAATGTGGGTGTTGAATACACCTCTGCCCACCCCTTCGGGGATTATGGGCGTGAGTATATGTATGTATATGTATGATAGTAACTGTCTATCGTATCGCAACCGTGAGTCTATACGTACTGACTATTGCGACATGTTTCATTAGTCAATAAGGTCCGAGACAGATTTATGATAGTACGATAACATGTCATATGGGGTCAATTGAATAGTCTGTACAGAATTGAGACACATTGTGACTTCGTGATGGAAATTTACCGCCATTTATAGCGTTTTCATGGGACTGTTACACTTACAGACTTCGTGATAATTAAATTTAAATTGTACTAGCTGACCCGCGCAACTTGTCTGCGTCACCCTGTTTTTGCAACATTTTTCATTCCTGCTCCGCACCTGTAGGTCGTAGCATGATGGTCAAAATCCGTTGAGTAGTTTTAAAGATTTAAGCGTACAAGGGGACATAGGGACAAAGAACGCGACTCTGTTTTTATACTATGTAGTGATTCATGGGACTATTACACTTTCAGACTTCATGATAATTAAATTTAGATTGGATATAGTGAAAGCTTCGATAGGACTAGAGCCTGTGATCTTTCCCTTGTAGGAGGAATGCTCTCGTGCAGAATAACCTCCGTTCTCCATGAGCGCGGGCCTGTGGGGTGACGGGTGGAACCACCTGTCACCCTAGCAGGAGCAAGCCGCGTTAGAGGCGCAAAATGACGGGGATATCATGCTCCCTACCCCCGGGGGGAGGTCATAGTTTTCGCATTGTTTACTCTTTATCGTATCAGTAAATGAAACGAAAATTTCTTAAAAAAAACCTCACTACAAAAAAATATCAAGTGGCGCCATCTTGCAAGGTCATGTATTTTTCAAGAAATTTTCGTTTCGTTTAGCTTTACTAACACGAAGGAGAGTGAATAACGCAAGTTAAACGGTTTAAGAAAAAAAAATGCGTAGCACTAATTTTTTTTTCATGCCAATATGTTGTGTACCATGAGTACTACCATGGGCCTTCGGCTTCGGGAGTGTTCTCCTTACACCCTGTGTATAAAAAAGAATCGCGAAATATGTTGGTAAGCGCATAACTCGAAGACGCCTGGACCAATTCGAGTAATTCTTATTTTTATTTGTTCCTTGAACTCTACGAAAGTTTTTTATGGAGCAGCGGTAACGGGATCAGAAGTCCAAGCAGGCGGAGCCGCTGGCAACAGCTACAAGTTTATAAGAAATAAACATTTCACGGTACATATACTCTGTCTCTTTCTCACGCCTATGTTTTTGTGTAAAGGTTACATACGTCACTCGCACACTTTGTTCTTCTAAGTATAACTTTATGGTAACATAACATAACATAAACTCACGCCTATATCCCCGAAGGGATATAGATATGACAGAGGTGCTAGCACCAACATTTCGCCAGTTTATCTTTAGGTCCCAATGTAATAGGTGGCGAGCCAATTGTACTAATTTATTAGTACACACATAACTTCGAAAAGCATCGAAAAGTCATTGGTGTGTGCCATGGTAAAACCTGGGATCGAGCTCGAGACCTCGTCTCAGCAGTCCATTACCCATACCACTAGGCTACAGCGGTTACTTTATGGTTTCACAGAGAATTTACTCTCTGATGACATCACCAGTGTTAAGTTAACAATTGTATGGGAATCGGGTTTCGCGTAGCAGATACGAATTCACATGTCCATTCACGTTTACGTTACGTATCAAATAACAATGATCTGTTATCGAAGACAACAGAGAGGTCAGTCATAATCATACTGTAATATACTTTGACTTGAATGGATGCGCGTACGCATCAAGGGAAAGTTTTATTTATATAAAAGAACTAACTATTTGTAGCGACAGAAACGTAGTAGCTATCAGACTTTGTGAGGTTATAGGTTCGAATACAAATAAACAATGTTATACTTCGATTTTCAGGGTACCTGTGGCTTGGATCTTCGCGAATTGTTAAAGTTTATAAAACTTTTATGGGAGCGACGACGAGCGATGAGCTACATAGTGAAAATTAAATTTAAAAACCCCGACACGAAAGATACCTGGAAATAGTAAGAAATAAATAATTCAAGCGTTGTCGTGTAGGGGGACCTCTAACTGACCACATATTTTTGAGACGATTGAAGGTCCCCCGATATCCGATGTCGGGGGTTTTATAACTTTTTAATTTAATTTTTATTTTATACTTTTTAAATTAATCTTATAGTGAAGCCCTTTCATTTGATACCCATATTGAGGGACTAGTGAAATATAAAAAGGTAATTCATATTTTGTGGTGGCAACCATCTTGGATTTGAAATTTGTCATAATGTATCGTATTACAAGTCAAGCCCTTTCATTTGACACCCATATCGAGGAACTTGTGTACTTCGTCGTTTTTACATCGGGCGTTAAATATAATAAAAAACTTACCAATAACAACGACTTCTTTATACACGACGTCATCAGGTAACGTGTGCTGACAAGACTTCATACTGTCTTTCATTTTATGGTCCTCTTTTATCTCATACAACCTCCTTGATTCCAGTTTCTAGCTTCTTCTTAGCTTTTCACTTTTGATTCTTTTTATTCTAGCTTCTTAGCTTATTTCTTTTAGATTCTAGCTTATTTTAGCTTGCCACTGGTGTGTGATCCTTAATCTATTCGTACTATAAACTATAGGGTGGGTTTTTTAAATAGCTAAATTCTAAATGCAGTCAGAATAAATACTTTTTTTTAAATATAAAATTAATATCACACGCAGTTTTGAGTCTTACGGACTTTTAGCCTATGTGCGTTGCTTTCTTTTTTAATCTATGGTTCTTGTGGTCTGTGCTGTTTGTCTTTGGGTGCTGTGTTATCTGTAACAAAGTAAAAAAAATATTAAAATATGTATTGTTTAACATTAAATTAGGAGTATGTAACATTATGAAATGATCAATCTCAGTAAGGATATAATTAAGTAAGGAAATAAACAAATATTTACACTGAGTGGGAATCGAACACTAGAGAGCGTAGCAGTCGCGTTCACTACCACCACGCCTCAGAGGTCGTCGAAGATTATACACAGTCTAAAGTTAGTAAGTATGTATAGGTACCTATTTTAAATGAATGGGTCATTCTGTAACCGCAACGGTGACGGCATACAGATGACTTATAAAAAATATTGTTTCCGTTTGGTTTTCCTATAGATCCATTATATTTTCCGACTCCTGAATCATACTATTTATAAGGAGCAAGCAAGCAAACAAACACTTTGGTCTTATTCTATTTGAATAATCGGAACGTGAAAGAACATTGTGCTTAAAGATATTATAATTTGTTCTTGACGCAGAACGTCACTTTCGCAAAATGTCAACGTGAAAAATTTGGTCACTTTAGTACAATGTCACTTTCGCATAATGTCACTTTCTTAGAATGTCATTGTAAAACCTGGGATCGAATCCGAGACCTCATCTAAGCAGTCTATTACCAATACCACTAGGTTATCGCGGTACTTTACTCTTTAATTACGAAATAGGTAATCGGAAATTTTTTAGCTAGGTTATAAAATGACAATCGTAAACACAGTCTCATGACTTTATGACTGAACAAGGGCAATATCAGTGTAGTGCTATGATTAATAAATTATAACATAAATAGCTGGTTCGATAAGGAAACGCGGGGGGCAATCGGTGACCCGCGACATGCAGATATTAATATGAATATTTATATGTTTGTTTGAACCTGTATTTACGAGTATATTCAAACTAGCAAACTCGGCGAACTCCGTTTCGCCACCAGATGGCTTCGTTTTATGTAACATTTCGTTTGGTGATTAAAAGATGAAGAATTTTTTTTTCCTGAATTTTCTTTGCTCTATACCTCACAGAGCCCGAGACCTTTCCAACGAATGCAAAACCGTGGAAATCGGTTCGTGCGTTCTGGAGTTATAGCGTCAGGAAGGAAAACCCGACTTAATTTTATATAGTAGATAACAAAACGTCCATTGAGACTAAAATAGAGTCTTTTTTATACGCGTCCGTTCCCGGGGGCTAGTTCCTTCTAGGGGGGTAGGAGGTCAGAGGGTGGTGGCAGTTCCTCTCTCCAAAGCGACTGTCTCATCGCAGCAGGGAGTCCGTGAGCGGCTGGAGGGTGAGAAATGAAGGTATATGTGTAAGTCGACATTTTTATTGATCACATTATTTTCTACTAGCCTATGCCCGCGGCCCCGCCCGCCTGGCTGTCGGTTATCGCGACCTAAGCTCCATCTGTGCAACTTTAATTTTCTACATTACTGATCATAACTCTGGTTCTACTTAACCGATCGCAATCAAACAAACGTAAAATCTTACGTTTGTTTGATGAATGAAGTTGGAACAAACCCCTTCGAACAAAAAAACCGCATCGAAATCCGTTCTGTAGTTTTTGTGTCCATCGCGGACAAACATGAACTTTTTACAATTATATAATAGTATAGATACACATAAATCAATACATTACATTATCTGTGCACATATGTGTGTATGTGTACATTGTATATACTACTATAATACTATAAACCTTGTAAATGATGTTTTTAAATAATTTATCGTATCCTACATATGCGCAAAAAACAGAAAATAAATAAATAATGACATTATGAATGACGAAATCGTAAGCAAAAGTTATACGTCATGCAATCTTGCTAGCTGTGTTGACTTATGTCTTTTCAAATATGAATAATAGTCGTTATCAGATAAGACTTAAGTCTTTTTATCAATGACTAACCGATTCGAGGGAAGATGCGGGTGAACTTAGGGTGGAAGTTCGCCCGTGGCATACTTTGAAACCCTGCATATCCCCTTTATACTTACACATACAAACGTTGGAACCAATACAGAAAGCATTTGAAAACAACATATCTAATTTACAAGAAAATTCGCTGTTATTAATTTCTTTTCTTTTTATTACGCTTTCTGTGTGCGTCTGTACTTCTGCCTCTATGCTAATCTGTCCTTCTGCTAATCTGGGATTTTGCTATTCCGGGGTTTTGCGAATCTGTCCTTCTGCTACAGAGGTATAATTACATTATGTTAGATTAGGGTAGGTAGAGGTAAATTAACACTGACAATTTTACCAATCATTTTACTCTGTTCGCGTAATTGAGGTGAGCCTATTGCCGTAATCCGGGCACTATTGTTGACTCGAGGCATGTATCTGAAGCTGAGTCGGGGCTGTATATATCTGTATGATATTAAACAGATTCAGTGTTCTTAGAATAAATAAGGCAAAACACGACCGATTGAGTGCGAGAGGCAAATCTACTGAGGCGCTTTTGAGTATGGACAAAAACAGACAATGTTTAGCTCAGGCCGCCCGCCGTACACTAGGGCGAGGCAGCGCGTGGATTTGCCTCGGGCAAGGCCTGTCTAGCGCAGCTGCCTCGCGAGGCATTTCTCTCTGTCAGTACGGGACTATCCCTTAGTCGCCTTATATGACATTACATAACATACATAGCATAAACTCACGCATATGTCCCGGAAGGGGTAGGCAGAGGAGGCACCCACATTTCGCCAGTTTTTGTTTAGGTCTCAATGTAATAGGTGGCGAGTCTATTGCCACTAACCGGGCACTTATAAAACCTGCGATAAATACACACATAACTTCGAAAAGCATCGAAAAGTCATTGGTGTGTGCCGTGGTAAAACCTGGGTTCGAACCCGAGACCACTAGGCTACCGCGGCTACGTTGTATGACACTGCATGTAAAAGTAAAAATATGATAAACTAGCTTGCACTGGTTCCAAAATATGTCCCTTGAGGCATACCACGCAATTTTGATATTCTACCTACATTATCATATCACCATTTCATATCTTGCTTATCACAAAATATTACCCCCCTGCTTTCACTGCAAGGGGGGACATGATACTACATAATTCCACCTACGTAATTGATATTTTGCCACTCCAGATACGAATCGTTAAGTGAATGCGTCGCGATAATCTTATCATTGTTATAAAAGGACTTAGTGATATCTGATAACAGCTTTTAGGTATTTCTATTACCTACTATCCAACTAGGGTTGCCAGATGGTCGGGAATTCTCTAGATTCTCCAGAAATTTTGTATAATTTTCAGACTCCCGACAGTTGACAAAATCTCCAGATAAATAATAATTTATGTACCTACCTAGGCTTCAGATGCGACTAACGAAAGGCTGATGATGATTATGATAAATATTTTATCTATCTAATCCCGACATTTTTAAATATATCCAGATATTTAGATTAATTCATAGACCACCTAACGGCACTTACAAAACCTCAATATCAACAAAATTTTATAAATTAGTGAGCAAATGGAAGACACCGGTTCGAAACGCGGCCCCGGCCTGAGAAGACACCGGCAAGAAATTTGGCGAGCTTTTCTTTTTTTTGGTCTATTTACAAACATTTACTTATTCTATAGTCCAATTGTTTAGGTAAACAATCTTAGCGTGTCTTTTTAATATGTTTTGTTTAAAAACTCAGTATAAAAATACTTTTCTACTTAGTAACGCATTTTGAAGACTAAAAACGTGTGTCGAACCACTAGTTAGTCAGTTAGTTAGTCCAGTTTATTTGTTTATCATGTGTTTTTATAAAAAGTTGCCACAAGACAGTTTACCTTCATTTAAGTACCTAAACAATTGGAGTATACATGTAGTTTTTTTTTTCATTTCCAGGCTTGTTAGACGTGAGCATATTTATCTATGCAGGCTAATTTAGCATATACATGGCGCTAAAGCGTTTGGCTAGTACAGCTATTAATTACTAGTTATATTTTGTGAAGAATGTTAGTATTTAGGTCGTCTGCGACGGTGCCAACTTGTGGAAGTCACACCTTCCGCATGTTCAGGCGTATACCCTGAATGTATAGATGTTTGGGAATCAAAGAAGAATCGAAGAATCAAAGAATCAATTTCATTTATTCAGTTTAGGCACATAAAGAGCACTTATGAATGTCAAAGTTTTACAATAATTATGTACCTACATTTGTCAAAAATATTATAATTTATAATAAATATAATACTTAGTAAATAAATCATTTGAAAATGATTCTTTCGCTGGTTCGGTAGTTACATCTCCTCAGAACAGACCAGCAAGAAACTTCAAGAAGGGCATTAGAAGGTTTCTACAGGGTAGGCAGCGCGTGTATGACGCCTCTGGTGTTGCAAACGTCCATAGGCCACGGTGACCGCTTTCCATCAGGTGGGCCGTGTGCTTGTCTGCCACCTAAGTGGTATAAAAAAAAACTCAGGTAGATTATCGTTATTCTTCATTTTCTTTTTAATATTTAGTTTAATATTTAGTTCTGTTTATTTATAATAACTGGGTGCAAGAGCAAGAGATTATTATGACCACGCATTTTTATCATCAAGATATTCGTCTACTTTATAATAGCTTTTTTTCATTAAACATCTTTTCACTTCTATTTTAAACTTATTAAGTGGCAGGTCAGCCAAATCCTGAGGAATTTTATTATATATTTTCTAGTGATAATCTTGATGCCAACCGACTATATTACCCCCTGGAGTGAAGACTAGTAAGCGATTGAGAACCAGCCCGGGGTGTGAGGTATATGCTAGATGCTATTTCACCCTCAGCAACTGATAACCCAAAACGACCGTACGGTTTATTCGTAAATTCGAAATAACCGTTTTCTCTTATGGGGCGGATCCGTGGGGAGATTCGCACGAGAAAAAAATAGTATACCTTGTTTTACAAGTTTTTAAGAGGTAATGTTTGTGGTGATACGGCCTCGCCATGTTTTGATTTCCGCGGGTTCGAACCCCGCTCAATGCAAATGTTTCTATGCACGAATATGGCTATTTGAACTGGTCTAGTCGAGCATCGAGCACGTTAAGCCTACGGTCCCGGTTGCTATACAAACTTCTATGGCAGTCGTTACGAGTAGTTGGAGCCCTCAAAAATCCGACTAGTCTAACTGCACAACTTTGATATCGCCAATTAGGTTGTGGAGGTCCCGATGGCAGTCGCTTCACGGAAAATATCGACGTTTAGCCGTATCTTAGACTAGAAAGCCGACCCCAACTGAGTTGGGAATTGATTCAGAGAATGATGAGAATGATGATTTGTGGTCAGACGGCAGTCACTCCCAAAAATTTGTTATCAATGAATTACTTCATACTTCGGTGATTTTAATAAAATATGAGAAATAAAATATTTCGAGTCTCAAAGATTCAAAAACCCGCGCAACTTCGCTTGCGTCACCCCGTTTTTTCATTCCTGCTCCGCTCGTGTTGGTCGTAGCATGATGTTATATACACATAAACCTTCCTCTTTAACCATTCTATCTATTAAAAAAACCGCATCAAAATCCGTAGCGTAGTTTTAAAAAATTAAGCATACAAAGGGACATAGAGACAGAAAACGCGACTTTGTTTTATACTATGTAGTGATTTATGTCAATCACATACTTTACTAAGCGATTTCACTCGCGTTTTGTGGATGTCCCTTTTTCTAGAGTCCCAGGGCGTTTATAAAGACAGTAAGGTTTTTCATAAATACTGTGATAATGGAATATACACGTGAAACTTATCTGAAGATAATATCACGGCTGAATAGGACGTAACGGCCGTTATCGTGATAAAAAATGTGATAATCTTGAATGTAATAACATTCCTATATGGGGGAGCTTTTATTGAAGGCAATATTTAGATGTGTTTGCAAGCTTGTGCCACGTGTGAGGACACAAACGAAAGAAACTGTAGTCTCATTACTGAATTTTTGAGATCCAAATTGAATTATGATCAGATCGACGATAACCCTTGTGCACACGCGGTCCATATTGTGAATAATAGTGCGCTTTCCGTCGTAGACAAAATTCTGATGAGATTGATCTGGCTGCGTGCCAATATGGCTACCCTGACCTTGTACCACTAATATTTTATAACCGTTTCGGTCGTAATTTATTGTACAATTAATTCGCGATAACAGCTTCTTTAATCACTCTTAAACATCCTCATTTGTAACATACTAGTCTATGCCCGCGTGGCTGTCGGTTATCGCGACCTAAGCGCCATCTGTGCAACTAAGTTCTATATTACTAATCATAAAATGTTCGTAGAAAATTTTAGGTGAGAATAAATTTCGAACTCAGATTGTTACCTATCGTCACGTAAGCAACCAATCGGATGCCGCACGACCAAACCCCTTCAAACAAAAAAAGCCGCATCGAAATCTGTTCAGTAGTTTTTGCGTCCATCGCGGACAAACATAAACGTTTTACAATTATATAATAGTATAGAAGATAGATAGATAATTGAGCTGTACATAATAACTAGTAATGTCCAATGACTAGAAATTCACCCTATACCTAACTTTAAGCCTACTCGAAATCTAGCAAATAAATTTTCACTGGATAACACAATGTCTCCAAAAGGCCGGTACCAATCCGACACGTAGGTCACGCCCCGCATAATTATTCAGAATAGTAAGTAGATTATTTAGAGTTTACCGTATCTATTATAATAAATTTATGCATTTTGACGTCAAATTGTGTTCAATATTCATAGCAATTTGATTTATGTACTGTCAATAAACGTTATAGTACCATACAGTTCACAATAATATATTAAAAATAGTTTTAAATCGTAAAACATCCTCCGCGGCGTAGCGGGGCACGGGGCGCGGGTTCGATCCACGCTCAGTGCAAAAAGTTTTATGCATGAATATGGCTGTTTGCACTGGTCTGGTCGTGCCTCGGAGAGCACGATAAGCCGTCGGTCCCGGTTGCCATACAAACGCCTATGGCAGTCGTTACGGGTAGTTGGAGCCCTCAAAAGTCAGTCTAATTTGGAACTTCGATATCGCTATTGGTCATTGGACCATTGGTTGTGGAGGTCATATGGCAGTCGCTTCATGGAAAATATCGAAGTTCAGCCGTAGTTAGACTGGCAAGCCGACCCGTTGCTTGCCAATGAATTGCTGTTCGTTAGTCTCGCTAAAACTCGAAAACGGCTGAACCGATTTGGTTAATTTTGGTCTTGAATTATTTGTGGGACTCCAGAGAAGGTTTAAAAGGTGAATAAATGTATGTATGTTGATATCAAATAATACAAAAACAATTATGTATGTATTGAACCAAGGAATTAAAGGACTGTGGCGAAGAACACAGTGGTGAAAGTGTATAAAAGGTCCGACCAAAAAGTGCCCTATTTGAAAAAAATAGAAAAATAAAATATCAGTTCTTAATAAAAATATAATACTACTACGACAAAATGTAATGCACGTATTTAATTTATTATACTTACGTTAGTTCAAAGTTTAACGACAATTTCATAAAATGACATCTCGACAAAAAAAAGCACCATGATGTTCGTTGACGGTTTTTTATGTAATTCTTTAATTTGGCTTTATTAATACAATGGAAAGTGAAAAACGCTAGTTAAAAACGGTATAAAAAGCAATTCCAAATCGTATGTGCATATTGCACAGCAAATTTACTAAAATGTAATTATTATTGACATTGAAATAATGAAATATGGTTTCAAGGGCGAGGTTATAAAATTATCTAATACAAATCTTGAATAAATGTGCGTATCTAATTAAATAGCCGTAGACAGGCTTAACTGCACCGGAGAAAATGCCTTTTAACTAAACAAATTTTCACTCAATGAAATTCATAGTTTCAATAAAATTTGGTTTTTTTTTATCTAGAATACAGCAACTTGGTTTCGCCTCACCAGATTGTAAGCTGGTAGCAAAGTTTCAGGAAAGAGAGTCACCATTACAAACACCAAAAATAATACAATAGTGGCTCTCAATAGTATAAATACAAAAGAAAGATATCCGGGACCCAAGCCACACCTGCAAGCCAATATTCATGCTGATTAACAGAAAAGTCACTAGTGAACTTTTCTCTCAATGTTATAGTGTCAGACAGCAGTTGCTAAAGCGTACATCAGGAAAGGGAGTAGGCAAGCGAGTCAGTGGCTTAAAAATGCAAGATTTGGATGCAACCTCAACAAATGCTGTTATAATGATGATGATGATGATGAATTAGCGCAGTTGCTACGGTTTACGTTTACGGTTTTTAAACAAATTATCCGATATTTATTCAGTTACGAAATAGTCGTTTACTGCTCGTTCATGGTTGATTACAAGTTCAATTAATGTTATCAAATTCGCAAGCTAACTAAAAAATAAAGACCTGTGTTTGTCTGCTACGGTACATGTTTTTTTGTATAACATTTATCTATTACGTACAAAAAAAAATCTAAGAAAGTATATTCGAATTTTGGAGACTATATCATAGACATACAATTTAGATCTAAATAACTACTGAAGAAACAAATAATTTTAGAAATAACTACATACCTCTAACATAAGCGAAAATACACAAAAATGCACACACTACACTGAACAGAAACTTCCAAAAAAATCGCCAATATATTTTTAAAAAGAAAATGCTTGGGATTACAATTTATTATTTCGCGAGTGTTTCACGAGAGCGTCGCATACGTGCGCTCAGTACCGCCACGAGACGCAGACTGAGTATATTACTTACTAACATACATTGATGATATGGTATTCTTATTTTAAATTTTTCGTATCGCGTGTTGCCGGTTGCCGGTGAATTGGATGGGTATGCATTCCAAGTAGTCTGCCCCACGCAGCTGCACAGTGCGTCGTGTTTACATATTTTTGGAAATAGATTTTTTTATTTTTAAAAACTTTAGAAGAATTTATTATAAAAAATTATGTAATTGTTTATGAGCATTATGTAATCGTGGTCTTACTCATAAGTACTTATGTTTTGAAGCTGTAGACTGATTTGATCAGTTAGTGAATTAGTTAGGTATGAAATCTGTTTTAGTAGTTTTTTGAGACATGTATATTAGGACCTCCATGGCGTGGCGTAAAACACGACTGTTATGCGGGTTCGATCCCCGCTCAGTGCAAATATTTGTATGCATGAATATGAATATATACGCATTCGTCTGAGTGTTTGTATATATAATATGCATGTATGCTAGTTAAGCTATGTTTACCGTGGGTCGAGGTGGTTTTGTAGATTGTCATAAAAAATTTACTTATTATTGAATTTATATTAATTCGGGTTAGCAAAATGAACTGGCCGGGGAGGTACCGTGGTGCAAGGGATATGTTCGCTACTATCTCACCTTAAGCAACTAAAGACCCAAAGACGGCGTGCGTTTTAGTCGGTTCGAGTCCGACATAACCTCTCTCATCGGCTCCGGTGGGATTGGTATACGTGGGGATTTCGCGCACGGAAAATAAAAGTACACGGCCCCCTTGATGGAAAGTTGTTACTGAGAGTCTATGGACAATTACAACATTAGGGGCGTCACATTTGTGCAGCTCATCACGTAGAGGGGAATGGGGAGGGGGAAGGTTAAGAGAGTCTCTGTGCTGTCAGTGCAAAAGACAAAGCAGGGTTTCTCGGTCTTCCCATAGACAATACAAAACCGTAAGTGAGGTTAGGATAGGCAATGAGTACTACAGAACTACGGAGCAATTGCTTGCGGAGCGGCAGCAGGGCGATGGCGGTAAGCGGGCTGGCGACGTCAATCGTCACCCTGAGACTTTATTCTTGAAATTACATGTTTCGTATTCTTATGCAATACCTATAAAAATTATCAATATCAATGACTCGTAGTTTGTGAATGAAAATTTTACCTCAAAATAAATAGCTTTTCTTACGTTTATGATTAATTAAAGAGAAGAAGATACTTATCAATTTAACAGCTTGTATTATAGCTACGTGACGTCATTCGTAACATTTCCAGTGTTTCAGGCTTCAAGTTTTTGTGTGTGTGTGTGTGTGTGTGTGTGGTAAATTATTTTTCTTCCTTCATTAAATGTCATGGTGAATGCTCTGATGAGCTCTTCCAATTAATCCCACCCTCCCCTTTCCTACACAGGACAACATTTGCGGGGTTTAGAGTCAGAGTTACACACTTAGAGTTCAGAATATTCCATCAAGAACCAAACGGTTCGGTGAGTGTTACCTCTGCCGCACCATTAAGTCTTGGAATTCCTTATCAGTTCACGTATTTCCCTCTTCTTACAGTCCCGGGTCCTTTAAGCGGGGCGTGAAAAAGCATCTGATGAGGCCGTCGTGCTGAGCGCCACCATTGTAACCAGTCTACATGTTTGTAATGGCGACTCATTCCTGAGACTCTGCCTTCGACTTACTATCAGGCGGGGTAAAATCAAATTGACGTGCCCTAAATTAAAAAATAGTATTAATAGGTTCATCAGTCACCCGTGTGATGGGTAAGAATTTCACCACACCATCTGATCATTCGAATAATGTCTTAAAAGGTGACTAACGAAACAATAAGCTGACGATATCACTGCGAGAGATGGAAAACTCGAAATAAAACACGTTAGCTTGGAAACAGTAGACCAAAGTCTCCTAACATTAGGAGGGGCCTATGTCCAGCAGTGGACTGCGTTAGGCTAATTGATTGATTGATATAAAAATAAAAATTTAAAAAAAATAGGTTGCGAGTTTATTGCCTGATAGGATATACAGGGTGTAAGGGATACACTCCCGAAGCCGAAGGTGGTGGTACTCCTGGTACAGAACTTATATTATTGGCATGAAAAAAAAATACGGCAAAGCAACTTTTTTTTTTTTTTTATACGGATTAACTTGCGTTATTCACTCTCCGTCGTGTTAGTAAGGCTGAATGAAACTAAAATTTCACGAAAAAACATGAACTCGCAAGATGGCATCACTTTTTTGCAGTGACGTTATTTTATGAAATTTTTCTTCGACGGTAGCGTGATGATATATCTAGCCTATGTTACTCCTAGATATTGCAGCTTTCTATAGGGGAAACCGCGGTAGCCTAGTGGTATGGGTAATGGACTGCTGATACGGAGGTCTCAGTTACGATTCCTGGTTACCATGGCACACACCAATGACTTTTCGATGCTTTTTGAAGTTATGTGTCTATTTGTCGCAGGATTATAAGTTCACGGATAATGGCAATAGGCTCGCCACCTATTACATTGGGACCTAAACATAAACTGGTGAAATGTGGGTGCTAGCACCTCTCCCTACCCCTTCGGGGATATAGGCGTGAGTTTATGTTATGGTATGTCTATAAGGGAAAGTATTATGGAAATCGGTCCAGTATTTTCGTTACAAACAAACAATCAAAAAAACAAATCTTTCCTCTTTATAATAATAGTGTAGATAGTGTAGACAAACCTTCATAAACCCTTGAAGGTTAAGCCCTACGACAGTACCAGAGGGGCTGGGGCACAAACATTGTAGACACCTACACATTCATATTTAATGGGGTCAGCCCCACCCAACGTCAGAACCGCCTACGTTGACGTCAGGCCCGAGTACCTAAATTATATTAAGCGGTGGTGGGCTAGTGGCCGGATTTACGATCGAGACTCAGGTTTGAATCCTGAACTTTAGATAACTATTCAATTTCATGGGATATTTACAGGTTTTTTTTGGTATTATGGTGGTATTTCGGTGCTGTTGCAAACGCCTTGATCATGGTGTACTTGCAATAGCGCCCAATTATCGGTTACCTATTCCATAAACTTATACATATTACAATACACAACTTATACTTATACATATTACAATATACCATGTATTACAATATTTATTTTTTTAAAGTATATTAGTAACGCCTAGCCTAGGGTAATGGACTGCTAAGACGAGGTTTCGGGTTCGATCTCAGGTTTTACCATGGCACACATCTATGCTTTTCGAAGTTATGTGTGTATTTATCGCGGGTTTATAAGTGCCCGGTTAATGGCAATAGGCTCGCCACTAGCTTTTTTTGGGAAACGCGAAATGTTATAATCCCTATTATAAATTGTATGAAACATAGCATGTTGCAAATGCAACTTAACATTGGGACCTAAACATAAACTGGCGAAATGTGGGTAATAGCACCTATCCCTATCCCTTCGGGGATATAGGCATGAGTTTTTAGTTAGACTAGAAAGCCGACTCCAACTGAGTTGGGAATAGGCTCTGAGAATGATGATGGTGAATCAAGAAATGAGATTGACATTATCACAATTCGTAATGTCAATCCCATACATTGTTTCTTCTATTAACAATTTTTTTTATTCAACTTAGGTTGCAGACAATCACGCAGCCCACCTGATGGTAAGTGGTTACCGTGGCCTATGGGCGAGTGTAACACCAGAGGAATAACACTCGTGCCGCAACCCCTGTAAGAACAGAGACATTCTGTGTCGTCAGCGCAAAAGATGTAGGATAAGCCTTTGGTTTTCCCACTGACAACATAAAACCTCTCTAGTGAACTCTGGCTACCCTATATATTCACCAGCGAAAACACAACACAAGGTTATTTTTTTTTTAATTTTTTTTTTAAAATTAATAATGTTATTAAATTGCGCCAAATGTCTACATTCTCTGTGGTCTGCAAATAAAAACGGTTCATTGATGTCTATTACGAATAATCTATATCTATATTTCCACTCCAATAACCAGTGGTAGCCTTATCCGTTTAAAATTCAGCTATTCAGAACATTTCCGTTAGTTTTGTAGAACATTAAATCATTCCAACACGAAAATTTAACTCACGGCCTTAACTACAAATGGCTGTTTCCGCATTAAAGTACAAGGTAAATATCGAGATAGAACATTTTAATTGTAAGTATATTAATAATTTTCTGGGAATAATGCTCGAAATTGTCTTGCGCGTAAAAAGCTGCGTTTATTGAATCGACTGTGACTTTCATAATGCAGAATTGTGCATCTATGCAACGTGCTAATTAGTGAAGAAACTTACTTACTTAGGCATAAAATTCTAACGCATAAGTAATATTGGTATACCTTATCCAAAGTTAATTAATAAAATATATAGACAATAATATGAAAGAATTCTTTGGTAGATGTAGAACAGGGACATAAGTTAAGTAGTGGTATTTTTTTTCGCATCTATTTTAAAATAATTACATGTTAGTCAAGTACTATTTTAATATACGCCATTATCATAATTAATTTAATATAACTAATAGACGATATAGAGAGCCAGGTTGATTGTCTTATTTTATATTAAAACCATATAAATTTCGCCTCTTACAGTTCAACAAAACTATTTCCAGTTTTAAATGCAACAGAAAATAATTAACAATTAAAACTACTTCAGCATCAAAGGACACTTTACTACGGTCTTGCAATTCGTATAACAAAATGCTGCGTTCCTATAACCGCAGCGTTGTACGCAAAAAAGAAACCCAGCCTTAAACGTATTACTTCGAAAGTAAGTGACCCCACGGCGTTCAAGGTAACACAGTGATTGTTTCTTGTTACTGCGATCGTTATCTTTATGTGACATTCTGAGAATTGATTGTCTGTATTTACAGAATGTTGGTTACTGAACCGTGGAGAACCCAATAACCCTCTTTAACGATCACTCAATCGCGCGATCTTTCACACACGAACGCGCTGACAATCGCTATAGATTGACGTGTTTCAATCAGCCTATCGTAGTCCATTGCTGGACATAGGCCTCGCCCAATATTCGACACTGCTCCCTATCCTCCGCATCCAGTCTGTCTCAGCCGCCTTGTTCAGGTCATCAGTCCATCTGGCTAGGGGGCGTCCTACCTTCCGTTTGCCTTCTCGTGGTCTCCACTCAAGGACTCTTTTGCTCCTTTCTCTAATTGATGTGTAAAGAAGGCTAATGTGTTTACACGTGCGTTCTTCCACACGCGAATGCGATTTCACTCGTGACCTCCGTCGAAATTAATTCACATTATTGTTTTATTAACTGAGTGTATATGTAAATGTGATGACCGATGACCGGTCAATGAATGTATTAAAATGTATATATTGAGAAACAGTTCGTTGGCACGATTTAAAAAAATGTTATAGATAAGAATATACCTGTTTAAGATGTTCTAGAGAAGTGTTTCTCAACGTATTAGCTATATAAGACCCCACTACGGTGTTCGAGTCAACCTCATCTGCGATCCGGTATTCCTGTTGATGAAAGGACGTGGTTTTAGCGCAGACTTTCAAGATCGTGGGGGTGTAAGTGGGACAGGGGTGGTAGTCACGCCCATAAAATTCAAGTGTAACCGAATTATATAAAGGTGTTAGAGCGGCCCACAGGCTCCAAAGTGTAAGGTTTGACTGAAGTTTACGCCAAATGATTAGAGCTTGGGTGAAAAAGAAACGTGTACCTAACTTCCAGGCAGCTATTTTAGTCAAACGATTCAACACCATCGCCATTAAGTATATAAATTTTGTCGAGTATACCCGACGACATACCAATATATAAATTAATCAATTAGACTATCGCAGCCCACTGAGCTGGACATATGCCTCTGCCAATCTTTGGAGGCTTTTGTCTATTGTTCTGGTACCCTTCAGATGAGATACTTCGTCATCACCCCGATACCACAACACTGATATTCCTCAAGTGTTTTTTCTGCATACCCCACTTTGAGAAACGCTGTTCTACAGTAGATATATGTACGACATCATCAGAACTACGTAGTGATACAAATGTTGAATTTGTGACGTCATTATATGGATTGACGTCACGATGGTTCATTATGCGTTGAAAATGGGGCGCATTGTCAACGTTGGCGCTTAGCCAAGTACTGATGAGAGATTGGGAAATCTCTAATTAATGTTCGGCTTAGTTTTACTCCTCTAAACTATGACGCATAGTGTCGTAAGGGGAACGTGAAGAATTCTTGTTTGAAAAAGTGATAAAATGACTTGTTGTTTGGTGTTTATCTTAAAAAAATTAGTCATATCAGAAAAGTGAAATATTTAAGCTGTTTTCTTTGGAGAATATCTAAACTAAATCATTGTTTTTAGTCGAAAATAATGTTTTATTTCTGGATATGATTTATTGATTCATTCAAATCTGTTCAGCCGGTCTGTGTGATTAATAACACAGAACTAATAATAAATAGGTATTATTATTAGTTGTGTGTGGTAACAAGCACATATTATATTCAATCATCATCATTCATCATTCTCTGAACCTTTTCCCAATTCAGTTGGGGTCTGCTTTCCAGTCTAACTGTGATGCGGCTGATCTTCAATATACATATTATAATTACATATCATATTCAATCATTAAGATTAAATGGGTAGAGGGCTGTATATGTTAAATCTAACTATCTTAAATTACCGTATTGTACAATGTTAAAATAATCAATCAAATATTTTCACGCCACACTTGGCAGATTATGCAGATCATGTAAAATTTGATACCTGTTATGACCATATTCTTGGAAATAAACGTTTCTTTCTTTCTTATATTTGTCTAGTTACCTTAGGAGTTAAAAGAGAGTTAGTAAGAAACCTTAAGTTATAGTTTTGGTTAAGTAATATGTGTACAAACCTCCAACATTCTTTGGTCAATCTAGCGGTCCAGTCTGCCGAATCTGTAACAGGGGATGGACTATCTTTTACAAAATGAAAATATATTTTTTTTTAATAAAAATCACTATTATTCGAACGCCCGACATAGTTTCACCTACGGAGGAGACTCCGGAACTATACGGTTCTGGGCGTCAGGGGTCGTAAAATGACTTCCATCCTCCAAGACCCCGGGCCTGCGGTCGATAAGTGAAGCCGGCTGTCACTTTAGCAGAAGCAGGTCGCAAAGCGGCAAGATGCGCGCCCTTCTCCAATCGGGGAAAGATGTGGACTGGATGGTCCTGGGTCTTAATCTATATACAATAATAAGCTTGAGTAGCAAGCACTAGGACACACAAGAATTTGGGGGCTATGGGCACACAGGAATTTGGGGGCTTTGGGCACACAAGAATTTGGGAGCCCTTTTCGTTTGTTTTTATACCGTTTAAATGGCAGGCAAGCTCAAGGCCCACCTGATAGATTGGTTACCATATTGGCCTATTGTCATTTGTAACACCGAGGACGTAGACCGGTGACAAATTTGTCTTCAAACAGCACAAAAACACTCTTCAGTTACTTTTTCTGTGAGAAGTGTTCTTAAGTTGGTGTGCGATAAATTGTCGGTCCTTCAGTGGGCCCCCTGAAGCGGTGGGCCCTGGGCACGTGCCTCAAGTACGTCTATGGTAAGGATGGCATTGGTAACAAGTTGAGTGAAACTTCAATAAAAAAATTTTATAAACTCACGCCTGTATCCCCGAACGGATAGGCAGAGGAGGATTTCGCCACTTAATGTTTAGGTCCCAATGTATTTGTATAGGTGGCGAACCTATTGCCATTAACCGGGCGCTTATAGGCCTGCGATACACATAACTTCGAAAAGCATCGAAAAGTCAATTGCCATGGTAAACCTGGGATCGAACCCGAGACGTCGTCTCAGCAGTCCATTACCCATACCACTAGGCTACCAATATTGGATTTTATAATACCCTTCTGGCAAATAGGTTTCCAAACTGTCTCTAAGAGGCGGTGACAACTAACATCTACTATAAAATGCATAATCGATAGTAGTTTATGAATCTTTGACCTTCGTTTGTCCCCCGGCTGTCCGCTTAGTCCATTATAATGACGATGAAAAGCCAAATCGATCCAAGTTCACTGGTAATTGTCGTAGTAACCAGTAATTTTGTGTCTGGCCGTGAATTTTGACACAGGATTCATTAGTTATAATCATTTACATAGGTATGACTCAGTGTCTAGACGGGGACGCCGTGGTCCCTTCACCCGAAGGGGTTCGTCTCGAAAGAGCCTCACGTCTGCCGGGGTGCTAGGGATATGTTAGCCTATCTCACCTCTGGTAACTATAAGACCCAAAGACGGCGTGCGTTTTAGTCAGTTCGAGTCTAACGTAACTCTCCCAACCGGATCCGGCGGGGGAGGTATCTGTGGGGATGTTTCGCACAATATAAAATAAGTGGCTTTAGATTTAATGCCACATTGAAGCCGGCTTAAGCGACTACTGCGATAGTCCCCACGGATACTCCCTCGCCGAAGGCAAAACCGCACGACCCGACCCCGCGCTCGTGCATCTCAAAATCGCCGTGAGGGTTTAGGGACTGTGAAGTTTGATATAATACAAGACAAATGTTGAATGACTAACTGTTTTGGCAAAAATCTTCTAACTGGTGGCGCACTTCGACTTATTCTTAAAAAATCCTAGGGCCCCAACACGACAACGTTTCAATTTAGACTTTTCCTTTTTAGAATTTTTCCTTTAAATTTTATTTTGTACCTATTTTTTAAAGTAATCTCCTAGTCAAGCCCTTTCATTTGATTCTCGTATTGAGGGAGCAATGACACACACACACCCGCACACAAACATGCAGACACACACACGCGCACAAACATGCAGACATACACACACGCACGCTCGCACGCACACACGCACGCACGCCAGCACGCACGCACGTACGCGCGCTCGCAAGCACGTGCGCACACACGCGCTCACGCAAGCTTGCACGCACGTACTCACACACACACTAGGAAAATCTAGGCACCCTAGAATCTAACTTCTAACTTAAAAATATAACAAAAACTTAACGACAGCCTACACGCCCACGCAGACTATACAATTACGCTCATTTTCTGTTCACTACAAAGTTCGAACTACAAAAGACTTGTTCAATTAATCATTTCTATAACTTTTCGAGTGACCTTCAAAGGTCAAGGGTGATATACTACAGTGTTTATCTATCCACTTATCAATAAACTAGAAGCGGATGAATAAGAAAAAATGAATTCATTGTACTTTGATCACGGGTTTGTAGAATGATAATCATTACTCTGAGGGCTGATATAGATAAAAGATGATAGATAGTTACGCTTAGGACCCATTAATTATAGTTACGGCACGCTATAGTGGCCGTTTTGACACGACTGGTTATGCTCGTTCTCTTGGACAACGAACTGTTCGACGAATATTCTCTCTGACATCTCCTCTCTGGTAAGATTTCTTTTACTTGCTTTGAAGAGGGCGGTGTGACATTCCAATATATATTGTTATCGTTGGAGTGTTGAACCGCGGGTGAGCGGTGGGCCCTCCTCCCTCCCCCAATATATATTTTTTACCACTTAGGTGGCAGACAAGCACACGGTCCACCTGATGGGAAGCGGTCACCGTGGCCTATGGACGTCTGCAACACCACAGGCGTCACACACGTGCTACCCCTACCCTGTAGAAACCTTCTAATGCCCTTCTTGAAGAACCCCATATTGTAGTCGCTTGGGAAAACCACGGCAGGGAAGTTCATTCTTCTTGAGCGTGCGCGGGATGAAATTCCTTTCATATCGCACAGTACCCACCGTTTCCGCTCGTAGTGTGTGAGGATGAACTCGCTCTCTATGGCGAGCGGTGCGATGATAAAAAGTAGGTGTGGGCATCATGTCAAACAATTCTTCTGCACACAAGTATGTTACTATTTTAATATTACAAGTAACACTAAAGAGACAGCTTCACACGCTAGATCTATCCGTTTCATCTATCTTAATCTTTTAGTCCGAGGTCAGATAAATCAATTAGGTAAGTTATACGTTATCAGAAGAGAATGGAAAACTACATTGAGTTAATTTTGTCTTATAAACTGATAAAATGTGTCAATAAGTCGCAATAACCGCCATTGATAAAGTATTTGCGTAGTTATAGTTACAAGATTATGGATTTAGAAGTGCCATTGAATTAGAGACATGCGGAAATCAATCAATCACATTAATAGCTTACGTATTCTAAAGATCCACGGTAGCCTAGTGGTATGGGTAATGGACTGCTGAGACGATCCCAGGTTTTACCATAGCTTATGTGTGTATTTATCGCAGGTTTATAAGTGTCTGCTTAATGGCAATAGGCTCGGCAGTACATTGGGACCTAAACATAAACTGGCGAAATGTGGGTGCTAGCACTTCTGCCAACCTCGTCGGGGATATAGGCGTGAGTTTATGTTATGTTATGTTTTCTGTGATGAATTAACTTTATGACCAATGTACAATAACTCCATCAGGTGGGCAGTGTGCTTGTCGGCCACCTATGTAAAATAAAAATATCGTGCGCCAGTCGCGGTTGGATTGGAAGGTAAAGCATGGATCATCACTAAATAGTATAAAACAAAGTCGCGTTCTCTGTCCCTATGTCCCTTTGTATGCTTAAATCTTTGAAACTACGCAACGGATTTTGATGCGGTTTGTTTTAATAGATAGAATGGTTAAAGAGGAAGGTTCATATGTATTTAACATCATGCTGCAACCAACAGGTGCGGTGCAGAAGTGAAAAATGTCGTAAAAACGGGGTGACGCAGACGAAGTTGCGCGGGTCAGCTAGTGATAATATAATCTAATCGAAGCAACTCATGGCCGCAGCAACTTTTCTGTATTTCGTCTACAATGTCATGGCCACCAGTTCATTCATTTATTGAATCATTTTCGTAAATAAATTCCATTAATGATATCGTCCACTAGACCGTGGCGTTATACTTGACCCAGATTGTTCACAAATGACGACATTGACCGTCAATAACATAGTACATGATTTGCTACCCTTTATATATGTAACTTTTAAACTATCACGGCGTTTACTCATAGTGTTTATGAATTTCGGGACTTCACGTGATATATTTTTGAACACTTACTTTTGTCGACGTTTCGGGTGCGTTGCAGCACCCTTTATATAGTTACCAATACGGAAAAGTGTGTTTTTCAACCTCACGTAAAAACGACGGGGTGTTATAAGTTTCACGAGTATGTGTGTGTGTGTGTGTGTGACGCGTGATTCAACGCTTGAATTATTTATTTTTCACTTTTGACGTATTTTTTTTGCCGGGGTTCTTTAAATATTTAATTTAATTATTTCATACACACTTTTCCGTATTGGTAACTATATTAAGGTTCCTACTGGGGATAACTGGGGACCACGGCACGTGTTACCTTCTTCCTACAGTCCCGAGTCCTTTAAGCGGGACGTGAAAAAGCATCTAATGAGGCCGTCAAGCTGAGCGCCACCATTGTAACATTGTATGTACGTGTTTGCAATGGTTACCCTCTTTCATGAGACTTTGCCTCCAGTTTAACATCAAGCGATGTGAAGTCAAATTGACGTGCCATAAATTGAAAAAAAGTTAAGCTGTGGAATGAACTGTTTTCCAAAGCGATTTCTGAATTTGGAATGAGACACAGAAACTGTGATATGTTTAATGAATTTTGAAACCTATTCGTATATAAATAGCGTACCTTTTATACCGACATCTGTTTAACAGTTATATAAAGTTTGTGGTCAGATTATGGTCTTTCGCAATACTATTTTTTTTGCCTGGATAACTGCGGTAGCCTAGTGGAATGCTGACATGAGGTCTCGGGTTCGATCTCAGGTTTTACCATGGCACACACCAATGACTTTTCGATGCTTTTCAAAGTTATGTGTGTGTGTGTTATGTGTGTTAATGGCAATAGGCTCGCCACCTATGGAAAGCAGTCACCATAGCACCTCTACCTACCCCTTCGGGGATACTGGCGTGACTTATTATTATGTATTTTTTTGTTCTATACAGCCAGTCTAGTATTATATATAGAAGTCATTGACATAGCAGATATTTATCAAATATAGTAAATATTTTGCAGACGGCGTTTTGACCGTCAGACCCAGTTATTTCGTGTGTAAGCTATAATTCCATAGTAGCTTATCAATACACGTGCCATACGCTCTGGTGCAGACAGCTGGCAGACAGACAGACAGACACACCTACGAGCAACAGATAGCAACTATCACGAATCATCATACTTAATACTACGAATACGAAGCTTTACGAAGATGTTTGTTACTCAATTACGCTAAAACGGCTTAACGTTTCTGGCTGAAATTTGGTAAAGGGATAGATTATAGTTTACATTTATCCTTGGAATAGGTTCTAGCTAGCGCACGCTCAAGCTGTGGAATGAACTACCTGCCGTGGTTTTCTTAAGCGACTACAATATGGGGTTCTTCAAGAAGGGCATTAGAAGGTTTCTACAGTGTGGTAACACGACAACGCCACGCCACGGTGGCCACTTTCTATCAGTTGGGTCGTGTGCTTGTCTGTCACCTAAATGGTATGATGTATGAGGATGAACCTGGCTGGTTGAACTTTCAAGGGCTCCAACTACCCGTAACGACTGCCATAGATGTTTGTATGGCAACCAGGACCGAACGGCTGAACGTGCTCTCTGAGGCACGACCAGACCAGTGCACACAGCCATACTCATACATACAACTTTTTGTACTGAGCGGGGATCGAACCCGCTCCCAGTAGTCGTGGAGGCTTCTGAACACACGCACCATTGTACTTTTATTATGATTTTTATACTGGTTGAATCGTGTCAATTTGATCATCAAAAGCTGCGTACACGCACGTATGACGCAACGACCAGCTGTCATCCGTAACAAATGTTTGTATTAAGTATACATTAATTTGGTTTGTTATAATATTTTAATGAAACAAATGTAATATTATCCTTGTGAACACGAGGAATTGCCATACAATAGGCGGCAGTATTTTTAAAATATTTCCTTCATAATACGGGCTGTATAATATATATGTTTCTACTACTTGTAATATTTTCTAAACTATTACTAGTATTCACATGATAATTTTAATTAAACAGTCAAAATGTGTTAACAGGTGTTATGGTGATTTAAAAATGTTATGCACTGTAATATGTATAATAATATCTTTTCACATCCTCCACACCGCCGCAGTACCCTAGTGGTATGGGTAATGGACTGCTGAGACGAGGTCTCGGGTTCGATCCCAGGTTTACCATGGCACACACCAATGACTTTTCGATGCAACTTTATCACTTGGCAGTTAACGCGACTGTTACACAGCAATAAAGTTCTGTAATAAATTAATAAGGGTTCGTAATTTTTTAGGTAGCAATTATTGAAGCAAAAACAATAGCTCAACTCTGTTTAGTTTACTTAAACTAAGCGCTGAGCAGCCATTCTGACGTCAGAATTGCTGGTGACATTGTTATTCCATATTGTTTCCAAATTAATGAGGTAGCAATTATTTAATTGCAGGTAGGTAGCAAATAGTAGCAAATAGGTAGCAATTTTTATTCTCTGTCTCGATGCTAAATGAGAATTAATTAATTAATTAATTAATTCTGACAGTCATTGGCGTGTGCCATGGTAAAACCTGGGATCGAACCCGAGACCTCGTTTCAGCAGTCCATTACCCATACCACTAGGCTACCGCTAGGCTACAAACTTGTAATGCTACAAACTTGTAATCCATAACTGTACAGGTATATAAACAGGAGTACATATATGGTTATCAATATTTGATTAGATATCCTTTTCTTATTAGACGTCCTTTATAGCATACTAACTAACATACATACATACATACATAAACTCACGCCTGTATCCCCGAAGGGGTAGGCAGAGGTTCTAGCACCCACATTTCGCCAGTTTATGCTTAGGTTTTAGGTAATAGCATACTTATATATACAAAAAGCTGGATAAGTCCAGACGTTGCAACCGTTGCGCGCTAGTGTCGGCAGATAAATTTTGGCATCTGACCTGGGGTGAATGTACTAGTTGGAAATAGAAATATATAGTGTTGCCATACGCTAGTGATAGCGAAAGTATTATTAAATTACCTATTCGTATGTATTACTTATCATCCATTATCCACGCTTACTTATCTTACTTATTACTTTACGTACTAGATCATCATCATCATCATCATCATCATGAGCCGCATCACAATTAGACTGAAAAACCGACCCCAACTGAGTTGGGAAAAGGTTCAAAGAATGATGATTATGTATGTATTACTTATATCCGAGTGGCATTTTCAGAGGAAAGGGAATACTATTCGCCACTTGGTGAAATAACGTTAAAAAGGAGTTGGATGAGGACAGCATTAGCATCCAGACATCTCAAAACGGCGGTGAGTAGTGTAGCCAGAGCTCACTGGAGGAGTTTTGTGTAGTAAGTGGGAAGACCAAGGAACCCTTCTTTGTCTTCTGCACTGACAGCACAGACTATCTTAGCCTTCTTCCTAACCTATTCAGTCTATTGTCAACCTCTTTTCTATAACGAATTGGGTTTTTCTATCAGGAATTCTGAGTAGCAGCAATTTTATAGCACGCGTGTGTGATTTAACTCACCACTCGAACCGACTAAAACGCACGCCGTCTACGGGTCTTTGACTGCCGGAGGTGAGATTATACAAGACATCTCTTTGAGATGTCAGCTTTTGCTTAATGTGGGAACCATGGTGTCCCCATCTAGCCAGGGTATCAAGCGGCTCCACCCGTTACCCCCAGGCCCGCGCTCATGGAGGACGGAGGTCATTCTGCTACCTCCGCTCATTACTTCATTAGACTACCCATTCGGAGATATGACGATTAACATTATGCATGTTTGTTTTCCATATCTATAATAAAACATTGTTTTATAATAATGTTATCGCGATACGAAATCAACCGTTGGGGTTAATTGCTGCGCATGAGTGCGACAGTTTTGTCGATAACCACCTATCATGGTATAGTTATTATAAGTGTTATAATCACTGATATGTTATTACAAAGTAAGTAGGTATTATACTGTTGTAGGACATAGGTAGGTTACATTACACAGTGATATATAGATTTGTGGAGTCGATTTTTTTTTATACCACTTAGGTGGCAGACAAGCACACGGCCCACCTGATGGGAAGCGGTCACCGTGGTCTATGGACGTTTGCAACACCAGAGGCGTCACACACGTGCTGCCTACCCGATATTGAATGTTATAGTTTTTTTAGGGATTGTCAATTTGACTTCACCTCGACTGATGGTAAGTTGAAGGCGAAGTCTCAGGAAAGACGAACACTTTTGTAAGACAACGACTCGTCTCGACGGCCTTTTTTAATTTTTTCATTTAGGACACGTCAATTTGACTTCACTCCACGTGATGGTAAGCTCAAGGCAGTCTCAGAACTGTAGGACTATTGTTTAAGATAGTTAGGTTAGAATATTGGTTTTAAGCTTATTGGTTACATTGCATTTAATGGAACACAGACAGCGCCCGGAAAACACATTTTCGGTTAGCAATTTATTTTCGGCATACCCATTTTTTTTACAATTTCTTAACACACCTCTGCCTACCCCTTCGGGGATTACGGACGTGAGCATAATGTATGTATAACACATCGCGCACGGCCATCGCACCCTGCTTCTGCTAGGGTGATCAATTCTTCGATTCGATGTCTTCTTGCTGACCTTACCTTACCTTACCCTTCAAAAATCAACTAATCTTATTAAAAAAAACCGCCTCTGATGCACAACTTGCTGAATATAGAGTTAGCAAAAACTTTTACCAAAAAACTATGAATTATAATAATATAATATATTTATCAAAAAAAGTATTGCGTCTTAGAAAATATATCCAGTTTTAACCAGTTCATAATCAACATTGAATCAAATCAAAGGTATACTTATCAATACCGATTGCTATTGATTTTATTCTGCTGGGGCCACACTAACGAGAAACGTCAATGCCTATCATCGCTATAACATAACATAACATAAACTCACGCCTGTATTCCCGAACGGGTAGGCAGAGGTGCTAGCACCCACATTTCGCCAGTTTATGTTTGGGTCCCAATGTAATAGGTGGCGAGCCTATTGCCATTAACCGGGTACTTATAAACCTGCGATAAATACACACATAACTTCGAAAAGCAGCGATAAGTCATTGGTGTGTGCCATGGTAAAACCTACAATCGAACCCGAGACCTCGTCTCAGCAGTCCATTACCCATACCACTAGGCTACCGCGGTGGACATCGCGATAAATATTGCGTTAATTATTAACGCGATAATTTGAGTGGTTACACTTGAACGATCCTTGTCCATTTTTGGTGATACAATTGACGTTAATGTCCCTTCAATTTCCACCAAAACATACGTAGTGTGGCCGCTTCAACGCCGCTTTTCGCTAATCTCTTTGATGTACCACCACTTGAGCTATCGCCTAACGTCAAACGGCAATGTTAATGCCTATTCTAAATTATCGCATTAAGTTATCTATCATCGCGATAATTTAAGGTTGCCTGGAAGAAATTGCGTTAAGCGATAAGGCCGCCCTTTGTACATATTTATGCACAATAATGCAATATCACTCTATATCAATTGTAAATTATGTATGTACAAATAAAGTGTAACTATCTATCTGTCTATTATTTATGGCATTTTTCGTTAGTGTGGCCCCGGCATAAATAATTCAGAACTGCTCGATCATACAGTGACGGGGCAGTATTGACGTCGGTCTAATGACTTGTCATTATGTATGTTATAGCAATCAATATATTGTCAGGCAATGAGCTCATAAAAAAGAAAATTATATTAATAGTGGTTGATTCTGTTAGCTTCGTCATAACCTGAGCGACTGGCCTTTTCTTCCATGAGGATAGCTCTATGATTCCCCCCCCCCCCATCGTTTTCTCCCATGAGGATAGCTCTACGATTGCTTCCCCCCCCTCATCCTTTTCTCCCATGAGGATAGCTCTACGATTCCCCCCCCCCCCATCGTTTTCTCCCGTGAGGATAGCTCTACGATTCCCCCCCGCCATCGTTTTCTCCCATGAGGAGAGCTCTACGGATTGCGGGGTGCGGTGATTTCCGTAGATTGCGGGAACGAGATCTAAATACAAAGCCATGTGCATCAGCTAGTATAAAAAACATACTAATATTATAAATGCAAAATTAACTCTGTATATGTCTGTTTGTCACTTTTATGCCTAAACCACTGAACCGATGTCTATAAAATTTATTACAGAGATAGACCTTGGGAAAGGACATAGGTTACGTAACCGATATCCACGTGGGCGGGAATCAGTCAAGGGTAAGAATTTTCGAAAGGGAACTTTCGTTACAGTATCGAGAGGTCCCGGGTTTGAGTCTTGGTTATTACACTTCCGACGCGACATTTCGCTCCAAACACAAGCTATTGGACTTAGCTGGAGGAGTTAGACAAAATATTAGTAATTTTCATTGCTAATACAAATTGCTATTAAAATATATCTCTAACATGGCTGGTGGAGCAAGTCGAGCAAGCTGGCAGGAATCGGTTAAGAATCCCTCACTATTGTCAGCTAGTATTACTACAGAATCGGTACCATTAGTTATATGCAATTCTATTAATTCATGTTTTTGCAGTAATTTGCAAAGTCTCCTCATCACTCATTTGCGTGGTGTGAGTTCATAAAAAGTGTGTACTTGAATCATACTACGATACACGTGAATCTCATGTCGTCGTCAACGTGACTACATTTCCCGTTTGGTTCCTGGGTAAGCCCTTAAGTGGTAACCACTTTAGTCATACCTTAAACTTCATAATTTGCACGCATCTCGACCTTAAGTCGTAAACGGGGCCCTTGCGACCGTGTTTTATTTTGATATAATCTATGGTTGGTAAATGTTGAGTATGGCCATTTGCACTGGTCTGGCCGTGCCTCGGAGAGCACGTTAAGCCGTCGGTCCAGGTGGCCATACGAACATCCGGTCAGCCTAACTACAGAACTTCGATATCGCCAATTTGGTTCTGGAGGTTCGAACCAAAATTACGTACTTTTCAAGATCTAGGTTAACATGCCACAGGCTATCATATTCTTAAAGATCTATGACGTATTATACAAAACCTTTAACAGGATAAACACGAGAGTATAAATATATATATTGATAAGATAACGTACAATATCAATAGCCTTGAATAACTGCCAAATAATACCATATTACAACACCAAGATATATCATTATCTAATCCAAAGGACCTTTTGGCAATGTCATAATACGTCATAAATGCATAAAATAACGATGCTATCTTCCTTCATCTAATATTGGTAACTGGAGATTGGTCACGTAGAGATAGAGAGCTTAGAAGGAAATGAGGAATAGGAATTGAGAGGTACTGACTCAAACCAGACGCTAACATCCCTAAATGTTGCCCTATGTTAGAAGTATATGGGAAGTTCTATCCTTGTATATTCAATAAAAGCTATTAAGAAAATTACATCAAGCAATGGTGAACGATATCAATTAGTACGACTATTAAAGTTATTGGAAAGCATTAAATTGACTATCGATATTAATTTGCTAAGTGACACTTTGTTGATTTATCAGTGGCGTACAATACGGTCTATATAAAAAATATAAAAAATAAAAATATAGTTGAAGATGCTCAAAATAACGGGTCATTCGTCATCTCGCACGAAAAAATCTCGCACGATCGTGCGACTTGGCACCGGTCGATTTTACCTATTTTTTTTGTCGTCAACTCGCACGCACGTACAAGATACAGTCAGGGAAAAAAGAGTTGAAGTAAAATTTATAAGTAAGTAGTAAGTATTTCAATATTAATTATATCCATATTAAACTATGGAATATAATATGGATATAATTAATATTGACTACAATATAATGCTGTGCTATGACTACAATTATAACAGGGGCTTTCATCCTTCAGAAGAGAGCTATACGAACAATGGTGCGTATAAGACAGGATGAGTCATGAAAAAAGCACTTCAATGATCTGGTTATCTTAACCGTTCCAAGCCTGTATGTTCTGGTATTAGTGACACATTTTGCAAAACACGTACATGAATACGAAACTGGAGAAGAAAGAAAGTACAGAGAGAGCACGCGCAGGATGGATCTTCAAAGTATAGGTCGTCCTCGTTTGAACATGGTCAAACATAGCACGATATATAATTGTACCAGGTTGTTTAATAAGCTACCATTAGAGTCAACTTGTTGATCTGTGATTTAGATAATATTTTTAGGTATAAGATTGATCAATGACTATCATTTTTAATGTTAATTTGTGTTTGATATTTTATTAAAGTTAATATGTGTTTTATATTTACGAGAGGCAATTTATTGGTCTGTGATTTAGATTATATTTTTAGGTGTAAAACTACTATTTTTAAAGTTAATTTGTGTTTTATATTTTCGACTATTTGTATGTATATAATAATAACCAATTACTAGTATTTAAAATAATGATTTGTGTTTTATATTTTGAAGAAACAATTTGTTGATCTGTGATTTAGATTATATTGAAAACTGCCTTACTCCGTTATCTCTGTTATTTTAATACTAGTCCTAAAATAAAAGTAATCTATTACCTACACACACAATAAAGCCGTTGTCATACAAATACAAAGTTTCAAATAACCCCCTTCAGAAGTTTTAATTTTTTTGTTAAAAGTGTAGATATCTTTTTCCTGTTCTCCGATTTAGATGAAACGAAGCATAAAAATTGGCTCGGGTTTAGCTTAAGCTATCTGTGAAAACTACAATAAAATCCGTTCAGTATCTTCAGAGATCTTAGAACTCATACAGACAGACATAGAATAAAAAACACTTGTTTTCTATTTTCATAATTCTTTTCGATCATAGCTCATTTTTTTTGATTAAATTTTTTAATACACAATATTTTTACCGTTTTATTATAGTATAGATGGATAAGATTCTGATATTGACCAATGACTAAGATTTTAAACTATTGCTCTGTGATCTATATTTTGACATGTGTAATTAAAAATAACAATTTGTTGGTATGTAATTTTTACATTACCATTTAGAACTTCTCATTTGTTATTGTTGATTGATTACAATCTTTTCCAAACCAATTTTGTTTTATTTTGGAGTCCTATAATATCATATACAATAAATATTGTACACGACTGTACAAAACCTCCATACAATATTTTTATCGTGCGAGACGACGACAACAAAAGTAGGTAAAATTAAAAGGTGCCAACCCGCCCGAATCGGGCGACATTTTTCGTGCGAGATGACGAATTACCCAAAATAACCAGAAATAAAAGTTTCGTTAAAATTTCTACAAACTACTCTCAATTTCAAAATTTTAAGTCGATTTAAAGCATCACAAACGTTGAAAGCATATAGTCAAATTACTGGAATACCACAGGGTAGTATTCTAGGCCCCGATATTTTAAATAGAACTGGCGGTACTTCGTGAGGCCCTATTAGAAAGCAGGATTTCTGAAGTTGATGCTAATAACATTCTTTCTTGTATCTACATTGTGTGCTGTTGGAAGCTCTTTCAGCTTCCAATCGTTCACTTATTTTTTTCTTTCACCCTGAAAACTCTCAGAATACTTATATTCATCGACACAATCATTAATTGTTTGTGCAAATTATTTGTGACGTGTTGATTATTATTTGTGCGATATGAATCAATGTTTTAATGATTATTAACTATGATTGAAATTTATTATTAATCATGTTTTAGTTTTACCAAATTATAGTCCAATTACTTATTGTTTTAGTATGTTTTAGTGTTAATTATTGCATTAAAAATTAAACTTTCATCACGTTACGCCATATTCAAAACCAATTGGCCATTATTTATGCTATTTATGTTGCAAATTACTTACTAATTTTAATTACAAACTCCCGACACAAAAAATAGTAAGTAAAAGTAAAAATTAAATAATTTAAGCGCTGTCGCTTTGGGGGACCTGGGTTCGTTTCGAAAACATGTGAAAATGCTTTAGCAGATAGAGGTCCCCCGACAAGACAACGCTTGAGTTATGTATTTTTATTTTTTTTTAAGTATTTTTTGTGTCGGGGGGGTTTTTATAGAGATTTATTACATTTGGTGTAAACGCTGGAATCAGGCCACTAGCAATCATAATAATCCTGCTACAAGGGGTTATATCTATTTCTAACTTTAATGACCGATAACCAACATAATCATCAATCAATATCCGATAACGAACCGCATTTCCTGACTGCAAGACAAACAAACAAACGGATCGGCAGTCTATATAAACATCACAGAAGTGTTAGTGTAATGTAAATAATAATAATTCTGTGTGTATGTGAGCGTGTGTGTGTATGTGTGTGAGTGTGTGTGTGTGTAAGTACCTACGTCATACACACCACACCTCCAACGGCTCCAACATGATGTGTGAAAACATGTGAAGTGTAAGGTTGGTGCCAGACATTATGTGATGTAGGTATTTATTGGTTTTGCGAATGTTCGCGAAAACTGCGAACAATATTAATGTGGAGAAGTTTGGCAACAACTACAAATAGTTGTTTTATAGATACAACTGTTGAGGCAATGATATTATAGCACTGTTAACATCGAGTTAGATTTAATTTTTGGTAATAGTTACTTTCGAACACAACTATTTTTCGATCCGCCGAAACGCGGTAGCCTAATGGTATGGGTAATGGACTGCTGCAACGAGGTCTCGGGTTCGATTCCAGGTTTTACCATGGTGCACACCAATAACTTTTCGATGCTTTTCGAAGTTATGTGTTTTTATATCGCAGGTTTATAAGTGCCCGGTTCATGGCAATAGGCTCGCCACCTATAGGATCTACGGGCGAAATGTGGGTGCTAGCACCTCTGCCTACCCCTTCGGAGATATAAGCATGAGTTTATATTATGTTTTTCGATCGTTAGTAGAGAATTTAGTTCTGGGGCTCTAGACAAAGTGACATTCTATTGGCGAAAACGCCAGTAAAAATAGGTTAGTAAAGTACTCATGGGATTAACATAAATCTGTAATATGAATACAAAACATTCATGAACTTGAAATCTTTGTGACTCGAAATATTTTATTTCACAATGTATTATCAAAATCCAGTATCCAGTAAATAATTCATTGATAGGAAATTGAAACCATTCGTATCGACGCGATTCCATTAATATAAACGGACTATTCAACACAAAACAGTAGTTACTGAGATTCGCGCGTTCATATAAACCAACAAACTCTTCAGCTTTATAATATTTGTATAGATGTGTGACGTAAGTATGGCGCCGGTTTAATGCTTACGTTTAATGTAAAGATGTGTGTGTGTGCTTGAAAAGTACTTCGTCATCAGCGTTATTTGTTTTATACGTTAAGAATGATTACATTGATTACATAAAATTGGCGTCACGTGGCACCCTTTCGGTTGGCGTGTGAGGTATACAACAAAACGAAATTACATTATTGATTTGTTTAACGCCTTTGTCTCTGTACTGTGTATCTTAAGTGTCTAGCTAGAATAAATATATTTTCTTTTTTTCTTTCTTTCTTTCTTTCACTTCAAATTTTGGTATTTTTATTTTTTTAATTTCATGATCTATTTTGTTTACAAAATGTAACTGTTTGCTATTTTGTGGAAATTATATGTATTAAATACATACATCTAATTCAGCTTTTATCTCCGGAGGGTTCGGCAGAGGTGATATAACACCCACATTTTACCAATCATTGTATTCAGTCCCACGTAATAGTGGGTGAGCCTATTACCATATTCTGGGTATTATTGTTGGCTCGAGCCACGCATCTGAGGGTGAGTCAGAGCTGTATATATCTGTCTGATGTTAAACAGCCCTATCCCTTAGGCTGCGTTTCCATTGACGCGGAGCGGGGCGTAGAGGAGAAAGATTAACCAATCGGATTGCATAGAAAACTCCGCTCAGCTGCAGAAGCTGAGTTTAATGCAATGCTATTGGTTAATATTTCGCCGCACCGCTCCACTCCGCCTCAGTGGAAACGCAGCCTTAGTCGCCTTGTACGACACCGCATGGCCTATGGCAAGAGATGGGGTGGCCTAAATACTACTCTGCCTGCCTAATTAAATCCATCAATCAAGTAGTTTATTGTAGTCCTATGCAGACATGATCTAAAGACGAGATAAAAACGATATTTACATAACACAATTTTCCGCGGTAACCTAGTGGTATGGGTAATGGACTGCTGAGACGACGTCTCAGGATCGATTCCAGGTTTATCATGGCATACACAAATCACTTTTCGATGCTTTTCGAAGTTATGTGTGTATTTATCGCAGGTTTATAAGTGCCCGGTTAATGGCTCGCCACCTAGTACATTGGGACCTAAACATAAACTGACGAAATGTGGGTGCTAGCACCTCTGCCTACCTCTTCGGGGATATAGACGTGACTTTATGTATGTATGTTATGTTTTCATTGTCATCGTCCTTGGTTACGATAAATATCGTCAATACGCTTCACAGGGTTCATCGATTTGTTGAAGAGGTTTCAACCACTAAAGAGCTCTTCTATACTTCACTGGGTACAAAAAAACATAGTCAGTCATTGTCAGTCAGTGGGAGGCATCTTAAATAATAATTTGCGGTCTGACGCAAGTTATATCATATAACTACAGTTTTTCAGTGCATTCCATTTCCATATAGCAAATTCACGGCCATTACTCATGTAAAAAATGGTTTTAGTTTGGACAAAAAAAAGTAAGTATTAGGTATAACATGCCATAGATTTAGAAAAGGCTAGATAAGGTACGGTAGCCTGACAAGTAGTTCAATTCAACGGGCTTTTCTTGGTCTATTTACAAACAATTACTTGCGTGAACAGCTCATTTCTAGGCTTATTTATCAACCAAATAATCCATTTTTTTATGATTGATTTTATTGTAAGCTTTTTGGCATGACTTTTTTTTAAATTATTGATGTGCAAATCCTGTTGTCACCTCGTGCTACGCTTATTTCTATGGATTGGACCTAAATACAACTATTATGGGAGCGACTGCCGTTATACTTCGTTACCACGAGAAGCTAGAAGGTCAAACACAAGCATTTGAAAACAACATTTCTAATTTACAAGAAATTTTTCAGAAAATTCACTGTTATTCATTTCTTCTTCTTTTTATTACGCTTTCTGTGTGCGTCTGTACTTCTGCCTTTATGCTAATCTGGCCTTCTGCTAATCTGGAATTTTGCTATTCCGGGGTTTTGCGAATTTGTCATTCTGCTACAGAGGCCTATTGAACCGTTTGTAGGAGAGGTTGGCTTGGCCTGGGGATCTTAGTGGGGTCAAGCGGGATCTATACTAGGTACTCTACATCTGTGGTGCCTATACACTTTAATGCCTAACAATTTTTAAAAGTAAGTCGTGAGTGAATTTCGCAAGTCATTGTTCTTTGAATAAGCTACTTTGGCTCCCCCCCTCACTACCTAGTCTCTAGGTAGATATATAATAAGACCCCGGGTCTGCAGAGTGCGAGAGATATTTCGGCTACTATCTCACCTCCGGCAAATAAAGAGCCAAAGACTGTGTGCGTTTTAGTCGGTTCGAGTCCAACATAACCTCCCTCACCGGCTGGTGGGATTGGTATCCGTGAGGGTTTCGCGCACGAAATAAAAACATAACAATGATCATATTAATAATAGCTGAGGACCGCGGCTTCACTTGGGTGGAAATCAGTAAGTCGGTTGTCATCCATATTTCGTCATAATCTCCGTTTCGGCTGAACCTTTTGTTGTTTTTCGTCGTGCTCCAAATCCCTGCGGATACCATCTTCGCCAGAGCCGGTGGAAGAGATTATATTGGACTCGAACCGACTAAATCTAACCGCCGGCAACTAAAGACCCAAAGACGGCGTGCGAATTAGTCGGTTCGAGTCCGAGGTAACCTCCCTCACCGGCGTCGGTGGGATGGGCATCAGTGGCGATTTCGCGCACAAAAAGAGTAGTTCTAATTGTTTGAAGAAAAAAACACATTCGTTTGAATGACTACGCATTTTCGTGTTGTAACATGTCTGAAGCCGGCTTTTTTAAATATTTATTTTTTGCCCACACGCTACCAATTTAACGAGATAAGGTATTAAGTAATATTGTGCAATACCTACATTAACTTTCAATAACTTTACTTCAGCAATAGGATCGTCACCTATTACATTTGGACCTGAAACATAAACTGGCGAAATGTGGGTGCTAGGCTAGTAGGTACCTCTGCCTACCCCTTCGGGGTTATAGACGTGAGTTTATGTTACATTAACTTTAATTATAAAAATCACTTTAGAGGTAAGTAGGAAGACCGAAAAACTGTCGAGAATGAGACGGCTGATCGAGTTCGGAGAAGACTCTGGACCCGCACAGCCCGCGATGAGCAGAGGCGACTCGGAGGTCGCAGAATGACCTCCTTCCTACATGAGCGCGGGCCTGGGGGTGACGGGTGGAGCCACCTGTCACCATAGCAGAAGCAGGCCGCGGCGGCAGCGCTAAATGCGTCTCCCCATACCTGAGGGCCAGACGGGGACAATGTGTTCCCTACACCCGACGGGGGTCATCTCAAAAAAGAGGGCGCCGAGTCTGCCTGGGGGCGAGGGATATGTTGGCTACTAACAAAAATAATATCAATATGCAACTCGCAGGTTTATAGGCTCGCCACCTTTAGCCATATATTATATATCGGGACATAAACATAAACTGGCGAAATGTGGGTGCCAGTACTTCTGCCTACCGCTTTCGGGGAAATAGGCGTTAGTTTATGTTAAATTATGTTATGTTATTCAACTGCTAAAAGGCACGGGTGCAAATAACATCGAATATTCAGACAAAAATGAACCCAAACGACATCTAACTGAAAAGCTATTTTCTTGTGAACAGTTATTGTCGTTTACGCCATTTCAATCGGCGACATTGTTGTTGTTATTTACTCTGTTTAATGGGATGTTTGTCTAGTCTCGAGGTCATATTTAATTGGGACGAGGTTAACACCAGTTGACACGCCAAGACAAAATATTCCATCAAAAATAACATGGAGATGATCTTGAGTTTGTTTAAAACGATGTACGATCGCGAGAGAAATAAGTCCCTAGCAAATCAAAAGTCATTCATTTGGCAAAGACCAGTAAACGGCACTTAGAAAACGTCAATATCAACAACATTTTATCAAATGCAAATGGACCACCGGCACCGGTTCGAAACGCGGCCCCGACCTGAGAAGACTCCGGCAAGAAACTCAGCGGACTTTTCTTTTTTTTTGGTACAATAATTTACTTAGTTTAGATACAAAACTTAGCTGAGCTCGCGCGTGGTTTGATATAATATAATCTATGATTGGTGGATTAGAGCTCCCTTGCCACCATCACAGCACTCTGTGCTATCCTCAAAAGATATCCAAAAAAGGCGCACTGCGTGTATAGAGTACATTTTCAGATGTCACAATATACCGAAAACTATACCGTGTATAGTCAGTGTGAAAAGGAACTAATACAGCTCATATACCACTCTAAAATACAATCCCAGACTAAACGCATTTATTCTGATGTGTGTCTTGGTAATTACGTTTAAAAAATATATGTTTCCTATATCAACAGGCTGAAAAGCCCGCTGAGTTTCTTGCCGGAGTCTTCTCAGGCCGTAGCCACGTTTAGAACCGGTGGTCCATTTGTTAACTAACTTATATTATATTATTAACTAGCTGACCCGCGCAACTTCGTCTGCGTCACCCCTTTCTTGCAACATTTTTCACTTCTGTTCCTCACCAGTTGGTTGTAGCATGATGTTATATACATATAAACCTTTCTCTTCAATCACTCTATCTATTAAAAAAACCGTATCAAAATCCGTTTGCGTCGTTTTAAAGATTTAAGCAAACAAAGGGATATAGGGACAGAGATCGCGACTTTGTTTTATACTATGTAGTGATATTGACGATTTGTAAGTTTTGTTTACTTTGTCTGAATTGTACAGAATGAATGATTTTTGTATTTGAATTTGAACATTGAACAAGTAATAACATAGATCGATCCCATAACACCTGAGTGAGTGGAAGTGACCACTGAGTACTTAAGACAGGGCTGACCAAACCATCAACCAACCAGGGCTGTTTTTTTTTTATCGTGCGCAAAATCCCCACGGATACCACCTCCACCAAAACCGATGGAGGTGATTATGTCGGACTCGAACGTCGGTTCAAAACGCACGCCGCCCATGGGTCTTTGATTGCCGGAGGTGAGATTATACAAGACATATCTCTCGCATCCCGGCAGACCCGGGGACATCTCTGTTGAGATGACCATCTTCCCCCAATGTGGGGACCATGGTGTTCCCATCTAGCCCCTGGGTATGGGGTGGCACTTTGCGCCACCGCCGTGGCCTGCTTCTGCTAGGGTGACAGGCGGCTCCACCCGTCACCCCCAGGCCCGCGCTCATGGGTGACGGGTCATTCTGCGACCTCCGACGTCCGAGTCGCCTCAACCAGGGCTGACTGTGCAAAACACATTATCTGTACTGACAACCTAACATCTCAGCGATGTGCTCAGGACTCAAAAATGTACTCAAGTTGTACTAGACATGTACACAACATGTACTTGAAATGTACTAGACATGTACACAACATGTACTTGAGATGTACTCAAGATGTAGGTATGTACACCACGTGTACTCAACAGGTACTCAATTTATATCCAACCTTTTAACAAGTTTATGACAACCGTTAATTGCAGACATATGGTTGAAAACGTGCCTTGTCGAAAGTGGGTAGGTACGTATATGCTTGAAAATCCCCAAAGGTAAGGAAGGGATGATTTTTTTGCGGATGAGATTTCACCTAAGTTGTATTAACAGAACATTTCGTTATTGATAATTATTGTTGTAACAAATCAAACTATAAATTTAAAAAGTAAAGTCTCTAGACAATATCTTGGTTACTATCTCACCCCCAGCAACTAATGAACCTAAGACGTGCGTTTTAGTCGGTTCGAGTCCGACATAACCTCCCCAGCTGGTTCTGGCGGGGGTATCCGTGGGGATTTTTCGCGCTATAAAAAAACCAGGGTCTCTAGACAAAATGACATTTTAAACCGCCAGTGGAATGGCTTAGTAAAGTATGGGATTGCCATAAATCTGTAATCATTCTCAGAACCTTTTCCCAACTCAGTTGGGGTCGGCTTATCAGTCTAACTGTGATGCGGCTGAATTTCGATGTTTTCCGTGAAGCTGCAGTCGCTGGAGGTCAGACTGCAGACTGACTGCAGTCTGACCTCCACATCCAATGGTCCAATAACCAATGGCGATATGAAAAAAGAAAGAAAGAAAGAAAGAAAGACTTTTGAGGGCTCTAACTACCCATAACGACTGCCATAGATCTTTGTATGGCAACCGAGAGCGACGGCTTGACTTCTCCGAGGCACGACCAGACCAGTGCAAACAGCCATATTCATGTATACAACTTTTTACACGGAGCGGGGATCGAACCCGTGACACATGCGTAGCAGTCGCGTGCACTACCGCTACGCCACGGAGGCTGTCTGCCATAAATCTGTAATATTACTACATTTAATTGATTTTTTGTGATTCGTAATATTTTTACTATTAAAATCACAGCAGTATCAAGTAATCCATTGATAGCAAATTGAAAACGGTTCGCTTCGACGCGATTCCATCAATAGAATATCTTTCTGTCTAGAGGCCCTGAATGTTTAGTTTTTCAAAGTTAAATTAATACTTTGATTTGTTACAACAATTATCAATAACGTTGTGTACACCGCCGAACAATGTTATGAGAAACATTAGCGACAATATTCATTGTATATTATGTCCACAATGCTTTGTTGGGTGTGCCCACTACCGTCTAGCTAACAATAGACTTAGGTACCTAATTTGTTGGTATAAATTATGTACTTGCGACAGCCTCTGTAGCGAGGCGCTAGAGAACGTGACTGCTGCTATGCAGAAGATGCGGTTTCGGTTCCCGCTTAGTGCAAATATTAGTATGCATACACGCTTAGCCGTCGCGTCGGTCCCGGCTTTTACATTATTATTTTTTATTTATGGCACGTCAATTTGACTTCACTTCGCCTGATGTTAAGCTGAAGGCAAATTCGCATAAAAGAGGGTCGGGTCACCTTTGCAAACACGTTCAGTGCTACAATGGTGGCGCTCAGCTTGGCGGCCTCATCAGATGCTTTTTCACGCCCCGCTTAAAGGACCCGGGACTATAGGAAGCCACCATCTCATAACTAAGCCATGCTACGGCTTAGTTATGAGGCCAAGCCAAGTTTCTTTAAATTCATGCGTAATTGAGCCATTCCAAAGGATCCAAAGATTTTTAAATTGTTTCAGAGATCGGGATCAGGCTGTATGTTAAATGTCTGTATGGAGGACAGCCCTATTCCTTAGTCGCCTTATATGACATCCACGTGAAAAGGTGAAGCAGCTCTGTTTTACTTTACCGGGCACAACGCGGCAACTTACGGCATTAAATTTTGTTTTATTATTTCGCTTGTGAATGATTAAATCCGGCTCTTGTTCTTTTAACAATGAATTTGCCTTGCCAACAGTAATAATAACATTATTTTAGCAATATCAAACTGTGTTGATATTTTAATTTAAAAGTTTTTAAACACGGAAGCTGGGATTGAAAATAAAAACCATGAATGGACGCCGTTTTGGTAAGATCTGAGTTCATTTCTGTATATCATATAGCATGATCTTTCGATCCCGTTCATACAACCCATATAACGAATTCCAGGGATAAAAAGTATGTATGTACTCTTCCCACATGCAATCTACACCATAGAACCACTACTGATTGTTCTGTAGCACTAGCAATCGCAATGATCAGTTCTGTCGATACCTTTACATTACGAATTCGATAGTATTTCGTGCTAAGGCTACAGTACTTTCCTGTCCATTCTAAGTTTGCCTGGAAGAGATCCGCCGTTGGTGAAAAGGCCGCCCATTGTACATGCAACTTTATATATAAGTGGGTCCAAGCTCTTAATGGAATGCCTGAAATCTGAGAACTAGAGGAACGGTTTTGTACCACTATGTGGCTACCGTGTGGTTTCCGTGGTCTAGGGACGTATGCAACACCAGCGGCGTTGCATTCATGCTGTCGACTCTATAGAAACCTTCTAATGCCCTTCTTGAAGAACCACATTATGTAGTTGCTTGGAAAAACCACAGCAGGGAGTTCGTTCCACAGCGTGCGCGAGATGAAGTTTGGACTCGCAGGAGACGTAAACGAAATACTCTTGTATCGTAAAAGCATTTGGGTTTTCTGAAGGGTTTAATCTGGAATGAAGTGCCATATACTGTCTTCGTGTAGGATTTCGTGTCTATGGAACCAATTGCTTCAACACATTCAATATACAAAGGACACAATACTGAAGATTAATTTTCAGTACCCAATTTATTTCTCGACAGGGCCTACCATGGTGTTGGGTCAGCCGTGGCTTGAGGGATATGCCAGAGACCCTCGGCTCTCGGTAACTAATGGCACGAGACGGTTGTGTGGCTGACTTCGGCGGGTGTAGGGATCCTTGGGGAATTCCGCACAGAAAAAAAAGTACCTTCCCAATTAATTTCGTAAAATCAACTTTTTGTTTGTTATCAAGTTACTATTTAGGTAGGTAAGTAATCTGTGCCTTACCTAATTATAGCACTAGCTATAAATAAATAATTACAAATTACAAATCAGGTGTGTAGGTATATTATATTTTATTTACCATTAAATTTTTTGTATTTTACGATGCAAATGCAACGCTCGTAGAATCGGTGATTACATAAGAAATGCAATGGTAAACATTAAATAATATCCATGTGAAAAGTATTCAAAAATGGTTTTGGCTGCATGTCGATGTCACTACTTGCCATATTTTCTGTTAAAAAAAAATAGCACATAGATACCCACGGTAGGTATAGAAAGAGAGCATTAACAAAAGAAATGGCCTTGATTGTGCCTTTGTCAATCATTGTGCTAGTAAGACACGTCGATTTCTAAGAAGCTTCGAGACAGTTACAAGTCTTGCAAGACCGCTGACTGCAATCAATCTTAACAATCTGGGCCATTTACGTTTCGCATACCTCGCGTACCTATTATCATATTACATAAAACAACACCGGCTAACCTTTCTTGCACTTATTATAGGCTTAACTACTATCCGCAGATCGATAAAACAGCTCACCATAAACGTAAATAAAACTCATGACACCACGTACCCGTATTGATTGAACTCATATAAACATATGTTTTAATTAATTTTCTACAGCCATATTCGATAATAAGCTGTAATAATACTTAAACTTTCTTATAATACTTGCAAAATAGGAGCAATAATACAGAAAAAATGATTTACTTACCAATTTGTACAGAGCTGCAATGGTGTCTACGAGTTAAGCACTGAATAATTGATATTTGTACACTATTTATTGGTTTACACGCGGATAATGTAATGAAGGATGAGAGCCTAAGTATTAATGTAGTCGGTGATCTTAATTATAAATAGAAATAAGAATTCAAATTACACGAAAAACCACTGAAACGTGTTTTAAAATTTCAGAAAAGTACATCCGACGTTATGTGACCTTTCTTAGGAATAGTTTAGTTTTCTGCCGCTAGGTAGCGCTGTCAAATTTTGACTTGACACTTGACATTTCAAGTACAGAGAGCTGTACAGTGTGTGTGCGTGTGGGTGTCAGTGTGTTCTATAAATGGTTCTTTAGGCGTAATCATAAAATTAAATCATTAATCTTTGAAAGTCTTCAATTTATATATTATTATATTGAAACAAAATAATTATAATGATATGTAATATATAATTATATGTAATATATTGTATCATAATGTTTGTGAAACGTTTTAAATAAAATATTCGAATATTGTAAATATTATGTAGAAATAAAATATACTATTTAATTGTTTTATTCATTAATTTTATGGTAAAAAAATTTAAATGAGAAAAATACCCATCATATAGTTATAGCAATGCAGCGCTGTAAAATTTCGTAAAACGAAACGTTTCGTGGTAATTATATCTAGTGTTGGACATAATCACACAATATCGTTCCGTACATATTATCGATATTGAAAGAAAATGAGTATGTAAAAATCTTGGGCGGGAAAAATCTATTAATTTTGAAATTTTGAGATCAGGTCAGTGTTAAATCGATATATCAAAATTATTATATTATATTAGTTTTAGATGAAACATGAAAGAGATGAGTTGTTAACAGAATAATTTGTTTTCAAAATTAATTATGAATATCGTGTATAAAAAAAGGCAAATTTTCACAGTTTAAGTTTGTAAATTTAGATTCTGTTCATTACATTTTTTTAAAACCAAGGAAAAGGGAGGCATGACATAAAATTATTTCCATGGCTTGTTAATTAGCATTTTGATTAAACCTGGATTAATAATAAAAGTCACAACCAGATACAAAATATTGTTGTACTACATTTCCTATAATTAAATCTTAACCAGATATATGACTAGAGATGAGATAATTAACAAGGAATAGAACAAATACAACATTATATACTTTGTGAAGAGCCATTGAACTAAAAAGATGTCAATGTCGTTATTTCTCTAGAAACAAATTGAATTCACTACTTAACGATAAAGAATTTATCTTTTATATCGAGTGATTTATAAGTCGATGTGTGTGATACATCCCTATTAGTCAGTTTGCTTGCTGTCTGTGCTTCAAAATAAAGACCACAAAAACATAACAGACACTAGACAGACTACAGAGTGCAGAGTGCTTGAACAACAGACAGTAAACTAAACAACAGAAAAGTTAATAACACATTACATTGAATTACATCACACCTATCGTTATTTCATTAATAATGCAGTCTACGAGCAACAGTGTAATAGCCATGGCACGACAAGTTCGTGTCGCCAAAGAAGTTTCAAATTTCGCTATTAAATCACCATGGGGCATAGTTTGTCACCCAAATGAAGAAAACATTTACGAGCAGCTCGAGTTCACATTGCAGGGCCCTAAGGGGTCTCCGTACGAGAGAGGAACATTCAAAGTGACGGTGACAATAACGCCGAGATACCCTTTTGAGCCACCCGTTGTGAAGTTTAATACTCCTGTATATCATCCAAATATTGATAAAGGTATGTTTACTAAAATATGGATTAATTAACTGATGCTTGGGGCTTCGCCCATGTGGTAAATTGCTCCTATATTTTGATCTCTAAGAAACCTATTGCCTGTTGAACTGAAGTTTGAAATTTTAAAATTTTTGTATCTAGATAGTATACTATTTGTACCTTTAGGTATGTGTTTAACTGTATAATTTTTATGCAATTAAGTTTCTTATTTACATAACTCATTATTTGCTAACTAACTGATGCTTTGGGGCTTCGCCCACGTGGTATATTATGTTTAAGAACCTATTGCCTTGATAAATATGTAGGTAGCTCATATGTTATCCTAGCTAGACAGCCTGCGTGTGCGACAGTGATAACGGATGCTACACAGGAAGAGCGAGTTAATTAATAATTGCATTTGCCTGGTTGTGCCTCAGAGAGCACATTAAGGAGTCAGTCCCAGTAGCCATAGAAATGTCTATGCCAGTCGTTAGGGGCGAATGGGTGAAATTACCTATACTAAAGAACTGGTCACTCGTCCAGTCAATGGCTATGGGAAGTAGTAGTATGTTATTCCAGACAGCATTTTTTTCCTGTACCCTGAAAAGAATTTGAAATTTTGTGTAACCTACTATAACAGACCACAAGATTAATTTTAACTGTTATTTATGTTATATTGATGAAGTAATTGGCATGTATCTCAGGTGGATCATCCATCTGGCCTCCCGGATCCCCTCTTTGCAATAATAATAGTTATGCTGACTATACAAATTGATTCAGATTGGAAACAGTAAATGCCTAGACAGGTCTTGAACTTGCAGCCATTCTCTTACAGAGGGATTGGTCTTGACCACTGACTATGGTATTTGCATCCATGCTTCCCTCCACAACGTCAAGAATGAATTTAAAACATCATACTTTTCTTTTTCCAGGTGGCAGAATATGCATGGATATGCTGAAAATGCCTCCAAAGGGGGCCTGGCTGCCTACGATTACACTTGAAACATTGCTGGTTTCGTTGCAAACACTGATGGCCAATCCGAACCCCGATGATCCCCTCATGATAGACATTGCAAATGAATACAAGTATGATAGAGAAACGTTTATGGATAATGCAAGGAAATATACAGATGCATTTGCTAAATTGCCGTAAAAACCATAGCAAGGATATACATGGTGTTGATTTTTTGTTCAGGTTATTGAAAAAAACACTCTAATTATAAGGTATTTAAGTTTATTGTCTTTTTAAATGGTAAATGGTAGATTGTTTCATAATTTAGCAGGTCTAGTAGGCTTTTGCCCCAAAAGTGTTAACGTCAATGCATGTTAGCTCATAGTTAAAGCGAATTAAAGCAAAATTCTTTACATTCAAATGTCAACCAAACTGCATTCTCATTCACTGGCCGTAGTACATCTACTATTTACTACCACCAGTGGGGATGCTGTTACAACTGATATAGACGTTCCTATGACAACCGGGACTGATGGCTTACTGTGCTCTCTGAGGCATGACCAAATCAATGCAAATATTCATATTAATTTATACAAATATTTGCGCAGAGTGGGGATCGAACACATGCCACAGCTACGCCACATCAGTGACATGCATAAATTTTTTCATTAGGGTATGCAGTCTCACTTAAACTCGGTTCATTAAGGTTTATCTGATATACTTCTACACTGTGTTTATTAATGTACCTAACCGGTTTCGCCTTGTGGCATATGAGTGGGGTATGTCCATATTGTACATATTCAGTAAAATTATTCAGGTAACATTTTATCTTGGAAGAGATAATGAGCTGTAAGTACACTTAACTATAGTGTGAATTTTCGCTTCAAAATGCTTTAACGTTGTTATATGTGAATTAACCTCTACTAACATTGATTTAAATATGTTTTATACAAACTATTGCATAAATTACATCATTACATGTGTTGTAACATTGCAGTTACATGATCTGAAAGAGAAATAATGTGATATTATCGTATTATAAGTGATTAATTTCAATATTAATATCTTGGACTCTACCATCGCCTATAAATAATATTTCAATCTTACTTTACTTTGAAAATGTTTGTTTTTTTAGTCAATGAGCAGTTTTCCAGTAGGTTTAATGGTATCGGTAATAAAGAGATGGCGTTAGCATAGCTTTTGGTACTTTTTTAATTTGCATTCTGGTGGCCAATTTAGTCTGTGGCAAGGAAGAACGGACCGAATGTCTTAATTTGATTGATTGCTGTTTCTGAAGCATTGAAGTTTGTTTGTATGTAACATTGTAACCTCAAAAAGTTGATACCAACATAATTTTAGTTAATAATACATTATAGTAAATACAATAATCTTTTTATTCAGTAATATGTAACTAATATTCAATATGCGGTCTCGGTGCGCTGTTCATACCTGTGGCAAAATAATGGATTAGAGCTTTAAGATTAGATGTGGCCAAGGCTGGTCGTCAACTGAAAAAGTATGCATACATATGCTCTGAAAATCGAAGAACATTTGTTCCATAAATTAGGGAACAGATGTGCCACCACACTCTTCTTACCAAAAGTCCCGGCTGCGCCATCTAGCGTGTCTTTAAGAGCGCTATAAATAGCTACTAGAAAACTGCTCATTGTCTATGAGTCTGTAAACCTTCCTAAAATAATAAAAAATAAAAATGGGTGACACAATGTCTTGTGCCTAGGTACTGTAGTGCATACATTTTATTACTTTAATTTTGTTAGAATTTACACTTGTCTTACAAGATACAGTACACAAATATTGATGGACGACATCGGTCTGAGTCCAAATCGCACTTTGAAAGTAAAGTAAGATTGAAATAATATTTAAAGAGGTGGTAGTAAGCCCTCTCATAGCTCTAGTACCTTATCTATAGTCCAATTGTTAAGGTAGGTACTTAAATAAATATAAAACAATCTTGGTGTGTCTTTTTAAGATGTGTTAAAAAAACTCCGTATAAAAATACTTTTCTGCTCAGAAATGTATTTTAAAGACTAAAAACAGTTATCGAACCACTAGTTAGTCAGTTAATTAGTCTAGTTTATTTGTTTAACATGTGTTTTTATAAAAAGTTGCCGCAACATTGTTTACCTTTATTTAAGTACGTAAACAATTGGAGTAGTTCTTGTCACAATATTTGTTCATTATTACCGTAAATATATAAGAAATTACTAGAAAGAGCTAATACAGATAAGTAGTTTATTATTCATATAAGTGCCTAATTATAAGTTTTTATACTTGTATAGTATATAATAAATAATTTAATGTAATGTACGTATGTTATTCCTTTTCCTATAATAATAGGTGGTTCCATCGTTCACTGATGAAATTCAAAATTTATTTCTTCTGTATAGACTACCGAACGAAACTTACAAAACGTCAATATTAATAATATTAAAAGTTAGTTAGCAAATGGACCACACTGGTTCGAAACGCGACCCTTGCCTGACTGGAGTAGATAGAGGGAAATTCAGTGGACTTTTTTTTTTTGTGTATTTACAAACATTTACTTAGTCTAGGTACAGTAATATGCTTGAGTAGAAAGTTGAGTGAACAGCTCATTTCCAGGCTTGTTTATCATCTAAATAATCCTGGCCTGGATTTTATAGTAGACTTTTTGATTTTGTCAATGTGAAAGTATTGTTTGATAGTTCCACATGTGGGATCTGGGGCCATTTCTTTTATACCACTTATGTGGCAGACAAGCACACAGCCCACCTGTTTCTAGTCCTATTCACCGTGGCCTATGGACGTTTGCAACACCAGGGCCGTTACACTCGTGCTGCCTACCCCCTGTAGAAACCTAATGCCTTTCTTGAAGAATCGCATATTGCAGTATGCGGTTTCATAGCAACAATATGGTGACGTAGATTGTATTCAACAAACTCCAGCAAAGATCATTCTATCCTTTTATTACTATTCTGTGATCAATGGCATTTATAAAACTGAGCATTAGTGTCAGAACTGGGGCACTAGACAAAGTGATATTTAATTGTATCATGCAATTGGCGAAAAAAATTAACGTTTGAAACTTTGTGACCCGAAATATATAGCTCACTTCATCATCATTCCCTGAACCTTTTTCCCAACAAGTCGGCTTTCCAGTCTAACTGTGATGCGGCTGAACTTCGATATTTTCCGTGAAGCGACTGCCATCTGACCTCCACAACCAATGGTCTAATGACCAATTGCGATATCGAAGTTCCAAGTTAGGCTGGTTGGACTTTTGAGGGCTCTCGAGACCTCGTCTCAGCAGTCCATAACCCATACCACTAGGCTACCTTACTTCTTTTTATTATTAAAATCACAGCAGTGTCAAGTAATCCATTGATAGCTAATTGAAAACGGTTCGCTTCGAAACGATTCCATCAATATAATGTCACTCTGTCTAGAGGCACAGTTTCTTACATCATCATCATTCTCTAAACCTATTCCCAACTCAGTTGAGGTCGGCTTTCTAGCCTAACTGTACTTCGATGCGGCTGTACTTCGATATTTTGCGTGAAGCGACTGCCATAGGACCTCCACAACCAAATTGGCGATATCGAAGTTCTGTAGTTAGGCTAGTCAGACTTCTGAGGGCTCTAACTACCCGTAATCCGTAACGGCTGTCTGACTGTAAGATGTTCGTTTGACAACCGGGACCGACGGCTTAACGTGCTCTCCGAGGCACGACCAGACCCAGCCCAGTTTCTTACAATGAGGATTAAATTGAATCATTTTCGGATTCAATTTCAGGAACTGTAACATATTTTTTTGCTACTAAATAATCTGGGTAAGAGAGAAAGATATTATTTTATACTGTTGATTGATGGCACTTGGTGGAGCTCACTTTTATACATAATTGATAACACACTTGTACTTCACCACTGTATTGGGTACAGTGGAGAAGTATAAGTGTGTAATCAATTATGTATAGAGAAAGGTATATTCGTATTTTCTAAAATAAAATAAGGCTGGTAACATTTGAATAAATATGTTTATTTACAAAAGCTTTTTATTCACAACCTTATATTTAATAGGTTAAATAGAGAATTTTCAATCGATTTCATAAGTAATTAGAACTGCGAAGGTCTGTAACTCATAGATTTAGATGGAAAAAAGTGAACATGGGCGCGTGGACTTCTGATGCCAGTTCCACCGCTAACCTTCCCCGATAGTTGTTTTCTATTGGTGAAAGAATTTTCAAAGTCGGTTAAGTAGATTCAAAGGATTAAAGTGGACATAAAAGTGTAAAAAGATCCATCAATGGATTTTTGTAATGGATCTTAGTGGACGTGGTGAAGATTACCCACTCAGCCTCACAAACTATACGCCCCTTCGGAAGATTGATTCGTAAAATTTGAATGGGCTCCGACTTTGAGTATCGTATGAATTTTAAACTACTGGGCTTGTTTCTTTCTTTTTAGTTTTTATTTAAATAATTTTTTCACGTAATTTTCAAAATTAGTTTTTACGCAGTCGGGTTTTTTGTTTTCCTTAATTTTTTTTTATTATATTAATGCTTATGAGGCTCGGGTTAGACGGTTGGGTAGCAACCCAACCGTCTAACCATAGCCTACCCTTCTTGATACGGCGCGCATCGTGAGGTTTCTTTTCTAGAGCCTTCTTACTGGTATCTTGGTCCCTATATCCGATACCGATGGGCTACAACATTTTATTTTAAAATTTATTTTTAGTTTTAAATAATTTATATTTAAAAACATAATTTTTAGTTTTATGCAATTAATTAAAAATACAATAATAATAATCATCATCATTTCAGCCATAGGACGTCCACAGCTTGAGACTATCTCAATCTATATTAATTATTTTTGTGTGTGTATGTTGTAATGAATAAACTCAAAAACTACTGTACCGATTTCAAAAATTCTTTCATCATTAGAAAGCTACATTCACCCTCAGGATGGTGGTCAAAACCAACAAATATCCTGACATATTTCACAGTGAATTATGACCATGTCAATCTAAAATCATATACTCTAACTATTTATTATTGGTTTTTTCGCTATATATACTTGACAAGATATTACAATTGCACTAAAGAATAGGTATGTTAGATATTTACAATAAAGTAATACTTCCAATTCTTACACCTAATCTTATTTCAAAGCAATTACTAATTTATTTTCTACTTGAGTTAACATCTTTGTTTTATATTCTAATCATAATATTTATTATGTGGATCATAGGTTAGTTATAAAGGTCTTATAAGCTTTATTATTATTGTAATTATATTTATAGTAGAGGAGGCGGGTATGCTAAACTTGTAGTTACTCGAGCGTAGTGAAAACCTATAAGAATTGACAATTTTAGATGATAGGTAGAATAGTCCTATAATTTTCCTATTTTAAGTTGCAAGGTAAGAGTACATAACATTCTAATAAATGACATATTGCATAATATGTATGTAATGTGTCGGTAGCTTAGCAGTTAACGAGAGGGCCTTTTTTTCAATCGCGCGATAGTTCTCCCCGGATACCCCCCTTCGTCGGAAAGCGAACCTCGTATTAACGGCCTATGATGGGACTAATAAGATGATGATTGCTTATGGCGACACAAAAGCTAACATGTTACAACATGTAAGTTTCTAAAAACTGGGCAGGAGATTGAAAACGAATCAAATGCATACACAGGATATAAAATTTGGAATGGTTATAGATCAAAACAAGTGAAAGCTCCGACGGGACTCAAACCCGGGACCTAACCTAACCTAACAGTGAGCATACTAATTGTTTTAAGAAATTTTCATTACAACTTTGAAAGACAGAAGGGTCGGAGTTGTTAGGTCATATAACAGTCACTCTCATAAAAGCCAAAAAAGAAGTCCCAATCTTTTGGACTAGAACATAAGTTATAAAAGAATGGCATTGGAAGGTTTTTACAGGGTTGGCAGTACAAGTGTGATGCCCCTGATGTTGCAAACATCTATAGGCCATTTAACAACACCACAACAGATGGCCCATGTGCTTTTTAGTTCCCTAAGTTAACTTTTTCTATAAAAAGCCATATGCTTAATCATCACAATTATATTAAATCAATATTTTTCAAAAGTGAATATATGTACGCACTCCCTTAAGCCGAAATCCATAATTGAGTGTTACCAATAAATACTACTACAGTTTCAACCAGTATCCGTGCTACTATCATCGCCGGAGCTGACACTCTCAGTATCAGAAGAACTACTATTCCTTTTAACTTTTCTACCAACCTCGTTTGAATTATTTGCACCGGCAACACTAGTCCCTTTATTATTGTTACTTTCATCACTATTAACCTCTTTTTTCTTGGACTTCTTGCTGTTGGCACTTGTGGTGGGTTTGAGGGTTTCTGTGGAGACAGTAGCCACCATTTTGGACTCCATTCTTGAGTCTGTTGGCTTGAAGTCTTCATCATCTTCATCGTCGATAGGTCTTCTGTTGGCTAATGATGCTGCTACAGCTGTTTTATAAGCATCTGGATATTGTGTACTGAAATTGGAACATACGGGCGTTGAATGAAATGAATGAAAGAAAAGAAGAGAAAGCATTTATTCATGAAACGCCCAATGCACAAAGATCTTTACATCAGTTAATTGGTCTTGTAATTATTACCGTACATCGAGCGAACATAAATGGGCCACCATCTCAGCATATATGCTTCGCACACCATGGTATATGAAGCACTGGTTTAAAAAAAGGAAAAAGAATAAGTTTTTTTTTTTATACCACTTAGGTGGCAGACACGCACACGGCCCACCTGATGGGAAGCGGACACCGTGGCCTATGGACGTTTGCAACACCAGAGGCGTGCACACACACACACACACACACGCACACACGTGCTGCCTACCCTAAGTCTTTATTAGACAGCCTTTGTGGCGTGGTAGTAGTGAACGAAACTGCTACGCAAGAGGAGCGGGTTAGATACCCGTTCTGTGCAAATTTGTATGCATGAATATTATTTTTCTGGTTGTGCATTGAAGAGCACGTGAAACAGTCAGTCATGGTTGTCATATGAACATCTATGGCAGTTGTTACCAACTCTGCAGTATTTATTATGCGTAGTTGTAACCCTGTAATGTCTGACTACTTGTGCCTACATCTATATCGTCGCTTATACAACAATACCGCGTAAGTCGAAAAATGGCCATATGACGTTTTATACATCATTGGATAGATCTTTTCATCCCGCATCCAATAGCGTTATATGAAATTTTGAAATTAGTCAATAACAGCGCTTTATTCAATAGAAACGCCACCGCGCAAGTCGTCGTATGAGTTAAAACCGCACAAGTCGTCAGTTCGCCATACTAACTCGTCATGTAGTGAGGCTGCGCTGCAAATAAACAGTTTTTTATTTAATTTTGACTGATTTATCAACAAGTGTACTTCTTCTGATATACACAAAAGATACACTAACTCAATTAATTATTATTTGTTGTGATAGGATAAACGTCTCACTCTGTTCAGGACTCTGAGTTTACGCGAAGCTATTTTGATGATGCTCTCGATATAGTTCTTGTTATTAAGTTTGCAGCGAACATCCATACTGAGTATATTGAGGTTTCCTGTAATGACATAGGCGTGCTCTGAAAAGTGGGAGGAGGAAGGAAAGAAGATGTTTTTGCTGTAAACGCACAAGCCTGCGTCTTCTTGGCACTGAACTCGATCAGGTTCTCAGATCCCCATTGGGAAATGTGATTGAGGAACCGGTCAAGCCCAGTGACAACAAGCTGCCTTTTTTCCGCTATATCAGACTGCTTGGCCGCAGGACCTACAGGAACTCCGAAGCTCGTACATCACAAAGAACGTAAATACGGCGATCCTGCAGGAAGTTAGCAACCCAATTGCAGTCTAGGATGCAGACCGAAGGCTGGTAGTTTAGAAAGAAGCAATTTGTGCCAGACTCTATCGAAAGCTTTGGCGATGTCCAGGCTAATAGCCAGTGACTCACCATGCTTGTCTTGCCTTTAGTCGCATTATGTCCAATTCGCAAAATGTCCAGCGGGCTCAAATTGTTAGCCTCATCCCAAAGATGGGTTACATACGCCAGAAGATCATCCGTTGACCGTTTCGGCCTGTAACCATTTTGCCGGTCATTAATTAGGGAGTGATCCGCTAGGTGACACATGAGCTGTGTGTTAATGTGGTGCTCAAAAACCTTGCACAGCACTGAGGTGCTCAAAAACCTTGCACAGCACTGAGGTGACGGCTATGGGTTGATAATAATTGGCTGGGTCTGAGCGATCTCCCTTCTTGGGAATCGGCTGTACATTCGCCTCTTTCACCGCCATCGGCACTGTACCCGAAATATAGGAAAGTCGGTAAAGCCGCATGAGCATTGGAAACAACTCCGCTGCACATTTTAAAGAACCACCGCTGGTATACCATCCGCACCACTGGATTATTAAACACAATAGATAGCTCTTCATACAAATGTACGGATGGTAATTCAGTAATGATCATTCCAATCAAAGAACTTCTACTTAATACAGATACACCTACACCGATGATCGCAGACAATATTCCTAGTGTATTGCATTTTTTGGTTGACACTGTGGGTGACATACCCAACCTCCAATCAGAAAAAGTTTTCGCTTAGGCGAGAGGATAATACCCCAACCAGAAGAAGGTCTTGTTGATGATAGGGTATCGAGCTTTCAATCTGAAGACGCTCTTACTGCTGGTGTAATTTCTAGTTCCCAGACGGAAGAACTTCTCCCTGTAAGTAAAATGTCAACCCTCCAACAGGAGCAAGTTTTCGCTGTTGACGAGATATTAAGGCCCCAAGCGGATGGAGATGAGATAATATCCTGTCTCCAACGAGAAGAAGTTCTCGTTATTGATGAGATGCCCTGCCTTAAACAATAAATTGAACATAAAATATGAATATTACAATTTTAAACACCACAGAAGTCTTCGTTTTGTCGAACTTAAACCGCACAAGTCCAGCGTGTAGTTCTACAACCCTAAATAATTACATCAATGACTGATAAAAGTAAAAATATAGCCAATTTAAATCAATTTTTGAATTAACTGCACATGAATGTAATATTGAATACAATTAAAACAGTTATTTGTGTCTCCTGAAAACTTGACAAAATTTACTTGTGCGGTATTGTTGTATAAGCGACGATATGCTAACAATTAAAATTTAATCACCTTAGTTTAGTTTTGATAGCTCTAATTTTTTTAAAGATGAATTCTAAGTCTTTTCGCATCTCTAGTAAAAGCTGTGTATGTTTTTTGAACTCTGCCGATGCTGCCCGGAGTCGGCTTGCAGATAATTGGTTACAGTTTGTTAGCATCTCCGTGGTCTTCTCAAATCGTTGTAGCCTGAAATGTATCAGTTACATTTTATTGAAATATTTTTGCTTTTGGAGTATGCAATCAAAATCTCTCCTCTCTAAATGATCAGCAGCATAAGTGAGACCAATGCGTTGCTATGACCATAACTGTGGATTATGGATATTCCATAATCCAGTCGACACTTTCCATCAGGTGGGATGTGTTTGTCTGCCACCTAAGTGGTATAAAAAAACATCTACACTGCTTAAGTAGTTTCTTTATAAAGTACAAAAATACATCTACTATATCAATCAATTAGCCTCTCTCCACTGCTGGACATAGGCCTCACCCAATGTGGGACGCTTTGGCTGACTAATTTCTATGTTGGGCAGCCAGGTTAGTACGGTGTTTAATTTCAAGTTTTTCTTCTCTCGCAATGTTATCGCAGTGTCCGTTTGCTGACTACAATAACATTTTTTTTTAAATCATGGCACGTCAATTTGATTTCACCTCAACTGATGATAAGCTGAAGGCTAAGTCTCAGGAAAGAGAGTGACCATTACACACACACAATTCTTAGGATCTATACCTTATATTAACATAGCATAGCATAGGTGGAGGAGTATCCACATTTCGCCAACTATGGTTTTTGGTATCAAGTAATGGGGGATGTGGTTTCAAAAAAAAAAGTAAGGGGGGTGAGCCTATTGCCAACAAACAGGCTTTGTAGGGTTGCATGTTTGTTACTGGAAGGAGGATACCTAAGCTATAAAAAGAGATATAAAAAGCCTTACATGTTCTTCTGCGCCCTAATCACAGATTCTACATCATTTTGATTCACCATTCCCGCTAAACCTTGTACAAATACTTCTGGCGCCGAATAGTTTTGAAAGCATTCTATGGAGAAATCACTCTCGGGCGTCTCGTTAGCCATTTTATGTTTATTTACACATATGAAACAATAGTATGTAAATCGATTTACAATCTATGTAAGCCAGAAACGTCAACAATAGGAACATTGACAATGACAATAGTTATTGTCAAAATCAAATTGACAATTTGTCAAAATTTTGCGTTCCATTTCACGCATGTTACATGATATGGTTCATGTCACGGTATTTATTTTGCCTGAATGTGCATTTTAAGATCATTTTGATCAAGGAAGGCAGCTAGTTATCAGAAATCTATTTTGTGATTCTTCGTATTTAGTCTTTGACTAATGCAGAATGCTACCATCAGGGACAATGAATCTTTCCACATATTCACCATCTAAGATGATCAAATTCAACATTTCGATAAAATTTTGGTTTTCCTATTTTTGGTGCTAGTGCTACAACCAAAAATTACAGAACCAATGTGCTGTATGCTTGCAAACCTTTTTGGTTTGTATAATTATTATAAATTTTAATTATAGTTCAGTACAAAAGTGCCCACCACAGATTAATAGTTATGTACTACGTACACGTACTGGTGCCCACTTTTCGAATTTATTTTTCGTGATAAGTTTCAACAGTTAGGGCCAAAGATCACTGTCAATCCTCAAAAATATATTGTTTTAATTTTTTTTCAGCGTGTTTCGAAACTTAACAACGAGCTACCCCAGCTCATAGTTTAGATTTCCATTGTGATTATGAAATCATGAATTACCTAATTAGGAAACAGAATAATCAATAAAAAATGCTCATGCAATTCAATACAATAAATAAAATTTTATTGTTTTAAACACCATTAAGGGTTCACTTGGCCTAAACCTTGTACTTCAAGATGAAATGGAACACCAATATCGTCTTCAACACTGCGGCGGAAAATTCTCTTTGAGGCGTTACTGTTTTTTTTTGCGATAGCCTTCACAATTTTCTGTTTCTGCTTTGCAGTCATAGGTAGTAAATGTTTAAGAGCCTGAGTGGGTTGTTGCTCTTCATCTTGTCTCAAATTACTTTTCGTAATTACCTCGTCAAGAAGCCATTTAGGTACGTAAACATTATTATTATTTTCGTTGTGCGATATTATCTTTGATTCTTCATCTACTGATGAAATATCTTTGTTACTAACGCGAACTTTATTAGATTTCCCGTGTGCGTTCTTCAATAGTTCCTGTAATTGATTTGTAAGATCAATTTCTGATTTAGTTAAATCAACAACAATAGTATTGATTGGCTTAGAATCTGAATCGAAGCCATTGTGACTGTTAACCGACTCTACAGAATCGTCGTTTCCATTTTCAAGAACATTTGGATAACCAACATTTTCTATTAATCTTACATTACTAAGTGGTTCTTTTTTATTGCGGTTGTTAGCATTTGAACTTCCAAGGGAATTCTGTAAACCAGCCATATCGAGAACTATTGCATCTAATTCATCATTGATTTTATATCTGTGAGCGTTGCTTTTAATTTGTTGGTCAATATATGCATCAGTATTGGATAGGTGTCGTTCGCGATCAGCTCGCATAATATTCTTGATGTAATCAGTATCGTCATCATCATCATCATCATCATCTCTGTTTCTGTTATCATTGTTATCATCGTCATTATCGTCTCGTCCGTAACTACATCTATCTCCAATGCAAACTCTAACATTATCGTTGCTTCTATCGTTATTGTGGTCATCGCTTCTACCATGACATCCACCTCTACAGTCATCATCATCATCTCGATTATCGTTACTTGTTCGACCTGCATTGCGGCTGACGTCCACATTTCTATCAAGGTCTTTTAATAATTCTAGAATTGGAGAAAGATCATTTAAATTATTTTCAGAGTTCTTATCTTTATCGTCTCGGTTATCTCCACTGTAGCCACATCTATCTCCAATGCAAAGTCTAACATTATTATTATCATCACTTCTTTCACATCTACCACCTCCACAGTCATCATCTCGATCATTGTTACTTGATCGCACCGATTTACTGTCAGCTCGCACATTTTTATCAAGATCTTTTAATAAATCTACAATTGGGCTGAGATTATTCGATTTCTTTTCAGAGTTTTTGTCATTGCTATTATTGTCATCGATTCTACTGCATCTACCTCCACAATCATCATCACGATTATCGTTACTTGATCGACTTAATTTGCCCACATCGAAGTCTTTCAATAGTTCTAGAAGTTCAGCAACACTATTCTTTTCAACTGAATTTTTAGTTTTTAATCCCAATACACTTTCAGCATCATCATAGTTATTATCACTTGGATTGCTATTTTTTTTCTTGTAGATAAGATTAAGGTTTTGTATATTAGTTAGACTTGGGTTTTTGTGGATACTAGTGTGTTTGTGCGACCCATGTAGTGCATCATGGTGATGCCTCACATCTCCACGAGAATTTTTCGCTTCATTATGAGAACTCCTCACTTCATTGAGATGATGATCATCGTGAGGGGAGATACGTGCTTGATCTTCATGGTGGGTTTGTGGACCATCTTCGTGATGACTAAATTCTATATCAAATTTACCGTTACTATATAGAGTCTTGAGTAAATTTTGTAGTTCATTTTCGTCAGCAACGATGACAGAAGATTCATCTTTAGCTGGTTTACAAGTCGTTAGTGCTATCAATCCAATTAGTATAAGAGAGATCTTGCAGTCCATGTTTCTCCACCATGCCATGTATCACACTCAGAATAATAATTACAATGTCTTCATTTTTAAGTTTTCTTGTAGCGGAATGTTATAATTGATTAGAAAACTAGTTTCACGGAACGCTATCGTTTTCTAATTAGCGTGATATTGCAAAATATGTGGAAGGTACTACAGCCAACTCTGATTACTCTCTTGTATAAATTATGCACGGTACCATTTGATACAGTATCACTACATAGTATAAAATAAAGTCGCGTTTTCTGTCCCTATTTTTCTTGTCCCTTTGTATGCTTAAATCTTCAAAACTATGCAACGGATTTTGATGCGGTTTGTTTTAATAGATAGAATGGTTAAAGAGGAAGGTTTATATGTATATAACATCATCCTACAACAAACAGGTGCGGAGCAGGAATGAAAAATGTTGCAAAAACGGGGTGACGCAGACGAAGTTGCGCTGGTCTGCTAGTACCTATAATATATGTTTATGGTATATTTAACTTTTGTGTAACTTTTTACTCTTAGGAATGGAGAGGCAGAGGTCGAAGAATGATCTCCGTCCTCCAAGAGGGCGGGCCTGAGGGTGACGGGTGGAGCCGCCTTTTAGAGAGAAGAGAGTGTCTGCGGGGTGCGATGTTGGCTACTATGTCATCTCCTCCAACTAATTACCCAAAGACGGCGTGCGTTTTAGTCGGTTCGAGTCCGACATAACCTCCATGGAGCATATCCGTGGGTATTATTAGCACGATAAAAAAATAGGAATGAAAAGGGACATGAGGCAGATCCATGTAGGTATTTTTCTGTGCTTGTGTTTGTCTAAGAAACGTATTTTTAAAATGTATGCATTTTTTAATACGTTACGTCAATTTGACTTCACCTCGCCTGATGGTAAGCTGATGGCAGTCTCAGAAAAGATGGACGTTACAGGCAATGTCACAATGGAGTAATTCAGCTTGACGGCCTAATCAGATACTATTTCACATCCCGCTTAAAGGACCCGGCACTGTATATATATAAACCATCTGGCGGGGTGAAGTCAAACTGACGTGCCGCAAATATAAAAAAGAGAGTCATGGGGCATTTGATAGTCTAGGTACAGATGAGTTTTTATAATTACGATCATTGATTAATGGTAGATACATTTTTAAATTAATGTGTTTGATGCACATTATCTCCTCAATTATTGCTTTTGATGCACCATGTAATACAATTTCGACATGCACGTGAGTTACATTGATATAAAAAAACGGTCAAGTGCGAGTCTGACTTGCGCATGAACAGTTCCGCATGGTTTTACCCACCCTTTTTTATTGTATACGCTAAATTCCCACAGATACCACCTCCCGCTGAAACCGGTGGAGGTGATTATGTCGGACTCGAACCGACTAAAACGCACGCCGTTTATGAGGCTTTGATTGCCGGAGGTGAGATTATACAAGACATATCTCTCGCACCCCGGCAGACCCGGGGACTTCTCTACGAGATGACCCCCGTCTAGTGTAGGAACTACGGTGTCCCCATCTAGTACCCGTCTATGGGGAGGCGCACTTTGCACCGCCGGAGTGTTGTGAAAATTGCTTCCGACCCTATGGTCGCAAGTCAATAAGTCAAATGATATCAAATTTGAGGGAAACAGTTTGGGGTTGCAACTTCATATCGGGTATAGGGTATTGCTATGCTTTTCCAGTTTTTTTTTAGTCTGCAACATTTTCGGTTAGGAATTTATTTTCGGCATACCCATTTTCTAACAAAGTGCCGGATTGGCGATAATAGCCTCGCCCCCTATTACGTGGGATCGAAAATTATAGTTGACGAAATGTGGGTGTATAATACACTTCCGGCTACCCCTTCAGAGATTACGGGCATGAGCATAATATGTAATGTATGTCCTCATAAAAAAATATTAGATTCCTTCTAGGTTTGATAGGTCAGAATATTCCCCCTATTGTATTGAAATGCTAACATCCGGGTTTGTCGCCTATTACGACCTCCTTCGGATGAGATGGAGGTATAGTACTATTCTAATGGAAACTAGGATTTATTTACACGCTAGCTGACCCGCGCAACTTCGTCTACGTCACCCTGTTGTTGCAACATTTTTCATTCCTGCTCCGCACCGGTCGTAGCATGATTTTATATACATATAAACCTTCCTCTTTAACCATTCTATCTATTAAAAAAACCCGCATCAAAATCCGTTGTGTAGTTTTGAAGATTGAAGCATACAAAGGGACATAAGGACAGAGAACGCGACTTCGTTTTATACTATGTAGTGATTAAAACAAAAACATTAATGTAAAGGCACTTTCATATAACCATCAACTTCCATTACAAATGGCGCCGCATAATGTAACAGTACATCTTCCTCGTTATTTGAACCGCCTGTCCTCCTCCCAGTCTCCTGACTCCCATGTAAGTGCTTAACATACTCCATCATTCTCCTCCCACTCCTCTCACTAGCCCTCAAGTTAGCAGCGTTCATAAAATGCTTCAGATTTTGCTCATACTCTTGCGCTGTTCCTCCCTCATTACTGTTCATTTTATCGTGATATGCAAAATCACTATCTAACCTTCTACCTGACTTCCTAACCCTATCACTGCTTAGATATTCTAGAACACCGTTTCCTTCTTCTTCACTTTTCATGTTTCTTCTGTTATCATCATTTAATTCATCTTCTTCATTTTCTCTTGCTCGTGCGATTTGTTGATTGAATATCTTGTTTGTGTCGTGTATCATTGATGTTATGTCGAATCTGTCGTTGGCTGCGCCGAATCTGACGTCTGGTAGGATTCCGTCAGCAGCGAATTGGGTGTATACTTCTTTAGTTGCTGCTATTAGGCAGATAATGATTAGATTCGTTGTCTGAAACAGTCAATGTCTTAGTAAGTCAAATTGACGTGCCATAAATTAAAAAAAACCGCCACCAGGCGATCAATGGTTTCATTTAAGCTCAGCTATGCCCCCTAAAATCCAACTACACGTCCTGATCGTCTACCTGATCTCGTGGGGGGTGGACACACGGAAAAAAATTTACTGGCGTGGCTAACGTGGCTCTGGAAGACTTTTTTTCAAACTTGAAACTTGACATTGGCGTCTTGCCATTAATTTTATAAGACGTTTACATTTACTACAGACTGGCAAAATTGCGGCTATTCTGCTGCAGAAGCCATTTTAAGAAAATAAGATGAAGAAGAAGCTCAGCTATCACGCAGCTGAATACGCGACCGACACGCTCTTCTGACACGGTCACGGTAAAATGTTACGTAAATGTAGACGCGGCATTATGACTCGGCAGTTGCTCCTAGTTAAATATATAATACGAATAAATATTTACTTACCATTTTCAATACTGTTGTCAACACATTTTGACAATAACTATGATGACGTCGGAAAAATGTGATTTATCCAATTAATAACATTTCAATTTTATGCTCCAAGTTTCAATTAACTTTTTAATAACTTTGCATCGAAATACGAATACTAGGTAGTCGGTACAGACAACAGACAAATTGATAGATGGTTGCAAACGAAACCTATTCTCTATCAAAACCAAATATAATTTGGACAAAATAAATGCTGCAATGATATTAATATAAAACATAAGGGAAGCCCTCCCGAAGCCAGAGACACCTGGGTCAAAGAAGAATCAAAGAAACAATTTCGTTAATTCAGTTTAGGCACATAAAGAGCACTTATGAATGTCAAAGTTTTACAATTACAGTTAAGTTAAGTGGCAGGTCAGCCAAATCCTGAGGAATTTTATTATTTAGTTTTATACATTTGCCCACTAACGAATTTATACATTTACCCACAAACGAATTACTAACTTTATAAAGCCTTACACTACATATTGCCATAAAAAATACGAGGTGGCAATTTTTAGTTAATTTTTAATCTTAATTCTTTATTGCACACACAAAGTACGGCGATCATACATAACAACAAACGATTATTTCATAAAAAAACGTCACTGCAAAAAAATGGCACCATAATGCGAGTTGATGATTTTTCATGATGGTTTTGAACGGAAAAGGTATATCACCACCTCATCTCACTCAAAACGGGCCTTAACAGGCGACAAAAAAATACGCAGACGATATCATTGAGAGAGCGTTAGGCTTTTTTTTATTTATGGCACGTCAATTTAACTTCACCTCGCCTGTTGTGTGCTCGTTAAGCTGAAGGCAAAGTCTCATGAAATAGCTAGCGTGGAAACAGTTGGCCAAAGTCTCCCAATGCGATGATTCAGTCTATTGTCAACCCCTTTTCTATGAATGAAGGCTATTGGGGTGTTCCTGTCAGAAATACTGAATACCTGGCAGTAATTTGGATACAAAAAAGCCCGCTGAGTTTCTTGGCGAAGTCTTCTCAGGCCGGGGCCGCGTTTCGAACTGGTGCGACATTGATGTTTTGAAAGTGTCATTTCACAGAATACTTAAATGAATTTTTAATTTAGAGTTTTTGAACCCTCAGTGCGCGAGTTTATTTTTCTCTTACTATACAGCTCAGTTATCTAAAATAAGTCTTTTTCTTTCTTCTTAATAACTGAATTGCCAAAACGATTCGTGCCACTAAACTGTTATCAAATCAAAACGACTAATTCCTACTTTACCCACACGAACACGCACTAGATTCATTCAGCCATTACATTTTTCTGTGCCAGATCAGCATGGGAATCAGCGAGGCTGGCAATAAAACATGAATGCTGTGTAATTATAACGCCATCAAGCGGGCACGCGCGCCACCCGGCGCGGACGTGACGTCACGGAGCGCCGCCATTTGCATTTTTTCCCGCCAACCGCGGTTTGTGGCGCGTTAGTGTTAAGCTTTGACGTTATTTAGGTAATCTGTGGTTATAGGTTTTTGTTTTTATTGTTTGATAAAATATATTTATTATAGATGGTTTTAATTGGGCGAATATATTCGATATTGCGTGCAGAATAAGTAAGTTTAAGTGACAGTGGGCTGGCCCGCTGGCCTTATCTGACGAAGGACCGATGGTCATTGGAGCAAACGAGTCGAGTGGAGATCGTGGTTTGTAAAATGAGGGTGTTAATTTACCTCTGCCTACCCCGGCAGGAAATAGACGTATATATAATGTAATGTCTTTGAAAAAGTTGCCTATGACTTGCGGGAGCGGGATCAGGATTATACACGGACAGAGCCGACGGTTGAAACTGGCTTCCAGTAAGATATATTCTGAGGGTCTTAACAGGAAATTCTCGGACACGGCAGAAAGGGTTCAGAGAAGACTCTGGGGTCGCACAGCCCGCGATGACAGACTCGGGCGTCGGAGGTCGCAGAATGACCTCAGTCCTCTACGAGTGCGGGTCTAGTGGTGACAGGTGGAGCCACCTGTCGCCTTAACAGAAGAACGCCGCGGCGGCGGCGCAAAGTGTGTCTCCCAATACCTGGCGGCTAGATGGGGACATTGTGGTCCTAACACCCGATGAGGTGTTAGGACCACAATGTCCCCAAAAAACCTACCCAAGGACAGCTGTGGAATGAACTCCGTGCCGTGGTTTTCCCAAGCGACTGCAATATGGGGTTCTTCAAGAAGGGCATTAGAATGTTTCTACAGGGTAGGCAGTACGTGTGTGACGCCTCTGGTGTTGCAAACGTCCATAGGCCACGGTGACTGCTTCCCATCAGGTAGGCCGACGTGTGCTTGTCTGCCACCTAAGTGGTATAAAAAAACGTGCGTTTTAGTCGGTTTGAGTCCGACATAACCCCCCAAACCAGCTCTGGCGGAAGAGTATCCTTAGGAAATTTTCGTACGATAAAAAATAGGTATCAGTTCTCTGTTAGGTGGGTACCTACGTACCTACGTGGGACTCTAACAGCTGGCCAATCGTTTGCCAACCCCTACTTCATAATATATTCAATATGTAGCATATTTCCGTGAAATGTAGTGTTTTGTTAGTAATTACTTATAATCATTACTTATGGAATGTATTCTGATTCACGCAAAGCTTAAACTTCTGAGTCTGTCTGTTTATTTGTCTTTCTGTTCGTACTTTTTCTATGGGCTCGAAGCAATAAATCTTGAAATTCTATACCGGCGCAAGTGTTTCCTTCTTCCTACAGTCCCGGGTCCTTTAAGTGGGGCGTGAAAAAACAGGCCGTCAAGCTGAGCGCCACCATTGTAGCACTGTACGTGTTTGTAATGGTGATCCTCTTTTATGAGACTTTGCCTTCAGCTTGACATCAGGCGAAGTGAAGTCAAATTGACGAGCCATAAATAAAAAAAATATGATTTTGATAGTTAGGTCATTAACTAAGCGGAAATTGTACAGCAGTTGAACTTGAACGCTCTACCTCTACCCTTCATGAATGAGCTCCGTCCTCCATGAGTGCACCTGTCACCCTAGCAGAAGCAGGTCACGGCAGCGGCCTTAAATGCGCCTCCCCATATCCAGGGCCTAGATGGGAACACCATGGGGAAAGGGGGTAATTTCAAAGTGATGTTTCCGGGTCTGCCGGGATGCGAGAGATAGGTATGTGTTGTATAATCTCACCGGCATTCAAAGACCCATGGACGGCGTGCGAGATTAAGAGTAGTCGGTTCTAGTCCCACATAATCACTTCCACTGATTTTGGTGGAGACGGTATCCGTAAGCATTTTGCGCACGAAAAAAAGTACGTCAAATATGAAGTTTTAGCAAAATTCTAAATTACGTTGTCTGATTTCAATAACCAAACGATCCAGTGATTCTTTTCTTTCCTGCCCCATTAAGTCTTCGAATTCTTTGCATAGGCGTGTGGTGGTGGAATCGTTGGAACAAAACGCTTGTCAGTCATTCACTCTCTGAGCCTATTACCAACTCAGTTGGGGTCGGCTTTTAAGTCTAACTAAGATGCGGTTGGACTTCGATATTTTTCGTGAAGCTACTGCCATCGGACCTCCACAACCAAATTGGTGATATCAAAGTTCTGTAGTTAGGGTCGGACTTTTGAGGGCTCCAACTACCCGTATCGACTACCATAGATGTTCGTATGGCAACCAGGACCAACGGCTTAACGTGCTCTCCGAGGCACGACCAGACCAGTGACCATATTCAAGCATACAAATATTTGCACTGAGCGGGGATCGAACCCGCGTCAGTCACATTCACTAAACCACGCCACAGAAGCTGTCAGTAAGAAATAAAAAACTTGTAAGTTAAAAATAAAAAAATGAAAAGCGTAGCTTAACGCTACGGCGTAGACGTGCTACGATATAATGTAATTGAATTAATTGTGTTTATTCTGCCTGTATATCAATTATTATTAAATTTATTAAATTTATAAATATTTTAGGCTGCATTTGCACGGTAGTGTTGATAGCGTGACATTGTAGATAAGATGCAGGACAATCGCCTTCGCTGTTTTGGTCAAACTGCCAAGCTGCAAAGGTAATAAATGTGTGGCAATAATATAATTTGAGTTTGAATTGTCAAAGAACTTTTCAAGCCTACTGTATATACATTACATTAAAAACCCGATCGAATTGAGAAACTCCTCCTATTTTAAAGTCGGTTAAAAAAATCATCAAGCTGTTCGAAAATAACTACGGTCATTAATTTTTCATAGCACCATTACTATCGAACCATAGATAACGGTAAATAGTACTTATAAAATGAATACTTTATGAACGGTGATGACTGATTCATATCACTGAGCATAGACACACCTTTTTTATGATTTCTGTTATAATTGGTCTTTTTTTATTTATGGCAAGTCAATTTAACTTCACCCCGCCTAATGGTAAGCTGAAGGCGAAGTCTCATGAAAGAGGGTCATCATTACAAACACGTACAGTGCTACAATGGTGCCGCTCAGCTTGACGGCCTCATCAGATGCTTTTTTCACGCCCCGCTTAAAGGACCCGGGACTGTAGGAAGAAGGAAATACGTGCGCCGGCAAGGAATTTCAAGACTTAATGGTGCGGCAGAGTAAAGACTCACCGAACCGCTTGGTTCTTGATGGAATATTCCGCACCGTATGCGGGTGACATCTAAGCCCTGCACGTGTTGTCCTGTGTAGGAAAGGAGAGGGTGGGATTAATCAGAAGAGCTCATCAGAGCATTCACCATTATAGAGACGGTAAAATACTGCTAAGGATGTAACATCTCTGCGCATCTGCAGAGGCTCAAGGGTATTCCTGACCTCAGGATTCCCAATAATACGGACCGCCCGTCGCTGCAACCTGTCCAGAGCATTTAGTAAGTATTTTGCGGAGCCAGAGACGTATGCTTCTTCTGTAAATAACTACATAAAACAATTTAGAGGAGTTAGGACACGATGGTATATCCGTCCCAATCGAGCAGTCCGACTAGGGAAGTACCTCCACCCTACAGAATATCTCCGTTTAATAACCTTGTGTTGTGTTTTCGGTGGTGAGAATGGTAGCCAGAGCTCACTAGAGAGGTTTTGTGTTGTCATTGGGAAAACCAAACTAGGCTTATTACATCTTTTGCGCTGACGACACAGATGTCTCTATTCTTACAGGGGTTGGGACACGAGTGTTATTCCTCTGGTGTTACGCTCGCCCATAGGCCACGGCAACCACTTACCATCAGGTGGGCCGCAATGTATGAAAAAAAATATTGGAGATTGGTGCCCTAAAAAGTCCAAATATCGACTTTTTTATACCACTCGGGTGGTAGAAATGCACTTTATGTTATGACCATAGTAATTCATTGATGAGTTGAAATATTGAGGTGTTGGGCTTCGTCATCTTGGTCATGAATGCGGGTATGCGGTTACCAGCACTCAATTTCCTGTGTGCGGGTCCCGATGTCAATGAACACAATTCGTTGATGCAGGCCTGTTTTATATGCGTGCAATCGTTGAGGTTAGTATGCGGGTTTTTGTTCGAATAGGTATTTATTACAATATCGAGGTAATGTATGGATTAAATTAATTAATTGTATGGATTGGAGCGACGGGTGAAAGAAAACTGCATTTAGCGGAGATGCGTAAGATGTATATATATGTGGTGTGACAAGAATTGACTGAGTGAGGGAGGGAGTGACTGAGGAAATGACATCGTATAGGAATGTGTGAGGAGAATGAAATATTTACCTAATCCCACAGTTTAAGCAATCAATACTTTATCTGTAATATTTATCCTTTATGGAACTTTTTGTTAAAACTTATAACAAAGAAATTTATATACAAAAGTCTAAATAAAAACCAACTAACATGTTATAGAAAGAAACAGTATTATATAATGGATAATATAAGTCTGGTAACCATCTGTGCCAATAGTTGCTAAGCGGGCACGTGCGTCGCACACAGCGCCAGGACAGCAACTGAGCAAATTAGTAAATAATATTTGAATTTGGAATAATATTCGATTTGCGACAGCTGGACAGTAACCAAGACTGTGTTGCCTGTGCCTATTGTTATTTTAATGAAGAAAAATAGTAACCTTTTTGCAGGACGCTGGCTTGACCCCTTCAATTCGGTGCAAAGATGGTCTCTGAGGATCGTTGAAACTCCCATTCTCTCAGGCGGTGTGGAACCTGTCGGCCTCAGGAGGACTTTGCTAATGTGATGAATTGAAAACGCGAATAATTGGGAATGTGGTTTTTTTTTATACTACTTAGGTGTCAGACAAGCACACGGCCCACCTGATGGAAAGCGGCCACCGTGGCCTATGTACGTGTGCAACACTAAGGGTGTCACACACGCGCTGCCCACCCTGAAGGAAAAGGGGGAGAGCTGGGAAGGGGTGGGGAGGCTAGGAAGGGGAGTGGAAGGAGGGGTACAGTGAGCTCTGGCTACCCTACTTACCGGCGGGAACACAACACGATGGTTATTATGACCGCGGTCTTCTGTAGGGCGGAGGTACTTCCCCAGTTGGACGTTTGAGCTCATTTCGGACGGGAGATACCGTCGTGTCCTACCTCCGTTAATATAAGCATGTGAATAATCGGAAATGTGATGATCTGGAAATGTACAAAATTGAGAAAGTAGACATCTGGTAATGTGCAAAATTTACCATGTTCAAAATTGGGAAGTAAACAGCTGGGAACAAAGGGCTGTATGTGTTTTACCGCCTGTAGAATGACTTGTATTCAGACTAAGACGAAATGTTCGATACAATTCCTACAGCTTCATTCTATCACTGCACCGTTCGCCATAAGCAGGAATTTTATCCTCACATATGTCGATAGAAAACAATGCGCACTGTACAGTACGAACGAAACTTAATCTAATGTTTTCTGCGATGGCGCCAAAAATCTCATTTATTAGGCTTTCAATCACAGTAGGTATCACAACTTCAATTAATAAAAATGTCACACATTATACTTAAACGTAACTCATATATATATTTTTAGTAATTTTCAACAACAACAGTCCACAAAATTATCCTTAGCCGGCGCTAACGTGAAAAACATAAGCCGCGTTTACCGCCCAACAGCTCAACAGTTTTCGTTGAAAAAAAAAGCGTTTTCCTACAAATGGCGCTTAGACGCAGGCGTTCCCGCCCTCAGTGCCCGAGCAACCGCGGAACGGAACGCACGTATCCCTACCGCTCGTTTCAAAACACGCAGACAGATCGCGACATAGAAAAAAAATTTAACCAAAGTTTAATATTTCAGTTATTTTATTCATAAATATTTTTTCGCTGATTTGTTTATTTCGTGAACATTTTGGTTTTAATGTAAATGTGATTTATTACAATAGTGCGTGTTACTGTGGAAGACTGCAATAAAAAGTCGTGGAAAGCTGTTGGCTGTCAGCTGTCAAAAACCCTGCTGAGGTGAGCGATGAAACATAATTTATTACACAGATTATAAATTATAGTTATATTGTATGATATTTTGTTTTTATATTATTAGTTTATTTTTCGTTTGTGTAACATAACATTAGAATTGAACAGTAATAATATTGGTAAATTAATTTCTTTAACGTGAGAACGGTGCCTCTATTTTTTTTTAGAAGTTAAGGTTTTTGATATTTTATCTAAGAAGGTAGGTATGTACTATCTAGCTCGCCGTGGGTTTACCTGGGGCATAGTTCAAACTCCAATATTAGTCCTATAAACAACAATTATTAATTATTACATACTAGCTGATGCCCACGGCTTCGCCCGCGTGGAATTTTGTTCCCGTTCCCGCAACCCTTGGGAACCTTTTCCCGGGATAAAAAGTAGCCTATGTGTTATTCCAGGTTCTAATCTACCCCTGTACCAAATTTCAACCAAATCAGTCCAGCCGTTTATGCGTGAAAGAGGAACAAACATCCATCCATCCAAACAAACTTTCGCCTTTATAATATTAGTAGGATTAATATGCCAGACTCTATTAATTTTCAAATAATATAATGGAATCTATCGAATTTATTGACATTTAACATTACTGCTCCGCTCTCTTGAGTAGTAGCGTAACCCGCTATATCTCAATAAACGGAATATTCAATACAAAAATATCTTCTTACTAGTATACTTCCTGATATTTTCTCATTCAACCAACCGTTTTCGTTGTCGGACTCGAACCGACCAAAATGCACGCCGTCCTTGGATCTTCAGTTGCCGGAAGTGAGATAGTAGAGAACATATCCCCCGCACCGTGGTAGAATCTTTCGAGATGACCCCTTTTTTTATACTACGTAGGTGGCAGACAAGCACACGGCCCACCTGATGGAAAGCGGCCACCGTGGCCTATGAACGTGTGCAACACAAGGGGTGTCACACACGCGCTGCCCACCCTGAAGGGAAAGGGGGAGAGCTGGGAACGGGTGGGGAGGCTAGGAAGGGGAGGGGAAGGAGGGGTATAGTGAGCTCTGGCTACCCTACTTACCGGCGGGAACACAACACGATGGTTATTATGACCGCGGTCTTCTGTAGGGCGGAGGTATTTCCCCAGTTGGACAGCTCATTTCGGACGGGAGATACCGTCGTGTCCTACCTCCGCCCTTTGGGTATAGGGACCACGGTATCCCCGTCTAGCCCCCGGGTATGGGGTCACTTTGCGCCACCGCCATGGCCTGCTTCTGCTAGGGTGACAGGCGGCTCCCATCGCGCTCATGGACCTCTGACCTCCGAGTCGCCTCCGCTTATCATAGGCTGTGCGGTTCCAAAGTTTTTTTTATGGCACGTCAATTTGACTTCACCTCGCCTGATGTTAAGCTGAAGGCAAAGTCTCATGAAAGAGGGTCATCATTGCAAACACGTTCAGTGTTACAATGGTGGCGCTCAGTTTGACGGCCTCATCAGATGCTTTTTCACACCCCGCTTAAAGGACCCGGGACTGTAGGAACTCTTCTTTGAACCCGTTCTGCCGACTCCTTCTTGAGGATTACTTACTCGCAGAAGGAGAAGGCGGCGAGGCAACGGTCAAGCTGGCTCGGAAGGAAACCTTCAAACGGTTTGTCTAGCAGACAGAAGTTAATGATAGTCTTGTTATGTTTTGATTTAGACTCGTTTTAAATTATATTTTCCGGTGGTTACAGTTTAACAACATCCGTTCGAACAATGTGTCTTATATTATTTATTATAACGGACATTTATAAATTATTACAACACGAACTATTTTAGATATACCCTACATATTATTTGCGAACACAAAACCGCGGTAGCCTAGTGGTATGGGTAATGGACTGCTGAGACGAGGTCTCGAGTTCGATCCCAGCTTACCATGGCATACACCAATGACTTTTCGATGCTTTTCGAAGTTATGTGTGTATTTATCGCGGCGTGCGTTTTGGTCGGGTCGAGTCCGACATAATCACCTCCATCGGCTTTGGTGGAGGTGGTATCCGTGGGGATTTTGCGCACGATAAAAAAAAAAAAAAAAAAGGTTTATGGCAATAGGCTCGCTACCTATTACATATAAACTGTCGAAATGTGGGTGCTAGCACCTCTGCCTAACCCGTCGGGGATAAAGGCGTGAGCTCATGTTATGTTATGTTATTATTTGCGAAATCGGGGATTGTTTGCTTAGCAAGATATTCCGGATAAAATTCGAACAGTAAACGCAATTATGTTGATAAATATCAAAATAATATTTATCACTTCAATTTATAGAAACACTTCTTCTTCTTACGATCTTAAAAATGCATTAGCTGTCAGGGTAGTGGACTATTATTTTGGGGTTGTCAACATCTGGAATTAAGGTCCTTTTTATGTGAACTTCACCTAGATCCCTTCTTATCATGCAACGGGGTGTAATCAAATGGCAGGCCGTAAAAAATACATAAACATATATTTAAAAAACATAAGAGCTGGTTGTGCTTATGCGGCTAAGCACGTAATAAATTTCCTTGCGATACACCGCATAGCAAGGAATCGGGTCGAATTTTTTTTTCCAAATTAATTGAGATGCAACAATTTCGGTTAGGAATTTGTGTCATACTTACACAATTTTTAACAAGGGCTCGATTGGCGGTAAATTGCTCGTCCCCTATTACGAGGGACGGAAAATCATAGTTGACGAAATGTGGGTGCTTAATACCTACACCTCTGACCCCTTCGGGAATTACGTGTGTCTATGTATGTATGATTCCAAAAATCAAATCCAAATAATTATAAGTACAATGTAACTACAATTAGTATTAAATATAATTTGTTTTTCCTCATGGCGCCTGCGTGAGGGACCAGCTGCGAGGGCCAATATGGAGGTGATTAGTCATTCACTAGCTCGCCCCGCTGCTTGCACCTCTTTGTAATTCTATGGGTTCCTATAGATAGATCCATATAGCTATCCTTAGAGAGGACCAAAGTGTGCGAGTGACATACAAACATAACATAAACTCACGCCTTTATCGCCGAAGGGGTAGGCAGAGGTGCTAGCACCCACATTTCGCCAGTTTATGTTTTAGGTCCCAATGTAATAGGTGGCGAAGCCTATTGCCATTAACCGGGCACTTATAAACCTGCGATAAATACACACATAACTTCGAAAAGCATCGAAATGTCATTGGTGTGTGCCATGGTAAAACCTGGGATCAAACCCGAGACCTCGTGTCAGCAGCCCATTACCTATACCACTAGGCTACCGCGGTAAACCACTACCATTCAAATTACGACTGTTAAAAATTAAAAAACCTTTAAAAAATATTTTCGGATCCAAGCCGTTCAGCTTTATTTTGGAGTAATCGTAAAATAACTTCTCTAGACGATTGTATAATTATATTAACACAAGAGAAGCTGCGGGTAGAATCTAACAGATACATAACACGTTTACCAATCACCCAGTGTGAGTAAGGGGACCACAATGCGGGCTAGGTGAACCCAATGTGGGCGCACCGATGAGCGTGGGGCGTTATGCGGGCGCTAAGCGTGATTGAAAGACCGTCTGCTAATATTGAGACGATATGAACAGTAGCCTTAGCACGAAATACTATCGAATTCGTAATGTAAAGGTATCGACAGAACGGAGCATTGCGATTGGCGGGCTACACACGCACACAGGTTCAGAAGAGGCAGACTGCCAATCATAATGCTCCGTTTTCTGAGACCTTTACATTACGAATTCGATAGGAGTTCATGCTAGTGCTACAGTAGTTTTGTATATAAAGTATGTCTTTGAAAGGGTAAGAAACGTGTTATAACTAACATGTCACTACTATGTTTCGGTAACAATGCTATGGAGTTTCATCCCGCGCACGCTCAAGCTGTGGAATGAGCTCCCTGCCGTGGTTTTCCCAAGTGACTACAATATGGGGTTCTTCAAGAAGGGCATTAGAAGGTTTCTACAAGGTAGGCAGCACGTGTGTGACGCCTCTGGTGTTGCAAAAGTCCATAGGCCACGGTGACCGCTTCCCATCAGGTGAGCCGTGTGCCATTCTGCCAGTTAAGTGGTATAAAAAAAAAAAAAAAAAAATTTTGTTTGTTTGAACGCGCTAATCGGGTGAATGAACTGTTCGATTTGAATCATTCTTTTTGCATTTGATAGCACAGGTCTTGGGGAGTGTTACAAAGTTATTTTTGGGTGACGACCAACAAGATCATCGCTAATATACTGGAGCGAGAAGTAATCTTATGTACAAAATAAGACGTAGGCATATACAAAATTCCACTAGGTACCTCAAAGAGGGTATCAGAAATTTTTTTATTATTTAGGACACGTCAATTTAACTTCACCCCGTTTGATGGTAAGCTGAAGGCAAAGTCTAAAGAGGGTCACCATTTCAAACACGTTCATTGCTACAATGGTGGCGCTCAGCTTGACGGCCTCATCAGATGCTTTTTCACGCCCCGCTTAAAGGACCCGGGACTGTAGGAAGAAGGTGACACGTGAGCTAATAAGGAATTCGGCACTACCGTACCACTGTTAGATTAACAGTTCGAACGTGTAATCTTTTAATCGTAAATCAAATACTTTAGCCACTGAACCACTCACACAAAGTCAACGACACGACAACTAATTGAAAAAGAAAAAATACCGTCATCCGAATACCAAATACCAATATCCATCCGCCCAAAACTTCAATTAAACGCCCCCCCATCGTAAAGGCGGTGGTACATCCAGCTCTCGCATCTGTGTCAACAATAACTACGCGCCAGCTGCGGCGCAGGTGTGGCACCGGCTTTACGTATAAATTGTAACAGGGAAATTCCAATAACGGGGTTGGGAGATTTAGTGTTCACGACACCCCTTGATGGATCGGCCCGCGAATTTGCACCGAGCTGGGACTATCCACAATTTGGGGAAAAAATATTTTGTAAGTATAAGTTTATTTTCTTATCATGGGCACCTTTGCGTAGGGAACGATACAGGGTAGGTTTTATTCGATACGACATAATTATGAATTTACTCTGTATATTTGAAACGTGTATAAAAATTATTGACATGGTCATTTATATATTTACTGTTAAATATTTCGGGATATTTAATTAAACATGGTAAAAATTCCGAATGAAAACGTGTGTAAAAAACATTTTTTGACCAATTAAAACTTCGAGATTAAGTTTTGTGTTTCCCAATTTTTTATTGCGATATATTTTCTAATCGCAAGAACTTTCTGCATTAATTAATCAATTAGCCTATCGCAGTTTCCTCTGCTAAAATATATGAATGACATTAGTAAAATCGTTCTTAATTAACACAGTTGTAATAAAAGGGGGCTCTTAGTCAATAAATGTCATCATATACTTATAGATACGGTATAGAAGCAGGCGTTACATGGCGGGAATTCGTTACGAAAAGATATCTATTCCCTCATATTTTTATATATGTATAGATTATACCTTTTCGGCTCACAGAAACTTATTCTTGAATAACAGGGTATGTGCCCGCTACCAGTGTTATGTCAGACTTTTATTCTAACTCGGTTCCACATTGTATCCTGGGTCATTCCAATTCCATAGGTTTTTTTCTTATTGTGTACAATAAATAGCCGTAGTTATGTATCTATCTAGCAATCTACATCAAGATCCGTTCAGTCGTTATGACATGACATAACCCAGTAACTATAGCAAAGTACATCCTAATTATCGCAATTTGGTCTCACAACCAATAAAGATGTAAAAGGGAAAGGAAATGGGGCAAAGGGGAAGAAATGGGCCGACAATTAAAATCTCTTAAAAATATTTACAACATTTAATTGTCTCAATCAGGGATCAATAAATCCCATTTTTCACTTACTCCTATGTTATGAAACTTATAACAAATGAAAGTTATTATTAACCGGTCATCTCATCTCGTCGCGTCGTCGTCCCGTGCAGTGAAAAGCTGCACTATCACATAAAGGGTTTGATTTCGTGAAAAGACTGTCACAGATATTAAACTTTTTCTTTGCAGTTATGGCGCTCGTTTTTTTTTTAGTTAAATTTGTATTAATACTAGATGGTTTTTGTTTGTCTGAATTGTAGACATTAATATTAATAGCGTAAATAGATCCACAAGCTCCTTTATTACCGCGTTACCCAATTTAAAATGTCAGTGATTTGTGACTTTTATGTGTAAACATAGATATAATAATTATAAGTATCATATTGTAATATTATTATATACCATACCTACTATTAATAGAAAAATAGGGAGACGCTACCTTAAAAATGTAGGTATGTATACTAAGTATTTATTATATACTATCCGACTCGCGCAACTTCAATTGCGTCACCCGTTTTTGTAACATTTTTCACTTCTGCTCCGCAGCAGTTGGTTGTAGCCTGATGTTACATACATATAAACCGTCCTCTTCAATCACTCTATCTATTAAAAAACCCGCAACAAAATCCGTTGCGTAGTTTAAAAGATTTAAGCATACAAAGGGATATAAGGACATTGGGATATAGGGACAGAGAACGCGACTTTGTTTTATACTATGTACCTAATGACGATATTTTTGTCAAAGTTATCGTTTCCCGGTTCGTATATTCTGTCACTTTCTAACGCCTAGGTATTGTGTAAAGATACGTAGGTATGACAGTCGCCATTTTGTTTTTCTATGGATAACTTTATGGTATAACTGCCATAGTTCCTCGATATTTTCCGTGAAGTGATTGTCATCTGGCCTCCACAACCTATAGGTATAGGTATAGGCAGCTAGACCAGTTGTTCAACTTTTTAGGGCTGCAATTACCCGTAACGACTTCCATAGATGTTTTTATGACAACTGGAAATTACGGTTTAACGTGTTCGCACAGGCAAAAGTTTCCTTTCCCAAGTTCCAGTCTATCTCTGTACCTAATTTTATCAAAATTGATTCAGTTGTAATATGTACTTCCGCATTTATAATAGTGGGCACCAAAGGTTCCTGGACAATTTTGAAACTAAAATTGTATGAAGTGACACACATAACTATATATATTTATATATATATATTTATTTATACTATTATATATTATATATATATATTATATAACAACACTTCTGTTTAGTTAAAAATGAACACCTGAACAAAAGGTCTATTTCCGTCTGCAGAAGGAGCCAGCAACAGAGAGTAATAACATGAAGTAATATGACGTCACTGGCATTGTTTGGGCCCGCACTTGTGTCAACTAGCGGCGCGTGCGCAGAACCACAGACTTTACAAGCTGCGGTCTCGGTAGCGGCGGTAGCGGACGACAGTTTAATAACATTGAGTCCATCTATTTATCTTCACTACACACAGTATAAAACCCCTATACCCCTATATATATATACAGAGCTCGCTATACCCCTCCTTCCCCTCCCCTTCCTAGCCTCTCCACCCCTTCCCAGCTCTCCCCCTTTCCCTTCAGGGTGGGCAGCGCGTGTGTGACACCCTTAGTGTTGCACACGTTCATAGGCCACGGTAGCCGCTTTCCATCAGGTGGGCCGTGTGTTTGTCTGCCACCTACGTAGTATAGAAAAAAAAACAAAGTCGCGTTTTCTGTCCCTAAGTCCCTTTGTATGCTTAAATCTTTAAAACTACGCAACGGATTTTGATGTGGTTTTTTAATAGATAGAATGATGACAGAGGAAGGTTTATATGTATATAACATCATGCTGCAACCAACTGGTGCGGTGCAGAAGTGAAAAATGTTGCGAAAACGGGGTGACGCAGACGAAGTTGCGCGGGTCAGCTAGTTAATATTATAACAATGAATCGCGAAATATGTTGCTAAGCGTAAAATTCGAAGACGGTTGGACAAATTCAAGCATATCTTTTTTTATTGGTTCCTTTAATTCTACGGAAAGATTACGCGGGCGGAGCCGCGGGCAACAGCTAGTCCAAAATAAATACCTACTATTAAGTTTGTACTTAATGTCAATATAGGTTTTCGAGTCGATTTTTATTTTATTGATCTCAATTTCGTTGATTCTATTCAATTTTCTTTTAATTCTATTGATTTTATGATTACAATTGATTATTATTGATGGATTTGTACCAGATTATTATACCTTATTGAGTAATTTTACACGTCAGTAATTGAAACCCGAGATGACATGCGGTTTTAGTAGGTCCAAGCCTTAAATAAATACCCCCAATGGCCGACAGGGTATTTCTACACGAAAAAAGGTAAGCACTTAATATGATACCTACATTCATACGTATTCAGTTTAATCATGTAATCTATTGATATATTACAATCATTACATACATATTATTCCTTTAAGCGTGGCGTAAAAAAAAGCATCTGATGAGGCCGTCAAGCTGAGCGCCACCATTCTAGCACTGTACGTGTTTGCAATGGTGACCCTCTTTCATGAGACTTTGCCTTCAGCTTAACATCAGGCGAGGTGAAGTCAAATTGACCTGCCATAGATTAAAAAAAATAAAAAATAAGAAGCTGAAGGATCTTCGTCAGTCGAAACAGCCATTTCTGCAACTAATAAAAAATCTTAGCGGTTCCTCCATCCGCTGTCGGTCAGACCCCAGCCTAAAAAATAAAAAAAAACAGTTGTTCTGAAGCTGTTAGACTACAATACAGCTATTGAAACAAAGTACTTACTAATGGCTAATTTACATTTAATAAATAAAACATCTTGAGGGTAAGTATACGGATGACTTCTACGACATAGGGCTATAGAGAACAAAATAATAATTGCATCGCGAAAGACCACAACCTTCTTCTTCTTAAAATGCCTTCTTCTGCAAGCAGATTCGCTGCGATTTCGACAATGTCAAGTGGTAAATGTATTACAAAATTATTAGAGACGACATCGCCATTAATTGTCAAGTTTTTAAGAAAATTTTCCAGTGCCACGCCATTAAATTTCCCTTCGGATACGTGGCCCCACTCCCCATTTCCACCAGTGAGGTCACGAGGAGTTTAAGGCACTGATGTCTTCACTGTAGTAGGTCAGTGGAGCTATACGGATTTCGTATGTTTTTAACAGTTCAAGTGTCCCCACTATCTTTCATATACAGGGTGGAATTTTGTAATGCCACCTGAAGGGGAAGTACTCTTAATACTGTGTTATAAAATTTTACTCTACGAAAACGTTCCTTTATTTTTGAAAAGAAACAAAACTGCATTCAATGATATTGAAAAATATGCTTGCCGCACCCGGTAATTGAACCGACTTAAATTTGTAAAAGTTGTAACCTGTACTTTTATTGCATCGATCGTTAGGGTCAATTATAAGAATGAAATCTCTCTAACAAACTTCATAAATTGATGACTGTGATTTTCACCTTCAAAAGTGTGATTACTGATCGCGTTATTGTGTCCTTGTGTCCGCCCTCCACGAGACCACAACCTCATTACTATTTGTAGCTGGTTGACATTACAAAAAGGCGCGCTAAGTAAGTAAAGGCCTACAAAAGTTCTTGGACACCTTAAAATATACAATCTGTTGACTGCTTAAGTCTAATTTAACTAAAGTAACATAGGATAGCGCTGATATAATAAATTGGATCGTTGTCTTGTTTCTTTATAAGAAAAAAGAAGTAGTATCCTAAACATTACAATATTTAGTAGATTTATTATCCAGTTGCTTCTAAAACTAGTTGAGTGTGGCTTTACTTCATAAAATTTTGGTTTCAAATAGGCCCAGGAACTTTTGGAACCCACTGTACATATCAGTTTCAAAATTAATTTATGTAGTTTCTGCGTTCCATATCAAATTCGAAATTCAAAATTCCTTCCCGCCTAACCCAGGAATACGGATGACAGCGTGATTTCCCGCGAAATTTATCGATTTCAAAATGGCGTATTATTTTACCACGCAACAGCGTCACAAAGAACAAAGGCCATGACATTATGGGACCCGCCGTAGGGCTTTAACTTCAAAGTGATTTCGGAAGGTACATAAAATAACCGAATTTCACAGTCGATATTTTACATCAAATCTCATATCGCCCAGTTATTTTTGAAAACGTAACATAACAATGCAATCTTTTTTTTGTAAAGACAAGCACGCGGCCCATCTGATGGAAAGTGGCTACCGTGGCCTATGGACGTTTGCAACACCAGGGGCGTTACGTTCGTGTTGCCACCACCATATAGAGAAGACGGGAAAGGGGTAGGGGGGAGGTGAGAAGGTTAAGAGAGTCTTTGTGCTGTCAGTGCAGAAGACAAAGAGGGGATTTTCGGTATTCCTGCTGACAACACAAAACCTCTCCAGTGATCTCTGGCTACCCTACTCACCGCCAGAAACACAAAACATGATTAACTTAGGGTGGCAATTATCCACTTTTCTACAACTTTTCACCACACGTACAATTTTTTTAGAGTAATAGTAAAAATAAGCGCAAAGTCGAAACGCAATTAAATTTCGTACTACCGTTTGTGAATGACGTCACAGCGAGATTCGGTTACATTGTTATGACACCTGTGTCAACGAGCGGCGCGTGCCCGGCGCCGGCGCAGCCAACATCAACTTATGTTTTTTTAGTGTTTCATTCGAGTTCAAAAGTTAAGGACCGTCTCAAAATATGTTTATGATTTTTTTTTAAATGTAGCTTAAAAGCTTTACTGAGTTACCGTAAACTAAAAAGAAGAAATATAAAATAAGAAAAAGGTTGAACGTCGTGATATTTCACACATGAATGTAGTTTCACCCCTATAGGTGTATGACAGGAGCTAAAAATAGAAACGGAAGGACGATGAAGAATTGGCGGCACCCCCTGCAAGATGGACGTACATTCTGAGAAAGTTAACTGGGGCTGGGATATAGACAAAGGTGTCTTTACATGTGACGGGGGCCCTGGGTACACAAGACTTTATAGACCATTTCGGATAGTTTTTAGATAGATAGGGTAGGCAGCACGTGTGTGACGCGACGCCTCTGGTGTTGCAAACGTCCATAGGCCACGGTGACCGCTTCCCATCAGGTGGGCCGTGTGCTTGTCACCTAAGTCGTATAAAAGAAAAAAAAGAAAAAACCTTTAGATTTTTCTTAAGTTGGTGTGCGCGAAACCGGTTAGGTACAATAATAATACATACAGTGGAGAAGTACAAGTGTGTTATCAATATCAATTATACAAATATTTAGCATTCAAAAATCGTAAAGCTATAAGTTTTATAACAAGGAAAATCTTCGCCAGTCCAGCAGCTCAAATCCAATCGCAAAATTCCCTAGGTAGTACCTTTATAATAAATCTACAAGGGTAGTTATTCTACCCCAGTTAAATCATGTTCCAATTAGTAGCAACCAGGTGCGGACGCATCTGCGAACCCCCTCTAACAACGTCGTTACATTCCCGTATCGTTAACGACACTGCATCAGCTGATACTGTATTGTTTGGGCGCAATCATGGCTGTAGTTATCGGCATATATCTTGACCTCAAGTCGCGAGATAAACGTGACATTGGCGAGCGCGTTTTGTATGAAACAAAGTCCTTTTCTATGTCCCTATGTATGCTTAAATCTTTAAAACTACGCAACGGATTTTAAAACGGTTTTTTAATAGATAGAGTGATTGAAGAGGAAGGTTTATATGTATGGCTCCGCCCGCGTGAATATCGATTATCGCGTTATTCGACTCTACTCGATTCTCTACTTGCCTCTCTATACTACTTCTCCTTGCTGTCAGTACGATGGAAATTGTTAGGCCATATTAGCGTCAATGTATAAAATTCTACCGGATCTATTGAAATTTATAATTATTGCTCCACTCCCTTTAAGCCGCTACGGGCAGTTGGAACCCTAAAAAGTCCAACAACTGGTCTACAGTACTTCAATATCGCCATGCCTAGTGGTTGTGGAGGCCATATAGCAGTCGCTTCACAATAAATATCGAAATTCAGTAGCGACGTAAAAAGAACCAGATATAATTTACAAACAATAATTTACATGTCTTCTTAATAAGTTTTTGCATAGAATTTATGTATCCATCAAACTAGAAGCTTTTCCATCAGTATGAAGAAGACCTGCCAGCTAAAAACATTTGTCTATAAGTGATGTATGTGTGAAAGAGATGCATTACGTGGACGTCGGCGCGAGCGCAGGGTGTGCCCAGCTGGCGACTCAACGTTATTTATACTATGGGTACACAACTGCTAGTGCTAATATTTGCTGGAAATAGATGAAAAAATTTACAGGGTAGATTAAAAACAGGTGGAATAAAAGACTAACAGACAATGTCATCAAGAACTAAGCGGTTCGACGCCATTTTTCTTGGTCTAAAAGTCTTGGATTTCTTTACCAGTACATGTTTCTTTTCCTACTGTCCTGGGTTCGTTAAGAGGGGTGATAAAGTACCTATCTGATCTGAGACCTTATGCTGAAGGCCACCACTGTCAATAAATAATATATATTCTACGACAATGTACACAACGCCACCTAGACCCATGGTAAGCATAGTTTAACTAGCTTGTGTTATGGGTTATATAATACGATTAAACATACTGAGATACTTTTTTGTAAATACATATCCTATTAAATGTATTTACAAAAAAAGAGTTACACACTTCTTGTACTTCTCCACTGTATCAATTGTAGTTGTATTGTTGTACAAGTACCTATTGATGTACAACAATAAATCCAGTGAAGAAGTAGGTACAAGTGTGTTATCAATTATTAGGTATTACCTAAAATATTGGGTACGTTTGATTGGTTGAGTAGAACTGGAGATTTGAACTAAAGTGCCATAGACTAATAGTTCTATATATAATCTGTGTCCATAGCAACCACAGGTCCTATCGAGCAGCTTCAATGTCGAAGTAATTTATGATGAGTGCGGGCAAGGAGTGCTAACGATGGCCCTCAAATATGGCCCCGCATGTGGGACCACAGTAGCGACGGCAAATAAACTAAAAAAAAGACAGAAATGCTATGAAAAAAATCAAAGAAACTTCTTTTTCTGTGGAATCGGCGGCATTTTAGAGTTGCCATCGTGGTGTAGTAATTAGTTTCACGGCAGCGCCGCTACTCACGGAGAGGACCCGAGTATAGGTTTCGCTCTTGGGAAAGGCTCCACGCTCAGGCCAGTGTAGGCATAACAAAAATGTATCGCTGCCATTCCAGGGACAGCATTTGAAACTGAAGTCCAATAGTCTTTGAACTGCAGACTTTACTTGACGATGCAGACATTGAATTGACACCTGGGATCGAACCCGAGACCTCGTCTCAACAGTCCATTACCTAAGCCACTAGGTTACCGCGGTTTTAACGTCAAAACTATTCACATCGTCCACAATCAGTGATCATGAGTCTCCAACGTATTTATTAGTGCCTGTTAGTGCCATTTTTATCGGGGGGAATAACCCCACAGATACCACCTCCGCCAAAACCGGTGGAGGTGATTATGTCGGACTCGAACCGACTAAAACGCCGTCTATGGGTCTGAGATTGCCGGAGGTGAGATTATACAAGACACATCTCTCGCACCCCGGCAGACCCGGGGACATCTCTTTCAGATGACCCCCTTCTTCCAATGTCAAATCAAATAAAAATCAAAAATCTATTCTATATAGACGGCACTTACAAAACGTCAATATCAACAACATTTTATAGATCAACTAGCTGACCCGCGCAACTTCGTCTGCGTCACCCTGTTTTTGCAACATTTTTCGTTCCTGCTCCGCACCTGTTAGTCGTAGCATGATGTTATGTACATATAAACCTTCCTATTAACCATTCTATCTATTGAAACAAACCGCATAAAATCCGTTGCGTAGTTCTAAAGATTTAAGCATACAAAGGGACAAGTACTACGGCACTAACAAAACGTCAATACCAACAATATTTTATAGATCAATAAGCAAATGGACTACCGGTTTGAAACGCTGCCCCGACCTGAGAAGACTCTGGCAAGAAACTCAGCGGGCTTTTCTTTTTTTTTTTGGTCAACCATGGTGTCCCTATCTAGCACTCCGATATGGGGAGACTCATTTTAGTGGCTGTTAATGCCTGAGCCGCACGTAATGGCGGCTTGCGACAGTATATCAGTATCGGCGGTACTCCAGGCAGATGCAGGCGCGCAAATATACTCAAACGCGCCCGCATCGCGCTAGTACCGACAGCATAATCATTTGAAACGAGACTTTAACTTTATTATAAAGATACTCTTATAAAAACTGGTCTAGTGTGAGTCGTGCTCATGATAGAAAAAAGAATACATACATATTATACATAGAAACACCCAGACCAATGCAGATATTCATATTCAAGCACACAAATATTTGCACTGAGCGGGAATCGAACCCGCACGCAGCGCAGCAGTCGCGTTCACTACCGCCACGTCACGGTGGTCGTCGTCGATAGTAATGTATATTGATTCCGTTGTTGAAATTAGATTTCATGGCAGCATCAAAATACTACAGCCTGTTAAATTTTCCTGGGCACGAAATCCGGAGCCAATGAGAGAGGTGATATCGGACTCGAACCGACTAAAACACACGCCGTCTTTGGGTCCTTAATTGCCGGATATTCCTCGCACCCTGCAGACCACTTTCTTTCGAGATGATCCCCTTCGGAGACGGTACAGAGCTGAGTAGCTATTTGTTATTAGTTTCAAGTGGAAGCTTCACCTCATTGTCATTATCATTACCCTTGTGTCGTCAGCCCGCTTGAAGTCCGCTTTCCAGCTTCTTTTTCCAGATAATTTATACTGTTGATTAATGGCACTTGGTGGAACTTATTGTTATACATAATTGATATTGATAACACACTTGTACTTCTCCGCTGTATTTATTTTGTACTAACCGGTTACAACCGGTAACATTTTAAGCCTCAAGCCGAAACCGGTTAGGTACAAAAATAAATACAGTGGAGAAGTACCTTATCTAATATATAAAATTCTCGTGTCCCAATGTTCGTTCCCGTACTCCTCCGAAACGGCTTGACCGATTCTCATGAAATTTTGTGAGCATATTGAGTAGGTCTGTGACTGGCCAACATCTATTTTTCAAACCCCTTAGTGATAAGGGTTGTCCACCCTTAAAACTTATAAGGCAAAACAACGTTTGCCGGGTCAGCTAGTAACCTATCGTATTGGGACTCCTTTTTCCGCACCTAGCCTCCCTTTTTGGGCCATTGTGCGTGCAGGGTTACTGGCTAGAGCAGCCAGCCCAGCTCCGCCCAGAAACGCAGAAGCTTACTGGGGGCTTCAAAGGCTTCGCGGAGAGCTAGTAAGCTAGTAACCTATAAAAATATTCCTCACATTTAAAACATCTTTTTATTAGGAGTACCTTCAGTACCTGTTCGAATAGAAAAAAACATTAAAAAACGTCTGTTTATTTTGCTATCGGTACGTCATACCCGCATCGCAACGATAGCGAGCATGGCCCTCAATCATGGGGGCAGTTTTATCTCGCGCTGCCCGTGTTTACAAATTATCTACATTTAATTGTGACTCCGGGCCGGGGACGAGGGTGCCCGCTTAACCTTGTAATCATTCCTTTGTAGAGTGCCTACAGTTGGCGTTAAAAAAATTGGTTCTGTGCAACTTTGAGTTGTTAAAAGAGATTTATAAGTTTATATACTAATTTATATTATATATTCATAAATTCGTGCCTATATCCCCGAAGGGGTAGGAACCTACATTTCGCCAGTTTATGTTTAGGTCCCAATGTAATAGGTGGCGAGCCTATTGCCATTAACTGGGCACTTATAAACCTGCGATAAATACACACATAACTTCGAAAAGCATCGAAAGTCATTGATGTGTGCCATGGTAAAACCTGGGATCGAACCCGAGACCTCGTCTCAGCAGTCCATTACCCATACCACGGTAGCTACAGTTATCATTAAAAAATTCGTTCTGTGCAACTTTGAGTTGTAAGAGAGTTAAGTTTACTCATTTTGGTGTTGCAAACGTCCATAGGCTACGGTGACCGCTTTCCATCAGGTGAGCCGTGTTTTTGTGTACCACCTAAGTGGTATAAAAATGTGACGTTTTGTAATTACTGTTTTTTTTTCTTTATGGCACGTCAATTTGACTTCACCTCGCCTGATGTTAAGGTGAAGGCAAAGTCTCACGAAAGAGGGTCACCATTGCAAACACAAAGCAAACACACACACAAAACATGTTTTTTGATCTATACAGCATATATGATTTATTGATTTATGTATTCTACATGCGTTGACCCTCCAACCAGTCAGATTGGAGGGCGATGAGGGAGACCTATGTTCAGCAGTGGACGTCCTATGGCCGAAATGATGATGAAGATGGTGATTTGAATTGATCTGAGTGTTTATGTACCTCGGAGGTTAAGCTGTGAGTCCTGGTTATCATACAAAAATCTCTATCAGTATATATTTTCCGTGAACCGACTGCCATCGGACCTTCACAACCAAATTGACGATATCGAAGTTCTGTAGTTAGGCTAGTCGGACTTATGACGGCCATAGATGTTCGTATGGCAACCGGGACCGACGGCTGAACGTGCTCTCCAAGGCACGACCAGCCAGTGAAAATAGCCATAATCATGCCTACCTACTATATCTCCTGTCATTCCCTTCGGTTCTTGCCACCTTTCATCCAATTGATAAAAAAACAATATCAAATCAAATCAACACAACCCATTAAAACACAATCAAATCAATGCAAATATTAAACTCAAACTACAAACATAACATCAACTCAATTCGTATCAGTTTTTCGCCAGCAGGTACTGTACTATAAGCCGTAATCCTTCGCTTAGGCCCGCACAAGTGTTGAGCCGATGGTCTGCCGGTGACAGCTCGATTACGGACCTCCCAACCCCAACCCCGGCCATTCCAACCCCCTGAACCACACGCCACGTCGCAGTTCGGACGATGTTTGCCTCTTGGGGGATGATTTTTAAATCTAGTTTTGAATTAAACTATTGGTTTATTATTTACTAGCTGACCCGCGCGACTTCGTCTGCGTCACTCCGCTTTTGCAACATTTTTCATTCCTGCTCCGCACCTGTTAGTCGTAGCATGATGTTATATACATATAAACCTTCCTCTTTAACCATTCTATCTATTGAAACAAACCGCATCAAAATCCGTTGCGTAGTTCTAAAGATTTAAGCATACAAAGGGACAAGAAAAATAGGGACAGAGAACGCGACTTTATTTTATACTATGTAGTGGTTTATGGACTAGTGAGTTGCCTAGGTTTTATACGGGAGTTAGTTTGTGTTATCATTCATCAATTAGTATAGTAATTATTCTTCTAGGTTGCCTAGATACCTCGTGTGGAGGTGAAACACGTGTAGAGGTCTGTAGCGTAGTGAATGACAAACCGCGGTAGCTTAGTGGTATGGGTAATGGACTGCTGAGATGAGATCTCGGGTTCGAGCCCAGGCGTTACCATGGCACACACCAATGACTATTCCAACAGGTGGACCGTGTACTTGTCTGCCACCTAAGTGGTATATGTAAGTTACAATACTTAAAAAAGGAATTTTTATAATATGAACTGAAAGGATTAAGAATCGCAAGTAGCAAGGTGTTGTCTCTGCCTACCCCATTAGGAAAGACTGTGTGCATTAACAAGTATGAGGTAATGATATTAATTTTAAATATTTAATGGTTCCCGAAACCCATCACGGAGCTGACATGTAATTTACAAAATGAATTCTACGAAATCGAGTGAACAGTGAAAATATATTGTATGTAGCTATTGAATAAATGATAGGAATTATGTAAGTAATTTATTTTAACTATAAAATAGAAAAACCAAAAGAGAAACAAAACTTAATTTCTATAGGAATCATTTTTTCTGTATAAGTAGACCATTATACTGACCGCGGTAGCCTAGTGGTATGGGTAATGGACTGCTGAGACGATGGCTCGGGTTCAATCCCATGTTTTACCATGGCACACACCAATGACTTTTCGATGCTTGTCGAAGTTATGTGTGTATTTATCGCAGGTTTATGAGTGCCCGATTAATGGCAATAGGCTCGCCACCTATTAAATTGGGACCTAAACATAAACTGGCGAAATGTGGGTGCTAGCACCTCGGCCTACACATTCGGGGATATAGGCGTTAGTTTATGTTATGTATGTCCTGAAATAGATGTGGAATATAAATAGGAAGAAAGTCGTGAATATGTATTTACCGATTTTTAGAAAGTTCCTACAGCGTCAATTATATTTTGACGGTAACCACGGTGTTGTCCGTGGGAAAACCAAAGGCTTATCCTACATCTTTTGCGCTGACGACACAGAATGTCTCTGTTCTTACAGGGGTTGCGGCACGAGTGTTATTCCTCTGGTGTTACACTCGCCCATAGGCCTCGGTAACCACTTACCATCAGGTGGGCCGCGTGCTTGTCTGCGACCTAAGTTGTATAAAAAAAAGACTACCGCGGCTTCAGGACATCATAATAATTTAGTCTGAATCTTTTCATGTAGCCATTGTTTTGCATGTGGAACGCGTGCACACCATCTATCATATTTCCTTTTGCACTTGTCAGATCAGGGATTTCCATTTTTCTCTGTCCACTGCCCGCCATTGCACTTCCTACTTATATCTCTACGTGTAGATATTTTTTGTGTATTGTCACTACATAGTATAAAACAAAGTCGCGATCACTGTCTCTATGTTCCTTTGTATGCTTAAATCTTTAAAACTACGCAACGGATTTTGATGGAGTTTTTTTAATTGTTAGATTGGTTCAAGAGGAAGGTTTATATGTATATAACATCATGCTACGACCAACAGGTGCGGAGCAGGAACGAAAAGTGTTGCAAAAACGGGGTGACGCAGACGAAGTTGCGCGGGTCAGTTAGTTTTCAGTAAATAATAAAAACGTACTTCTATCCAATACCTTAAAAATTGAAGGTTTTCGACCAGTGCGCAGCAAACTTTGGAGGCGAAGAGATATACTTGAGGTTCTTTTTATAGACAAAATTGGCAATGGGGTCATGCTACAAGAAACTAAAGTCACCGATATAGTTTGCAGAATAGGTTAGGTTAAGTGGCAGTGGGCTGGCCACGTCTATTGAAGAACATATGGCCACTGGAGTATACGAGTCCTTGAGTAGAGACCACGAGGGGCAAAAGGAAGGTAGTATCTTGTCTTAAATATAACACTAATAGGTTCCTACCTCTATCTACACTAATATCATAAAGAGGAAAGATTTGATATTTTGTACGAATAGGCTCCGAAACTACTGAACCGATTTCAATAATTCTTTCAGCTATAAAAGTTACAATATCTAGTAACATAGGCATCATCGTGCTACCATCCAAGTGAGCGGAGTAATAATCATAAATCTCAATACATCCGGTAGATTTGTATACATTGGTACTAATATCGCTATTTCCGTTGTCATGACAGCAAGGAGAAGTAGTATAGAGAAGCAAGTAGAGAATCGAGGTTCGACATCAACGCAGGCGGAGCCGCGGTCAACAGCTAGTATTCTATAACTTATGTAAGTCACTAGCGCAGCCTGTTAATAGCTTAAATCACATTCAAAAACATCAGAATCTGCCCCAAAGGTTAAACAAAAAACAAAAGAGAATCAAAAACGTACATAACCTATAACCTTTCCTTTTTCATTAATGTCAATTAGATATAATACCAACACAACATAAAGCCTACATCGAAAAAAAAACAAACCTTTTTCGCAACAAAGCTGTATGTGGAGTTGTCAGTGGCAGCAGTTTTTACTCATAATCGAGTATGTTAAGTACGATCCAGGCATAATCGAGCTGTCGGCCGCACGCGACCAAACTTTGATTAAAACCGAACCAATCAACTGTTCGGAACCACGGAGTAGATAATATTGCTGGGAAAAGTGGGAAATACAGGTGTTTTCGGTACGGGAATTTCGTGTTGTGAGACTATTCAAAGGAATATAATATTTTTCTAGTGGTTTTGTTACATAATGGCCGGAATTGATGACAAGATGGCGGCTGTATTTGTTGAATAGTTTGTTGGTATTTTACTTTATTGTTTTATGAAAATCCTGTGTAGTGTTAAGACTGTGATGTTAGATGAAATCAAGGGGAAGCTTTCACTGTATACAATGATATATTATAATACTAGCTGACCCGCGCAACTTCGTCTGCGTCAACCCCGTTTTTACAACATTTTTCACTTCTGCACCGCACCAGTTGGTTGCAGCATGATGTTACATAATATAAACCTTCCTCTTTAATTACTCTATCTATTAAAAAAACCGCATTTAAATCCGTTGAGTAGTTTTAAAGATTTAAGCATACAAAGGGATATAGGGACAGAAAACGCGACTTTGTTTTATACTATGTAGTGATTGATGCTATAGATGCATTGCCCACAATTTTAAAATGGCAATAATAATTAAACACATTTTATACACAAATCAGGAACTTGACAGTGTGTTGCACAAAAAATATGTCATTAATAATAAGTATATCATACCTAATAATAATAAATAAATAATTATGTATCTTACATGAATTCATAAAAATTAAGTATAATTTTTTCACGTGGATGATTTTCACATGTAGAGGGGAGGGGGGGAGTTGGACAAGATGAAGGGTTTCTCGGTCTTTCCATTGACAACACTAAACCTCTCCAGTGAGCTCTGGTTACCCTACTCACCCCCTGAAGCACAACACAAGGTTATTATCAGCCACGATATTCTGTAGGGCTGAGTTAATTCAACAGTTGGACTGCTCAATTGGGACGGGATATACCGTAGCGTTCTACTTCCTATATATAAAAGACTAGCTGTTGCCCGCGGCTCCGCCCGCGTGGATGTCGATTATCGCGTTGTACGACTCTACTCGATTCACTACTTGCCTCTCTATACTACTTTTCCTTGCTGTCATGACAACGGAAATTGTTAGCGATATTAGCGCCAATGTAAAGAAATTTACCGGATCAATTGAGATTTATGATTATTACTCCGCTCCCTTGTATGGTAGCGTGATGATATATAGCCTATGTTACTCCTAGATATTGTAGCCTTTTAGAGGTGAAAGAATTGTTCAAATTGGCCCAGTATTTTTTGAGCCTATTCATTACAAACATACAAACATACAAAAATAGGTATAAATCTTTCCTCTTTATAATATTAGTATAGATAAATAACTAGTATGATATCTAAAGAACAACAAAGGAGTAATAAATCGCAATATAATCGGATATAACAGTTTTATCACAACATTATAAGATATTAAACTACCATCTAACAGTCCTTCAGTAACGCGTTTCATTCTACTTCCCTTTAGCGAGGGAATAACCGTGAGCGCGGGGCCTACGTGTGCGGATCGTGGGAATGCCCCCAACTGACGATGTTGTTCTTCCATCCACGATCAACATCATGCTAATAGATACGATGCCATAATTATTATCAATGAATAAAAATGGTAATTTAACGTAAATAGCACGATGTATACGTATCGTTATTTTTCGTTTCAAACATAACATAACATAAACTCACGCCTATATCCCCGAAGAGCTAGCTAGCACCCACATTTCATCAGTTTATGTTTAGGTCCCAATGTAATAGGTGGCGAGCCTATTGCCATTAACCGGGCACTTATAAACCTGCGATAAATACACACATAACTTCGAAAAGGTAACCAGAGCTCACTGGAGAGGTTTTGTGTTGTCAGTGAAAAGACCGAGAAACCCTTCTTTGTCTTCTGCACTGACAAATCAGAAATTCTTTTAACGTTCTCCCCTACCGTAAAACGGGGTGAATAGGGATCCAGGGGTGGATAGGGATAAAATGGTCAATTGAATATTTTAAATAATTTTTTTTTTATAATATCACGCCTATATCCCCGAAGGGGTAGACAAAGGTGCTAGCACCCACATTTCGCCAGTTTTTTTTATTTAGGTCCCAATGTAATAGGTGGCGAGCCTATTGCCATTAACCGGGCACTTATAAACCTGCGATAAATACACACATAACTTCGAAAAGCATCGCAGTCATTGGTGACGCCATGGTAAACCTGGGATCGAACCCGAGACCTCGTCTTAGCAGTCCATCACCCATACCACTAAGCTACCGCGGTTACCTTATTTTATTATTTTAATTTTTAAATAATTTTATTTTAAATAATTTCTTTTACAAATTTTTAACTAAGCATCTAACCAGATATTTGATGATTCTGTGATTACGATGAACTAGTTCAAAGTTTCGCTTGAAAGAAAATAACTACAGACTTTAGCTGGCCATTTTATCCCTATCCACCCTTCGATCCCTATTCACGCCATTTTACGCGGTACCCCGCGGTTCGCCTCTATGCTCTATATGGTCGGCAGCACGAATGTGACTACCCTTAGGCGATTGCGGGCTTGTCTGTCACCTAAATGGTCTAAAACCTTGTGAGTGAAGGAATACCTTGATTCCAAAAGTTTATAATCTCTGTGTGCATTAAATGAGTATTGGCGGCAAATAGTCGTGCGATTAAAAATGGCATGGCACACACCAATGACGTTTCGATGCTTTTCGAAGTTATGTGTGTATTTATCGCAGGTTTATAAGTGCCCGGTTAATGGCAATAGGCTCGCCACCTATTACATTGGGACCTAAACATAAATTGGCTAAATGTGGGTGCTAGCACCTCTGCCAACCCCTTCGAAGATATAGGCGTGAGTTTATGTATGTTATGATTAGAAAAAGAATCGTGTACGGACGCCATTATCTCAAACAAACACATTACAAAAAAGAAATACAATATTTTTTATCTATTACAAGAGACCCACATTTGATACTTTTTGTTCGGTTTATAAACGATCGATGTTAATTTCTACACGAAATAAGTAATCAAAGTGCTTGTGTACTAAAATAAATAAATATTTTAGGACAATCTACACAATGCCACCTAGACCCATGGTAAGCATAGCTTAACTTGCTTGTGTTACGGACTCTAGAATGCGGATAAACATAATCGGATACATTTCTTTGTAATACATATATATTATACATAAAAACACCCAGACCAATCCAAATATTCTTATTTATACACTCAAATATTTGCACTGAACGGGAATCGAACCCGTGACTCCTGCGTATCAGTCGCGTTCACTACCGCCACGCCACGGATGCTGTAAAATATCAAAATCTAGTCAAATAAGATACTAATAGTATCTTCATCGAACAACCATTAACGGAAACACAAAAGATATTAGTCAAATAAGATACTATACTCCATTTAAGGTACTTAAACAATTTTGCGGCAACTTTTTATAAAAACACATGTTAAACAAATAAACTAGACTAACTAACTGACTAACTAGTGGTTCGATACAGGTTTTTAGTCTTCAAAATGCTTTACTAAGCAGAAAAGTATTTTTATACTGAGCTTTGAAGCAATCCGACTGGGGAAGTGCCTCCACCCTACAGAATATCGCCGTTTAATAACCTTGTGTTGTGTTTTCGGTGGTGAGTAGGGTAGCCAGAGCTCACTAGAGAGGTTTTGTGTTGTCCGTGGGAAAACCAAAGGCTTATCCTACATCTTTTGCGCTGACGACACAGAATGTCTCTGTTCTTACAGGGGTTGCGGCACGAGTGTTATTCCTCTGGTGTTACATTCGCCCATAGGCCACGGTAACCACTTACCATCAGGTGGGCCGCGTGCTTGTCTGCGACCTAAGTTGTATAAAAAAAAACATATTAAAAAGACACCTTAACAAATGGGCCATAAGTAATATCTTCATCAAACAACCATTGAGACATGCTATCAGAAGTTTCCGGTATTACGACAACAGGGTTCACATCATCCCTGACGATTAGGGACGTGGCAATAGGAATAGTTATTTAACAAGGGGAGTTTTTTGCTATACAGGTGACATAATGAACAACATTATCATATTATAGATATGTCAAACATCCGACAGGTTAATTTTTTTGTACCACTTTTTTAACCCCCGACGTAAGAACGACGTAAAACGAGGTGTTATAAGTTTCACGTGTGTGTGTGTGACCTTGGATCGTTTCGAAAAAACGTAGGAGTACATCACCAGTTAGAGGTCCCCCGACACGACAACGCATGAATTATTTATTTTTTACTTTTTGTGTCGGGAGTTTTTCTTATAACTGGCCCGCAGCCCACCTTATGGAATGTGGTTAATAATTTTATTTTTTTACTTAATTCTTTATTGTACACATAATTTATATTTATACTATAATAGTTATGAGATATTATGTACAAAAGGCAAGTTTAACTCAAATTTGAGTTTTCTGCCAGCAAACTCGAGAGTGCACAGATGAAATTAAATACAAAGAGAGGCGCAGTATTGTGTACATGGAACTGATAATTTTAATTAAACATTATTATGATAAAAGTAAATTATCATCAGACATTCAATTTTTTGTTGTGAAGTGTAATCGTTAAACATATTAAACCTACAACAAAAACAATTGCCAGATTAAAAATTTCTCAATTTTTTTCCTCTGTAACATCAATGATTGTAATCCTTTCCCCCGGGGCACGGAGCGATGGCGGGAGGGATGGGGGGTACGGGGGTGGTAACATCTGCGCTAGCCATCCCTTACAGGAGGCTGTCAACCACAGCCCCGACGTTTATTTATTTGAAGAGTCTAAATTGATTTGTTTGATATGTGGAACATAGTTATTATAATGGTGGTCAATTGTGATTGATTCTGAGGTTATGGTTTGGGCGGGAAGATTGGTAAAAACGCGGGATTTTATGATAATATATTTTGTATAAGAATGGAAATAGATGGTAGGTATTTATTTATGTCTATAAAAAAGTCATCATTCTCTGAACCTTTTCCCAACTCTGTTGGGAAAACTGTAATGCGGCTGAACTATATTTTCCGTGAAGCGACTGCCATTTGACCTCCGCAACCAATGGTCCAATGACCAATGGCTATATCGAAGTTAGAATAGTTTGACTTTTGAGGGCTCCAACTACCCGTAACGACTGCTATAGATGTTTGTATGGCAACCGGGACCGGCTTAACGTGCTCTCCGAGTCACGACCAGACAGCAAACAGCCATATTCATACATACAACTTTTTGCATTGAGTGGGGATCGAACTCGCGCCCCGTGCGTAGCAGTCACGTGCACTACCGCCACGCCACGCAGGCTGTCTATAAAAAAGTGTAAGGATTTATGTCAATCGATCAGTTAGCGTATCGCAGACCACTGATGGACATAGGTCTCTCCGGAAGCCTTGGTTTACTGCTTCCATGCTAGTCAGGGACTTTTTTTTTTCTGCACCTAGCCTACCTTTTTTGCCATTGTGCGTGCAGGGTTACTGGCTAGAGCAGCCAGCCCAGCTCCGCCCAGACACGCAGAAGCTTACTGGGGGCTTCACAGGCTTCGCGGAGCGACTTGCTGGTCAGTTTGGTACAGTGATTTGTTTCGAGTTTTCCCTCGTCTTTGTATTTTTCGTTTTGCGCATCTTACGATAGGCTTCAGATGATGATGGTCTGGTGATATTCTTTCTCCGCCATTTAAGCATTTATCTCGGGTTAGTGTTTATCATAGTATGACACACGTACTGAAATTCGATTCTACTAATGGTAAGCAATTATTATCAAGCCAGAGATATAAAAACTGTCATTGAATTTTTGGCTAGATAATCATAAAGTTCAAAATTAATTGGAAAATAGTTTAATTCATCGCTACAAAATAGACTACCTTTTTCCAGAAACATAAATGAGTACGGTAGCCAGAGTTCACTGGAGAGGTTTTGTGTTGTCAGTGGGAAGACCGAGGAACCCTTATTTGTCTTCTGCACTGACAGCACAGATACTCTCTTAACCATCACCCCTCTTCCCCTAAACATAGTTGGTAGCACGAGTGTGATGCTCTTGCTCTAACTATCTTGCAAACGTTCATAGGCTACGGTAACCACTTTCCACAAGGTGACCCTCGAGCTTACAACCCACAAACCCTATAACATAACATAACATAAACTCATGCCCATATCTCCGAAGGGGTAGGCAGAGGTGCTAGCACCCACATTTCGCCAGTTTATGTCTAGGTCCCAATGTAATGGGTGGCGAGCCTAGTGCCATTAACCGGGCACTTATAAACCTGCGATAAATACACACATAACTTCGAAAAGCATCGAAAAGTCATTGGTGTGTGCCATGGTAAAACCTGGGATCGAACCCGAGACCTCGTCTCAGCAGTCCATTACCCATACCACTAGGCTACCGCGGCGGCTACGACGACCTACGACCCCTATACTCTATAAATATTATAAGTAACAATTTTTTCTGTCAACCGAACTGGTTCTCAAACTATAGAGGTAATAAAAAAAACATTTTAGTTTATGACGTCACAAGACTGCCACAACAGCCAAGACCGAGCTGTGTATTTTTAAGTCTCGTATAAAAAGTCGCATTAGCCGGCTAAGCCTGACGATGTTATACGTTTTCCTAAATGAAAATCCATATAACACGTCGCTCGGTGGCACATGGCGACCTCGAAGGATCTAGGGAGGTGCTGGATGGGGTAAGGGGCGAGTTGAGAACTTGGAGCGAGCGTAGTTGAGGTATAAGTGTTCTGAATTTTTTTTCTTGTTTTGGACATTTTCGAGCCTTCGGATGCGACCGGGATTAATGTAAGGATGATAATGACTTTTCGTCTTGAACGATATAGATTCGAATAGTGATTTATTTTTAATAGTGGTGCTCACTGCTCATACAGAGGTAATAATGATAAACAAATTTATGGTGTGCTTGGGATGCAATATTTTTGAAGTAGAATAATATTATTTGTGCAAACTTCAGAAAAAATGTGTTCCTTCATTTCTGTGAACAAAAGAAAAAGATAGAATCATTCATCATCTGCATCTGATGAGGCCGTTAAGCTGAGTGCCAACATTGTAACACTTTACGTGTTTGTCAAGTAATAGTGACCCTCTCTCCTGAAACTTTGCCTTGAATTTACCATCAGGCGGGGTGGAGTCAAATCAACGTGCCCTAAATAAACAAAAATCGCGATTTTTGTACAACCAAGTGCAAATGCAAGTTATTTTTTTATTAATCCTTGATTTGAAGAGTTGCTCTTCTAGCCACATCCAGGGTCTCAACATCATCGAAAACATTCATTAAAATTTGCCAAACCCGCGTGCCGTCGGCTGCACCTGACGCCGGCCCCATACCTCGCTATTGTTTGCCCCCTCATACATCGACGCCTTAGTTCCCACGATGGTTAACGTTTTACAATGCCGACCTGCAATGTAGAACAAGCATAGTAATATTTTAGCGTATACGTGCAGTGGTACAGTATGCAAGAAGGCAGGAATTCTCTATATATTAGTATTGATATTTTTAGTTGTGGAGATATTGGTAGTTACAGTAATGATAATTGCTGTGATTGTGTTTGTATAAAGCTGTAGGTTATTCATCAATTGGCTAGCGTCGATCTCGCTAGCGCGTGTAAGATGAATTTTTGTTGTAAATTTCGATTTTATTTTTTGTCTGGCACGCACAAAACAAAAACTTAATATATATAGGTACAAATGTATACAATCGAAGTTTCTGTTTGCAATGTTCAAAGATGTTTAATGATTCCATATAAATGTTGTCCTTTAAGCAAAAGCCATATCTGTTGTCTATCTGCCTGTTTGGCTTGGCTAACCTCATAAATAACTCAACCGATTATGACAGCACTTGCACCGTTACATAGGCAATCAACTTAGGCTATTTTTATTACAGAAAATTATTAAGATTCCTTCAATTTTGTCCCATTTTTGTCACCTAATTTTTTCACTCGCCAATTGGGGTAGTTTATACCCCTCACACGGGTAATTAACTATCTCTAAACTTCATATAAGTGTAACTAGATGGAACATCTCCCTATGTATAAGTACGTGATGTAACCACAATATGGGGTAGTATATAGGGGTGAAAAATTCTGCTCAGCTGTCGTAGTCACACGCTCCTACGCACGCCGCCCACTTGCTTATTTATAAAACGTATATAGGTATAGGGGAAAGGGTTTATCTTAAACATAACTATACCTTGAGGCATATATCATCATTCCCTGAACCTTTTTCCCAACTCAGTTGGGGTCGGCTTTCCAGTCTAACTGTGATGCGGCTGAACTTCGATATTTTCCGTGAAGCGACTGCCATCTGACCTCCACAACCAATAGTCTAATGACCAATGGCGATATCGAAGTTCCAAGTTAGGCTGGTTGGACTTTTGAGGGCTCCAACTACCCGTAACGATTAATTATTATTATTAATTATTAGCCGGGACCGACGGCTTAACGTGCTCTCCGAGGCACTTATAAACCTGCGATAAATACACACATAACTTCGAAAAGCATCGAAAAGTCATTGGTGTGTGCCATAGTAACCTGGGATCGAACTCGAGACCTCGTCTCAGCAGTCCATTACCCATACCACTAGGTTACCGCGGATCTTGAGGCATATATATTGGATATAAAATGTGTTTTATATGCGTAGTACGCGTTTTTTGGGTGTCTTTTGAAGATAGCAGTGTGATGGATGATGATACCATAGGTTATTATTTTCTTCATGTGATAATAATGATGTTGCACACCTAACTGCCCAGAAACACATTTCTCCTGCTCTTTCTCTCCATCATAAGGGTGCCTGTAAGAGATATATAATTTTTGACAAATGTAGGTACAATTATACATAATTGTAAAACTTTGACATTCATAAGTGCTCTTTATGTGCCAGATGTGCCTAAACTGAAAAAACGAAATTGGTTCTTGATTCTTTGATTGTTTGAAGGTATGAAGTGGTCTAAATTCTATTCAGCTGGGAAACACGGTGTTCTCAATTATACATAAACATAACATAACATAAACTCACGCTTATATCTCCGAAGGGGTAGGCAGAAAGCTAGCACCCACATTTTGCTAATTTATGTTTAGGTCCCAATGTAATAGGTGACGAGCCTATTGCCATTAACCGGGCACTTATAAACCTGCGATAAATACACACATAACTTCAAAAAGCAACGAAAAGTCACTGGTGTGTGCCATGGTAAAACATGGGATCGAACCCGAGACCTCGTCTCAGCAGTCCATTACCCATACCACTAGGCTACCGCCTACCACTAGGCTACCGCTTATATCAAATCAAATCAAAAAATCATTTATTCTGCATAGACCAGTAAACGGCAATTACAAAACGTCAATATGAACAATATTTTATCGAATGCAAATGGACCACCGTTCGAAACGCGGCCCCGACCTGTGAAGACTCCGGCAAGAAACTCAGCGGGCTTTTCTTATAAGTAATACTTATAAGTGCTATAGTAATTATCTCTTAACACAATAATCAAGTATAAACGTAAGCCTAAGTGCTACAAAACGTATCCGACACGAAGGTACTATATACAAACGTACCCTCAATTCGCTGGAGAACTAATCAAACTATCAAAACAAGGGTCTGCTAGCAGGTGGCAGTTCCCATGTGCTATGCTAATGGTGCCGCTGGCTAAGTGAGTGCGACCAACCATGGATATATACACTACAATGGAATGGGCACTTTATAATATTTTTTTTATAATAACTATCACGCCTATATCCCCGAAGGGGTAGGCAGAGGTGCTAGCACCCACATTTCCCAGTTTATATTTAGGTCCCAATTTAATAGGTGGCGAGCCTATTGCCATTAACCGGGCACTTATAAACCTGCGATAAATACACACATAACTTCGAAAAGCATCGCAGTCATTGGTGTGTGCCTTGGTAAACCTGGGATTGAACCCGAGACCTCGTCTCAGCAGTCCATTACCCATACCACTAGGCTACCGCGGTCCTCTGGGCACTTTATATTGCTTATTATTTTCATCACAAGCAACCACTGTCATTATCGCTTACTAAGCGTTACCCGCGACTCCACACGCATGGACTTTTGATCCCGTACCGTAAAAAATTCCGTGGAGTTTGGAACATATGGAGTTCCTTCTTCTTAAAGGCCCGGGTCCTTTAAGCGGGGCGTGAAAAAGCATCTGATGAGGCCGTCAAGCTGAGTGCCACCATTGTAACACTACGTGTTTGCAATGGTGACCCTCTTTCATGCGACTTTGCCTTCAGCTTAACATCAGGCGAGGTCCAGCCGTTTATGAGTTTTGTGCTGAGCGAAATATTTCTCGATTCATTTTTGTTTATATAGATTATTGCCTTAGTTCCAATTGCAACTAAAACTTTTATTTTGGAGTCCGGGGTTCACGTTCATCTTTCACGATGCCAAGCCAGCAGTTCTTGGATCTACTCCTCTTACCTGGGCCCAGGAGTAGGCATGACCAGACACTTGCTACCCATGTAGCCAGGCGCTAGAAGATATAGCCGCACCAACAAAGAATTTCTCATATTCTGTATATTGCTGAAGGTGTAGATAGAGATGTTAAAACCCATATTTCGCCAGCTGTGATTTTCATCCCAAGTCTGGTGAGCCCATTGCCGTCAGTGTGTACTTTTTTATGGGATGAAAATTACGTAAATTAGAAATGGTAATGGGACAGCCTCTAGCGTGGAGGTAGTGAACACGACTGTTATACAGGATGCACGGATTCAATCTCCGCTCAGTGTAAATATTTGTATGCATAAATATGGCTATTTGCACTGGTCTGGTCACGTCTCTGAGAGCACGCTAATCCATCGCTCCCGTTTGCCATACGAACATCTATGGCAGTCGCTTCACGGAAAATATCGAAGTTTAGCCGCATATTAGACTAGAAAGTCGACCTCAACTGAGTTGGCAATAAGTTCAGAGAATGATGATGACGATTCTATAATAAATATGTCTGTGTTGCCCAAGAGTAGTCTTGGGTCTGGATAAATGTCTATGCATTAGGGATGCCAGACTACTGAAGTGGTGGTACCGTAGTATTTGCATAAGTGACTAAATCTTTTTGTGAAAAAAGTGATTAGAAGTACGAGTACCTTAGATGAATTCCCTGTTGCGGTTTTATTTTATTTTTCAAACCGTTTAAGTTGCGTTATTCACTCTCGATCGTGTTAGTAAAGCTGAATGTAATAAAAATTTCATGACAAAAACACGAACTCACAAGATGGCGCTACTTTTTCTTTCTTGCATTGAGGTTTTTTTTTTATGAAATTTTTGTTTCATTTTGTTTTACTGATATGATAAAGAGTAGACAATGCGAATTAAATATTAAAAAAAGTAAAAAAAAAAATTTACTTTGCCGTAATTTTTTTGTAATTACCATGCGTACTACCATGGGCCTTCGGCTTTGGGAGCGTTCCCCTTACACCCTGCATAATATATGCGTATTTGGGTGTCTTACATAGGACTACGGTAACCACTTTACATCAGATCAGGATAGCAACGAGGTCGGTAGGACACGACGGTATCTCCCGTCCGAAATGAGCTGTCCAACTGGGGAAGTACCTCCGCCCTACAGAAGACCGCGGTCATAATAACCATCGTGTTGTGTTCCCGCCGGTAAGTAGGGTAGCCAGAGCTCACTATACCCCTCCTTCCCCTCCCCTTCCTAGCCTCCCCACCCCTTCCCAGCTCTCCCCCTTTTCCTTCAGGGTGGGCAGCGCGCGTGTGACACTCTTAGTGTTGCACACGTTCATAGGCCACGGTGGCCGCTTTCCATCAGGTGGGCCGTGTGCTTGTCTGCCACCTACGTTGTATAAAAATAAAAAAATAACTACTTTAAATCGTGACGGGTGGCCGCCTGTCACCCTAGCAGAAGAAAGCCGCGGTGGCGTCGCAAGAATGCGCCTCCCCACATTCGGGGGCTAGATTGGGACACCGTGGTCCCTACACCAGCACGGGGTTATCTCGAAAAAGATGGCCAGCGTCTGCCGGGATGCGAAGGTTATGATGGTTACTATCTCACCTCCGGCAACTAAGGACCCAAAGAGTGCGTTTAGTCGGTTTGAGTCTGACCTAACCTTTCCAACGGGTTCTGGCGGGGAGTCTCCGTGGGGATTTTCGCACTACAAAAAAAAGGTGGGGTGCGTGCTTGTCTGCCACCTAAGTGGTATAAAAAGGTAGCTTATGTGCTTGTCTGCCATGTAACTGGTATGATAAATAACATGTTCTCAGAATACACTCTATGATAGAACTTTTCACAGAAACAGCGTAAGAGCGTCAGAGGAGGTTTTATGGGCAAAAAATAATGATTCCGACAGTAAAGTTTAAGTCGTAAACATCGATATGGGTAAACGGCCCCATAGGGAAGCCATTAGCAATTAAAACAATAAACTATATTATCTTATTCTAGTCTATTTCACTGTACGCTGTATTTGCTGCATGCGTTTGCACGTGTAGGTACTTTCTTGGAAGTGAGATTAACTCGGACCTGGAAAATATTGATGGAACTCTATACATCCATTAGAGAAAATAATAATACTCAATAATAATAATTAAAAAATAAGTTTCACATCGTAGCAGTCGCGTAGCACAACAGCCTGTAGAACTCTGCTACGAGACTCTACGCAGTGTTATCTGAAAATAGATTTACCACCTTTGAGACCCGTCGCCTCGGAGTCATGATAGTTTTTTTTTATACAACTTAGGTTGCAGACATGCACGCGGCCCACCTGATGGTAAGTGGTTACCGTGGCCTATGGGCGAGTGTAACACTAGAGGAATAACACTCGTGCCGCAACCCCTGTAAGAACAGAGACATTCTGTGTCGTCAGCGCAAAAGATGTAGGATAAGCCTTTGGTTTTCCCACTGACAACACAAAACCTCTCAAGTGAGCTCTGGCTACCCTACTCACCACCGAAAACACAACACAAGGTTATTAAACGGCAAAGTTCTGTAGGGTGGAGGTACTTCCCCAGTCGGACTGCTCGATTGGGACGGATATACCGTCATGTCCTACCTCCTCTAAAAAGTATTCAAAGTGAAATAATCATTAGTCCCGTATAATGATAATGGTACTTACAAAACGACAAAATTAAGAAACATTAAAGACTTCTTAACTTGACCTCGTGAGGAACTCTCGCATCCGGGGCAGCCTCTATCAAATCAAATCAAATCAAATCCAAATCAAATCAAATCAAATCGAATCGAATCGAATCGAATCGAATCGAATCGAATCGAATCGAATCGAATCGAATCGAATCGAATCGAATCGAATCAAATCAAATCATTTATTTGTGTAAACACGTGTTATACGTGTCCGTGATATTGCAGACAAAATGCAGGAGAGTCAACTTTGCTGGACGAGCTTATGAAACCCTGAAAAGACAAGAAAGTGAGTAGACTATATATTCCCCATTCCCAGCAAAGTAAAATTTGGGTCACCCCATTTCCTTCCATGCGATGACAAGACTACTTACGGATAGGTCGTTTAACATCATAATTATATACAGCCCAGACTCAGCCTCAGATGTATGGCTCGTGTCCACAATAGTGCCCGAAATACGGCAATAGGCTCACCCCCTATTACATGGAATCGAGTACAATGCTAAAATGTGAGTTTTAATTATATGAAACTTACCGCTGCAGGCAACAAAATTAATAATATGTCCTATTCAAATAGTTTGATTATACCAGGAAACAATTTTGTAACACAGTTTAGTTATAATAATTTGAAACTTCAACTAATATTGTATTATATTAATTAAATGCCTATCACGTATCAGTAGATTAACATCCGTTCATCATCTTTGTACTGATTTGAATTATATCTATTAAATATATCTATTAGGGTGTCCCTTAAATTTCAATTTCAATATATTTTTACGCATACCTTCTAAAAACATTCATATTGACCTAATATAGTCTAGAAATAAATATTATCCCGATTGATAAACGATAACCCGTGCCGACTTCGAGTTTTTAACTTGTCCATACAATGTGCGCGGGTACAGCGCGGCGACCTGTTACTGTGAGTTTCAATTGTCATTTCTTACGTGATTTCTAACATTATTAGTGCGTTGTTGTATATTATGTGAAGATTTCTGTGCAATTATGAAGTGATAAACAAAATATTTACCTTATCGGAATCCCCCAGTCACCAGATAAATGGTGCTAATCGACAAGTTCTCACCGTCTTATTTTACAATATTCGTGAAGTCAAGCTGACTGGACGACGATTGGAAGAAGAGGAAAGAAAGGTAACAAAGAGAGTTATTGGCTGTTGCATTTACTTCTTCGATAGATAGCTTAGAATGTCTTGAGAATTCGTATGAGGAACAAATTTCGAACTTTGAACTTAGTACTCAGATTCCTTGCCCTGAAAAAAGTTCTAAAAGAGGCACGAAAAGTTTCATAACTCCTAAACTGGTAGCAGCTTTAGATCGATACCAATTAAGCATAAGGGACTCGGTTTACCTTCTCCATGCGGTTGTAGAAGCGCTTGGTCTGAATCAGCGATGATTTCCCTATTAACAAATCTTCGATTCAGCTAATTCGTACTCGAGCGAGAAAGTCCAGGGCAGAAGCAATAAAAACTGACTTCCAGAATAATTTGCCTGACGTAGTCACAGTCCATTAGGATATAAAACTATTACCTGGATTGGATGTAAGGAGTTCGAAAGAAATACTTCAAATTAGAGAGTTCTTCTGGAAAACATAAAGTTGAAGCCATTTCAACTATATTCTTTGACTGGAACCTCCATGATAAAGTACAGAAAATGTGCTGCGATACAACAGCTTCAAACACTGGCCGTTTCAGTGAAGCTTGTGCTATTTTGGAACAGACTTCAGAAAGGGAATTGCTGATTTTTGCTTGTCGTCATCATATTTATGAGTTGGTTCTTAAAGCATTTTTTGAAACCAAGGTAAAGCAAATCATGAGTAGATCAGATATTCCAATATTCAAAAAATCTGTTCAAAAATTCCAGTTTGAAGGTCGTAAATGACACTGCGGAAAAAGCTGTTAAATTATTACAAGATTTTAATGGACTTATCACGGCTGAAGAAGAGCAAAAAAAGTTTTTGTTGTGTAGTGTTCAGGAACATAAAAATCTGTATCAAGACTGTAAAAAAACTACACTAAAGAGAAGTTACCCTAATTAATTTTTATTATAATTTGTATTTAAATAAAGGTATATGATGATCCTAATTTATTTTTACTCATATTTACTTTATTTGTTGCATTTTAATTAGTTTTGGATCAAACCAAAATGTGAGGTCAAAACACCAATTTTTATTAAACTTTAGAGCTCGGTCGGCACGGGTTGCAATCATGCTACAAATATGAAATTTCATATTTAAGTACATTTTAATATTTATAAAAAAAGTAGAGGGTATGCGTTTCGAAATTCAAAAAAAAATATTTTTTTGCCATATAAGGGACACCCTAATATCTATATGTACAATTATACACTGATTATAACTCATTTATTCTCTGAACCTTTTCCCAACTCAGTTGAGGTCGGCTTTCCAGTGTAACTGTAATGCGGCTGAACTTCGATATTTTTCGTGAAGCGACTGCCATCTGACCTCCACAATCAATGGTCCAATGACCAATGGCGATATCGAAGTTCTAAGTTAGACTAGTTGAACTTTTTTAGGGCTCCAACTAAATAATATAACTATGTACTAATATTTATTATGAAGAGGAAAATTTTGTATTTTTGTGTGTTTGTTTGTAATGAAACTCAAAAACTACTGTGCTGATTTCTAGAATTCTTACACCATTGGAAAGCTGCATTTACTTTGAGTAACATAGGCTAGCTCAAATAGATGTCCCCGGATTGCCGGGGTGCAAGAGATATGTCTTGTATAATCTCACCTTTGGCAATCAAAGACCCATAGATTGCGTGCGTGTTGGTCGGTTCAAATTCGACATCTTCCATCGACTTTGGTGGAGGCGGTATTCGTGGGGATTTTTGGAGATTAACTGCCATCATAACTCTGGTTGTACTTAACCGATTGCAATCAAACAAACGTAAGACTTTAGTTGGACCAAACCCCTTGAAACAAAAAAAAACCGCATCGAAATTCGTTCAGTAGTTTTTGCGTCCATCGCCGACAATCAAACTTTTTACAATTATATAACAGTATAGATAGATAGATAGGTAGATAGATAGACACTAAACCCCAACAACCCATAGATCAGTTAAAACCCGTCTGTTATAACGAAAATCCGAATAACTAATACAGATATATACCTACAACGCAACGTCTGTTTGTGTGTCCCGTGTCCAATGTTTGCACGGACGCAGATGGCGCTGCAAAATTTATATGTTTGCATTTTAAATCCCAAGCTATGGCCGTGCTTAATTACAGATTGTTTGGCGATTCTAGAGATCTTGGTAATGTTTTGTTTAAAAATAGAAAATGAAAAGATTTGAATTTAAAATGTATATTTTAGTTGCAGCTTTGGAAAAAGGATTTTAGTTTTATTGAAAACTAGCTGACCCGCGCAACGTTTGCGTCACCCCGTTTTTGCAACATTTTTCATTCCTGCTCCGCACCTGTTGGTCGTAGCATGATGTTATATACATATAAACCTGCCTCTTTAACCATTCTATCTATTAAAACAACCGCATCAAAATCCGTCGCATAGTTTTGAAGATTTAAGCATACAAAGGGACAGAGAACGCGACTTTATTTTGTACTTATTATATTATCTAATTCTTCATCCTGCCATAATATAACCTAGCTAATTCTGACTTAGAGACTGTTCTCTATCTTAAAGTAGACATTAAAAAGTACCCACTTGACGGCAATAGTGTGTATATATTATAATATGTGGGACCGAAAATAATAATAAAAAATAAATATTCTTGGACAATCTACACAACGCCATCTAGACCCATGGCAATCATAGCTAAACTAGCTTCTGTTACGGGTTGTAGAGTGCAGATAAACATACTTTTTTTTTCTTTTTTTTTACATGTTTATTTTTTTAAAGACAACTTCCGCACTAGGGAACAAGCCCTGTATCGCGGGGGACTTTACAAACATACAACTAACAGACACAAAGTACACCCAGACTCAGAACAACTATTTGTGAATCACACAATTTTTTGTCCTGTGTGGGGATCGAACCCATAACCATTACAATTATAAATGTCACAACATATTGACATTTATAATTGTAATCTGAGTGAGTTCACAGGGGCCATTTACAGTCAATTAACGTGTTGTTAGAGTTAATAAGATTATTAGTGGTATTGTATTTTATAGATTTTAGGACTTGTGTTTAATACTGAATTAATTGAATTTATTAACTTAGTGAATTTATGACATAATGATATGGAAATTAATTGTAATTGTAGTTGTAAATTGTATTTGACCATAGATTGTACTTATTTAATTTTGACAATTAATTTTGACATTTAATTATTTGACACTTTAGACATTTAACTAGCATTCAATTTAGCTATAATTTATGTTTTGACCCTCCTGGAAAGTGGTCATTTGTGAGATGCGCTGTATTAGAATTAAGGCAACGATTGGACATGTAATAATTTGACATTTTAGATATTTAACTCACACTCGCATTCTATTTAACTATAAAATTTACGTAAATATTGGTACGATTATAATATAATTTTGTAAGCCATCATTGTGTTGGGGTTGTCCTGTAAGGTGGTGGTGTAATTTTGAATAAATAAATGAAAAAACCTCGTGCACAGCCAGCGCATACTGCGCCCACTGAGCCACGGAAGCAGTCGATTAGGGAGGATTAAATACATACATATTATGCATAGAAAAAAAAACATCACAGTTGACATAACATGGGTTTTAAATACCTCTGTTCTATACCTTCAAGGATATACCGAACTGAATATATGCATATATATGCGTCCACACATTCATATCACACCCGTCCTACATTCCCCGAATGCCTAACTACCAATATACAAACGGAAACACAATTTCCATCTCAACCAGCCGTTTTCACTCCAGCATGTGGTATTACCGTACAAATTGGAGGCTGTGGCGCGCCATCTGGCGGCAGACTGCGAATCTTTTCTATATTAATGCGTCGACAGCTGCCACGGGACACCCCCGCCTACCGACGATATTGTATTTTAGAGCAACCTCAAATGGACTATAGACTAACTACTGTAAAATATTTTAGATTTGAAATTATCAAGTTAAAGTGCTTGATTATTAATTAGCTTCACTTACACGGGATAGGAAATAAATAAACACTCACGCCTATATCCCCGTAGGCAGAGGTGCTAGCACCCACATTTCGCCAGTTTATGTTTAGGTCCCAATGTAATAGGTGGCGAGCCTATTGCCATTAACCGGGCACTTATAAACCTGCGATAAATACACACATAACTTCGAAAACCATCGAAAAGTTATTGGTGTGTGCCATGGTAAAACCTGGGATCGAACCCGAGACCTCGTATCAGCAGTCCATTACCCATACCACTTGGCTACTGCCGGTTTCTTTGCTTTTTTTTCGGGCTAGGGTTTATCCAATAAGAATTTTTCCATCATATCACAAACGAAAGTGTTTATTCCATTTCTTTTCCCAATCTTTTTAGGGATATAGGGACGAAGCGACTTTGGTTTATACTATGTAGTGATGTAAATCCTTCTAATATATTGAATAAAAAAAGGATCTATAAGGGTATTGAAATGTCCTTTGTAAATTTGATTCAGTTTCTATTTCTTGGGGACTATGGACTACATAATACAATCATTAGCAAGGGGTCCCTTACCTGCGTGAAAACAATTTCCAGATCATTGAATACATATAAAGAATGTAGGTTATCAAATTTAGATTGGAAAAGTGAATGCTTCGACGGGATTCAAACCCGCGATGTTTCCCTTACAGGAAGGCTTGTGTTAGGAGTGGAAATGGCCAGGAATCGAACCCGGGACCTCTCAATCGTAAGGCTGACTCCTTAACCCAGTAGTTTACTGATGCTACGGCCAATGTCCTACACAAGACAAAACGTGCAGGGCTTAGATGTTACCCGCATACGGTGCAGAATATTCCATCAAGAACCAAACAGTTCGGTGAGTCTTTCCTCTACCGCACTATTAAGCCTTGGAATTCCTTGCCAGCTCACGTGTTTCCTTCTTCCTACAGTCCCGGGACCTTTAAGCGTAGCGTGAAAAAGCATCTGATGAGGCCGTCAAGCTGAGTGCCACCATTGTAACACTTTAGGTGTTTGTAATGGTGACCTTCGTTCCTGAGACTTTGCCTTGAGCTTACCATCAGGCGGGGTGAAGTCAAATTGACGTGCCATAAATAAAAAATATGTTTGCCTTCCCCAGAGGGAAATACAACTCTCAAAGAAAACCTAAATATAAAAAATAACGACATGCAATGCTGTTTGCCATTCCGCCCTTCAATCTGAGTATTTATAAGAGCCAGTATCATTTCAAAAGTGAAGAGAGACGAACACTTGTACAGTTCTAACCGTCCTCTAGACCATAACACATACCTAAGACCACTATTAACAGTATAAAAGATGTGTATTCTCTCATCAAGCGATCGCTATAGCCCCGTATATTACGCCGGCGTACATTATTAGCTACACATTGCTTTTATCCAGTATAAACAATAAACAGTTTGTGGTTCGACCACACGACGCTTCCGCACCATCTGCGAGCTCAACTGGCACACGTAACTGCAGTTTCTGATCTCTTAAAAATTGTATGAGGCTTTAAAAAGTATTAACGTTTGAGGAATGTGTTTAAATATTGTGCTAGGGTTTAATATGTGTTACTGATGGTGACACGTGTAATTGCTTCACAACCGTCAAGCAGGCAAACGGTGTGCGTAAACCTTTTTTGTGGAAAGATGTGGATATTGTGGTTCCAGAGACAGTTTCGTAGATCATCTAGTAACCAATGGCTTTAGAGGTGCAAGGGATAAGGATGGGCTCCCTTGCACCCGATTGCCGGTCTTAGGCAATATTTTTATATTCTATTTATGGCACGCCAATTAGACTTCACCTCGCCTGATGGTAAGCTGAAGGCAAAGTCTCATGAAAGAGGGTCACCATTGCGAACACGTACAGTGTTACAATGGTGGCGCTCAGCTTGACAGCCTCATCAGAATGATGCTTTTTCACGCTCCGCTCAAAGGACCCGGGGCTGTAGGAAGAAGGAAACACGTGCGCCGGTAAGGAATTCCAGGACCTAATGGTACGGTAGAGGAAAGACTCACGGGACTCACCGAACCGCTTGGTTCTTGGTGACATATAAGCCCTGCACGTGTTGTGTTGTGGAGTCGTTGTATCACAGACAACGAGATTATTTTTGTGTCTGGTATTTAGGTTATGCTTATCACAAACTTTCGGAAAGTTTGTAATATTTTTTCTAACATACATCAATTTTTCTAATATATACTTACGGTAAGAATGTTTATTTCCTTAAACTTATTTCGGAGGGAGACTCTTTGGCCCAAATTATAAATTGTAATCAGTAAAATCTAAGTTTTAATTTAAATCACGAAAGTACCGAGTCGTCTACAAGAGTTTAGCAGCTCTATGATGGCGCGGGCGGTAAACAGATATGTGGTGACGTCACACAACTTGCCTGTATTCTCTATTGCTACAGAATTTCTACAGGAATCCAACCAATTCCGGTCTTCTTAATAACATTGATAATATATTTGTAAACTGCGCCAGTAGATTCAGCCGTGATGACTAGATAAATTGATGTTTAGACTGACTCTAATGTTAACAGTTTGAAGAAATATACAGTTTGTGCAGAAGTTTTAATATTTTCGACGTGGCGGTAGTGAACGCGACTGCTACGCAAGAGGCACGGGTTCGATTCCCGCTCAGTGCAAATATTTGTGTGCTTGAATATCAATATTTGCATTGGTCTGGGTGTTTCTATGTATAATATGTATGTATTTACAAAAAGAATTGTATCTATGTATGTTTTTATCCGCATTCTAGAAGTCGTAACACAAGCTAGTTAAACTATGCTTACCATGGGTTTAGGTGAACTTGTGTAGATTGTCGTAGAATATTTAATACTATATTTAATACTAGCTGACCCGCGCAACTTCGTCTGCGTCACCCCGTTTTTCAACATTTTTTATTCCTGCTTCGTACCTGTTGGTCGTACCATAATGTTATATACATATAAACCTTCCTCTTTAATCATTCTATCTGTTAAAACAAACCGCATCAAAATCCGTTGCGTAGTTTTAAAGATTTAAGCATAGAAAGGGACATAGGGACAGAGAACGCGACTTTATTTTATACTATGTAGTGATTTACCTCAAATTTAAATACCAGGTGAGATTGTATTTGGTGGAGCAGTAATGTATAAGGTATAGATTCTTTTCTGTGGGTGTGGGGGTCCTGGAGGCAAGGTGACACCGCCTTTTATTACGACGCGCCTGATAGAAAGTGAGTACCGTGGCCTATGAATGTTTGTAACACCAGGAGCGTCACACTTGTGCTGGCGACCTTGTAGAGGGGAGGAGGAAGGGAGTAGAAGGATTAAGGGAAGGCGCAGCTTAACAGTTCTGCAGCATGAAACACGTTCTTCTTCCCAGAGCAAGATGACGATTATGCGCTTGAGCATATGTATGTATGTATGTATGATTCCAAAAATCAAATCCCAATAATTATAAGTACAAGGTAACTACAATCAGTAATACACATTTTGTTTTTCTCTCGTACCATAAAACGGGGTGAATAGAGATCCAGGGGTGGATAGAAATAAAATGGTCAATAGAATAGGTATTTTAAATAATTTCTTTCACAAAATTTTAAGCAACCTTATTGCCAGATATTTCATGATTCTAGTATTAAAATGAACTAGGCCAAATTTTCTACTAGGATTTAACTGACCACTTTATTTCTATTCACCCTTCGATCTCTATTCACCCCGTTTTAACCGGTAGCGCCTTAGTTAGCGCAATGTGGGTGTTTAATACACGTCTGCGGTGTAGGCAGAGGTGTATTAAACACCCATATTTCCGGGGATAACGGGCGTAAGCATATGTACTTATGTATGTATGTAATCAACTCCTCGCGAATCCTACTAAATCTTTGTATATGCTATTTCCAAGCTACGGAAGTTCCAAATCAGTTATCAATAGTTTAATTTAAATACCGCATCTGTTTGTTAGCACGTCCGCTGAATGGCCAGATGGACGTGACGTTCGTTACCGCGGTAAACACGCGCCACGTGTGCCACATCTGTTCTTAAGCGTGTGCTTCTATTAGAGTAAGATCCCAGAGCCATCAGACATAACTTATTTTCACATGGATGAAACCTGAAGTTTTCAGTAGCGTCTAGTGTGCCTTACTTAAAATACCTACGCGCTTTGTGGGACTTGCCGAGTGACACCTGGGCAGGTACCAAATGAGAAAGGTAACTAAAAATAAGAATTATTTAACTTAAATTCACATGGCAGATTTTTATATATGTCATGTAGAAAATTATTTTAAAGTAATATCATAAGTGTCAGACATTTTTGATGGACCCGAGCTTTTGTCAGACACCTTCAAACTACCCAAAAATAAATGAACTTTACTTATTTTCACAAGTCTGATTTTTTATATGTTATTGAAGTATTTATTTAAAAGTTATATTGAATCAGTGAGACAAATTAGAGTGACCCATCATCCTCTAAGACAAAAATTACTCTGCAAGTTAAACAAAGTGTGTAGGTATTCAAGGCACACTAGACGCTACTGAAAACTTTAGATTTCATCCGTGTGAAAATAAGTTATGTCTGATTGCTCTGGGATCTTGGACTATATGAGATGTGAGATACTATCTACGTTTGCGCTTCCGAAACTCGGTGCGTTCGAATGGATACGGGTTTGTAATTCAAGATACTGTTATATAAGTATGTGTAAAAGTTATTAATATGGTAACTTTTTTGTACAGTTGTATTTAAAGATTGCTTTTTGAAATTGATTTGAGTTAGATTCTGTCTTTTTACCGCTAGCGTTAGGAAAAAAAGCTCTTTAAGTATCAAAAAAGTGCCTATTTCAATGATTATTGTTTTGTATGTTAAGTTAAAATTTGATTGTGGATATGTTTTTTTCATGGCGCGTTAATTTCACTTCACCTCGCCTGATGTTAAGCTGAAGGGAAAGTCTCGTGAAAGAGGGTCACCATTGCAAACACGTTCAATGCAACAATGGTGGCGCTCAGCTTGACGGCCTAATCAGATGCTTTTTCACGCCCAGCTTAAAGGACCCGGGACTGTAGGAAGAAGGAAACACGTGCAAAGAAGGAAACACGTGCGTTTGAATGGATACGGGTTTGTAATTCAAGATACTGTTATACAACTGTGTGTAAAGGTTATTAATAAGGTGACCTTTTTGTATAGTTGTATGTTAAATTTAAAGATTGTTTTTGAAATAGATTTCAGTTACATTCTGTCATTGTACAGCTCGCGTTAGGTAAAAAAGGTCTCAGAGTAATGAAAAACTAGGGGTTTTAAATTCCTTTCTATGACGATGTGGATTTTTTTTTTTTATCTATGGCACGTCAATTTGACTTCACCTCGCCTGATGTTAAGCTGAAGGCAAAGTCCCATGAAAGAGGGTCACCATTGCAAACACGTTCAGTGCTACAATGGTGGCGCTCAGCTCATCAGATGCTTTTCACGCCCCGCTTAAAGTTTAAAAAATTCGGTCTCCCTGCCTCCCTGCTTCCCTGGTGGTTTTCTCAACTTACTTCAATATGAGATTCTTCGAGAAGGGCATCAGAACGTACTTATAGAGCTGACCCTGTTTACAACCGATCCTATTTACTCTTAGTCGAACCATAAAATAAAACTGGCCTGCGTATGCGAGTAATATACCATTTGTTTCCACTATGAAATTCCCAGAATACCAGATTCAAGTTATACCTGATTTTCTTAATACCAGAAAATGTACTGTTCTAATATACGTTACCTCTGCTTACCCCTGTGGATATGAAAGTGTGCAGTTTAACAAAAAATAATGCAAAGAAAACTGTGCTAAGTTTATTGAATGTTGAGTCTGCTAGTCTCGCTGCATGTAGGAACGCCTAGACTACACCGGTGAAAGAAATTTACCAAACCTTTGGTCGGTACCACCCACGTCATACGAAATTCTAGAAGTTTCTGCAAGATTTACGTTATGTAGGTAATAAATATTAATTAAGTTTTAGTATCGATTTTAAATTGGAAAATAGTGAATGTCCAGACAGGATTTGAATCCACGGTCAATCACTTTGACTATTCTCTACCACTGCGTGTAAACTAACATAACATAAATAACATAGGTAACATAAACTCACTCCTTTATCCCTGAAGGGGTAGGCAGAGTTGCTAGCACCTACATTTTGCCAGTTTATGTTTAGTTTAGGTACCAATGTAATTAAACCTGGGATCGAACTCGAGACCTCGTCTCAGCAGTTCATTACCCATACCACTAGGCTACCGCGGTTATTCTATCCATTCTATATCCATCATATAACTAAACCATTCGAAAATTCGTCTTTAAGTCTTAGAGGCGACGGACGTAAGGGAAAAATATATAGTCCTAACTATCCTTTTGGGATTACAGGCGTGAATATAATAACCTTGTGTTGTGTTTCCGGCGGTGAGTAGAGTAGCCAGAGCTCACTGGAGAGGTTTTGTGTTGACAGTGGAAAGTTTAAGTTTAGGAGACGTCTCCTCCCCTCCATCTCTCACCTCCTCATTTCCCATTTCCCCGTTCTCCCCTCGTCGCTACAATCGGGGGCTTCGCGACCGTGGGCTTCGCGGACAAACAAACTTTAAAATCAGTGTGCTTCCCGGCCGGGTGCTTCGCGGACTGTGGGCTTAACGGCTGGACCATGGCCATTTTTGATTGCCTGCAGTCCAGATTGTATCCATCTTTACTTCCTAATCCCTAACTTCAAGAGGAAGTCCTTCACCAGTCTTGGTACAGCAATCTGCTGGTGAAATTATCTGGGGCCCCAAGAACACACTTCCTTGTGCGTATGTTTTATGTATGTGTAGTATATACTAGTAATGTAAATGATTTGTATAAATTGGCGCCATTGCGAAGGCACGAGTATAAAATATTATATTTTTCAACATCGGTAGCGCGCACATGATGACTTGCCCGTACCACCCGTACTAAGAAACTACTTTCTTGTATAATTTCGTGAGTGAAAAATATATGAGATTCTTATGAGTTAAAGGTACGAGTGGTTGGCCCAAAATGTGCACGAATTACAGCGCGTCGCATTTTTTAACTGTATCATGAGAATAGTTGGGTGGACGATCTCAAATCTGTTCTCGTCGAAGTGAATTTGACTTCACCTAGCCTGATGGTAAGCTGAAGTCACAGTCTCAGGAAAAATGGTCACCATTACAAACACGTACAGTGTTACAATAGCGCAGCTTGACGGCCTCAATAGATGCTTTTTGACGCTCCGCTCAAATTAACTGGGACTGTAGTAAGAAGGAAACACGTGAATGTATATCTGAACGGGTATAGGTACCTAAATATATGAAGACATATTTTATTGACAAGTCAATTTGACTTCACCCCGCCTGATGGTAAGCTGAAGGCTAAGTGTCAGAAAAGAGGGTCATTACAAACACGTAAAGTGTTACAATGGTGGCTCTCAGCTCGACGAAAGCTTTACTCAGAATAACTAAATCATGATTAATAAAGGTAGGTAAGTATAATTCTTCGGTAACTTATTGGTCGAGAAGTCGCCCTTGCGATCGACCACTCACGAATTTGAATTTGGAAATCGAAAGCGCTTCTGAAGTCGGCGGTGAAGTGAATTCTGAATTTTAAATTGACATGGTCTTTACACATTCACTGTTAAATTCATCGGGATATTTACCATGTTTGTTTATTTCATTGAATAACCGATATTTCGGCACTGTTGCAAGCGCTATGATCACAGTGTACACGGTGCAACAGTGCCGAAATATCGGTTATTCAACGAAATAAACAAACATGGTAAATATCCCGATGAATTTAACAGTGAATGTGAATTCTGAATTCTTCACCAAACTGAAACAAACATTGGTTACAATATCAGTGCAAATACCTATACGTATTTGCAAAAAAAATGTGAAAGTATTGCAAAATTCAACTTTTAAACCAGATACTGTTATTTAAAAATCTTAATATGCCTATTATTGTACTTAAAATAAAAGCCACCTCTATAAAACCAACGATTCCAAAATCTCAGCTATCGACTTTAATAAAACAACCCCTTATTTCATCGGTAGGGGTAGCCCACCCCTTGCCAAGCCACCCCTGGCACAGGTGCGCGCACAGGTGTCGGAATCCAATACAATTTTTACTTTCGCACGTAATTGAACTAGTAGTTAATATATGTACTGTTTTTATATGAAATCTAGGAGATTTTGTATGTGAGATTATAGTCTTACCACCGTCTGATAAAAGTTATATTATTTTACAACTAGCTGACCCGCGCAACTTCGTCTGCGTCACCCCCTTTTTGCAACATTTTTCACTTCGCCTCCGCACCAGTTGGTTGTAGCATGATGTTATATACATATAAATCTTCCTATTTAACCATTCTATCTATCAAAAAAACCGCATCAAAATCCGTTGCGTAGTTAAAGATTTAAGCATACAAAGGGACTAAGGGACAAAGAAAGCAACTTTATTTTATACTATGTAGGGGAAAGGGAAGGAAAGCTGTGGAATGAACTCCCTGCCGTGGTTTTCCCTAGCGACTACAATATGGGGTTCTTCAAGAAGGGCATTAGAAGGTTTCTACAGAGTAAGCAGCATAAATGTAACCCTGGTGTTGTAAACGTCTGTAGGCCACGGTGACCACTTCCTACTAGTTGGGCCATGTGCTTATTTGCCACCTAAATGGTATAACAACCAAACCCTGCACCAGTGTCAGCCGGGGTTTAGTTACAAGTTGTGATAACCTTGGGTTGTGATAACCAACCAACTCAATCTTGTTCCGGATTATATCTATTTATGAAATAAACTAATACTCTCGCTAGATGGCGTTATACTAAATTAAGAAAAGGATGTAAGGCTGAACACGAGTGGCGCGTGCGATGCTGAACAGATCACCAGATGCTCTATTGTGCTGTGTTTAGACCGCTCCACTTGGCCAGTAGCGGTCACTTGCTATATATTTAATAAGATTATGTAAAATCTGATTATTTAATATGTGGAAAACGTCGTGCTTAGTTATTTTACAGGCATCCTTAAGATATAGGTAGACGAAATAAAATACAAAAATGTTTCTGGACAATTTAGTTTACTACAATATTATACACATACATATGTTTACGCGCGTAATTTTCAAAGGGTTAGGCAGAGGTGTATAAAACACCCACATTTCGCCAACTATGATTTCCGGTATATACGGAATATACGGTTCCACGTAGGTAATAGGGGGCAATAATAAATTTGGAAAACATTGGACCCGATTCCTAGCTATGCGGTGTAAATCGCATGGAAATTACGAACTTAGCCGCACAATATCCGACGGCAGCATTCAATATCGCGGTGGCATTCAATATTATATGAAGAAATAATAATAATAATTCGTCAAATACTCGTACAGGAGCTCTTAAATGGGTTTATTCTCCCCTCCCCCCAAAACCAAACATAATATTAATATTAATATTTATTAAATCGTTCCCAACAGCTTCAAAAACGCTCTTTTCGTACAATAAATCCCCACGCTTGCATTAATTTCATTCCCATAAAATGAATGCAAGCGTGGCTAAGCCTCCAAATTATATATTTTGAAAATTAACTAACAAAATTAAAAACAAAACACTGACTAACCTATTTTGTTGTGCAAGTCAATGGCGCAAGTAGGACCAAGTCTAAACGCTCGTCTACCCAGGCAGGTGTGCGATGGAATCCAGTCGCTCTACGTCACGAGAGCTGTGCTCTCCTTCAGCAGCGCAGACAGATGAAGTCCAGATGTTAAGAATGCCATATCACATGCTTTTCAATTTGTAGACATATATGTGGTATGGCGGAGTATTAGGTGTGTTACGTGAGAAGACATAACATAATATAAACTCCCGAAGGGGTAGGCAGAGGTAGCACCCACATTACGCCAGATTATGCTTAGGTCCCAATGTAAGCCGGCGAGCCGATTGCCATTAACCGGGCACTTATAAACCTGCGATAAATACACACATAACTTCGAAAAGCATCGAAAAGTCATTGGTGTGTGTGTAAAACCTGAGATCGAACTCGAGATCTCGTCTCAGCAGTCCATTACCCATACCACTAGGCTACCGCGGCTGAGAGGACTTGACTTCAATTCCCGATTAGTGGTAAAACTTGTATACTTGCAGTCCACAGCTGGACATAATTGGTAGGCTAACTAACGTGGCTAGGTGTTGACTTAGAGACTGTTTTCATACTGGCCAGATAGGTCGGTAAAGGGTTTTATTTTGAGTTTTCCTTCTCTCGCAGTGATATCGTCTGCGTATTTTTCTGTTAGCGCATCTTACGAGACCCTTCGGTTGAAATGGAGTGGTGATATTCTTTCTCTATACGGTATAATTCTTGCGAATTCCTTACATATTCTATAAAACTTTACGTTACGTTAATAATAAACTATTTACAATTAATTGCCAACGTTTATATATCTCTTAGACGTAAAATTATGTAACTGGCTGATCGAACAAGATGGTTGACATAGTTATTTTTATTTATGGCACGTCAATTTGACTTCACCTCGCCTGATGGTAAACTGAAGACAAAGTCTCAGGAAAGAGGGTCACCATTACAAACACGTACAGTGTTACAATGGTGGCGCTCGGCTTAACGGCCTCATCAGATGCTTTTTCACGCCCCGCTTAAAGGACTGTAGGGGGAAGGAAGCATGTGCGCTAATAAGGAATTCCCTGACTTAATGGTGCGTCAGAGGAAACACTCACCGAAGCGCTTGTTTCTTGATGGAATATTCTGCACCGTATACGGATGACATCTCATCCCTGCACGTGACGTCCTGTGTAGGAAAGGAGAGGGTGGGATTAATCGGAAGAGTTCATCAGAAGAGTAATATTGTATGTTTATATTGTTTCAGATGGAAGCAAAAGTGAAGGAAGAGATACCGGATAAAGATTACAACCAGCCGACGACAACGGAGAGGAGAAAATGTGAGTACAACGTCTTTGTACTGAAGCTTTATAAATGTAATTGGATATCAGTTTCAAAAAGTATAACTATAGGTATAATATTTAACTTACAAAGTTTAAGTAATATTACTATTGTTACATAACATAAACACGCGCCTTTATACCCGAAATGGTAGGGTAGGTAGAGGTGCTAGTACCTACATTCCGCCAGTTTATGTTTAGGTCACAATGTAATAGGTGGCAAACCTATTGTAATTAACCGGGCACTTATAAACCTCACATAGCTTCAAAAAGCATCGAAAAGTTATTAGTGTGTGCCATGGTAAAACCTGGGATCGAACCCGAGACCTCGTCACAGCAGTCCATTGCAGCGTGGTAGCCTAGTAGTATGGATCTACTAGGCTACCGCGCTGTTAGTATAGTGGAAGTGTGATGTAGTCGGTGTACGCGTGTCATTGGTATGCGTATTTACGCAACGAAGGATAAATTCGAAAATATGAACCTTTTTGTAAGAATACTTCTAAACTTTTCCGTAAATACGAGTAATAATAATAATAATAATAATATGTCTTTATTGTACACCAAAGAATTACATCATGTTATGGACATGCAGGTTTTTAGGTACATACAATGGGCGGCCTTATCGCTCTGTGGCAATCTCTTACAGGCAACCATGGGATGGAGAGAAGTATTTGGAGATAAACAAAATTCGGGGCCATTTGGTGCACTCAAATATTTGTCGTAAATACAACACAACAATACAATACAATACAATACAATACAATACAATACAATACAATACAATACAATACAATACAATACAATACAATACAATACAATAAAATACAATACAATACAATACAATACAATACAATACAATACAATACAATACAATACATATCTGTATCACATACATACAATAATACAATAAATGTCTGAACCATTGCACCTCCTTATAGCGATAAGTAATAATCCTTCACTTGTTTTTTAAATACTGGCAAAGACTGTGCCCGTCTAATACCCACCGGCAGAGCATTCCACAAACGAGCCGCTTGAATTGTGAAGGATTTGTCGGCAAAGTTGGTGGAGTGACTCGGCAATTTTAACCTTAGATTCTCCGATGATCTCAAAACTTTTGAGTGCGTGTTGTGCAAGAACTCAAAGCGCTGTCTCAAATAAGAAGGAGTTAGTGGGTTAAATAAAATGTTAAACAATAAGGACAGCACATGAGCATTCCGGCGAAGACGTATAGGTAACCACTTGAGCTTTTTGCGAAATTCAGAAACATGATCATATTTGCGTAATCCAAATATAAATCGTATACAAAGATTTTGGAGTCTCTCAAGTTTGTTAAGTTGGTCTTCAGTGAGATCTAGATAGCTGGCATCAGCATAGTCAAGAATAGGCAGAAGAAGAGATTGTGCGAGCGCAGTTTTCGTGGCAGTGGGTAGGAAGTTTTGTAGCCTACGCAGGGACCCCGCCGTAGCAAATATTTTACGCCTCAGTTCCAGTAGTTGTGGCCCCCAAGATAAGCGTCTATCGATAATTATCCCCAGGTTTTTTACCTTGTCGCTGTAAGGGATTTGTAAACCGTTACAAGACACTTGCGGAAGGAGAGACCAATCTATTTTATCTATCAACCTGGAGCTACCGACGACAATCACTTGTGTCTTGCATGGATTTACCTGAAGACCGTACGAGGCGCTCCAGTTGCATATAGATGTTAGGTCAGTATTTACAGCATTAACAGCTTCCGCCAGTTTATGGTGCGGGGCTCGAGAATATATTTGCAAATCATCCGCATACAGGTGGTAGGAAGAAGATAGTCCATTTGTGATTGAATTTATAAAAACTGCGAAGAGTAGGGGGGATAAAACGCCGCCCTGTGGTACCCCAGCAGTCGTTGTACACCAAGATGAAATAGTGTCTTTAATACTAATACGCTGCCGGCGACCAAACAGGTAACTACGAAACCAGTCAACCACAGTTGGAGATACGTTAAGAGTGCTCAGAATGCCAAGTAACACGTCAAAATCTACGGTATTAAACGCATTGCTGAAGTCTAATAGGGTCAATACCGTCAGTTCACCATTTTCCATACCCGCTCTGATATCTTCTGTAACATGAACCAAAGTAGTGGTGGTACTGTGACCAGGACGAAATCCGGACTGGAGGGAGTTCAAAAGTGCATTTTTGGAAAGGAAATTGGACAGTTGAGTGTAAATAAGACGTTCAAGGACCTTAGAGAGGAAGGGTAAGATAGAGATAGGGCGATAGTCAGAAAATGAGGAGGGATTTTTCTTTTTGGGAATAGGGATTATTTGGGCCTCTTTCCAGGCCTTAGGAAACATGTTACAGGTTATTGAAAAGTTCATGATATGAGTTATGACAGGAAGAATTTCGTCAATGATAGGGTGGATCATGTTACGACTGATACAGTCCGTACCCATTGCGTTAGACGTAATTGACACTATGCTCCTCCTAACATCACAAGCCGAGAATTGACTAAAGAAGAAGGGAGAGCAGTTGGGAGTTGAGACAGATGAAAGATATTGTAAAGTATTTTGTTTTATCACTTTATCAAATTTTGACGAAGAGGAGAAATGATCATTAAGCGAATTCAAATTAACATTGTTAGGGATCGAGTCTTCACGAGATTTTCCAACTCCCAATGTCCTTAGAAATTTCCAGACCTTAGCTGGATCCTCGTTTTCTACAGAGTTGTGAATATAACGGCGTTGTGCATTCCTACACACCCGATTGCAGTGATTTCTAATGGTGATATATTTCTCTCGATTTATGTCCGAAGGACGGTTTTTGTATTTGGATTTGGCTGTCGCTTTTTTATTTATTAGTGTTTTGATTTCCGTTGTTAGCCAAGGCGACGGAAGATGCTTTACCCTTATTCTACGGACTGGAGCATGTTCATCATATAATTTCATTATGTTAGATGTAAATAATCTGACTTGCTCGTCAACACATTGTGAGTTAAAAAGCGGATCCCAGTCCAGACAATCGGCATCCCTGCGCAAGTTTTCAAGGTTCATTCCACCAAAATTGCGTCGCAGTAGGAATTTAGATTTGAGTTTAGGTGGACGGAGCTGATAGGATAAGAATAGCAGGTCATGGTAGGAAAACTGATCAGCAGTGACCCCACCATGCTTAGCTACGTGCTGAGGAGAGGAAACAATCATTAGATCGAGTAGAGAAGGTGCAAGGTGAGGAGCATGATGAGTTGTACCGGAAGGAAGGATTGACAGATTGCAAGACTGGACAATAGACTGCAGAGTTAAGGAACGAGAGTCATTCTTAATGAGGCAAGTGTTGAAATCACCCATGATGATGCTTTGGCTGTACGTAGGCACATAGGTATCTAGGAGAAGTTCAAAGGAAGAAAAGTAGTTTATGCTAGAGGAAGGACAATAGAAGACACCAAGTAGAAGTTTGACATGCAGGAGTTCAACCTCCAGAAAGATGTGCTCACCAGCGTGCGGCGGCTGCGGCGACATACTCAAAACTGTATGTTTTATGTGTGATCGTAGATAGATTGCCACTCCACCCGCACGACGCTCCACACGATCGTTTCTGATGAGGTTGAATCCTGGTAGAGTATATGATGAAGAGGGTAAACATGGTTTGAGCCATGATTCCGACACAAGAATTGCGTGTATTTGCTCGCAGTCAAAGCTTGCCAGCATATCGGGGAAATGAGCCGGAATGCTTTGAGCATTTATGTGAACTACATTGAAGTTATTTGAAACATCAGAGAATAAAGATGAAAGAGACTCAGCAAGAGAGGATATGTTATCGCTACCATCATTGCTATTGGCAGAAAAGTATTCATCACTATCACTACAATTATTGTAGTCTGAAAGTGACATTTGTAAAAAGGTACGTATATGATAATGTTATATAATAATTAAATACAAATTTAACTACAATAAATAATGCTATGTACGGTTACCAATACTATACTATAATACGATTCAAATATATATTTAAATATGAATATAGTAGCTATATATATATATATATATATATATAATTATTTATACAAGAAAAGAAAATGGTCAAAAGTTGTCTAGTGCAACAACTAAACGTTTTTCTTCCATCTGCCGGTTTAACTGAGTGCCTCAGGTTTATACTACACACACGAGAAAAAAAAAAGAAAAAAGGTAATACATTCATGGGTCCAGGTAGGGGAGACCTAGGTGGGTTGACACAAAAAATGGCATTTTTGATAATAACTCAGCTTCAGTGATGTCTATTAGCTAGCAAGTTATCTCATTAGAATGTGAATTTCAACACGTATCTAACTACGAGAAACAAGTAGTTAATAATAACTTTAAGTTGGAGAAAAATTGAATTTAAGCGAACAATTCCGACTGTTTCAACTCTCCTATGGACGAGGTAAATTGAAACAGGGGTAAAGGTGAGTTGACACATATTTAAATAGTCGGTTTTAGCTGAATAAAATAAAAAATAATCTGCAATCATCTTTATTGCGTATGTTCGGAATCAGTGAAGATTTTTCTGTTAGTATTCTTCAATTTACTATAGGCTTTTTTTCTTCAAGTGCCTTTTTTTCAGGCGTGTCTGTTAAAAAGGTTGATTTAACTTTCCTTCTATTCTGGGTACCTTTTCTAGGTAAAGCTTTTGGTAAAGGCCTGATAAAATATGCGGATTGGTGTGATGGACCTGCAACAGATGACGACGTGGAGGCGATAGTTACCTACATCTATGGGAATAATATCTTCTTCCGTTAGTAATAAATCCGAAATTAAATTTAGGCCTCAATTTGGTTGATTAATGAAGAGATCACTTCAGCGACAGGATTTTCTTGACTTTTTTTATTTGATGTGACTTCTACATATTTATTAATTCAGTCGGTGCAATAATTTCAGAAGTATTTTCTCTCACTCTCTGAACATCATTATATTTTACTTCATTATTTATACATATTTTACCTCTTAAACTTACGTCCTCTGCCACAATGCAAAAGGAGAGAGATCTCCTCTCTTCGTTTTTCTTTTATACTTATTTGGTATGGTGAAAATAAGCTAAGTTACCTAAGCTAAGCTAAGTTTAAACAACCGAGGTGAGTTAAAACAAGTTGTTTCAACTTACCTCACCATTATAAAAACCGACTATGGCTACCGTATTAACCATTACCCGAGTTCAACTTAAATATTTCAACAAAATAACGTTACATAATAATACTACATAAAACACACTACGCTATCGTTAAACAATCAAAAACCTATTAATTAATATCAAATAAATAAAACTTCTCGAAAAATACCAAAAATACTTACTTTTCGTCAAATTTTGCGCATACACACGATAACTCAACAACCGCTCGCCGCATCGCCGCGACGTGTACTAATACCTCGTCGTGTGCATGGAAAGGAATCAAATGGCACCGTTGTCGTTCTTCTAGTGCCTATACTACCCGAAATATTGAGCTTGTGTCAACCTATATCTGTGTCAATTCACCTCGGTCTCCCCTATTCAATATGTTTGTAGAATTTCTACAATATAATTTAATTTATATAATACACAGTATAATTTAAAATAAAAATGTCATTTGAGTTGTGCAGCTATAAAGGAAAAAGAAATTAAATATTATATTAAACACAACGCAAATGAGTGGAATGGAACGTGACGAAAGTGACAGCGCGACTATGACAGATGTGACAAATGTCATGTCGCGCTAAATATTATTAATTAATTGTAAAGAATATTGTAAAGAGTATATAGGTCTCGGGTTAGATCCCAGGTTTTACCATGGCACACATCAATGACTTTTCGATGCTTTTCGAAGTTATGGGTGTATTTATCGCAGGTTTATAAGTGTCCGGTTAATGGCAATAGGCTCACCACATTGGGACCTAAACATAAACTGGCGAAATATGGGTGCTAGCACCTCTGTCTATACTTTCGGGGATATAGGCATGAGTTTATGTTATGTTATATTACAGATCGCCTTCCCCAATAAGTACTTAAATGGCCTGATTGCGTATACATGTATATTTAGAGCTAGGCATACAACAAAAACGCATTACGATCGGTGTTGTGTGAGAACCAACAACTGCTGCGATCATAATCTGGCGACGGTCGTACGAAGCACGGACGGTGCGTCACAGAGCTTCGAGAGAATTGAATAGACATACATACATACAAGTAACTACGTCATTAGACGTGGTTGTTTTATTATACTACTTGGGTGCCAGACAAGTACACGGCAAACTTGATGCAAAGTGGTATCCGTGGCCTATGGACGTTTAGAGGAGTCGCGTCACGTGATTTGAAAACAGATGTAAAATTGTAGCTAGTAGTCTAGAACTTTTCTTATTTGTTTATGGCTCGTCAATTTGACTTCACTTCGCCTGTTGGTAAGCTGAGGGCAAAGTCTTAGGAAAGAGGGTCACTATTGCAAACACGTACAGTGCTACAATGGTGGCGCTCAGCTTGACGGCCTCATCAAATGCTTTTTCACGGCCAGCTTAAAGGAAAAAAATCCCTATATTGTAGTCGCTTGAAAAAAGGTTTACTTTACATCTAGATAGCGTTCTAGAAATTTAATTTTTCTATTAAAAAAAACATTTTACCGTCTATAAGCGTTATAAAACGTCAATCAACGATATTAATCAACTTTATAAATGTTCAACAGTTGTTAGATTTCCCACGTCACTTCGCCGTACGTGATTGGGCGTTTGTCATAATTATGAAATCAAATACAATATAGTCAACCATGTTTTCCAGTTCCATGTAATAGGGTGCAAGGTGCCACCCCATACCCATGGGCTAGACGGGGACACTATAGTCCCTACATTGGGGGAAGAGGGTCATCTCAACAGAGATGTCCCCGGGGTCTTGTATAATCTCACCTCCAGCAATCAAGGACCCATAGACGGCGTGCGTTTTGGTCGGTTCGAGTCCGACATAATCACCTCCACCGGTTTTGGTGGAGGTGGTATCCATGGGGATTTTGCGCACGATAAAAAAAATAAAAAGAAAGTTCCATGTAATAGGGGACGAGCCAGTTGTTGCCAAGTGGGTATTTTATCATAAGTTGGGGCCCCGTCATCCTTTTGTCGATTTTTTTGATTCGATTCGAATCCTGGTCATTACACTACAATGTACAATGGCTGATCCATGACAAGCTATTGAGCATACTCGGAGGGGTTACAGTTATCTGAAACCTAATTTTTCACAAATGGTTTAGTACTTTTAGTATTAAAGACACGTAAATATAAGTACTAACACTGATTGACTGATGAATCTCCTTTTTTTGGAGCCGGTTGGGTAGGTTACATCGGACTCGAACCGACTAAAACGCACGCCATCTTTGGGTCTTTGGTTGCCGGAGGTGAGGTGAGGAGGTGAGGTTTGGGAGGCCAGTCTTAACTTAATTACATTACTTGTTTCCTTCTTCCTACAGTCCCGGGTCCTAGCGGGGCGTGAAAAAGCATCTGATGAGGCCGTCAAGCTGAGCGCCACCATTGTAGCACTGAACGTGTTTGCAATGGTGACCCTCTTTCATGAGACTTTGTCTTCAGCTTAACCTCAGGCGAGGCGAAGTCAAATTGACGTGTCATTAATAAATATAAAAATAAAAAATATCTAGTAAGTTCTTAGACTAGTAGTTATGTAGAGGTATCGTTTCATACAATTTTTGTTTTGAATTGATCAGAAACTCTTGTAGCCCATTGTATGTACTTAGTAGTACTCACAATTAGCGAGGTAGGTAGCGGTGTGGGAGCCGGTACAACTGTTGATCGTAATCTAACGACGCCCAGCCGAGGCACGGACTGGACAAAGATTTAGATTGCTAGAAAGTGCACACTATTACCCCTTATTTTCATCAAGGTTTAAAACATAGGTATATTTCTTCCCCACCCCTTCCCAGCTCTCCCCCTTTCCCTTCAGGGTGGGCAGCGCGTGTGTGACACCCTTAGTGTTGCACACGTTCATAGGCCACGGTGGCCGCTTTCCATCAGGTGGGCCGTGTGCTTGTCTGCCACCTAGGTAGTACAAAAAAAAAATTGACAAGTTATAATATCTAGCAAACTTCAGTATGATCGTAAATGTGTTTAAATATACCTAACTAGCTGTTGCCCGCGTGGACTTCTGATCCCGTTCCCGCTGCTCCATTCCGAGCATTTCATATTTGTTCACCTTTTAAATCTTGTCTGGACTTCCACGAAAAATTCAAGACCAAAATTAGCCAAATCGGTCCTGCCGTTCTCGAGTTTTAGAGAGACTAACGAACAGCAATTCATTTTTATATATCGACGTCCCCGAGGAATAAACCGGTAATCGCAAAAATCAAATTTTACAGGAGAAAAGATTTGGTGTTTTTTGGCTCTAACTTTTCTATGAAAGACAATTAGAAAAACATTTTAATACGCCGGGAAAGCTAATTTTTGCCCAAATAGATCACAGTTAGCCTTGTAACTATTGATTAAACACAGAATTAGATATTCACCAAAGTTCAAATTACCGAAAATAATTTCTAACAGTTTTTAGGGTATTGATATATTACCACCATGAACTATCAATAATATTCGAGCAACGTCTACTTACCGAATTATTCTTGTAATATAAAAATATTTTCTTAAAAATCATAGACATAACACTTCTTTACGGAGTTCTCCAACGATTTATATGTTCACTAGTAAATAAATGTAATGTTCAGTTACCGACTTATTACGGTAAACTTTTTAATAACCTTATAATGGTAAATAATAGAAACTGGAATATTATAGATCTTTCGGGTAGTTATATTATAATGTAATCGTTGTAAACAGATTTCGTAAATAAATTTGTTATCGGTATCTCTAAGGGAAAATTAAAGAAAATTCATAAAATTTAAAAAATATTGTTTAAACTGGGCAAAATGTCCATAATGAGATCACAATTGTAATATAAAAAATATAAAAAAATAAAAACATCAAACGCAGTACTCAATCACTAAGTTCATTGTTATCATCATTATTATCTCTACGCTCCGACCTAAAGCTTCCCATATACAGTACCCCGAGAGCTTTCAACTCGAAATTTCGAATCGCTTCTCTTGCCTATAAGAATGCAGTAAAGTGGACAAGATAAATAACAGGTTGGTTGAAGCATTCAGTGCGCTCCAAATTCTTCAGGCCCCGTCGAAGAGATAGACCACAGAAGCTCACCGATTACACCCTTAAACTCGTGGCCGAACGACGCTCTATGAGGCTGCAGTCTACCAATGACGATGAAGCACATCGGCAGCTCAATAAACGTATCCAGCAGTCTTTGCGACTCGACATCCGTGCAAATCAAATCAAATCAAATCAAATTTATTTCATAATAATCATTGTACAATATTTTACATAGTTCTTAATCTATCGTGCGTTGTTACATTGTGCATGAGTAGTTCTCTTATATAAAGTAATATATATTAGGTGCGTATATAATAATGTTTGTGCAGTTAAGTGTCTTACATAGGTCTTTGCTTAGGACTAATTTATTAGTTGTGCCTGAACTAGGTAATCCTGTGTTTCAGGCTTTAGGTGCAACTTTCTACTTTGTGCTTCTAAAAACTATTGCATAGACAACAAATAATATTAAGAAATATACAATATATAGCTTCTCACTACTGCTAAACAAAGTAATTTATTGTTTATTTTAAAACAGACATTAACTTCTCTGTGTCATCGTAGGACAATTTTTGGAGTACATTCTTTACAGCTCGCTTACAATTCACACTATTTAGTGAATAAATGCTTGTTATAGCATTTATTCTTTTGTACAGAAGTGGTCCCAAAAACAGGTGAAATTTGCCAGTGTATTCGTGTTTTATCGCAATTCTTTCAGTGCATACAATATCTTTCCGCCTTTTGTTAGTATTATCGGTGCTATAGGGAAGCGCTGCGTGCTGTTTAAGTACTGTACTCAATATAAATAGCTGGCGGACTGTTAGTACTTCGCAGGATTTGTATAGGAGGTCTGTGGGAGATAGGAAAGAGCGGAACGTTGCTACCTTGAGGATCGCTCTCTGAGCTCGCTCAACGGGTAGCAGCAGTGTCTTACCCACTCCCCCCCAGGTTGTTATGCAATATGTTAATATTGACTGACAGAGGGCATAGTAGATTTGCTTAATCAATTTAGGCTCACTGATATGTCTTATTTTTTTAAAAACAAATATCAATTTGCGTAGTCTTTTAATTAATGTTTCGATATGTTCTTTAAACGAAAGGGTTTCATCTATTACAATGCCAAGATATTTTATCTTGTCTGTTATAGCAATAACCGGGCAAGTACAATTGTTACCTTTATTATTGGGTTCTCCACAATGATGCGCGTAAAGAAGTTGGTTAGCCTGGGTTATAGGTCTTTTACGCATCGAGAAACTAATGTATTTAGATTTATCTGCATTAAGTGTTAGTAGGTTACATTGAAGCCAATTGTTTACAATATTAAAACCGCGTTGCGCATGTCCATATACCTCCATTTCTGATTCAGCAGAAAAAAGGAGGGCAGTGTCATCCGCGTATGATACGATCGTGCCGTGTTCTAGCTTTATATTACATAGTTCGTTTATATAAACTAAGAACAGTGTGCTTCCTAATACGCTTCCTTGTGGAATCCCAAAGGAGGTATTCTCCATGTCCTCACTGATGACAGTTCCTATCTTCACGCATTGGGTACGTTCGTTTAAATAACTCTTGAGGAGTCCCAACTGTAGGCCTCTGATTCCCACACTGTCAAGTTTGTTCAACAATCTAGGTATAGAGACCGTATCATACGCTTTGGCAAGGTCCAGAAATATTCCCACTGTGCGATTACCCTTATCAAGCTCTTGTGCTATGTGGTCCGTCAGATGATGCACTGCATCGGCCGTAGACCTATTTGCTCTAAATCCAAACTGTTTATTTGATAAAATCGTGTTATCCTCCAAATATTTTATCAATCTGATATTTATTATTTTCTCGAGAATTTTGGAGATAGCGGGGAGTATGGAAATGGGTCTGTAATTTGTTATTTGATCTTTCCCTCCAGACTTATATACAGGGACAACCACAGCTTTCTTAAGGCACTTAGGGAACACTCCTGTCGCCAAACATTTTTGAAAAATGTTAGTTAGCGGGTGTACAAGAACTTGCTTGCATTTTTTCAGGATTTTGTTTGATATGTGATCCCAGCCAATAGCACAATCATCCTTTAAGTTCGAGATAATCCTCTCAACCTCTTTTTCGTCGGTGTCTAATAGCACAAAAGATGACAGGGCAGTCCTATTCGGGAATGATGGGCTTGTGGAACACATCATCTTTGCTTGCGTTTGCTGTGCCAATCGCTTACCTACATTAATAAAGAACTTATTTACTATGTTAGCGGATTCTACCTGTGATGGATGGGAGTTTAATAAATTTGAATGCGATTCCTTATGCTTTTTCATGTATGTTACATTCTTAATATGTTGCCAGATCTTTTTACTATCTGACCCCGCCCTTTCCAGCTCAAGTTTATCGTGATTTATTATGCCTTTAATACTCAGTGTATTAAGGAAACGATTGAGCGAAATAAAGGCTCCGAAGTGTTCGCAAAAGACTTGTCCATTGGGCAGAGCTAGTTGACAAAGCTGAAGAGGAAGGACGGCAGTATCGCGTCGACTAAGGCAGATGTTTTGAGGGAAATCGAGGGGTTTTATGGACAGCTTTATACCTCAGTCACCAAGCCTGCTACTGATACAGTTAAAGATCCAAGAGCCAAGCTAGCCCGACACTACACCGAGGATATCCCGGACATCAGCCTGTACGAGATTAGGGTAGCCCTCAAGCAGCTTAAAAATAACAAGGCACCAGGAGAAGACGGAATCACTTCGGAACTTCTGAAAGCGGGTGGAACACCGATACTCAAAGTCCTTCAGAAGCTCTTCAATTCCGTCTTATTCGAAGGTACTACGCCGGAAGCATGGAACAGAAGCGTGGTGATCTTGTTCCTCAAGAAAGGTGACAAAGCCTCTCTTAAGAACTACAGACCGATCTCGCTTCTGAGCCATGTTTATAAGCTGTTTTCGAGGGTTATCACGAATCGTCTCGAACACAGGTTTGATGACTTTTAGTCGCCCGAACAAGCCGGTTTCCGAAAAGGTTATAGTACCGCAGACCACATTCATACGCTGCGGCAAGTCATACAGAAGACTCAGGAGTATAACTAGCCACTATGTTTAGCGTTTGTGGACTACGAGAAAGCCTTTGATTCGATCGAGACATGGACAGTGCTACAATCTCTCCAGCGGTGTCATATAGACTACCGGTTCATCAAAGTGCTGAAGTGTTTGTATAAAAACGCCACCATGTCGATACTGTTGCATGGCGATACTGTTGCAGAGGGGAGTGAGACAAGGAGATGTAATATCGCCGAAGCTCTTCACCAATGCAATGGAGAATGCCTTTAAGCTACTGGAATGGAAAGGTCTTGGCATTAATATTAATGGCGAATACATCACTAACCTTCGTTTTGCCGACGATATCGTGCTCATGGCAGGATCGCTGGAGGATCTTAACACAATGCTCGACGACCTCAACCGAGTCTCTCAACAGGTGGGCCTCAAGATGAATATGGACAAGACCCAGGTTATGGCGAATGCTCATATTCTAAGGCCCTCCCCAGTGTCAGTTGGAGGCTCGACCTTCGAAGTTGTAGACAAGTACGTCTACCTTGGACAGATGGTCCGATTAGACGGATCAAACTTCGAGGTGGAGGTCAATCGTCGAATCCAAATCAACAGGTCTATTATTGTGCTACCTCTTAAGTCTGTAACGCGGTCATCTGTTTTAAATTTTACTATTGCTGTGTATACCATTTGTTCATTAATTTGTAAAGTATTTAGAAAAAAACTTCTTACAAACCAAAACATCCACATCTCTTGAAGAAAATAAATATTTAATAGTCTGTTGCGATTATTTTTTCGTTGTAGAGTCATTCGTTTGATGTTTTCTGTTTTAGTATATCTTATATAATTAAGTATATCTATTGCAGTTTTCTTATATCTTGCCTATCTGAAGAGGTAAATTGGCTACCACAGTTCAATTTACAATTCCCAACAGGTCCTATAGACTTTTGTGGATATTTCAGTAATTTATTTTTCTTGCTAGACCATAGACCTTCATTATTTTTACGTTTTCTGGTGTATTCATTTTCATTTAGGGAAGTGGAAAGTACCTCCAAATTATTTGGTTCAACTCTATTGAATGTTGTATTAATTCAGTTCTAACACCAGGTTGCTCATTTTAACAACAATTTAATTCAGTTCCAATATCAGGTTGCTTATTTTGACAACTATTGGTCAGTGTGGTACCTATAATAAGTGTTATTAATTACGGGGCAGCTTTCAGGTTGCAATGTTTCCTCGAAATGCGAAGCAGTTAACGCCAATACCTATATCACGATCCCAAATGATTACTGTAACTGAGTATTACCGAAAATCTCAATCTCATAAATCACGAGAATAAACCTGTTTTCGGTTTAACCAGTAATTAATAGAAAATATTTTGCAGTAATATTACTTTACCGAAATGTAGCCACACGAATGAATTTGTAATAATGTATTATGATATTCTTCTCGTACATAAAAATTAACACTTTTTCCGAAGAACAAAGGTGTCATGGGGTAAATAGTTGGATATTATCGCTAGAAAATTTTGAAAAAAATTACATAGGTGCATGCCGACCCATAGATACCGAAAATGCAATAACAGTAATAACCCAGTAATAGTACAATACAGGTTTATTCCTCGGGGGCGTCGATATATAGATATTAAATGTTATTAAACTATGATTGAATGAAAATGTACTACAATTTTTGTTATATTATCACTAAAGTATAAAACAAAGTCGTGTTCTCTGTCTCTATATCCATATGTCCTTATGTCCCTTTGTATGCTTAAATCTTTAAAACTACGCAACGGATTTTGATGCGGATTATTTTAATAGATAAAGTGATTAAAGAGGAAGGTTTATATGTATGTAATGTCATGCTACAACCAACTAGTGCGGAGCAGAAAGGTAAGGTATATGCTCAATAAATTATAAAATATTGTTGATATAGACGTTTTGATAACATAACATAACATAAACTTACGCCTTTATCCCCGAAGGGTTAGGCAGAGGTGCTAGCACCCACATTTCGCCAGTTTATGTTTAGGTCCCAATGTAATAGGTGGCGAGCCTATTGCCATCAACCGGGCACTTATAAACCTGCGATAAATACATACATAACTTCGAAAAGCATCACAGTCCTTGGTGTGTGCCATGGTAAACCTGGGATCGAACCCGAGACCTCGTCCCTATGTCCCTTTGTATGCTTAAATCTTCAAAACTACGCGACGGATTTCGATGAATTTTTTTTTCATAGATGGAATGGTTAAAGAGGAAGGTATATGTTATAACATCATGCTACGAACAACAGCGGGTGCGGGTGCGCGGGTCAGCTAGTAAATTATAAAATATTATTGATATGAACGTTTTGGAAGTACCATTAAGTAGTCTATACAGAATAAATGATATTTGAATTTGAGTTTGCAAAAAGTGAAGTAGGTAAGTATCTTTATTCCGTGTTCTTAACGAAATATAAGCCTCACGACCTTTCTTTTATAAAAACCTTCGAATAGAAATATATTTGTTTGGTTACAATAAAGTATTTTGTACATACTTACACAACAACTGTTCCTAAATATTTTTCATTCGACAATTCGCACTGGTATTGTTATATTTCAACCGGTAAAGCTTACGTTCGATTGTTTGAGCACGCATTTTGTTAAATAAATATAGAAATTGGACTTTGTTTCGTTGTTTAATCTTCTTCTGACGATCAAAAACGGTGTTTACGGTTTGGTAGACTCTTTTAGCACCGGTTTTAACCATTGCCTTGAGAATCTTAGTGGTTTTTTATATCACTTACATGGCAAACAAGCATACAACCTTTATGTCATAAAAAAATCAATGTATTTTTTTCTTATAAGCAGAATAAGCTAATTTCTTACTGAGTTTGTTAGATATAGTTTAAATTATGCTATTTTATGAACTACTTGCTTTTAGTCATGTTCTACTTATTTTATGAGCGGACCAGACATTCTGGTCCGAAACGACGAATTCAAAAAAGGTGCCTTGAGCGATTCACACCGTGATCCGAACAGCTTGTGGTGTGAATCGACGAAGTACAGAAATCCCCATCGGAGCCGGTTGGGTAGGTTATGTCGGACTCGAACCAACTTAAACGCACGCCGTCTTTGGGTCTTTGGTTGCCGGAGGTGAGGAAGTAGCCAACACATCGAGATGACCCCCGTCGGGTGTAGGGACCACGGTGTCCCCATCTAGCCCCCGGGCACCGCGTCATACTGTTTGCATGCTGGCTAACTGCCTTTATTTAAACAAATACTAAACTCATCGATTACGTTCATACAGCCATACCCCCTCGCTACCACCATAGATAGTCCACAAGACGGCCGGTTCCCACGCCATTACTAAATACAATATTCATGGTGTTTACCGGGTCCACCCACAGCGCACTCATAGGCAACCTTCTACTGATCAGTTCAAACACGGACAGGGCCGCATTTAGCAGACAGAACAATAAATCTTACTGTTGTACAATACTTATTTTAATTAATCAATCAATTCAATCTATTTTCACTATTAACACAATGTTAGCTGAAGGGGGTCTGCCGGGGTGCGAGAGATATGTTTAATAATCTCACCTCCAGCAATCAAAGACCCATGGACGGTGCGTTTTGGTCGCTGCGAGTCCAACATTATCACCTCTACCGTTTTTAGCGAAGGTGGTATACGTGGGGATTTTGTGCACGATAAAAAAAAGAAAAAGGGCTCTACCAATGTTAGGAGACTGGAGACGCTGGCCTACTGTTTTCACGTTGGCCAAATGGTTTGGTACAGTCACCTGCAATAATATGTATACACTTTGGAACCTTGTCACATAAATGACAAGTCAACATTATGACATGAAACGGTAAAATTCGACAAGTTTAATGTGAAAAAGTACACATGGTTTTCGGGTTTTCCTTCTTTCGCAGTGATATCGTCTGCGTATATTTATAAAAACATTTATAAAACTTAATACACAATTACATAGGCGGACTTAAGGCATTCTCTACCAAAGGTAGTGCAGAGAAAGACTGTGCCCCCTGAAAAGGAAACATTACTGACCATTTTATCAAATTGGACTACATTTTTTATTGTAATACTTTTTTTTGTAGGAATTATGATTTTTAACCCTTTTTATTAGCAGATTTCAAGCAATAATACTATTCAAAGGATTTAAAAATCCTTGTACCGACCATAAAGGTATTACAATAAAAAAAGAAACACGAAAAGTGTCATAAGAGTGCTGTATTTCATTTTCTAAATTTTATGTAAATTCGAGTTTGTATGTTTAAAAATGGTCGAGTTTTAGACATAACGGCTAACACATAAAGTGCACAAGTAGAGGAAAGTGGAATATTATAGTGAATTGTGAATTGGTGTCAAAATATTTATAAGAAAAGCTTCTAGTAAAGTCTCCACTACTTTACTGAAGCAAATGTCATCCCTCATAGTCATCATCATCATCATCAACAATCATTCCAACTAGATCATTGAATAAAGTGTTACAAAACAAAATAAGACTTGACATAAAGGTCCTAGTTACCATGTCAATAAAATCCCTTAAAAAAATTACTACTTAATTTATGCTTATTTTTGGTTTAAATAGCGCTGTGTAGAATAACTTAAAAAAGAAAATAAATACTTATTTATGGCCTCCCAACTCCCAAGTCCGTCCACAACGACAATAGCTAGAAACTATCAATAATTCACCTGGCAGCGGCTCCTCCGTGATTATCGCGTTCAATACGGCCCTGGTCTATCATTTGCCTACATTACCGTACAAATATCATTTTTCTGTTTGTTTTTTCCTATAAAACCACGTTAACTAGATACTTATTGCTAATGATAGCAGTTGATTTATATATTTTCTTCGTGTAAATAATTATATTGTGGTATTCGAACGAATAAATTCAAGAAACAAAATGGATGATTACTTTTTTATATTGATTGGTTCAGTTGGTTGTTACTGTTCCAATTTTGAATAATCTTTTTAAAGCGAAAGTTTTTTTTTTTATTAGAGACTTCTTCTGTCGACGACGGCATTTTTGAGTTGCCATCGTGGTGTTGTAGTTTGTTTCACGGCAGCGCTGCTACTCACGAAAGGGCCCGAGCATAAGTTTCACGAAGTAACTCCGCTCTACAGAATACCGCGGCTAATAATAACCTAGTGTTGTGTTTCCAGCGGTGAGTGGGATAGCCAGAGCTCCCTCAGAAGCAGTTCACCAGATTCGCAATTTACCAGATTCGTAATTTACCAGATTCTCGATTCACCAGATTCTCAATTCACCAGAAGTACAACCAATAACAACAATCATTAAGCTTATAGTAGGTACTTACTATATTTACAACTAAGCCGTTTTAAAAATATAACAAATAATTCATGAACAAAAATTATATAATTATTTCTAATAATAAAAAAAAATATTTTCAATACCCAATAAGGCTATTTAACACTTTAAAGAAGCCAGGTGCATAATGCAATCAATGACACTAATCTTTCCATTTTAGCAATCAGTTATAATGCCATTTATTTTTTAATTTGTTTCTAGAATTTTTTATTTCTTTTGTTGTCTTTATAATGTAATGAATTTTTCAGAATTTTCATATCCTGCACTTCTGCTTCTTTTTTAAAATATTAATATGCCTTCAAATTAATTTTTGTATTTAGGCGACGCGACGGTGCCACCCTTCGATGGCATTTGTGGTTCTATTCTTCTTACCATAGCAGCTGAAAACGTACAGGTATACAGTACATATAGGTATATATTTAGCACATACCGCAATGCAATTTCTGCTTGATAGTACAAAATCTGGTCATTTGCGAATCTGGTGAATAAAGAATCTGGTAAATTGCGAATCTGGTGAACTGCTTCTGAGGGCTCAGAGACTCTCTTAAACTTTCTTCCCTCCCCCTCCCCCTCCACACCACGTAGCTACGTGTTTTATTTTTTATCTGAAGATTTTGTTATTTGTCGGGAATCTGGACATCATATGTAATTTCGGGAGAATCCAGATGTTTCCCAACCATCTGGCAACCCTACCTTCCCTCCCAACCCACAAAGCAACACGTTTGTATTGCAATATTTATGAGGCGGAGTGACCGCTCGGTCCTACAGCGAGTAGCCTGGAGTGAGGTCCTTCAGTCAAGTGCTGTCCACGACTGCACTAGATTGACATGCGTGTGGAGTGATTTGTGACTAGGAGATTGCTGTTCGGAGATTGTTTTGTGATATGTGAAATATGTTTTCCCTCTGCCGCACCATTAAGTCTTGGAATTCCTTGCTGGCGCACGTGTTTCCTTCTGCCTACAGTCCCGGGTCCTTTAAGCGTGAAAAAGCATCTGATGAGGCCGTCAAGCTGAGCGCCACCATTGTAGCACTGAACGTGTTTGCAATGGTGACCCTCTTTCATGAGGCTAAAAAAAATGCAGTCGGGTTCTTGAAAGGCACCTGATGAGGCCATTCTAACATTGTATGTGTTTGTAATGGTGATTCAGTTTCCTGAGACTTTGCCTTTCGATTACTATAAGGCGAGGTGATGTCTAATTGGCGTGTCCTATAGAAAAAAGGAGGTAAATGTCTTAGAAGTCTGCAGGTATTCGACTGGCTTTTTTCCGTGCTTGAAATCTCTACGGATACCCGACCTAAAGACTCTGCGTTTTCGAGTGTTTCTCGAAAAAGTAGAAATAAACGTTCCTTTTAAATAAACACCGATCTAAATATCTAAACTTTCGTTCAAGATCGATCACTCAATGTGAACGAACACAGGTGTCTAAGAAGAGAAGTCATCACGAGCCGCAGCTGCACCGTGGCTTATACAATAACTATTAAAATGCGGAATCGAAGTAAAGGATCCTCACTGCAACTGAATTTCTATGTACAGTCAGCGCGAAAGGAGCTGAACATATTTTCTGGTCACCTGGTCATTATTGTACAGAATAAAATATTGCCGCAACAGTAAGAGATTGCCGCAGAGCGATAAGGCCGCCAATTGTATTTACCATGTGCAAACATTTCTCTGTGTTGCTATTCTATTCTTGGTGTACAATAAAGACATGTTATTATTATTATTATTATAAACATTTACACTACGGACATAAACATATAGCAGAATGTATAATGGGCGGCCTTATCGCCAATGGCGATTTCTTCCAGGCAACCTTTGGGTGGACAGGAAAGAACATTAAAGACACAAGTATAAAAAATTCACTGACTTTGCCCGTCTGACATCCAATGGTGATGCATTCTATAAACGAACAGCCTTTACAGTGAAGTATTTGTGGGTATAGTCCGTGGAATGCATTGGCATTATAAGCTTCAAATTATTAGAATATCTGATACTACAGAATAAAATGGTCGGCAACACTAGTATGACACCTCTGATGTTAGAAACGTCCATAGGTTACGGTGACCACTTTCGATCTTTCTCTGCCACCTAAGTTAAATACATACATATGTCATTCGGACAATTTGTTCCTTTATTTTTATAGTGCGAAAAATCCCCACGGATACCCCCCGCCAGAACCTGTTGGGGAGGTTATGACGGACTCAAACCGACTAAAATGCACGCCGTCTTTAGGTCCTTAGTTGCTGGATGTGAGATAGTAACCAACATTATCCCTCGCACCTCGGCAGACCCCGGACGCTTTATTTCTCTAAGGATAACTTCACTACATAGTATAAAACAAAGTCGCGTTCTCTGTCCCTATGTCCCTTTGTATGCTTAAATCTTTAGAACTACACAACGGATTTCGATGCGGTTTTTTTAATAGATAGAGTGATTAAAGAGGAAGGTTTATATGTATATAACATCATGCTACAACCAACTGGTGCGGAGCACAAGTGAAAAATGTTGCAAAAACGAGGTGACGCAGACGAAGTTGCGCGGGTCAGCTAATTATGAATAAAACAATGTTTACTCAGAAAGATAGTTTAATTTTTTTCGAAATACACTCAAAAGAGTGTCATCATTGAAACTGTCTAAAAATCAAAATAAGTCAATGCAATATTATAGTATCTCACGCCTAAGTTTTGTGTAAAGATACGTATATCCCTCGCATAATCTGTGCCTCTAAACTTTATGTTCGTAATAGATGTATGTATCGCAGTTACGATTGTAACAATCAGTGAGCAAGCGTTGTCGCATTAGACATTAGAGCGAGTCGGCGATATTTCGCAGTAATTGTGTAGTGGCGAGATGAAAGAGGCGCCCCGGGCGAGGTGTCGGCTGCCACGCGCAACCTACCCCGTAACGAGTAGGGTGGGGACAGGCTCGATACGAACACATTATCGATGTTTTATAAATTTATTAGCCTATGCTCGGGATTCCAACCGCGTGGCTGTTGGTTATCGCGACCTAAACGCCATCTGTGCAATTTAAATTGTATATTACTAATCATAACTCTGGTTCGACTTAATCGATTGCAATCAAAACGTAAAATTTTAAGTTGGAAACCCCTTCAAACAAAAACAACCGCATCGAAATCCGTTAAGTATTTTTTGTGTCCATCGCGGATAAATATAATCTTTTTATAATTATATAATGGTATAGATATTTGATCTTGTCAGAAAGTAGATGAGAACGCATCCAAAACTTGGTTAGTTTTAGTCTGTGGTGATGGACGACAGTGCATGTAACGTGTTTGCGATTCAATAAATTGGTTTAATTGCAAAGATACTTTAGATCTCATGATGGTATTTATATATCTAAAATGAAGTAGGCCCTAGAAGTAACCAATTCACTGCAGATATTCCTAGATTATAGTCATCAGGAGACACAGATTCTGGTGTTGTAAAGTTATGAAACACATAATTGATCAAAATATTAAAAATAGGAATAGTAGTTTTTTTCTAGGTAGCTTTTCTTTTTTTTAATCATATACCACCTCTGCCAAAATCGGTGCAGGTGATTATAGCGGACTCGAGCCGACTAAAACGCACGCCGTCTATGGGTCCTTGATTGCCGAAAGTGAGATCTATAAACTATATTTATTTATTTCTCAACCCGGCGGACCTAGGAAATCTAGATAGTCTTCTACCTAATACTGTCTGAAGTATAAGCGAATGTCACACACTGAAATGAAATCACTTTTTAACGTTATTTATTTGGTATTATTTACATATAGCCACACGTTTTGCATACTTTTCAATAGTCATGGTCGCCAAGCAACTAAGGGCGATAACTGTCACATAGTTTGAAGTGAAAGTGGTCTCAAAGTACCTACGTAGGCTCACCCATCGGCCTCCAAACCGAAAAATTTAAACTTAAAAAACTTATCGATAGTCGTTAGCGGTGTCATGGCCCACCCCTAGTCCGTGCAGTGGAGGGCGCGTGTCGGTGGCACGCGGGCCGCACTTGGCACACCACTAGCTTTTCACTAAACTTTTATTTATTCTGTCACTCGCACACCTAGACGCTTTCATATTTTTATATGTAGGTATATACCTATTATAATATATATTTATTCTTATTTTTGTTTACATAATTGTTTTTATATCAAGACGTCGCCGCGTCGGCAAATAATTGAAAAATACTGAATTTTGACATCTCATTTTAGTTTTTTTGTTAGAGTATAATTTATTATTGTATGTGTATGTATATGTATGTATTATTAAAGTTATATCATTAGGTATTTTAAATATGTACTACCTTTTACCTGCACCTACATCAATGTATTTCTGCATAACACTAAGATATCTGGCCTTTACATAATTTTACTGTGCATAAAGTTTGAAAAAGAACTTCAAAAGAAAATACGTACAATGTTCATGTTCGTAATCCCCGAAGGGGTAGGCAGAAGTGTATTAAACGCCCACATTCCACATTTCACCAACCCGTAACGACTGCCATAGATGTTTGTATGACAAAAAGGGACTGACGGCTTAACGTGCTCTCCGAGTCACGACCAGACATGTGCAAATAGCCTTATTCATGCTTTATAATATTTGCACTGAATGGGGATCGAACCCACGCCACACCTCGGAGGAAGAGCTAATCGAAGCATCAAGGCAAGGCAGGGACCGTCGTCGTCTCGGCAGGGAACGACGACCACTACACGTAGACTGCACCCTTGCTTACTATCAGGCGAGATGCAGCCAATATTATATAGGTAACCTAAATATACTAACGATGATTGGGTTATTGTTCATAGTACACCTCGTCCGTTCACCTGGGTGGACCACGAACATAATTTTTTGTTAGTGGATCACCTTAGTCCACCTGGGTGAACCACAAACACAATTTTGTGTTCGTGGTCCACTTCATTGTGTATGTGACCTCTTTCCTTAATGAATTGCATAGGTACGTATTATTATGATCATCATACATGATATATGTAGATAGACCAACCTTATTAAATTAATCAATTACAATTAAAAATAAAAGACCTATTGTAATTTAGACTAGATGGCGCTGTGTGATATGTTGAAAAATATTTTTTTATTTATTACCAGAATTTTCGCAGGTGAACCACGAACCATATTATTTGAGATTTTTTTTTTTGAAAAAGTTAGTTGCTCCACTAACAAAAAATTATGTTCGTGGTCCACCCAGGTGAACTGACGAGGTGAACTATGAACAATAGGTCACGATGATAATATTTCAGACTCTCTTCAGCTGGTCTGTACTCTTATTGAAGCATCATAGTAACAAAAAACACTCAAACACATAACCCTTCTTCTACACAGTCGAGTAACGGCATGCATCTGCATCATCAAATAAGTTTAATCGCTCAAGTTTTGCATATATATACTTACCTAGAGGACTCATATATAACGCACCGCTAGTGTTTAAGTGGATAATGGCCTGCCTGTTTGGAGATATTTTAGTGATCAATAGTTAGGGGCCACGAGAACACAGTTTATCGCCATTCGTCGGTAAGGGCAGGCCGGATTATCCCTTAGGCAAAGTAGGCAATTGCCTAGGGGCCCCGAGCACGTAACAAGAAAAAGTTTCATAGACCGATAATTTCAATAAATTGTGAGACAAAGACTTCGATATTGTGAGAAAAAGAGGAACTTCGATATCGCCATAGGTCATTAGACCATTGGATGTGGAGGTCATATGGCAGTCGCTTCACGGAAAATATCGAAGTTCAGCCGCATCACAGTTAGACTGGAAAGCCGACCCCAACTGAGTTGGGAAAAGGTTCAGAGAATGATGATGTGAGACAAAGACAGTCAAACCCGATGAGGTGATGCTCTAACATCGATTCTAGAGGTTCTATGTTGTTGTAATATCAAATAGCAAAGGAGTTCACCTTATCGACTCGACTTTAGTAATAGAAAAGTAAGCAAGTATAAACGAAAGGGGCCCATGAATTGCATTGCCTAGGGGCCCTGATAAAATTTCCGTAATGGCGGCTTGATGACCGCTGAACAAGAGTATTCAGAACTCTAACGCAAAACAGTGATTTTTTTTTTACTCTTTGCAATAACATAATAACCTTGTTTCTGGCGGTGAGTAGGGTAGTCAGAGCTCACTGGAGAGGTTTTGTGTTGTCAGTGGGAAGACCTAGGGCTAAGTTGTCACCACTATGTAATGGTATGAAACCCTGTTTTGTCTTCTACACTAACAGCACAGATTTTTTTTAACCTTCACCCCTACGGACTCCCCCTCACCCTCTATTTATTGAAAAATAAACATGGTCTGATGTAAAAAAATATATAAGTTTTACTAAAACGAGCGATAGACAGTTTTAGGAATCATATCGATCACTATAACCGGATGAAATTGATTAAAAATGTTTAGAAATGTATCACAATAAGCAAAATTTCATTATACCTGAGTTATTGATTAAGGATCATAAAGACTCATAAAGGATTTAATACGAAAACAAAATTTCGCTGTGTGATGATGTCTTAATAAGCGGATGGTCATAATAAACCAATTCCCAAAAAAAAATAATTATCTAGTTCCGATGCATTTTTTGTTCAATAACTCGAATGAAACTATAGATATGACACATAGTAGTTTAAAAAAACAATATCTGTGACAGTTTCCCGCCATATTTACCGTCACCGCGGCCATGATGGCCGCGCACGTACCATAGAGTATTGGGGCCTGTGTAAACTCCGAGATGAGTTACGTGAGAGCGCATAGACCGGCCTGTTTATTTTGATATCGGGGGTAACATTGAACTAACGTTATGCATACAGTTATATTGACCCCAGTTTTTTAATTTTATAGAGAGAGGAGGTTATATTTTCTACAGAAATATGGGGTATAAGGGAAACACTCCCGAAACCCTGGTAGTATTTCTGGGACACTTTATATTGTTACTAGCTGACCCGCGCGACTTCGTCTGCGTCACCCCGTTTTTGCAACATTTTTCATTCCTGCTCCGCACCTGTTAGTCGTAGCATGATGTTATATACATATAAACCTTCCTATTTAACCATTCTATCTATTGAAACACACCGCATCAAAATCCATTGGGTAGTTCTAAAGATTTAAGCTTACAAAGGGACAAGAAAAATAGGGACAGAGAACGCGACTTTATTTTATACTATGTAGTGATAGTGAAGAGGTTGTATTTTCTATAGAAATAAGGGAAACACTCCCGAAACCCTGGTAGTATTTGTGGGACACTTTATATTGGTATAAAATTGCGATTTGGATTTTTTGTAACACTTAGATGGCTGTTAATCTGATCTGATCATAACTATGACACAACGGGATGTAATCGTGATCTATAAATATACTTTGTCAAATATAGGATGATAATTTTGACAGGTCTAAGTAGAGTACCCCATACAGTAACTCGTAAATCAATCTATTCGATATTCGATTATCGTTCCCGTAGAATATGGAATCGATGGTTACAAAAACACTAAAATATTTATTTTTTATTATTTTAGGTGATTAGGGAAATAGCACTTTATAAATAAATATTAGTAAAGAGGCGCGAAGCAAGCGGCTCGGCATTACCTAACCGCACTGTACTGTAAATATAGGATGATAATTGCTGCAGTTACAGTAATTTATGGTATAATATTTATGTGTTGTATTATGATGTATTCTTGCAAGACGCTCCCCTACGATAAGTGGGCGATACTTGTCTATGTGTTACCATAATTTTAGAGGTTTAACTTGTATTAAAAAAATATGTTACTTCATAGACGGAAACTGTCAGAATTATCATCCTAAATTAGATAGAGGTATATTTACCTTACGGATATCGTGAGTGTTGTGTGTCAGTCAAATTCTGGTCACCCTAATGAGCGAACAAAAAAACGAAGACAAATGCGGGTAGTTGGAAATGTCCGCCTGACACAAAGACTTTTATGTCTCCTCTCATCAGACTTCTCAACACGTCACGTCCAAAACGTCGGGATAAATATACCTACTAATATTTATGGTTCACGATTTAGTTCCGTTCTTTCATAATTAATATATCTAACCAACATTTACAGTTGAATCTTTCTATTGTTTTAGCAACAACTGCAGCAAAAGAACACAGGTCTCCGGAGCAGGAGGAACAGAGATCGTCTCCTACTCCTGGACCTCCCAGTCCACAGAACAACGGGACTGCTGGTAAGCACACACCTACATCTATGTATAGGTATATAGGATTTACCCGTGAATCTATTTTATGACTCATAACTGCGGAATACTAAGTGCATTATTGATAACACACTTCACTGTATTTTTATTTTATCTATGGCACGTCAATTTGACTTCACCTCGCCTGATGTTAAGCTGAACGCAAAGTCTCATGAAAGAGGGTCACCATTGCAAACACGTTCAGTGCTACAATGGTGGCGCTCAGCTTGACGGCCTCATCAGATGCTTTTTCACGCCCCGCTTAAAGGACCCGGGACTGTAGGATGGAGGAAACAAGTGCGCCGGCAAGGAATCCCAGGACTTAATGGTGCGGCAGAGAAAAGACTCACCGAACCGGTTGGTTCTTAATGGATGGAAATGGATGACTATTGTACCTAACTGATTTCGCCTTGCGGCATTCTCAAAGGTTTGCATAGACTGTCAGTGTAAACCGGTTTCGCCTTGCGTTAGGTATAATAATGAATACAGTGGAGAAGCACAAGACGTGTGTTATCAATAATGTATAAGAATAAGTTCCACCAAGTGCCATCAATCAACAGTATAAATAATCTAAATATTAAGTGTTCCTAATGAAGACGTTAGATTATGATGTGACTCCATTTCTTTGGCAAATGATAACTATATTGTGTTTTAGTGTCTATATTTTTATTATTTCTGCATATCATATATCCTACTAATAAATAAAAAAAATATATAATAAAATTGTCCGGAATGTCTGACTAATTCAGCTATTCCTCGGCAAGTATCCTTTGCCGCACGAAGTCTTGTAACGCTTGGACCTTTCCTTCATAGTCCTAGTTCCTTCTCAAAATACCTCTCTTGAGGCGGTCAAAATAGGTAAAACATTAATAATGGTGGCCACTATTCTTTGACTGCATACAAGCTTACCATTAGGCGGTGTGACGAACCAAAATCACTATCACTATATAGTATAAAACAAAGTCGCTTTCTCGTAATATCCCTATGTACGCTTAAATCTTGAAAACTACGCAACATATTTTGATGCGGTTTTTTAATAGATAGAGTGATTGAAGAGGAAGGTTTATATGTATACTAGCTGACCCGCGCAACTTCGTCTGCGTCACCCTGTTTTTCCAACATTTTGTCACTTCTACTCCGCACCAGTTGGTTGTAGCATGACGTTATATACATATAAACCTTCCTCTGTAATCACTCTATCTATTTAATTAAACCGCATCAAAATCCGTTGCGTAGTTTTAAAGATTTAAGCATCCCTATGGATATAGGGACAGAGACAGCGACTTTGTTTTATACTATGTAGTGATAACATCATGCTACAACCAACTGGTGTAGAGCAGAAGTGAAAAATGTTGCAAAAACGGGGTGACGCAGAGGAAGTTGCGCGGGTCAGCTAGTATTAAATAAATTAACCCAGTGCCTTAACCGCTTTAGTGTTCCGTGTGTAAAATCTCCACGGATACCACCCCACCAAAAGTCGGTGAAGGTGGTTATGTCGGACTCGAACCGACCAAAACGCACGCCGTCCATGAGTCCTTCATTGCCGGAGGTGAGATTATACTAGACATATCTCTCGCACCCCGGCTTCTGCTAGGGTGACATGGGAAACGGAGGTCATTCTGCGACCTCCGACGTCCGAGTCGCCTCCGCTCATCGCGGGCAAAGTGCTTTAACCGCTGGAGCTATAAACTTATTGACAGTAGAAGGTTTAAGCATCGACTATTTTCTGTCCCCATAGCAACACTCTCGTCTACGGAGTCCCTTTCCCCGCCGCTGGCTGAAGGGTCACGATCAGCTCCAGCCCTGCAGAGGCTCCGACGTTTCCTATCAGCCCTTCAGCAGTTCGCGACAGATGTTGGCTCAGACACGGGGGAGAGGGTGCGGCAACTGATTTATAATCTTGTGGTAAGCTGAAATTTTATACCATCATGTTATACTTGTTAGGTGGTAGATAAGCACACGGCTCTCCTGATGGGAAGTGGTTATCATGGCCTATAGACGTGTGCAACACCAGGAGCGTGACTCTTGCTGCTGAACAAGTAGGAACCTTCTAAAACCCTTCTTGAAGAATCTCATGTTATAGTCGCTTGAGAAAACTGCATGGCATGCTTGATTTTTCTAAATTCAAAATTCAGAAATCCTTCATTCTGTATAGACATTTAAATGGCAATTACAAAACGTCAGAATTAATAATATATTATAGGTTAGTTTAGTAAACAGGTTCGATGAACATCGAACCACCCCGGTTCGATGTTCCCGGCCTGAGAAGACTCCAGCAAGAAAGTCAACAATTTTCTTTTGACTTATAAAAGGGATCCTTTGATAAGGCTAGGTGGAGATACCTGGCGAGGTAATCAAGCTCTTTGAGGTTCAAGTGCTCCAACACCCATAAACCCTAAAACATCTCAACTCAATATGTAACGTCATCGCCCGACAACAGTCTAAAATATGAATGGAAGGAAGGTACACTACCAGATGCTGATTACTTAGGCTTCGAGGTGTATACCTGCTATTATGTATTGTTTGAAAAATCTTCAATTGGAGAGTTAGGCCAGCAATCCCGGTTGCCATACGAACATCTATAGCAGTCGTTACGGGTAGTTGGAGCCCTTAAAAGTAGGTACAACTAACCTAACTACAGAACTCTGATATCGCCAATTTGTTTGTGGAAGTCCGATGGCAGTCGCTTCACGGAAAATATCAAAGTTCAGCTGCATCTTAGTTAGATTAGAAAGCCGACTCCAACTGTGTTAGGAGTAGGCTCAGAGAGTTTGATAAATTCACTGTAAACTATTCTAATGTGTATTATTTTCCTCAGTCCGGTATTGTAAGCATCGAGGAGTTCCAAACAGGCGTTCAGGAGTGCACCAATTATCCTCTCAGAGCATCCGTGCCTGGGTTCTTGAGGGCACTCTTGCCGCTAGCTCAGAGAGACCTTCATGCTAGGGCCAGGAGAGCTAAGCAGGTGAGAATCAAGCAGTCGTTACATTGCAAAACTTCCTTATATTTTAGTTTTCATATACTAGTAAGAACTGCCGTCCGACCTCCCAGCCATATCTCCGCCAGAGTATGGTCCGATAAGCCTGGCAGTAGTGGATAACGTTGGTTTGGGTTACAAAGGTTCCTATAATAAACCCAATACCTATAGTCCCTTTTTCCTTCTTATAATTAAAAAAACATTCACCGCATGTAACCCAATGATAACAAATTGAAAGCATCTGATAAGGCCGTCAAGCTGAGCGCCACCATTGTAGCACTGAACGTGTTTGCAATGGTGACCCTCTTTCATGAGACTTTGCCTTCAGCTTAACATCAGGCGAGGTAAAGTCAAATTGACGTGCCGAAAATAAAAAAAAACGGTTCGCTTGGACGCTATTCCATCAATAGAATGACAGCTTGTCTAGAGGCCCTGGAGTATTTCCATGTGCTTTCGCCTTCGGAAGCGTTTTCCTACACCCTTTTTCCACACTGATACCAATCCCACCGGAGCCGGTGAGGGAGGTTATGTCGGACTCGAACCGACTAAAACGCAAGCTATCTTTGGGTCTTTAGTTGCCGGAGGTGAGATAGTGGCATCTGATGAGGCCGTCAAGATAAGCGCCACCATTGTAGCACTGAAAGTGTTTGTAATGATGACCTCTTTCATGAGACTTTGCCTTCAGCTTAACATCAGGCGAGGTGAAGTCAAATTGACGTGCCTTAAAAAAAAACATATCCTTCGCACACCGGCAGACCCGGGGTCTTCTCTTACAAGATGATCCCCTTCGGGTGTAGGGACCACGGTGTCCCCATCTAGCCTCCGGGTATGGTGCGCACTTTGCTTCTGCTAGGGTGACAAGCGGCTCCACCCGTCACACCCAGGCCCTCATTCCATAACACCATGGATGTATGTGAAATACAACTTTTCCCTTACTTTCTTTATTTTCTTTCTTTTTTTTACAACTTAGGTCACAGACAAGCACGAGTGTAACACCAGAGGAATAACGCTCGTGCCGCAACCCCTGTAAGAACAGAGACATTCTGTGTCGTCAGCGCAAAAGATGTAGGAAAAGCATTTGGTTTTCCCACTGACAACACAAAACCTCTCTAGTGAGCTGTTCTCTCTTTCTGACATGACGTCTACTTCACTATCACTACATAGTCACTATCACTACATAGTATAAAATAAAGTCGCGTTTTCTGTCCCTATTTTTTTTGTCCCTTTGTATGCTTAAATCTACAAAACTATGCAACGGATTTTGATGCGGTTTGTTTTAATAGATATAATGGTTAAAGAGGAAGGTTTATATGTATATAACATCATGCTACAACAAACAGGTGCGGAGTAGGAATGAAAAATGTTGCAAAAACGGGGTGACGCAGACGAAGTTGCGCGGGTCAGCTAGTTAATATATATTTTCTTTCACCAGACGCCTCTTCAGTACATCAGGTGTCACGAGCATCTGATCCTAGAGTCAGGGGGGGACAGTAGCGACATCTTCGTTCACCCACCAGGAACTGCAGAGACGGGAGTCAAGAGACGTACTAGTGATCCGTGAGTACCTTGCTTCCTATTAAAATTATAAAATGATATTAAAAAAATATGCTGGGCAGTTTTTGGGGACTTTTTATACCACTTAGGTGGCAGACACGGCCCACCTGATGGAAAGCGGTCACCGCGGCCTATGGACGTTTGCAACACCAGGGGCGTAACACTCGTAATACTTGTAGAAATCTTCTAATTTTCGAAGAACCCCATATTGTAGTCGCTTGGGAAAACCACGGCAGGGAGTTCATTCCACAGCTTGAGCGTGCGCGGGATGAAACTCCTTTCATACCGCACAGTGCGGAAGTAAAAATTAAGTAACTTCGGTCGGTAATGGTCGCATCTGAAGCTGTCACTTCGGATTCCGGGGTCCGGTATTTCAGCCTAAATGCGTTGCGGCTCAACTTCGATATTTTTCGTGAAGCGACTGCCATTTAGCCTCCAAAATCTATAGGTATAGGTGATACCGAAGTGCAATACTTCCACCACCACAAGCTAGACCAGTTGTTGAACTTTTTAGGGCTCCAATGACCCGTAACCAGTTCATAAGACAACCAGGACCGACGGCTTAACGTGCTCTCCGAGGTACGATCAGATCAGTGCAAATAGCTATATTCATGCATACAAATATAGGCACTGAGCGGAAATTGAAACTGTGAGCTTGTCTGCCACCTAAGTAGTATAAAAAATGTCATTCAAACATCAATAAACAAACATACATAACTACGGGTGTCAAAAACTTTATCAACCTATTATCAAACTATCATTGAATCACATCAAACCCCAGTCCCGTCATTCGCATGCCTGCTCTTCAACCAACAATCTCAATCGTGTATGATGTATCAATGGAGACGGTTGCGCGCAGGTGACTGCCGCTGGCAGGTAATTTACACACTCACCCTATACGTACAGGTTTGTAGGGTTAAAAGTACTTATTATTAAACGTCTGAAAATAAATATAATATGTGGGAAAACTTTACACTTTAATATTACTAACGTAAGTAGACCTACAGACTCCTTCTTTTTCGTTTTTTTATGTGAGTGGTTCCATCGTTCACCGATGATTTTACCAATGTCAAAGTAGTGTTTAATAGTTCATCAGTTCTTAAACTATTGGTCTGTTTTACAATGAGAGAGTATCTAGTTTGATTAATGACTGTGTTAGCGACAACAAGGTAGAGAAGTAAATAATGTAATTTTGTTCAAAAGTAATAAAAAGAAACATTGGTACCTCGCGGCATATTAGTCTTGTTTAGGTACTAAAAACAATTGGGTGATTAATACAATATACCTATATATAGTTAAGACTAGAATTACAGACTCCTTAATTGGCGTAGTAAAACAGGGTGAATAGGGATCCAAGGTTGAATAGGGATAAAATGGTCAGCTAAATTCTGTACCTACTTATTTTTTTTCAACCGCAATTTTTCATTGTAATAACAGGATCATCAAATATCTGATAAGAGGCTTATTTGAGATCTAGTTAAAGAAATTACCTATGTAAAATATTCCATTGACCATTTTATCCCTATTCACTCTTGGATCCCTATTCACCCTATTATACCGTATTACCGAATTTAAAATGTCAGTACCTAACGGTAACTTGTGACTTTGACTGTCAAACGATTACATAATATGCAGACCATAATGGAGAACTATACATCTGCCGATTGACAAACAAATATGTCCGCTGTTAATTTTCATTTTGGGATTAGAATCATATGGTAGAAAAAAACTCCGAAAAAAGCTATTATATTATTAAACTTCTCAAATCTATAAAACGTAGACGCAACTTAAAATAAATGATGAAGGTAACGACTCCGAGCGCCTGCCAGATTAGTGTTCGCAATTAGTGTGATTAGGAGTTTGCTATAACGTTGCAAGCAGGCGCTTTGGTTAATAGCTACCACAGATGGCGCTGATTGGTTGTTCCATTATCATAGGTTGTGTGTTATGAGAGGTTTGTATGTTATTATAAACATTTATAAGATAATATATCCATAGTTATTTTATTATTTCATAGGTCATTTTGAGTTCCGCGGTTTTTATATTAATATATTCTAGGACAATTTACACAACACCACCAATACCCATGGTAAGCATAGCTTGAATAGCTTGTGTAAGAGATTCTAGAATGTGAATCTTACATTATTTTGTAAATACATACATACATACCTATTATAATTATATGCAAACATCCAGACCAATGAAAATATTCATATTCATGCACACAAATATTAGAACTTAACGGGGATTGAACCCATGCCTCCTGCGTAGCCAAACTATATCAACCTACCTAAAAAACGTCAAATAAGATTCAATTTTACTGACAAGTGTATCAAACACTATATAGGTACGGTTTTATTATTAGTATTGATTTAAGATCAATCCACGCAATCTGTTACCGGACACATTTGAAAAATATATATCTCAAAGGTCCAAACCGCCCTAACCAGTGCGCTAAATTATTATTATGGCACAATTTGGCAGGGTGCGCTGTGGCCGCGCCAGCTTAAATACTGCTCTCACCAATTCGTTAGCTGGTGTGACTTTATTTATTACAACAAGAACTAAAAGCTCTGCCAAGTGTTTCGCATTCGTTTTTAACTTTGAATTAGTTTAGTTTGTAACCGATTTTGAATAGGAAAGTTATCAATTTAAAACTTAGTTTACTTATTGAGACGTATGGTGCCAACATACAATTACCTCCGCCCTTCATAGGTGCGACAGCAGAGGGTGACAGTTTCAGTTGTATGCCACCTAAGCAGGATATCCCAGAGGCTACGTATTAAGGTGACAAACAAGCACATAGTCCAGTGGAAATAAAGACAGTTATGAAAAACTTTAGAAACTATTATCTTAACGATGTTTCCTTTCCTTACGCAATCAACTGTTTTAGTATAAAACTGGTTGGAAGCATTCCGCATTCAACAGGTACCCGTGACTCTATGTCCTTCTCACAGGGCGAGGGGGGGTCTTTCTGCTCCCTCAACGGCCATCCTCCATCTTGCTATGTGCCTGGCCGACTGCCACTTCAGTTTTTTAATCTGGGCTATGTCAGCATTACTTTCCTTTGTCTATAAATCTCCTCATTTATGATTCGATCTAGTAGGGAAATTCCGAGTATAGCCCTTTCCATAACTATTTTGTAATAATAGAACAAAAGATAATCACGATCTTAATAACTATAATCGTAATTATCAACTCTCTCAATTAAGTAATACCGTGCTCATAGAAATTATGTAAACTCAACCATTTTTGTACCAATATGCAACGCAATCGTTTCAAGAACGACCAAGTTTAATATTTAACTATTAAATATATTTGTCTGCAACTTCCAACTGCAACATAAATTCTGAAAATTAAAATAATAAGAAAATGGAATTAATTTGTCCCGTATTTATTAGTAACTCGTATATACAGAAACTTTTCAAGTTCAAGCCGGCGCCTGCCGTTAACAGCAGCTGCGCTAAGTTTTGATCGGCAACTAATTGCTATGAGTAAACAGTCAGGCGCTAGATGGTACCCGCGCGAACATATGTTGCGTACAAAATTAGTGTTTGTTCGCTTTTGATATATAACTGGATGTTAATTGTGAACTGAATTAGTGTGTCGTGAAGTTAATTTCATTGGGATTTGATAAAGACACAGGCAATATACAAATATTCACTATAATCGTACTTTATTCTTATTCTGCACTACCCCCGTAGTAGAAAAACACCAGAACTCTAAAAACAATGAGGTGCAGTTCTCTCTTTATTGTCGACTAGCTGTTGCCCGCGGCTCCGCCCACGTGGATGTGATTATCGTGTTGTAAGACTCTATCACATTCTCTTAGGGCCTCTCTATACTACTTCTCCCCTTCTCTACTTGCCATTTTTCCCTAATTTTTTCCATTTTTCAATCTCCCCACTTTCCAATTTTGTTATAGTGTTGTTTCTCTCTACGCAATTGTTGTCATGAAAATGGAAATTGTTATCGATATTAGCGCCAATATATAGAAATCTACCAGATCTATTGAGATTTATGATTATAGCTCCGCTCCCTTGCATGGAAGCGTGTTGATATATGTCATATATGCCTATGTTAGGTACTCCTAAATATTGTAACTTTAGATTAATGAAAGAATTATTGAAATCGGTCAAGTAGTTTCGGAGCCGATTCGTTACTAACAAAAAAAACAAATATTTCCTCTTTATAATATTGGTGTAACTAGCATAAAAGAAGCAGTTAAAATTACATTCAAACAGTTAAGTTTCCTCTTGGGGTAGGCCCGTGCGTCTTTTCCCTTGAAGCTTGTAATCAAAAACACGAATATCACCCTTTGCACACAATCGAAATGTGGTCTGGATATTTCAAACAGTATGCAGATGTTTGCATTTCTAAAAGGGCTTACCTATCGAACAGAATTCATACGCGTATATGAGAATAGATCACAGGCGTATGTGGCCGACAGAGTACAGACTCGTGGGCCCGAATCAAACATCGACGAACGTAAGCTTACATTGGTAGCTGTGCTAGTTATAAGCGCAAGCGGAAAGTTTTTAAGAACTGTATAATAGTTTGTGGATTAAAAGCTAAGTTAATTTAGTATAGCTTTGTTCGTATACTTGTGTGCTGTATACTTGTGTAGTACAAAATCACCCGTTCGCCTTAAAAAAAGTGCTAAACTAATCCGGTCAAGTTGGACCGCGACCCGCATCCTTTCTTCCATGTACGTTGATTTTTTAAATAATATAACTTACATTACTTATGTGGCACGCAACTACACGCCTGATGAAAAGTGGTTACTGTGACCTATGGACGTTTTGAAAACCTGTTTAGTGCTGTCGAACTATACTTACAAAATCTACATACTACGCTGAGTATTGGCACAAATACCCTGTGGCACTCCTACAGTTAAACACAGAATTCGAATGATTGTTAGATCCATAAATGTGGTTGTTACAGTTATATACCTAATTATACTAGCTATGTCATTACATCATATAAATAAAATTGGCCCGAATATAGTACCTTGTGGTACTCCTACAGTTGAACATAGAATTCTATAAATTCGTATCTCGTACTTCTGAAATTCCATTCAGATTATTCGAGCAGAAAGTAAACTTAATACGGACTGGTAATCAAACCTGTAATATAACAAGTTGAACATTATCGAACTTATAATAACCTACTCTAAAGCCTTATAAAAATCAAGAAGTAGTATTTGATACTTTATCTTCTAAATCTTGAGCTGCTAAACTGTTTTATAATATTAACTAAATTATGTCTGAGTAATCTCAGAACATCTGTTGAATTAGGTACTTATTCAAACTGTAAAATTATTAATTATAACTATAAAAAAAGATTAATAGGTAATTTTGGAAGACGTTACTTTTTATCGTGCTGTTTATTTAAGTTATCGGGCATATTTGAAATTACAGTTAAACTTTCATTATACTAGCTGGTAATTAAATTCACTCCCTCTTTTAGGGTAAATTTATCTAAAATATCGATTCTAAGAAAATAAGTTATGAATCAAAATATTGGAAATTTAATGCTGAATAAGTTTTATAATGCTTCACCTCTGCCTATCATGAAAGAAAATAATAATTGGGGTTTGACGCAGAATGTGCATTTCGCAAAATGAGCACTCGACGCAAAATGTACATTTCGCTGTAGGAGTACTTCTCACAAGGGGCATTTCTCATAAGGTGCATTTCGCAAAATGAGCACTTCGCAAAATGTGCACTTCGCAAAATAAGCATTACGCAAAATGAGCACTTCGCTAAATGTGCACTTCGCCAAATGAGCATTACGCAAAATGAGCACTTTTCTAGGGTATGGGTCAGTACAAGGCGGGTCCTAGTGATAGCCCTAGGGGTGGGAGTTGTCTCCACCTTGCTCACGGTGATGGTAAGATGCGCGAGTGCTTGGGCAGCCGCCGCCTCCTTCTGCGAGCAAGTAATGCTCGAAAAGGAGGAGGCGGAGCGGGTCCGGAGAAGACTCCGGGCTCCATCGGTTTTGGTGGAGGTGGTATCCGTGGGGATATTGCGCACGATAAAAAAAAAGGGTATGGGTCAGTCCCCGCAAAGTCAGTTAATCGCAAAATAAAAATGATATAACTTTAAAATAAAATAACCACTTTTACAAAGTAATCATTATAGGCGTAAGAGTATGTATGGTATGACTTGAAGTTCTTCTCTTACAACTTTAGAATTGATCTAAGCAATAATCTTAGTTCAACAAAGTTTCTGCCGTTTCCGCCTCCGCCTTTCATTACTGCGGCTTTTGTCACACTGCGGGCGTGGTGCGGCCCTTGTTCGGATTATTATTTATCGCATCGATTGCATTCAGTTTAGTTTATCTATGTTTGCTGTACTACTTGTGTGGTCCAAGTCATAGGATGATAGATGTTCATAATTTGTGTTAAATTCAGGTTCAGGATCAGGTTGTTTCGTATTTTGACACTTTTAATTTGGACACTTTTGAAGACGTGCTTGAATTGAATTGAATTGAATTGAATTGAATTGAATTGAAGACGTGCTTCGAATCGCTCGATTCCTACATACATATATATGCTCACAGCCGTAATCTACGAAGGGGTAGGCAGAGGTGTATTAAACACCCACATTTCGCCAACTATGATTTTCAGTCACACGTAATAGGGGGCGAGGCTATTGTTGCCAATCGGGCACTGTGTTAAAAAATGGGTACGCAGAAAATAAATTCCTAACCGAAAATATTGCAGCTAAATTAATTTGGAAAACAGATTTTGATCCGCTTCCTTGCTATGCGGTGTAAATTGCCAAGGAAATTAATTACGTGCTTAGCCGCACAAGCACTACCAATTAACGTCTTGGAGTGTATCAGGCGATTGGAGAGTATCAAACGATTCCTATCTTTGCTGAAATCCGCTCTGACGACAATATTTCGTGGTCCGCTTATAAGTTTGACCAAAAACGGTTAATTTATGCGCCATTTCCCAGCTCGTTGGCACAAACTTTAGTATTGTCCTTAAATTCTACATCATTGAACACACTTCGCGGTGCAGAGCCTTTGTATCTCGACCCCCGATTATTCTGATTGGTTTTACAATTAATTACGAGACAAACAATCTGTTTGTGAGATCTTTGTTTTATTTATTAAAAGTTTTTCAAGGTGTTTACATTCATTATCATCATTATATCAACCATAGGACGTCCACTGTCGAACATAGGCCTCCACCATCGACCTCCAATCCGACCGGTAACGTTAATAGGTAATTTTGTCTTTTTATATGGTGGGGTAATTGTTCCATTATTTTCCATATCAGTCCCTATAATATGAATATGGCTGTTTGCACTGGCACGTTAAGCCGTTGGTCCCGGTTGCCATATAAACATCTATGGCAGTCGTTACGGGTAGTTGGAGTCCTCAAAAGTCCAACCAGTCTAACTTGGAACTTCGATATCGCCATTGGTCATTGGACCATAGGTTGTGGAGGTCAGATGGCAGTCGCTTCACGGAAAATATCGAAGAATCAAAGAATCAAAGAATCAAGAAGAATCAAAGAATCAATTTCATTTATTCAGTTTAGGCACATAAAGAGCACTTATGAATGTCAAAGTTTTACAATAATTATGTACCTACATTTGTCAAAAATATTATAATTCATAATAAATTAAGATACTTAGTAAATAAATCATTAGAAAATGATTCTTTCGCTGGTTCGGTAGTTAAATCTCCTGAGAAGAGACCAGCAAGAAACTCAGGTAGATTATCGTTCGAAGTTCAGCCGCATCACAGTTAGACTGGAAAGCCGACCCCAACTGAGTTGGGAAAAGGTTCAGAGATAAAGATGAATGATTCACTGTTAAATCGTACGGGATATTTACCATGTTTGTTAATTTCGGCGTTGTTGCAAGCGCCATGATCACGGTGTACTAATACACTCACTGTATCGGCTCGCACGGTTTTTGGAGATCTCCAAAAACCGTGCGAGCCGATACAGTGAGTGTTGTGTGTCGTGATCGAGTGCAATGTGAGAACGCGAACAGTGGTAGTGCCGACGCGCGTAGTAAACGAGTAAGAAAGAGGTTAGACCGATACGGTTGGCCTCAATAACAACTAGCTCGACTGTCATCAGTACACCGTGATCATGGCGCTTGCAACAGCGCCGAAATATCGGTTACACGAAGAAATTAACAAACATGGTTAATATCCCGTACGATTTAACAGTGAATTTGTAAATGACCATGTCAATCTAAAATCATACAATGATGAATGATGATGATCATCTTTGGTAGTTTTATAAATTAGTGGTATATATTATATAGTCTCGTTATGATCCACAGGTTCTACGAGACTCCTCAGACGAACGGCTCCCACGAAGAGTACCCCCCTCAAGCCAAGCGGGCGGCCTCTAGTCTATTCCTCAACCCCTCTCCGTTCCTTTATCCCCTGCCTAGTAATGCGACACTGTTTGACTACTCGCATCCTTATCACGGTTACCATGGCAACCAGGAAGCAGGATTTGAGAGAAGAGATGGTAAGTCGAAGATTAAGGCACCACCTGCCTATTAAAGTTAAGGTTTCTGTCAACGTACCTAACAGTAACATTGATTCTGATGGATTGGTTAAATGTGTTGCATCAGAGTATTTAGTAGCTCTGTTATAGTTATCTTTTTGATAGAATCTGACGTTTTGAGTGTGGCCGGTTACAGTTAGCGTCAAGTTATGACGTCATCTTAACAATTGTCTAATGGTGCAACCTGTTTTATAACTGACCACTTTAACTGCACTGTTAATGTTAAAGTAAGATCATGCAATTGAGAACCTCCTCGTTTTTGGGAAGTCGGTTAAGAGGTTTAGTTGAATTACATAGTTCATTTCAGTCCACTACTGTAGGGCTAGCATGGCGCGAAGACAAAAGTCCCCGGGGAGTGGAGAAAACTTTGTCTTTCCCTCCTTGTCTCTCCCTTTAGCTAGCATGGCGTCGAGGAGAGACTAGTTTGTCACCGGGGAGAACGTTTGTCCATTCAATGCTACCAATATACGAAAAAGTATTATTCGACCAAATTGATAAAACCTAGCAACGTGCATATTTTATAAGTGCAACATTGACTTTTTAAATTGTTGGTGTTATTTTAATTTCATATAATGTAGATATAGCTAAGTTAGTAAGTAGGTATTATTACCTTGTAATGGGATGTATTGTGTTACGTAATGTGTCGTAATAATATAGGATTATAAGTTTGGATTTTTTATACAACTTAGGTGGCAGACGAGCACACGGCTGTTGGAAAATGGTTACTATGGCCTATCGATGTTAGTAATGGCTAGGGTGTCACACTCGTACTACTGACCGCTGTAGGGGGGGGGGGGGGTCCCACTATGACCGGTTGTAGAGTTCATATATAATATATATACATATATATATACATACATATATACATATATATATATATACATACATATATATATATATATATATATATATATATATACATACATATATATTAATACTTTATTACTGGATTTTAAATATTGAAGGTCAAAATTATTTGAGATAAATATTTAAATCCCCCCTTCCCCATATATATACATATAGATATGTTATATATATATATATATTAAAATTTTAATTCATTGATTAATTAATCAAATTCAATGTATTTATTTTTCGGTTACGATTTTTGTCCCCACCTCAATAGTTCGGAGACTAATATCTCTCTATAATCTATCAAAAAGAGACATATATCTTGTCCACTTTACGGCCGCCGTGCTAAGCAAGTGGAGAAAAAGTCCCTTGTCTACGTCACAGCGAGGGACATAAGTTATCTCCTTCGGCGCCATGCTAGCAAATAGGGACAAACGAGTTTGTCCCCGTCAATTTGACATAAGCGGTGGAGAGAGATATTTGTCCCGCGCTCGTGTTAGGCCTACTGGACATATATCCTTACAGTCTTTTATACAATATACTGGGTTTAAGGGAAACACTCCCGAAGCCGAAGGCCCCTGATACACTACATATTGGCATAAAAAAATACGATTTGGATTTTGTTAAAACCATTTATCTAGCGTTATTCATTCTCCATCGTATGAGTAAAGCTAAATGAAAGAATCATTTCATGAAAAACTTCAACTTGCATTATGGCGCCATTTAGTTTTTTTGCAGGTATGTTTTATTTATGAAATTATCGTTTCATTTAGGTCATACGATGGCGAGTAAATAATGCTAAAAAAATTGGTGGTATGTTAGTTTTTTTATGTCAATATGTAATAGTGTACATGTAGTACTACCAGGGCCTTCGGCTTCGGAAGTTTTTTCCTCACATGATGTAAGGGATTTAAGCAATCATGGTAGTTAATTCACATTCGGTAAAATGGGGTGGATAGAGATTGAAGGGTGAATAGAAATGAAATGGTCAGCTAAATCCTGTAGTTATTTTCTTTCGAGCGAAAGTTTGGACTAGTTCATTGCAATAACAGAATCACAAAATATTTGTTATTGGGCTTAGTTAAAATTTTGTAAAAGAATTTATTTAAAATATTCCAATGACCATTTTATTTCTATCCACCCCTGGATTCCTATTCACCCCGTTTTACGGTTACTCCAATTCCTGCAGTCTGCAGTGCTTGCAACAGCACCGAAATATCGGCAACTCCACACAATACATGTTAAATATCCCTATAACTGTTGTTCCATCCTCAGGAGGTATAACAGTCCGAGACGTGTCTTCAATGAACGCGTCATTCTCAGAGCCCCGCCTGGGAGCCAGTACGTCTGGTCTTCTCAAGAGTGATGATGAGTGGAAGAACATTAACACAATGCTGAACTGCATTCTCAGCATGGTGGAGAAGACCAAAAGAGCGCTGGCCATACTGCAGCAGAGAGGTAGGTAATGGATGTATTTTTCGTAGCAGCAGCAATTACTTTAATACAAGGACACATCCAAACTGGATGGAAAACGTGGTTACCGTGACCTATGGACGTGTAAAACACCAGGGAAGTTACACTCGTGATGCTGACCCTGTATAAGAACCTTTTGAATTCCTTCACATCTCTTCAGGTTAATCCCATTATCTCCAATTGTGCCCTTCTTGGCGAAAAGTTGGAATACATTCACAAATGTGCCCATGGGGTGGTTCCAGGGACTTTTATTTTGAATTTCCCAGTTTCTCCCATTTGAGACGCTGCCGTTATACAGCTAATTCTTATCCAAAGACATGTTCAAAGGAGTGAAGCAGGCCACGGCGGTGGCATTATGCTCGCTCTACCGTATTCCCACATTCGAGAGGGCCTTTGACGGCCCTGACTGATGGCTTGAGACGGCCATACAACTTTGGTCAGTTCGAGTCCGACCTCACCACCCGTGCTAACTTCGACTAAGGCGTATCCGTGGGAATTTCTACACGGGAGGAAAAAGAAAAAGATCTATTAAATTATATTCATCAACTACATTTTCTGGTCGTAGGAGATGGATAGACTTGTCGGTTTTATGGGACAGACAGGCACCAATCTCTGGATTCTGTGTTCAATCGCTGAGTTGGACAATCTGTTATAGTATTTTCTGATTAAAATTGCCATCAGGTCAGAGACTGACGTGGACCCTAAAAGATTTTTGTAGAATTGTGGTGTGTATGACTTCAGAGTATATTGGGATATGAAATTCCTCCAGCACAATAATTATGATAATGAGACTATGTGACTTAGTGAAAGAAGACCTAATGTTTGATATTGGGGTATCGTCTATTTGATACTTAATTCGGCAACTTTTAAAGTCATAAACAGGTGCTAGGATTTAGAACAGTATCTAATATACAAAATTCTCGTGTCACAGTTTTCGTTGCCATACTCCTCCGAAACGGCTTGACCAATTCTCATTAAATTTTGTGAGCATATTGAGTAGGTATGAGAATCGGTCAACATCTATTTTTCATACCCCTAAATGCTCGGAATGGAGCAGCGGGAACGGGATCAGAAGTCCACGCGCGCGGAGCCGCGGGCAACAGTTAGTATACTATAAAAATCTCGTTACTCCAGGTGTGGAACCAACAGAGAGTAACGACATAAAGCGAGCAGCCAGCGAGATCATGGCCACAGCAGTCAGACAGACGGAGGAGAGAGTCGCCGAGGTACGGAGACGGGCGGAGGATGCTGTTAATCAGGTATTGTCTTCTTGGTAGAAGGTGTAGGTTGCTACCGGCATATAGCTTGATCTCAAATCGAAGAACGAGGCCTTGACGTGCTTGGATTGGTGCGATGTAATGTATGATTGGTGGACGTGATCTTCTCTGCTACCGTAGTACACGATATATTCAATAGTGTTACAAAATTATGATGTGATTTACTCATTATCATCATGTAGACGTGTTTTCCTGATTGTATCTGAAGTTAAGGTGGTCTCAGAGCTCAGGCCAAGGTGAACTCGATATGTTCGCTACTACCTCACCTCGAGCAACTAAAGACCCAAAGACGGCGTGCGTTTTTGTCGGTTCGACTCCAACATAACTTCTCTCATCGGCTTCGGTAGGATTGGTATCCGTGGATATTTCGCGAACGGGGAAAAAGGTCTTGGTGAGCTCGAGCCTTTCCTCCTCGATTTGCACGATCTGCTCTGAAACTATTGCGGATCACTTGGGCCCGGTTGGATCCTTTGTGTCGACCCCGACTTGGTCCCCACGTTTGTGGAGCCTTCTCAATTACGGTGGCTATATGTTCGGTGCATGTAATCCTCTAGTTTGGGAATTTTGGGATAGTTCTTCCCCAGAAGATTCATTCATTGTCTTCCTAGCACTGCGTGACACTCGCTCAATATGTGTATCATCGTTTCATCGTCCTCCTTGCACTGCCTGCATTTTGCTTCGCTCATGGTACTAATTGTAGCCAATGGCCAGTAAACACAACCATTATTTTCTACATTTCCTTACTAAGATTGATAATTTTCTTGCTCTTACGCAGGTTAAGCGGCAAGCTCTTCTAGAGCTTCAGCGTGCGGTGGGAGCAGCGGAGTCCAAAGCCTTAGAGCTGGTGGCCGCCGAGAGGGGGAAGGTGGAGAGGATGATAGAGAGGCGGCACTCCCCGCCACCTGGCAGGGAACTTAGCCCTAATGCCAGCAGCCAGCAGAATGTAAGTTCATCCCATGTTTTGTTATTAAATTTAAACCAGATTTGCTACCTTTTTGACATAAATTAGATCTTTATTTTTTATTTTCAAGTATAACAGGGCCCAGATTTGATAAATTCACATTTACTGAAAGAAGTCTCTAATAGAGACCGCTCGCCATAGGGAGGGAGTTCATCCTCACACACTACGACCGGAAACGGTGCGCACTGTGCGGTATGAAAGGAGTTTCATCCCGCGCACGCTCAAGCTGTGGAATGAGCTCCCTGCCGTGGTTTTCCCAAGCGAATACAATATGGGGTTCTTCAAAAAGGGCGTTAGAAGGTTTCTACAGGATAGGGTATTCTATCTACTATCTTTTCATTTTACATCGATATTGAGGAACTTATACAAACACGCAAATACACGCACTCGTGCCCTCGCGCACTCACCACTCACGCACTCAGGCACTCGCGCACTCATGCACTCACGCTCGCACGCTCACACGCGCTCACGCACTCACGCACTCACGCATTCATGCACTCACGCACTCAGATCCACACGCAGACACATACGCAAAAACCCTGCCACTGTGTGCCCTCCGTGTGCCTGTCTGCCACTGTCTGCTTATGTCTGCCTCTGTCTGCCTCTGACTGCCTCTGTTTGCCTCTGTGACACATACACACATACATACATACACAGATAGACGCAACCACACACATTCATAAATACACAGTTATATACATACATACATAGACACGCACACACATGGACACATACACACACACATGAACACATACACACACACATGGACGCATACACACGAACACACCCGGATGCACGCGGACACACGGACACCATACATGGGGACTTTGCGCACGATAAAAGAAAGAATATAGATAACAGATATATTATGTGTAGATCGTCGTAGAATATTTATTTATTTATATCACCTGTATAGTTCTGTCGCCAGCTTTGTAGCGTCGCTCACGTTTTGGCAGTTCATCATCCAGAATCTAAAATAAAAAATCGATTTGACTGATAGCATACTAGCTAATTTAAAATATGTTTGTGTCAGGGTAGCTACACACATAATCGGGCCGGCATAGTCGGTTCGGCAGTATTTGTTGAACAACAAAGCCGACTCGAAGCAGTTACTGCACTTGTTCGGCTTCCATCGGCTAGTGCCGATCGAGTTGTTTATTGGGGTCGACACTGTATCATTCCATTCGGCAGTATTACGTTCGGCTTGTGCCGATCGGCAGCCGAATGGTATGTGCGGCAGCCGAGCGGTTTGTGATTCCCGAACATTTATCTATATATACCTATTCGATTTTACTGCCCGGCCTTGCCGATTACTGCCGACCCGCTCATGTGTGTAGCTACCATCAGAAGAGTAGATGTTATTAAGTACGTACCGTGCAGAAACAGTGGTGGTGAAGGAAGCACAGTCGTCTGTGACCGTGAGGGGGGTGGAGCGTCCATAGGCCACGGTGACCGCTTCCCATCAGGTGGGCCGTGTGCTTGTCTGCCACCTAAGTAGTATAAAAAAAAAACTTGAGCCACCAGCCTCCGTGAAATCAAAAAACAAATTTTAGTAATGATTGAAAAATCTTTCAATGTTTCCAATAGTTTGTAGAATTGTCGATAGATGACTCCAACGTCGCCCCTGTGACCTAAAGGAGAACTTTGAATGCTTCGGTTGTGGTTAGAGTGTTCTCCCTGTAAGAAACTGGTGGTGGGTTCAAATCCCATCAAGGCGTTCACTTTTTCCAATTTGCCTCAAAATTTCATTAAAATGTTGTGGTCTTCTGTAGCACTAGCATGAACTCCTATAGAATTCGTAATGTAAAGGTTTCGAGAGAACGGAGCATTGTGATTGGCAGTCTGCCTCTTGTGAACCTGTGTGCGTGTGTAGCTCGCCAACGGCAATGCTCCGTTCTGTCGATACCTTTACATTACGAATTCGATAGTATTTCGTGCTAAGGTTACTGGACAGCAGTTGGATATTTGACTTTTTAATCATCTCTTTCATTTATGGGTTGTCTGACTATCTGTCCAGTGCTGCTGGAACTGCGGTCGCAAAGCGCAGGAGACGTGTTCCGGATGTAACGCCGCGCGTTACTGCGGAGCCTTCTGCCAGCACAAGGACTGGGAGAACCATCACCAGGTATCACTCTAGATTTTTTCCTCACCAAAACCTATGATAGATCATAGACAGTATGAATTGGGGATTGTGATCGAAGATAACTATATCTCCCTGATGCGTTGAGTGTCCCTATGAAGAGAGGAGCTGCCACCACCCTCTCACTACCTACGTCGCCAGGAGAAACTAGCTCCTGGGCACAGCCGCCCATGGACGATATGGCGGTCTCTCAACCGTCTGCGCACACTGGTCGACTGGTCGCAAAATGCGCGGATAGAAATATCACTCGGTGGAGAGTACTTGTGGACGATGGAACTCAATCCAGTCAGTGGTTCGTGCCTGCTCCTTGATGGCCAGCTTGGTTCGCTAGTTTCGCTAATCATATATCATATTATATCATGCAACGCGAAAGTTAAAAAGTGAGAAATTTTGTGATACAGTCAAAAAAACAACTAAAAACCTGTTCTTCTTCCAGGTATGCAGCGGAAGAGACCAGAAACCAACCACTCTCCGCACATCGCCACCAACCACGCAACCATCGTTACCAAAACCGCTAACCCGTTCTACAACCCCTATCACAGCAACCTCTAGCAACCCAACCCCAGCACCATTACCCGACACCCGGCTGTCGCTAACCACTCTCAACTCTGCAGAGAGGTTGTTGAATAGCCAAGAGAGGGAGAGGACTGAGAGGTTGACGTTGGCGAACCTCTCGACGGCGCAGGGACTTATCGGGATAGGGAAGAAATGACGACTCAGCAAGGACACCTTTGTCAATGCTGCTAGGTTTCCTAGGAAGGTTAGGAGATAGACTGTTGGAACAAACGTCTATTGGTGTAAATTTATTGGATCTTTCAATTAAATCGAATGGTATTTGATTATTATTTTGACAAATATATCGAAAATGATAATTCAATTTTTGCAGCTGTACAAAAAAATGCCATAAGAGAATTTTTGGGCAGTTTTGTGCGTTCGCTGGTTCTAAATCGAGCCATTTCATGACCATAGTTAAAGCACGTTAACCCTCTACTGCATGAATTATTAAGGAGATGAAGAAAAAAATTTTTCTTCGTGGATATTGCTTTATTTAAGTAATATTAAGACAAATAAATCGAAAAAAAATAAAAAAGTAGTTTAATGTCCAAAAAAAACTACGATACCATATATGGGCTCGTATGCACTTAGACAAAAACTCGCTCGGTCATATATGGTATCATATGCAGTCAAACAAAAAATAACAAAGTAGAAAAGGAATATTAAATACTCGTAATATATTAGACAAACAGGAGTAATATGATATTTTTTTTAATAAAAATATTGGGGAAGGGAGGGGGGCCCACCACTCACCCACGGTTCAACACTACAACGATAACAATATATATTGGAATGTCAAACCGCCCTCTTCAAAGCAGCTAAAAGACTTCTTACCAGAGTAGAGATGTTGTAATTTATTTTGCAATAATCCGCAAGTGCGAAGGAGAAACCTCGACACTACGTGTTTCGCCTCTACACGAGGCATCTTCAGGAGCGCTCTCATGCGACATTTCAGACAATATTGGACATTGGCCTATGTGGTTGAAAAAACGCGTATGTTCTATGAAGACTTACACTAAATGTTCAAAATGCAAAGTTTTTCTATAGGTACTACAATGATAAAAGAAATTGTCTCGTTACATTCCACGACTAATAATAAAAAATATTACATTACTCCTGTTTGTATTAGATATTACGAGTATGAAATGTTCCTTTTCTACTTTGAAATTTTTTGTTTGACTGCATACGATACCATATATGTCCAAACGTATTTTCGTCGTACTGCATATGAGCCCATATATGGTATTGACATAAAAGTGGATGAAAACCATAGTAAATTCGTAAAAAGTAAGAAAATAATTGATTATAGGTAAAGAAGGAAGTATTGACTTTATAAATAAAATTATTCGTTTTATAAATACTTATGTTTCGATTTTGTTTTTGATACTCAAAAATGTCCCTCAGACAGTCGTCTTTTGTTTTACTGACTACCCGCGCAAAAGTAACGTTTTTTCGAAATGTCATCAAACCATAGACCAGCTTAGTGCTTTTTGTTATTGCTACTTAACCATTACATAGATTTAACAATGTGGAATGACTTAATTAGTATTTGTTTGGAAATTAAACAACAATAAAATCGCCATACCATATATGGGCTCATATGAAGTAGAGGGTTAAGGTGGCCGTTTTGACACGACTGGTTTTGCTCGTTTTCTCTTTTTAGTGTGTGAAGTTTATCTTCTTTTATGCCAGTCTCGCCATATATTTCTTTAGTTAGTTCGTTATGCAATAAGCGCACCAAAAAAACCAGTCAAAAATAATAATATAATCAATTACACTTTTTTCTCTCACTGTACCTTTTACTCCTTCTCTTCCATGGTTGGTCTACCTCCTAACTCCGAGAGGTGCGCCTCCCCAGAGCCTCGTCCGTCAACCACCAGGGCCCGGATTCTATTAATTGTTAAACATTGTCGAAGCACTAAGATTACAAAAAAATCCATTGAATTTAAGACTATAGTGCTATGATTTTAAAGTTTAAAATCAAAAGGCAGGTAGAGTGAAGGACACGATGTAATGAACTCTATTCCATTTAATTTTGAACTTTGAGCCTATGTTTATAAAGTCAAAAATTCAATGGTATTTTTTAATTTAGTAGAATCGAGGTTCAGGTGTACCTACTGGATCGCAGCTAAGATTGACTTCGGATTTGCACGTTTTAAGATAATTATTCCATGCGATCTGTCACTGAAAATCAGTGGTTATATCATACCAAAGAATAATTTTAAGTAATGTATATAGGGTCATTTCGCCAGTTCGCGTCCATTTAGTGCAGTTGGCAAGTTTGAAGGCGAAGATAAAAATGTTCTAGTACTAGTTTCAATGAGAAACTTATGTAATCTGGTCATTATATAGTCTACTATAGGGTTCGCTTTCAGTTTTGTTCGAAATTACTTGTGTTTTTTTTATAAACAGACAAACTTCAAAAATACGCGTTTTACCCACTTTGCGTCCAAAAAATCTAAATTGCGTCCACTCATAGACCATTTTGCGTCCACCAGCTAAGAACGAAAACAAAAGGAACGTAGGGGTGATATTTTTAAGATAATGCAAAGAAAAATTGTATTTTAACAGATTCTTTATTCAAGAGTATAGTTATTTGAAAATCGACATTATTATCATTAATAAATCACTATAAAGAAAATAAGAATACCTATTTATTCAACATTGATAGAACTTGAAACAAAAGTACTTAAAAAAAACGATATATATACTCTGAAACAGGTAATTAATAATATAATTTTCAACCTTTAAATGGTCAGATCAACAACAATCAGTTCTGTTAATTTTACCCTAAAATCACGATATTACAATATCACTGAAGATCAGCCTTGATTAATAAGTTGTTAGCTATATTATAGCAACAAAACAACGCAATAGTTTTGTCTAATCCTACTACTAAAAGAAATGTTGAATCATAATATGATTATGAGACAATTTATGATTACTATTACCTTCGAATTTTAATTAATCACCACATAAATCACATTCAAAAGAATGATCTTTGGCTTCTGAATAACTTAATCCAAGAAATCGTGTGCATTTCAGATGATACCATCTAATACACTTGTCACAGCCAATGTTTTTCTCATCATCATCTTCTACATCAGAGATTAATACATCGTCACATTCAGCACATTTCATCAGCTCCACGGCTGGTACATTTTCTTTCTCAGATTCCACATCTATCGTCTCTATCGTTTCCTGTGTGACTTTTATCTTCTTTTTTCGTTTCGGAGCAATTTTTTGAACCTTTCGAGCTCTCTCCTGTTCTTGTTTCTCTATTCGTTCTAACTTTCTTTTTCGTATTGCTTCCTGTTTTTCATTCTTGATCTGTTCTTTATCTTCGTAATACTTTCTCCATGCAGCAGAAGATATGGCTGCTGGAGTCCTTTGCTTATTAGGTTTTCTTGTTTCTTTAGAAATTACAGGCAGCATCAGGTGGTTTTTAAATGGATCACAGGTTTTTTTTTGCCTTGAATCGCCAACAGCTGGTGAAGATGGTTGTACTAGAGGAGAGTTTTCTGTAGGTAAAACGAAGGATGGTGATTCAATTGATACTGTATGAATCAAAGAGGTCAGAGGCGGTTCTGGCAGTTGTTCCTTAGTAGGAATGTCTTTTTCGACACGTGACGTAGTGGGAGTGGGAGTTGATAATATAATATCTTCTAATGGTAAAATTAGAACATCGTCTAAGGACACGATAGAGTCAACATCAAAGCCAGAAAAGTGTAACGTCGAAAGAGACAAATCAGGGATCGAATTGTTTTTGAAGGTATCAAGAGTTTTAGAATTATCCGGAAATAGTGTGATTTCATCATAGTCAATTTTAGAAGAAGGTAGATTTCTGTTGCTGGTGATTTTTGATGTGCAAGGCTTGTCATTGGTGGATGGTTTTGGTGCGGAATGTATTTCGGCTGTTACTGTTTGAACCTGTACAGTCGAATCGGAGTCAGCTTCATTATTTATGTTTTCGCCTTCTACGTGTGATGAAGAGATGGTGATTTCTTTAGTTGCATCTAATTCTAAAATAGTACTATTTTGAGACCTCTCAGATTCAGTTTCGATAGAAATCTCTGTAAAGCCAACTTCTGCAGGGAGAGTATTTTTCAAAGTATTGACTGCTCTCGTAATAGTTCGAATGTTAATATTTTTTTCTTTTAGTGTCGGTTTCAAGTATTTTAAAACTTTTTTAAAGCTTTTAATGTCCGAGTGGGTAATATCTTGTGACTGTTGAGCAACGGCTTGTACATTTTCTAAAGTATTTCTTACACATTTAGTGTAATCAGGACTATTTGCATCGAATGGGTAAAGACCACACCGCTTAAACCCATTTTTGATATTGTCAGCCATGTTAGGATGTTGTAAAGCTTCATTTAATAATGTGCAAAAATTTGTTTTTGTAACGGCAGAATTCAAATTTTCTGGTTTTGATAGGAATGCGCGGACTGTAGATTTCCAATATGTTTTTACTGGTGCAAAGACGCTGACGTCAGCTGGCTGTAAAATATGGGTGGTGTTAGGCGGCAGGGCATACAGAATGATTTGTAGTTCTTCACATAACGTACTTAGCATTAATGACATATGTGATTTATGACCATCTACCAGCAGAAGAATTGGTTTTATGATGTTATTTTCCACCACCCAGTTGTGAAACTCGTTGGTCACGTATTCAAAGAATACTTCTCCTCTCATCCAACCTGTCTCCGATCTGCCTAAGCACCATTCTTGGGGCATACTATTCACTACAGCCTTTGGTGGTCTAATGTATGGAAACACGACACAAGGTGGGCACATATCTCCATTCGCATTAAAGGTCAATAAAACCGTTAAGTTTTCTTTTTCATTACTTGGCTTTATTTGATATAAGTTCTTGAAACCTCTTGGGCCTAAAACTTTTCCTGTCTTTGGGCAAAGAGCAAATCCACTTTCGTCTCCATTAAAAATTCTTTTCGGATCATTCAAAATATCTTTTTGATGTATACTGTCCAAATATTCCTCAAGTTCTCTAAACCACAATCTGATCGACTCTTCTGTGACTTGGGCTCTAGCTTTGTTAATACCTTCCGCATTTTTAAGTGAGACTCCTTTATTTCTGGCCAAGAATTTTTCAAACCACTTTTGACCTGGGCGATCATCTTTGAATTTATTTTTAAACCCCCCATCACGAATTATTTTCTGAACAGTATCCAACAATTCCTGCTTTTTCACTGGAAATCCACATTTGGAAATATTAAGAAGCCATTCAACTACCTCTTTTTCACCATTCACTCCCAGCGCTGGTTCTGGTCCCGGTTTCTTAACTCCATCTGGTCTGCGTCCACTGATTTTGTCCAATAATGTGGTCTTGGGAATAGCATATTCTTTGGATATTTGTCTTATTGATTTTTTGTTCTCATGAATTTCACTTAATGCTTTCTTTAAATCTTCTTCTGTGTATATTTTCTTTTCTTTTTTCTTACTACCTTCCCCAGAACTCATCTTAAATAGGAAAAAATAAAAAAAATAAGCATTCCACTGCGTTTAGTTTGTAAAAATGTAATGTTTAACCATTCGTTTTAATAAAAAAAAATATAATACTAAGTTACTATAACAAATAAGTAAAAAAAATATATTTATGCTATTTAATGAAAAAATGGACGCAATTTGGTACAATACTATTTTGCTATAGGTATAGTTTGCGTCCACATGTGATGAACGATTTTTGTATCTTTTTCTACAATCATAATAATGTGGACGCAAATTGCTCATTAGGATTGCATGATATTAGTACACAAACAAAAAATAAAAACAAATTCCCTTTCATAATTAAATCACATAAAAATAAACACTAACTAAATCATAAATAGACGAGTTCGCGTCCATTGTGGTCGCAAAGTGCAAATTTTACGAATTCAGTGTACTAATTCGCGTCCACCCTATTTTAACTGTTAACTTTAAAAAAAACAAGCAATGACATATTTTATATTGCTTCTTTGTTCATGCTTTATGTCTAGAAACAGCTGTGTATTCTAAAATACGCATAAAACAATGAAATACTTACCGTCGAACGCGCCCCAGCACACTATTTTTTTGTCGACACTCCGAGCGTCCGCGCTTCTTTGTTGAAGAACGGAGACTAACAATTTTTTCTACATATGATTGATTGGGCACACAGAACTTTTGTCTATGTGTGTGTGCCTCTTATACGATGAAGTATTGGCGGTAAAGACTTTTCGGTGATTTAGAGTGTTAATATACTTATTATAGAGAATTTTTATAGCGAGGTCCGAAAAATGGACGCGAATGGGGTAATGGACGCGAACTGGCGAAATGACCCTACTTGTAAGTATTTATAGATAATAATTATTTCGCACTTCTTCAATTTATCCGAATTTTTTTCATAAAATAGTCACGATTAATATTTACAGCAAATTTAATGTGTAATTGGGATGATGTTGTTCAATGTTTCGTCCCACGCCTGTTCATCTCAAATGGGACGAGTCACAGAATTCGTGAAAAATATTTGCTTAATATTAAATATTACGGTATAAATTGTTTTTAATTTATGACATAATAATAAAAACTTGCCAAGTTCTGGCAATACTACTTCATACCATTTTCGTTAATAAATGAAAAAATATCAAATAAATTTTACAAAACATGGGTCTAGAGGAAGAATATTAATTACCACTCCATTTCATTACAAACTAAAGCCTCCCAACATTGAGAGAGGTCTTTGTCCAGCAGTGGACCGCGATAGCCTTAATGTTAGCAAAGTAATTTAAAAATAAAAAAAAATTCCCGAATTGCTGTCACTCATCCCATTTTGGGACGAACGGGGATAGGACGAAATAGATGCACCCTGTAATTTGTAATAATCACAATCTTTTGAGTGTAATTTCTACAATGATGTATAACGATAATAAATGTATATAAGTATATTAAGTGCCATAATAATATAATTTGCATGTTGTTGTAAAATTTATTAATTAATTTAATAAAATAAATACATTGTATTAAAATAAAAATTTAATTCTATAATATATTAATTGAAATGTATGATTTTAAAAATGCTTCTGATGCAATTGTTGTAAATATATTTTTAAATAACTTTGTAAAATTTTTAAATTACATATTTATTTTAAATTAATTCAATGATATACGTTCAATTTTAGATTATAATGCAATATACGGTGACCATTATTAATTCAGGATAAATAAATTAAGTTTATATAATAATAATATAATAATTAACTTTTTTGTGTATACGATGCATTGATTCATTTACGTATCTGTTTTTATGATAATCACAATATCACTAAATATAAGCACCTATTGTTATGGACTGTTAATTTGTTATAAAAAATAAATAAGGTTCTCACTACACTTTTCAATTTCCATTTTTTTAAATGTACTCCCACTAAATCACGTTTAAAATAGTTACAATTTTAATAACACGTTCCATTTTGTAAAAAAGTGCAATATTATTATTAAATTATTAAAAATATTATCGATGTATAAAATTTCGAATTTAATAATATATAAGACTTAGTATAACGATGTTTTAGTTCTTGATAAATTAATAAATAATTAATTATTGAGTATTTGCGTCGTAATGAAATAAAAGAAATGTTAGAAATATCTGTGTTTGTTTTAATTACTTTTCGGGTGCGGCTTTATGTACGTGGTTCGAATCTGGGATCCAGAAAATATGTTATATAGAAGGAGACAGCGTCCCACTTGACGGCAAGATGCCAGATTTTTATTACGTGGAACCAAAACAGCGAAATCAGGACGAGGAATACACCACTCTCTCTCGCTTTTTATGACACCCATCTCTCGATGGGGTGGGCCTATTCTACGCTTTTTTACCGAAGCAATTACTTTCTGCCCTAGCTTAATTTTGATTCAAAGGTCTGCACCAGAAGACGAATTTTTCTAATTTATAAGATGATGAAAATTCAGTCTCGTTTCCACCTCATACTCCTGAATGTCTAAAATAGTATTTCGCTCAGTGCAAATATTTGTATGCATGAATATAGCTATTTGCACTGGTCTGGTCGTGTCTCGGAGAGCACGTTGAGCCGACGATCATACGAGCATCTATGGTAATCGTTACGGGTAGTTGGTATCAACGATCAAAAATATCCTACTTTCTAATATAAATAAAAAATAATAATAATTACCTACGTCCACTATAGAACACTACCGCCTTGACTTCTTATAATTCAAAATAAGGAAATAGGAACATAATTTAAATAATGACTAATAAAATAATGATTGTGACAATATTTATTCAAGAATTGTCCGCGAAATTGCGTGACTCATGTACACTCTTTGTTCATTACTCTGAGGTTAACCTCATTGTAACCGTAAGGTCACTCGGAGGTTTGATGTGGTCATTCTTCTTGGTGGTGTATCTTTTTTTTTGGATTATTATTTTTGTTTTTACATAATGTTATATTTTTTCATGTAGTGTAAGAGTGTGTGCGTGTGTGTGTGTGTGTGTGTGTGTGTGTGTGTGTGTGTGTTTGTGTGTGTTTGTGTGCGTATATATATAATAAATGGTTCTTTCTTTCTTTCATCAATCATTTATTCCCCTTAGACCATGAAACGGAAATTACATAACGTCATACCGCGAAATACCACAGTAGCCTAGTGGTATGGGTAATGGACTGCTGAGACGAGGTCTCGGATTCGATCCCAGGTTTTACCATGGCACACACCAATGACTTTTCGATGCTTTTCATGTGTGTGTATTTATCGCAGGTTCATAAGTGCCCGGTTAATGGCAATAGGCTCGCCACCTATTACATTGGTACCTAAACATAAACTGGCGAAATTTGGGTGCTAGCACCTCTGCCTACCACTTCGGGGATATAGGCGTGAGTTTATGTTATGTCATATAATTTTCGTGATTTGAGTAAGGTATATAGTGTCTATTGATCTCTATTTAATGCGAGCCACTGCTAGATAGACAGTTATCCAAATATTGATGACAGAAATCATATTTCCTGTAAGTATGGCGAGTTTTGGCGGGAACGCGAAAAGTGTCACAACGCTCCTGTGTTTCATTTTCTAATATTGGTGTAAATTCGAGATTTTATGTGTAAAAATGGTGGAGTTTTAGACATAACGGCTTAGACAAAGTGCACAAATGTACGAAAGTGGAATATTGTAGTGAATTGTGATTTTTCGTGTTGGTGTCAAATCTCCCTTAGGAAAGCTTCTAGTAAAGTCTCCACTACTTTACTGGGCAACTATCATCCGTCATCGTCATCACCATCATCAAGAATCATTCCAACTAGATTAGTGAATAAAGTGTTATAAAATAAAATAAGACTTGACATAAAGGTCCTAGTTACCATGTCATAAAATCCCTTAAAAAAAAAATGTAAGTATGGCGTAAGTAGGTAATACAATTACAATTAAAAAAATGTTGCGTCGAATCGAATGAAGCGATATCGATACGGACAATTTTTAATACCAAGAATCAAAGATTCAATTTCGTTTATTCAGTTTAGGCACATAAAGAGCACTTATGAATGTTCAAAGTTTTACATTGTCAAAAATATTATAATAAACATAAATAATAAATAAAATACTTAGTAAATAAATCATTTGAAAATGATGCCTTCGCTGGTTCGGTAGTTAAATCTCCCGAGAAGAGACCAGCAAGAAACTCAGGTAGATTATCGTTATCCTATATTTTCTTTTTAATTAGTTCTGTTTATTTATAATATTAATAAGTTATGGGTGCAAGAGCAAGAGATTATTATGACCATGCATTTTTATTATCAAATATTCGTCTACTTAATAATAACTAATACCAACTCAGATAGCAGACAAGTACGCGGCCCACCTGATGGAAAGTTGTTGCCGTGGTCAAAGGATGTTTGCAACGCCAGGAGCGTCACACTTCTAGCGAAGTCTAGGACATTATCTTGATATTTCATTCCAAGAGTTATTTTTTCTATGTTGATCGCTACAAATCGTCATACCGCGAAATACCGTGGTAGTCTAATGATATGGGACTGCTGAGACGAGGTCTCGGATTCGATCCCAGGTTACCATGGCACACACCAACGACTTTTCGATACTTTTCGAAGTTATGTGTGTATTTATCGCAGGTTTATAAGTTCCCGGTTAATGGCAATAGGCTCGCCACCTATTACATTAGGACCTAAACATAAACTGGCGAAATGTGGGTGCTAGCAACTCTGCCTACCCATTCGGGGATATAGGCGTGAGTTTATGTTATGTTTGATCGCTATAATATGATGAACTATACAAGCAAGAATATTTTTATACTTACTAACAATTGATTACGCAATAATAAGTCAAATAAATACAAACATCCCTGAGCTTTTTCAAACGCGGCGGAATAGCGTTGAACGCTAATAGCGTTCGCATAATAAAAGTATATTTTATTGTCATTTTATACTAGTTTGCCTCGAAAGCTGAATAGATACGTACACGTCTTCATACAAAATCGTTATTTTCTATGGACAAAAGCTGAATACAACTGAATAAGGGTGAGTAGCCCCTTCGAAGGAGGTAGGACAAGACGGTATCTCCCATCCTCATAGAGCAGTCCGACTGGGGAAGTACTATTATTATTCTTAGAAGATAATTAAGTAGTTCTAAGAAATTAGAGCGAATAAAACGTATAATTACAGTCTGGGTTACGACTTTATTGTAGGTATTAGTCTAGTTAGGTGGACACACACGTATGATTAAGTTCAAATACAGTTTTTATAAACACGCATTAATGATAGGTTTGTGATTACCTTATCATTATTCTTGCAATATCCCTGGTCGCATATATTGGAGTCCGAGGTCCGTTTATTTACAGCAATGACAAAGGGAGAAGATTTTCAAAAACATAACATAAACTCACGCATATATCCCCGAAGGAGTTGCTAGCACCGACATTTAGCCAGTTTATGTATAGGTCCCAATGTAATAGGTGGCGAGCCCATTGCCAGTAACCGGGCAATTATAATACTGCGATAAATACACACATAACTTTGAAAAGCATCGAAAAGTCATAGGTGTGTGCCATGGTAAACCTGGGATCGAACGCGAGACCTCGTCTCAGCAGTTCGTTACCCGTACCACTAGGCTACCGCGGAATAATCTTCTGTTATAATAAGTATCAAAATATTCAAAATAAAAGTGATAAACAGAATTTCTTTAAACATTTCAATCATTCCCTTGTACTTTGTAATATGTACTTCAATGGTACTTCAATTCATAACAGGAAAAGCTTCTCAAAAACTTCTACAGATCAAAAGGCTTATAAAATTGTAGAGTAACCAACATTTCAACTTCAAAAACAGGACAATCCCTCAGCGTAATACAGCAAAGAAACGTCACATCTTAAAATAATCCCTAAACTGGCAACTCTTTGATATAATATTACAAAGTACTATTTATGACATTTGATGCGTCTTTGTTACAAAGCGATGGCCAGAAGCGATTCGTGTTTAAAGAACGGACACGTGCGCCCCTGTCGGCTTCTGACAGCGTTGTGGCGGTACTGGCGGTTTTGTTCTAAATTTGAAATATGTCAGTGCCCGCGGCTAAACAACTTAGGATTAGATACTGATTTTGATAGGTTTTTTGATAATTTAAACGAAAATATTTCAATTATCATTTTAATTTGTATTTTGGGATATATTTGGTGTGAGTTTTCACGTTAATAATGGTTGGTAGACCTAATTTTTTTATTGTAGGACAATCTACATAACGCTACGCAGATCCATGGTAAGCATAGCTTAGCTAGCTTGTGTTATGGGTTCTAAAGTGTGCATAAACATAGGTACTTACTTACATACATATTTTTGTAAAAACGTACACATGACGTAGCGTGGAAGTCTGGAAGTAGTGAACGTGACTGCTACGCAGAAGACGTGGGTTCGATTCCTGGTCAGTGCAAATATTTGTGTACGTGAGCATGAATATGTTTATCCGCATTCTAGAACCCGTCACAAGCTAGTTAAGCTAATCTTACCATGGGTCTAGATGACGTTGTGTAAATTGTCTTAGAATATCTACTAATTCAATTTAATTATACATGGAATAAAGAAAAAAAATATTTTCAGTCCTACTTAATATGAAGCGAGCCTAATACCACAGATTACCTAACTATTACTCTCAATCAATTTTATCAATTCTAACCATAACCTATACATACCACTCAACACTTCCGAGTCCAACACCAAGCCAGCTCTCATCGTGATGGCTACGAGCTTCGTAATTAAGCGGTGCTAGTGTGACAGAGCGCCATCTGTCAAGCGCTGCGGGAACCAACACTCGCCAACACTCAATACGAGTTCATTTATGTATTGCGGTGTCCCTGAATTCTTGTGTTTTGGAACTTTCCTGTGATGAAATGAATTGGGTATGTTATATATTAGGGTCTACTGGATTGATTGCTTAGATAGATACAACAACACACTACTCCGGACACACTATTGTACATATTGATATACAAAAAAATTAAAAAGTAATAAACAAAAGAAATACCAAATCGTATTTTTTTAATGCCATCAGTTATGTAGTGTACCAGGAGAACTGCTAGGGGTCTTCGGCTTCGGGAACGTTTCCCTGTTTAGAGAAAGTTTGAAAGTTGCACCAATCGATGAAAAATTGAGAAGTGAACGACGGTCGTGGAATGAACATAATGTGCAAAAAGATGAAAGTAATGTTGTGAAAATCATTCAAAGTATGAATGTAGGGCTTTAGTAACAAAGGAAAGTCTAAGGAGAAAACAAAAAATCGACTAAATTCCTTATTGGCCTTCTTCGACTCGACACAGTCAAATTTCCATGCGTTTTCAATGTGAGTTTCTTCAAGAAAGGCATTAGAAGGTTTATAGAAGGTAGCCAGTACGATTATAACGCCCCTTGTTTTGCAAACGTCCATAAGTCACCAGTTTCCATCAAGTAGGCCGTATGCTTATCTTCCACTCAAATGATATAAAAAAAGTCTCAAAATAAACTGCACACATAGTCACCATACTCAAACATCCGTGCCTCGGACAAAAGTGCTCGACGTAAAGCGGTCCTCTCACTAGCGATTTAATCATGACCCGTCACTCCGACAGGCGCGCTGTCAGACATGTCGCATGGAAAAATCGCGAACATATCAATACATGTCTGATGCAGATCACTTGCGACAAGGACTCTTGGCCGACCAAGATTTTTGTGATTATGATTCAGTAGAGGTTAGGTGAAAATTCGAATTGTTTTTTTTTTTTACTAGCTTGCCTCCGCCCGCGTGGATGTCGATTATCGCGTTGTACGACTCTATTCGATTCTCTACTTGCCTCTCTATACTACTTTTCTATTAGCTGTCGATATTAGCGCCAATGTATAGAAATTTACCGGATCGATTGAGATTTGTGATTATTACTACACTCCCTTGGATGGTAGCGTGTTGATATATAGCCTATTACTTCTAGATATTGTAGCTTTTTGGAGGTGAAAGAATTATTGAAATCGGTCCAGTAGTTTCGGAGCCAATTCGTTACAAACAAACAAACACAAATCTTTCCTCTTTATAATATTAGTATAGACTAGCTGTTGCCCGCGGCTCCGCCCGCGTGGAAGTCGGATCGCGCGTGTCATCGCTTCAGGTCGAATTATTATCTTGCTGCATGGCGTCACGCAGGTGCACGTATTCTTCAGCACGCAGCTGCCTCTGATTAGTCCGTATATAAACTAATCTTTCAGTTTCAATTTTTGCATACATATCAACAATAAACTGATTAAAAAGACCACGAAAACGATGTAAATGTAAAAATCGACTATGTCTTATTTGCAAATGGTAACAATAAAATTGTAGAGATGAAACTTTTTTACTATAGTTAGGCGCGCCTGTACGCGAATCAGTTTGATACACCGCAAAATTGTATCCGTTTTCTCCGCGACATATCAAAGGATGTTGTAAACTATCATAGGCCCTGTGGGTTTCAAAAATACGTTGCAGTCGATTTTCTCTGGAACGGATGACAATATCTTGTTTGTCACATTCTTGGTCGACCAGTACTACAGCAACTTCATTTGATGACGGGGCATTATGCCGCCCCGGGTGTTCCTGAGTTGGACGTCTTTCAGCATGTATGACTATCTTGTAATTGTTATCGTGTTCTTGGGGAAGAGCTTCTAGTACCGATTTAAAACTACATACATATGAATTAATTTGATGCAACATATGTTGAAGCTGTGAAATCAGTTCCGAATTTAAACGTGGGAAGTATCGATTTCGTATAATTGAATGGTCGTTGTAATCGGACACAAAATAGATTTGTAGGAACTTAGGTTGGTCTTCAGGCAGTAGGGATCCTGTTAAGTGGTATACTTGACCTTGTATTTTAAATGTAGGTATGAACGGACCTTCTGATATTTGTTGTGCACCAAATGATGTCATTTGAAATGCTCTGTTATACATGCGAATGTTATCAAAGAAATGTTTTGATTGCACATGTTCACCTAATAGTAGTGATTTCAATTATGTTTTGTACGCTATTTGAGTTGGAACGCTTTTTTTACTGTAGTATTTGCAGGCCTTGGTCGCAAAAACTACCTAACGGATTTTGATGCGGTTTTTTTTGTTACAAAGGTCTTGCTTAGACTCAAAATTTGCCGTATATTTGGTTATAATTGGTTAAGTAGAATCGGAGATATGACCAAAAACAACCTATAAACGAAGCGCAGGCAAAGCCACGGGTATCAGCTTGTATAAAAAGTAGCCTATATGTTGCCCAGAACTATGAACTGTAATCGTACCAAGTTTGATCAAAATCCCTCCAGTAGTTTTTGATCCATGCGTGCACATACAGACAGACAGACAGACAGAAAGACAAAAAAATTACTAATTGCATTTTTTGCATTAGTATCGATCACCAATCATCCCCCAATAATTATTTTCTAAATATATTCAATGTACAGAATTCACCTCTCTACAGTTTTATTATAAGTATTCCCCCAATAATTATTTTCTAAATATATTCAATGTACAGAATTCACCTCTCTACAGTTTTATTATAAGTATAGATATAGATATAGATATAGATAGATATAGATTTCGGAACGCGCACGTCGGATGTTCGGGGGCACTAGTACACATTGTGAGAGGCTTATGTCTTTATTTATATTATTATATGACATGTCAATTTGACTTCACCTCACCTGATAATAAGCTGAAGGCAAAGTCTCAGGAAGAGGGTAACCATTACAAACACGTACAGTATTACAATAGTATTTATTACTGCTAGATCGAATCAGAAATGAGGAGATCCGCAGACGAACGAAAGTGGTCGACTTGGCCTACAGGGTTAGCAAGCTGAAGTGGCAGTGGGCGGGGCACGTAGCAAGAAGAACAGATGGCCATTGGAGCCGAAAGGTTCTTGAAACCGCGTACCGGTAGACGAAGCGTGGGATGGCCTCCTGCGAGATGGACGGACGACATAGTCAAAATCGCGGGTACCCATTGGATGCAGACCGCCTCCAACCGGTCGGATTGGAGGTCGATGGGGGAGGCCTATATTCAGCAGTGGACGTCTTGTGGCTGAAATGATGACAGTGTTACAATGGTGGGGCTCAACTGGACGGCCTTATTAGATACTTTTTCACGTACCTACTGCAGGAAGAAGGAAACGCGAGCGCTAGTAAGAAATTCCAAGACCTAATGGTGCGGCAGAGTAAAGACTCACCGAATCGCTTGGTTCTTGATGGAATAATGAATGTCTATAAATTAATTTGATTGTATAACAAAAATATCTTTTACACTACCTACACTATCTAAAAAGTTTTGTAGAATATGATACCTACACTGTGTAGATTGTCCTAGAATATAAAAAAAAAGTTATAAGTACATTGCAGGTTATGTACTTATTTACTGCCTGCAGGGGACTCCGATGGTTGGAGGAGTGACCTCTAATCTCATAATCTAACCTCCTGCAATAAAAGATGGGTCGACGGTGGCGGCGGGGTAGACCTAGACGGCGTGCGTTTTAGTTGGTTCAAGTTTGACATAATCACCTTCACCGGCTTTGGCGGAGGTGGTATCCATTTTTTTTATCGTGCGAACAATCCCCACGGATACCCCCCACCGGAGCCGGTTGGGTAGGTTATGTCGGACTCGAACCGACTAACGCACGTCGTCTTTGGGTCTTTAGTTGCCGGAGGTGAGGTAGTAGCCAACATATCCCTCGCACCCCGGCAGACCCGGGGCCTTCTCTTCGAGATGACCCCCGTGGGGTGTAGGGACCACGGTGTCCCCAACTAGCTCCCGGGTATGGGGAGGCGCACTTTGCGCCGCCATCGCGGCCTGCTTCTGCTAGAGTGACAGGTGGCTCTAGCCTTCACCCCCAGGCCCGGACGGAGGTCATTCTGCGACCGGATGTGGTATCCATGGAGATTTTGCGCACGATAAAATAAAGGAGGGACCTGTCATTCCACATGGGCCGTCACCCAAATCCCTAACTCCCCTTAGGTAAGAGAAGAAGTGGAATATGGTTTTAAAAAGCTGTATTGTTCCAAATTTCGGACTATTATATGCCATTAGGTATACGTTGTATGTGCAAATAACCGCGTGTTTATACATGTGCTGAGTTGATTGAATCTAGACACTCAAACGTAACTGACGTTATTCACGATTGATTGAGTCATGAGTGTCATGACACGCGCGAACTTATAATTAAACAAGAAATGTACTAACCTGTGATCTCGTTGTTGGTTTATTTACCGAGGCGTTGTCAGAGATTCCCTCGTCGACGGGGGTCATCTCGAAGAGAAGGCCCCGGGTCTGCCGGGGTGCGAGGGATATGTTGACCACTACCTCACCTCCGGCAACTGAAGACCCAAAGACGGCGTGCGTTTTAGTCGGTTCGAGTCCAACGTAACCTACCAACCGACTCCGTTGGGGGGTATTCGTGGGGATTTTTCGCACGATTAAAAAAGAGATTCCCTCGTGTGAAATTCTGATCCTGTTTCCGCTGCTGAACTTCGCCAATATGTGATGATATTTAGTCACAGACACTCATAAATAATGTGGCTTTCTGTTGGTAAAAGAACTTTCAAAATTGGTTCAGTAGATTTTTTTAAAATTGGTACAGAAACAGACATCAGATTGATGACACTATGACTATGATTTTACAAACTATATAGCATTTTAAACCTGAAGTCCACTTACATCTGCACACAGCATTTCTGTTGACTTCAGTGCCAGTTAAAAGATTTAGATTACAACGATCCAATCTTAGTTTTGTTTTTACTTTTCCACGATAGTTATTATTGTAATTAACCGGTTTCACCTTGCGACATTCTCTCTTACATTGACAGCTGTTATGAACATCCTAAACACTAGGTAAAATATTTACTTAATTATATTTCATATGTGGGTAGTTCTAATGTTTTTTTGATTCAAATAATAGTACATTAGGGTACAAGTGTGTAATGTTGGTGATTAGGTACTGTTGAGGCGTCATTAAGACCCGAGTCATTATGTGAGGGTCTTAAAGAGACCCATGGGCTAAATGGGGACACCATGGTCTCCACATTAGAGGAAGGTGGTCATCTGAAAAGAGATGTCCTCGGGTCTGCCGTGGTGCGAGAGATATGTCTCGTATAATCTCACCTCCGGCAATCGAGGACAATAAAATTCGACATAATCACCTCCAACGATTTAGGGAGAGGGGATTTTGCGATTAAAAAAAAGAAAATAACAGGGTCTTAAGAGAGCCGGGTAATCGTTTATACTCACGTGTATCATACGACGTTTTTCAACACTTGTGAAGAACATAGTACTAAAAAATCATAAATTAATTTCCACAGTGAAAACGAGCTGTGAACAATTTTTCACAATGGCGGGAAAAACTGATTAGTTTTTCTATGCGCGCGCATCGAACAATGGGAATCGACCATAGACTAAAAGAATGAGATTTCTTTTTTTTTGGTTTGTCGCGGACAGCGTTTGAGCCACGAACTACCTTTATAATAATAATAATATATTATACGTTCATTATACATTTTGCAGGGGGTTCAAGCCAATCTCATAGCCAAACATGTGTTGATAATTGCCAATTGACGTACGAGACTCTGGTGCAGGTTTTCCTCTCAGGTTTGGAAGGTCAGACTGCAGACGCTCACGTAATAACAAAAATAAAATAAGAAATTATATATTGTGGGAGAGAGGAGGAGTTAATATACCATCAATCAAATATCATAAATTCAGTAGATAGATACTCATTATACTCATTTACTCATTATAAATTACAATATTTTGGACCAATATAATTGTGAAACTTTGACTTTCATATGTGCTCTTTATGTGCCTAAACTCAATAAACGAAATTGTTTCTTTGATTCATTGATTCTCTGTGATATAGAATTTAATACAGTAGATCAAAAATCTACCATCTGTTTTAATAACGTTTGTCTAGATATAGCACAGATAAAATAATTTATTCAATCTATTGGTAAATCAAGTGTCAAAGATTATGTTGTGTGCAGCAGACAGGCATGTAGGCAGAAATCATGATAGCTGCACACAAATTCTACTAATTGTAGTCCGTTATTAAACATAAACTAATAGTTGAATGACATAAACTCCCAATAGGTTGCAGCGACGTGTGATTCGCATTATTGGGAGTCCCGAGGTCACGAATACCTTTGAGCCTTTGCAGATACGTAGAGATGTTGCGTCATTACCAGTATTTTACCGTCTCTACCATGGCAAATACTCTGATGAACTCTTCCAATTAATCCCACCCTCTCCTTTCCTACACAGGACAACACGGCAGGGCTTAGATATCACCCGCATACGGTGCGGAATATTTCATCAAGAACCAAGCGGTTCGGTGAGTATTTTTATGCCGCATTATTAAGTCTTAGAATTCCAGAATTCTTTACCAGCTTACGTAGTTGTCCGCGTCAGTCCGCGAGAGTCCTATAAGTGGGGCTAAAGAAGCATTTGATGCAGCCGTCAAGCTGAGCGCCACCTTCTTCGTCTTTGTAATGGGGATCCTCTTTCCTGAGACTTTGCCTTCAGCTTCATCATCATCAGGCGGGGTGAAGTCAAATTGACGTGTCCTAGATAAAAAAAAAACACCTCTTTCACGGGTCACTAGTTCACTATCTCTCCACAGATTTCCTTCTAAAACACTTCAGTGTTATCTTATAATGTGTTATAAGTAATGTATTTTACATAGATTATTGAATTATAATTGATTATAATTATAATTATAATTGATCTATGACTACAACATGTTTTAAGATAAACAAATATCGTATATATTAATAAAACTACAACGCTTAGACCTTTAATAATGTTGTTCACGCCATTATAGGCGTGAACAGCGATCCGCCGCCGGAACATATAATTGACAACATTCTACAATTCAACAAAGACCACACGACAGCACACGAAATCTACTGGCGTGGCTAACGTGGCTCTAGTAGCGTGGTGGCTTTACCATTAATTACTTGATATTGGTGAAATTGCACCTAAGAAGATGAAGTTATATATTTTGATTGTCAAGTTTTCTATCTAACCGAGATGCAAGTTATTCCAGTTAAGTAATAAGCAAATATCACGACATACCCTACTCGTAGCACTCTTAATAAATAATTCCCCGAATTTTACCAATTATTCAAACTGTCATTTCTAAATATACTTTAAATTACATTAATATACTCAAAACCACAATGTGTCATTATATCTACTACTCATAATATAATGGAACATCTATATACAGTTAGCGGCATATATTCTGACCGTGACTCGCCGGGATATTTATCATGTCGTATTGGTTTTGAGTATCCAATATTTCGGCTCTATTATGAGCGCGATTATTACGGACGCATGAGTACCTATAGAAAAAAATCATGGCAAAAATCCCGGAGAATGAAATACCAGTTATTTAAATGAAACCTCAATCTCTTCAATCAATCAATTAGCCAACTTCAGTCCACTGCTGGACATAGGCCTCTTCCAAAGTGCACTTATCCTCTCCCCTCCGCATCCAGTTTATCCCAGCCGCCATTTTGCTGCAGGTCGTCAGTCTATCTCATCAAATCATACATAATCTATGATTAGTGGATTGAAACTTGTATTATTATTATTTTTGTGACATTTTAAAATTTACCTTAATATGACTTGAATGGAGTCCTAATGACAGTGTAATTAGGTAGTTGTGATCATGTTGGTATCTTGTAATATTAAAACGCCACACGGCAGAATTTGCTATACTTGTAAATGTTATAAATCCTGATTGTGACCATTTTCTGTGAAATAAAGTTTTATTTAATTTGAACGCCTCTGCCGCCATCGTAAAGCATAGAGTACCTACCTACATTTTGTGACGTCGTTGGGGTCAAAGTACATGCCGGTAAATTATACGTTAATGGAACTGTTCTGTCTACGAGTTTTAATCTATGGTCATAATGTTTTTTAGTAAACAAGGCACAGACCAGTTTACTATTCAGCCTTGTGCAGTACACTCGTTCGGAACTTATACAAATATGAAGCTCGTGGTAAGAATGTTTTACTTTATTCGTTATTATTATTTATATTATGTGTAATAAAATTTTATATGAATATAATGATGATAAATTCTCAATTAACGATAATTAATAATTCCGTAAAGTTTTATTGAATAATGTGGTTTATATTTTGAGGAATGCGTTCAACAACGCGTCAACGTGTACAAATAAATTACTATTGTGTTATCTTTCTAAATGTGACTGATTCAGTTGTTTTTTTAATATTTTTATACGATAGTTCATACTTAATTATTTCGTCGGGATTGATATTTTTCAGTTATAATTCAACATCATGTATTTTACAATTCACAAGTATACCATTTAAAATTGTAAGCATAGTTAGTTTGCAATATAAATAGACCGCGGTAGCCTAGTGGTATGGGTAATGGACTGCTGAGACGAGGTCTTGGGTTCGATCCCTAGTTTTACCATGGCATGGCACACACCAATGACTTTTCGATGTCTTTCGAAGTTATGTGTGTATTTATCGCAGGTTTATAAGTGCCCGGTTAATAGCAATAGGTTCGCCACCTATTACATTGGGACCTAAACATAAACTGGCGAAATGTGGGTGCTAGCACTTCTGCCTGCCGCTTCGGGGATATAGGCGTGAGTTTATGTTATGTCATTATGCTTTGTACCTACAATTACGCTTCCATTCCGCGGCGGTATAAATTGAGCCTAGGACTCGTTTGTTCCACGGCCATTATTAGTCCTTAAAGCTTAACTTATTTAAAATCTGTGTGTAGCCAAATTTGCATTTAATTCAAGGAAATTCACTTTGCCTCATTGTAAACAACATCGTTAGGATATAAATATATATAATATAGAGTCAGCAATGAAAGAAGCTTAGCAGATTCTAATATACGAATCTTCTACTAAAATACTTTGCACTGTGTTCAATTTGAGCTGTGCTACAGAAAAAGATATGACTCAGTTGAACTTACAAATCAGAAGTTCAATTACAGGGAATAACACAATTATTGGTAGTTTTATGATTCACTGATGATTTGATATGTGTATAATTAGTTTGAATACACCTACTTGAATTGGTGCTAATATGTAGATTACTGTATAAACAGTGTATAATTAAGTAGAATAAGGTTGTTGACTACTGTTTTATTCTCAAAATGTGATCATTAATAGAACTAATAAGCATGTACCTTGTGCCCGTTAGTTGTGCCTATATGTTTGAAAAGTTCCCCGCGATACAGGGATACATTCCCTGTGCTCCATTTGGTTACGTATTCAAAAAAAGGTAAACAATGTTGTGACAATTTTTTATAAAAACACATGTTAAACAAATAAACTAAGCTAACTAACTGTCTAACTAACGGTTTGATATCGATAATTTAGTCTTTTTTATAATACGTTTCGAGTTTTTTAACGAGTTTTTGAACAAAACTTATTTAAAAGACATACCAAGATTATTTACGATTTTTAAGTAGGTACCTAAACAAATGAACTTCATTGCGGGAGTTGTCGGTTTAAAGAAAAAAAAATGGGATATTTACCATGTTTGTTTGTGTAGAAGTTTATTCGATATTTCGGTGATGTTTGAAGCTTCATGATCACGAATGTACTGAAGATCGCTGAGTTAGTTCTTATTGGGCCAACTATATCGGTCTACCCTCTTTCACGTTCGTTTTATACACGCGTCACCACTACTATCGTCTGCGTAATCACGCTGTACTCGATCACGAGACACAACACTCACTGTATCGACTCGACTACTTTTTGGGTATCAGCGAATGCCAGACACTATAATAGACAATTGAAATGTATAATTTTAATAGTCAGAACGGTGAAAGAAGATATTGAAATTAAAAAACATGAGAACTTCAACCGGGATTATGGGTATGGCGATGCGAGAAAAAAATGAGCGGGAAAAAGGGTAGACCGATATGGTTGGTCCAATAAGAACTATTCAGAAAGCTTCAGTACATGATCGTGGCGCCATAAATTCGGAAAAACTCATACACAAACTATCATTGTAAATATTGCAGTTAATTTTTTATAAAATTTATAATAATGACCATGTCATCTTATAATAATGAATTGTCAATAAAAATATTCCTAGGAAAAATTGTTTACAAGATATTTCGATTCTCACAGCCTATGTGGCGAGGCGGTAGTGAACGCGACTGCTACGCAGGTGTGGGTTCGATCCCCGCTCAGTACAAATATTTCTATGCTTGAATATGGCTATTTGCACTGGTCGTGGCTCGGAGAGCACGTTGCCGTCGTCGGTCCCGGTTGCCATACGAACATCTATGGCAGTCGTTACGCATAGTTGGAGCCCTTAAAAAGTCCATCTAGCCCAACTACAGAACTTCGATATCGCCAATTTGGTTGTAGAGGTCCGATGGCAGTCGCTTCATGCAAAATATCGAAGTTCCGCTGCATCTTAGTTAGATTAGAAAGCCGACCCAAACAGAGTTGAGAATAGGCTGAAAGAATGATAATATTTTGAATCTGAATACCCAAATTTTCAAAGTCATTGTATTTTTAACTCTGTGGTGACATTAGTCATAACTAATTCCTCTTATCTCGGCGCGTTAATTATTTTTTTAACCTTTTTTATCTGCGTTGTTCAGATTGGACTGCAACTTACTACAGAATTGATATCTGTAAAATGTATATACAAATAGATTTCTTTGTTTATATTTTTGACACCCGACGTAAACGTAACGACGGGGTGTTATAAGTTTTGAGTGTTTGTGTATGTGTGTGTACCGGTACGGAAATACCCGAATACCGGTCTACTTACCTACCTATAGTTTTTTAATACATAAGTACAATTATGCTTATGCTCATTTCCCTCTGGGGTAGGCATAGATTAACACCCACTTTTCACCAATCATTGTGTTATTCTGGGCACTATTGTTGACTATATAAACTGGCGAAATGTGGTTGCTAGCACCTCTGCCCTTCGAAGATACAGGCGTGAGTTTATGTTATGTTCAGTTGGCTATAGTTATTTGAGTTGTGTTAGTAGTTAGTTAGTTAGAGTCTGGGCTGTATATATCTGTCTGATGTTAAACAGCGCTATCCCTTGGTCGCCTTGTACGACACCGTATGGGAAGAGATAGGATGACCCTAATTTTATTCTGCCTGGAACCCGGAATATATAATTCTTTAATATATTAAATATTTTATTTTCAGTTATCATTGCTGGCTTTTTGTCTGGTGTTGTGCCTGGCATCAGGCCTGGAGAACCAGACAGGCCACAGAAGACTGGTGAACCGACCTAAGTTTGACATATATGGAATTCGGGAGAAGAGATCGGAGAACGAAGGAGTCAAGGGTAGTGGCATAAGAGGTAGGTACCTATAGTAGAGATGAAGGGTATTTGTTTTAAAATAGAGTCGGTGGTTGATGTTAAGCTGAAGGCAAAGTCTCATAAAAGAGGGTCACCATTGCAAACACGTACAGAGCTATAATGGTAGTGCTCAGCTTGACAGCCTCATCAGATGCTTTTTCACGCCTCGCTTAAAGGACCCGGGACTGTAGGAGGAAGGAAATACGTGCGCCGGCAAGGAATTCCAGGACTTAATGGTGCGGCAGAGAAAAGACTCACCGAACCGCTTGGTTCTTGATGGAATATTCCGCACCGTATGCGAGTGACATCTAAGCCTGTTGTTGTGGTGTGTAGGAAACGAGAGGGAAAGATATATATTTTTTATACCACTTAGGTGGCAGACAACCATACGGCCCACCTGATGGAAAGTCGTTACCGTGGCCTATGGACGTTTTAAAACACTAGGGGCGTCACATTCGTGCAGCCGACCATATAGAGAAGAGGGGAAAAAGTAAGGGGAGAGAAGGTTAAGATAGTCTCTGTGCTGTCAGTGCATAACACAAAGAAGGGTTTCTCGGTCTTCCCACTGACAACACAAAACCTCTCCAGTGAACTGTGGTTATCCTACTCACTGCCGTAAACACAACACAAGGTTATTATTAGCCGAGGTATTCTGTAGGGCGGAGGTACTCCCCCAGTCGGACTGCTCAATTAGGATGGGAGATACCGTCATCTTGTTGGGGACAATAACAGGCACTGTTACCTCAACAAACACCTAGGTACATACCATCGGTCTGATAGACAGCCCCTTCTGCAGGGGTTGCTTCGTTGCCAAGGAAACGGCCGCCCACGTAATACATGGAATGCGAGGCAGTAGCCCCCCAACGATCACAAATCCTCGACACAGTGAGGTCGCTTCGCGAAGCCTGTGAAGTCCCCAGTAAGCTTCTGCGTTTCTGGACGGAGCTGGGCTGGCTGCTCTAGCCAGTAACCCCGCACGCACAATGGCCCAAAAAGGGAGGCTAGGTGCGGAAAAAGGGAGTCCCAATACAATAGACAGTAGACGGAGGTAGGACACGACGGTATCTCCCGTCCGAAATGAGCTGTCCAACTGGGGAAGTACCTCCGCCCTACAGAAGACCGCGGTCATAATAACCATCGTGTTGTGTTCCCGCCGGTAAGTAGGGTAGCCAGAGCTCACTGTACCCCTCCTTCCCCTCCCCTTCCTAGCCTCCCCACCCCTTCCCAGCTCTCCCCCTATTCCTTCAGGGTGGACAGCGCGTGTGTGACACCCTTAGTATTGCACACGTTCATAGGCCAGGTGGGCCGTGTGCTTTTCTGCCACCTACGTAGTATGAAAAAAAAACCGTCATGTCCTCCGTCGTTTTAATTTATATTTTCTTCAACAGTACACCCGCTGTTCCAATTCCCTCGAAAGAAGCCCGAGCCTAGTGTACGCAAGGGAGAGTACATCTGTGGCAACAAAGTGTGCAAGATGCAGCCCGGAGTGGAGCCTAAGAACTGTAATGGAGTCTGCCAGTACCCTATATAGTAAATAAACGTAATTAGGTATAGGTTATCAAAATTAAGTGTGTTTTCACTATCACTATCACTATCACTACATCACTACATAGTATAAAATAAAGTCGCGTTTTCTGTCCCTATTTTTCTTGTCCCTTTGTATGCTTAAATCTTTAGAACTACGCAACGGATTTTGATGCGGTTTGTTTCAATAGATAGAATGGTTAAAGAGGAAGATTTATATGTATATAACATCATGCTACGACTAACAGGTGTGGAGCAGGAATGAAAAATGTTGCAAAAACGGGATGACGCAGACGAAGTCGCGCGGGTCAGCTAGTTATTTATAATTGCCTGCGGTAGGGTGGCATTCAAAGACATCTCACTAGTCAACCGTAAAACAAACTCAAGCTGTGGAATGAACTCCCTGCCGTGGTTTTCCCAAGCGACTACAATATGGAGGTCTTCAAGAAGGGCATCAGAAGGTTTCTACAGGGTAGGCAGCACGTGTGTGACGCCCCTGGTGTTGCAAACGTCCATAGGCCACGGTGACCGCTTCCCTTGTATAAAAAAACCTCAGGTAGTCGACCTTACTGTCGAAGGGGGACCCTTCGACAGGATTCGTATCCTGGAATAATTTCGGTTACAATTCTAGCAATATGCCATAAACGCCATTGGATGTATAGGGTATTTAAACTCTTCCATTTCCTATTTCTTTCCCTTTCTCCCATTCCTTTCCGTTCCTACTTTGTCATTTTATCCTCCCCTATCCCTCCTCCTTTCTTCCCTGCCCATCACTTTCTCTATTCCCCGACCTTCCCCTTGCATGAACCCACCTTCCCCCCTTTCCCATTCCATTCATTCTTTTTCGCCTCTTCTCTATTCCATTATGTCCTTGTCTGTCCCTGAAGCCTAATCTGTGCGTATGTACCAACTAAATTTCATCAGGATATCTTCAAAAATGACGAACCCTTATACTTACAAACTTTCATCCCCTATTACCCCCTTTAACCCCTTTTTGGCGATTAAAAGTAGCCTCCTGTACCCACAATCTAATCCATCTCTGTACCAAATTTCATCAAAGTCGGTGCAGTGGTTGAGGCGTGAAACCGTAACATACAGACAGACAGATTTACTTTTGCATTTATAATATTAGTATGGATATGGATTCATTTTATTGGCTAATTTATGCATTACAGAAATGTTTGTTATAGAATTAATTACGCGTTAACATATCTACATTAAACTAACATAAGATTTTATAATGGCATAATCGACAATGTAGTTGCAATAGCGACTGTAATTGAATTAATATTGAATTTAATTATTATAATAGTCATTACAAATGATATAAATAAATATTCTAGGAAAATCCTACCCAACACCACCACCTAAACCCATGGTAAGCATAGTTTAACTAGCTTGTATTATGGGTTCTAGAATGCGGATAAACAATTTAGATACTTTTTTTTGTAAATACATACATATTATACATAGGAACACACAGACCAATGCAAATATTCATTTTCATGTAGTAGTATGATGGCAGTCGTTACGGGTAGTTGGAGCCCTCAAAAGTCCGACTAGCCTAACTACAGAACTTCGATATCGCCAATTTGGTTGTGGAGGTCCGAAGGCAGTCGTTTCACGGAAAATATCGAAGTTCAGCCGCATCACAGTTAGACTAGAAAGCCGACCCCAACTGAGTTGGAAATAGGCTCAAAGAATTTTTTTTTATTTATGGCACGTCAATTTGACTTCACCTCGCCTGATGTTAAGCTGAAGGCAAAGTCTCATGAAATAGGGTCACCATTGCAAACACGTTCAGTGCTACAATGGTGGCGCTCAGCTTGACGGCCTCATCAGATGCTTTTTCACACCCCGCTTAAAGGACCCGGGACTGTAGGAAGAAGGAAACACGTGCGCCGGCAAGGAATTCCAGGACTTAATGGTAATGGAAAGACTCACATACTAATAAATCATTTATTTTCCTTCTGCTTCCACGTCTCTTCCCACTTCTTCTGCGAGAGCTTGTAGGTGGCAAGGTCCAGCTTGGTGGCGATGAGTCTCCCGAAGGTCGTGCTGTTGAGGAGTGAGCTCTTGTCTGCCAGCTCGGCCATCACCTTCAGCTTCTGCTCGAAGGTGGCCACGTTGAAGACTGCCTCGAAGGCCCGCGAGCCGTACTGGGTGAGGGCTAGCTTTTGGTAAAAGCCCTGTGGGAAAAAGGGGATTATTGGAGCAACGAGGTTTCGACTGCTTAATTGGTTCGATTCCTGCTTAGTGCAAATAATTGTGATGTTTAAACATGTATTGGTTCTTAGAGGAGAAGAATAATATACAGTTGTATGAACAGTTGTTGTATGAACCCAATATACAGTTCATTACAAAGTATCCGTTAACGGCAATAGGCTCGCTCCCTAACTACGTGGAACTGAACATCATAGTTGACGAAATGTGGGTGTTAAATGTTGATACCCCTTATGCATTTATCTCATACATGTATTTTATGTATGAGATAAATCCATCCATCTCCAATGAACGAAAACTCAAGAATTTTACTAGTACGTGTTGATGAGTGTGATTATGTCGGAATTGAACCGACTAAAACCGCACGCCGTTTCGGGTCTCGTCTTCCTGCCAAGCGCGATCGCAGCCTATAATTTGGGGGAGAGGAGGGCCACTAAAAACAATTATTTAGAAAAAGAGATACAAAATAATCTCTTTGAAGTTCAATTTTGGGAGAAGAGGGTCATATTCACTGTGACCCACTTTGGACCGACCTAGGGCTACCTGACCCCCGGTTGACTGGCCGCTTTAAGATGCCTCCCCCTCGAGTATGGGAAGCACGAATTCGTGTCCTTACAGAACCCTGGAAATGAAAAGGAGCATTCCAGTTTACAGGTCCTCAAACCTGCCAAGTTCTCTATACAATACCTTGAGCCTCCAGATGAGTTTGTCCCTCGCCTTCACGCCCACAAACTGTCCCTTGCAGAGCGCGTCGGCCACATGGCAGCCCTTAGCGTCGCACAGAATCACCAGGAGCTGTTCCGAAGTCAGCTCCAGTAGACCGTTCACAGCTTTGGCTGGGCGCTGAAAGAACATGGAAATTAATCACAAAGTCTTACATAAGTGTACCGCGGTAGCCTAGTGGTATGGGTGATGGACTGCAGAGACGAGATCTCGGGTTCGATCCCAGGTTTTACCATGGCACACACCAATGACTTCGATGTTTTCGAACTTATGTATGTATTTATCGCAGGTTTATAAGTGCCCGGTTAATGGCAATAGGCTCGCCAGCTATTACGTTGGGACCTAAACATAAACTGGCGCAATGTGGGGGATGTTCGGGGATATAGGCGTGAGTTTATGTTATGTTATGTTATGTTATGCTATGTTATTTAACATAAATAGGATATCAGATGGTAAGCTAAGTCTTAAAAAAAGAGATTTTTTCTTGTTTGACTGAGGTAATAGCTTGTTTTTTGCGCTCGGCTAGCGCCTCCTTAAAAAAGGCAATAGAAGGTTTCTATAGGGCCGGCAGCACGTGACACCCTTGGGATTGCATACGTCAATAGGCCATGGTAACCGCTTTCCATCAGAGCCATATATTCCACTTACCTGAAAGTCCAAGATACACTGCAGTATGACGGATCCATGAACATTTATGAAGTACTCCTTATCCAGGCTGGTGAGGTCTACGCGGTCTACTGGCAGCAGTCGCAGGCAAGCCACCGCGAAGTACTTCTGCTTCTCTTGTTCAGAACACTTCAGGGCTGATTCTAGACTCTGGAAGAACAGAACATTAGTATATGAACATCTGTGGCAATAATTCCAGGAGGAATCTCTCCAGGAGAGGAACAGGACATCCTGCCAATGGCGTTAATTTTTTTTACTGCGGTACATCCCCATGGATACCTATTTTTACACAGTTGCCACAAGAGGGAATAAAACGTAAGCCACCTTTAGTTAAGCATCTGAACAAATGCCAGAAGACTTGGCTAAAAAAAGAAAAACCCTGAAAAAGATGGATGGATGGAAATCTGTCACTTTCTCAAAATTAATCTGTCACTTTTACAAAATTAATCTGTCACTTTTACAAAATTAATCTGTCACTTTTACAAAATTAATCTGTCACTTTTTCAAAATTAATCGGTCACTTTTTCAAATTTAATCTGTCGTCTGTTTATGTCCGTATTGACGAATTAGCGTCGTACTCACCGCTATGTAGTGTGTCTGCTTGGCCTTGAGCCTGAGGCAAGCCTTGGCGAGCGCCACCAGTACTCCGGAGTTGCCGCACGCGAGCAGCTCGGAGAACTTGTCGGTCAGCTCCTCGAACATCGGCTCGAACTAGAACAGAAAGGATTGCTCATGAGAAGGCCCAACATGGGCTTTAGCAATAAATTTGGAGATCCAGAGTCGGATGTCAAGGCCTCCAAATATAAAACTTTATTTATTTATTTCTTTATTTATTTATTTAATTTATTTAGAAACCGCGGTAGCCTAGTGGTATGGGTAATGGACTGCTGAGACAAGGTCTTGGGTTCGATCCCAGGTGGCTACAGCTATTGAAAGGGTAATGGCACACACCAATGGCCTTTCAATGCTTCTCGAAGTTATGTGTGTATTTATCGCAGGTTTATAAGTGCCGGGTTAATGGCAATAGACTCGCCTATTATATATATATATTATTGGGAGACTAGCGAAATGTGGGTGCCAGCACCTTTGCCTACCTCTTCAGGGATATAGGCGTTAGTTTATGTATGTTATGTTATGTTAAAAACCGTTATTACCAACTTCATTATACATTTTAATTAAATCTTTACAAGGTAAAAGTGGAATTCGCATATCCTGGCAACATAAAAACCTTCTCCAGCTCTTTTCAGTTTACTCTTTTCACATCCAAAGTGAGCGTGGCCTTAGTCTTCCCCTTTTTCTATTTGTTTAGAATTTAGGAGTCCACTCTGATCCGTGAGTCCAACAGAGTGGACTGAGGATGTAACACTAATGGGATGTAAAGGGATAATGATGACATATGCTATAATCTTACCTCCTCCTTCAGTTCACAGTTATCGATAAGCCTCTGCACAGTGTAGTTCAACATGTGCATGGTGGACAGTTGTCCCAGTCGGTTGATGAAACATCGGGCGTATATTTGTGTGTATGTCTTCTTCTTTGAGACAAATAAGGCAGCTTCTAGGAGTCTGGAAAAAAATGCATTTTTATCACTTATATGTATTATTAAGTTGTTAATTTAACATTTCGAAAAGACATTCTACATTTTTTTATATCTTTGTTTATGGACATAAACAATGAAAAATAAATATTTAAATTATATTTTTTTTAATAAAAGAATATAAGCAACCAACATTTTTATATATTCCTCTAACCCCTCCAGCTAAGCGTGATGGAGCGTGTTAAGAATGAGTTTACATAGGTACTGTCTTCTTCTTCTATCAAATCAACAGCATTGCATTACAATTGCATTTTAGGTGTAGTAATCTGTTTCACAGCGGCACTGCTACTCCCAGAGAGGGCCCGAGCATAGGTTTTGGCCTTTGAGAACACTTATTACATTTTGATCGTAAGGCCAACTCCTTAACCACTAAACTACCAAAATGTTATAAAAATAAATTATCAAGTCTTACCTTACAGCAGCTTCAGACTCAAAGACGGGTGGTAGACTTGCAGTGTGGACCTCATTCTCTCCATCAGCGTCTTTCACATCCTTTTTGTCATCATCTACATTTGATACCCAATCTTCCGGGGCAAAACTTTCATCCAAAAGCTTACGGACTACATCTTTGGTAGCGTCTTTATCTACATTTTTTATAGCATACAGCATAACCTGTAGAAGTCCGGACGTAATATTCTGATACGGCATATCTTTAAACTGAGGCCAAACAGATAAACGGTTCACAAATTCTTTGACGATATCTTTAAATTCATCTGGAATGTTTTTATATTTCATAATTGTTAGATGCGGTGGAATTCCTTTACCATTATCAACTGTATATTTAAATATGTTGACTTTTGGCTTCTCGCCTGGCAATAGAGTTATGCCGCTTAAACATTTTAATACACTACGGAGTATATGGTTAGCGTATTGGTCCCATACAAAATCTTCCAGATTATTTAAAGCGTATTTTGACATTTTAATTGTGAATTCATGACATTTTTGTATATGTTCATCTTCATATTTTAGTTCGGGGTTTTGCAATTTAGATTTTTTCTCAGGAACTTCATCTTCATCTATTTGTAATTTCGATGTTGCTCGTTCACATGCTACTCTAAGTAACGTTTCAACTACGTGGCTTGTAAAATTGTCAACGCAAAGTTTACGCAGCTCGGGTGATAATATATCTATAAATCGTTCCAAATCTTCAGCTGTAGCGAATGGTAGGAGTAGTTCTATGACGCGACATCCAAGTTGATTGCCAATTACGTTAAGTTCATCGCCTTTTGTCCGTTCTAAGACATTGTTGACTAGGGCATCTGAAATGGTATTAAAATAGCATGTTATTATTTATTAAATTTCATTTGCTTAGTAAGTACTGGTATGGCATAATATGACACCGTTTGTAGGACTTTCCAGGCCATAGCCATCACAGGACGGAGGTCTAAACCGAATTACTGTATTGCTTAAGGTGCGTAGAGAACCGTGCCATTAAAAAAATATATACCATAAAGAAGAGAATATGTAGTAAAATTAAAAAAGTAGCTTACGCCTTTCTTCTTCATTCTCAATGCCTTTCTTCATTACATCTAATATTCCAACAAAGTATTGGTATAATTCGTCAGGGATTTTTGTACCACGTCCCATCTGACCCTTCTTCGCATACTTCTTAGCATTTGCCAGGAAGGTTTTGCGTTTCTTTCGCGATCGCTTCATATCCATAGTATTACGTCCATGATGTTCACTCATTTTGGAGCATTCAAATGTTTCAAAATAAAATAATAAACACAAGGTGCCTTTTTAGGTTAGAATTATAATGTCAAAGTCAAAAGTGTCAAAACTATGTTTCTTTTTTTAATTTATTTTTATGGCAGGCAATGGTCATCAAAACTATGACCGCTTATCACACAGGGCGGCCCTAACGCACTATTATAAGGAAGGACAGCGTGCCAAGGTCACCAAAATCTATGAATGCTTTGCGCCCCGTCATTCATGAATTTTTCTAGTCTTTTACTACAACTAGCATACTAGTGACGTACTTCAAGAAAAAGATTTATCGACGAACGATGGGCCGATGACTGCTTATTTGAAATTTAATATCCATAATGATTATAAAGAATTGCTAAAGTGAATTTTCTTAACACAAATATGTAGTTTTGAAGATATTTGATTTCGAAAATTGAAACGAGCAGCTAGAAAACGGTTTTTGTGTGAGTGACGGCATGACTTCTTAGTAAGTAGTGCAAATGCATGAAGTGCAAGAGAATATTGCATTTATCTCGGTTCCGGTTGTGTTTTGTTGTGTTTACGTGTATGATTCATTAAAAAATAAAAGTCATTTGGAATAGTAAGAAATCTATAAATTATAATAAAAATAAGAATTATAATATTATCTCATGAGTGTAGCATGTTACCGGTCTTGTTAAGTTAATACACGTTAAAAGATAAGTAAACCCAATCGTATTAGTATACGTAAATCGACCACTTCTGCGATAGTAGAAGGCACAGCACTAACGTAGTAAAACGTCCATTCATAAAAATGGAACATAGGTAGGACACAGCGTTTTGTAGGTAGGGCCCATCCCCCCCCTTATACATCAATGGCTTATCATTTGACTCTATGCATTTGACAATGTCTTTGGAAGCGTTTCAGATCCACATTTCATTTAAAATAAAAAAATATCGCGAAACGTCAAGTGACTGTCGTGGGGTTCGGTTGTTTTTTCTGGTTCTCTGCAAATTTTATAATTAATTTTATTTATCTTGCAGAGATCATTCATTTTTTTCAGTATAATATCATTATTGTTATCCATCAGTAATTTGTAAGTAATTTTTCACTTTCAATTTAATTAGTTTTGTAACGGCCGTCTTTTGTTCAGTACAGAAGACGGCCGTGTAGGATGGGGGTTTCCTCGGATGGGGAGGATGATCTCTCCCCAACTGATAGTATCCCGTCTCCGGGAGCTAATATTGAGGTAGACTACATATCTGCGGATGATAGTCCTTTACATTCTGACTCTGACCTTAGATCTTTAGGTCTTAATGTTAAAAAATCTAAAAAAAGAAACAATAAATCTAAAAAGAATAAACTTAGTCAAGCTATTGAAGACTATAGTTTGCCGTTGGGACAAACTATGAGTACTCCTTCTCAAAGCCAATTGCCGTTGGGTCAGGTTTCTCCGCCCATTGCCGTTATGGATTCACAATTTCAAATTTCTTTACCCCCTACGGAGTCAACTGCTATCTCACATGTTTTACAAAATGTGCCTATTGGACGACAACAGTATTTAAGTACAGATAAAGGCCCATTTAATGTGCATATATTAAAACTGGGAGATGAGGGTACCTCAATCAACGCTGTAAATTTTGGACGACTTCTTAAAAATCTAAATGTTAAAAATGTTTTGGATGGTTCTTTAATTAAAATTGGAAGAAACAGGATGTCTTTGGCTTTCAAGACTGCTTCTTCAGCTAATGATTTCATTCACTCAAAACTTCTCGATAACCATGGATTCAAAACATTCATTCCATCTTTCCATACTACAAAAATGGGTATAGTTCGGGGTATTCCGGCGGACTGGTCCATAGAAGAGGTTCTGGACAATGTCACAGTACCTCTTGGCTGTGGTTCAGTAATAAAAGTTAGACGAATAAATTATAAAGTGGACGAGGAGGGTACCAAAGTTTGGAAGCCGTCTCAATCCTGCGTCATGACATTTGATGGTCAGGTTTTACCAAATAGAATTTTTCTTTGTTATAATTCATTACCTGTCTCTCAATATATATATCCCACCATCCAATGTTACAATTGTTGTCGTTTTGGACATACAAAGCCCCAGTGTAGAGCAAAACCGCGCTGTTTTAAGTGTGGTGATGTTCACACTGGGGACTCTTGTGAGGCTGATGAAGGTCATTGTTTGTTTTGTGGTGGTCTACATTTCGCCACAAGCAAATCATGTCCTGAATATGAAAGACAAAAGGCAATCAAAGTTTCTATGGCTGAGCGATCTATGTCATATTCTGAAGCTTCGAAAATTCACCCTCCTTCCAAAATTTCATACAGAGATGTGGTCTCCAAGCCAACATATGCAATTCCCCTATCAGGCATGCAAAACTCAAAATCTTCCCCGGAGTCGGTTAATTCTTCTTACAGAAAAACCATCCTTTTAAATCGTAAGAGACCTTCTCATACCCCTTTGGGATATGATAAGGATGCACATAGGGCACTTATTATGGACCCTAAACTCCCTAAGTCACCCATTGCCTTTTCTGCTTCTACAAATCCTTCAATAGCTGATTTAATACAAACTCTTATCTCTCTCCTGTCCGCTTCTCATTCTTTACCGTCCAACGCTGCCACCAATTTAAATATTCCTTCTCCTTCCATCATTAATGGATCAGTCCGCCAGAGCAGTTCAGTGGAATTGCCGAGGTCTTTTAAGCAAAAAAAGTGAAATTATATTTCTTTGTAATCGATTATCTCCTAGCATTATTGCGATTTCAGAATCGCGTCTGAAACCATCTACCGCATTCATTTTGAAAGGTTATCACATTTTTCGTGATGACCGTGCCGATGGTTATGGGGGTTCTTGCCTCCTCGTCAGCACCTCTGTAAATAGTGTACATATACCATATCCTTTTGCTCATAGCGATTATTCCATTGTTTGTGTAAAAATCTATAATATTATTTATATTTCTATTTACATCCCATACCCTTCATCCTCCATTCTTCGCGACATCTTCAGTTTTTTTTCATTACTTCACAACCCACTAGTAATTTTAGGAGATTTTAATCTCCACAATCAATCATGGGGCTGTGATATTAATGACCAATTATCTTTTGAATTTCTCCATTATTTAGATACGACAGGCCTTTATCTCCTTAACTCTGGCTCTGCAACCCGTAGAACTAAGCCCCATCAACATGTGAGTGCAGTTGATCTTTCACTGATATCCCCCTGCTTAGCCCCTGACATGACATGGGAGGTTTTCCCCTCATGTCATGGTAGCGATCACTTCCCAATTATTTTAAATCTTCCATTTAAAAAATGCAATAAACAAGTTAAGTCCCGTATTAAATATAGCATTAATGGACATACAGATTGGTCAAAATTTTCCGATTTCTTATTTTCCTACTCTTTTACCTTCCCTCTTATAACTCTTTCTAATGTTGACGCTTGCTATCAATTTTTGATAAAGGCTTTACGATCTGCAGCTGAGCAGAATTTACCGTTAAAGTCTTCGTCTTCTAAAGGTCACCCTCTACCTCCTTGGTGGGATAAGGAGTGTACAGAGGTGGTCAACCGCAGGAAGCGTGCGGAAATTGTATATAGGGCCAATATGACTAGCGAAAATTTGACAGCCGTTGATCAAGTATGTGATGAGGCTAGAATCGTTTTAAAGCAAAAGAAAACTGATGGTTGGAAACGTTTTTGCGAGCGAGTTTCCCCTGACACTCCTTCTTACATACTATGGAAACAAATTAAAATCTTCCGACGGTCCTTATTGCCAACTTGTCCCTCTTTTCCAGATTCGGTCGATTGGGTAGACGAGTTTCTGGATCGATTGGCACCTCCATTTGTCCCGAATCATAGTGAATCATCTTTTCCAACAAATTTTTGTAATTCTAAATATTCATTTCCATTTTCTATGGAAGAACTTAAATTTGTTTTATCTTCAGTGAAAGACTCCTCTCCGGGTATAGACGAGATCCCCTATTCCTTTTTAGTGAACGCTAGTGTTAATATATTAGAATATTTTTTGTCGCTTATTAATATTTGCGTAAATTATGGTGTTATTCCTGCTGATTGGAAGTCTCAAATTATTGTCCCTATATTAAAGCCTGGCAAAAATACCAACTTAGTTGAGAGTTACAGACCAATTGCTATGTCTGTTACTATGGCGAAATTGGCTGAACATTTAGTTAAAAACCGTTTGGAATGGTTCTCAGAAAACATGGGCCTTCTATCAGCCAGTCAATTTGGCTTTCGTAAAGGAAAAAGTTGCTTGGATAACTTAGCTCTATTAGTGTCAGACATTCAACTGTCTATGGCACTAAAAGGTTACACTGTAGCAGCCTTTCTAGATATCTCGTCTGCATATGATAATGTTTGTCTGTTTACCCTTAAACGAAAATTGTTAAATATGGGCTGTCCTTCAAAATTTGCGACTTATATTTTTAACAGTTTCTATGGCAGATCCATCCTCATTAAATGTAATAATGGTGAGTATAAAAGGAGAACGCTATATAAAGGAATTCCTCAAGGTTCTGTTTTAAGCCCTCTCTTATTTAGCTTGTATACTTCGGATCTTGATGCTTACCCCTTTCCCAATTGTCAAATTCTTCAATATGCTGATGACATTGTGCTTTACTCTTCTGGTCCTGATGTAAATGTATGTGTAGATTCAATATCTCGATCATTAAATTCGGTGTCATTTTGGATGTCTTCTAACAACCTTAGCATTTCTCCTGGGAAAAGTTCTATCGTTACCTTTACTCGCAAACGCCTTCTACCTAGGATCAACATTTTTATGCATGACGTCAGAATCCCTACAGCCTCTAGTGTAAAATTCTTAGGAGTTATTTTAGACTCCAAATTATCAGGTTGTCTGCACACTGAATATGTTTTACGTAAATGTGAAAAAGGCCTAAACATTTTGAGATGTTTGGCCGGTATATGGTGGGGTGCACACCCTTATTCTCTAAAGTTATTATATAACGCATTGGTCCGAAGTGTTTTAGATTATGGCTCCTTTCTTCTAAATTTGTCCAATAGGGCCTGTATTGCAAAGTTAAATTCCGTTCAATCTAGGGCATTAAGAATTATTTGTGGCGCTATGAAATCCACACCAATTAATGCTCTACAGGTTGAATGTGTGGAACCACCTTTAGAATTAAGGACTCAATACTTGGCAGATAGATTTTTAATTTTTCGTTGGCAATTTTCAAATCACCCTATTTTTCGAAAGTTAGGGGTTTTATCTAACCATTATAAATTTATCTCTTGGAATGATAATTCTATTCCCTGTTTAGTCAAAAGTTTCGTCAAAATTCGAAATTTTAAGTATCCTACTAACAATTTTCCAAATCTCCCAATTTTCATGCATAGTTTAGAGTCTGTTCTTTACTGCCCAGATGTTATAACTAATTTTGGTGTCGATAAAGACATTATATGTGCTCACAAAGTTTTCAATGATATAATTCAGAGAAAATGGGCAGGCTGGAATACCATTTTTTCTGATGCTTCCAAATTGGATCCTTTAGGTTCCGTTGGTGTCAGCATTTTTCACAAACAATATAATACCCATCAAATTGTAAAATGCCCTCCAGGTACATCCGTATCCACAGGAGAAAGTAGAGGTATCCATGAAGCCGTTAAATACATTTTGTTATTCCAACTGAAACAAACAATTGTTTTCACAGACTCCTTAAGTTGCTTATATTCTTTACAATCAAATCCGTTTAAAGGGAATCTATCTAATATTATGTTAAGCATCAAACGGGATTTGCTCCTTTACAAATCGTATGGTTACAGAGTAATTTTGGCATGGATCCCTGGTCATTGTGGTATTCATGGCAATGAAATGGCGGACAAATTTGCGAAACAGGCAATTCTCTCTGGAGATGATACTCCATTTGAAAATTATTTTTTTGACCTTTTATTAACCCCTAAACCTCAGTTATTTAAATCTTGGTCTCGTTTACATAAATTAACTTGTAAATTCAAGGGTTTTAGATACTCTCAAATCCAGTGTAGTATTCCCGCTAAGCCATGGTTCAGTAAAATTCATGCATCAAGGTACATTACTTCATCTATTTGTCGTCTTCGCTTTGGTCATTGTTGCATAGCTGTTCATTTAAAAAGATTGAAAATTTTGGATTCTTCCTTGTGCAAGTGTGGGCTTGCTGAGGAAGATCTAAATCACATTTTCTTTTCATGTCCAAATATGGATCGCTCATCATTTATTTCATCATTAATACAACATGATTACCCTTTCCCTACTCATATAGACTTACTTCTATCATCTTTAAATCCGTTTATTGTACACATTATTGGTGATTTCATTACAGTCAATAAATTAAAATTTTAGTTCATGTTACAGTTTAGAATTTTTTTTTTATTTTTATTTTTTTTTGTCTTTTTTTCGTTTTATTACTCCTTCTTTCCTCCAATCATTTCATTGTATTTCATTGTTCGTTTTATTTAATTATTTCATTGATTGTGTAGTCTTGAACGCATTCATTCATTTTTATTTCAGGTGGATCTTTGCAATTTCCTAAATCTCAAAAGCTCTATCGAAATATTTTAAAATAATCAATCACTTGACGTTGGCATATTGATAAGCATGCCATAAAAAAAAAAAAAAAAAAAAAAAAAAAAAAAAAAAAAAAAAAAAAAAAAATATCGCTAAATATTATTTACAAAATAAGATCCATAATAACTGCATAAAATTTTATTATAGCATAATAAGATAAATAGTAAATATAATTGAAAGTGAGTAAAAATATTTAATATCTTAACGTTTTCTATAGATTTTGAACATGCTTCAAATAATATAAATATTATTCTGGAACGACTTTCAGACTACTCAAACCGGATTTGAACCCGCGACCTTTTTATTTTTATGCAAATATTTGAATCATGTATAATGTAGTATCAGCAAGGTGAGAGATGAGCATAATTATACAGACAAGCATTTAATCTATAGGTATTCGTGTTAGGTAACACCAAATTTAAAAACGTGAAGAAGTCTTATCAATTTCACCTTTCGCTTTCTAATAAACAGAACTTTACTAAGTTTTGCGTAAATAGAACATAGTTGATAGGAATTTAAATGACTGTTTACCAGTCCTTCCTACATTATTAAAAATTAAAAAATAAAATGCACGTACTGCATCACATGTAATACATTCCCGAACATGTTAAGTAACTTTAAAAGTTATAAAAGTAACAAAACTAACAATGTTAACTTGCTATTAATAAATATATAAAGCCCATTGTACTTCGCACGCGCATTGAATACAAAGTTTAAGACGTCATTACAAATTATCGAATTGATTATCACATTGAATCACTACTTCAGTCTATAAAATAGTGACGTAAGAATTTCTTGAGAGGGACAGAAAACATGTTTCTTTCTGGCACCAGAGAAATTGAACTTGAAGTGCAACGGTGAGAATCCAAGCAAAGGAATAAAACTAGTTTGGTGCCGCGCGCCGGCTACGATAGCGCTCGATAGCGCCAGCGCGTGCCGAATAGGTTTTATATTATTTTTCGTAAATAAAACCACTTTAGAAAAATTTATGTTCCTAAATTTTATTGATATTAAAAATATGACCTTAGGAACTTAATATTTGGAATCTGTGAAATGTGACATATTTTTTTTTTATTATTAAAAAAAATACCTAAGTTTTTTTATATATCGAACTTTTTTACGTTAAGTTTTGGATCTTTGCGGTTGTCAGCTGTTACTATTATTTAAAGGTAGGCTTAATTATTATAGTGTCAAAAGTTGTGTGACTACTTGAAAAGGCGTTGACCGCAACACTCGATGCACCGCGGGCGTGACGCGATCCAAGTTCGGTTCCTATATTGTTATTTTCTTGCAGCTACAAGGTATAAAATGCATTCACACAGAGATTGCATCTAAGTTCTTTTCTTGTTCGATTCATATAAGAACTCGTAACCGTACTTGCGGTAATTTATTTTCATTACGATTTCTTTCAAGCTTACCTAGGTAGCTACTTACTTATCTTAAAAATACATCATGTTATCTTAGTAAGGTAAATGTACGTAATTCCGGAGTACTAAGGCATTTTTGTCTTTCCTAGCAATTTCCAGTAAAGCAGGAAAAATTAGCGAATTGAAGTTAGTTTATTCGTAAAAAGAGGTTTGCAGAGAAGAGATTGTTATGTAACACTACTATATTTAAACTATTTTATAAAAGTAATCGTAATTTTTCTGGACCTAGTAAATGTCCGTTATTACGGTATAAAATTTGACTCTCCAGGTAATTCCGTAAATGGGTGCTGGTAATTCCGGCATATGCAGAAAAATGCCGTTTTTCTGCAGGATTACATGAAATATGAAACATAAATTTAATGTGACGTGTTCTAAATAAAACAACTTCATTTTATAAGTGTAGGAAAACAGTTTATTCAAATTTTTAGGTACTTATAGTAACTTTATTACTTATAGTAACTTTATAAAACAGTATAATTAAATTATACAATAAAAATATATAATTAACAGTATATTTAAACAGCATATTCAAATTTAAATTTTTAGGTACTTACATTAGATGCACGATATATGGTCATGGATCCATTTTTTATATCCTCTGAAGCTTTGGCGAGGTCCTCGTTGGAGTAGGTACTTTTTGTTTGACATTTCGACCTGTAAAAAAAATAAAATGCAGTAGCAGGCTCCTCAGGTACTTATCTATATCTACCGTAATGAGAGACACAGCCAAAAACAGTGAAGGTAATATTAAATTAAACAAATTAATGATTTTGTACCGATGTTCTTTGTGAAGAATCTGTTTAAAGTAAAAAAATGTTTTCTCTTTACACACGTATTTCATAACATAGAGAAATAAAATCGTAATACGTAATTTGATTCCAAGAAACTATGTTATATATTAGACCTGTAACAGCTTTTTTTGTTTACTTATCTCATCTCGTTCCTGGCAAATTACAAAAAACAAAATCACCTTCCTTTCCTCTATTCCGTAATTGTTACGTAATAATGGACACGGTTGGTTTTTGGTGTAGGTAATTCCGGCAATCAGAAAATTTCAATTAACTCGCTAAAAACTAAATGAAGTAGCTTGAAACGGTAATCAATCAGTTTGTGTTAAAACCCTTAAAAATAATTACATTACTTAGTTATGAAAATACTTACATATCACTCGCAATATCCTTATGAAAATCCGCGCGGTAGCTTACGCGTACGCAACACACACACTACCTTTATGGCGGTTTGGCGCAGACGGACCGAGGGAGACGTGACAACTGAGCCGACGATGGTTACAATTCTTTTTAACGTGTGTAATTGACGCTCTGTTGTACATACTTAATAGATAATTTTAGAACTTTTTGATACAATTAGAAGTTTTCTTATTTTTAGGCCTAAACCGAAAACTTACGGAATTTCGTACACTTACGTAATATGGTACATTTACCTTAATTATCGAAATTAAAAGCAACAATAAGACGATAGACGGTTGTTAGATGGGCAATCGATTTAATATAAAAAAAAAGTTAGTCTGTAGGCTGTACTAGCACCGTTCAAGACCTTAAAACAAAAAAGTTTTGTTTTTTAAAATTCATTCCCCGCCAATTCTTGGAATGCTGTTCCATTCCATTATGCTTTCCGAACGAATGGACATCTTTTCAATTTTGATCTTAATGCTAATGGGTATTAGGTTTATTTTGAAATGACAGTGTTTCATCAAGTTTGCTGAATAGCAGTGAACATGATACGAATTATGAAGTCTACCAATGTCTATTCAAGAATAATTCGCAACACAATCGATATGCATGAGAACATGAGAATATGAAATGTGTAAACATTCTATTTTTGATCTTAATGCTTCTCTACCTCTAATAATGTGAAGCTATTCTGAATAAACCCAGCGATAAATTTTATTTACATGACTTTTATTAAGTACCTACTAGCTGTTGCCCGCGGCTCCACCCGCGTGGACTTCTGATCCCGTTCCTGCTGCTCCATTCATTTAGGGGGATGAAAAATAGATGTTGGCCAATTCTCATAGATACCGGATAAGCACAAAATATTTCATCAAAATCGGTCAAGCCGTTTTGGAGGAGTATGACAACGAAAACTGTGACACGAGAATTTTATATATTAAATTTATTATTCTAAAGTAGGTACTTAGGTAGGTACCAGGGTTTTTTGTTGGTTGAATTACCTATTAACATACGAAAGATTAACATTAGGAACTTTAATAAAGACGATATAATATGGCTTCAGTGTAATTTACCTACGAAACGCGTGGTACGGGCTTCGTTAGTAAGTAAGAAATTCAATACTTGTAATGGAAGTAATTTTATCCCTGAACGATACAATATGGAGAGTTATGTCGTAATTGAGCTCTTAGAATGATCAGTCCCCCTATTCTACTAATTATTACTTAACTATTTTCAAACCACTAAAATTATAAAAAATGCCATTGAATTTTATACTTTACTGTTATGATGTTAAAGACGAAATGTAAATACCATTGTGTTGTATTTCCGGCAGTGAGTAGAGTAGCCAGAGGTTTTGAGTTAGAAGTGGGATAACCAAGAAACCCTGCTTTGTTTTCTGCACTGACAGCACAGAGACTCTCTTAACCTTCCCCCTCCCCTTTAAATGGTCGGCAGCACAAGTGTGTCGCCCCTCTGGTTGGTGTTGCAAATGTCCATAGACCACGGTAACCACTTTGGTAGGCCGTGTGCTTGTTTACCACCTAAGTGGTCTAAAAAAAGGTTAACAGTAGAATCGGGGTCCAGAAGGCTGATTCTAATAAAAAAAATAGTTTAAATTCAGTCTAGAATCCTTACATTAGATCCTTCATTATTTCATTAGCTTCTTGTATCTGCATTCCACGGAGTATACGGACAAATACTTCACTGTAAAGGCTGTTCGTTTGTGGAATGCATTACCATTGGACAAAAAGATAAAGTCACAAAACTTTGTGACTTTAGTATCAAAAATCATTGTTAAAAATGTGAAACCTTATAGCAAGTACGCATGGCAGGTAGGTACGTGATTTCTACAAGGAAGTACAATCTCTGTGGTACAATTAATAATGTTATAAATTAGGAAATCACGTCCTCTGCCATAGTAAGAATAATACGAGTCAGCACGATCCATTGGACGTGCTGAACAGAACAGCTCCCACTCCTCAACTAGTAGTATTTAAGAGTTGTTATTTAGTTATAAGGTTATTGCATTGCTATTAATATTGTATTGATATATCCATTACATCGGCAAAACCAAACTGTGGTATTTCGATTATCCTCTGCAATATATGTACCTACGTTATCCGTCGACGGCAGGTCCTGCCCCCATACCACAAATAAAGATTTAGTTATATAAAAACTCGAAATGGTGGGACTATTTTAAAGAGTATAGTAATATGACTCTTTCGAGTTTTACAATCTATAGTAGTTATGTGGATTTTAGCTCTTCCGTCAACATGGCACTCCGTGCAATGCTCAGAAGACACCAAAGACGTAGTATTGTATTCTCTTTGCACCAAAGACGCATAGGTACTGCTCTTAAAGACAGATAAAGATTTACTTATATGAAAACTCAAAACAGTCCCTCCATTGACAATAATATTAATTTTATTTTAAAGGCACAACAATACAAAAATTATTCATAGAACTTCTTTGAAGAACGTATGTACCTACGCTAAATTGTGATTATAATTTCTTGTCGTTATAGAAATCAATTTTTCTCGGTTATTCCGCTGAACATTGAATGCCTACCGTGAAGAATTACCACATTCCGAACACGAATATCGCAAAAAAGAAGTATTAAATATCATTTTTATTTAATCGTGAGTCGTGACCATACTTTTACAATACACTCTCTCGTGCCCAGTGTTTTCGTTTTGTATAGTGCGTATGATTTGAGCTAATATGGCGTTATACAACCTGCAGTGTAATTCTCTAAGCATACATCGTCGAGCTCGTCGACGATCTTGACATAGAACACAACCTAGAATTAGCGGTTAGTGAATTGCACTGCAGTTCTAGGCTATGCTCCACATCGAGTTGGTGGTGGAGCTGAACGCTGTATGCTTAGAGAATTGCGTTGCTGCAGATATAGGCTGCTAGCGTTAAATTTAGGTTGTGCTCGTCGTCAAGTTCGTCGACGAACCTAACGATGTATGCTTAGAGAATTGCATTGCTGTATGATTACCGCCAATAAAAGCAATTATTTACTAGTAATGCACGGTTGTGAATTTGGCGACATCGGTTCCGCTACTGAAACTATCGTGTCAATCCGTCCGGTATATCTGTCCCAATCGACTGGGAAAGTACCTCCACCCTACAGAATATCGCCGGTTAATAACCTTGTATTGTGTTTTCGGTGGTGAGTAGGGTAACCAGAGCTCACTAGAGAGATTTTATGTTGTCAGTGGGAAAACCAAAGGCTTATCCTACATCTTCTGTGCTGACGACACAGAATGTCACTGTTCTTACAGGGGTTGCGGCACAAGTGTTATTCCTCTGGTGTTACACTCGCCCATAGGCCACGGTAACCACTTGTATAAAAAATACACTAAGTTGTATAAAAAAAAACCAACGTCACAGCTGTTTTATATAAAATATTCTTATCATAGGTATTTACAAAGTTCTTCCTAGTAGATAAATTCCCTCCAAAAATGTGACCCCGTTAGATAACATTCAGTAAACCAAAATGGCGGCTGTTTGGAGCTAGTGTCACGACACATGAGAATGTCTTGTGACCACAGGATCAGATTGTGTGGGTGACCGAATTACGAATTGCTTTCTTAATTAGAGATTAAGGACACATGTATACACGTACAATTTGTATGATACGTTAATTTTGTAATATCAAGTTGTGTTGTGTCGCGTAAAATAGTTTTAAATGGTGTATATCACTAAGTAGTATAAAACAAAGTCGCATTTTCTGTCCTTATGTCCCTTTGTACGCTTAAATCTTTTAAACGACGCAACGGATTTTGATGCGGTTTTTTTTAATAGATAGAATGGTTAAAGAGGAAGGTTTATATGTATATAACTTTACGCTACGACCAACAAGTGCGGAGCGGGAATGAAAAATGTTCCCAAAACGAGGTAACGCAGACGAAGTTGCGCGGGTCAGCTAGTTTTACATAATATACACTTCTTCCTACAGTCCCGGGTCCTTTAAGCGGATCGTGAAAAAACATCTGATGAGGCCGTCAAGAGTGCCACCATTGTACTAACACTTTACGTGTTTGTAATGGTGACCCTCGATCCTGAGACTTCGCCTTGAGCTTACCATCAGGCGGGGTGAGAATCAAATTGACGTGTCATAAACAAATATAATATATACACATGTATCTTGCTGGTCTCCTCTCAGTAGATCCAACTACCAAACCTCCCTTTTTTTGTAGAATTCGCGCCCAAATTATGTGATGCCTTGTGTAGGCAAGAGGTGATTGTATTATAATTCAGGCATTTGATAGCTGTTAATAGCTTCCTACGTCATTTAAAACGTATATGGAAAACAGATACCTATTTTAATACATAATGAGTAGGTACTTATGCTCCTTGCTAGCAATACCGATAGAATTGTCGCTATGCTAACTGTTAATGTACCGAATATTAGGAGTTCGATCCTTGTAAGGGACAGTAACTGGTTGGTGCGCAAAACAGTCAGCGAGATTACGAGCTGGTTTAATTATGTAGTGTATAAATTGTGAAACTATGGCGAAGAATTCCTTACCAGCACGTGTTTCCTTCTTCCTACAGTCCCGGGTCCTTTAAGCGGTGCGTGAAAAAGCATCTGATGAGGCCGTCAAGCTGAGCGCCACTATTGTAGCACTGAACGTGTTTGCAATGGTGACCCTCTTTCATGAGACTTTGCTTTCAGCTTAACATCAGGCGAGGTGAAGTCAAATTGACGGGCTATAATTAAAAAAAAAAGAATTAGTCAGTTAGAATTTAAGAAATGGATTTCTCATGGGGGACGTAGGTCATATCCATTTCTCGCTACTGAAACTATCGCATCGCATTTCTACTAGATTTTTTTCTGTTCTGTGACAACTACAATGAGTTGGGATCGAACCCGCACCTCCAGCGTATCAGTCGCGTTCGCTACCACTACGCAACAGAGGTTATAAAACGTACCTAGGTAGGTACCTACTCTCCGTCAAAATATTTACATTAGCTATATTGAAGCTCTCTGTTATGAAAGAACTATTAAACTGAGCGCAGAGGAGCCATCAAATTGTTTGGCAATAATAAAAGCAGTAAAAACTATTTTACAATGCTTTCCATCTTCAGTAACGATAACTTTACAAGATTGTCTGTAAACAACATTGCTTTTATTAGATTTACATCATTGATAACACACTTCTAGCCGCGGTAGCCTAGTGGTATGGGTAATGGACTGCTGAGACGAGGTCTCGGGTTCAATCTCAGGTTCACCATCGCACACATCAATGACTTTTCGATGCTTTTCGAAATTATGTGTGTATTTAACCAGGTTTGTAAGTGCCCGGTTAATGGCAATAGGCTCACCACCTATTACATTGGGTTTTTCCTCCTGGCCAATCTGGTTGGGACCTAAACATAAACTGTCGAAATGTGGGTGCTAGCACCTCTGCCTACCCCTTCGGGGATATAGGCGTTAGTTTATGTTATGTATGTTATGTAACACACTTCTTGTACTTCTCCACAATATTTATTAGGTACTGTACATAACCGGTTTCGCCTTGCGGCATTCTCAAAAGTTTACATTGATAGTTATAAACATTCCAATTCTTAAAAATCGGCCAATGCGTTTAGCCTCTAGAACGCCACATAGAAACAAACATACTTACATAGACTGATAAACACAATACCCTCCTTTGCGTCGCGCAGTCGGGTAAAAACTACGAGTGTTTATGAGGAATCTCATCATAGGTTTAATAATAATCATTATTGTGGAGAAGTACAAGTGTGATATATATTTTTAACAATAAGTTCCACTAAGTGTTTCACCATTCATCAACAGTACAAATAGTCTGTATTTTATTTACAACTAGCTGTTACCCGAAGCTCCGCCTGAAGGATGTATGACTCCACTCGATTCACTACTTGCCTCTCTATACTACTTCTCCTTGCTGTCATGACAACGGAAATAGTTATATTAGCGCCAATGTATAGAAATCTACTGGATCTACTTATTGAGATTTATGATTCCGCTCCTTTGAATGGTAGCGTGATGATATATAGCCTATATTACTCCTAGATATTGTAGCTTTCTATAGGTGAAAGGATGATTGAAATCGGTCCAGTAGGAGCCTATTCGTTACAAACAAATCTTTTTCCTTTAAAATATTAGTGTACATTAATAAAATTCGACTTTTACTTTTTATAACCTAGATATTTATCTCACCAATACTAGTCTTACAGCTGCTTACCGTAGGTAAACCTGTTCAATAATGAGGAAAGGAACTGTTATTTTATCTCACCAGATGTCCTTGGGTTGTCAAAATGTCAAATCACTACATAGTCACTATCACTACATAGTATAAAATAAAGTCGCGTTCTCTGTCCCTATTTTTCTTGTCCCTTTGTATGCTTAAATCTTTAGAACTACGCAATGGATTTTGATACGGTTTGTTTTAATAGATAGAATGGTTAAAGAGGAAGGTTTATATGTATATACCATCATGCTACGACCAACAGGTACGGAGCAGGAATGAAAAATGTTGCAAAAACGGGGGACGCAGACTAAGTTGCGCGGGTCAGCTAGTCTTGTATAAAACAGAATGCAGATTTTGAACTTTTCGGTATATCTTCGTTATTGGCTATGTTTGGTTTGGATACTAACGGGCGGCTCCGCGGGCAACAGTTAGTATGTGATATTCGTAACGCTTTTGTAGTTTCGATAAACAGATTATAGTATCCAGTAAATTTGAATGTGCAACGACTTCCTTTGAAGACTACGTCATTCTAAACTTCACATATTTCATTGTTTTCAATACAACCAAAGTATACTCGAATTGGCTCATTGCCAGAAGATATTGAGGAGCCGTGAAATATTATATGCACCAGCATATTAAGGCATAGGTCTTACTGCTAGCGGAAAGGCGAATTATGAATATTAATATTTTTCTGACAATTACTAGCTGTTATGCCGCGACTACATTTACGTAACTTTTGCCGTGACCGTGTCAGAAGTGCGTGTCCGTCGCGTATTCAGTAGAGTACTTCCGTAGAGTTCAAGGGATAAATAAAAAAAAGAATTACTCGAATTGGTCCAGCCGTCTTCGAGTTATGCGTTTACCAACATATTTCGCGATTCAATTCTCATCTCCTCATCAAATACTACAACTATATTTATTGAACGTGAAAAAAGACAAAAGTGGCCGTATTTTGTTTTTTAGGCGGTAAAAATAAACCATTGACAACTGATTTAAAAGATACTATGAAAGAGAATCCATGTGGTCTCGTGTAGTAGTAATATGCATATTGTGGTTTACCGTCTCAATATAAGTTAACAAGTGTTACAATCATTCATCGGCTAGGTGACTAATTTCGTTAAATCGCTTTTCAATTACAGCGGGACAAAAGCCTTACCATCGACTGCACCTGGGTACACTGAGTAGTGTAAATATTACACAATGCATTATATTGTACTAGCTAATGTTATCGATAACTAGAAAATTCTTTGGTTTCGGAACGTAGTCGTCCATGCCGACAAAGGCTCTGGCTCGCCCTGTATGATCGTAAATCATAGTTGACGAAATATGGATATCAGTATACTCCTGCCTACCCCTTCAGGGATTTGCAGCTGCTGATATTTTTTCTTGCGTCTTAAATACAACGAAATATATACTTACAATGGGCGGCCTTATCGCTTTTTTTTTCTTTTTCATCGTGCGAAAAATTACCACGGATACCAGCCGGTTAGGGAGGTTATGTCGGACTTGAACTGACTAAAACACACATCGTCTTTGGGTCTTTAGTTGCCGGAAGTGAGATAGTAGCTAACATGTCTCTGGCACCTCGGCAGACCTGCGACCCTCTGTTTCGAGATGACCCCCTTCGGGTGTAGGGACCCGTATGGGGAGGAGCATTATGCCCCGCTGTTGCGGCCTGCTTCTGCTAGGATGAGCGGCCTTATTACTGGAAGCCATCTCTACTAGGCAGAGTGCATAGGTTACTCCTAGGCAAGCGTACTCCACCGTTGACCATATCATCACTTAGCAACAGGTGAGATAGTGGTCAAACGCGAGCCTTATTGACGATAGAAAAGTTCTAGCGAATAGTTTCTTTGATGATAATTGAAATATTTATTTATCGGCGGTGGTTATACTTTGCTTAATTGATAGTAGCTTCACTTTATATTTCTAACACTTATTTTTTCTTGTTTACGAATGATTCTTATCTATTAAACACTTAGATATCCACTACTTATAGTTCATATTGATGTATAGCTGTAAGTTTTCCAAATAAAAAATTCTTTAAATATTTTATAACCGACCCCTCAGTTCCACTCCATCAAACACGATCGTCTCGGTCTCGCTCCAGTGAGCTGATGAGCTTTCACCAATACCTACCTAGATGACTTTTATCGCAAATGATTTTGACAATAAGATTTGGTTACTTCTTGAACTGCTTTAAATGCCTTATTGTAATGTTTCGTATTGTAATTGTAATTGCAGGTTTATAAGTGCCCGGATAATGGCAATAGGCTCGCCCACCTATTAGATTGGGACCGAAATATAAACTGGCGAAATGTGGGTGCTAGCACCTCTGCCCACCCCTTCAGGGATATAGGTGTGATATTATACAAAAAGAAAAATAGTAATGTTATAAAAAACATAACATAAACTCACGCCTATATCTAGGCACGCCTATATCTAAATAGTATAATAGGTGGCGAGCCCATTGCCATTAATGTAATATTAAACTCATCAATAATAAGAAAATATAATATAATCCCATCTAAAAGCATTAGTAAAATATTACTAATTGTCGTATAAAGGACTACTAAACAGCACCCCACGCAAGGTAATAAAAATACTTCTATCTTCGCACTTGCTGAATATTGCACATAAGATATCATATCTCCTCGGGTAAGAGGAGAGGTGCGGTAGCCTAGTGGTGTAGGTAATGGACTGCTGAGACTAGGTCTCGGGTCCGATACCTCTCCCCAACCGGCTCCGGTGGGATTGGTATCCATGGGAAATTCGCGTACGAAAAAAAGAGGTCTCATTGATTACACGCAACATAATTATGTCGCTGTCGGAAGGTAAACTGCTGTATATTCATTACCTAGGCATGTATACAGTTCACACGCATCGAAAGTTCCTAGAAAGTAATTATTACGATATAATGCACACTATCTGAGGCAGTAACACTTATCATGCTTTATTATTAAAATGCAGTTTGTTGGCTAAAATGTCATTATTCATCATCAAATCAGCCAATCGAGGCACTTGCCCAAGGCCCTCCCTTTCAGGTGGATCCACCGAAGAAGCGAAATTTTTTTTTTTTTTTTTATACCACTTAGGTGGCAGACAAGCACACGGCCCACCTGATGGAAAGCGGTCACCGTGGCCTATGGACGTTTGCAACACCAGAGGCGTCACACACGCGCTGCCTACCCTGTAGAAACCTTCTAATGCCCTTCTTGAAGAACCCCATATTGTAGTCGCCTGGGAAAACCACGGCAGGGAGCTCATTCCACAGCTTGAGCGTGCGCGGGATGAAACTCCTTTCATACCGCACAGTGCGCACCGATTCCGGTTGTAGTGTGTGAGGATGAACTCCCTCTCTATGGCGAGCGGTGCGATGATAGAAAGTAGATGTGGGCATCATGTCAAACAATTCCTCTGAACACAGGCCATTATACAGGCGGTAGAACACACACAGTGAGGCGAAGTCCCTCCTGATGTTCAGCGGTTCCACACCGCCTGAGAGTATGGGATTGTCGACGATCCTCAGCGCCCGCCGTTGTACCGAGTCAAAGGGGTCAAGCTGGCATGCAGGCGCCCCGGCAAAGAGGTGACAGCAGTACTCCATGTGGGGCCGAATCTGTGCCTTATAAAGAAGGAGTCTTTGCTCCGCAGTGAAGTACTGCTTCGCCCTGTTGAGCACTCCTAGTTTCTTTGATGCCAGCCTAACCTTGTCCTCCAAGTGACTGCGGAACTGGACATCGCTGGAGATATCGACACCAAGGATCCCGATACTCGAGGAGATGGTGAGCGGTGTGTTCAGGAATTGGGGCGCCACAATAAATGGGGTTTTCTTAGCGGTGAATGCACATACTTGTGTCTTGGTGGGGTTGAATTGGACCAGGTTTAGTCGTCCCCAATCGGATACTCTGGTGAGAGTAGTCTCGATTTCAGACACAAGTTGTTCGCGACTTTCCTCCACCTTAGAGCGAGGGATGTTTGCACGGCCCGTGTAATATGCGTCCCCGGTACTGTCGTCCGCATAGCAATGAATGGCGTCATCAGACAGCATATCATTGATATGCAGCAGAAACAGGGTCGGGGACAGGACGGAGCCTTGTGGGACACCAGCGTTTATGTCCATGCGGTCCGAGCAACTGCCATCGACGACGGCTTGGATGGAAATTCCTCGCACACTAACTTAAGAACACTTTTTGCACAGAAAAGGTGACTGGATAGTTGTTTTTGTGTTGTTATTTTGAAGACAAAATCGTCGGTGTACGCTTTCGTCGCTGTTACTAACGACCATAGGCCATGGGCCAAAACAAAAGGGGCCTCCAAATTCTTGTGTGCCCAGAGCCCCCGACATAGGTAAAGACGGAATCTAGGCCTCGCTCATCCTGGCCCCAGCACTCGAAAGACACCCATCAGGCCTGCTAGCGTTGCGACTAGAAACCCCAGTTGCTTATGGCTGTCTGTTGCACACTAGCATCTTTCAGGAGTTGGGTTTGGACAGTGTCACAACCTTGTCCCCACCACGCTGGTCCAATGCGGCCCAGAGACTCGTACATTGATCGGTAGAGGGCACAACAGGCAGGTGAGGTTGGCTTGAGTTCCGAAGGTGATGATTCGGACCACCTACCATCAAATTACTGTAGGAATAAAATCATGAATCTTTGTATAAACACGCCATTGTTTGCGGTTCTTCTACGATGTTGATTTCAATAATATTGGTAAGTATGCTATTGAACAATGATTAATTTCTAAGTCCTATGCATTTAATTCAAAAGTATGTCATTCTAGTTCCCCTTCCCTACTTCTAAACAAAATTCAGAATATTTCTCTCTACTCCGATAAACTATGATTACTTAATTGAGAAATGTATACGATAACACTGGCATTAGTACCCGCCATTATGACCTCAATAATAACGTCACAAATTATATGTACACTGTACGCGAAGTACGCGGTATTCTGTCTTTTTATCACACAGATCCCTACGGCGGAGGAGATCAACAAACGGTCCAATAGGAATGATGGCAACATCATTCGATTCTTCCCAATAATATCTTTAGATAGACCGCGGTAGCCTGGTGGTATGGGTAATGGACTGCTGAGACGAGGTCTCGGGTTAGATCCCAGCTTTTAGCATGGTACACACTAATGAGTTATCGATGCTTTTAAACGTTATGTGTGTATTTATCGCAGGTTTATAAGTGCCCGGTTAATGCCGGTTAATGTCAATATAAAACGCATATATCCCCGAAGAGGTAGGCAGAGGTGTTAGCACCCACATTTCGCCAGTTTATGTTCAGGTCCCAATGTAATAGGTGGCGAGCCTAAACCCTTAACCGCGCATCATAAACCGGTGATAAATACACACATAACTTCGAAAAACATCGAAAAATCATTGGTGTGTGCCATGGTAAAACCTGGGATCGAACTCGAGACCTCGTCTCAGCAGTTCATTACCCATATTACTAGGCTACCGCGGTATATATGCCGGTAACTATCCAACTATCAAACACTACAATTGGACATGATGAACTAATTGATTAATTGCTGAGTTTCAGTGTGGGTGCTGGCACCTCTGCCTACCCCTTCGGGGATATAGCCGTGTGTTTATGTTATGTTATGTTATTATTAAATCATTTCTCACGTTCTAGGGCTTCGTTTCTTTCACGACTTGAAATGAACATATATGCCGCTAACTATCCAACTATCAAACACTACAATTGGACGTGATGAACTAATTGATTGATTACTGTGTTTCAGTGTGGGTGCTGGCACCTTTGCCTACCCCTTCGGGGATATAGACGTGTGTTTATGTTATATTATGTTATGTTATTATTAAATCATGTCTCACGTTCTAGGGCTTCGTTTCTTTCACGACTTGAAATGAACATGGGTACTAGCCAAAATGCATTCGTTCCAAATCTACATTCCTCATCGCTCCGAAAATGTATGGGAGTGACATTTGTTGTCGAATGTCATGTGATCCGGTGCCGACATCAAATGTCACTCCCATACATTTTCAGAGCGATGACGAATGTAGATTTGGAACGAATGCATTTTAGCTAGTACCCCATGTATGCCGGTAACTATCCAACTATCAACCACTACAATTGGACGTGATGAACTAATTGATCAATTACCGTGTTCCAGTGTCGTACGATGCGCGAAAGTCTCCGCCGTCTCGCTCACTCCTCAGACGATGGTATGGAGCGACGCGGGCGCAGATCTGGAACGCGCCGGGTGCGAGTCGAACTTTTGGATTCGGAGCATATCACTCTGGAAATAGATGTAAGTATATTTTATACCATTTTGGAGGAACGGGATGTGATGTCCCTCCAACACAAAGGGAGGATCCTCCGACCAGGCAAGGTGATCGCGCCCACAGAACACTTATATCCTACGGCCTGGCGGGCCGCAGCCCTAACGGTTGTCGTTGGGTTGTTGTATATATACTGTACTAGCGAGAGAACTTCATTTTCGCGATGCAGGATCGTTGTGACGTAGTAGTGACGTTGTAGTTAGTTACGTAGTAGTTACTCGTGCTGTCGCTAGATGGCTGAGTACATGTGGTATCGCCACACCATAATTATTAGGTCTCAGTAGCCGTGCCCGCGTGGAATACCTTTATTGTTGCAAATTGAGATCACTATAACATTCCAACACTAAGGAAACCTCCCTCCCTCCCTCTCTTTCGAGATGACCTTCTTCGGGTGTAGAGACCACGGTGTCCCCATCTAGCTCCCGTCGCAGTGTTATCGTCTGTGTATTTTCTGTTAAAGTGACCTCTTACACCACCCTTTGGATAAGACGGGGCGATGTTCTTTCCCTGTCACCAAGAGAGAAAATAAAGAGTTTTTATATATTATTGTTATATTTATTCGTTTTACTTTGTTGTGATAATTGTTTTTTTTTATGTGTAGTGTAAGTGTGTGTGTGTGTGTGTATAATAAATGGTTCGTTCTTTCTTTCTTTCATATCATATACAAAAGACCTTGATCTATATTGGTATGAGGATCCACTTCTTCCCCTTCTATCCTTGCATTAATCTCAGTCGCATCCAAAGCTTTGACCTTGAAGTTCGGTGAACGATAATCCACTTCAAGACGGTAAATCTTTTCAACAACACTACAAAATGATTTATATCTTCGTGAAGAGTTGTGATGGCATTCCATTGAATGAATGAGAACTAGCAAGCTAACTAAACACAGCTGGGACTTAACAAACAGTTTAGGAAGGCGTGGGTAGACGGGGAATGAAATAAATAATTTGTTGAAGTATACATATCAGCATGGATCTGGGATCCAAATTACGGAAAAAAGATGCCCTGCCGCGTGTGTTTAACTATAAGTAATCTATGATTTGTAGATTTGAGATCGTTCTTTATAGGTTTGTGCAGATTTGAGACATGAACAGCAGACTGGACAGTGTGGCATCAAGACATGACGTTGAGTGTGGACGTAACAACTTGTAGCAAATGGGCACACAAACTAGAGTTGTGCTGACACGGCCACCAGTCGATCGATGGTTCCATTTAAGCCCAGCTGAAAAGCAGCTTATGGGTAATTTCACCGACCGCATTTTTAGAGTTTCTTCGCATGAAATCACTATGTAAAACGTTTATCTATGACCACTCTATTTTTTTTCATGTAATACGAACACTAGCTTATATGAAGTCACTACTGAAAATACATTTCTCTTAAACATAAAATTAAAAAAAAATTAAAACATGCTAGATTCCAATAACGGTGGCGTGTCCGCGATGTACCTTTAAGCGCATTTACCTCTTTAAGTCCGCTATGATTGCAAATTTAGTACTTAAATTAAGATTATTATGTTAATTAATATATGAAGCAACCATATTTACTGCTTTCATTACTTCTATTATAACGCAGACATCGTGACAATGTCGATAAGGAACGTCCGCGCCTAAAGTGCAATTTCGGTGTGTTTTTTTTAAACCCTTATACAACGTATACACGTCAATTTAAACGATCTATCTTCTTACGCACGCGGAGTTCCAGTCATGCTCTTGCGTTTACGCAGTAATGGCATGTCCGATTCTGCCCAGTTTTCCCGCTAATACGTAAGTACCTTCTTATTTCTAAGAGGGAGTACGAAATTTTACAATCACGGTGGGTTACTGTATGAATGAATATTTGGTTTTAACATTACGATTTGCGAGTATGTTGTGTGTTGTTAGGTACCCTCAGCAATCATACATTTCACGTGACGAATGCATCACTGAGTTTTGTTTAATTTCATTTTTTCTTGATGTTTCTAACTTCGGTGGTGCAATATCGGTGGTTTCGGTGGTAGATTTATTGCCACCTATATTGCATCAATACTAAAATGGCTATGAGTTTCCATATCTTTGGTAAGATATTTACTCACAAGGTAATAAATAATAAAATTACTCATTTTTTTGTTATAATTAACGTATTTACTATTACTACTGAGAGTGGGGCAATATGGGTATGGGAGGCGTAACCGAAGGGGTTGGAGGCTGGCCGACTTTCTTGAGAAAGAGCGACTCTTTATGATGAACTCTTTCTTCAAAAACCACCCCACAGGAAATGGACCTGGATGGGCCCCGGTGGTCGTACCAAAAATGAGATTGACTTCATCATGACGATGCATAGATATTCAATGATGTCTCAGTGATCCATGGGGTGAAAACCGGAAGTGATCACCTAATGGTTAGAGGCACATTGAATATTAATGTTAAACTGGAGAGATCCCGTCTGATGAGGTCTACGCTCCGACCTAGAGCTTCCCATATACAGTAACTCGAACTTTCGAATCGCTTCTCTTGCCTAGAAGAATGCAGTACAGTGGACGAGATAAATAACAGGTTGGTTGAAGCTGTCCATTCAGTGGGCTCCAAATTCTTCAGGCCCCGTCGAAGAGATAGACCACAGAAGCTCACCGATCACACCCTCAAACTCATGGCCGAACGACGCTCTATGAGGCTGCAGTCTACCAATGACGCTGAAGCACATCGGCAGCTCAATAGACGTATCCAGCAGTCTTTGCGACACGACATCCGTGCCTTTAATACTCAATGTATTAAAGAAACGATTGAGCGAAATAAAGGCTCCAAAGTGTTCGCAAGAGACTTGTCTATTGGGCAGAGCCAGTTGACAAAACTGAAGAGGAAGGACGGCAGTGTCGTGTCGACTAAGGGAGATGTTTTGAGGGGGATCGAGGGGTTTTATGGACAGCTTTATACCTCAGTCACTAAGCCTGCTACTGATACGGTTAAAGATCCAAGAGCCAAGCTAACCCGACACTACACTGAGGATATCCCGGACATCAGCCTGTACGAGATTAGGGTGGCCCTCAAGCAGCTTAAAAATAACAAGGCACCAGGAGAAGCCGGAATCACTTCGGAACTTCTGAAAGCGGGTGGAACACCGATACTTAAAGTCCTTCAGAAGCTCTTCAACTCCGTCTTATTCGAAGGTACTACGCCGGAAGCATGGAACAGAAGCGTAGAAGTCTTGTTCTTCAAGAAAGGTGACAAAGCCTCTCTTAAGAACTACAGACCCATCTCGCTTCTGAGCCATGTTTATAAGCTGTTTTCGAGGGTTATCACGAATCGTCTCGAACGCAGGTTTGATGACTTCCAGCCGCCCGAATAAGCCGGTTTCCGAAAAGGTTATAGTACCGTAGACCACATTCATACGCTGCGGCAAGTCATACAGAAGACTCAGGAGTATAACTTGCCACTATGTCTAGCGTTTGTGGACTACGAGAAAGCCTTTGATTCGATCGAGACATGGGCAGTGCTACAATATCTCCAGCGGTGTCATATAGACTACCGGTACATCGAAGTGCTGAAGTGTTTGTATAAAAACGCCACTATGTCAGTCCGAGTACAAGATCAGAGCACAGCGGCGATACTGTTGCAGAGGGGAGTGAGATAAGGAGATGTAATATCCCCGAAGCTCTTCACCAATGCAATGGAGGATGCCTTTAAGCTACTGGAATGGAAAGGTCTTGGCATTAATGTTAATGGCGAATACATCACTCACCTTCGTTTTGCCGACGATATCGTGCTCAGGGCAGTATCGCTGGAGGATCTTAACACAATGCTCGACGACCTCAACCGAGTCTCTCAACAGGTGGGCCTCAAGATGAATATGGACAAGACCCAGGTTATGGCGAATGCTCATATTCTAAGGCCCTCCCCAGTGTCAGTTGAAGGCTCGACCCTCGAAGTTGTAGACAAGTACGTCTACCTTGGACAGATGGTCCGATTAGACGGATCAAACTTCGAGGCGGAGGTCAATCGTCGAATCCAACTCGGCTGGGCAGCGTTCAGGAAGTTACACAGCGTCTTCTCGTCCAAAATACCTCAGTGCTTAAAGACAAAAGTCTTTAATCAGTGCGTGTTGCCCGTGATGACCTATGGCGCCGAGACGTGGACCCTCACTATGGGCCTCATAAGAAAGCTCAAGGTCGCACAGCGAGCTATGGAAAGGGCTATAATCTAGGCTAGGCTCGGAATCTCTCTGCTGGATCGAATCAGAAATGAGGAGATCCGCAGACGAACGAAAGTGGTCGACATAGCCTACAGGGTTAGTAATCTGAAGTGGCAGTGGGCGGGGCACGTAGCAAGAAGAACAGATGGCCATTGGAGCCGAAAGGTTCTTGAATGGAGACCGCGTACCGGTAGACGAAGCGTGGGACGGCCTCCATGGACGGACGACAAATGCAAAATTGCCTTTGGCAGCATGATGTAGCATCTGCATCATGCATCCAAGCCGTTAGTACATATTGTTTAGATAAATATATCACAATTTATAATTTCGGTGTGATCTTGCAATTTCGGTGGGTTGACAATTTCGGTGGTTGTTCTATTTTTATAACAAATGCAGTTATTTATTTCCTTCTAAATATCTAGAATACTAATGTGTTCTAAAAGAACACCATTAAATTTTTTCATCGGTAAACCTATGATTGAAAAATACCACCGAAATTAGCAAAAAATGAGGCATGCGTGAAATTACCCTTATTCAGCAGGATAACTTCATGGTCGTATTGCTAAAAAAAGAGGCTATTACTTTGTATCACTAAAAGTGAATCTGCTTGCTCCCTGAGCATATGAATCACTACATAGTACCTATAAAACAAAGTCGCGTTTTCTGTCCCTATGTCCCTTTGTATGCTTAAATCTTTAAAACTACGCAACGGATTTTGATGCGGTTTGTTTTAATAGATAGAATGGTTAAAGAGGAAGGTTTATATGTATATAACATCATGCTACGACCAACAGGTGCGGAGCAGGAATGAAAAATGTTGCAAAAACGGGGTGACGCAGACGAAGTTGCGCGGGTCAGCTAGTAAATAAATAAATGAAACCATTTAAAATGCTATTTAGTTTAGTTCGAGTGAGTTAATAAATAAATCAACATGTAGGTAGTGTATTCAGAACACGAAATAACTGTAGTAAGGAATGTTCGTGGTCATGGCTGACAGTTGATGACTACATTATGTAATACTTGCACGTTTTTGATTTCTGGAATGAATATGGCCCCTGTACAACTTTGGTACAACTAAACTTTGTAGCGTAACGGCGTAACGATAGAGCGTGCAATTAATGCGTCTGAGGTCGCGAGTTCCATTTCCACTCTGTGTAAATATTTTTGTAAAAATAATAATAATATCCGATACCGGTGGCACTCTGTTTTTTAGATTTTTAAATGTATATTTTCTTGCAATAATATTTAAAAATCTAAAAAAATATGAAATGAATTTAAATAAAGAGAAATAATAATAATAAATAATTTATTTCGGACCAGGATCCATAACGTGTTACTAACAATAATCTTAACAAAACAATACATAATCTTCTGATTTAATAGTTTGAGACCGTCACAGTAATAGGACACTGTCTACATTACATATCGTACCCAGTGCCCCAGCATCGGACAGTCCCACCTAGCGCACAATACGCCCAAGATGCTATGTGAGCCCCCCCCCCCTCCCGTACTCTCCGCAAGAGGGATGCACTTCATTTGCGGATGATGGCATGGAAGCCATCGACCGTCGCTTCCGCAAACATCCCCGACGCGCTACAAAAGCATGGCAACCCAACCAGCATCCTGAATGCATTGCCACCAGACCAGTGCATGCAAATATTTGGACTGAGCGGGGATCGAACCCGCGCCTTCTTTGTAGCAGTCGCATTCACTACCGCCACGCCACATTATGGCTCTACATAATGTGCGAAAATTTCGGGAATATTTATTCATTATCTTCTTCTATTTCTCACCAGCGTAAAGCCCGTGGGGGAGACCTGCTCGACACGATATGTGAGGCCCTGGATTTGCTGGAGAAGGATTATTTCGGGATGATGTACGTGCAGCGTGGGGACCCGCGGGTGTGGGTCGACCTTAACCGAAGGCTCTCCAAGACGTTTAAAAGTAAGTCTCTTCTCTGGGATGGAACCTTATTCTAGACGCTCTCGAAAGACTGCAGCGGTGCGCTGTCCAAATCATAGATAGTCCTGAGGTCACTAAAGTCAGGAGCCTCTGCATCTACGTAGAGATATAGCCTCATTGACGGTCTTCTACCAGCTGTACCATGGGGAGTATTCTGATGAGCTGTTTCAATTGGTGCTACTCCCTCCTTTCCTACAGAAGATAAGGAGCGCAGGGCAGTATCACCCACATACGGGTACAAACAATTCCATCAAGAACCAAGCGGTTCGGTGAGTCTTTCTTCTACCGCACCATTAAGTCTTGGTATTCCTTGCCAGCGCACGTGTTTCCTTCTTCCTACAGCCCCGGAACCTTTAAATGAGGTGTGAAACAATAACTGTCGAGACCGTTGATGGCCTCATCAGATGATATTTCACGCACCGCATTTATAAAGCATCGGGGACTGTAAGAAACACGTGAGCTGGTAAGGAATTCCAAGACTTGATGGTGCGGCAAAGGAAAGACTCACCGAACCGCTTGGTTCTTGATGGAATGTTCTGCACAGTATGCGGATGACATCTAAGCCCTGCACGTGCTGTCTTATTTAGGAAATGAGAGGGACTAATTGGAAGAGCTCATCAGAACACTCGTCATGGTATAACAAATATGGAATGGGTCCACGACTTCCAAAACTTGCAGCTTTGGCTCAGCTAGGATTGGTGCTCAAATGGTAATACCTTTATAAGGTAGTTCAATGGGTGACGCTTTTTAATAGCCAGATGGACTGATGACCTAAAAGAGGCGGCTGGGACAGACTGGATCTGGAGAGAGGATTGGGAGGTGTAGCACTCTGGGAGAGGCCTATGTCCAGCAGTGGACTGCCATAGACTGATTGATTGATTTCGATAACTTAAGCATCTAAAATGAAAACCAATACCATATAATCTTTCAGATGAACCCTGGGACGTCCGTTTCGCAGTCAAGTTCTACCCTCCGGAACCTTCGGAGTTGAAAGATGACGCCACACGGTATCAAATAGCGCTTGCGGTGAGAAGAGATCTCATTGAATGTGAGTCATCATCATCATCGTTATGTTAGACCCGGTCACATCCGAAGTCTTCACCTCAAAGTTCAGAGTTCGCTCAAATAAAACGCGGCTTAATTTTTTTTATACCATTTAGGTGGTAGACAAGCACTCGGTTCACCTGATGGAAAGTAGTATTACCGTGGCCTACGGACTTTTGTAACTACAGATGGCGTCACGTTCTGGAAGGGGGAGAGGGAAGGGGATGGGTTAAGAGAGTCTCTGTGCAGTGAGTTCAGAAGACAAAGAAGGGTTTTTCGGTTTTCCCACTGACAACACAAAACCTCTTCCGTAAGCTCTGGCTACCCTACTCACCGCCAGATACACCACACACGGTTATTATAAGCTGCGGTATTTATCCTGTACGGCGGAGGTACTTCCCCAGTCGGACTGCTCAATTAGGGCGGGAGATATCGTCATGTCCTTCCTCCGTCAATAGCCTTGTCCATAGTTCAGCAACTGCACCCCTAAAGACCCTAACTAAGGCCTCTTTCGCACTCTACTAAGGGTAAGCTTTCATATTAAACGTATACTCCGCCCTGCACATCCAGTCTACTTTTTAGGTCTTCTTACTGTACGTTTGTAAAAATACCAACCTACTGTTCCAGCTCGCCTGACCTGCTCTCAGATCACGTACGCTCTCCTCTCGTCGTACGTGCTGCAAGCTGAGTTAGGAGATTACGAGGAGCAGACCCTGGGACCCACCACACTGGCGCAGTACCGGGCAGTTCCTCTGAACGCGTTCACGCCAGAACTGGAGAATAAGATCGAGGACTTGTATAAGAAGCATAAGTAAGTTGACAACAGTATCCGGTAAGAAGACCAAGATCTTTGCAAGACAACTTCACCTGCAAACCAGTATACCTGCCTATTTGCAGATGAGACTTTGGTGCCATTTTCCTATGGAGAGTCAGAAGGAGAGTCAAAGTGGCCAATGGCTCCAATGTGCTATCTGTGTATCCAACATGGAGTTACACTTTGATGATCATGATGATGACCATTAGTTTCCAGTCTTGAATTGAGGTCAAATCAACTGGTTTATTTTTGGATAAACGTCACATTAGAAGGGAGAGACAGGTCATTTTAATGACCCTTAACTTTAAGGGACCACTCTTCGTTTTTAAACAATTCTGTTAATTACATACATACATATACTCACGCCCGTAATCCCCGAAGGGGTAGGCCGAGGCGTATTAAACACCCACATTTCGCCAACTATGATTTGTCGTCCCACGTAATAGGGGCTAGCCTTTGAAACAAAAAACGGGTATGCCGATAATAAATTCCTAACTGAAAATGTTGTAAAAAAAAAATTGACCCGATTCCTTGCTATGCGGAGTAAATCGCAAGGAAATTAATTATGTGCTTAGCCGCACAAGCACTACCAATTAACTTTTCGATCAGTAGAACTCCGTGATCGGACCACGGGCAACAAAGGTTCTTAGAGAGTCACAGTTAAATAATATCGACGTCCCCGAGGAATAAACCGGTAATCGCAAAAATCAAATTTTACAGGAGAAAAGATTTAGTGTTTTTCGGCTCTAACTTTTCTATAAAAGACAATTAGGATAACATTTTAATACGCCGGGAAAGCTAATTTTTGCCCAAATAGATCACAGTTAGCCTTGTAACTATTGATTAAACACAGAATTAGATATTCACCAAAGTTCAAATTACCGAAAATAATTTCTAACAGTTTTTAGGGTTTTGATATATTACCACCATGAACTATCAATAATATTCCAGCAACGTCAACTTACCGAATTATTCTTGTAATATAAAAATATTTTCTTAAAAATCATAGACATAACACTTCTTTACGGAGTTCTCCAACGATGTATATGTTCAATAGTAAATAAATGTAATGTTCAGTTACCGACTTATTACGGTAAACTTTTTAATAACCTTATAATCGTAAATTATAGAAACTGGAATATTATAGATCTTTCGGGTAATTATATTTTAATGTAATCGTTGTAACCAGATTTCGTAAATAAATTTGTTATCGGTATCTCTAAGGGAAAATTAAAGAAAATTCATAAAATTTAAAAAATATTGTTTAAAATGGGCAAAATGTCCATAATGAGATCACAATTGTAATATAAAAAATATAAAAAAATAAAAACATCAAACGTAGTACTCAATCACTAAGTTCTTCTCTCTACGCTCCGACCTAAAGCTTCCCATATACAGTACACCGAGAGCTTTCAACTCGAACTTTCGAATCGTTTCTCTTGCCTAGAAGAATGCAGTAAAGTGGACGAGATAAATAACAGGTTGGTTGAAGCATTCAGTGCGCTCCAAATTCTTCAGGCCCCGTCGAAGAGATAGACCACAGAAGCTCACCGATCACACCCTTAAACTCATGGCCGAACGACGCTCTGTGAGGCTGCAGTCTACCAATGACGCTGAAGCACATCGGCAGCTCAATAAACGTATCCAGCAGTCTTTGCGACATGACATCCGTGCCTTTAATACTCAGTGTATTAAGGAAACGATTGAGCGAAATAAAGGCTCCAAAGTGTTCGCAAAAGACTTGTCTATTGGGCAGAGCTAGTTGACAAAGCTGAAGAGGAAGGACGGCAGTGTCGCGTCGACTAAGGCAGATGTTTTGAGGGAAATCGAGGGGTTTTATGGACAGCTTTATACCTCAGTCACCAAGCCTGCTACTGATACGGTTAAAGATCCAAGAGCCAAGCTAACCTGACACTACACCGAGGATATCCCGGACATCAGCCTGTACGAGATTAGGGTGGCCCTCAAGCAGCTTAAAAATAACAAGGCACCAGGAGAAGACGGAATCACTTCGGAACTTCTGAAAGCGGGTGGAACACCGATACTCAAAGTCCTTCAGAAGCTCTTCAATTCCGTCTTATTCGAAGGTACTACGCCAGAAGCATGGAACAGAAGCGTGGTGATCTTGTTCCTCAAGAAAGGTGACAAAGGCTCTCTTAAGAACTACAGACCCATCTCGCTTCTGAGTCATGTTTATAAGTTGTTTTCGAGTGTTATCACGAATCGTCTCGAACACAGGTTTGATGACTTTCAGTCGCCCGAACAAGCCGGTTTCCGAAAAGGTTATAGTACCGCAGACCACATTCATACGCTGCGGCAAGTCATACAGAAGACTCAGAAGTATAACTAGCCACTATGTTTAGCGTTTGTGTACCACGAGAAAGCCTTTGATTCGATCGAGACATGGATAGTGCTACAATCTCTCCAGCGGTGTCATATAGACTACCGGTTCATCAAAGTGCTGAAGTATTTGTATAAAAATGCCACCATGTCAGTCCAAGTACAAGATCAGAGCACAGTGGCGATACTGTTGCAGAGGGGAGTGAGACAAGGAGATGTAATATCCCCGAAGCTCTTCACCAATGCAATGGAGGATGCCTTTATGCTACTGGAATGGAAAGGTCTTGGTATTAATATTTATGGCGAATACATCACTCACCTTCGTTTTGCCGACGATATCGTGCTCATGGCAGGATCGCTGGAGGATCTCAACACAATGCTCGACGACTTCAGCCGAGTCTCTCAACAGGTGGGCCTCAAGATGAATATGGACAAGACCCAGGTTATGGCGAATGCTCATATTCTAAGGCCGATGGTCCGATTAGACGGATCAAACTTCGAGGTGGAGGTCAATCGTCGAATCCAAATCAACAGGTCTATTATTGTGCTTACCTCTTAAGTCTGTAACGCGGTCATCTGTTTTAAATTTTACTATTGCTGTGTATACCATTTGTTCATTAATTTGTAAAGTATTTAGAAAAAAACTTCTTACAAATCAAAACATCCACATTTCTTGAAGAAAATAAATATTTAATAGTCTGTGTGCGATTATTTTTTCGTTGTAGAGTCATTCGTTTGATGTTTTCTGTTTTAGTATGTTTAGCAAAGTATATCTATTGCAGTTTCCGATCAGCTAGTTTATAAAATTTATCAAATATAATTATCTTGCCTATCTGAAGAGGTAAATTGGCTACCACAGTTCAATTTACAATTCCCAACAGGTCCTATAGACTTTTGTGGATATTTTAGTAATTTATTTTTCTTGCTAGACCATAGACCTTCATTAGTTTTACGTTTTCTGGTGTATTCATTTTCATTTAGGGAAGTGGAAGGTACCTCCAAATTATTTGGTTCAACTCTATTGAATGTTGTATTAATTCAGTTCTAACACCAGGTTGCTTATTTTGACAACTATTGGTCAATGTGGTACCTATAATAAGTGTTATTAATTACGGGGGAGCTTTCAGGTTGCAATGTTTCCTCGAAATGCGAAGCAGTTAACGCCAAGTCCTATATCACGATCCCAAATGATTACTGTAACTGAGTATTACTGAAAATGTCAATCTCATAAATCACGAGAATAAACCTGTAATCGGTTTAACCAGTAATTAATAGAAAATATTTTGCAGTAATATTACTTTACCGAAATGTAGCCACACAAATGAATTTGTAATAATGTATTATGATATTCTTCTCGTACATAAAAATTAACACTTTTTCCGAAGAACAAAGGTGTCATAGGGTTAATAGTTGGATATTATCGCTAGAAAAATTTGAAAAAAATTACATAGGTGCATTCCGACCCATAGATACCGAAAATGCAATAACAGTAATAACCCAGTAATAGTACAATACAGGTTTATTCCTCGGGGGCGTCGATATCTACTGTTCTGTTCTGAGTCCAGTTCATCAGCATAACATCACTATATAGTATAAAACAAAGTCGCGTTTTCTATCCTTATTTTTCTTGTCCCTTTGTATGCTTAAATGTTTAGAACTACGCAACGGATTTTGACGCGGTTTGTTTCAATAGATAGAATGGTTAAAGAGGAAGGTTTATATGTATATAACATCATGCTACGACCAACAGGTGCGGAGCAGGAATGAAAAATGTTGCAAAAACGGGGTGACGCAGACGAAGTTGCGCGGGTCAGCTAGTACATAATAATTAATATGAATCATATCTCACGCGGATCTGTCTTCCTCCTTTCTCCCAGGGGTCAGACTCCAGCGGAAGCCGAACTGAACTACCTGGAGAGTGCCAAGCGCCTGGCATTATACGGGGCGGAGCTCCATCACGTATCCGATAGTGAGGGTGTCTCCATCTCCCTGGCTGTGTCCCACACTGGAGTAGCTGTCTACAGAGATGGGTGAGTGTACCTATATTCTGGAGATTTTACTTTGGACTCTAAATGTCAACCCCCGCCCCGCTCCGGTTTTAGGGGACAAAGAATGTACCTTTATGTATGATTAATAAATAAAAAATAAAAAAGAAACTGTCCAGGGTTGACAATGTTTGCCAATAAATTTTGTACTTACTGATAAGCTATTACAGTCTAAAATGAGAGGCAGATAGGCATTATAGTATATTATGAAACGATATGATGAAATTCGCTCACCTACGACTTATGTCATATAGTTTTTATTTATTTATTTACTTATAGACACACCAACAGTATACATATACAACATTCAACATACAAACAATTACAAAACAGGTATTATTTCTGATATGTACACCGATTATAGGTGAGTACAGTTGACACCATATGATAGACTGCATTAAAGTGCTAGTTAACAAATTGATAAGTATTTAAATTTCATGAGTGGATACAAGTAGCATGGGAAATTTTTCCCTATAAAAGCGATCTCAGTATCTTACTCCTGAAGACACCAAACGAGTCATGGAAAATATCTAGGTGATCGAGTTTACTGTTTAGCGCATTGTACTCACGACACGCACGACGGTAGTTATCCTTAAGAGGAATTGTGTGAAGCTGGCAGACAAGCACGCGGCTTACCTGACGGAAAGTGGTTACCGTGGGTTATGGACGTTTGCAACACAAGGGGCGTCACATTCGTGCTGCCGACCATATAGAGAAGGGGGAGGAAGGAGAACGAGGGATGTGAGAAGGTTAAGAGAGTCTCTGTGCTGTCAGTGCATATGACAAAGAAGGTTTTTTGGGTCTTTCCACTGACTACACAAAGAAGAATCAATTTTATTCATTCAGTTTAGGCACATAAAGAGCACTTATGAGCGTACCGGTAGACGACGCGTGGGACGACCTCCTGTGAGATGGACGGACGACATAGTCAAAGTCGCGGGTACCCATTGGATGCAGGCCGCCTCCAACCGGTCGGATTGGAGGTCGATGGGGGAGGCCTATGTTCAGCAGTGGACGTCTTGTGTACCAAGTATTTTATTTATTATAATTTATAATAAATAAAATACTTATTATAGTAAATAAATCATTTGAAAATGATTCTTTCGACTTCTTCTTTCTTCTTCTTCTTTCGAAAATGACAAAACTACTCTAGTGCGTTCCTCAAGCGAACGGTACAGCAGTCGTGGAGACACAAGTAGACAGTACGATATTTATTTTCCAGGATGTTAATGAACCGCTTCCCGTGGGCCAAGATCACGAAGATCTGCTACAACAAGCGCCTGTTCACGCTGCGCCTGCGCGCGTCTGAGTTCGACGAGTGCGAGACGGCGCTGATCTTCCGCGCGCTCTGCAGCACCGCCTGCAAGAAGCTGTGGCGCGCCTGCGTCGAGCACCACATGTTCTACAGGTAACGGACCGGGGCCTTAGGACACAGGGACATTCTACTACAATATGGGGCTCTTCAAGAAGGGCATTAGAAGGTTTCTACGGGGTAGGCAGCACGTGTGTGACGCCTCTGGTGTTGCAAACGTCCATAGGCCACGGTAACCGCTTCCCATCAGGTGGGCCGTGTGCTTGTCTGCCACCTTAGTAGTATAAAAAAAAGCTCACTGTCCGGAGCCGGTGAGAGCAATTATGTCGGACTTGAAACTAAAACGCACGTCGTCTTTGGGTCTTTGGTTGCTGGAGGTGAGATTGTAGCAACATATCCCTCACACCCCGACTGACCCCTTTTGTCCTACGGGTACAGGGTCCTTAGACAAAGGACATTCTATTGATGGAATTGCGTCGAAGCGAACCGTTCTCAATTTGCCATAAATAGATTAGTTTATACTGCGCTGATTTTACATAACACAACATAAAATAAACTCACGCCTATATCCCCAAAGGGGTAGGCAGAGGTGCTAGCACCCACATTTCGCCAGTTTATGTTTAAGTCCCAATTTAATAGGTGGCGAGCCTATTGCCATTTAGGTACCGGGCACGTATAAACCTGCGATAAATACACACATAACTTCGAAAAGCATCGTAAAGTCATTGGTGTGTGCCATGGTAAACCTGGTATCGAACCCGAGACTTCGTCCCAGCAGTCCATTACCCAACCACTATCACCTCCATCGGTTTTGGTGGAGGTGATATCCGTGAGGATTTTGCGCACGATAAAAAAAATCTCGGTCTCTTTTAATTATTGATTTTGTTTAATAATAACAATTTTAGAAATGAAATATTTTGGTGTCACAAAGATGAAAGTTTCATTAAATTTATGTCAGTTACAGATTTATGTCAATCACATACTCTACTAAACGATTTCTGAATGTCACTTCTCTTTTAGAGGCCTTGGGGCCTTTCTAAATATACCTACCAGAAAGACCTGGTTCTGCTGGAATACCTAATTTTTATTTATTTATTTATTTATTTACTTAAATCCACTATCCTAACAGGTAAACCTAATGCGACAGTGAATACAAATGAAATCTTAAAGCTAATCTAATTACAAATAAATCTTACAAACTAGGTATATAAATCTATTTACTAAACAAATCTACTTACTAACTACACAATATATGACTCTTGTGAGTTCGTTCAATGAGCACGAGAACAGGTCAACTTGTTCAGCAACCGTATTGAGCGTACGCAGCGCGCGCGACAACGGCGCCCGCTGCAGCAGGTTAGTGCGCGCTCGCGGCACCTCCAGCCGACTGAGTTCGTTTATTAGTTTTATTCAAAGTACCCTTCTCATTCCAGACGCGAGGCCCCAGTGCGCGTTAGTCGCGTGGCGGGGCTCCCCCGATTCGGATCACGCCGCTTGTCGTGCCGCCGCACGCTGCGACAGCTAAGGGACGAACCACTGCCCACAGCCGCCGCCTGATGACGACAAGAGGGCACCAGCTGGGACATTGTGGACTTCTGTGCTAATAACAGTTTGGATCCAGTGTTCAATTTAGGGGAGAGGGGATGTCATACACCTTTGGTGATCAATTCTGATGATGATGGAATGTAATCAGCATTGCAGTTGTTTAATCTATATCCTATTTACAAACACTATACATTGAAACGTCGGTAGCGTAGAGGTTAAGAAGGTGGCCGAGAGCTCCCGGGTTCGAATCCTAGATATTACACTACCACTGTGAACCTACTTCTAACACAAGCCATTGAGTTTGGCTGTTAGAGGGAATATTAGATATTTTGGGTGCTAATATTCTGTTAAAAACAAACGGGGTGAGCTAAATAAAACCGTTTAAAAACAAGTAACATGGGAGTGTTTGTTTGTAATGTTGTACAGTCGAATTATTACACTCCTCCTTGTTTGTAGTCGGTTAAAAATTACAGCTTTTTAATGAACGCATCTAAAAATGGTATACAATACACGACATATTTATCAAATTTTGCAATATTTGCAATTTTTGCAAGTTTTGATTTTTTTGCAATTTTTGTAGATTTAAATGTATGTGTAATAATATAATGTAAGTTTTGACATTTGGGGAATTGAAATTATATTAACACTGAATTTTGAACAGATTTTTATACGAGTTGGTTCTTGGGATTTGATTTAGTATTTCGTAAGTAACTTATTAATCGAGCTAACTATTCTTAGATCAAAGAAGAAGTGTACCTACCCATAAAATTACTAATACTTAAGGGATAAAATGTTGTCACACGTGTTTTTCACACCTAGGTTGTTCGCTTAACAACCTAGGTGTGAAAAAGTGTCAGAGTATATAAACCTTGAAACATTATTTATAAACCTATAAACTTGTCAGAAATAGACCTCTTTCATAAAAAGTGCTAATACAAATTAATTTAAAATTTTAACGCGGTAATGAGCAGACTGTTGCCCTATTCACGCTAGTAATAATAACTTTTTATGTGTATCATCATCACATATTGACAATTAACTACGTATAGAATAGAATAAATAATAGTACTAAGTACCCATAGGCCATAAGAAGTGTCGGTCATTTTGCATATAATGCAATATTTGTAAGAGCAAGATTATATTTGTAAAATTGCTGAATTATGGTAATTATGGGTTATTTTTTTGGTAAACTGAAAGAAGAAAGAAACGGTCTTCCATCATAACTAGTTACGAAACGGAGTTATGATGGCGGCCGAAAGAAGTTATTTAAGACCTTAGCAATAAATAAAGTATTTACAAAAAACATTACGTCGAACCCAAATGGGTTAAAACATAGAAAAATCTTTTTTCCGTGGGTTAAAAAGATTGTTTCGAAGTGACTCAGGAATTTTCTTTCTTAGGAAAAAGTAACGTACAGGATAGAACTTGAATTAGTACATACAAATGGCAAAGTGGGTAATTGTTTCGAAATTAATTCATATAATTTGACCTGGTGTAAAATATCAGAAGGCATACCTACTTGAAAAAATACATACCAACATGAATAAACTTCTTGTTTTTGAAGTTCTTAAATTCAATAACTTGGAGTAGGTTGGTGGGTCAGTTGGCAGAGTATTGCTATTCAAATCCCATCCTGGACGTTGATTATATTGTCAATTACTTGAAATAAAATGTAAGTATATATTAATTATTATTATTGCGTATAATGCGTAAGTGCCATTGTTATTTGATTACAATAAAATTATTACATATTAATTCAATATAATATCGGGTTTATACGAATGAATTCTTACAATCATTTTTCGGTTAATGTGTAACGATTTGAATAAATTAAATCAATATTTAGAGTAGGTAAGTAATAAACAGAATTTAACACCGTATATGACAATTTTTATTTCATTTTGTCATTTTTGAATAATATTTGTCTATAAGGTCACCCCTGATGTTGCAAACGTCTATTAGTCATGGTGACCACTTTCCATCGGGGCCCGTATGCTTGTCTGCCACTGCCACAAGTGGTGTAAAAAAGCCGACCAATAAGCAATTACCCTCGGGCCTACAGTTAAAACTTTGAATCAATCAATTAGTCAATCACAGTCCACTACTGGACATAGACCTCTCCCAACGTTGAGAGTTGGCCTTCTGTTCTACGTTGGTACAAGGTTATATTTTGGGTCTCTCTCGCTGTGGTATCGTGTCCTACAATCGCTATAAGGAAGATAATGATGAAAGAAGGTAACACAAAACGATTTCAATGCTTCAATCTCTTTACTCAATAAATAACATACGAGTACAAGTGTTTATTATATAGACCTACTTCTATTCGCCCAACATCTTAAAAATTAGATAGATAGAGATAGTATTAAAAACTGTGTTAAAAAACTTAGCCAATATATTTTTTTGGTTTTTGTCAATTTGTTCGGTGATGAAGATAAATTTTTTTAAATAAAATCAGTCAACTAATATTAACTTAAAACGTATGTATTACTATGTAGAATTTCCAGCACAAAAGACTAGATTTGTGAAATGTAAACTAACAAAATATGAAGAAAAAATAAACTGCATCATCGTCAGTGGGTGTAAAGGGAAACAGAAATTCCCCCTACACCCCCCAATAGTTGAAACCAGTGGGTGAATTATTTCACGTGTCATTTTTTCTTTTACAAAAGAAATGAAAAGTAATTCTGACATATCATTTAAAAACTGTCAAGTTTTTGATGACATTCAATATTCAAACATTCATAAATCTATCAAAATTATAATAATATCATAAGGTTAATTAATTCTAGTTGAAATTAACAATTAATTAAATAAGTAAGTATCAAAATATATTTCGGAATATATCTCTAACTAATTTCAAATTGCCATATTAATATGCCACACCATCTTTTGGCTACCATGAAATATTCGAAGCTACGTGCCCGCACGATATATAATAGTACGAGAGCCCACGACCAAAACCATGTCTCATAGCAATACGGCTAAAACCCTATAAAATCGTTAGATTGTTTGATTCTGAACCCGACTAGGTGTGTAGTAACGGTCGAAAGTGTAGCAACTGCGTGGGAGACCATTTCTGCTGTGTCAAAAAAAAAGACAGTCGGTATTATAGCAATACGTCTGATGGTGAAAATGTACATAGATTTTATAATTGTATTACGAAAAAGTTTGTTTTCAGACATTTTGCGCGTAGCATATAGCCTGAGCGCATTTTTGAAATGTCAACAAATTTAGCCGACCTGTATCATAGCAATACGGATAAATTTTTTTTTCAACTTTTCGTATTGCTGCCATGATTACCAAAAACCTGTTTTCAGACAATTTAAGTGTAGCATATACTCCCAAAAACAGATTGAATACGATTGAATTAATACAGACAGCGATTGAATACGAGAATATTTTGTAACTTTGAATAAACCGTTTTTTTTCAACTTCATCCCAGTTTCCTTTTGTGCGATTTATTTCAGTCCTTCAACTTCAATGTTACGGTTTCGGGTAAATTCTTTGTTAATTATCATCTAATAAATTCAGGGTCGCAACGTATTCATTGGTTTGTAACAAAAAATTCAAGATGCCTCAATACGATTTTTAAATGATATCTGAGTTTCGAAATGTTGTCTGATAGAGAAGATGCTACACTTAATTTGTCTGATATAAATTTTTTGCACATGTGGACAACTTATTTTATCATGTCCAACAATTTTCAGATATATTGCTTTGATACCGATCGGTAAAATTTGTTAACATTTTCAAAACGGTTTCAAAATTTAATGCGTTCACATTTCCGTCTGAAAATTGTTTTGTTCGCATCAAATAAATAAAATTTACTAATAAAAAAGATTTTCAGACGTATTGCTATGAGACATTTTTTTGTCTCATTTTTAATTTTTTTAAGTGATTTTACGGGTTTGCGCTACACCACTAACGTCTGAAAAATATGTTTCCGGTATCTCAGAACTATCATTCAACTACAGTCTGCAAATCAGACATATTGCTATGATGCAGTTCGGTAAAATTCTTTGACAATTTTAAAAATTCGGTCGGATCAAACGCTACGCGGAAAATGTCTGATATTGGTATTTTCGAGTTCAGGATAATCGTATCTATCGATTTGATGCAGTTTTAGCCGTATTGCTATGAGACAAAAATTTTGGTCGTGGGCTCTCGTACTATAAGCGAAAGCCGTAGCATTTGGCCATGTAATCACTTCGGTTTTTTTATCATAGGTTTTTAGTAAAATCGAAGTACCACGATACATCTTCGGATCCGATTACCTGAACCTTCGATGAGAATGTTTCATAGCAGGCCTATTGAACCCCGATTCTTCTAATTTTTAACCATAGTCACATGACTGAGATCACAAAATCTGCCATGACATTTTCGGCTTTATTTACATTGTCGTAAAGTTCAAAATGAAATGGAAAAAGATTTTATTACATCGTTTCATTCACTCTACACAATGCCATTTAATTTTGAACTTTAACTATGTAAAAATAGAGTCCAAAATTATATGTAATTTTTTGTAATCTCAGTTCTTTGACAATGATTGACAATTAGTAGAATCGAAGCCCTGGTCACGTGTCCACAATGGATCTACTTCCACAGTCCGATCTTGTCTCGGAAGCTGCGGACCAGTCCGTCGTTATTAGTGTGGGAGACCCCAGCTGGGCCGAGGGCGAAGGGGGACTCGCCCGCCGTCTGTAGGTAGAACTGGCCGATAGTACCCGGCGCGCTGGCCCAGCCCATCAAGCTGCAAAAAAGAGTAGCTTAGTGGTTAAGGAGTGAAGAGATCCCAGGTTCAATTACTGTCCAAGGTGCACCAACTTCTATCACAAGCAGTTTCGCTTAGGTAGAAGTGTTAGCCATTTCAGTTGTTAATATTCTGTGAATGAAACGATTCCAGCAAGGTTCTTGGGTTCCAGTCATTCCAGACCTGTCAGGGCAAGCTGGTACACTGCTGATTAATGAACAATAGGTGCTATAACACCATTTTTCGTTCCTATCTTACCTTTAGAGAGATACATTTGGATGCAGCCGGGACACAATTACAGAAGTAAATGGAACCGAAATTCCAATTGGTTTACTTACAAACATATATCGAGGCCGTCAGGGTAGGGACCGCCGTTACAGGGTAAGCACCTGTAACGGCGGTCACCATGTTTTGGACTGCACCTCTGCTTACCATCAAGGTGCAATCATTTAGACGACCTAAGGATAAAAAAATCCACTTTCATTACTTCCACTAACCCTTAGTCTTCAAATACACTAACCTGTAATTGTCATAGTCACAGTTTCCATCCTGGAAAGCCTTCCAATTAGCGCAGCTGACAGCGGGGAATCCCCTGGGGTTGGTGAGCGACTCCGCATACAACTGCCATGCGCGACTGTGCGAGCAGGTCTGGAACAAGCAGTTGGGCTGCTCCGAGCCGCGGTTGGGGTAGTAATCCGCGTGGCCTAGGGACGAGAGATTGAGAATTAATTTGTGATATACTGTTGCCATCGAAAGAAGTTCACATCCAAAGAATACTCTGACCAATTGGAATTTCGGTAAACAGCTCCCTATACATTGTATGTATTGTATAAGAGAATTTCTAATATTTAGATGGACTTGCAGTAGACTCTTACTGGGAAAATCTGTAAGCGGCTGTCCTAAAGGATTTTCCGACCTAAGGAAAAGAGTTCAATATAACCATTTTAGAAATTGGCGATGGACGCAAATTTAGATACGGTTATTTCCCTGTCTGATACTCTCCAAGACATTAATTGGTAGTGCTTGTGCGGCTAAGCATGTAATTATTTTCCTTGCGATTTACACCGCATAGCAAGGCCTCAGGTCAATTTTTTTTCCAAATTTATTTAGCTGCGACATTTTCGGTTAGGAATTTATATTCGGCATACCCATATTTTTACAAAGTGCCCGATTGGCGGCAATAGGCTCGCCCCCTATTACGTGGGACCGAAAATCATAGTTGGCGAAATGTGGGTGTTCAATACACCTCTGCCCACCCCTTCGGGGATTACGGGCGTGAGCATAATATGTATGTTATTTCCCTGGAATGTATAAGTCAGACTTGATTTTTACCGCATGTTTGATTCGAATTGGTTAAATAGCTCAAGGTAGTATTTAAAAAAAGCACACACTTACCAACTTTTTCATTAATACCATACACTCCAGCATCACTATGAATAACATCGACGTATGAGGCATCGTTCGCGTTCAGCCTGAGGGCTGGTTCGACATCTGCGAAGCACGGGCCCGCGGGGTCCAGTCCTGAGATACGACCCACACGGGATCCCGTCAGCGCCAGAACAGTTTTACCGGTGAACCCAGCGATATGGGCTCCAAGACTGTGCCCCACGAGATGAATGGAGGCTGGGTCTACTCCGGCTGTGGATAATGGGATAAGTTGTTTAGAAGCTGTTATCTTTTGGTCTGGAAATGACAGGTGTGGGCCACTCCCTTCCCCATTTCCACGATGAAATGGGACCATATCAAATTCCAATTAGTCCCACCCTCTTTTGTCCTGCACAGGGCAACACTGCACGTATACAGTGCAGAATACTCCATCAAGAACCTAACTGTTCGTTGAGTATTTACTTTGTCGCACCAATAAGTCTTGGAATTCCTTACCAGTGTTTCCTTCTTCCTACAGTCCCGGGTCCTTTAAGCTAGGCGTGAAATAGCATCTGATGAGGCAGTCAAGCCGAGCGCCAACACGTTGTAACACTATACGTATTTATAATGGTGACCCTCTTTCTTGCGACTTTGCACTCAGCTTACCGTAACCAGGCAAATTGTAGCCAAATTGATTGGCTCAGGGTTACCCGGGGAGCTAGGAAAATGCCTTGTTAGGTAACCCAGATAATTGCGAATTCATTTGCCATAAAAAGAAGACCGGTATAATGATAATGTTTGCTATACAAGGAGGTATAAATCTCCTTCCTTGTATTCAACGAGATCTTTGACGTATAACTAATTACCGTACCTACCTACTATAATTCTATAGGTACTTTTTGCATCAATCAATCAATCAATCAGCCTATCGCAGTCCACTGCTGGACATAGGCCTCTCCTAGTGTGCGCCACTTTTTGCATACGTAAGTATAGTTACTGGCAGTATATCTAGACAACAAACCACGAGTGAAATGATGCTCTGATGCCAATAGATTGTTTTGAAGGAATTGTTAATATATATGCTTAGTGGATACGAGTTCCTTAGTCGCCGCTATTCTTAAAAGATACCCAAAAATGCGTAGGTGCTAAGCTTATAGAGCCTCTATGGCATTGTGGAAGTGACCGCGACCGCTACACAGAGGGCGTTAATTCGATTCCCTCTCAATGCGAATAATTGTGCATTTGCATTAATCTGGTTGTGCGTCGGAGCTCTCGGTCGCGGTCAGAATCGTACTTTTTAGCCAAAATATAGTGTACTGGAGGATTTCGGCTTCGAAAGCATTGCCCTAACAGTCTGTATATAAGCCGGTAACTATACGAGTATTATATAATTATCATGTTATAGACAAATTTTGTGAATAGGAAATATAAATATTTATTTGTAGAATGAAGGTTTTAATGTTAACAAACATTATTATGAAAGTGTCCTTGTATATAATGCTATAAGGAATTACTTAAGTGTAATAATATATTAAATAAATATAAAATATTATGCAATTAACTGAGTATTATGTATTGTATTAAGATACATATAATGATAAGGATATTTATTACTGTTAACGCATGTGTAAAGAAAGATACGAAATTTAACGGAGGTAGATGATTGTATCTCCTGTCCTAATTGAGCAGTACAACTGGGGAAGTAACTCCGCCCTACAGAATACCGCAGTTAATAACACAATAATCACCTTGTGTTGTGTTTCCGGCGGTGAATAGGGTAGCCAGAGCTCACTGGGGAGGTTTTGTGTCGTCAGTGGGAATTCTCTCTTCGAGATTCTTCTTTTTCTTCTGCACTGATAGCACAGAAGCTTTCGCACGCCGTCTTTGGGTCTTTAGTTTCCTGAGGTGAGATAGTAGCAAACATACCTATCCCTCGCACCCCGGCAGACCCGTGGCCCTCTCTATCGAGTTGACCCCCTTCGGAAATATGATACCCCTGGTGTTGCAAACGTCTATAGCCCACGATAAACAATGTCCAGGTGGGCTGCGTGCTTGTCTGCCACCTAAGTGGTATAAAAAAACACTGCCTGAGGAAGTAACGAGGAGGAGGGAGTAAGCCATCCTGAAATTAAGAAGTCTGGTGGGCAGTCAATAACCAAAAAGTCAAGAACCGTCACATCAAGGGAACAATTTAGAGAGCGCACCCTGGACTCCAAAGCTTTAATATTGTACAAACTGGTTAGTGATTAAGATGATCATGATGATGATGACAATCATTTGAACTTACCTTGAATCAGTTTGACAAGCGCCTGTCCCATCTGCTCACCAATAAACCTCACCATGGTACTGGAACGCAGGTACAGCCAGCGGATAAGGGAACTCGCGTCCAGAGCCAAGACATTACCGACTCCTGGATAGTGAATAAGACATAGTTATTACGTAGTAGAATACTAGAAGAAATGATGACCAAGATAGAGAGAGAGAAGCTGGGTACGAACATCATCATCATCGAGTGAAACCTATGCTCGGGCCCTGTCGCGCCGCTGCTTAAACAAATTACTGCACCACGATGGCAATTTAAAAATGCCGTCGATTCGATAGAAGAAGAAGACTTGCTTTGAGGAATGTGTTTTGACGTTCCTGTCAATGACAATTAGTAATATTTTACTATTGCTATCGTTGAAATTGGTTAAATCGTAGGTCTGTGAGTGAGTCCCACATAATTTATCTTCTTATAATCGATTTCTGCCACGACATTTTTTTAACAATTACCACAATTGGCCAGGTTTCAAGACACTATCGCCTATACCTTCGCCTGATTAACAGATGGCAAAGTGAAGAACAGACCGAGGGGAGAGCAGGTTTCCCGAACAGTTCTGGAGGTGAAGAGTCATTCCATCTGTAGCCTTAGCACGAAACACTATCGAATTCGTAATGTAAAGGTATCAACAGAACGGAGCATTGCGATTGGCGGGCTACACACGCACACAGGTTCGCAAGAGGCAGAGTGCTAATCATAATGCTCCGTTCTCTCTAAACTCTTTACATTACGAATTCGATAGGAGTTCATGCTAGTGCTACAGGTACTCTTATACTAACCCAGTTCCAGGAAGGCATTGTTGATGTTCTTGTAGCTGTCCTTGGTAGGGTCGTCTGTGAACCCGTGGAGGTAGACCGTCAGACGTTGTTTAGGCTTGAAGTACCTTCCGAATGATATCGACGACAGCGCAGTCAGGTTCAACTGGATCTTGACTTGACTGGAAACACACAAATGTCATTAATCTTTCAGTTTTGAATCTGTTAGGACAAACTACTATTTGAATCAACAACAATAATTCAGCAGGGAAATTGAACCAACGAAGAAACCCATTTTAAGAAAAAAAGGCTGACCTACTAACTAACTTGGAATTCGATATCATTGGTCATTGGACCATTGGTTGTGGCGATCAGATGGCAGTCGCTGCATGGAAAATATCGAAGTGCAGCCATCGCAGTTAGACTGGAAAGCTGACCCCAACTGAGTTGGGAAAAGGTTCAGAGAATGAATGAGTATGACCTACTAAGCTACCTGATAATATCCTGGGAAACAAAATTGGTCCTATCCTGTCAATCTTGAAAGATTTACTGAGTGTACTGGAGAGATTCTCAGTTGTTGATGGAAAGACCGAGTACCTAATCCTACCTTGTCTTCTGCACTGACAGCACAAAACTTTGACCCAATTTCTTGCTATACTGTCTAAATCGCAAGGAAATTAATTACGTGCTTAGCCGCACAAGCATTACCAGTTACCGTCTTGGAGAGTAACAGAATGTAGAGATGGAGATTCGCTATTTTACCTCAAATAAGTTCCCATGGCAATTGTCTATTGAAAATAATACCTACAGTAAAATAAAACATTAGTTTCGTAAAAATCGTGAGCAATAAACTCATTCTGTCCTACGTGATCGTGACTCATAATATAGTCTCACGGTGGACTATATTTAGGGACATAAACAAAATAATTAGTTTTTATACCTAATTAATATATTTTACATATTATGAAACTATGGTAAACAACCTCTAAAACGTAATAACGTTCAACTGTTGAGGTCAAAGAATATAGTCGTTAGTCGTACGTTGTGAATTGTATAAAGAAATTGGAGGAAACCTAATTTTCAGTGCTAACTCTTAAGCTTTTTTTTTGGAATGATTTTGTGTATGAATGAGGCAACATTAAGCAAACAGCAACTTTTATTAATTACCAACATTTTTGAGAAGTGACTGTTCAGACAGTTGTAAAAAAGTAATACGAATTATCATCAAAATGGATAGCATTTAGGAAGTACTGGTTTTGAAACTCTGTATCTAACAACATCTATGTTTAATCGTATTCTAGAACCCTACGTTGGATCTAGATAACGCATTGAAATCTCAAGTAAGTGCACCTGTTACCGTATATCCTTGCTCATACTGCGTATTGTTTCGTGCGAATCGTATCAATTTTTTGCACGAAATTCCCTCTATTTGATTTGCACGAAGCAGGCACAGTATAGCAGGTGCTGGCGAAATACCTAATCTATACATCTATACAAATAAATAAAATTGGAGTGTCTGTTCGTTTTAATATTATAAAATAACCGCTTTCTACTACATGCATATTATGAATGCATGTACGGTACACATACCAAAATATACATTTTTTAAATTTTTGTCTGTCTGTCTGTTTGTTCCGGCCAATCTCTGGAACGGCTGTACCGATTTAGACGGGACTTTCACTGGCAGATAGCTTATGTAATAAGGAGTAACTAAGGCTAATTTCAATTTAGATTTTTTTATTTATTACATCCGCGGGCACAGCTAGTTAAGACTATAATAAAAGGTGTCAAAATACTCACTCGGTAACGAAATGCAGCGCCAGCTGGGTAAAGTCGGGTTCTGTGTGGTACTGCTCATAGTCCACGCCTAGGATTCTCTTCACGTTTTGACCTGAAATCAGATTAACTCCTAAATGTAGTAATCTTAGATTGACTCGGTATTCGAGGAAGTTATGCTAACCGGGTCATTTAGGAGAGGTTAGATATACATTCATCTGTAGCTAGTTTGACTTATAGCTGCTGTATTGTACTATTTTGGTACCCGTAGCGATGGGGATATTAGACGACCTCCGTGGCGTGGCGGTAGTGACCGCGAGTGCTACGCAGGAAGTGCGGGTTCGATTCCCGCTCAGAGCAAATATTTGTGTGCATGAATATGATTGTTTGCATTGGTCTGGGTGTTATGTATAATAACATAACATAACATGAACTGCATGAATATGACACGACACGACAACGCATGAATTATTTATTTTTTACTTTCTGGAGGTATTTTTTGTGTCGGGGTTTTTTTAAATTTTTAATTTAATTTTTATTTTACACTTTTTAAATTGATCTCCTTGTTGAGCTATTAACGGACTAGTGAATAAAAAAGGAGGTCATTTGACATCCATATTGAGGGATTTGTGCAAAAATATGTAGTCCGCCATTTTGTACACACACGCACACACGTGAAACTTATAACACCCCGTCCGTTAATTTACGTCCAGGGTTTTTTTTTTATACCACTTAGGTGGCAGACAAGCGCACGGCCCACCTGATGGAAAGCGGTCACCGTGGCCTATGGACGTTTGCAACACCAGAGGCGTCACACACGTGCTGCCTACCCTGTAGAAACCTTCTAATGCCCTTCTTGAAGAACCCCATATTAATAACTGTACCTTCTGTTGTATGGTTGTTGTACAATTTTTGACATAGATACAACTTACACTGACTGAAGCCAACATACACGACGGTTTTGTCCACAGGGTCTTTGATGGAGACGATTTCCTTCGCGACCGAGCCCACCACCCCTCCTATCACGCCGAACTGCGCAGACGCAGACGAGATGCACAGTGCTGACGTCACTGCCAGCCAGAGAATCATCTTGACGGGATGCTGTAAGAGATAAACGTGATGTTAAAGTTTATAAGTGAGAAAGCTCGCTAAGCCGTCGACACGTTAAGCCGGTTGCCATACAAACATCTGTGGCAGTCGTTACGGGTAGTTGGAGCCCTCAAAAGTCCAACCAGTCTAACTTGTAACTTCGATATCGCCATTGGTCATTGGACCATTGGTTGTGGAGGTCATATGGCAGCAGTCGCTTCACGTAAAATATCGAAGTTCAGCCGCATCACAGTTAGACTGGAAAGCCGACCCCAACTGAGTTGGGAAAAGGTTCAGAGAATGATGATTAAAGTTTATTTCACGAAAAACCGCGGTAGCCTAGTGGTATGGGTAATGGGCTGCTGAAACAAGGTCTCGGGTTCGATACCAGGTTTTACCTTGGCACACACCAATGACTTTTCGATGCTTTTCGAAGTTATTTGAGTATTTATGGCAGGTTTATAAGTGCCCGGTTGATGGCAATAGGCTCGCCACCTATTACATTGGGACCTAAACATAAACTGGTGATATGTGGGTGCTAGCCCCTCTGCCGACCCCTTCGGGGATATAGGCGTGAGTTTATGTTTTGTTATGTTAACTCCACGCGAATGATGCCACGGAAACAGCTATAACGAGCTATAAATACCAAAAACTGCCTTTATCATTAAATAAAGTGTTAAAAGTATTCGCGAATTCAATTCAGATAACTAACAAGCAATTAGGTATTATCTAACTAAAATATTTGGCAATTATTCTGATAATGTTCACACTTATGTAACCTTTATTCCACGAAAACATGAAATATTGCTAGAAACACATGTTTTAGTTATACCACACACACGTAAACAATCTTTGACACTCAAAGATTGTTTACGTTTTTAAGTACCTTAACAAATGGACATTTATTTATTATTATTATTTATAGAAACCACACTGGTAGCTCATTGAGCTGATACGATCCTTGGATCTGAAGACACTGTCAAGTCGGTTCTTGAACGGATTTACTGCGGGATTTTTTAAATTACTTATTCAGGCAAACTATTCCACTCAGCGACCGCTCGGTTCGGCAGAAGAAAATGTTTTAAGGGTTTAATGAATTATTTTTGAAGATTATTAGTATTAGTAAATTACCTCAAGTCTTCCCCCCTCCCCCCTACCGCAATGCCCGTAAACAAAGGTCTTTGACCAGTGCGCCCTACCTGTTATGACTCACGGAGCCGAAACGTGGACATTGATATTGGAATTAGATTTCAGAATTCAAGCAGCAGGCTTTTTTATACCACTTACGTGGCTGACAAGCACACGGCCCGCCTGAAGGAAAATGGCTATGGTGGCCTATAGACGTTTGCAACACCAGGGGACTCATATTCGTGCTGCAGATGTTATAAAAACCTTCTAATGACCTTCTTGAAGAGGAGAATCCTTGAAGGCTAAGAGTGCGTCTGTGCCGCCAGTGCAGAAGACGAATTGGTCATCTCACTGACAGCACAAAAACTCTCCAGTGAGTTCTGGCTACCCTACTCACCACTGGTAACACAACATAAGGTTATTATTAGCTGAGGTGTTCTGTAGGGTGGAGGTAATTCCCCAGTCGGTCTGCTCAATTGCAACGGGAGATACCGTCGCATCCTAACTCCTTCACTTCATGCTATGAAGCAAAGTTTTCCTTGGAGTCTCTCTCAAGAATAAAACTCATAATATGGGACTTCATTTTCTATGTGTTTTGAGGATAGCACGGGGTGCTACAGTAGCGGAAGAGCTCAAAGTTTCCCTTCTTTCTACAGTCCTTTAAGCGGGGCGTGAAAAAGCATCTGATGAGGCCGTCAAGCTGAGCGCCAACATTGTAGCACTGTACGTGTTTGTAATGGTGACCTTCTTTCCTTAGACTTTACCTTCAGCTTAACATCAGGCGAGGTGAAGTCAAATTGACGTGCCTTAACCAAAAAAAAAAACACCAATCAAAGATTGTGTCAAACCAATCGCGTGCACTAAGATCTCGTTTCTCTCGTGACTTGGGGTCTTTATATGTGCCGGTAACTATAGGTATATTACGTAAAATTATACGTCATTACTATAAAAAAACTAACCTTATTCAAATATATGGAGGTCACATATTAAAATAGAATTTATGTAATAAATATTCATAAGGCAAGATTGGACATTTTTTATTATTGCCTGGTCATTTAATTTGCATATACTTACATTACTAATGTGTTGTTTGTTTAAATATTAGGGCAGACTTGTTTAGTCCACATGAGTCAGGCAAAAATAGCAACTTCTTTTTGATTTTATACCGAAATCCTAATAGCCCCGCTTTCAGTCTGTTTGTGTCATCTCATCTCATGAACCGTGGTAGCTAGACAGTTGAAAAGTTTCATAGATGATATATTTATGTTGCTGTTATAATATTCTATATGTATAAAAATTAATTGCTGTTCGTTAGTCCGCTAAAACTCGAGAACATCTGGCCCGCTTTGACTAATTTGGATCTTGAATTATTTGTGGGATTACAGAGAAGGTTTAAAATGTAAATAAATATAAAAATACTCGGAATTGAGCAAGTACCGAATCTCGAAGAAATATTTAAGGGCTATACAACAAACGTGGTTAGAAGGAGAGAACTCTTTGTGCGTGAGTTCGATTCGCATTTAGTTTAAAAACATCATCATCATCATCATCCCAACAAATTTTGCTATTTTAGTCAATATTGTTTCAGAAATAGGGCCACCCTTTTCCCCAGGGCGTCCTAGAAGGCACTAGGTCCTATGCACTAAGGCATAGATAATAAATGTTTGATTGTCATAAATAACAAAATGTATTACCGTACACAAGTAGCTATAATTGATGTTCTTGTTACGATTAAGGGACTTGTGAATAGATCTGTTTACGCAATACCTAACAATTAATATCGAATCACTTAAGATGGCGTGAGAAATAAACTATATAATAAGAAGTCGACATTGTAAGTTTATGTACGTAGGTACCTACTCGACCAGAACATGGTATTGTAAGGAAACATTAAGTACAACCTTCCGTAGTCATTGTATATGTTATGTATTGGATTTTTTTTTTGTAATTTTTTTTTGCGGTCTTAATGCCAAAGGCATTATCTGACAGTCAACCTTAGGGTGATGCAGAGATATATTTAGGTTGGTGCAGGTAGAAGAATGAATGACAAATTAAGTATAGCGATCATACTTATTTGGACTCAATAATATAATAAATACCTACTTATATATATAATACACACTGTAAAACTTGGAAATCAGGTTATGTAGTTTTTATACTACAAAACATACATACATAAATGCTCATGTTCGTAATCCGCGAAAGGTGGGCAGAGGTGTATGATTTTCCTTCCCTCGTAATAGGGCCGCCAATCGAGCACATTGAAAAAAAAAATGATATGACGAAAAAAAAACTAACCGAAAATGTTGCAGCCAAATAAATTGAGAAAAAAATATGACCCGATTCCTTGCTATGCAATGGAAATCTAAGGAAATTAATTACGTGCGTACCCGCAGTAGAAGCCAATTAACGTCTTGGAGAGTATCAGACAACTACAAAGACAAAAGTTTTGCATCAATTGATCCCTACCGAGTGTTTTTTTACAAAAACGATCTTCATCATTGCTTAGATCTCAACTCGTTGAATAGTATCGGACATTAAGACCAAAAATCGTGTTAATTAACATCCACGCGGGTCGATCCGTGGTCAACCGCTATATAGAATAGAATGCTCTCTCCGAGGCACGTGCAAATAGCCATACTCATGCATACATACTTGGACTGAGCGGGGATTGAACCCGGCGCCTCCTGCGTAGCAGGCGCGTTCACTACCGCCACGCCACAGAGGCTGTATGGTTTTTATAAACATTATTAAGAGGTAAAGTGAGTATGTGTAGTTAATCTCTGGGATCTACTGAATCAATATTGACGATTGGCGTAGAAAAAGACTAGTGTTTGAAAAGAAACCTCCTGTTTATGAAACCTTATTGTAAAAAAAATTAAGTAACTTTATGGTACTTACATGCTAAATGCTAGATTTCGAATGTTTCATCGTAGCCCTCACGCAATAAATATTCGTATTCATTATTCTGTGGTAACCACACTGGTCTTTTAGCATTTAAACTTATTTTTATAACGTAAAGATTGAGATATTTACCTATGAAAAAAATCAAATGGTTATCTGTTTTCTTAGATCAATATACATCCAATATACAATATGATTGCTAAGAGATTTACTTCATATATTTTTTTTGTATAATTTTTAAACACAATAAATAATTATCTACTTACACGAAATAATATTTACCACACACAACACACATAACTTTTTAATTGTTTGTTTATGGTTCTCGAACAATAAAAAAAAATTATTTTTAAAAATGGAACAGTCCGCCCTTTTCGCTCAAAGAAGTTTCTTAGTCAGTCAAGTAAAGTACTTATTCTTTATTTCTTTTGAGTTTGAAATTAAATGGCGCAAGTACTCACTATATAGTTTCCTAAGTGAGGAGGACGGAGGCAGGACGGCAGTAGCCGCGATCAGCGCAGAGATCTCACTGGCCGGAAACGTACTCCAACGACTATTAATATACTTATCTTAAGTGTGACTACATAATTAGGTACAATCACAGCGAATAAAAAATACTGTTTACATATAAAATCTTAACATATTGACTACCAAAGAATAGAATATGACCATCACATCTCTTCCCCTTGGGTGGAGAAAGCAAGTAAGGGGTAGAACTGTTTTCTATCCGACAGTAAATATAGAGTCCATAACAAAATTCGCGCTTGACAGTAGGTGAGTGGGACCCAAAAATATAGTTGATGAAATGTGGGTTCAGGAATTAATAGGCGTGAATGTATATTTATAAACCATCATCATCGTCCCAGTTTTATCCCAGTTGAGTTTAATCTAAAGCTTGCAGTTTGGAGTTCGAAGTTTTCATATTCTTACCGATTGGTCGGTAGTGACTGCTGACTAATCTCCCAACCCCGAGAGAAAAATCTGCTCCCGTCTTGCCTGTTGTTTAGCAGATGCAACAAGTTATATTGGACCGGACGGATTTATACCATTTAAAATAGTAAATAATTGTGTGTAATGTGCAATTAAAAAACTTGAGTTAATAGTCTATGTGAAATTAAATAGGTATCCAAAATATTTTTTTCTGTATTCTTGTCTATGGATAGAGGTTTTGTGCTGTCAGTGGGTAGACCGAGAAACCCCACTTTATCTTTTGCACTGACAGTACAGAGACTCTCCTAACCTTCTCCCCCCCCCCCCCCCCACTTTCCCTTTTTTTATTACAATTCCTCAGAAAACTATGTATGATTAATAAATAACGATTGTATAATTGGAATTGAGTGTTTAGAACCAAAGAATGACTGAAAATAATTAACCTACATCTGCGCGGGCGGAACCATAGGCATCAGTTATATCACTACATAGTATAAAACAAAGTCGCGTTCTCTGTCCCTATGTCCCTTAGGTCCTGTAGGTCCTATATATCCAGCAAAAAATAGCTAGGTGATGGTTAGACCACAACCGCAAGATTACATATGCATCGATACCTTCGCCATGACGTCATTGAGTAATAGGTAGGTATCAAAATGATAAAATAAGTGATTGAATTACAAATTGTACGAGACAACATGCGCTGTAGATGATATTAGGGTTCCCTAAATAATAATCTATAACTCCATTTATTTAGGTACTTAAAGAAAGGTAGATAACAATGCGTGGCAACTTTTTTTAAAAACACATGTTAAACAAATAATCTAAGCTAGTTAGATGGCTAACTAGTGGTTCGACACCGATATTTAGCCTTTATAATATGTTCCTAAGCAGACAAATATTTTTATATTGAGTTTTTGAACAAAACTTATTAAAAAGACACACCAAGATTGTTTTTTTACCAATTCGCGGTATCCACTCAATATAATGTTGACAGATAGCCTAGGTCACCTACCACTAATATTAGCGAGAGTGAGGTAACCCTATCCCTCACTACCCGACTAGCCCAAGGCAATCAAAGGCTTTCTAGAGTACTGAAATATATTTTTTATCTATGGCACGTCAATTTGACTTCACCTTGCACGATGTTAAGCTGAAGGTAAAGTCTCATGAAAGTGGCTCAGCTTGACGGCCTCATCTGATACTTTTTCACGCCCCGCTTAAAGGACCCGGGACTGTAGGAAGAAGGAAACACGTGCGCCGGTAAGAAATTCCAAGACTTAATGGTGCGGCAGAGGAAAGACTCGCCAAACCGCTTGGTTCTTGATGGATCTTGCCCCGGATAGGGAGGAACGCTTCCACCGTGGCTTGCTCCTGCTAGAGTGATAAGCGGCACCATACTTCACGTCCAGGCTCATGAAGGATGGAGGTCATTCTGCGTCCTCTGACTGCCAAGACGTCTCCGCTGTTCACGAGCTGTGCGGGTCCGGAGTCTTCTCCGTATCCACTTAACCACCTCCTTTTCGAGCATTACTTGTTCGCAGAAGGAGGCGATGGCAACCCACACTTTCAGGAATCTCACCATATAAGGTGAGTTTTATTTTAGTCTCATAAATATAATCATAACGCTTTGTCTACTATATAAAAATAAGTCGGGTTTTCCTTCCTGACGCTATACCTAACTCCAGAACGCACGAACCTATTTCCAAGGTTTTGCATTCGACGGAAAGGTCTCGGGCTCCGTGTGGTTTATAGCAAAGAAAATTCAGGAAAAATTTCAACAGAAAAGCGGGAAAGTCATTTTTCACATCTGGTGGCGAAACGGAGTTCGACGGGTTTGCTAGTTAGTTATAAATAAACAGAAGGCGATGACAGACAAAAAAATAAGTACCATAAACAAATGAGGAAGAATTTAAAGTAATTATATAGATATATCAAAACATATTAACATTTAAATAATAATAATAATAGATACTGTTTGTTTCTATTTATTCTCACGCGGTAGGAACGTCTGTCAGGCAAACTAAAGATAATTTTACCATAAAATTATGACAATGATTAGGGTCTTATTTCACCTATAAAAAGTTGATTAACAGACTTTTTAGTGCTCCAATTTCCCGTGACGATTGCTATTAACCCGACGAATGAACGTGCTCTTGGAGGCAGACCAGTGTTGATAGCCATATTCATGCTTACAAATATTTGCACTGAATGGGGATTGAACCCGCGCCTACCCTTAGCTGTCGCATTCACTACTGTCACGCCACAGAGGCTGTCAAAGATTAAATACAGATAAAATGATTAAGTATTAGAATTTTTTTTCAAATTTTTATGCACTAGCTGACCTTTTTAAAAACCGAAATTACTAATATTCCCTCCAGTCCCCTCCAGCTAAGCTCAATAGCTTGGGCTGCTCCCAGTAGTACTGCCATGTAGTCCTACCAGTAGTACTACTGGGAATATTCATCCTATTAGACTTACCAATAGTAAGACTTGCATGTATTGTGTTAGGAGTGGGTTCACGTCCGTAAAGTAATGGCCAGGATTCGAACCCGGGACATCTCGAGTGTAAGGTCGATTAACCACTAAGCCACCGACCGACGCTTCATTTTATTTCTATTCACCCCATTTTAGGGTAATTTAATTTAACCCAATGTGTACAAAATGCTACTGGTATTATTTTTATCAGTGGGAGATAGCAATATCTTTCCCGGCCCGGCCTAGAACCCGCTATTTATGAGGATGACGACCATGAATGTGGTTTTTGATCTCGGCAGTTAATAAATAATTAAACTACATAGCATTACTCGTGTATTTATCACCAATAATTTCTCTGTAACATATAATTTTAATCAATAATGAAATAATCTATACCTATAAATAAAATAAAACTGAACCTAGGTTATGCTAAATTAACTAACTGAATACGTTTTTAACTTTAATTCTGTATATTTTAAAATTGTTTGATATGGGTTGATTTTTATAACAGAAAATATGGTCAAAATTACGTGCCCCTCTGCCTAACTCTTCGGGATACATTGTATACATTGCGTGAATAATATTGCCTGATATGAGATAGTAGATATCATATCCTTCGCACCCCGACCGACCCAGGGTCATCTCTAAGGGGGTGAGGTCCCCAGATATGGGCCGCGGCTGCTTTTGCTAGGTGGCGTCATCTGTCACCCCACAGGCCCGCAATCATGGAAGACTGAGGTCATCCTGCGACATCCGACGTCTGAGTCTCCTCCTGTCCCGGTCCGCAGTCTCCTTCTCGAGTATAAACTCAAGGGTTAGCTGTTATGGGAAGGGTATACGGGATATTTTTCACTCTTTGGAAGCAAATTCATGCATACATAAGAAGGTAATTAATACCGAGACGTTTTATTGACTAGAAATCAAATATTTCATACGTTTTAAGTGGATTTTCCACAAAATCAGACGCTTAGATATCTACTTGATCGTGAACTTTATGGATCCTTGAACTTGTAAAACAAATATTATCTGTGCTAACTCAGATAAAAAATATAAAGTGTTCGAGAGGTCTGGACGACAGATGATACCGAGAATTTCGTAACAGAAACCTATCACGGAAATCGAACGCAGAACTTTTTTTTATACCACTTAGGTGGCAGACAAGCACGCGGCCCACCTGATGGAAAGTGGTTACCGTGGCCTATGGACTTTTGCAACACCAGGGGCATCACATCCGTGCTGCCGACCATATATAGTGAAGCGGGAAGGGGAAAGGGAAAAGGTTAAGAGAGTCTCTGTGCACACACATAACCTCTCCAGTGAGCTCTGGCTACCCTACTCATCGCCGGAAACGCAACATTATTAGACGAGGTATTCTGTAATACTTAATTTAAGCTACCTTTAAGTTTCATTAGGGTAAATAAATTTAATGCCAGATCTAAATCCTCGCGAATGATGTCGCGGTAAGAGCTATAACGAGGTTTCTGGGTTTTCCCGCTGACAACACAACACCCCTTCAGTTCTGACTGACAACACAAAACCTTTATCCTGCTTGACGTTTCTGTTTCAATAAAACATTCAATCAATTCATTCAATTCATTCATTCATTCATTCACTACGTATTTTTTCATATGGGACTGTCCACCACTGTGGTTTTATTATACTCCATTCTATGTAATGATCTGAGTCTGTTGAGGTTCGAGGGATATATCACCTATTCCCTACTACCTTATCTCCGGTAACGGAAGACCCGAACACGGTGTGTGTAGTCATTTCGGATCCGTGGTAATTTTGCGCACGCTAAAAAAATCTACGTAATGTATGTGATATATTATGATACCTACACCAAAATATTATTATTCCCATCATGATATCTAGTGCGGTGACCGGTGCGTGTGATGACCGCTTATGAATGAAAATGTACTTATATAATGTGTGATGATGGAATCGTTGACGGTCTGATTCAACTTAATGATGAACATAACCATCATCGAACAGCAACATGATGAAAAATGTAGGTAAATGCAAGTAGGTAAATGATTCCAGTTTCAGAGATTTGTACGTTAAAATGTATAGACACAATGTATTATTATCTATACATATTATCTAAAGATGTTGCACGCTATAATGAGGCCATTTTAGCACGACTAGTTTTGCTCGTTTTCTCTTTTTGATGTGTGAAGTTTAGTTTCTACTGTGCCAGTCCCGTCATATTTTTCTTAAGTTATTCGTCTAAAAGTTCGTTGTCCAATATTAAGTGCTCCAAAAAAGAGAAAACCAACAAGATCAGTAGTGTCAAAACGGCCATCATAGCGTACCGCAACTGTACTATATCAGTCTCTACTATGCTTTGTGAATTTTCATGGATCTTTTGTTTTTCTAAAATAAAATATCCTAAGTTACGCGTTATAACATCAGGGGCCTGTACATTGTTTAAAAGATAAAATTGTTTCGTAAATGGTACTGGTAAAGCCCCAGTTATTTATCTGCCAATAAATTTATCTAAATCGGTCCAGCCATTTCAGAGATTAACTAAATCAAAAAGACAGAAAAAGGGACATACAAAATGTAAAAAAAAAATTATAGGTACTTCACTTGTATTTAATAATAAAGCAATCAAACTAACAATAATTTGGTATTTACGTGGGTAAGTACCTACCTACCTACTTTAGAACATAACATCACAGATAATAAAATATAATATAATTCTATAACATTGAACGGCATGTTGACATTCAAATTATTATAATAATACCTAATCCTCTTAATGGTTCTAATCGGTATTATTTAATAGAATTCCGTAGGGTTTTCATAGTTGAATATAATTATTTCAATATGTAAAATATGCAGATGTAATTATACCTTTATTCCATTTGTTTATGTATTTATATAAAGGTAAACAATGTTGTGGCAACTTTTATAAAAACACATGTTAAACAAATAAACTAGACTAACTAACTGACTAACTAGTGGTTCGATACAGATTTTTAGTCTTTAAAATGCGTTTCTAGTAGTTTAACGGAGGTAGGACACGACGGTATCTCCCGTCCGAAATGAACTGTCCAACTGGGGAAGTACCTCCGCCCTACAGAAGACCGCGGTCATAATAACCATCGTGTTGTATCCCGCCGGTAAGTAGGGTAGCCAGAGCTCACTATACCCCTCCTTCCCCTCCCCTTCCTAGCCTCCCCACCCCTTCCCAGCTCTCCCCCTTTCCCTTCAGGGTGGGCAGCACGTGTGTGACACCCTTAGTGTTGCACACGTTCATAGGCCACGGTGGCCGCTTTCCATCAGGTGGGCCGTGTGCTTGTCTGCCACCTACTTAGTATAAAAAAAAAGTAAAGTATTTTTATTTGGGTTTTTAATCAAAACATACGTTCTCACTAGTTCCAGTGGAAGTAGTCCCGGTGGAACTAGTGAAACCTTTTGTTCTCATTAGTTCCGTTTAATTTTTACTGGAACTACTGAAACTGTTTCTTCTCACTAGTTACACACCAATATTCTTTACGTACCAAATTAAATAGAGTTTTCTATGTAACAATTAAGTACGTAAGCCTCCGTAGCGTGGCGGTAGTGCACGGCGGTATGGGTTCGATCCCCGCTCAGTGCATGAGTGTCGTGCCTCGGAGAGCACGTTAAGTCGTCGGTCCCTGTTGCCATACAAACATCTAAGGCAGTCGTTACAGGTAGTTGGAGCCCTCAATAGTCCAACCAGTCTAATTTGGAACTTCGATATCGCCATTGGTCATTGGACCATTGGTTGTGGAGGTCAGATGGCAGTCGCTTCACGGAAAATATCGAAGTTCAGCCGCATCACAGTTAGACTGGAAAGCCGACCCCAACTGAGAAAAGCTAAGACAATGACGAATAAACACATTATAAACAATAATTATTGTTGGTATATATAGGAATTACCTACGCTTACGAGTTTCTTGTTTAGACGCTTAAAGTAAAGCGTTATACATATTCTACGAAACCATTTCAAGGACGTGTTGTGACTTTAAAACAATGATGTCAGACCCTCGATCCATGGTCCACCATTGCAAGGTCATGATGGAGTGACTCATGAAAAAATATAATGTGTGTAAAGCTGAGTGTCATCATTGTAACACTTTACGTGTTTGTAATGGTGAGCCACTTTCCTAAGACTTTGCGTTCAGCTTACCATCAGGTGAGGTGAAGTCAAATTGACGTGCCATAAATAAAAATAAATAAAACACTCACGTAACTGTGTTATTATGTTGTTATAAGGAATACGAGTAGGTAGATTGGTCGTCCATTAGACTTTAGGATGTAGATTTTGGTTATGACCAAGTCATCGTAAGGTCTACGTGTACCTATTATTTTTAACATCCTACCTAACATAGACTCACGCCTATATCCCCAAAAGGGTAGGCAGAGGTGCTAGTACCCACATTTCGCCAGTTTAGGTTTAGTGCCCAATGTAATAGGTGGCGAGCCTATTGCCATTAACCGGGCACTTATAAGCGTGCGATAAATATATACTACATAACTTCGAAAAGCATCGAAAAGTCATTGGTGTGTGCCATGGTAAAACCTGGGATCGAACTCGAGACCTCGTCTCAGCAGTCCATTACCCATACCAGTAGTCTACCGCGGCTTGTATAATTTTATGTAAGTATAATTAGATAGATAGGGCTAGTATTACTTTTATGTATAACTAGCTGACCCGCGCAACTTCGTCTGCGTCACCCCGTTTTTGCAACATTTTTCATTCCTGCTCCGCACCTGTTTGTTGTAGCATGATGCTTTATACATATAAACCTTCCTCTTTAACCATTCTATCTATTAAAACAAACCGCATCAAAATCCGTTGCATAGTTCTGAAGATTTAAGCATACAAAGGGACAAGAAAAATAGGGACAGAGAACGCGACTTTATTTTATACTATGTAGTGATAGTGATAATTAAATTATTTAAGGATTTAGATGGTAACTAAAGACAAATAAAGAATATTATCCCATTTAGTAACACAGTAAGTATCTTAGGTAGAAATATTATTTGAAAAAAAAATATAGAATTAAAAAAAAAACACACTTCGTAAAACAATCTAATCACGAAACTGTCTACTAAGTATGCAAGTATGTTGCACTAATTAATAGATTAAATGTTTTAATTACCATTATTTGTATAAATTACATATATATTTATGTAAACACCTGTTTAAATCTCATATTATGTACGCATTACTCGAGTAAAAGCATTTAATTAGCTTAAATAAATAACCATAAACAACTAGACTTAGGTATGCCTAGAGTTCTACGATTGTACTGTTCGTCATTTCCCGTTCGGGTCCATGACAATACGATATTTATTTTTTATTAGGTATATTCCTAATTTCCACCAAGCTGATCCACGAATATTTGTCTATAGTAGAATTCACACAAAATAAATAATTAAATATTGTGAAAATTAGGACAGATAGGCACCGTCCGTATGCTGAAGACATCTAAGCAGGGCTTTGTTCTAATTAAGAAGGGACAAGGTTAGACGACAAAATCAAAAAGTTTCGGCGCTATTATAAATTTTCGGTGAACAAAATTTTCTATTTAATCTGCTCAACACACTTCAAGAAGTTTTTACTTCAAAATTAGGGATTAGCAGCGCATCATTTTCCTTTTCATGAAGATTTTAGACCCTTTTCTCATCATGTGAAAAATCCTCGCCGGAGCCGGTTATGTCGGAATCGAACCAAATAAAAACTATACTTACGCTATCTTTGGGTCTCTAGTGGCGAACTTAAAGGCTCCGAAACTACTGGACCGATTTCAATATTTCTTTCACCTATATAAAGCTACAATATCAAGGAGTAACATAGGCTATATATCATCACGATACCATCCACGGGAGCGGAGCAATAATCATAAATCTCAATAGATCCGGTAAATTACAATACATTCGCGCTAATATCGTTAACTTTTTCCGTTGTCATGACAGCAAGGAGAAGTGGTATAGAGAGGCAAGTAGAGAATCGAGTAGAGTCGTACAACGCGATAATCAACAAATCAACAGCTAGTATTTTATAATCTTATTCATTGCCCGTATTCTCAGTAATAAGTTACCATTATTTACTTAACTTAAAATAGTTATACATACTTTAATTTCCTTAAACACTCAGCAGAATATGTGTAGGAAGTGTTAATATTAAGTTTGACCTACCTCGCCGCACTACCTTGACTCGTGTTATGTCTCTTGAGGTGAATTGAATCTACAGACTTTTTATTGACTCAATTTAGATATTCGTAACGACCTCTGCTAACGACCTTTGTGGCGTAAGTCGGAGGTCTCCGGTTCGATTCCCGCTCAGCGTAAATATTTACATAGGTCTTTTTTTTATACCACTTAGGTGGCAGACAAGCACACGGCCCACCTGATGGGAAGCGGTCACCGTGGCCTATGGACATTTGCAACACCAGGGGCGTCACACACGTGCTGCCTACCCTGTAGAAACCTTCTGTCTCGTATGGATATTTCTATACATAGTTATCTCCTGTTTCTACTCTGCCACTTACTTAAGTGATGCCATTATCAAATTACCTACTTGTCCGTTCAGATGACTAACTCAGTCACTCCCTTCTTCGCCATATCTTCTTTCAGACTATTCTTGTGCCAATCTCTGCTCCTAAAGCCCTCTAGACACACCTTACATGCCATCTAATCTACTAAGTATATAAAAATAAGTCGGGTTTTCCTTCCTGACGCTATAACACAAGAACGCAAGAACCGATTTCCATGGTTTTCGTTGGAAAGGTCTCGGGCTCCGTGAGGTTTATAGCAAAGAATATTCGGGAAAATTTTCAACAGAAAAGCGGGAAAATCATTTTTCACATCTGGTAGCGAAACGGAGTTCGCCGGGTTTGCTAGTGATATATAAAAAAAGAATTCTTATTTGATTGAAATGCAGTTCATTGCGAAAGATGGCGGTTTGTGTTGAATGTTGAGCCACGCATAAATAACTAGACGTAAGTGCTGATCTGTTTGTACAAAGTATGCATGCTAAATACTTCGGTATTTCCTTTATGTACCACTTAGGTGGCAAATAAGCACGTGACCCACCTGATAGGGAGCGGCTACCGTCGCCTACGGACGTGTACGTGTTACACCTGTGCCGAATTCTGTTGCAAATGAAACGTGAAGACTCAGGTGGAAAACATAAGATTGTGAGGACTATTTTAATGATCCTCAAGGCAGTGAGGGGTGACGGGTGGCCGCCTGTCCCCTAGCAGAATCAGGCCGCAGTAGCACATTCGGGGGTTAGACTGGGACACCGTGGTCCCTACACTTGAAGGCGGTTATCTCGAAAGAGATGGATGAGGTCTGCGATACGATACGATTGAGAAGTATCGGGTTCGACTACGGACCATTGCATTACTTTCCGATGCAAATACAATAGGCTCGCCACCTATTACATTGGGACCTAAAATATAAACTGGCGAAATGTGGGTGCTAGCACCTCTGCCTACTCCTTCGGGGATATAGGCGTGATATTATAAAAAAAAATACAAATATGTAAATAGGTACATTTTTAGCCGGTGAATGCAGCACCTACTTGAAAATATATTAGATAGAATAGAATGAAATAAAAGAATATACAGTACATAACTTAGTATTTATTGCTATAAATTCAATCTCATTTTATTTTTCTCAAATTTATTATGAATAGCATACTTAACACGAAAACAATATGTAAATTGATTACATAGCATATGTGTCAATAATATTGCACTTATTATCAAGCATTTAAAAACAAACAATATTGAAACCTAAGACTATATATAAACTCTATAGACACAGCAATATACCTACAACAATGCCACATGAATAATAGCTATTACTTCTTCTTTTCTTAAAATGGCTTCTGCAGCAGAATAGCAATTTTGCCAGTCTCTAGTAAATGTAAACGTCATATAAATAAATTTTGCTGCAGTCATTGACATAACTTATTTAATTGTTTGACATTTTTAATACTACTATTTCGTTGACATTGCATGAATCGATACTTTGTGATAAAATTAAAATATTTGTACATCACACAATGTGGTAGAATATAGCGGACATTCTAACATTATTATTATAAGATCTGTAACTAACCTATGTTCCACAAATAAATGATTAGGTATGATTATGATTATGATTATGATTATAAAATTAATGGCGAGACGCCAATGTCAAGTTTCAAGTTTTAAAAAAATCTACCAGAGCCACGTTAGCCACCTTGTGTCCGCCCCCCACGAGATCAGGTAGGAATAATGGCTACTAACCTCTGGTTCAAGTTTGAAATATATATTAATACTTCAACTTCTTTTTTAAATGACTTCTGCAGCAAAAACCTTCTTTACATACCTACATTTTTTTTTTCATTTTTATTGCTTTGGTTAACTGGTAGAGAATGCTTGTAGCATTATGTCCACCTAGGTACTTGTGTATAAAGTGTAATAAAAAAAAATCACCGTAATTTCGCCAATGTCAAGCGAATATGGTAGATATAATATAAAATTATTAATGGTGAGACGCCAAAGTCGACTTTTTCGAGAAAATCTACCAGTCACATTAGACATGGCCACTTTTTGTTTCAGAGTGCCATCCCCCAGAGATTAGGTAGTCAATCAGGATGCATATAGAATACTGGACTAAGTATACAGATGAATTTTTAAGTATACCTGGGAGGCGATCCTGGAAACTATGAGGAATTGCAAACTGCATCATTTAATTATTGATGAATAATATTCCTGGCCAGGAATCGTAATTAATGATTTTATGAGAAACACACCCTGTATTATTACACGATTTTATAGCGTTACAAACGTCCACAGACCACGGTAATCACTTTACATCAGGTGGGCCGAGTGCTTGTCTGCCGTCTAAATGGTTTATAAAAAGGACATTTTATTTTAAGTTGACTAGGTAGTCAGAGCTCACTGGAGAAGTTTTGTGTAGTCAGCGGGAAAACCGAGAAACCTGGCTTGTTCTTCTGCACTGACAGCACAGTAGCTCTTAACCTTCATCCTTCCTCCCTTTCCTTTATATGGGCATGAATGTGACGACCCTGGTATTGCAATCATCCATAGGCCATAGTAACCACTTTCAATCAAGTGGGATATGTGTTTATCTGACAGTTGAGTGATATAAAAAAAAGAAGGGATTCTGGACACTCCGAGGTCTTAGTATGTTTTGCTATTACTCTTAGTCTCCAATTTGGTCTTATCCTGGAAACCGAACAATGTCATCTTCAAAATAGATCTAACAGTTTAGAACAATATTGACATAAACTTACTCACAGAGCAATTCTCTAGCCATGTTAGCATTAGTAGTGTTTAGACAGTATAGATAGTCAAAGATTGCAATATGTTATATAATTAAAATAATACTACTATGGTTCTTAGAACCTCATTTTTAATAGTAATCAAACCTTTTCACTACCTCTTTACATAGTTAGTAATATGCATAGTAAATTCATATTGGTTTTTTTTCTGGTACCAAGCAATTCAACAGGCTATCTGACGAGGCACATGTGCCTTATAGGTGGTTTCACTGGTACCTCCATGAGATATATGTGCTATGAGGATGTGTACAAAGGAGATAGCAACTTGCTTTGAGACAGCGAACCTATTAAACTTGTTCAGCAGTTAATCCTTAGCAGCCAACGCTACAATTGTAAAGAGCACTTCATTTGGATTCCGAGCCATAACCTTCTTGCACACTTCAACGGAATCTTCCAATAAAGAATCAGGTGTAGTGGGCCCATGGTTAATAGGAAATGATTTAGAACCATCCAACTCGTACAAAGCACCATCTTTATGAACATAGGCAATGAAATGGTGATCAACGTGTTCGTCAGCTTCTGGGGCGTTCGTTTGACCTTCTAAAGATAGTTCTTTATGAGCATTTATAATGCCCTCGGACTCCCCAAATGCTTTTCCCTTACCAGCAGAGTCTAGACCTTTGGCTTTGGCTAAGAATGTCTTCAAGGGTCCATCAGATAACTCAAACTTATCCGTGTTGTTGGCTAAACCATGCACAAGAGCAATGGTGCCACATGCATTACCAACAGACTGCTTCATAAAGAATAAATTATCTGAAATTACTTGTCCTTTAGACAAAATGGCGGCTTCTTCCGCCTCCTTATGACCTTTATATGTGTTAGATTCAGGGAATAGTAGAATAACAGCTAGGACCGGTCGTGGGACCCACATAAGCATATCTGGATCTACGCCCATAACATCAACGATTTCCCATTCGCTAGGTACTCCTAACTTCTGGAGAAATTTGTTCATTACATCTGGATTTGACTCCAACGGGATTAGTTTCTGGCCTTCCGTAGTCATTTTCACCGGTATCTGAAATACGTAAACATTGATAGGTTAAAACAAATATGGTTGAAATATGGCATAAAATTTATCATAGTGCTTACAAATTATAGTTTTATGAAGAAGTATGGGTTGCACAAGCTAATAAACTTACTCAATTATTATAGAATATTTAAAATTTATAGTAATTAGATGTTGCTACAAATTGTAAACAATGACCATCCGTTTATCTGTCGTTGGCATGGTATGTCAAATATGTCAAAATACTACTTTTTTTTAAGGGATTTAATGACATGGTAACTAGGACTTTATTTCAAGACTTATTTTATTTTTGTTACCCTTAATTCACTTATCTAGCTGGAATGATTGTTGATGATGTTGATGATGGTCCCCGTCTGGACATTCACTTTTCCCAATCTTGAATTGATTTAAATAGACAATTGACAAATTTTATGCTTCAATATTTAATTAAAAAACGAAAGCGTTTTTTTTTGTTAATGACTTACGGGAAAGTCATCATCATCGTAACGTTGGTCCTCGTTGGTTGGACATCTACCCAAGGAACCGATGGCCGCTGAATCAAGAGTCCTTGAGTGGAAGGTAGGACGCCCCCTAGTCAGGTGCGCCGATGATTAAAAATAGGCGACTGGGGCGGACTGGATGTGGAGGACGGAGGATAGGGAGCAGTGGCGCACATTTGGAGAGGCCTATGTCCAGCAGTGGACCGTACTATGTCAATTCATTAATATAATAAGTATAGATTTGAAACTATCATTCTAAACCCACTCTTAAATTGGGTTGCTAAAAAGTTACTCTAGTTTCAAGTAGCGTTGTCGTGATTTGAAATTAAAGTTTTGCACATAAAGTTATTATTACTAGCGTAAATAGAGATATAATCTCCTAATTACCGTAATACCAAATTCAAAATGTCAGTGCAATATCTATTTCTGTCAAAGTTGATAATGGTATATAAATACCATTTCAAGGTTTATATACACTGTCACTTTCTCACGCCTAGGTTTTGTATTAATGTTCGCCAACAAACCAAAAAGTCAAGTCAAGTCAGATACGTATGTCACTCGCACACTTTTTTCCTCTAAGAATACCTTTATTGTTTCGCAAATCATTAAAATGGCGACTCGTCCACTAGGAAACCGAAGTTGGAAACGAAATGCGAAACTGGAGATGTCCGCAACTACCGCAGTTCTTTCTTTCTTATATCACTTAGGTAGCAGACAAGCACGCTGTCCACCTGATGGAAAGTGGTTACCGTGGCCTATGGATCCCGACCATGTAGAGAGTAAAGAGGGGGGGTTACGATTGGGTCACATATAACACGTGTAAATAAAAGTCGTGTAAAAACAAAGCATTGTTTATTTATAATATCTAACTTCTCCACGTTACCGCGTCTGCAGGGCCACTCGATACAAAAATAAACATCTACAATAAATATAATCGAAACAGCACTTGTGTACATTGCCCGTAAGCATATTCTACTCTTGGATAGTGAAATCCGGGTAATAACGCGATCATATGGTAAATAATAGATCTTTACATACGAAGTTGCCGTAATGTTTCAAGAATTTCTAGGAAACCCAATTTTTAGTAAGTACTAACATTTTAGCACTTTTTTAGTAATGGCAAATTATTTTTTTTTTTGTATTAATGAGACAACACTAAGCAAACAGCAACTTTTATTACATTTTTTTAAAAGTGACAGTTGTAAAAAAGTAATTTGAGGATGCCGTAAGGCGAAACCGGTCAGGTCTATTAAAACATAAAAAATAAAAATATTGTGGAAAAGTACAAGTGAGTTCTCAATATGTGTAAAAAAGTAATACAATCATCAAAATGGATAGCATTTAGGAAGTACTGTTTTTGAAGATCGAATTTAATTTATCAAGCGACCAACAAAAACAAAATTTAATACAGAGTTATAAAATCTTCAAATCAACTTTCAAACAAAATATAAATAATGGAAATGGCTATTAAATTACAGGAATAACGAACTCAAAAACTGTAAGAAAATTTCGGCTGTTTCATATGTAAAGACCTATTACAATAATTTTTCCTTTTGATTTGCTTGACGTTTCGGGTAGGTTGCACTAGCAGTGGTCACAAACTTACAATAGTCTTGTATTTACCATATGATCGCGTTTAATATCTGGGTTTCACTAACCATATATCATGCAACACGAAAGTTTAATTGTATACTCTTATTACCAACATATCCGGGATATATTATAAACATGCATTTAAATAAATAAATAAACTTTAATCAACAAAGTTGTACGGATGTCTACCATAGTAATAAAAAATTTAGACATTAAAGAAGTTATAGATACAAAATATTACAGTTATGTAAATAAGAATACAACAGTCGAGTTTATCCTATAACTGTAAAGTACCGTCAGCAAAAGTGAATAACGATTAAGTGTATAAGTAATGTCACAGATGGCGCCACTTGCACACGAATCTGTTCAAATTAACAAGTAATGACAGTATCATTACACTAATATCAGTGAAAACATTTTCTATTGTAGCTTGTCAACCATTTTTGCCAAATAAAATCTGTTGTGGAATATTATTTTTAAACTATTAAATACATACATACAGGCCAATGTACACAAACAAAGTCATAAATTAACACAAGACAGAATATTCGGTACAGACAACAGAAAAATGGATAATAATTTACGAAATTTCAGTTTTACAACAACATGTTATTAACACTTAATGTGCTGTCTGTACCTTATAATATCAATTCGTGGTAATGTCGGGTGACATCGCAAATTGATATAAACTGTAATAATTTCATCTGATCCATACATTTCACGGTATATTCAAGAATGAAAATAAAATAATAAAATGTCAAAGTAATAAAAAAATATGTTTTGTAGTAACACTTTTAACAATCATTCGTGAGGACGTCTATATACGTTATGATACAATACTGTGGCACGAGCGATGTCAATAGCCGTTGTGACGAATCGGCCGCACATATATTAGACGTAGTAACGAATCAGCCGCACATATTATTTAGACGTAGTGACGTATCGACTATAGGTGTATAGATGTTAGGACGAATCGGCCGCACGTGTATAGACGTTATGACGAATCGGCCATACATATATAAATGTAGTGACGAATCGGTCATACATATATAAACGTAGTGACAAATCGGCCGCACATATTATATAGACGTAGTGACGAATCGGCCATAGGTGTATAGATGTTAGGAGGAATCGGCCACACGTATATAGACGCCCGACACATATCTTGTACAAGTAACCACGACAAACCATGACCGCTGATACATAAAATCTTATTTTAAACCAGCGTTAACTTAATCACTAAAAAAATAAACTTTATGTCTAGCGTGTATGAAATATATTAATTATATAATATAATATAATAATAATAAATTGTACAGTATCAGTATCATTTCAACTTATATAAAACAACGACTCTGTAAATTTTGCAAGCGATAGTAGACATTGTATGGTACTGACTTACTATATTATTTTTGTGCGATATATCCGAGCTATACAAAATATATTTAGTTGTTTACAGTTGAAGTGTTGGCTCGCAAAATTGACGTAATCGTTAAAGAATTAATCTTAAATAATTATAATAAAAAAAACAAACACTCAGTGTCATGATCTAGAGTAGCATAACCCTATAATAAGTTTGTGAACTATGGAATGTCCGGTATACGTGTAGCAGACGGCTTAAACAAATGCTCTCTGGCCCTAGTTCTAAACATTGACCAACTAAGCTTAACATTCAAAGGTGATTGACCATATGAAAAGAGAGTATAGGAAATCACTGATACGGAATAATAGGACCTTACCGAGACCTGTTACAAGTAATATTATTGAAATAATAGGTACTTTATTTTCGTATGAATTGGATTTGGAACTTTTTCGTCGATAATAGTGTTGTAAGACAAGAAATTTATTGAAGAAATGTATTCACTATAGTAAGAGATACGGTTTGCTTCATTTTAACTAGGTATATGATACTAGTATCCTGAGTATCCTTAGGGTCTCTGTCGGTCTGAATCTCACTATGGAAGCAAAGTATTTTTTTAAGAATATTAGCAATCAAAATAACTAATATTCCCTCCAACTAAGCTCAATGGCTTGTGTTAGTAGTGGGTTCATGTCATCGCGTTAGTAGTGTAATGGTCCGGGATTCGAACCCGAGACCTCTTAATCGTAAGCTGCGGACGCTTCAGTATTGAAATAATATTACTTCTAAGAGATGGTGATAAGGCCGCAGATACCTAATACCATTGAAATATTGATAAAAGTTATTTGAAGAAGGAGTAGATTTAAAGATATAGATTTTTTTTTATTAGTCAATCACCTATCCATCTAGCCGAAGCTGCCAACTAATATTACATATAAAACGGACGTACAAACATACTGTAAACTGTACGTACGTACACCCTAAGTAGTAGCACCTAATGGTGAAATAACACCCGCATACTAGCTACAGAACACCCGTTACAAAGTATTTTTGTTACTCACAAAAGTAACAGGTATAATATTTGTTATAGAAATTCGGGACTATTCTATAATACAATATTAGTATTAAATGAATAATTGATCTGTACCTAATATTTGGAGTGTGCATATAATAATATAGACCATAGCAACACGTCAATAATATATCTTTTAAACATATATTTTTGAAGGTATCGACGATACTTGTGATTTTTATACAAATACCAGTAACAGGTATTGTAATAATCACAAGTATATCGAGATATAACTGATTAGTCCCGCGCTACATTGTATTATGAAATTTTTAAATAGAAGGTTGCAGAATATTATTTATTTTGTAATTTTTATACCTAAAACGGTGGTCTTATTCGTGTGACAATGTTTTAAAGCTATTCCTTTATAGACAAAATGATTTCTTACGTCTCAAATATGGCCGGATGCGCGTAAGACCTATATTAACCAAATTATTGTAGTTTGTTTATCTCGGGCACGTCAATTTGCCTTCACTTCGCTTAATGGTGAGCTGTAGGCAGTCTCGCGTTTACTATATTTGCTGTTTATGACTTAATCTAAGCATTTTTTAGACTTAATAATTTGAATCTTGGAATTTTTTAATGGCAGTGACATAGAAATTGAAGTTGATTTGAGCAATCAGTGCAAGGATAACATCCAGCCAAATTTAAAAGGTAAGCTATAAGAACACTTTTAAATATTTTTACTATGGCAACATTTATATCCCTACGAAGCCTGATGCCAATCCGAATTGTATGAAACGCCTTAGCCTAAGCTTAATTTTAAAAAAATTAAAAATGCTGTAATACTTAATAATAATATTTTACATACCAAAATTGCATTTTAATGTGTGGGTAGGTCACCGATATATAATATTTTAGAATACCTTAACGAAAGTGCAGTAGTTACAATTTTTGTACTCCACTTCTTCTCCCAAAAGGCATATTGAGATATTCGAAAATTCCAAATTGACTTACCAGTCAAAGTATTTGTAACGAATATAACAGTCTAATAAATAATACGATATCTGTTGTTACCGTATCACCTTTACTTAGTATTGCATTGTCAACCTAATAACTCAAGGGTTAAAGTTCAAAATCGTCTGAATGGTTGTCAAAAATTGCCAACTACCCACAACCTCCCCGCGCTATCATAGAGTGCTACACGTGACAACATCGAATATTAAATATAATTAACATTTTAATATAATTAAATAACTTACTGATTACTATTCGCATCGTATCGCTTACAACTACCTAACTACGTCACTACTGCCGTTAAAAAGCCGCATATCTCCGTCTCTTTCCAACTCGGCGTAAGTTGTCGGATCTCTCGCTCTCTCCGTGCAGTCGTGACGTAGTTCGCGTGACCAAACCTCAGCCGTGTTGAGACGTTAAGGTTGCGTGCTCTGTTGTTGGATTTCGATCTTTTCCACTGTCATATCTGGGTTCATTGCTGTCGCCTCCTGGGAATACAAAAGAGAAACGTTGATTTAAAGATTTTACTTGTCTACTTAAGAGAACTAATAAATAAGGGGTCAGAAGGCCGTCGCTCCCGTATTAGTTCAACATGCAAACCAGCACTCAAAATTCAAAATCGGAATTTACAAAACGTCAATATCACTACATAGTATAAAACAAAGTCGCGTTTTCTGTCCCTATTTTTCATGTCCTTATGTCCCTTTGTATACTTAAATCTTTTAAACTACGCCACGGATTTTGATACGTTTTTTTTAATAGATAAAATGGTTAAAGAGGAAGGTTTATATGTACCTATATAACATCTTGCTACGACCAACAGGTGCAATGTTGCAAAAACGGGGTGACGCAGACAAAGTTGCGCGGGTCAGCTAGTCAATTATATATTAAAAGTGGCCCTGGCCAGCGAAGACTCCAGCAAAAAACTCTTTTAATCGTGAACTTTTTTGGTCTATTTACTATGCACTATGCTATGCAATGCTCATGTGCCACAAGTTATTACGTCCATAATCAACGCCATGTCTTAATGGCACGCTCCAGTCCGCTGTTTATGTCACAAATCTGGACGCACCTTTTGGGTCTTAGTTGCCGAAAGTATACCGTCAAACGGGGTGAATAGTGATCCGGAGGTGAAAAGGGATAAAATGGTCAGCTAAATTCTATTGTTATTTTCTTTCAAGCGAAACTTTGGACTAGTTCATTGTAATAACAGAACCATCAAATATCTGATAACAGGTTTATTTGAAATCTAGTGAAAGAAATTATTTAAAATATTCCATTGACCATTTTATCCCTATTCACCCCGGTTTACTGTAGCTGCTGAAAAGTCGACCCTAAGTGAGTTAAAGCTCAGAGGAGGGTGATGATGCATACGGTCTTACTATACAAGGTGATTTTATAGTGGTTTTGGAAAAAGAATATTTGGTTTCACACACAGTTTCGGTAGCAAAATCGACTGGAAGTTTTTATTTTGAAGAAAAAAAAATTCACTTTATGCATGGCAATAATGTGCAGGTGAACAGAAAAATGTATGGGACGTGTAAAAAAAAAATTTTTTTTTCGCCAAATTAGGACTTCCTTACGATTTTACTATCGAAATTGTGCCCAAAATCTTTTTTTCCAAAACCACTATAAAATCAACCGGTATACATAGGTATAGTGTACCAAATATTACCTGTATGGCCTCCGCGAGTGCCCGGTCGTGGTCGATAGGGTCTCCATCGGACTGGATGGTGATTTTCTGTTCCACGCGCGTCTCGATCACACCGTTACGTTCCGTTTTGTACTAGAATGTTTAAAAATTTAATTTTTAAACTTTCGCATGATACTTATTTACCATACATTATATTAAGTATTAAGTAGTGGTAGTAGTGTATTAAGTAATTAAATGACTGCTGTTAAACTTGTCATTGATACAGAATATTCAAAGGGGAAGCCTTCTGTAATAAATTACGTATGCTAATAGAGTATACGTAATTTAGTTTTTCAGGAAAAGGGTGGGGCAGAGGGTGGGAGAGGAGAGGGGGGGGGGAGAGTAGAGGGGGGAAAGAGAGAAATATAGAGCCTTTCTGAACTGCTGCCCAATACTGAATTGTATAGTAATTTCATTCAAAAGTGGTTATAATTTCTTAAACTATGTATTTAGTATGAATCATAATTTAAACAGCTCAATTGGCGGCAATTGTTTGTTATACTATGTTGTAACGAATGATTTTAGATTGACATTGTCATTTACATATTCACTGTTTATTTATTTATTCGGAGGACCAACAGCCATAACAAAGGTATAGTGACTAAAATTAGTTACATACAGCCAATTACAGGTTCTCACTGATACAATTCAGAGTTTGGTAATAATGTGGACTTAACAACTGTTAAATCGATCGGGTTATTTGCCATATTTGTTGACAGTGAATATGTTGTAATGAGTTATTTCGGTGGTGCGACGCTTACCGTGATGGTCTCGACGGTGCGCGTCTTGGAGCTGATGGTCTGCGAGGAGACCACCTCGCCGTCGGGGCCTGTCTCCAACGTCTCGTGCGTCTCCTCCGTCTCGCTGGGCGGCTCGACTGCTGGCCCTGCACTCGTCTGCAATACACCATCGTAACCTTATATTTATATACGTACCCCAATATATCACTGATGAGGTAGGTTGAAATTCCCCACGGAAACCACATACACCGACTAAAATACACGCCGTTTTTGGGTCTTCAGTTGCCGGAGGTAAGATAGTAGCCAACATAACATATCCCTCGCAACAGAGCATCTCTTTCAAAATGACCCCCGTCGGGTATCGCTACCGCGACCTGCTTAGAGTGACAGACGGCTCCACCAGTCACTCCCAGGCTCGCGCTTATGGTGGACGAAGGTCATTCTGCGACCTCCGACGTCCGAATCATCGCCGCTCATCGCGGGCTGTGCGGGTCCGGATCTCGCCGAGCTCCCAGAAGGAGGCAGGCAGCCCAAGCGTTCGCGCATCATACCATCACCCCCGCAATGTGACGGCCCTGATGTTGCAAACGTCCGTAAGTACTTTCCATCAGTGGGCCGCGTGTTTGTCTGCCACCTAAGTGGTATAAAAAAACCTTAGGCATAGTGACTCACCCTGGTGGTGGTCCCGTGGACCATGGTGCCGAAGGGCGCGTTCCCCATGACTGTGGACGTCGTGGTAGTGCGGTACGAGCCCGGCTCCTACACACACATAGCGTTATAGTCACATCTTAAAACTGCACAGTTATAACTTATATTTGTACAGATGGCCACAAAGATACCTGCTAGCATCTCCAGCTATATTTGATAATAATAAAAAAGATATTGTTTCTTGCAAAGCTTCAGAAATAGTATTTTCCCTCAAGGTAGACATTGCACACACAAAATAATTATTAATATTAAATGCACGTCCATGAAGGTCATATATTATCTGTCTCAATACGCATATTTTACTCTATGACTGACCTCTAGGCGCCATATGCTGTCAAAAGTATAATAGCTATTTATTTGTGTGATTTGGAGTATGTCAGGCAAGATAATATACGCATTGAAAGTTACAAGTGAAAAACAAATAATAATAAATAATAAATAATAAATAAAAAATAGTTTATTGCCAATAATATTGTTGGAGACTGTGGTGGCCACCCCTGGTATATGCAGGGGGTACCCACCGATGGGTTGTGGGTTCGGACTTACCCCGTTTTGTCACCCTGGGGTTACTATGAGTAATTTCACTACATATAAATCTGAATATATATTTATTTGGCTGTGTGTACATTTGCTATGATGTATTTAAGTACCTTAATTTATAAGCAATAAATTAAATAGTTATACATATGTAGGTATATTAAATACCAGTATTCACTTTGAAAATATTGGTTCGTTAATTTTTTTTTTTCATTATAAATATTAAGTTAATAATAGGTACATTACACAACAAACTGGTACCTGTACTTACTTTAAATAGATAATTAATATAGGTACATATAAAAATAAAATCTGTACATCTAAAATGCTCATATCACAGACGTTCACAAACAAATCACAAATACATTTAATGCAGCATGCAACATTGATGCAATTCGTCACACACACATGCTTAGAGTAAACTTGTATTCAAGAAATAGTATTTAAATAATTTTACAATCAACAATTGAAACGCATTATCTTTTGAAGTCAGATAGAAAAGGATGGTATGATAATTTAGCTATCCATAATCGACTGTACACACATAATGTGATATTCAAATTAAAGTTATCTACCGGTACTATTGCACACTAAATAAACAATATAATTGCTACTCGGTTTCTATATACTTTTTGCGCATAAACTAACTATCAAGAAAAATCAAATGAAGAATTTTAAATAAGAAAAAGCTAACCTCAAGACTGTTTCGTTGCTCTGCCGAATAAAACACTTTCTCTCAACCTCTCTCACTAACCACATAGTTCTGAAGCGTCCCTGTTGACGACACAAGCGCCCCAAGCGTCTCCGTCCCTCTACTCACCGTCACATAGTAATGTCCCTCTCCAGCGCCCTCCTCGAAGTCGATCGGAGTACCAGAGTCGCCGCTACTGAGGGAACTCTCCGAGCCGCGTCTGGTTAGCTGTTCACCCACACACATGGATGGAAGTTGGAGCCAATGGACAATGTTTGATGGGGATTACCACACAGATGATGTTTGCCCAATATTGGCGAAATTATTGGTGATTAGATTGGTTGGATTATCACACATGTGTTGGGATTTGGTTGGGTTATTATAAAGGTTGGTGTGACAAATGTTTGTGTTAGGGATATTAATGACATGCCAGGCATGGTGTTACCGTTCACGTCCGTCGGTAGGAGGGAGGGGAGGAAAGAAAAAAAAAGTAATTAGAACAAAGTAGTACATGCAATCAAAAATAGAATGACAGCTTTTTTATTGTATTGTTAGACTCCTTATAACACCTCATTCTATTGTAGTATATTTTGGAATGCATATGGATAAGGGTTGCCACTCACTTAGTAAGACACGACGCTTACAATAGCTTGGGATAGAGCTTTTGTCAATCCAATATTAAACTTTAGTGCCCTTTTGATGATATTAGGGCAGCTCCTCATTACGTGAGAATGAATAGCATAATTGGCAAAATGTATACTATAGAGGTTAATGAATGAGTATATTGTATAAGTGTCAGCAAATCATTCAAATTTGCACAATCTACAGAACAGAATACACCTCTGCTTACCCCTTCGGGGATTACGGGCGTGAGCATATGTATGTATCTCTATAACCGTATAGAGTTAAATTGTAGACTAAATTGACTGTTATTTCTATGTTTAATCTGCTGTAAGATCAAATGAATAGTTACTGAGTAAGGGCCCTTTGATCACACAATCTTCGCATTTATAGTGCAGTTCACAAAATCGCATATAGATTTTCTATGCTTTCATGCATGGCTTCGAAATTCAAACAGTTCCAAGCATATGCGATAGCGCAGTGTTCTTCAAAACATATTTTGTACTTCAAAATGCGCATTGGAATGAACCGTAAAAAAGCTGCCATCGTAAAGCATCAAATAAAAAAAAACATCGAAGAAAAAAAAGAACTAAATGTCAAAAAAAAAATGAACCAAAATTCCATTGACATGCTTAATGGTATGGATGTTCAAAAACATGAATGCTTATGTATGAAAGAATTAAATCACCTGATCGCCGGTCGTGACCATGGTTTTAACCTCCTGGGTCACGACCCTTTGCTCCTGCCTCGTGGCTGACGACGTGAGGGTGTGCGCCACAGTCTTCTCCTCCATCTGTTGAGTCTTGGCCTTCGTGTCAAGGTCGTGATGGGTGGTCGCCGTTCTCGTGGTAACAGCCCTCGCTGTCACGTAAGGGCTCTTGCCGCTCTCCATCGGCTCAAGGCTTTCCGCCTAGTTAGGTTAACACTAGCATGCATTTACTATATACACGAAAATCTAACATTGATACTAAAAAGCTCGTGATGATGGATTTAAAAAAAAATTAGGCCACACGATGTACAAAAAAAAAAAAAAATTAAAAAATAAAAACAGACATTTAAAATCGGAGTGGCGTCTCATTTGCCGGTTATTGGTAGATTTGATTTAAATAATTGAACGCACCTTGTTCGTATGTGTGGAGAATGTAACTTCACCAGTACCGAGGTTCTCGACCTCTTGTTCGACGTTGTGTGTGACTCCTTCGTCATTCTTCGTCAGCAGCTGTTTCGTTGTCGTTTTGACAACGACAGGGGGCGTTGGAGTCTTCTTTGAGCGCTGTGAAATCGGGATCTTAGAGGATAAAGGAGTGGATGATGACACATAGCCTTGATGCCGGATGTGTTCGCTTGTCGTGTATTCTGTGAAAGTCTTAGGTTCGTCTCCTCTCAAAGGACTTTCGTCTTTGCCGAAAGTGGAGAACTTGTGCGTATTGACTGTTTGAATGTCGATGTTCGCTGGTAGGTCCTGCGTCTCTTTCTCTATCGTGTAGTTGCCACTCTTGTCTTCGAAGTGGGAGGGATCTATTTGTGAATAGTGGAGAATGAGTTGACCTGTTACCGGGTCCCTTACGGCCGTGCTTGGATCTATATCGCCTGTATCTGGATCTATATCTCCGTACTCCGTCTTTATCCTGCCTGTGACAGGATCAATCTTGCCTGACAGTGTCATGGTTTGCGTTACTGTTGTTCTTGCGCCTTTAAGCCTTGGATCATCAGGATCCACATCAATAGTTTCCCCAGTGATAGGATCGATAATTTGATACAGGTACACCGTTTTGGTTGTGATGATTCTACCCGTTGTTTCATCAATAGTGCATTCTTTAGGATCAACTTCCTTGACCCTGCCTTTGTCATCTTTTTGAGTGATGATGTATATTTTGATGATGATTAGTCGACCTGTCTTAGGGTCAATTTTACCGAGTTTGGTATATATTTCGCCAGTACCGGGATCAACTTGAGAAGCTGAGTATAAAGGTTGATTGTCCTCGTCCACATCGCCAGTCGCTGTGTAAATTTGTCCATTGACTGGGTCCACCTTTATAAGAGACTTATCGACATCATTTGTCTTAACGATTGTACCTGTTTTAGGGTCCATACGACCGTAAATTGTGATGATGTAACCAGTAATTGGGTCGATTTGGCCAGCTGTGTAGACGAAGTCTCCAGTCTGAGGGTCTCTGGGACCCGCGATCCATATCTGATTGGTTTTAGGATCAACTTTGACATTTCTGGGATCGTTTGAAACGATTTGTTTACCTGAAACCGGATCAATTTTATTTTTGATGATTCTCAAGCAAATCATTCTGGCGACATCTTTGTCGGGTTTACCAGACTTAGGATTGACCTGTCCTGTCTTCAGTAAGAACTGACCAGTTACGGGATCGACCTTGAGATCCTTGCTTTCGTATTTACCGGTCTTAGGATCATTGTAAGTGACAGTACCCTTCACGAGGTCAATTTGTCCGTACTTAGTGTCAATCTTGTTATTGTCGGGGTTAAGTTGCCCAGTGGTGCTTTCTACAATAGAGTGTTTTGGTTCAATAAGTCCCTTCTTGGTATCTAGCTTGCCAACAAATGTTGTCACTTCAACAACTGGGTCGATATGAGTGCCGACGACGATTACTTGTCCAAGATTAGGATCTGGTTTACCTGTTTTAGGGTCTACAACCCCCTTGATGGTTATAAGACCATTGTTCTCATCAATGTGAACAGGTTTAGTATCAGAAGTGTCTGTGACAAATATAACGCCATTTGATGGATCAATAACGCCGTATTTCGTTGAAATATGTCCAGTTTCAGCATCGACTTTGCCTTTAGTATGCTCAACGGTACCCTTATCAATATCAACTTTACCCGTTTTGGGATCAATAGGTCCTGTGATAGTTGTGATTTCAACTACTGGATCTTCTTGCTTAGCTACACTTAACACCATGCCTAAGTTAGGATCAATTTTGCCCGTCTTTGGATCGACAGCACCCGAATGGATGAATATTTGTCCTGTTTCGGGAAGAACGATACCATCGCGGTTTTGTTTTTGTCCGGCAGAATCAGTAATAACAATATGACCAGTTTTAGAATCAATAACACCGTATTTTGTTTCAATCAATCCGTTTGGATCAAGGATACCAGTGAGATGTTCTACTTCAGCAGTATTAAGATCAGGTTTCTTCGTCTTAGGGTCGAGTTTGGTAAAGATAACCATAATTTTAACTATCTTCCTCTTAGGAGGTTCGGGTGGCGCTGATGTTGGTTTAACAGGTGTCTTTTGAGTTGGTGTAAGAGGTGCTGATTTCTGGGCGTATGCTGCAATAGGTGAAGATGTACGCACCGGTGATTGTAATGGAGTTTGAATTGGTGTTGTAGTCGGAGTTTTGACTGGCGTTGGAATACTTCTGGCAGGTGATACACTAGCTCTCGTCGATATTGGCGCTAGTTTGGACAGTACATTTTGCTTGTCAATAATAGCCAGCTGCTGAGCGTAGGTCGGGTCTACTTTACCTGTCTTAGGGTCAATGACTGCAGTAGTGACTATTAGGTTGCCTGTTTTAGGATCAATCTCAGCTTGCTTCAACTCCTGTTTGCCTGTGATAGGATCTTTGTAAAGCACCTGGCCAGATCTTGGATCGATGATACCAAAATCGGTGTGAATCTTACCATCTTCAGCACTGACGTAACCCTTAGCTGCTTCAATAGTAGCCTCACCAGCATCGACAGACTTGGTGTACGGGTCATATTTACTGGTGACAATGACAAGACGTACTTCACCCTTAGATACAGGCTTACTGTATTGCACTACAGGCTTATTAACAATGCTGTACATTTGTACAAGATTGGAGTCCGGCCTGCCTGTTTTTTGGTCGACCACGTTATCAGTTATTAACATATGCCCAGTTTCAGGGTGGACTTGAGCACGTTTGACTTCCTGCTTACCAGTTTTAGGATCTGTTATAACAATTTCACCAGTGGCTGGGTCAACAATGCCGGCTGCTGTACGAATCTTACCATCACTGGTAAGTACGCCACTAATAGTGTCAACATGACCTTGACTAGGATCGATCTTTCTCGTTCTAGGGTCGTATTTCGTTGTAATAATAACCAGGTGAATTTCTCTTTCGATGGGTTTAGTTTCCTTTTCTACGACAGTGAATTGCTGGGCCAGAGTAGAGTCTGGCTTACCTGTCTTCGGATCTATAACTCCTGACGTCAATATCAGATTACCAGATTTAAAGCCTACACTAGAGTCAGGAACGGCTTGTTTAGTCTCATGTTTACCTGTCTTAGGGTCCACGTATTCAATTTTGCCTGTTTTAGGATCAATGATACCATAGTTAGTATGTACTCTACCATCTACAGCGATTATACCTCTTGAGGTTTCAATGTGACCGTTAGGATTGTCAAGTTTCTTGTTCTTAAGATCATATTTAGAAGTAATAATAACGAGTTGTACTTCTTTACCGGGAACTGAGGCAAACGTATCTTTAGGTTTATCTACAATACTAATTTGTTGACCTAAGTTGGGATCAACGTAACCGGTCTGTGGATCAACTACTCCTGAAGTGAGAAGGAGATTTCCTGTTTTGTTATCTAGTGTGGCGCGTTTACTTTCATGTTTTCCAGTTACTGGGTCTTTGACTATTATATCGCCAGTAGTCGGATCTATTTCTCCAAATTCAGTATAAACCTTACCGTCAGCACCAAGACGCCCAGGTACTGAATCTACATGGGCATTCGTAACGTCTAATTTCTTAGTTTTAGGATCATATTTAGTGGTTACTATGACTAAATTAACGTATTTTGCCTTAGGTGCGTCTTTGTCAACAACGGTAAATTGTTGAGCAAGACTGGAATCAGATTTTCCAGTGCTGGGATCTATCACTCCTGACGTCAGGAATAAATTTCCTGTCTGTGGATCTGTAATTGCTTGCTTTATTTCTTGTTTTCTCGTTTTGGGATCAACATAATCAATCTTGCCAGTTTTAGGGTCTATGACTCCAAAGTTAGTGTGGACTTTTCCATCACCAGCGACGATCGCTCTTGAAGTCTCAATAAGGCCATCGGCATTGTCTAATCTTTTATTTTTAGGATCATATTTACTGGTAATAACAACTAATTCTACTTCCTTACCAGGCACCGCTGTAAAGTTATCCTTTGGTTTATTTACTACAGAAATTTGTTGTCCCAATGTAGTATCAACTTGACCAGTGGCGGGGTCAGTCACTGAAGAAGTAAGTAGTAAATTACCGGTTTTCGGGTTGACTGATGCTTTCTTGGAGATTTTCTTGCCTGAAGCTGGGTCTGTGACGATAACGTCACCAGTCTTAGGATCAACTGTTCCAAACGATGTATGTACTTTGCCACTAGAGTCAATACTTCCGGGGTAAGTTTCAACATTAGCATTGGAAAGATCCAGTTTTTTCTTATTAACATCGTACTTAGATGTTACAATGACCAGATTGACCAATCCTTCTGATGGTTTACTATCTTTGTCAATGATAGCTATTTGTTGTGCCAATGACGAATCTGTTTTACCTGTTCTTGGGTCTACAACTCCAGATGCAATGATTAAGTGACCAGTTTTAGGGTCAGCAACTGCTTGTTTGAGTTCTTGTTTGCCTGAATTGTAGTCAATCCATTCAATCTTACCCGTTTTAGGCTCAATGACTCCAAAGTTTGTGTGAACCTTTCCATCAGCCGCTACTATGCCTCGAGATGTTTCTACATGTCCATTGGGACTATCTAACCTTTTATACTTCGTATCATATTTGCTAGTGATTACTACTAGCTGAACTTCTTTACCGGCTATAGGACCAAACCTATCTTTAGTCTTATCCACAACCGTGATTTGCTGAGCGAGAGAGGGATCCGCTTTGCCGGTTAGAGGGTCCACGATACCAGACGTTAACAGTAAATTACCAGTTTTTCCATCAATAGCGGCCTTTTTCGTTTCTTGTTTACCAGTATTGCGATCTGTGACAATAATATCACCAGTTGCAGGATCTACAATACCGAAATCCGTATGAACCTTATCGTCATTACTATATTTTCCAGGGAAGCTGTCAACATGAGCACTAGTGATATCTAATTTCTTTGTCTTGGGGTCGTATTTCGATGTGACAACGACCAAATTAACAAGCCTCTCTGGAATGCCTTTAGGTGCATCTTTGTCAACAACGGTCAATTGTTGAGCAAGGGAAGAATCAGACTTGCCAGTCTTGGGGTCAATAACACCAGACGTAATCAGGAAGCTTCCAGTTCTAGGATCTACATTGGCTTGTTTGGAATCACGTTTACCCGTCTTGGGGTCGGTGAAGTATACCTTTCCAGTATTCGGATCAAGTACACCAAAGTTCGAATGTACTTTGCCATCTTTCTCGCTGATAATAGCATGGGAAGTCTCAACGAATCCATTAGGGTTATCCAATTTTTTATTCTTTGAGTCGTATTTCGCAGTGATTGCAACAACTTCGACTTCTTTACCAGGCAAAGATGCAAAAGTGTCAGTAGGTTTATCAACTATACTGTACTGCTGTCCTAATGACGTATCCAATTCGCCAGATTTAGGGTTCAAGACACCCGATATCAGAAGAATATTACCTGTCTTGGGATCAACAGTGGCTTGTTTGGTTTCATTTTTGCCTGTCTTAGCATCAGTTACTTGAATTTCTCCCGTTCGTGGGTCAATAATGCCGTACTCGGTATAAATCTTCCCATCAGTGCCACTAAGTACTCCCTTAACAGAGTCAACATGAGCAAATGTGGGTTCTAATTTCTTTGCCTTCAAATCATATTTGCTTGTTACTACTATTAGTCTTACTAGTCTATTGGCTTTAGTAGCATCTTTCTCAACGATGCTGAACTGCTGTCCAAGAGAAGTATCAATCTTTCCAGATTTGGGGTCCAACACACCTGTAGTAACGAGGAGATTTCCAGTTTTCTGATCAACGTATGCTTGTTTTGGTTCCTGCTTACCCGTCTTGGGATCAATATAGTCAATCTTCCCTGAACTTGGATTTATGACACCATAATTCGAAGAAACATTGTTGTCAGGTCCAACGACAGCTCGAGATACATTCACATGGCCATGTGAAGCATCTAATTTTTTATTCTTACCGTCATATTTACCAGTAATAACCACTAAATCTACTTCACGGCCGGGTTTAGCTCCAACCTTATCGGCTGACCGTTCAACAAAACAATATTGTTGGGCCAATGTTGGGTCAATTTTGCCTGTCTTTGGGTCAATAACACCGGATGTAAACAAAATATGTCCAGATTTATCGACGTGGCCATTTTTAACTTCCTGCTTGCCAGTAGCTGGATCTGTGAAGCTAATCTGTCCAGATTTAGTATTAATTAGTTCCTTATCGGTCTGTATCTTTCCATTGGCCTTATTCAAAGTGCCTTTAGTGACAAGGACAGTGCCATTAGCGTCATCTAATTTCTTACTCTTTGAATTATAACGACCGGTGATTATGACTACTTGAATTTCATTGTCAGGCTTCGCAGCTGCTACAGGTACAGCAACCGCTGCTGCGACCGGCACTTCGTGGGCGCCTCTTTCAGAATCGAGTAACGCTAAAGTAGGGTCGATAACATTTTTAGCTTGCTCTTTCAGAGCTGCCGACTGTACATAGTCAATTCCTGGTGTTTTAAGCTTGCTAGGATCTTCAGGAGTTTTTCGCTTTTCAGCGCTTTCGGCAACTTTTTTATCTTCACCCGGTGCATAGTTAAATGCAAGACCAGCTTTTCTGGTAGTTGGGCTTTGACTATCATCAAGTCCTCTTTGTTTTTCTTCTGAAATAGGTTCTTTTTCATAGCTAAAAGCTCCTTGAATGAATGGTTTAGTTCGTGTAGGGCTTTTTTCTGTGTCAGTGTACTCGTACGGCTTAGTGAACGACGGTTTACCTTCGCCTTTTGTAGGGCTCTTTTCAAGTGAACTATCGAGGTTTGAACTATCGTTCGATGTGTCAAGCACGGCCACCGGTTTAGCTTTAGGTTCTTTTGCCTTCTTGTCCTTTGATTTGGGAGATTTGTCTTTAGGTGATTTATCATCTTTTGGAGATTTCTCCTTTCTGCTACCGAACAATCCGAATCCTCCGCTCTTTTGGGATAAGGAGTAGGAGAAACAAAATATTTAAATTAAACAAAATTACAAAAGAGCTTGCAGTATAACATTGTTTGTTTATAGCATATCTTAAGTACATCGATCTCATAAAATATCTATGGAAACAAAGATCGGCGTAGTAACAGTACGCTATATACTAACAGTTTCTTATACTGCCACAGCAAACTGAATATTAAAAATATTTGCATATGCATTGCATGCTTTTCTAGTTGCCGTCTAACATTCATATTTACAATAAAAGATTTTGTATGATACACTAAGTTCTACTGTTGAACATCACAAATTTATATAAATGCTATCGTGTCTACCATTCGCGCACGAGTAAAAAGATTTAAATTGTAAGTTAATGTCTGTATAATAATAAATTCACTCACTTTAGACCTCTTGGGGGTGGTGTCAACGTTATTCGTGATGCCAGGATCGCTAGAGGTATCAGTGCCTGAAAGAAGACAACAACTTATTAAGGATAAGAAACTATCAAAAAAATGTCTTAAAGTGCCGAGCGCAAAGGTGGCGAGACCACTTCAGACTATTAATTACCATTTACAGCTGGAATCTAGTGTAATCAAGCTTATTATGAGGTCCATGTGTTTGTCTGCGGTAAAATTGCCACCATCCCTACTAATAATTATTTAGCAAGTAATCCCTTGATGAAATCACGTTTGTATACGTACCATTTTCAGCTGGTTTCTTCTGTTCAATCACTTTCTTGACCTCGTCCTTCTTATCGGGAGGTGCCGTGGGCATCACCTTCACTGCACCCGGCGGCGGCTTCTGAACATATCAGAACATATATATTACAGTAATATTCCTTGTATCAAGAATCTGCACATAGCTTATTTTGTAGGAGTTAAAAAATATATATCAGTAGTTATTAGTTACATTATTGTTTACTCTACATGAAATTGAAATTAATCTACAAAGGTACAGTGCATTTACACATCAAGAGATATATATTGACGATTACTTGTCATCTAAGATATACAGAAGGATGTATAAGTTGATTAATTCCTTTGTAACATGTGGTGTGGATTCTATAGTCTATAGGCAATCAGTATGATAAATAGTAAAGTATTCTGATGGCAGTACAGTTGATCATTGATTTTATAGGAATAAGTTAAGCACTTAACAAACCAACTTACAGATGGCCGTCGGGCAGTTACATTTTTTTATCTAGGTCACGTCTATTTGACATCACCTCGCCTGATAGTAAGCTGAAGGCAAAGTCTCAGGAAAGAGGGTCACCATTACAAATACGTACAGTTATTTCAAGAAAATTAGTAAGTACTTCTGATAAGTAAATTTAAATATACGGTTGAATATATAATTACGTTTCGATAAAAGGCAGTGCAAGTAATTTTATCTGTTTACTGCCGCATCTACATTTACGTAACATTGTACCGTGACCGTGTCAAAAGTGCGTGTCCGTCGCGTATTTAGCTGCGTGATAGCTGAGCTTAAATGAAACCATCGATCGACTGGTGGCCATGTCAGCACAACTCTAGTTGTACCACACCCATGTGCCACAAGTTGTTACGTCCACACTCAACGTCATGTCTTGATGCCACACTGTCCAGTCCACTGTTCATGTCACAAATCTGGGCGCACTTTATCCCTAGAGGAGTGACTTCATAAATATTTATGTATGTATGAATAAAGCTGTCAATTTCACTGTGAATTTTTTTTAATACATCACATGACACAAAGGAATTATACTACTTAAAATTAGTATGTATTTTTAATTCTTAATTGAAAATGAGTGTAGGGAGACTTCGTGTTATTTATGCCTTTATGAAATTAAACACAATCATGCAATGTTTGTTTGTATTTGACTGATTCACTAAATGATACTGGAGAGCGCCATTGCAGACCCAAACTGACAGTTAGTGACTAACTGACCACAGTTAGTAGGCCTTCAAACAGTTACATTCTATATCAGAATTTGTGGACCTGTATATAGATTGAATTACAAATAAAAAATAAAGGTACCCAATAATATAGACTGCAAGATAGCCAATATTTTGCATTTTTTGGCCCATTATTCCACGGGTCATGGTATATTTTTCATCAGGTATATTTATTTTTTATTTTCTGTTGTGTAAGGCTGAGACTACACTTCATACTTGGACAATATGCACAATAAGTCCTTCAAAACATTTTAAAAGTTTCCATAAGTAGAACTTATGGAAACTTTTAAAATGTTTTGAAGGACTTCTAAAGAGGCGGGCAATGTTTTGATGTTCACTTATATCTTATTCTAATAAATCATTCGCGATTGGATTAATCTGAGTTATCGGATATTTATAGGCATATGGGCAATAATTAAGCCATAAGACCCGTACTTCAGAATATATTCTTCATATCTAGTTATAAAACTATATTCAGAGCTCACTACCTATCGTTCTGGAATCTTTTATTAGGTGTTTCATCATTTCAGCCATAGGATATCCACTGCTGAACATAGGTCTCCCCCATAAACCTTCAACCGGTCGGTTTTCTTTTTATACCACTTAGGTGGCAGACAAGCACACGGCCCACCTGATGGGAAGCGGTCACCGTGGCCTATGGACGTTTGCAACACTAGAGGCACCACACACGTGCTGCCTATCCTGTAGAAACCTTCTAATGCCCTTCTTGAAGAACCCCATATTGTAGTCGCTTGGGAAAACCACGTGGGATTGGAGGTTATGGGGGAGGTTATTAGGTGTTTATCAAGTGACAAAAGAATCTTTGTGATCTAGTATATAGGGTGGTCTCAGCCCGACATTCCCCGACGCGCACCTTCTCCCGGCGCTCGGCGGCCGAGTACTCGCCCTCGAGCGACGAGGCGGAGCTGGCGCTCGTGCCGCCCGACACGCGCCGCAGCTGTCCGGCAGCGTGCAATGTTAGCACAGTTACGAACGTGGTACCAGACTTTATACCTCCTTTTATAGTATATACCGGCAAACTTCTTGACAATAATCTTAGGGCCGCCGCACATTATCGGCATTGACAAGGAAATTCGGTACTATCGGAACTACAGAACTAAGACTTAGTAGCTCCAACTACCTGTTAAAGTTAAGGTTTCCGTCAAATTTAACAGTAACATTAACATTGATTCTAATGGTTTGGTTTAATGTGTTGCACCAGTGTATTTAGTAGCTCTGTTATAGTTATCTTTTTGACGTTTGAGCGTGGCCGGTTACAGTTAGCGTCAAGTTTTAACAATTGTCAAATGGTGCAATAACTTTTTGTACCTGACCCGTACTTTAACTGCACTGTTTTAACATGTTAAAGTACGATCGTGCAACCCAGGCTAACTAGGCATAATGCTGAATGAACCTTTTCCATGCCGATGCCTATAATGTGTGTCAGCCATTACTGAACAGGATGGGTTTCTAAGTCTCATTGGATGTAAGCACGGAAGTGCATCAACCAACTAATCACAAATTATTTATACTGTTGATTGTTGGCACTTGGTCGAGCACACTTGTACTTCTCGACTGAATTTATTAATTTACCTAACCGGTTTCGCCTCATGGAATTTTCAAAGGTCTAAAGATAAGACCTAAACCTTTGAGAATGCCGCAAGGCGAAACCAATACAACCAATCACAAGTTGTAATAAACCAATCACAGACGCCCGGACTCGTATCATTGGTTGATCGGTATTTTAATGGATTTTCTATTATGGTACATGAGCGAACTTTATGACGTTTGCTCAAGAAGTTTGCCGGGACCTATACCAATGATAGTATGATATTACTTTACTAAGACAGAAATCGTGAATAGGTGAAAATCTGGCATCACTCGGAATGAAAAATGACATGTTAGTATGATTACAACAGAATGTTATTTTATTAGTACAGGGTCTAAAACTACACACTACGACTATACTGTATCACATGCCATCTAGTTGAGTAGGAAACAAACAGTCACAATTAGAATCAAATATTGTAGACCGGTGCAAACGAGACATTTTTTTGCTTTCAATAAAACAGATTTAATAGGAAATTTCTTTGCAAACTTTGATAGTCTCTTGTCTGTACAGATCTTAAATTGTAATATATTCATACATCTTAATATTTTTGGCTAAAAATTATTGATGGCACGGTGGAAGTATTAAATAGTCATTTTTTTGTGGGGTTAAACATTATTATAGTTATCACAAAATAAAAGGCCCGTTTTGACAGTTCGCGCCCATGAAGTTCTCAGTTTTTTACCAATCAAAATGTTATGAAGGTTATTACATTTTTCATAGACAGGTACCGCCCACTCGGCTTAGTGCTGTGCATAACGATTTTCATTACGTTGTCCACAGACTATTAATAATCAATTAAGGAAAAAAATATCGAGTAAGATAAGCACGATTTTTATTTATTTAAACTAGTGTTTAGACCGAAATTAATTACTGAATTACTTTACTGTGTAACTAGTGACCATTTACTAAAAATTATGAGCTTGGAGCTTAAAGAAGTAAATAATGGCAGCATAGATTTTTATAGAATGACGTGTCTTTGACCAAGAGGCATACGCGTGTGTTCGCCCGTCTTGTTGACTGTGCGCCCGTTAAGTTTGTTTTTGTTGAAATTTGGATTATTTTTGACTTAGATATTCGAGTTGTCTCGACATCTCCGGTATGGGAGAACTCGACTCTTCGAATATCTACCGAATTCGAATATTTTTGTGATTGAGTGAATGTTATTATAACAAAAATATGAAATAAAAGCAAATTGACCTTTCATAATACTGTATCATTTTATAACACCTACAATATCAAAGATTAAGCTAATTTTCTAATCAGAACTTTAAAACAAATGTACTTCATATACATATTCAAATCGATCAAATTCCCATGCAAACTGGATTCGATTAATCGTGAGTATCGAGTACCGAGTCGTTTTGTTACATCACTAGTTATGCCAAGTAGGCATATGCCAAAACGGGCCTTTTATTTTGTGATTAGTATAGTGTACAATATTGTCAGAAAAACTACATTGCATATTGTGTGTGTGTGTTTTATACAAACTTGGGTCGCCTAGGTATTTTATGATGCCTCAACGTATTATTTAAGATTTCTTGCGTGCTAATGGTCTCACTATCGTGCGAAGTAGAGGAGGAAAGCAGGAAGGTGGACCCTGAGCTCCAAGTTCCCTTTGGCCTCGGATGCAATCAGAAAAAGACGTCTACATGATGATGACGGTGATGGTGATGATGATAATAATGATGATGATGATGATGATGATGATGATGATGAACGTATTTCTTAGACTTTATCTCCTTTTTCTTAGGATATAAAAACTCATTCTCGTCAGAACTCATTCAACATTTGATATTCAAATGAAATTTTTCGTTGATGAGGTTTGCATTTTCATCCGCCATTTCATTGCTAAAATGTTCGTATCTCAATTTCTATTTCAAAACGTTACTTTCTTGATTGGAAATATGAAACTAGAGTAGAACACTTCCTCGAGGTCGATATTATATAAGTATATCACATTTATTACGAGTCAAAAAGGAAAACTGATCTAGATTTTTAGTACACATACCTACCTACAAATATTTAAATTATTCAGATTTCTGAACACTCGGCTATGCTTTATTTTTTTTACTATTGTGAAAATTTAGACTATATTGTAGTCTCTAGATCTAGCTCTAACTAGATTATAGATTATATTATTAAGTTAAGCAAAATTCGTCTGCTAATCTCTGATACGCTAATGGGTTGTGCTTGTGCGGCTAAGCACGTAATAAATTACCTTGCATTTACACCGCATAGCAAGGAATCAGGTAATTTTTTTTCCAAATTTATTTAGCTGCTTCATTTTCGGTTAGGAATATATTTACGGTATACCCTCGCCCCATATTACGTGGGACCGAAAATCATAGATGGCGAAATGTGGGTGTTTATACCTACCTCTATACCTCTGCCTACCCCTTCGGGGATTACGGGCCTGAGCATATGTATGTATTTTTACCCAATTCCAAAAACATGTGGACAAAGTTGTTATGGTCACCAATATGTTATTAAAATTCATTTAGAATAGTCAAATAGTTTCTAGTCTAGCCTACAAGGTGATCCAGTCACAAAAAATAAGAAACAATGGCTAATTAATTTATATTACCGTAATTATTTTAATTTTATGATATTAATTACGGTTATTATTCCATTTGGTACAAGCCAACAAGTTTATAATAATGTGAACACAAAAACAAACAAAAAAGAGTTATTGAATTTACTTTCAGGGATACAATTCATTAACCCGAATGTCTGAATGATCATCCAGATATTTCGAAGAAACCTGTCCAAAGAATCATCTACATATACAAACGAACAACTCAGCACAAGACTAAACATCAGACAGATTGTATCTTTAGTTAAAAAATCTATTCGTAATTGAATAAACCTGCAATATGTACTATTTTTCGCATTAATTAATTTATTATTTAACAAATAAATAGCCTAGTGGTATGGGTAATGGACTGTTGAGACTAGGTCTCGAGTTCGAGCCCAGGTTTACCATCGCACACACCAATGACTATCAATGCTTTTCGAAGTTATGTGTGTATTTATCGCAGGTTTATAAGTGCCCGGTTAATGGCAATAGGCTCGCCACCTATTACATTGGGACCTAAACATAAACTGGCGAAATGTGGGTGCTAGCACCTCTGCCTACCCCTTCGGGGATGAAGGCGTGAATTTATGTTATGTTAAACTGCGTGTGTCATATGTTAATCTAAAGAATTACTACAATCTTACACACTGAGTCGTAGTCACTCATCATTTTGACATCCAATTTTTTTTTATACCATTTAATGTGGATGATTACTTGCTAATTTAGGCTGAGGGAAGGGCAGGGGGCATCCGTGGGAATTTCCACACCGGAAAAAAGTACTATAGAGTGAAACATTTAAACTACGATAAAATTAAATTCCACATTACAAATTGTTATTAAAAAAGGGGTCATTATTGTCTCAATTATATAAAAATATGATAAAGAAATAATTGTATTCCGTGGTCATGAAGAAGAATAAATTAAAAATTCGCTCATCCAATGGAACGATGGCGTAAGCGCAAAAAATGTTTATATTAGACTTTATGATTTTATGTTTCTTTCATACCTTACGTAGTTTTCTAATGAGAAAGTGACATTGGTTAGATAATCTATTAGAATGGACCCTTGTAAGAAACAAAAAAAAAATACTAAACTTGTTCTCAGCCACCTCAGGCAGAACTAGATTAGAACTAAAATTGTGTCAAATTGAGGGGTGTGCGGGGAAAGGGGAGAGGGTTGCGGATTGCAGTGAATAGTTGAGTAATGTGCATACAATGAAAAATGAACTCTAACAAACGTGTCAAAGAGTGTTTTATCACTCGCTTAGCATATATCATAGGTAAATCTAGTACAGATAATGAGCACAGATTATAATTAAACAAAAGCGTTAATGTTCTACTATTTTGTTTTAGGTTAAAATATAACTATGGGATTGAATATCTATTAGCCCATACATACCTAAAATATGTAGAGTGAATTGATGAATGAATTTAAAAAAATAAACATAGACACCCAGAGTAATCGATCGATCATCGATTGATGGCATCTATCGACAGCATGAATCAAAGTTACTGAGACAGATACCGTGACATAAAACGTTGACTAATCAAAGATTGATAAAAGAATTTTAAATATTGAAACAGAGATAGGGACACCTAAAGCAGTCTGACCCATGGCATCGATCGATTTTCGATTGATGGCATCAATCGATCGACGATCGATAGCAGCAATCAATGTTGATAAATATTGAGACAGATACCATGATATATAACGTTGACTAATCAAAGATAAAGAATTTTAAATATTGAAACAGAGATAGGGACACCTAAAGCAGTCTGACCCATGGCATCGATCGATCTTCGATTGATGGCATCAATCGATCGACGATCGATAGCAGCAATCAATGTTGATAGAAATACTGAAACAGATACCCTGTCCTGTCACAAAATGTTCAATAATAACAGTCAATCGATCGACAGTCGATTGTCTCATTTGATGAAGTCTCAAAACTGAAATCCACCATTATACACTACGATGACATTATTATGGCAGTCTTCAGTTTAATGGATACTTTATCTATATTTCGGCTATTAACGCCTCTGCGGTTTGATCTAAAAGGTATTTTTATGAGAAGTAAATGGTGGCATCTGGTGGATTACCTTATCCTTGATGGTGGGTCTCGGCGCCGGCTGCGGTGGCATGGTGTGACGCTTAGCCGCATCTGGTGGCATGGACTCATCTTTCTCGGCGGCTGCTAACGCTGAAATAAATATAATAAACTTTGAGTATGTTATGGGATCGATATAATCTATGCTTGGCGAATTTGACAGGATTTTCATCCGCAGATAGATGCTTTAAAATGTAATTTATGTTACTTTAGTTTTAATAATATCATAGACTTCCCAATCGCATCCGAGGCTCTGACGATCACGTCGTAGGGTCTAATTAATTTATAGTTTCTTTCAAGAATTTATTCCGTACGAAGCCGGGTGTCTGCTAGTTTGCAATACATAAATGATTCCTTATGCCTAGTACATTTAAAGTGTATTTTAAAGCAATCTCTCTCGCCGGTCGAGAGATCCTTTCATCGTTATTTAGATTCCCTGAACAACTTAATCTTAGCACATGTTTATGTTTATGAAAGCAAGCAGCATTGTAGATAACTCATAATTAAATGTTTCCTCAGGATGTTGTATTTCATAATATAAATATAAACAACAATTTATTAATAAATACTTGTGCAAGTAATTGCTTGGAGGGCACCACTGTCGATCGTTTTGCTTTCTTGCCTACCGTACCTACCTGTTTTAAACTATCGAGGACCTGTGCAGGCAGAACGGTGGTGTTAGAAAACTTTGTGAACCATTGACTCGATGACGGGACAAATATTCCATATGTGCCTAACTGCTACCAGTGGTGACGGTTGAGAATAAAATTCAAATTAAAAAAAAAACTTAATTCTGTTTAAACCATTGAATGGAACTTACAAAACGTCAAAATTAAAAATATATTATAGGTTTCAGCAATTCGAAATGCGACACTGCCCTGAGAAGGCTCTGGCAAGAAACTCAGCGGGCTCCCTGTATGGACTAATTTCACCAGAATTTTTATTTTCTTTTTATCCATCTGCCATCAGCCAGAAAGTCATTACCAAATTTGGTAATTCATATTCCTTGGCAGTTAGAGTTTATTCACATCCTGTGATATGTCAACTCATTTCGTTAATAGTAAACCTTTGTGCTAACTGCGAATTAGATTGCTGCTATCTGCTTTATTTTCAGTCTCTTTTTAGAGCTGGTAGGGTCTACTCAGGGATACAGTCAGCTGGTTTTCATATCGTTGCAGTCTGACTTTATAAACATCAGATAATGTCTTTTACAGTTGGGATCTGGATGTATTCGTCTATTTCAGTGTCCTTTGTGAATTAAGGGTGCTACCTGTCTGTTTGTCTGTCTGTCTGTCTGTCTGTCTGTCCTTAACCTAAACTGTCGACTGTCTATGAAGCACGGCAACCAAAACTAAAAGAAAAAAAATAGTCTAACAATCTAACAACGTTCTAGGTGGTCTGATAACACAAGAATCCGCCACTTCTCGTACATATAAACATTACAATTTAATTATCAACATCTATTTGCATTTGACTAGCCGCGAAAAAACTCATACCTATATTGGGAGACTTACGTCATTCACCACCTGAGTGTAATTTATGATGTATTTCATGAATAAATGTAGGTATGATACAGTACTTTTAATTTGAGCGTAGTGTAGTTATTACTCATCATCATGTGCCGGTTGCATGCGAGGCTTTCACTTCAGGGTCTTCCGTCCTTCTACGAGCAAGTAATGCTCGAGGAAGAAACAGTGGAGAGAGAGAGAACCTCAGCCCCCTTAGACAAGTGGTAATCGATTTGTAGAATAGATTGATCAATGTATGTGATTGACATTCGTTCACGCCTGTCATAAATGTCATAAACGTCAAAATACGTCTCAATCCCATACATTGAACATTATTTTCTATTCCATTCTACAAAACGACTACTAACGTATCACTGAGTTCGCTTATCAAAATACGTGTCAATCCCATACATTGAATAGGTACTATATTTCATTCTATTCTATGAAACGACTACTAATGAAAAACAGAGTTCGCTAAACGCAGAAGCGACCCAGATGCTACCCTTTTTGCATGTGGAAGTCCCTACGGATACCCCGGGGTTGTTATTTTTAACGTTTTTATAATCAGTCACTACCACTGACATTTTGAATTTTGTCACGGGGTCTGTGGGTCTATTTACTTCTAGTAAAATGAACGAACCACTGCGGCCTCTAAGACTTTTTTATTTTTTTAAATAGGTTTTGTTTTATAATATTACTAGCTAACCCGCGCAACTTCGTCTGCGTTACCCGTATTTGCAACATTTTTCACTTCTGCTCCTCAATAGTTGGTTGTAGCATGATGTTATATACATATAAACCTTTCTCTTCAATCACTCTATTAAAAAAACCGCATCAAAATCCGTTGCGTATAGTTTTAAAGATTTAAGCATACATAGGGATATAGGGACAGGGAAAGCGACTATGTTTTATACTATGTAGAGATTTAAAAATGTAATTAACAATAACACATATGTTTATAGAGAGGATAAATATTAACAAAACATGAAAACAAACCCACAACCAGTGTGGGGCAAAAAGTAATCAGATTATTGATTAAGGATTATGATTACAATGCGTGATCTTCAATCACGATTACAGATTACAGAAATTAATCAAGAATGTAATCGCATCTGTGATTAATGATTATCAATCTGTAATCGTAATCTTGATTACTTTCATGATTGATTACTAACAGTCGGAATGTTAAAAAAATAAAAGTAAATAAAATATTGTAGTAAAAAATTATTTTTTTTATAAAATTATATATAGTTTAGAATCGAATTTGTTAAAGCGGGCTCGTTTGTGTATCCAAAATGACGGAGGACATTTCGAGCAACAACTGAAGTACTTGTAGTGGTAAGTCTTGCACGTGTTAAATATAACTTGGTTCATTAAAGAAAGGTTTTATAAATGGCGGACGTTATCACTTCCTCTCGCTCGCACACTAGTACTGTCTATACTCACTCACGCGCGTACCGTCAACACAAAAAAAATATTGATATTTATTTTCTTCCACGCTCTGTGCTCTTGATGCGATGCATAAAAGAAAGGATTCTTAAATGTCGGCTTGTACTTGCGTTGACAGATAGTACACCTAGCATACAAAATTTAATTTTTTTTTCATTTAAAAAAAAATATAAACAAGACCGTTGTTCATAATAATGTTAGTTCTTGAAAACAAAAATAGATGCCGTCACGTGTCGCGGGCGAAGCCGCCGGCCGCAGGTAGTTAGAAATTATTACGACCCGGTCTTGTTTATATTATTTTTCATATGAAAAAAAAAATTGAAATTTTATATGCTAGCTGTACTATATGTCAACGCAAGTGCAAGCCGCCTTTTATAAAACCTTTCTTTAATGCACCAGCTTATACATGTTCTTTAGAACCTACCTGCCAGTTGAAAATTTAAAATTAGTGAATTACGCTAAAAGTCACTCCGCTTACTACGGTTTTACTCAGTTGAGCCAAACTTGTGTTAAAACGCTATTAAAAAAATACTGTCACTAGAATCAAACTCGTAAGATGAGCATGTAGGTACAATAAAATCGTACTTGTACGATGAAAGTTTAAAAGTTTATTGATATGATTGGTATACCTGTCCTATTTACACATTACTATTATCCAAACATCGCGCGTAAATAAAATGGTGTCTCTTCGTGCATGCACGTATTGTGAGATTTTAAAAACGTTAATAACTTTGTTTTTTTGTATGGCTGGGTATTTGTATTATTCCATATAAATGGAAGTATATACGTTCCAAATCAGCCCCTACAGTTTCTCTGGTAATTAAAAAGTAGTAGTGTATAATAAAATTAGGTAAGTATAATCATGTAATTTAGATTACTGACTACCTACTGTAATCAAGATTACAGATTACAATGTCAATCTTGATTGAAAGTAATCCCGACTACTTTAATCTGATTAAAAGTAATCGTGATTAAAAGCAATCGTGATTGAAAGTAATCGTGATTACTTTCAATCAGATTATTAATCTGATTACAAAAGTAGTTGATTACGCCCAACTCTGCCCACAACCAGTCTAGGCAATTCTAAACTGCGCCAGTCTATATAACCTAACAGACATTTCTCTATAAACTAAGTACATTGAAATAATTTAGTAGGTATGTTGTTAAAAAACACAAAATAGCGGAAAACCCACATGGTTGTAATAAATTGCGAGCGTTTACACCTGAGATCAACAAACGGCGCAAATTGTATGCGTTTCGGTACTGTAGCTATGAGTTGTGATTTTTCTGGAATAGCAGGCATTCCAGACGCTATGAAAATTAAGTAAGATTGAAATAATATCTTTAAGAGGTGCTGGTAAGACCTCAGGGTCCGCCTTCGATTATTCTTCATGAAAGAGACGGTGGATTGGAGCTGAAAACACCTCAAATCTCTCCCGGGTCTTTTAAGCGGGGCGTGAAAAAGCATCTGATGAGGTCGTCAAGCTGAGCGCCACCATTGTAATACTGTACGTGTTTGTAACGGTGACCCTCTTTGCCTTCAGCTTACCATCAAGCGAGGTGCCATAATAAAAGAATCGAAGAGTTCGAAAAAGAAGCGACCCAAACGTCGCTTTTTATCATGTGAAAATCCCTATGAATACCCCGGGGGGGTTTATTTTGGACTCGAATGCCTGCTGTCTGCGCATATTTAACATAATTTTATTAGTCAGTGAAACTAATTGTATTTGTTTTATCTTGGCAGCTAATCTAACTTTTAAATTGCCTTATAGAGTTGTATTTAATATGACTACCTCCCGAGCCTTTTCCTTAAGGTATGATTTCGTAGCCGACTGCATACGACAACCGCAATACAATGCAGCATATATCTGCAGCATTACGCGCGTACCGTGAGAAAGGATTGAATAACTGAACTTCCGTGTCGTTTACATGTATCGAAGTTTAACAAGTAGTGTATGTGAAAAAAATTGAATTGCGCTGTGGAACTGAAATCCTTTTATTTCTTTATAAATGTGGTCGGATGATACATTACTTGTTAAACTTGGACACGGATAATCGACACCATTAAGAAGCCGCAATGAATTAAAACCATAAGCAATATCAATACATTTATATCTATATCACGGTACCTACGCTGTATTTGCTGCTGCAGTCTGCGGTCGGCTACGAAATTATAGCTTAACTGAGTTTAAGTCCGCTTTCAGTCCAACTATGATACAGTTAAACTTCGAAATTTACTACATTTTAGGAAGGATATTATTACCTTGGTGTGGAAATAAGTAAAAAAAACAGCGGCAAAGCGAATCGAAACCGATGAATGAGGGTCTAGTGCAGGCTGTCCTCTCAGATTAGTAGGTCATACAGCAGTTGCTCCAATAAAAAAAAGGAAATGCCAAAGCAAAACGAGTAGAAGGAGATAATGAGGAGTTTCGCAAAACAAAAGCCTCGGTTACAACCAGGAACAACTGCAAAATGATGATGATGGTCATTCCCCGGTAGAGCCGTTAAATTCCTACTAACATATCACTCAAAAAACGCCACTTGTCATCAACTAGCACTATACACTATATCATATTCACAGAATACCCACGCGAGGCACAATGCCCACTCCAGCAATCCCCGAACACCATATTAACGTTCCGTCGACAGATTTGCACTAGCCGGGAATATAACCGCGGTTGTATATACGTGCGCGCGGTGCACTGTATTAATAACGACTACCTCATACTATGTGAAAATGCTATTGAATAAGATTGGATGGTTCATGTTAGAGTGAATGGTTTAAAAAATATTTTATGCAACGAATTTTTTTTTTTTGTAGAATTATGTGTGTCAATATAATGATTGTGTTTACCATTTCGGGAATAAATTATCGTGACATAATATATATGTATATAATACATATTATTTAAAAATAGCTTATTAGTATTGTATTCGCTCATTGGTGAGGTCAAAATTTGATTACGTGATCAATTAGGCTAAATGTTAGTTAGATTTTTTTGATTGCGTTTCTTAGTTCAGTTTGTCTATGGTAGTTACACATTTTCAAATATAATTGTGCAAATCTTGGTTTGCACAAATATCTATCGTCCAACACGTTACAGTATTTGTACAAGCCTAAATCTGTACAATTATGCTTGAACATGTGTGACGACAGTATCTTTTCACGACTATACTGTTGAACTGGTTTTGTTTATAATAAAATAATAATTCAGAAATTATTTATTCTGTATATGTTATATGTTACTTTAGCAAATGGGCTACCAGTTAGAAACGCGGCTCCGGCCTGAGAAGACTTTGACTGAAGGAAAACATGATAGAGATTTCTTTGACATTGGCAAAAGTTGTCGATACAATGACACTTGGCATACCTAAAAATAGTATTTTATAACATTTTTATTCAAAAAAAAAAAGAGAGATTATTCATGATAAAGGGTTTTCAAGTGGACAGAATTGTGGGCAGTATTACCTACCTCGTAAAAAAGAAAGATCATCATCTTAGTTATAACCCCGGTTGCATCATCCGAAGCTTTAACCTAGACGGGTTCACTGATTAGTTTTTTATTTGGCCAATTTGGCCAAATACAGTTACACCTGAGAAAAACATGCGCTACAGTCTCACCCACCAATCAGGTTTGTGGGTGAGGTCCTTGGGCCCTGAAGACCTTGATGAGCTTATGGGTTCATGTAGAATAGTTCTAAGTGACCCATATTTGATACCAATGTGCGGATAGAAATTTTAGCTATGTTTTGCTCTAATTTCAGTAGATAGCAATGTACACAGCATCAAGTAGCAACCTACAAATTATAAACCACTACACCCATAGTCATGTTTCTATAATTCCCTTGGCACAAGTCCAAAAGCTATCACTCAGGCTGTTATCGGCAGTTACCGAAACAATTTAGCCGTCATTTTATATTCTATATCCGTCAGAAACTATGAGCCATTTGAATATATATGTTTTATGACAGTTTAACAGACCCTACTGGCGTCAAAATTCCAACACCGAAATAGCTTTAGTGGCCATTTGGGTTTGAGGAATTAAGGTATTTGAGGGTACATTTAAATTTCGGAACGAACTGCCAAACGGGCAATAAAGTTACTTCAGTTGTTGTTAATCTTCTAGTTATAAATACAAATGGATGTGCCTAAGCGCAAATACTCGATAACGGTTAATTTGGTAATTTCTTTGTTTATCCCATAAGGTCCACGGAAGGTATTAAGAAAATGATTCCAGGGAAACAGGAACCGAATTCCACACGGCCATACTCGCGGGCATCGGCTCTGTCATAATAGTTAAATAACTTTACAAATTCGGTACGAGTAGGTTACCTTGGCGTTAAATAATAGAATCACAATTTTATGGGTTTGCGTATAATCTTTGAAGGTTTCTTCTATCCTCGAGTTGGGAAATCAACATCCAAATACACCATGCGGTCACAATCCCATATGAGACCGGTATTCTCAACGCCCCTCGGCTTCAACAATGCCCTTACATGAATTAGTCCTTATTTCAGAATCCGTTGGAACTTTTATTTTAGAGGATGTTATAAAATGTCTGTTAAGTTCCACCACGAGCTTTTAAAAACAACTATTCGACATAACAAAGTTTACATAACTATGATGATGCATCTGTTTGTAGTTAAAAACCACTTGAGAAGTACTAAATCAGCCCACCGCATACCAGGGCCGGGTACACACATATATCTATCTACAAGGAGAATAGAAATAGAATAGGCGTACGGTACATTTTTGCTGCTTTGCTGTTGCCTTACAATGCCTCAGAATTTCCTACGAATGGACTACCTGATAAAGGTCGACCTAGGTGACAGGCAGGATTCTTGACTTCGAAGGCCTTGGTGCAGCCCTATATATATCTTTATGCCTAAAGATTAAGAACTTATATTAAAAAGACGTAGATACAATACTGCTGGAGTAAACGAGTCCTTGAGTGGGGACCGCGAGAAGGTAAATGGAAGGTAGGACGCCCACATAGCCAGATGGACTGATGACCAGAAAAAGGCGGCTAGAACAGACTGGACGCGGAGGGCGGAGGATAGGGAGCAGTTACGCACATTGGGAGATGCCTATGGCCCTATGGCCTGCGGTAAGCTGATTGATTGATTGACTGGTATTTTAAAATAATCTCTTATAATGAAGGTCGTTTCCACCACCGCATCACATCCGAAAGGTGTCGTAAAGGGCGACCAATAGAAAAGTATGCAAAAGATATCACTGCGAGAGAAGGAAAACTCGAAATTAAACCTTGTACCAAACCCATCTGGCTAGCGTGAAAACAGTAAGTTGAAGCCTCCCACCATTGAGAGAGGCCTATGTCCTGTAGTAGTAGACTACGATAGACTAATTGAATACGAGGCTCATTAGTATTTGCCTTGTCACAAAATGGAACATATAACATATCCATTTCATTTTAACACAAGACCATTAAGACTAAGTGTATTAAAATTCTGAATTGACTGACTAACCCATATTATTGGTATATATATAGAAGTTACCCAAAATAAAGCTAACCCAGTTATATGGTTGAACAGCAGCTGAATCATTGCGTGTTTCTCGAGTACATTAACTGTATAAACAGGAACCCCTTTACAAAATGGGAATGTGTTTTTAAATCAACATTTTGTAATAGACTGTTATTTGGTTATTGTTATAAATGTTAATAAAACAGAACATAATTTTATAGACTTTCTTCCGCGTTTTCTTTTGTCACAAAAGTTGTATATGGTAGCGAATATCCTTTTGCCGCTACGACCAACGAAACTGAACAACTAGTTGTTCCGATCAAAACTCAGTGTGTTTTTTGTGCCTATCGAACCAACTATGCGAGTAAACCATATTAAAGTAATATAGGGCTTCATATAAAATTCCTAACGGTTCCTTCATATAAATAGTTAACAACGAAACAAAACAAGAATATGTTAAGTTTATGAGCGTGATACACGAGTAGGTATATAAATCTTGAAAGGGCTATCGATACAGTTTTTTAATATTCAATCTGTCGATTGATAGCATCCCACGTCTGAAGACGTGCCTAGATAGATGTGTTTTCACGCATCACGAATAGGGAACTTTTTAGGAGGCTTATTCGGTTTACTGTTCGTTTCAGGGTTTTACGTACTACGTACTACGTCATTATAATCATCATGCAGAAAGTATTATCCTGATTGCATCCACCTGGGAGCTGGACCGTGAGCTCCAAGTTCACCTCACACGTCTCGGATGTCTTCCTGCTTTTCATCCTCTATTTCGCACGATCTTGGCACGAATTTCACCCTCCACGACGCCAAATTGTTGTGTTCTGTTTCCGGCGGTGAGTAGGGTAGCCCGAGCTCACTGGAGAGGTTTTGTGTTGTCAGTGGGAAAACCCAGAAAACCTTCTTTGTCTTCTGCACTGACAGCAAAGAGATTCTCTTAACCTTCTGAACTCCCCATTACCCTACAGCGAGTCTGGCATATTGATTTGATAAGCTGGATGTGTTTTTTTTTCGATTCTCACTTATAAGCCAAAGGATTGGGCATAGATAATCCTACACGTAGGTATTATCTACATTTGACCACTAGGTGGGTAGTTAGTTATATCTTATACCTCGGTAGTTTTCATAAAATTCAGTTTTAAATTGTCCCTTATTTTGCACTTATGGAGTCCACTAGACCTCAAAGTATGTCTAAAGAGCTATATGGTCACCACCTCAACAGACAACCATTACAGGCGACTCGGTCTACTTTTTTAAAGGAGTATAAGTCCTCTACATCTCTTTAGAAGCGCGCAGGAGATTCCAACGCGTTGCCCATATTGACTTCATCAGCTCGTCAATAAACCCTGACGATGGCGGGTCCCTTCCATCAACCAATACCACCATCATCAGGGTCTTTCGTGTTAACAGCTGAAATTCATTCACATTTCAGTTGTCATTTGACACAACGAAAGGTATTTCATGTGTTCACCTTTCGCATAACGTCATCCAATGCACTGGCATATTGACAATATTAAATAAATGTGAGTCAACCATTTAGCGTCACCAGTCACTGTCAAGGCCGAAACTGTTTGTATGCCTGTTCGTAACCACAAATGGCGTAATCTCTCTATCGGGAAGACGAGTAATTAGTGACAATTTCTCTTTCCGTGAAATAGTTTCGACAGTTTTGTGTCAGATCTTCAATAATAGAGCGATGACCTGTTGGTACATTTTTGGCGGATTACTAAAGTCGGGTCTCACGAAAGAAAATGAGTTTATGCGTTTTAATAGAATTAAAAACGTTTATATTCATCTTTCGCGATAATTGGTCGCTGTCGTTTTCGGAAGTGGCAGTTTTCGGAAGTGGCCATTTTCGGAATTTGTCTTTTTTGGAATAGACGTTTTCGGAAGTTGTCTTTTTAGGAAGTTGTCGTGCTCAGCCTGAGGGCTCGCAGGAGAGCGACCAACAAAATCTAATAACGGTCGGTCAAGAACTTCATAACACGATTCACATGAATCATTATTTCTATCATGGTCGTTAGTCTATCTTCTGACATAATAGTACATTAACGAGGAATTGATGACAAGATCATGAGTCATGATATAGATTGAATCATCATCTTATCTATGCACTAGGATGACCTCAAGGTCAGTTCCATATGGACGGTACAGAATATTTCATCAAGAAACAAGCGGTTCGGTGAGTCTTTTCTTTGCCGCACCATTAAGTCCTGGAATTCCTTGCCGGCGCACGCGTTTCCTTCTTCCTACAGTCCCGGGTCCTTTAAGCGGGGCGTGAAAAAGCATCTGATGAGGCCGTCAAGCTGAACGCCACCATTATAGCACTGAACATGTTTGCAATGGTGACCCTCTTTCATGAGACTTTGCCTTCAGCTTAACATCAGGCGAGGTGAAGTCAAATTGACGTGCCATAAATAAAAAAAAATCCACGGCTGTATATGGAGTCGTCTCTGATCTCTGATCAAATGATAAGAGAGTTCACTGTCTTCTTTACCAGACTTGAAGGTACAGTGGGCTTCCAAAATTCCTTGACAATTGAAACTAGAATTGTATGAAGTGATGCCACTACACAACTACTAGTCTTAGCTACTGGGTAATAGATCTACTTCTTAATGTTATTATGTTTAGGATATTACTTGCAGGAGTTTGCTTATTTTCTGGTTAGTAGTGTAGTAATAGTATAGTAAATAAAGACATCGATAGTTAATTTCATTAACACTAGGTATCTACTATCTATGTTACTTTTGATTATTGTTACTTATGAACACCAAACATCGCTGTACCATTACGTCATAATAAGCGGTTAGTCAATATAAACGGAGTCGTAATAAATGAATTTCACTGTATGTGTCACACATAACAAATACATTATGATCTCTGAAATTCGTATCTTAAACGAACTTATGACACGTTCTGAAGTAGGCTCTAATAATACTTTATCGGTCATAATTCTCATGCGGTAGACTTGGCGACTGTCTCCCTCGATCTCAATGTAAATATAAACAGTATGACGTTATTTTCTGCGAATATTGTGCAAGTGTTTGATGCTGGTGATGACTAATAGTCGTGCAGTTTTGTGTACATAATAAGAATATCAAATTTAGGCCGGCAAAAGTGAATGCTTCGACGGGATTCAAAGTCGCGATCTTTCCCTTACAGAGGGATCGCTCTGACCGCTAAGCCACGAAGCCTGAATCACTCGAAATTCTCCTGTATAACCATATTTGGGGCGATGGTGGGAGCCATCTACCGACAATCATACGACCGAACTATCGGTTACAATAAATGCCGTCATAGTCATTTCGAGTACATTGTTTTGACAACTCATCAACCCAGACCAATACAGATATTCTAATTAAACACACAAATATTTGCACTGAGCGGGAATCGAACCCGCGCCCCCACGTAGCAGTCGCGTTCACAACCGCCGCGCCACGGAGGTCGTCAATTCACTAGGTCGTCATTTTTTTCAGTTGTATGGTGCGGTGTGGTAGGTTTTTCAGTCGTATGGTGCGGTGTGGTAGGTTTTTCAGTCGTATGGTGCGGTGTGGTAGGTTTTTCAGTTGTATGGTGCGGTGTGGTAGGTTTTTCAGTTGTATGGTGCGGTGTGGTAGGTTTTTCAGTTGTATGGTGCGGTGTGGTAGGTTTTTCAGTTGTATGGTGCGGTGTGGTAGGTTTTTCAGTCGTATGGTGCGGTGTGGTAGGTTTTTCAGTTGTATGGTGCGGTGTGGTAGGTTTTTCAGTTGTATGGTGCGGTGTGGTAGGTTTTTCAGTCGTTTGGTGCGGTGTGGTAGGTTTTTCAGTCGTATGGTGCGGTGTGGTAGGTTTTTCAGTTGTATGGTGCGGTGTGGTAGGTTTTTCAGTCGTATGGTGCGGTGTGGTAGGTTTTTCAGTCGTATGGTGCGGTGTGGTAGGTTTTTCAGTCGTATGGTGCGGTGTGGTAGGTTTTTCAGTCGTATGGTGCGGTGTGGTAGGTTTTTCAGTTGTATGGTGCGGTGTGGTAGGTTTTTCAGTCGTATGGTGCGGTGTGGTAGGTTTTTCAGTTGTATGGTGCGGTGTGGTAGGTTTTTCAGTCGTATGGTGCGGTGTGGTAGGTTTTTCAGTTGTATGGTGCGGTGTGGTAGGTTTTTCAGTTGTATGGTGCGGTGTGGTAGGTTTTTCAGTTGTATGGTGTAGTGGTAGTGTGGTACTCACCGTCCATGGAGCGCGACGAGAGCTTCCTGTTGGAGAGCGTGCGCGCGAAGTGCGGCGGCGCGCGCTGAGGCGGCGCGGCGCGCGACTCGTAGTGCGTGCGCCCCGAGTAACGGAACCGCGAGCCCAGCCGCGGGAACAACGTGCTCTTGGTGGGCGGCTCGGGGGACATCAGCCTGCGGGCAAGTGGGTGGTGGTGACAGGCGGAACGTTAACACCGGGCTCAGAAGGACATATGAGCGGAGGTCTGGAGGTAATGGGTGGCCGCCTGTCCCCTAGTAGAAGCAGGGGGCCAAGTGAGTGGTGGTGACAGGTGGAACGTTAACACCAGGCATTGGAGGACATATGAGCGAATGCGACTTGGAGAGCACGTTAAGCCGTCGATCCCGGTTGCCATACAAACATTTATGGCAGTCGTTACGGGTAGTTGGAGCCCTCAAAAGTCCAACCAGCCTAACTTGGAACTTCGATATCGTCATTGGTCATTAGACCCTTGGTTGTGGAGGTCAGATGGCAGTCGCTTCACGAAAAATATCGAAGTTCAGCCGCATCACAGTTAGACTGGAAAGCCGACCCCAACTGAGTTGGGAAAAAGGTTCAGGGAATGATGAATGATGATGATGAGCGAAGGCGACTCGGGCTACGGAGGTCTGGAGGCCAAGGTGCCGCCTCCCCACATTCGGTGGTTAGAATTGGACACCGTGGTCCCTACACCTGAAGGCGGTTAACTCAAAAGAGATCCTTTAAGCGGGGCGTGAAAAAGCATCTGATGAGGCCGTCAAGCTGAGCCATTCAATGGTGGCCCATTGTAGCACTGAACGTGGTTGCAATGGTGACCCTCTTTTATAAGACTTTGCCTTCAGCTTAACATCAGGCCAGATGAAGTCAAATTGACGTGCCATAGATAAAAAAAAAGATGGCTAGTGTTATGCCGGAATGCGAGGTATATGTTGGTACTATCTCACCTCCGGCAACTAAGATCGACATAATCTCCCCAACCGGTTCTGGCGGGGAGTATCCGTGGGGATTTTTCGCATTATAAAAAAAGGCACCAAAGGACATGACAGTATCTCCCATCTTAATTGAGCAATCCTACTGGGGAAGTGCCTCCGTCCTAAAAAATACTGAGGCTGTGTTTGGGCCCACTGGTGAGGTTATATGTTGTCAGTGGGAAGACCAACAAACCCTTCTTTGTCTTCTACACTGACAGAGATTCTCTTAACCTTCTCCACCCTTCCTCTCCCCCATCTTCTATAATTATGATCTATTGGACATTTAGCTAATTAAACATTCTGATCGTGAAGGCACTATATGGTTGGCAACACGAATATGACGCCCCTAGTGCTGCAAACGTCCATAGTTCACGGTAACCACATTCCATGATGATGAAATATGGGCTGCGTGCTCCGAATCCGACAACAAATGTCACTCTCATACATTTTCAGAGCGATGACGAATGTAGATTCGGAAAGAATGCATTTTGGCTAGGCCTTAAGGTCTGTCACATAAATTAATATTAAAAAAAAGTTGATTGTATTATAAGGCAGCAAAAATGGTATTTTCACGCAAAGCGAAGGTTTCTAGAATAGAATCCAAAGCGCAGCGAGCGAAATATTTTCTATAAAAATTGAGTATATTACTCGATAGCATATTCTTCACAAAACTTCAAAAATGAATAAGGTATCACAATATAATATCCACTAACCTGAAGAAAGTATGATGTTCAACGCAAGTCTTCCACAGTTTCTTGGCGGCGCGATGGTTGGCCAACTTGAAACCAACAGTAGATTCAAACTGTTCAAATTCGCCGGGCCTCAGTTTCACGTAGAAGTTATGTCTCTTGTAGCTGATCTTCAAAATTTTTGGCCACGCGAACCGATTGATTCTGAGTCTAGAGACAAACAAAAGACATATTACATATATAACCAGAATACTCGAAAATAAGGTTTTTATAGAGCAGCAGGAACGGGATCACAAGTCTATGAGGGCGGAGCCGCTGGCAACAGCTAGTCTTTATATATATAAAATCTTTATATATAAAAATGAATTGCTTTTCGTTAGTCTCGCTAAAACTCGAGAACGGCTGAACCGATTTGGCTAATTTTGGTCTTGAATTATTTGTGGGAGTCCAGAGAAGGTTCAAAGAGTGAATAAATATGAAAATGCTCGAAATGGAGGAACGGGAACAGGGTAAGAAGTCCACGTGGGCGGAGCCGCGGACAACAGTTAGTATATGTATAAAAATTAATTGCTGTTCGTTAGTCTTGCTAAAACTACAGAACGGCTGGACCGTCTTGGCTAATTTTGGTTTTGGTTATTTGTGGAAGTCCAGACAAGGTTTAAAAAGTGATATATGAAAAAAAATTAAAATGCTCGGCAGCAGGGACGGGATCGGAAGTTCACGCGGGCCGAGCCACGGGCAACAGCTATTACACGCAGATAAATATATATCCACATCTCTTATCTTGTGGCATACACCTTTCACTCCTTATTAAATTGATATAACAATTACAAGAATCAACAGGATATTTAGCATGAATAAGCATGATATAGAATTAGGCGTTCCATGGTGGAAATCTATTATAAGAAAATATATTGGAGGAGGTAGGAGAACCCACCACGAGGCATACCTTTATATGACAATAAGTAATATTTTGCTATTGCTATCGTTTGGATTATTAAACTGCGGGTGATTGGTAGGTTCCCCACCCTGCCCAATGTGGCGATACCACATGTACCCAGCGCCATCTAGCGACAGCAAGAGTAACTACTACGTAACTACTACGTCACTACGGATCCTGCATCGCGAAAATGAAGTTCTCGCGCTGGTACAACATATATACAACAACCCAACGACAACCGTTGGGCCGCGGCCCGCCAGGCGTGCTCACCTTACCTGGTCGGAGGATCCTCCCTTTGTGTTGGAGGGACCTCACATCCCGTTCCTCCACACCCAATATATTTTCTTAATAAGCAAGGTAAAATAGCAGTGGGCTGGCCACATCTGTCAAAGGACCGATGGTCGCTGGAGCTACGCTCTATGCTAGTAACAATTGCACTCACTTCTCTCTATGTACGAGGAGGCCCGAGGAGCACACTCCAAGTGTGATGTCCACATTTTCAGAATCCTTCGCCGGGTGTAAATCTACTCCGTACATGGCAAGCTTCTTAGCGTTCTCCAAATAGTTTAACTCTGCTTCCGCTGGTGTCTGACCTCTGTAAAATAACTCAGGTTATTTATCTGTAAAACGTTTGTAACTGTAATTAGTCGCAAAATCATTTGCTAAGAGCAAAGCTTTCAACTAAGTAACGGGAGAAATATGCAAGATGCTATCGATGTATTCTTCGATTTTACTAAAGCTTTTGATTGAGACTCAGGTGCCTGGATACGCCTGTATGGAAAACCGTCTCCACTAAAGACTCAATGATTCAAGGTATATGGCGTCAGATTGACCTTTAGCCATAGGTAAATTAAAGTTATCCAGAGAACCAGGCCCCTTGAATTACGGACAACTACGAGACTGCCACAAGGATCTATTATTGGACCTATTCTTAATTCAAATTTTTATAATATAAATACATTTTTATAATAGATTAAAATCATATGTCTGATATATTTTATTTTTTATTTTTTACAAGAAAAAAAAATATTATGCGATTATTGATCCAAGTTGCTATTGGTGTTTATAATCACTGCATCGTATAATATTATTTTTATGAGTGTTATGACAATTTAATTTTTTTAAGTGTTTTTTTTTTCTAAATAACGATATCCTTTTCATTACTTCATCATTGCGATATTAATGATCGTTGCCGCGTTGGTTAGAAAGTCTTATTTTTCAAACTTTTATATACAACATTCTAGTAATTAATACACAGAGAACTGCATGTACTAACAAGTTTGAATAAAAAAATATCTCACTTGTGAGTCTTGTGTAGTTCCACCACCTTCTCTTCAAGTTCGGGAGTACAGGACGCGGCCGGCACCAATTTCATCTGCTTGCACAGTCCGGCACCGACTTCCTTGTCCTCATAGTCTCCAAGCTCCGACTGCAGCAGATAGCTGGCCAGGAGTGCGTGCGTCACTGCTGAACAGGGTAGGCGACCTGGAAGAGAAGCAGTACGTGATAAAGGGCACCAGCTTATACAACCTGTGCCCGTACCATGGACTCTGAACGGGTTAACAATTGAACAGCGGTCATACTGACAACTGAAAATTTAACTTTGTAATCCTATACATTTATATGGGATTACAAAGTTATTTATGCAGTAGGTATTCTGACAGCCGTCCAATTATTGATCTGTTTTAAGAGGTCATGGTAGGCCTGGCGATCAGTATATGTGGTACTCGTGCTATAATAACAACTGCTGAGAGGGAGGGGTAAGCCGGGAAAGGATACAGGAGAAAATTAATATTATTCCACAATATTGACAGTCTCAGAGGTGCAGGCGTGACCGTAGTTAGAAGCGCATGTTCGATGCCCGCTCATAGTAAATGTCTGTTTGTATAAATATGGCTATTTACTAATATCTGGTCGTGCCTCAGAGAGCACTTTTAACAGTCGGTCCCGGTTGTCATACGGACATCTATGAGTCGTTACAGGTAGTTAAATCCCTGAAAAGTCTAACAACTGATCGAACTGCAGTACTCTGATATCGCCTACACCTAAAGTTTATGGAGTTAGGAATAAGTAACTAAAAAAATGGAAAAAGTCTTAGTAGTATGGATCTCACCTTCAAGCAGGTCCTTCCTGACTGCCAGCACCAGCTGGTATCTGGTGAGCTCTTCTTGCAGTGTGGCCGGCTCAGGAGGGTAGAACTTCACTGAGAAACGCACTCTCCACGGTTCGTCTGTTGAAGAAATACAGATATTTTAAATGGGTTGCTTGATGTCCAGAAAAAATGTCATAAAAATGTCCAAAAAAATTGATGTAATTTTTGGACATGGCAGTTGTGGCCGACCCCGAATAATTAGGACGGGCATAAGGGCTCGGAATATAGGACAATTTTATTTTTAGATATTATTCTTATGAACCGTTTCTTATTTGTAAATTATTCGTATTACATAATTTTTAAACTGTATTATTAGTTGGACATTTTTAGTATACCGACATTAGTCTAACAACACGTTTAAATTATATATTCTGTGCTGGTACTCCAAGTTCTGTATAATTAACTTAACTACCACCCTACGTGTGGGAATAACAAATTTCTTAATACTTCAGAATTTACGTTAGACATCGTTTATTTACCAATATTAGAGCTATTCCAAAGTCCTGAATCCTGAACTGACCTGAGTCTGGGCTGTCGGATCTTATACAAGCCATACCAGTTAAATCATGACATTTTAAATTCGGTAACGCCGTAAATAGATTGTTCTATTTATACTAGTAATGATAACTTTATGTTTCTAACATTTGCTAAGTTCACACTTACGTTTGAGCATCTTGGACACCCTCTTCTCAAGGTCTATCCAGATGCGTGAGTCGCCTCTGTCCTCGTACAGCAGCCCGAAGTAATCCTTCTCCACCAGGTTCAGGCTGTCGCATACTTTGCCCAGCAATTCCTGCCCTCTGATCTTTCTCTGAAATACAGATTTGAGAAATGTCTTTACTTCATCACTGTCAATGTGTAGACCTAGGTTATCTGTTGTAAGAGGAAGAAGGTAATCAGACGTAGTTGGCTCACGTGGATTCGATGAAATTATCATAGTTACTACATATTTTGGGTGAGGCTTCAGTTAGGCGACCTACGTCCTCCATGAGGGAGACAGGTGCAGCCGTCTGTCACCCTAGCATGAGCAGGCCACGGCGGCAATATGATCCGCGCCCCTCCTGTCCGTGGAAAGATGTGGACACCGCCACACCTGAGAGGGTCTTCGATGGCCCTGGGTAGGCCGGGGCGTGAGGGATATGCCAGAAGCTACCGTGCGGCCCTGCGGTTTTGGTCGGTTCGAGTCCGACATAACCACCTGAGCTGACTACGGCGAGAGATGGATGTTAAAAAGGTCCAGGAGTTTTTCTTCAGAAAACTATCACATGGGTTTTATTTGAATTATCGCTAGTTTGTTACTTACATCGACATCCAGGTCCAATGTGGACCCATCCAGCAACTCCACCTTGACATGGGCGACGTTTCCGGCAGGTCGGCGTCTGGGAGACGCCTCCTTCTTCCTGCCATCGCCTTTGGCCTCTTTGGCCACGCTCTCCGGCATTATGCCGCGCGACCTTCACGCACTGGAAAGAAAGAACACATTTCGTTACTTTTCGGAAGAAAGAAAGAGACATTAACAACTAAAGTACGTCTATGTTGCAATAAAATAGGGTACCAGGCGTATAATTGGGTCGGGCGATAGATGCCTCGAACGTAAGTTGCCGCAGTCATTATAAAGACTAATACTGTTTACGTCCATTTCTCATTATGTTAAAATCGCATTTTGTCGAAGTCGCAAAATGTCTAAAAAAAATAATGTCACCAAGGGTACAGTCGTTGATAATAATGGTTACAGGCGTAGCCATATGATTATTCAATGAATGTATATTTCAAGATATATATATACATACATATATATATATATATATATATACATATATATATATATATACATTTCAAGAAAAATTGTACGAATGTAGAATTGTACGAACGTGGAAATTGTACGAATGTGTCCATAGCCAAAATGGAGAATAAAATTTATTAAAAAGCGAAATTTATTCTAATAATTCATTTAATGAAATCAATTCGAATCACATACTTCTACACTATACACTATATTTAAGCCTTATATTATATTTCAATTGTACACACCAATTTATGTGGGGATGTCAAGCTCATTTACAAGCCGATATGATCGAAGAATGACGGACGGGGCTCTAGTGTCTAGTAGCTTGATTTTTTTTAATAATTGAGGTTCGGTAGTAAGTCCCTGTCCATAAAAGCGTAAACAAACCAATAGAGTATAAAGCGGCTTCAAAGTGCGAGATTTGGATTCGACTGGGATTAGTGTTCCGCTTCTTTTCCTACTCGTACCACTTAGGTGTCAGACAAACACGCGGTACACCTGGTGAAGAGTGGTTACCATGGTTTAAGGCAGCATGGCGTTGCATTTGCAACGCTAGGGAGGTCATACTCGTGCTGCCAACTCTATAAAAATCTAATACTCTTCTTGAATGCCCTTAAGAGGAGTTAGTTTTAGTAGTGAACGTTTTAAGTTTGGACATTACTATCAAAACTTAAAATCCCTGGAGTGCTTTACGAGCTGAGCTTACCTCCTCTATATCAGGCTTTAATATATTATATGATGGCAGTAATACCAGTACTACGCTGAATTTATTAGCCAAGTTCAGTATTCACTAAGCTAAGCTTACAAGTCTAACTTTATTTTATAGTCTTGTTTCTTTCCAAGCTGTAATAAGGTTAAGTTGTTATGAACAAATTGACCATTTCTTTAATGATTTAGATTATGTTTACGAACTGAAGCGTGAAAAAGCATCTGTCAAGAGTGTCAAGCCGTCAAGGGACCACCATATTCTGAACGTTGATTGGTTCTCAATATCTGGACATCACCCTTTTCTCTGACCATCCAGCGGAGTGTAGTCAATTACAGTTGGTATTAAAGAAACAGATACACCAACCTACTGTGTTTAGATAATCGCGATCGCTTCGTACTCATCAAAATTGTACAGCTAACAACAAAATTTTCATGTCGGAGAGGTTCATACGATATCCGACATGGAAAATATATCATACGGTAACATTTAGTGACAACGAATTAATATTTCTTTTCTTTTCATTAAGTACATAACATATATTTTTTAATAATATAAGTTATTTTCTTTATTAATTAATAAATAGAACATCAAACTGTCGTTCTGACAGTTATCAACCCATTTGAAACGCATAATATGCTATATTTACTTCCATCAAATTTTAGAATTTTAATAAGCGTTTGATGTCTTTGATCACAATTCATATACCTTCAAGAACATAACATTGAGTTTTATTAAGTGTTATTGAGTGATAAAATTATGTTGTTTAAATATTTCTCAATCGAAATCTTTAGTAAGACAGTATCATTTTCAAAGTGAATCGTAAAGCTAATTGTGTGGGCTGCGTCAGTGTCAATAAAGTGACCTTAGAAATTAATAGCTACTTTAATCATGGGCGCCTTACTGGTTTATAATACTGTGATAGTACTAAAATAGTTATACGACAGCATCTTATTTGTTTCTATTTAACCTTCTTTGTAGAAGCAAAACGACTTGCTGAACAGTTCTTCTGTGGAATCGACGGCAATTTTGATTTGCCATCGTTGTGTAGTAATTTTTTTCACGGCAGCGTCGCTACTCACGCAAGGGGCCGAGCATAGGTTTTGATCTTCGGGAAGGCTTACTACGTACGTGCAGAACAGTGATTGTGATTTATTGCAGTATTATCTTCTTTGGTGAAACTGATTAGCATCAAAAATATGAAACATATAAACTAATTCGTATCTGCCATTGCAGAACACTGCCTCTACACAATTGCAGAACATAGGCTTCTCCTACTGTTGCAGGTTTTATTCTGGTAATTCCGCGTTGGGTTGGTGCAAGGTTTTCATTTCATGTCCTCCTTCTCGTGCTAAGATATCGTCTGCGTATCCATCTTTGCCTTTGATATAATCCCATTTTCGCTATCCTTTAATTCCAACTACACAATTATTTACCACTATAACAAGGAACAAGAATATAACAAAATGTTAATGTAAAGCATCAGCTGAGTCAGATAGGGCTGAATTCATTAAACCATTACCTAACCAAGTTAGGCTGATGATATCACTAGTCGGCATTTGGTGGTCAGGGCCTCTCGACCATCATTGTTATTAACTACCATCTTCATATTATGTAATAAGATGTCGAGGCCACAGTCAGCTTGGATGTATGCGACCCATTGTGTACGACACATTTAGGAACACAAAGTAAAACATAGGTTAAATTATAGATACTTCGTGTACACGTAATTCCACGAATAGATGAAGATAGAGACGGAATTCATTTGCAAAAGTCGCGACTAGCTCATCAAACGATCCATAATCACAATTTCATTTAATTTATATGATTACAATGGTGGAGGTGTATCTATTTACTATATTTTACATGCAATCTACACCACTGAATCTTATTACTGATTGTTATGTAGGTACTTTCGTGTCCATGTTGCCTGGCAGAGATCGCCTTTGCCGATGTACTGCTAACTTTGTCCTAAGGTGTACAATAAAGAATTATCTATATATCTATCACAACTGAGAAGAATAACTGCGTATACACAACATATTACTAGATATACACGAAAATAAGCTCGCATAACATCAGAAATTGAGGAAATATTGAAATTCTTGGATAGCGGATTTAAACGCGTTCTGGTCTGGCAAAAATTTCTTTATAAGCACAACACAATCATATTATGTAGTCCAATTTGCTACCTTCAGGTATCTATTGGGGTCGCGTGTTGGCGACATTGCATCTGAGGAAGCGAAGGTATTGTTACAACGTCTTACTTTTTTTCTCTATATTGGATAAACAGATATCCAATATCCGAATAGATATATAAATAAAGAAATAGACAGCTCGATTTTAATAATTACACATACTGAAATTAAAGGTTTAGAAATCGGACTTGTAAAAAAATATATATTGGGGGAGGGAGGGGGCACGAGGCATCTTCAGGAGCGCCGCAGATTCGCTTGAGAGCGCTCCTGAAGATGCCTCGTGTAGAGGCGAAACACGTGTCGAGGTTTGTCCTTCGCACTTGCGGAATATTGCACAACATACTACAACATCTCCTCTCTGGTAAGAATTATTTTACTTGCTTTGAAGAGGGCAGTTTGACATTAGAATTTATATTGTTATCGTTAGAGTGTTGAACCGCGGGTGAGTGGTGGGCCTCCCTCCCTTCCCCAATATATTTTTTTTTGTAATGGATATCCGCCAGGTCTACACAATCTACATCTATATCGAATCGGACTTGTATAAGAAGTTACTTACAGTAGAGGAACCTAACGTTGCTCATGGTTATTTCAGACGTTTTAACTTCGGTGTCCGGGTACAGATCTTTAAACCTATACATTTATTATTGGAGCGACCACCATCTGACATTCCAATCGGCTTTACCTATATCCGGCTACCAAAGCCTCGTCTATTAATAAGTAAAAGGCCGGGGTTGGCGTAGAAAACGAAAATTGGCCATTAGGCTGGGTATACACGAGCAGCTTGAAGACTTCAAAGCAAACTACGTACTATATTGATTTTAATGCCAAAGTATTAAAACCTTTTTGAGTACTTTGCTAGTGAGTGCTTACATAGATCGAACTGTAAGTACGCACTTACATTCCATTTTCTTAACCGAGTTCAATAATTCGTAGTCACGTCGCCGTTATTACAATAAAAACCCATCCAATCTTGTTTGCTTGTTACTATCATGCAGAAGAACTGACAGCTTTAATTGTATAATTACATCAATTGTACATAACTGTTGGTAGAACTACAAACAAAAATGTATGCACAAGGAAAATTAAGAACTTGATTATAAATAGGTTATTTATCGTGTGGAATGTTCGCTGCGGTTTTTATTACCTGTTTTTAAATGATTCAGGTACTATTTTTACTTAATCAAATAAGATAAAACAGCAAGGCGTTTCAAATGTACGCAGTTCCATCTAGCGACAGCACGCTGAACTACTGATCCTGGATCGCGCTATTGAAGTTTACAGATGATATACAACATTCCTACGGCACCTATTGGGTCGGAGCCCCCCGTGATCACCATGTCTGGTTAGAAACCACCTTTTGTATTTGAGGTAAATAAAGCAACTATTCGAGCATCTAAACCAAAACCAAGGTCCCACATTAATACAGTACAATGTTATCCTTACAATAGCACTTCCCACGGCTCGTACTCGATACAGTACCATTGTGAATGAGTGGCAGACACAAAGTTATGCAACGGCAAACGTCACTAGATGTTTATTAAAGGTGAACTATTTGAAATGATCGCTCTTATGTGATCTATGCAGGCTTTATTGCGGATTATTGCATCTGCTTAGTAAAAACTGACTATCGGCAGAGGCTGAATATTTAAACAACGGAAACAGATTATAAGTTGTTAGTTTTTACTCTTCGCTGAGAGTACGGCCCTCTACTATCTACATCTGTACTTATCCACTACCAAATTGAATATACATAATGTTCTTATATTAGTTTGATATGGTCATTTACATATTCTTGGTCGGTTACTCCGTAAAACCAACAAATATGGTGAATATCCCGTTAAATATAGTGAATATGTATATAAAGTAGCCTGTTACGTCAGACAATATCTGATCTTTGTGCCACATTTCATTCAGATTAATAATAACAATAAATAATAATAAAATTTATTGTTCTATAACTTGATAAAAGATAAAATTACAAACCAGTAGCACTTAACATAAATTACATAATTTTATTTAAAACCTGTCCCTTATACTATGGGATCCTGTACCATAAGAGACAGAAGATAACTTCTGGGTGGCCACAAACAGCCTCTATGGTTTGTCGGTAGTGAACGCAACCACCATGCTACAACGGAGGCGTGGGTTTGATACCCGCTGAATGCACTGTCACAAGTCACCGCCACCACATATTAATAAAAAGTTACTACGTACGCCACCACTAACATTTTAAATTCGGTAACGCGGTAGTGAAGGAATCTGTGGGTCTATTTACGCTAATAATATTAATATCTATGATCATTACTCTATTTCTGTTCATTATCGTACGCCTACCAATCAAATAAAACAATCATTAGATGCCGTTATTGCAATAAACCGAGTAACTGTTTGATCTGTGAGATTATTAACTGTACCCGTAGCATTAGCATGAACTCCTATCGAATTCGTAATGTAAAGGTATCGACAGAACTGAGCATTGCGATTGGCGGGCTACACACGCACACAGGTTCACAAGAGACCGACTGCCAATCACAATGCTCCGTTCTCTCGAAACCTTTACATTACGAATTCGATAGGAGTTCATGCTAGTGCTACCGGTTATCAATGACTAGTTAAGTTATCAGCACCTATCGATAATACTAGGCATTGTGAATGTGAGAATAGATGTTTTAATAGATAAACATAGACAGGAGTACCAGCATATGACTATTTCTTGACACCAAAATGTGGAAATGGCGGCATGAGTTTTGTGGGTGTCTCTTTATATTTCAAATCATAATAATCATAACAGTATTCCTTAAAACCACGAAGGTTTGTAGTGGATAGTGGCTGTTTTGAATTTGGGGCCCTGGCGCGGTCAGATTGTCGGCCATTTACCATGGGTCTGAGTAGCGTTTTTCATAACTGATAATAATAGGTTTTAATGTTATGGGTATTATACATCTGCCTGAACCCTTCAGATTAATTATATTGTTATTAATTTTTACTGTCTACAACCAAACACTAGTATCTACTCGTAACAAAAGATACCGCGGTCGCCTACTGGTACTGTACTGGGTAATGGACTGCTAAGACGAGGTCTCGGGTTCGATCCCAGGTTTTCCCTTGGCACACACCAATGACTATTCGATGCTTTTCAAAGTTATGTGTGTATTTACCGCAGGTATATACGTTAATGGCAATAGGCTCGCCACCTATTACATTGGGACCTAAACATAAACTGGCGAAATGTGGGTGCTAGCACCTCTGCCTACACCTTCGGGGATAAAGGCGTGAGTTTATGTTATGTTATGTCAGATACTCAAATTCGTTTACCTATGCCAAGTATAGATTTTCTTTAAATAAAATGATTCAGTAACCGCAAATAGAAATACTACGAACAAAGTGAATCAAAATATCTCAATAAAATATCAATATTTGTTCAGTTAAATCGATATAGTGCAATAAACTTGTCGAAATCGAAACATAGTTGCTATTCCAAGTACAGTCTGTAACGAATCGAGTATTTGTGATTCAACGTTGGCGTATTCCAAGATTAAGCCTAAGTTTCGACTGAAGACTAAACGTCTAGGCGTAACGCCACCTAACATAAAAATATTGCGGTATATTTTCATCGATACATTATGAAGGTATTTAGTTGGAAACGCGACCCGCTGGCTGCTATAGGGATGTGGACTACTTTTATTATTCTCGAAAAGTGATCACTTAATATTTAATATTATAATGATATTTGATTTTGAAAAGTCAATCTTTCTATCCGCTCGAAACGCTATCGAAATCGATACCTGCAGATGACGTCACGCAAATTTACTTCACACCTAAACTTTTGAGGGTAAAAGCTAAATCACTGGCCAATGGTCGAAGGATTGTGCATTAAATTCAAAAGAATAGTACTGGGGAGTGAGAAAGTAAAAACATTAGAGCTTTATGATATTGAATTTTCGTTTCTGAATAACACTCCGATAAATCGAATAATTGTGTTTGCAATGGTGACCCTCTTTCATGACCCTCCTTCAGCTTAACATCAGGCGCGGTAAAGTCAAATTGATGTGCCATATTTCTTTTAAAAAATACCATATTTTGCTTGAAGTCGGTTAAAACTCTATTTCAATCATAAAATATTACAGCGAATCATAAAACATGATACAAACACCTCAAAAGGACTTCCCCTTTATTTCGTAGTAACTCCCATGAGCTCAGTCAAATCGATCAAAGCTTCCCAGAGGAATCACGGCTAATGAAATATTGAGACCACACTGCCGCATAGCGATCTTCTCTTTCATGTAGCTATAAAATTCTGTATGTAAACTATATTTAGTACATAAAACAGGAATCACACATCAAAATATTTGGAATCGAACATCAAAACATTTGGAATCACACATCAAACCAGACCAAAGCCGTATAAGATCTTAAGAACCGTAGTTTATGCTCAATAAAATCTTGGATGAAATATATTGGGGGAGGGAGGAGAACCCACCACTTACCCACTTTTGTGTGTGCAATATTCCGCAAGTGCGAAAAACAAACTTTTAAACTATCGCGGCGTTTACTCATAGTGTTTATAAGTTCCGGGACTTCACGCGATATATTTTTGAACTGACGCAGAGGCACACAAGAAATGTTTCCTGCGCACCGCGCGACGCTCGCAGGCCTGTCAAGTCGTGACCACGGGTGCTGCAACGCACCCGAAACGTCGACAAAAGTAAGTGTTCAAAAATATATCGCGTGAAGTCCCGGAACTTATAAACACTATGAGCGAAGAACAAACCTCGACACGTTTTTCGCCTCTCCACGACCGTCGCTCTGTAGCGGTTCACTTGCGGAATATTGCACATAAGAAACCACCTATTATTACATTGGGACCTAAACATAAACTGGCGAAATGTGGGTGCTAGCACCTCTGCCTATCCCTTCGGGGATATAGGCGTGAGTTTATGTTATGTAGCTACCAAACAAATTCCTACATAGAATACAAGTTCACGTTCAAAAACTGTCTGAGTTGCCTCAATTAGCGAGAATGTCTTACACTTTTGAATGTGCTCCGCGAGCCGCGGCCGACTTTGAAGTAGTTTGGATAGATAATTGGTAGCTTTATATTGGTACCTACAGAAGTACTCTAGCTAAGCTACCGAACAGAATGAAAAGTTACTAGATACTAACAACTACAATATAAAAGATTACAATTCCAAGAATGCCGACAGAAATTAAAAATTGGATTTATAAATGCACAGGTGTCACATATAAATCTTGTCACAATCAGTGAATTACGCTATGCAAAGCTCAAATTACTAGACGGATTTTAATGCAGTTTTTTTTTTCAAATAGATATTTTAGGTTTTAATCCAATGTAAAATCTTATATTGCTTTGATTACAAATTGTTTAGTATAACCAAAGATATGACCAAAAGTCTCGACAAGATACAAGCACGTGGACTTCCGCTAGTTTTAAATTTTATTCAAGGTTTACTTTGATTAACACAACATAAATTAAAATTAATACAGTCAGCCAACTGCCCATTAACAAAACAATACTTTCTAATCAACGGATTCCGATCGATCCATTTAGAGGAGGCGCCTGATAGCCATTAGTCTGAGAGAGATGTCGGATGAACTTTCATATAATTAACTGACAATGGCTCTGTTGAGCGCGCTTCTGACGCGATCATCGCCACCTAGGGATAAGTTGTTAGATAACTAGATTAAACTAAAATTGGATGTTTAATGCGGTTTAGGCTTCGTACTCGTGTTAGGTTTAGTCTGGGCTAAAATTAATGGAATCACAGCAGGAGAATATTGAATGATGTTTTTACTTTTTTATTTATGGCTTGTCAATTTGACTTCACCTCGCCTGATGTTAAGCTAAAGGCAAAGTCTCATGAAAGAGGGTCACAATTGCAAACACGGACAGTGTTACAATAGTGGCGCTCAGCTTGACGGCCTCATATAATGTTTTTTCACGCCCTGCTTAAAGGAAAGGAAAGGAAACACGTGGGCCGGTAAGGAATTCCAAGACTTAACGGCAGTGTATTATTTTCTGATGATAGTTCAGTTATTGCGGTCTTAGAATACATTCCTGGCCTCCTGGGGTTATGTATATTTCTATATATCTGTAAGAATTTCTTTGTAACATCCGCGGTAGTCTTCATGGTCGTGACATCGCAGATAAAATGCAAGAAAGTCACCTTCGTTGGTACAGTCATGGTTTGTGGAAACCGCCAGGCTAAGTGGGTAATAAATGCCTGGCAATGACACCCCCACCGGTTCCCGGTATAAAGGATATGCCTAAGAAGCTGGACTTGACGTCGTGGAGGGTGATATGCGTGTCAATGCTCTCACTATCAAAGAAGATCAAGATCGTGCGAAGTGGAAGAAGAGTCAGAAGGTGGACCCTGAATTCCGAGTTATCTTTGCCTCGGATGCAATCAGGTAAACACGTCTCCTTGGTGATGATGGAGTTTTGTAGTTAACCTTATTGATAACGAGAAACACCCTGCCAGTAAACTCACCTGTCGCAGTACAAATGTGTTTATTACACGAACACTCGCCGTATCTTATTATTTATAGATATACCCACAAGTAAGTTAACTGTATTTGTATTGAATTTAATAATGAATAATGACCCTTGCAAATAGAAAGGAGCACTTACTTCGTACTTAATGTTACGAAAACCAGACGAACAGGGTATTGACCTCACAAAACATCTGTGTAGACAAGTCGACTGTTCTAGATGGGTGAATTGTGTTTACTTGGACTTAAGTAGGAAGTGAGTTCTAATCCCTCGTTTTCTGTAATAAACTTGGAGGAACTTAACAATCAAATTTTTTTTTATTTATGGCACATCAATTTGACTTCACCTCGCCTGATGTTAAGCTGAAGGCAAAATCTCGTGAAAGAGGGTCACCATTGCAAACACTTGACGGCGTCTACAGATGCTTTTCCACGCCCCGTTCAGGTAAACCCGGGACTGTAGGAAGAAGGAAACACGTGCGCCGGTAACCGGAATTCCAAGACTTAATGGTGCGGCAGAGGAAAGACTCACCGATTCGGTTCGGTTGGTTCTTGATGGATATGAGAATTGTAATGGAGTGTCGAGGCCGTGGAGGTAGCGACCGTCGTTTTAGGCACAACATCTATAATGGTAGCCACCAGTGGCGAAGGGTGGATTTTTTTGAAAGGGAAGCCGAACGAAAGAAAAAAAACTTACCATGACCATGGCCGATTGTAATGTGTAGGTAGGTACTCCTTTCAAAAGCTGTGACTGGCTGGTTCGATGCTTAGGCCCAAATGGTTGAGGAAATTTCAACCCACATTTACTATACGTGTGAGCACTGATGATTATTATAACAGTGAGCCACTTATTTATCGTAATGAGATACATTAAAATATTTCGTAAATCCATCGCGCCGTTTATCACTACATAGTATAAAACAAAGTCGCGTTTTCTGTGCCTATGTCCGTTTGTATGCTTAAATCTTTAAAACTACGCAACGGATTTTGATGTGGTTTTTTTAATAGATAGAGTGATTAAAGAGGAAGGTTTATATGTATATAACATCATGCTGCAACCAACTGGAGCGGTGCAGAAGTGAAAAATGTTGCAAAAACGGGGTGACGCATACGAAGTTGCGCGGGTCATCTAGTATTCTATATTCATGACAGGGCGGGCTCGACCTAACTTAACTATATGTTTCTTATTTTCATAATTTAATTTCGAGAATGATGTTTCCTCACACAACAAATAATCAGTCACACAAAACTACTTACCAAAATATTACGTACTGCGACAATATAATGGCAATCAATGCACAACAGTCAGTACACTACACAAACACAAACACAAATTATACTTAGTAATAACTTCTTCACACAAAAATTCAAACTACTTGCAGTACCTTATAACATAAATAATTATTGATGAAATAAAAAATTAATGTCAATGAATGATGAATTTGAAATATTTGAATACATCGCTCATTCGCCTCAACTTCAGGGTAATGAAATCAAAACAAACTACATTTGTAACTACATTCACATTAGTGCTCTCTCGCTCTCGCAAATTCTTATCGTATATTCCCTCTTTGTCATAACTCGTCGAATACCGGCTTATCCCGCCACATATTTTTACGAACACTACTAAGAAAAATTGCGCATGTGTGCATGCGCCTGCGTATTACTAGATTCCGATTTCGCCGGCGGGCTTACCTTTCGCGCGCGTTCAGACAGAATCATTTCCTTCTTTATTTGAGAACTAGATGGCGTTATGAGAAATATGTGTAATATGTAATGTATGTTAATAATTTTTATAATTGCGATTTACCTAACAGAATACTTTTTGTTTTATATTTTTGTGTATTGAATGGATATGGTTTCATTGATTTATAATTTGCTTAGAGGGTATTTGCAAAGGTAAGCCGGCAGGAATCGGGTTATATGGACACTTCGCCACTGGCAGCCACTATTATTTGGTACACCCAAGCTTACCACCATCAGGCAGGGTGCGATTAATTAACGACCCCACCAAAGAGTGTTTTAAAATGTTCCTACCGGGTTAGACAATCCAAGTGCGATGTCCCTGGTTAACCACTTACCATTAGATGCACCGTGTACTTGCCTGTCACCTAAGTGGTATAAAAAAGAGATAATCTCTGTTTTATTCAATGTAAACAAGTAAAGCATGTCATTGGCGAAATTGCGGCAATTCTGCTGCAGAAAAAGCCATCTTAAGTTGTTGAAGTAAAGCATATGACACAAACAAGAAAATTATTAAGTGTCTGCCCTTCATATTCTAAATAAACAACATCGCCTATATAACTATATAGCAGACACCCACCAGAATATCTCAGCCAATTTCCAGCCAAATTACTCCTTAAGGCATACGCTCATAATACAATTACTTTATGCCCCGTACCTAGCAGTCGCAGGCGACGAGACAGAGCTGTGGAGCGAGAGGCGCCGGCGTGGCGTCACCAGGGATCCTGTTAGCCTTTTATTAGATAATTTAGTTCCCGAGTAGCCTATTTATGTGATAACTACGAGATTGGCTGGAGACTGCTGGGTATGATTTGAATTGAGACGTGTATTGTTTTCATCACTACATAGTATAAAAAAAGTCGCGTTCTCTGTTCCTATTTTTCTTGTCCCTTTGTATGCTTAAATCTTTAGAACTACGCAACGGATTTTGATGCGGTTTGTTTCAATAGATAGAATGGTTAAAGAGGAAGGTTTATATGTATATAACATCATGCTACGACTAACAGGTGCGGAGCAGGAATGAAAAATGTTGCAAAAACGGGGTGACACAGACGAAGTCGCGCGGGTCAGCTAGTATAGAATATTAGGTGGATAATCTTCTTACCTATTTCCACTTTAAGAAAATATATTATTTGGTGGAGTTACTCATCTACGGTTTAACAATCTCAAGGCTAGTAATAGTAAAATATTACTAATTGTCAAAGAAAGGAATACCAGACCGCAACCCTCAAAACAAGTAAAAAGATTTCTTACCCGAGGAGTTTAGGATATGATTTCGTATGTGCAATACTCATTAGAGGTTCTGTCGACGAAATGTCCACAGGTGAAAGACCCTGTTGTGGAAACGGCAATAAATGAATCATCCTGTCGACGAATAGTCCAATGGCGAATCGGTCTTAGGAGAACGGTTGCAGAATCATACTCCAAAAGTGCGAAGAACAAACCTTCAGGTTTTGATATTAATTTCTATGATAATCCGTGTACTAATCTGCCACTAAACCTACTTCAATATCTTATATTTCCACTTTCATAGTCGGACCGGTCAGTTTTGGATACAGATTTAAACCTTGACCGCTGTAACGGCACAATAACTATTTAAATTTTTCACAAGTAAATAAATATATATGAGTTACGAGGCGGCCATTATTAGATTTATACGATGTTATACAAATAATCTTATTGATTCATCCGACCACGTGCGCTTACGCACGTACCACTGTGTTACTATAAAAATACTATTGAGTTATTACCTACTTGTGCTGTGAGTCAAGTGTTCGATATAGAAATATTTTGGTACCTTTAAGAACTGTATCTTTGAACAATTACGACAGATAGGTTTATAAATGAAAATAGGAAAAGTTCAAATTCGCGGCGGTAACTGGCAGCCACTTTCTACCTGGACTGGTCTTAGGTAACTACCTAGCTAGATCACCACCAGCTAGTAATAGAATTCTGAACCGTTTTTCAGCCAGTGAGGTAGTTTGGGGATATATAGAAGAATGTATGTATTTTTAGCACATTGGGAAATGGATGAAATGACCCACACGGAAGGGCAAATCATCCGTCCGGGCTACGGCTTCACCTGCTTTCAGTAATAGTCGTTTCTTCTAACCAAAGCGAGAAAGAAAATAACAGTTGTTTTTTATAAAACAGGGAAAGCATGTCAGACATCCACCGATAGTGCCTGTGCCTGTACTCATTAGATGTTATACCTCACAACAAACTTAATTAGCTTCCATCTGATAAACAATGTAATTACCATACTAACGCTAAAAATCAACTTATGTTCCAATTGCACGAAGAATGTTATATTAATGTTTTTAATTAGAACCAAGAAAAAGAGAGGGTGCCTCATGGTACAAAATGAATTATTTAATTTTTATAATAATTACCACATAATAATAGACAAAATAAATAAGAGAACATAGTGGTTAAGAATCGTACTCATGATCGATAGGTCCCAGTATCAAATCCTGGTCCGGAGGGGGTCATCTCGAAAGAGAGGGCGCCAGGCCTGCCGGGTGCTAGGGATATGTTCGCTACTATCTCACCCCAAGCCACTAAAGATCCAGAGACATCATGGGATTGATTCAGCAGTCGCGGTCAGACTATAGTCATTTTCAAATTTAGAACATTTTGAAAAGCAATTAATGTATTAATTGCTTTTCAAAATGTTATGCACATATAGTATTAGTACCTAGTAATGGATATATATTTTATTCCAAACCAACTCAAAATATACACATACTCAAACAAACCACACCGAACAACCACACTCGAGCATCGATTCCACTTCAAACGTATCAACATCAATGGTCGAACAGTCAAAACCGTGTCTCCATAAATCTCGAAGTCGACTGATACGCTGGCTGCGCGTGATTCGACCATTAGTGATTTATAACGCCTAATGTTGTACAAGCTTCACTAACAAGACTTATAGTAGGAGATATAGATGAGGAACTATTGTATTTGGTCGAGATGTTTGTGGGTGACCGCGGTAGCCTAGTGGTATGGGTAACGGACTGCTGAGACGAGGTCTCGGCTTCGATCCCAGGTTTACCATGGCACACACCAATGAATGCGATGCTTATCGAAGTTATGTGTGTATTTATCGCAGGTTTATAAGTGCCCGGTTAATGGCAATAGGCTCGCCACCTATTACATTGGGACCAAAACATAACCTGGCGAAATGTGGGTGCTAGCATCTCTGCCTGCCCCTTCGGGGATAAAGGCGTGAGTCTATGTTATGTTATGTTAAATAGATGAGGAACTATTGTATTTAGTGGAGATATTTGTGGGTGGTATTTTGAGTTAAAATACACACAGAGACGCTAGTCTCCTCATATAATGTACTCTAAATATAGGCTTGGGTGTCTTTAGAGATAGCACGAGGTATTACAGCGACGAAGGAGCTGAAATCCACTAATCGTAGATTATATTAAACCAATCCACGTGCCTCTGGGCCTCATTGCTTTGGTGACTTATATTGTAACATACATTTATATGACGACTCGTATACTAGGCAACCAGAGTCACGAGTATATGCGACTATTTTGAAATCTAAACATGAAATCCGATATTCGATACTGGAGTTTCCAGCAACTGTTATACTTCATAACTTCATAATAATTAATCAACAACTGTCAAAGAGTATCGTTAAGATGGCCGATGTTGCTGGAAGGTCGAAATTAAAATTGTCAAACAATTGAGAAAACTACAGTCGTTCGAACCTCGTCAACTAAAGTTCCGTTTTATGAACACTCAACTGTAGTTATCGAAACTACAGTTTCTTTTTAGTTCCCTAATTTAAGAAAGGCCTTAGAATTAGGTACCTGAATCATTATTTTCTAGGTGTATCTTTATTGGTAGTGCTTGTGCGGCTAAGCACGTAATTAATTTCCTTGCGATTTACACCGTAAGACCGTAAATCATAGTTGGGGAAATGTGGGTGTTTAATACACCTCTGCCCACCACTTCGGGTATTATTAACGTGATCATATGGTAAACACCCATAATTTACCTTTTGACTTGCTTGACGTTTCCATACTTTTTTTTTATCTAGGACACGTCAATTTGACTTCATTTCGACTAAATATATGTTCCTAGTGAAGAATCGAATTACGTAAAAAATACTGTAGGTACTACTGCATCATTCGAGTTTTCCGGTAAGTATTGATAATACATAAACTACGACATATTCAAAAAAAGTCTCATTAGCTTTCCAGAGATGTAATAAAGTCTTTATTGTTATGGCAGACATGACCTAATTTCCCCTGTCTCAAAAATAAACCCTTCTCCTTAAAGCCGCGAAACAAAAACCCAAACGCGAACCCTTCCTGTGGAACATCCACCGTATATGACTCGTTATACATTGTGGTACGTTCCTTTCCGGTCAATTCTGTTAAAATATTCATTTGAGAGTAACAACAAAACTATCTTAAGTAGATATATTACATTGAACATGCTGTACATTTGAATTGATGGGTTGGCAGCTGTATTACGTTAAAATGAATATATTAAGACTCATTTGATTTATTTCAAACCAAAGTTAAATAACCTAGTAAGTTAATAAGATGCGTGTTTCCTTTTTCCTATCTACCTGCTGTCCCGGGTCCTTTAAGCGAAGGCTGTCAAGCTGAGCGCTACCATTTTAACACTATACGTGTTTTTAATGGTGAACCTCTTTCCTCAGACTTTGTCTTCAGCTTACCAACAGGCAACGTGAAGTCAAATTGACGTGTCATAAATAAAAAAATCTTTAAGAGAAGTGTGTGCCGTCGTCGACAATTTCATTAATAACCGAGTGAGATATTAGTGAAACGCGGGTCTATTAATGATTCAAAAAAAAACATTTTAAGCCATGTTCCTATTTTTTTTCAGAGTACGAACCCACCGGTCGTCTGAAATGCACAGCCTGCGCCCACTCGTCTCCTAAAATATTTGAGGCACCCACAACCCTTCGGCCACGTACGAAACCAAGATTCGAAACTAGTTTCTAAATGAGAATAATAACGTCCTCTGATCTGAAATTTAGTTTAACCGAACCACAACATTTCTGTACGTGCAAATATGATGAGCACAGACGGACCACTACCAGTCGCGACTCCCGACTCATACATAATTCACGTCATCTACAAAGTAGCAGCCCAGACAGTGTTGACGCAGCACTAGGTATGAACGAGCCTGTTGGGTGAACATGCAGAATATTTGATGTAGGGTAAGACGTCTCATTCTACATGTATTGGTTGAAACCACGTGCTATTGAATATGTAATCTAACAAACTCATTAGTGTTGTAAAAGACTCGAGTCTTGAAGTCTCATTTAATAGAACTTGAGCTATTTTTGAAGACTCGAGTCTTATAAATAAAACTAAGAACTCAAGTCCTTCAGAATTTGGAGTCCTTTGTAAAAAGACTTGAGTCCTGCTAAAAAGAACTCAAAGACTGAGTCTTTTAAAAGAACTCATGACTGAGTCCTCTAAATCCATGGTTGTATAGTTTAGCATTAAAATCACAATGAATATAAATTTGTATATTATTTATTTATAAATGATAGACTATTTTAGTACAAACTTAGTTTCGGCTAGATAGCGCTCTGTAAATTGTTCCAAAACAATTGATTTATTTTATTTTATAAGTAAACGGTATTATAGGTGTTTAATATTTTATTATGACATTTTAACTCGCATTTTGATCAGCTAATCGTCAGTCTACAGGTGGATAGTTTTGATTAGATTATTTGCGCTAGTGAAATTTAATTATTACAATTTTTTATTATGTGATTTAGTTTTAATCAAAAAATAAATGTGGATGACGATATAAAATCACCTATTACCAACTATGTACCTATTATGTACCTATCTATTGGATAATGGATAATGAATAATACACTAACTCAAGTTCATGACTCAGTCTAGTTCAAAGAACTTAAAACTCGAAAGGACTCTGAAGACTCAAAAGACTCAAAGGACTCGGAACTCATGTGACTAACGAGTCCTAGTCTTGAAAAAAGACTCAAGTCCCGAAATGAAGACTAAAAGACTTGAGTTTTTTACAACACTAAAACTCATAGCAAAGTTCCGTGGTAATAACCGTAACCCCCGATATTCGACACTTAGTTTGAAAGGTGAATAGGGGAACCTGGATCGTTTCGAAACATGTGGGAATGTTTACCAGATGGAGGTCACCCGAAACGACAACGCATTATTAAGTTAAAGTCTCCAAACCAGGGAGAGTTCTATGTCCAGCAGTGGACTGCGATCCGCTAATTGATTTACATAAATAAAAAGACAAAACTGTATGTTGAGGTTTTAAAAATACATTTCGTTCGACAAATACCCATAGTCCCATAGTGAATTGCATATAGTATAATTGGTACGACCCTCGCTCGCAGCGCCACCCAGAGCTGTAAGCCCATTACCATGTCTGCACGCGACCGAGTGTCACGAAAGAGAATCGCAATTGGCAACGTTCATCATAATGGTTCTATCTGGGAGTATTTCTAAGTTATCATCATCAGTCCCGCGGTAATACCAGCTCCGTTCAAAGCTTATACTATGGTGTGTTTGTGTGTTGTTCCTCTTTTGCATTTTCCTTTTCCCATTTCCCCATCTCTCCTCTAACTCCTCTCTATTTTCCTGCCATTAATCTATAAAAAAAGGGTCCACGCCTTGTTCAGTTGAATTGAGGCTCGGAAAGACGACGATGGAATATGGATAGAAGACGTAGATGGTATATTATGAATTGTACTTTTGCGTTGAAGTTTAATAAACAAATTCACTCTCGTATATTATAATATTAAAATCATGATATGGAAAAAAATACAACTAAATCAGCAATAGCATGTGGCAATTAACGAAATAGAAAAGGTTATATCACTTCACTAATACGACTTCGTGCTTGCAAGGGTAGGGATTAGGGCAGAACCCTCCTTCCTTAATAATAGTCCCAATTTTGTTGCAGTTTATGGGAAAACCCAAGTTTAGTATCAACAGTTTTATGGGCATTGCATGGTAATAAAACTTAAATATCATTATGCGTTTTATATGGTTTAGGAATAGAGAAACAGAGTTTGTTATGGTACTTGCAGTAAGTAGAAATGCAGTAACAATGCAGGTACATATACTTTGCTATTTTCTTACTTTCAAATCAAACCCAAATGTTCCCGTACACCGTGGTATTGACCATGTGTAGGCAGAGAAAGAATATCAACACCACATCTCTTCCGAAGGGTGTCGTAAGAGGTAACTAAAGGACGCAAACGCAAACGATATTACTATAGAGCGGACGCGTATAGAGCACATTTTGGGTCCCAGATATACAGCTCTTTATGACAAGGTAAAGTAACGATGTGAGTTGAAAGCATTTGAAGCTAGTTAAAAAAAGTTTAAAAACTCCCGTCTGATACTCTCCAAGACGTTAATTGGTAGTGCTTGTGCGGCTAAACACGTAATCAATTTCCTTGGGATTTACACCGCATAGCAAGGAATCGAGTCAAAATGTTTTTTTTTCAAATTCATAGACGAGCAACATTTTCGGTTAGGAATTTATTTTCGACATACATAGGAATTTATTTTTTATTTACAAAGTACCCGATTGGCGGCAATATGCTCCCCTCCTATTACATGGGACCGAAAATCATAGTTAGCGAAATGTGGGTGCTTAATACACTTCTGCTTACTCTTTCGGGGATTGCAATTATGTATGTAAAAACTAGTTTATTTAAGTTGGGTGTGACTTACCATCATACAGCGTTACCGCCGAAACTAACTCGTATTTATCAACGTAAATATAATCCAATTAAGTCCCAAAAAGTGTTAATTTAGCCGAGTGGGCCTTGAACCGGCCACGCAACTAAATATTTCAGTCCAAGTTACATACGCGGTACATACTAACCTGTTAATTAAAGCAAGGGTTTGGGCTACGCACGTTTCATTCAATTTCAGATTAATGATAAGGCTACACAGGCGAAGGGTTGGTAAAACCACTAACAGCTTCATTTCTGAGGCTTAATAGGGGATTAGAACTAAGAAATATGTAAAGTACTGCTATTATTCAGTTATTTGGACTCCATCTCAACCCTGTCTGTTACCTTTTCACATTTAGACTGCTGAACCGGTTATGTTCAAAATTGACACGGAGAGCATATAGTCAAAAAAATTTGAATGTTCTGATCACCTCTTCCAATTAGTCCCACCTTCTCCTGTCCTACACATGACAACACGTGCAAGACAGAACATACCATCAAGAACCATTAACGTCTTGGAATACCTTACCAGCTCACGTGTTTCTTACAATCCCGGGTGCTTTAAGCGGGCCGTGAAAAAATCATCTGAGTGCCACCATTATAACACGGTACGTGACCCTCTTTCCTGAAACTTTGCTTTTAGCTTACTATCAGGCGAGGTTATGTCTAATTGAAATGATATAAAAAATAGTTATATTCCCTAAAATTTCAATGCGATAGAAAATATCCAACGCAAACTTTTATGCATACGAAGATTGTATATGGTAATCGCCATCTTCCTTTCACCCTCACCATCTTCCAGACACTAATTTACCTGAGGCTCGTGGGTTGAGGTCAGTCAGCGGTCGCACAGTCTAAATATACGATCAGGTGCATCAGGTTGTATCGAAAACCGGTCCCGAGAATAATTGGAGAAAGGAATTGTATGTCTACGTTTTGTAGCTACATTATAGCAAAGTCAAATATCCAAATGCGAAAATATTAATGATTGCGAATATAACTGGTTTAAACAGAAACATCTTCGCGTTAGTCCCTGGATCACCTAGGAATCCGTGGTTTAAAATATCGACGGGTGCAAAGTAAAAAGAGGCATCTGCATAATAGCAACTTTACAGGAGAGCGAAAAGAACGAAAAAGTGTATTATTTTCTTAATGAGTAGGCCAATATTTCTGAAAATTTTATCATAATTTATTCATACTCTTATTTATTTTTATATTAATTTAATTAAGCTAATTTATTAATAATTTAGGAGATTTTGTAGATAGCCGTTTTTACAACGAACTTTATAAAACGCTAACTGAGCCAACTACCAGCTGGTCGTATATGCTCGGGACTTTTAATATCGTGTATAAATAGTTTTTTTCTTTTTTTTACTGATCTCAATTGATCTCAGGCCACTTATAAATAAATATATATTTATAAAATATCCACTACAGAAAGTAATTTTGCAGATAACTTTTTATGCTTCGTACTTTCATAACAACATTTTGTAAATTGGCTTAGTAGCCCAAAATCATCATGCGAATATAATTGCAGTTACAATACTTTCAGTTTCTTTTTTATAAGGTCGTTTATTAAACAGAAAATCCTAATACGTGATAAATACTTTGTATAAAGTTAACCGACGTAAATTTAATTGACCGCGAAGTAGAAAGAGTCAACTGGCAGATGGTCGTTAATGCGTCGTATGTGCGTTTAAAGAGTAATGCAAATAGAAATTAAAAGCACACCTTGAAATAGTTGCCGATATACATAAAAGCTTTTAAAAACTTATAACGTATGCGCGCCGGTGACAAGTAAGTCAACTGCCTGATGACATTTTGTGTACGCTCGGAGTCCGCCGCCGCGCCCCGCGCAAAAACGACCAACGTTACTTGGTCGCATTACCTTCGTACTATTTGCAAAATTGAGTGTAGATGGCTTTTTATACTTTTAAAAATTCATTGAAATATAATGAAATCTCAAAAACCAAATATGCCAGGTTGTGGAGTCTTATTTGATTAGTACGAAAATGCAATAAAAAGAAAATTGTGAATTTGTAGTTGACTTTATTTACTTTGCACCCGTCGATATAATATGCCATTGTAGATGCAAGATGATTCCATAATCACATTGTTTTATTTTGATAATATGACCACTCTTGAAATACTTTAATTGTAACAATACGTTTGGAAACATTGTATAGAATTATGAACCGTTAAAAATAAATTTATTTTATTTACCCTGAATAGAAATTAAACAATAAAAAACACCAAAGAAGAAGAAGAAGAAGAAGAAAGGCTCAAAGAAGCTTAGGCTAATTTGCAACTAAGTCCTCGGATAATATTTTATTTTTTCACTGCTATGGGTTATCAGACTTATCGTGTATTTATTCATTAAGTGTTAGGGATGGCTTAAAAAAATGCAAGGCATACATATCTTCTGCAGTAGCTGCTTCTAAGGTAATATGTAGTCACCTGCAATAATATGTATACATTTTAGAACTTTTTCACATCAAACTTGTCGAATTTACCGTTTCATGTCATAATGTTGAAATGTCATTTATTATTGCGACGAGGTTCCAAAGTGTTTACATATTATTGCAGGTGACCGTACGACGCCGGTAGGCTAAGCTAGGTCTGTATGACCTATTATATTAGTATGTCAATTAATTAATCAATTAGTATAACCTCCTATTCCTCCCCCAGCAAGGGAGCAGTTGCTATTTCTGGCCAACATCCTGCCAAGGTCGAAACAATTTAAGAGAAGGAATACTCGAGACAAAACCGTTTGCCAAATCATCTGGCCAGCAGCGTGGCGACAGTATCAACACAAATATCGAGAACTTTTATTAGAAAGTATGTTTGATAGCACACAAAAATAAACAAAGCAACGTAAGGGTGCGGCTTGAGCTCGTAATTCGTACCACCAACCCCACCTGTTTGCCCACAAACCTGACTACACCCCTGTTTGTTGACACAATTTCGGAACATGATATATAACTGTCGAAGTTTATATACATGGGAAAAGACAGAATGAGATATGTTTTTTTATATAGGACACGTCAAATTGAAATCACCTCACCTCGCTCTGATGATAAGCTGAAGGTAAGTTCTCAGGAAAGAGAAAACTATTACAAATTGTTTAAATGGTGGCGTTTAGCGACCTCATTAGATGCTTTTTCACGCCCCGCTAAAAGGACACGGGAATGTAATAAGAAGGAAACACGTGAGTTGGTAAGGAATTCCATAACTTAATAGCGCACCAAAGGCAGGACTCACCTGACCTATTGGTTCTTGATGAACCGTATGCGGGTGTCATCTAAGCCCTGCACGTGTTGTCCTGTGTAGGAAGAAAAAGGGTGGGACTAATCGGAAGAGCTCGTCCGAACATCTACCATGGCCGACACGGTAAAATACTAAAAATTTAAAAAAAATGTGAGTAGACAGTGTAGATTCGAAAAACATAAACGATCTCAGATCGCGCATTTTAAATTTTACCTGGTTATCTGTTGCTCAGTAGAGAATACTTCTGGTGGTTACAAAAAGTTGTAATCTGGAGTCAATTTACCTGTAACAAGAATAGATAAATGATAAGGATTATTGTAAGTTAATATCGATCGACACCACATGACATAATTTAACAAAATAAAATACTATGATTATTTGGTACAGATATCACGATAGGTACTATACTTATTGACATTAATATTACTAACGTAAATAGAGCCACAGACTTCTTCATTACCGCGTTACCGAATTTACAGTGTCAAAGGCATGTTCTTGTAATCATGCGTGTGACTTTTAATGTAGAAACGATGACATCACTGCAATATCTATTTCTGTCTAAGCTGATAGTGGTTTATAAAGAAACGTTTCACGGTTCGTACCTATATTCTGTCACTTTCTCACGCCTAGGTTTTCTGTGACGACATGTATATCACCCGAGCACTTTGTTCGTCTAAGGATAACTTTATGACCACAGTCTGGAATTTTAGGTGTCTATTGGTTCCGGAAACTATCCAGAATTCCACACAGCAAGTAAAAAGCTAGTTAACTATTATTATAGGTGACATTAAAAATCTTGTGTTGTGACATAGTTTCGATGTTTCGAAACACATTTTAATTTTTATAAGCGTGGGACTTTACCCACGATAATAACATTTAATTCGTTATTTAAGTTAATAATAGTTACCACAAATTGCTAACACGTGTTCTGTTTAGCAATTATTGTAACGTATTACGACATATTTAGTGTGACAGTTGAGTATTAGACTGCTATGTGACTACTGACAAGTCAGGAGTTCGAGCCTTATGTTTATTATTGGTACAGTCTCAATGAATGGTTTTCTTGTCGCTATCATAATTTTGCTGAATGTCGGCCCATTGCAAGCTCAGCGAACAGAAATTTAGTTTCATATTTGTTAATGTATAAGCCCTACATACTTTTGACAGAACATGGCGCCACGGCAAGAAGTCAGTCATAAAGTAAAATATGCATATTGAGATACAGATAACAAAAAATTTAATACTGACCTTATGGACGTGCTATTAATATTAATATTTTGTGGGTACAATGTATACCCTGGAAAATACAGTTCTGAAGCTTTGCAATAAACATTTATTTATTGTGTAGTAGCTTGTTCAAGAACTATGGATGGTAGGAAGAAAGTAACAAGTGTGTGGATGTGGATAAAGCATTTCTATATAGCAGTTCTATAACGTGGGGAAAAAGGAAGTAAGTGCATTAATCTTCAGTTCAAGCCGGTATTGTTTGGGTATGTAAGTACGAGGGTGACACCTCTGTCTTGCACGTGTTGGGCCAGGAAGGGAAAGGGCGCATACCTGTAAGTACCAATGAATACTTTTTTGAAGTATATTTATATATATAGTATGTTTTGTTGTTATAAATAAAAAAAAATACGATACAATTGTTTTCAAAAGTAGCGTAAAGCCAGTAACAGATTACTGACCATAGCTCTAAAACTTTATATAAAATAGTAAATTAAACCTGACATATCTTGTGGGTTCACTATCACTAAATAGTATAAAATAAAGTCGCGTTTTCTGTCCCTATTTTTCTTGTCCCTTTGTATGCTTAAATCTTTAGAACTACGCAACGGATTTTGATGCGGTTTGTTTCAATAGATAGAATGGTTAAAGAGTAAGGTTTATACGTATATAACATCATGCTACGACTAACAGGTGCGGAGCAGGAATGAAAAATGTTGCAAAAACGGGGTGACGCAGACGAAGTCGCGCGGGTCAGCTAGTAAGTAATAAATAAATATCCAAGTACACGAATTACAGTAAATATCGTTAGTAAAGTTTTTAGTCACTTTCGCGCGCGACTGTACATTTCAGTTTCACTATTCATCCATAGATGGCGCTAGTAGCAATCGAGCATTTCATAATCGCGACAAATGGTTTGCATGACAATGTGCTACGATCAAATCAGCACTAGCGGGAACAATGCACTCGCGTGTGGGATATGGAGGTTTCCCAGAAATACACCCATTTTAATTTCTATTCACTATTTGGCTCACGTGTCATGTAGTAGAAATATTTGAAAAATGTCCATTGGCGTGCACAAATGTACAAATTAGCATGCATTATATTGTCATATTAATAAATAGGCTAGCACAACGTCCTCCGGAGATTTTTAATACAGCTTGATAATGAACTACCTTTCGCTGGATGGTAAGAAGCTACAGTAAAGTCTAGAAAGTAAAGACTACATGCTGTGAAACCCAAAATGGCAGTCCGTCTCGACCTTGACAGATGCTTTTTCACGCTCTGCTTAACCCGAGATCGTAAGAAGAGGAGAACACGTGTGGATTGAATTATCACCATCCGTACCTTTTTCCTAACTCACTACCCTATTGGGTGGGACAGAAAACATTAGTTGGCGAAATGTAGTTTATTTACCTCTGCCTATTCCTTCAGGGATATACAGCCGTGAAGATATTTCAGTAGATACTATCTTACTTCCTGCTAAGGGATCATTGTCCTAAAAAGATTTTTTTTTAAATCTAAGTTTTTTCTTTTTTAACCAAGTAATACAAAAAAGCATTCCCTTTCTACCATCTACAGCTATTTCGTGATACAAACGTACTAAACTGTACATAGTGCCTAGTACAATCAAGGTAGACGAACAGGGCCTGCACAGTTAGACGTGACGTCATCAGGTCAACGACCCGCGCCATTACCTCGCAGGAACGGGTTATACTAGGCTGCAAAGGAAAAAACTATGAGGTGCGCACGAGTGACATACTACGTGTGGAAAACTACAACTTATTTTAGAGTTCGAAATGGATATCTCATTGATAAGGAGATAGACCTATTTTGTTCTACTCTGAATAAATTCAAAAGGACAGCATTATTTGTGATTTTTATAGAGTTTAAGTTGTATGGCAGTCATGTCATGAGTAAGCGGCGTGATTTATACAAGGAAGTGAAAACTCACGTAAACACCTAATAAGAAATCACGCTCCTCTGCCATTATAAAGTCTAAAATTGTACAAACTGTCGCTTTAAGATCCATCCTGTAATGGTACTGAGTGTGAAGATAAGAAATAAATAAAATCTTGACCTTCCATTTGGTTGCTTGAGTTTTTTGTACACCTTACAATAATTGTGGTAATTTGGTGATATTGAATTTTAGTTTTTATTTTTAACATTGGCTGAAGCTAACTGAGCTATTTTCTCACTGAGGCAGGCTTTCTTTTCGAACTTCAGAGGCAAAAATAGAAAGGTCAGAGGGCTGTCGCTCCTTTAACAGTCAAACCAAAACCGGAGAAGTACGTTGAAGATCGTGAAAGAACGCTTAGACAATGGTGATGTATTCCATAAAAAATAATAATTCCAAATAGATTGAAACAAAATACGTTAAAATTATTTTTGCTCGAAAAATCCTTGAGAGTCAACGAAATTTCGAGTCAAAAACTCTTTACGCTGTACAATATCAATATCTCCCCTTTCTGCTAAAGCTAAACTACCAACTGACCCCTTTATTCTTGTCTCGAGACATAAAAAAGGAGCTGGCAGTTTAAATGTACTCACAAACAAAATAACAAACGCGTTCGCAAACCATAAATACAGAACTGTCCCGAAACTCGCTCAACCGGTTCTAAAATGTCTATACAATAATCTAAATAAAAGAATTAAAAAGTATAAGAAGATTAGTGGGTAGATGGCAGACGCAAGCGTTAAGGCCGGGCACAGACGAGGAACTTTTTAAAAACATCTCTAGGCGAGTTATACACTTTTTGGGGTGAACGAAGATCATACAACTTCTATACTCCATCCATGTAGGTATTTTTCTACAGTAGGTACCTAATACATAGTCACGAAGTAAGTATTTTTTATACGGACTATTTTCAATTTTATTGGTAGTCTTAGCACGTAGTAAAACATCTAGACAATGAAAATCAACTACTTAACAATCAAGCTTTAAATACCCCTGTATCCACTAAAATCCATTGTAAAACTCCATTGATGGATATTTTTGCACTCTTATGTCCACTTTAATCCTTGCTGCAGAAATTTTACGGAAGTGTATTTTTTGCAACTCAACCAGTCCAGTAAAATCCACTGTAAAGATCCATTGATGGATATTTTTGCACTCATATGTCCACTTATTGTCAATGGATTTTAGTGGATACCGGGTTAAATACGGCGAGATGGCTCTGGGTTGGCCTGGGTACAAGGTTTTACCTCTCCGACTACCAAAATCTTGAAGACGGCGCGAGTTTTAGTCGGCTGGAGTCCAACATAAGCACTCTCACTGGCTCCAGTGGATAGCCATGGGGATTTTTGGCACGTTACATTAAAAAAAAAACCTTTAAATACGTCCAATACATCTGTATATTCACCAATGAAATGCATTCTAAGGAGGAACGAGGACAGACAGTAGATGCAAACATTAGGTCGGGTAGAGGCAATAAACTTTTTATAAAAACTAATATTAATCTTTGAATGTAGGCGTCAATAAATCTTGTTAAGTAGTTTTGACTATGATAAAGTTTTGTTCTTTCAGTTAATTATGTTATATATTAGCTGTGGTATTTAGATTTCACAGTAGCGAAAGAACTCTTTGTAGTTGTATCACAAACAATGTCTTCCGCTTCGGTTAAGATTAATGAGGTGTTATAACAAAAACATATTAATAACTATTAGTATTGAATATACAGTTAGCATACCTATCTATAGTAATATTATAAGGAAAATTAGTGTATGTTGGTAATGAATAAACTCAAAAACTACTGAGTCGATTTCAAAAATTCTTTCACCATTGGAAAGCTGCATTCATCCGAAATAACATAGGCTATATTGTACTGCGCGATAACCGACGTCATCACGAGCAAGGAGCAACAGCTAGTAACTAATAAATATAAAAGCGTGATTATGTTAATATTTACAGTTAAGGGGTATTTCTTACTGAGGTACGACACCCAGTACCTTATAAATTATTCATAAGCAATAAATGCAAGGAAAAATAAAGCAGTACTACGTAAAAGCAGGGGTGTACAGTGACCAGTGATGTCCAATCCAAATGTTTTCAAGTTTTAATAATATTTCAGATTTTCTAGAATATTCTAAGCAGTGCTATCTAAACTCAAAGTAAGCATAACTTAACTATTGTAATTTTCCTAGACTGCGGATTAACATACATATATACAATTTGTGTAAGCGTGTCTACTCACTAGGTATATAATTTACGTAATTGCTCAATGTTCTTAACACATCTATCTAGGAGATAACCACCTCTTTCATGGGTGTGAACCACAATTCCGTAATGATACTTACAATTAGTGACCGATAGGTTAAAATATACTTTTCTATAATCGAGACAGCCTTTGTGGCGTGGCGGTAGGGAACACGATTGCTAGGCAGGAGGCGCGGGCTAGATCCCTGCTCAGTGCAAATATTTGTATGCATGAATATGGTTATTTGCACTGGTCTGGTCTTGCCTCGGAGAGTACGTTAATCCGTCGGTTCCAGTTGCCATACGAACATTTATGGCAGTCGTTGGAGCCTTCAAAAGTTCGACTAACCTAACTACAGAACTTCGATATCGCCAATTCGGTTAAGGAGTCGCTTCGCAGAAAATATCGAAGTCCAGCTGCATCTTAGTTAGACTAGAAAGCCGACCCCAACTGAGATGGGAATAGGCTCAGAGAATGATGATACTTTTCTCTAATAGACATAATATTCAAGATAGAATGAACATTCATCATCTTTTGTGGTTTTGAGAAGGTTGATATCATTTGCCGGTTGCGAATTGCTAAGATTTATAGAGCATTAAATTTTGTTATTTCAAAACTAGAGCTATGTACCTCTATAATGGTCAAGGTGTATGGGGCTCCTAACGTCACTTCAACCTTGCATTTTCTGTCGACCCTGTTCTCCTTCCCATGAAGCTCTAGCGAGCATTCTCACAAGTTAAAACAATAAGCACTTATCGGCGTACAACTACTGTTTTCTGTAGCAACGCCTGATAAGGCCAATTCAAGTTACAGCCAATCTTTTGGTCAAAGACATGGTCTTTTTCTTAACTGTAAAAAGACTTGCCGTGATATACTCAAAACTATCAAAAAGCGATGATAAATATACCGGCGAGTATTATAAAAGAATTTGTCTCTGTGAGACGTAAGCCAGACTACTTTCATGTTAGGCAACTAGGCCGCAACTTCATCCGCGTGGAATATAGACCAAGTATGTTATAACTTATATAATTAGCTATCTATTAGTGAAAGTCCCGTTAAAATCGGTCCCGCCGTTTCCGAACTTAGCGGGAACCAACAGACATTTTAGAGATATTGCAGAGAAAAATATTAATCGTGTTTTTGTTATTGATACCTACCGATATGCGTTCATTCCCATTCAGTTAAGACTTGTTCACACTTCAACAGACTAACAGACACTTCAATTTTATTTTTTTATATAGATAACCAATCAACATACGTTCACTCAACTTACACTGACACAGAACTACCACGGTAATACTATACATATATTACCGTGGAACTACTCATATTATTCCAATTCATATATCTTTTTCCAAAATATAAACAGAGAAGTGCAAGTTGCCTATACCCTATTATATTCGTACCGGTATCCACCCAAAAAGACGAAGATCCAAGACGTTCAAACAAATGCAGTCACTCACCAGTACAAATGACATTGAGGCCGAGACTCCACCAAAGCGAAAATGTGTGCTGTGTGCTATGCGAGAAAATATCTGTAGCACGAGCTTGAAATCCTATCGAATTCGTAAAGTAAAAGTTTCGAGAGAACGGAGCATTATGATTAGCAGTCTGCCTCTTGTGAACCTGTGTGCGTGTGTAGCCCGCCAATCGCAATGCTCCGTTCTGTTGATACCTTTACATTACGAATTCGATAGTATTTACGTACGCGCGCAGCTCACATATCTCCGCTTCCATCGCGTCATACAAAGATTCCACATCTCCACATAGCGATCTGCACTGAAGCTAAGCGGAGAAATGTATAAATAACGCGTTTCTATTGGTTGTTTAAAAAACATCTCCTCTCCGCTCGTCTCGTCTCCGCTTTGGTGGAGTCCCGGCCTGAGCCTCAGACGCCAAGTTTCCCCACATTACCATACAATGTGAGCGACGGTACATCGCGTGTTATCTACTCATTGTTCACTTGTCAGACGTGCTGCCTTTATACGTGTTTGTGTTAGATTTTTATTGAAGGTTCGAAGTATTGGATGGTGGAAATTGAAAGTCAGGTTGTAGTTGTAGAGTGTTTTGTTAAAGAAATAAGACAAAGGCTGGCTGTGTGAATTGATTGATGAGCGAAGCAGCTAATAAATTATTGTTTCAAGCTTCACTGATTCACCGTAGTATATGGTTAGTGAAACCTGGGTATTAACGCGATCATATGGTAAATATAATAATTTACCTTTTGATCAGTCGGTTAGTGACCACGGCTAGTGCAACTTGGCCGAAACCACCGAAACTTCAAGGTATATTATTGTAGGTAGTTACCATATCATCGCGTTAATATCCAGGTTTCGTTAACCATATATCATGCAACGCGAAAGTTAAAAAGCAGTCTTTGCAGTGTATTCAGTTCTGGGTTCGAACCTGGGACCTTTTAATCACAAGATCGACTCGATAATCACTAAGCTACCATCGCTTACTATGGTTAACCTGTTACATCAGTCAAGCCGGTTATTAGTGCTGGTAAATACAAAGCTCTATTACCGATAAGTAGTGAGGTCAACTTGAGCTTGAAGTGGTATTCATTCAATTAGCCTATGGCAGTCCACTGCTAGACATAAGCCTCTTCTAATATTGGCCTACTGTTTCCTACACTGGTCAGACAGGTTATTAAAAAGTTTTATTTCGAGTTTCCCTTTTATTGCAGTGATATCGTTTGCGTATTTTTCCGTTTATCGCCTCTTACGACAGCCTACTGAAGAGATGGGGTGGTAATATTTTTTCTCCATCACCACACGGATAGTGTGCCCTTCCAACCACTTCGAGCGACTCATTCGTCGTCTGTTGAATCGACGGCATTTTTGAGTTGCAATCATTGTGTAGTAATTTGTTTCATAGCAGCGCCGCTACTCACTGAGAAGGCCCGAACAAAGATTTCGCTCTTCGGGAAGGCTTACTACGTCCCCACTCGGTATTGGGATCTTAGAAACACCCTAAACCCATACTATTATAAAAAACTGAGCGTAATCAAATCAACAAAAAGCCCGATAAAACATTCTTTTTGTTGTATAAAACCCAAATTAAAATCGGTTCATTCGTTTGGAAGCTATAAAGCCGCAAAAAGAAAACCGACAACCTCCCCCTCGCTTTCGGAATTGGGGTTCAAAAACACCATGAAACAAATAAGAAAGTTTGATCCCCTCGTAACTTAACTCAAATCAGGGCGGTTATACAGGAAACGCACAGAATTGTCACGCGAACCGTTCATGGAGATATCCTAATACAAGAAATCGACCAAACACGAACTTGGAATGCTTGTATGTATATCCCGGTGTCGTAATTCACAACCCGAAAATTAGGACGAGTTTTGTGGACACAACTGGCTACAGAGACTGGTGGTTTCTGTAAGTATATCGATCGAATGGGATGTTTCACATGCATTTTTTATTACTCCTAAAGTAGCCCGAGAACGTAATAAATGGTTTCCGTTGAGGTACCTATACAGGGAGAGTAAGGCTGAATTTTACTAGTGACAGATCATAACTTTTTTTATACCACTTAGACAAGCACACGGTTCACATGACGTGTAGTTGGAACCGCGGCCTATGGACGTTTGCAACACTAGAGGCGTCACACTCGCACTGCCGTCCCTGTAGACCTACTAACGCCCTTCTCGAAGAACCACATATTACGAGTATGTTACTATATTTACACAAAGAGTAAAATCTGCTAAGATACCGTAGCAATTGGTAATACGTAGTCTCTGCGTACCCACTAAGCGTGACTGCATGTATTCATATTTGTCGGTGAAATAAAATATATATAAAAAACGTAGGTATAGTTTATAGGTAAAAATATTTTCCATCTTAAAAACAGCCCATGAAAGAGTGCCTATTCGACGTTAACATACTCGCCTCCATTAATAAGAATTGGTGAAATGTGGGCGTTACTTGTGAAATGTTCGTAAAACAAGTATGTATTTATGTAGAAGCTCTTAGTTTACACATTAACTACGAGTTATTTAGTTTCTGGAGCGTAAAGCGCGAGCACTAACAACCATTGTTTATACAATGTATCTAGAATGCTTGGCGCCTCACGCGCTGTGGATTGCACAATTATGTAGTGTATAAACAATAAATTATAATTTATTATTCTTATGGTGTTAGTTTTATAAATGTTTCATTTGTTTTCAAAACAATTTATTAGATAATAAATTACAAATATTTATTTTTAATTGTTATAAAATTAACGCGAAGCTAATGTGAAAATTTTGGGAATGTGGGGCAAATAAATGGGTCCATTGGGCGAATGCGAAGAGCTTCTTTAGTCTCTCGTAATATTAATAACGCTGATGATTATCGCACTGTGCCAGAATGGTTAACTCATTGGAACCGCATAATAGTGACTATGTACAGCAGCTATAATAATAAAAAGATTTATTTGATATACAGTATTCTTAATGATTAATGTAATAATAAAATCATATTTACATTAAATGGTATAAAATGTAATTTGGTTTCAAAAAACGTTTCCAGGAACCTTAAAGACACACACACTTTTTCTCACTCCAAGACCAGACACGACTGACCGCGATCCAATGACGATGAACCTAAGATCGTCTCCTAAAATTCGTCCCGAGGAATAAAAGTTGTAGACTAGTCCCAGCCATATAAGAAAAAAAAAACGAAACCAGCCGTTGGTTCTAGTTTTTGCTCAAAATATTTAATTAGGTTGTACCAATCAACATCAGTCGGAAATAACATATCATTTGGGAGACAAGTAATTCGCGACTTAGTATAAAACGCTCGGTAATGGACGCGTGCATAATTACGAATTCCGGCCCAGTAAATTAAAATCTCCGTCACGACTCCCCACTATAATTAAAACTGTGTTCCCCTAAATGCGTTCATCAGGTCCAACTCTACACTGAGGGGGTCAACAGAGCGTTACGTACAGATGTTGAAATTGAATACAGGAAAAATCGTACCTGATACGATCTATGTGTAATCGTTACGAGTTTGCATATACTGTGAAACAAACTGAGCCGTTCTTCAGAGTTCTTCGAAGAACTAACCAGAATTTAAAGAAACAAAGTTCTTTATTATGTTTTTATGATTTTGTATAAGATAATACAAACAATGCTTTCACTGTGAATTAATTTATTAAGGAATTCAGTATGCTAACTTTTCTAGTAAATTTAAATTGGAAAATTCAACATCAAGGAAACTTGAACATAACATAACATAAACTCACGCCTATATCCCCGAAGGGGTAGGCAGAGGTGCTACCACCCACATTTCGCCAGTTTGTTTATGTCCCAATGTAATAGGTGGCGAGCCTATTGCCATTAACCGGGCACTTATAAATCTGCAAATACACACATAACTTCGAAAAGCATTCGAAACGTCATTGGTGTGTGCCATGGTAAAACTGGGATCGAACCCGAGACTTCGTCTCAGCAGTCCATTACCTATACCACTAGGCTACCGCCAGGCAAGGCTAGGAAACATGAATCTAACGCCAATCCCTAAAAGGGGAATTACCTACTCTGAAGCACAAGAGGAAATTAAAGATTGAAATAGAAAAAGAGGTTTTACTAAGGTCGTTTCGACAGTTTTCAAAGTAGTATACATACTATAGATGTAGGATTTTATTAAAGTCTAAGCTAGTTAAGGTCGAAGAAACAGTAGGTACGATGGGCTACTAAACCCCTGGCGAAAAGGTCGACTTGGTTACGATAGCATCTCTCTTGCACGCCTCAAGCTCACCTACAGCTCATATTTTTTGTATAATTCATCCCTAAGGGAGGCCCCACACACCAAAACAGAAAAAGCTTTGGTGTGCTCTTTCTTCTTTAGTGTGACCTCTTTAAAACCATCATATTTCTTTCTTGATAAGATTCTTCTACTATGACCCTTTTATAACCCACGATACTTACATATTAACGGATAAACAGATTCCGGCCTTCGAGAATTACCCTAAGCAATCACGAACTATCTACATAACAATAAATCATGGAGCTATACACATACAAAACTCTCGCCCTATTTATACCATGCGAATACGATGTGGATTAACTTGGGATAAATGCGGTTGGATAGTGGGCTTTGAACGAATTTCATGATGCAATATAAGATAATGAAAACATTATGGGTAAATCGTTTTGTATGGTAACAAAAACGGCTAACCACATGTGTAGAATTATGTAGGAAATTGTGTTATAGCGCTATTATTGTTTTGAGTAGGTCTTGTCGACATGAGAACAACGTCAAAAGCGCAAAATGAAAAATAGTATGCAATTTGTCAAAAGCTCTTATCGTCAAACCGAACAGAGCCCTAATTTCTCTAACATTTAAGATGATTGTGACTCGAATGCAGTTCAACTGCGACCAATGAAACCGTGAGACAATGACATCTTATTCATGTGACCACTATTTTGAGCGATTTTATTGATCGAAGAGAAATTCCATTAATATAAACCTAGGATTAAAGTTAGCGGAATATGACATCAGGTTACTTGCTTGTACCTATATTGGTTTATATCTGTTTGTTCAGTCTATCAATGAGATCTTCCAATCAGTCCTACCCTCTCCTTTCCTACACAGGACAACATGTGCAGGTTTTAGATGTCACCCACATCACGGTGTAAACAATACCACCAAGAAACTAGCGGTTCAGCAACTCATTTCTTTGCCACAGGATAATGTCTAATAAGAATTCTTTACCAGCACACATGGTGCCTTATTATGTACTACCAGGTCCTTTAAGTGGAGCGTGAAAAAGCATCTGATGAGGCCGTCAAGCTGAGCGCCACCATTGTAGCACTGAACGTGTATGCAAGACTTGGCCTTCAGCTTAACATCAGGTGAGGTGAAGTCAAATTGACGTGCCATAAAAAAATGTACCTATAAGTTTAGGTGTACAATAAAGAGTTATCTATCCATCTATCTATCTATCGTTGGTGTATGTAACGGTGACCCTGTCTTTCAGTTTATCATCGGTGAGTAGGTATAAGTTATATTGACGTGCTCTTATATAAAGTCTAATCTTTAACTAGGAAGCGAGACGTAACTATATTCAACTGGAACAGTTGCCCTGTAGGCCTAAGTTCCTATAGGTAATATGTCGGTATATTTGGGCTATCGAATGGTAATAGAACTAGAATTTGTTCCGTATTATTTTCAGAATAAATGATGGTTGAAACCAAACCTCCAGCCAGCGGGATTTTTTTTTGTTATGAATTTGATCACGCTGAAATGTAGTTCTATAATTAGGGCTATGCTATGTGAACACATAAAAGCCAAAACAGACATGGGTTTCATTCATGAAATACAGAAAATACACGTTAGAATAAAATTAAAAAAAAATAAAAATAATCTCCATTCAGCGGAAATAAAATTATTTAAGTCGAAAACAATATTGAAATGCAAATCATTAATTAGTGCTAATCATATAAATCATAAAAATAATATAAATCATAAAAATTATAACATTAAATTACATTTTTACCGCCACTGCGCCGCCGTCGTTTAACTGACTATATTATATTATTATATTATTAAGTTGTAGTCTGCTATAATACAAAAGCAAGTTCGAAAAGTGTAAGTAAAGGAATAGCACTAATTAATGATCTGCATTTCAATATTGTTTTCGACTTAAATAATTTTTTTTCCGCTGAATGGAGATTATTTTTATTTTTTTTTAATTTTATTCTAATGTGTATTTTCTGTATTTCATGAATGAAACCCATGTCTGTTTTGGCTTTTATGTGTTCACATAGCATAGCCCTAATTATAGAACTACATTTCAGCGTGATCAAATTCATAACAAAAAAAAATCCCGCTGGCTGGAGGTTTGGTTTCAACCATCATTTATTCTGAAAATAATACGGAACAAATTCTAGTTCTATTACCATTCGATAGCTCAAATATACCGGCATATTACCTATAGGAACTTAGGCCTACAGGGCAACTGTTCCCGTTGAATATAGTTACGTGGAAGCGAGTACCGTCCCATCCCATTCATACAGCAAAGTTAAACCCATGTTGCTCAGACGTATTTCCATTTCACTACGACGACCGGCGATAGTAGCGGCCGGTAGTCTGGCAGTCTGCCAGCCGGGCTGGTGAATCAATTACTGAGTTCACTGCCACTTTATCACATACCTGTTCTATAATATATGTGGTTGAGAAGTTTGTTCGGTCTGGATGGTTTTTGAATTTCTACTAGTAGAGAATACAACGAGTTTAAACGAATATTACCAAAAAAAAAATAACCTTGTTCTTAGCTATTCGGTTTCAGTAGCCACGTGGAGACTATGATGACAGTGTAACATTTAGTATGGAAAAGAATTCAAACGGCAGGAAGTATACTTTAATAAGTTTATTAATAAAATAACAGGTCAACACGTGCAGGGCTTAGTTGTCACCCACATAAAGTACAGAATATTCCATCCAGAACCAAGCGGTTGGGTGAGTCTTTCCTCTGCCACACCATTAAATCTTGGAATGCCTTACCAGCTCACATGTTTCATTCTTCCTACAGTCCCGCCCGACTGATTAATGGAGACGTGAAAAAATATCTTATGAGGCCGTCAAGCTGAGCGCCACCATTATAACACTGTACGTGATTGTAATGGTGACTATGAGACTTTGCCTAAATCAAATTGGCGTGTTATATATAAGAAAACCGCCTGAATCGTATGCCTGTATGGGTAGGTTCGGAGAGTGGGGAATAGGTATACTCTTAACGATACTTGCGTCCATTTTCCCTGTCGTATTATTTGTCCATTTCCAAGATGAGCAAACCCAACAGAAACGTTAGTAGAAAGCTAGTTTATTACATACCTGTGGAATGTTGGCATTCTTACCGATCATTTGTCATACATAAGTACTGATAACTCAATGTTGCACTTGGCAGAATGTCAAAATGTTTGCACACCTTGTCCAGAGCATCGTAAACAGTTTCGGCGAACATTCACTGCTATCATCAATCAGCAAATTGAGCTATGAAAATCTGACTGACCATAATATGTATGATTTAATGTTAGTATATTTATGTAAACTGCCAAGTGTTAAGCTAAGCCTAGCTACACCCAAACAATCCCATTCCATGATCACCAGAGTGCACTCGTCACCACCAGGCCCGCGCTCAAGGAGGAAGAGGATCCCTATTAGTACGTTTACTGACTGACAGCTGAGGTTCACTGGGACCCCAAGTGAACCTCAACTCAACCCATATTACTCAATATTGATACTGAAAATCGATATTAAGTGAGAGGAAGCCGTTACAATTTCTCAAAGAAGCAACGGCTCCTGATCAGCAATACACTTGTCCGTTGCCAAATGTTCACGTTAACTCGCTATAATCATTATGGTTCACTAATGCACAGCAGTTCAAAGTTATACCGTAAACATAATTGTATAGCAATGACTGTAATAAGACAACTAATTTATAAAATAAATACATTCACTAATGTTCTTAGTCACTAAGTAGATACTTAAAGAAAAGATTAGTCAGCGAAAGACGAGAACCGTATAGCACTTACTATCATTAGGTGCGGAATTATACCTACAGAAAAGGTAAAAGGCATAAGGTTTAATCAAAGAAAAAACATACATCGATGCGACGGTTAAGTCTACTTGCTCTACGAGTACGTCGAAACCTTTCGGTGAATAAATATGCGAGAGTGCATAAAAAGAACGAATTCCCACCATGAATTATTAGTTTTTAAACTGTCGGAAGCCTGAAATTCAGTAATTCAACTGTATAGGCTGAAAAGCATTAAAAATCCCCGATAGAATGAGTAAGATGTGTTTCGTATATCGGGAACATAACAAGTTCTAAGAAATTTCCCAAGTGGGTTCCTGAGCAGAGTCGAATACCGTCGAGAGCAGCCGCAGTTGTTTCAAAACAAAATTTCAAATTAAACCCGCCTGAAACATATTACTGAAAACCAAACCTCCTAATAATAATTTGGTCAAAATTCAGACTCGCTCTTATCTCAATCTCCCAATTTTGAACAGATTTTTATTGGGAGTATTGGCCTTTTGCACTGGTCTACTCTTATGCACATCCTATTAATATAATGTCTATACTATACACCATGGTCCAAGTAGTGAGCCAGTGACCCACTACCACACCGAGTAATAACACCCGGAAAGTCCCGTAAGTTTTTGAACCCACATCGAAATTAATAAGAAGATAAATTGAAGAAGTCAAAAATAAATGTAACGGAAATATAACTGAAAAGGTTTTCTGAAACTGTGAACTTGCTGAATTTAGGTCACAAAACATATGGAATTCGTAGGACCTTAATAACTTATTCTCGGTAACTGCATCGATCGCATCTCTCCAAACGGCCGGGATCCGGAGTAACATATAGTAAGGTTCACCCGGTCGACAACCTGGGTGAGTCCGGGCTATCCAGGTCACGCAGCTGCGGCCACCTCTCCCAGAATATTTGTAGATGTAAATAAAATTAATCCAATCCACCAGTGTAAAGACAAAACAGAAATACAACTGTATATGTTTTTTATCGTATTTTTTGCAAGTACAAATACTTTTCTAGTTAGCACTCTGTATAAATAACTTACACTGCTATTTTAACGTTTTTTTCTGAGATCTGACTTCATGATTATACCCATCATTGAGCAGCTATTTCGGAGCCCAGGATTGCTTTATTGTTTTATATTAGACTATTATTTTATTTGCTAATTTTAGTTATGACGAGAACGACTGCCGTCTGCCGTTCCTTTCTTGGAAAGAAAACGTATTCCGGCTTCCAAGCGAGTTAACTTAGTGGTAGTACCATACGCCGGTAGACTACTAAACTGGAATATTGGTATCCATTATTTTATAGTACTACCGCTATTAATTCGTACGCTGTGTCAATTTGACCTGCTGGACCAATATTACGAGGATTTTAACAAAAGATTAACCGACTCAATGAACACGTTAATTGAAACTGATATTTTGAGACAGCTTTATATGGATGGAGGGTAGTTTCACCGAACATAATCTTTTTTGAAAGAGGTTGTATACCTTTATTTAAGGAGACAATAAGAATCAAGGGGGTCACCGAGGCAAGCGTGCTCTTCAAGACACAACCAGACTAGTGCAAATAGCCATATTCTTACTTCCTGTAATGTTTTAAGTTACGATGAGGATGAGGGAGGATGATCCTTCATGGATAGAACCCCAAAATAAAAAAAGAATAAAAAATGCATCAAAATATTTTCACTGAGCGAGAATCTACTCTGCTATTCCTGCATAGCATTCGCGTTCACTACCGCCACTCCACAGATACCTCTAAATCACTCTCCAGCGAAAGGACAGAAATTTATCAGCTATTAATAGAAATGGGTAAGAAAGTAAATGTTTTGTCAATATCGAAAATTCACTTAGCAAAACAGAAGGGCGGCCGAGTGTAGTCTCACAGGGGGATTGTTAAAATGCCATAGCATGTTGTAAATGGGGGGTGGCAAAGGCCGTATTTTAACGAAGTAAGATTCCAAATAAACATATTAGGGGATGGTGGCAACCTGGACAGGTGCCATGACAACGGTAATTTTCGAAATATAAATAAGGAAAATGATAGAATTATACCGTCGGTTATGCGAGTACTTGGCTATTTAAATTATTCTAATTTTATTGTAGAAGATAGTGGAAATGTACCACCAGCTTGAGATTCAGTCATTACCTTAATTAGACCCAAGAAATACCTCTGAGTAAACAGGGGCTCTAGAAAAAATGACATTCTATTAGCGAAAACGCCAGTGGAATCGCTTAGTAAAGTATGGGATTGAGGTCAATTCAATTCAATTCTTTTGAATGGCTTCTGTGTGTTGCCACAACTTGTCAATGTCAGGGTGTTGTGAAAAGTAATTTAGTGAAGAGATTATTCAGCTATGTGAAATTGTACGGTCAGAAGATACATCAATATTGGTTCTCAAGCAGAGTTGATGTGAATGTGACATCTACAACAACAGACACAAACAAACATTTAATAAATATATTATAAGGGTTTAAGGATAATAAATAATAATTACAAGTTTATTTTGTTAATTTTAATAAATCTACATAAAGTATGAACTAAGGGAGTGTGTACAAAGGGGGATTGAGGTCAACCTGTAATATGACTACAGAAATATGAAAAAAATTGCATCTTTGTGTCAGTCAAAATCAATGCAGTGTCAAGTAATCCATTGACAGCAAATTGAAAACGGTTAGCTTCGACGCGATTACATCAATAGAATGTCACATTGTTTAGGAGGCCAGTAACCCCAAGTAATAAATGGCGATAGAATCCGTCAAAAAAGTGTCCTTTTTTAATTTCTTACCATTTAGTCCTATTTGGAAAGTTTTTCGAAGAAAATAGATGCATTCGCTGCCGATCGTCTTAAAACAATCCACAACACCGTAAATACAAGAGTCATTTGTTCTTCGTAAAATTAATGTACAGAATTTGTATCGAACCACTAATTGTACACCGCGATAGTACTGCAAGTACGAAACCTATTGTTTCCCCGAAGTTACGATCGGATTGCGCCAACTGTGATCAAGGTAGACTGTTCTGCTACCGGTATTTTAAAACCTTCTAGTATTATTTTGTTGCAAGATAGTACGTTACACTGTCAGGGATTAAATAAAGCTTAGCTGATAGGAATCGCATAACGGGAAGTGCGTAAAGGTCTCTTGATATGTTCTCAGAATATAGAACAGTACAGTAACAGTACAACAAAGTTAAATGTTGATACTTATGTATTACAGTGAAAACTTAAACGGCCATAAATAATGTTGCCTTAATCGCTGACTCATAAGTGCTCTTGCTAGACAAAATTGTAAAAATAAATTGGTATACATGAATAGCGAAGAGTCAAATATTTTGAAAGCTGCTCTAACTGGACTAGGTGATGTGCTATTCGCTCAGGTGCTATTGGGCTGGGTGTTGTAAGTAAATTATTCATGACCAGAATCTGCGACTATATCTAAATCATCATCACACTTACGCAAGTCCCTGTGGCATCCGAGACCTCGTCGTCGAATTCGAGACCAGCCGTCTAACATGTGGTTAGTGGTCAACTTCTGAGAGTTGTTGTGCGCATCGACCTTTGACATGGCCTGCGAAGCACGAACATGCTCAGACTATATACCGCTAAACGGTCATCCATCCAAATGGCAACCGCACCTAAACAGCTTAACCTACTGATCGTTTACCAAACATAGAGCGCACCTAGACACAAGCGCTGTACGCTGGACCTATATATAAATAACGGCCAAAATTCAAAGCTACCAAACCAGTTTCATAAGGAAAACCATAATTATTCAAGCCGACGTAACAGAGGCGACATTTCGACTGAATCAACAAAATGTCTTGAAGCAGAATTAGATGCGGCCATCGTCCCATGTTTACCTTGCAAATTTATTAGGGTAGGGGACTCATGCCGTCCGCCAGAGGGAATGTACACATATTTCGAAGACAAAATATGAGGCATTTCGTGGTAGAAATTATGTTTAGGGATGGTTGTCAACACGTTCAAATAGTCTTTTAGCGTCACGAACTTGAGAAGTAGTATGCTGGTTGAGTTACACTTATTTTAGACCTAAATAGCCCTATGGAATGTCTTACATTCAGTATCGTGCCCCAATTACATGCTAAACCTCCTTTACTTCAGACACTCTTCTGCGGAATATTTAAGAATATTATTATTGAGCGTGAAAAAGCATCTACCCAGACCGTTGTAGTTGATGGTCACTATATTGGTAGTCTATCTTGAAACTTCACCTACCATCACGCGATATGAACTCGTTTAGGGTCAATTCCCATTGAAAGAGCAGCGATTTACAGGGGTCTGGCTTGAAATGGTTGCCGTCGTGCTACCTCTCCTTGATCTTCAAATAACTATGAACTTTTACTACAGTAACTAACATTCAACATCATTGCATAAAAATTCGCTGCCGGCCGCTGCCGCTCTTTCAGTGGAAATTCATCCTAAATCGTGCCTTATAGAAAAGATTAAGCTATTTTCTTACCTAAATTCGCATATATTAAATTATAATACATAGACTGTAAGAATTACTAGCATAGACCGAAAGATCGCACTACGATCTTATTCACCCCGCGCACAAGTGCTCGATCTCAATTGAATAACTCTCAATTAGCACTTTCAAACTAGGTCAGACTCGCCAGAGATCAAGATACGTATCTACTTGGGGACTACAATAAAAATATTAAGTACACTTTGAAGTATGCTCATACTTGGTACTAACGTAATCATTGTAAGTAACTTTAGTTTGTTCCATTTTCGCCGCGTTCGTTGGCATTCAAATAAATAATTTGCTTATTCGTTACGTTTTACATATTTTCAGTTCTAAATCTATGTCTATGTTTCAATAAAAAAGACAACCGCTTACATTCGTCTTTCAACTTTAATTTAAAAAAGGTGTACCTTAGAACAGATGAATGACTGTCTGGAAAATGTTGAGATGAATGTTTTTTGGGAAAACCTTAATTATTTTGGATGTTTTAATTGGCAGAATTTAAAATGGACTCGGTATATCGCCTAACATTATATATAGTTATTATATACTAGTCATTATATCCTAGCCTATCGCAGTCCATATTCACCGTTTAAATATTTTGGGATGGCCTACTATTTCCACGCTGGCCAGATGGGTTGGTTATTTCGAAATTTTCTTCTCTCGTCGTAATATCGTCTGCGTAATTTTCCGTTAGTCGCCTCTTGTTATACCCTTCGGATGAGATGGGGATATTCTTTCTCTTCCATCACATGGCTGTACTTTTCAATAATAAAAAAAAACAAGTCAAGTGCGAGTCACGGTCGCGTATTGAATGAGAATGAGTTTTACCTGACAATATGTATACAACTACTAATATCAATGAATCCAGCATTGGCATGATTAAAAATCCACTTCTGCATAAAAAACGAGATGCCATAGCATCAAAGTAATAACGTTTCATTCCCTTAGGCATTATTTCATTTCACTATGGAGTAATTCAAGTCCCCCTTGAATAAGGCTTGAAGATCGAACTCAATCAGGACCCCTTATTCTTGAATTACGTCACTTAAAGTATGATGTCACGATTATTGATAACGTAGATGAAGTTCCTTTTATATATTTCGACATAAAATCTGGTCAGCGGTGGTGATTCTTCGAGGCGTAAGTTTGTTTTACGAAGGCACTCAGACGAAAGAATTCTTTGGTCTGAGAACAGGCACTACAAACTCTATACTCTGTAAGTGGTAAGTTACACTTGTGTTGCTACAAGCGTTTTATAGTTGTTACAGTTTCCCATTAAGTATATTAGTATTAAAATTGTACAAGATGACAATAGGTAAAGCTCGTGAGAAAAAATAGGGCTTAAAAATTCCCGACTACTCTTTACTTCAGTTTCTGATCCTATTGCCTATTTTCATCGCATTTATAACTCAAAGTTACCTGGACTTTCCGAAGCTCGAGGGTAACTCATACCAAAAATTAACAATATCGGCTCAGTAGTTTAGGCGTTGTAACCGTAACAAACAGACAGAACAAAGTTATTCTTGCGTTTATAATGTTATAGTATGAATTTGCATTTCCTACTCGTCGTCAAACCAGCCCCTTAAAACCCGAAGGGCACGAAATATAAGACAGCCCCCCTCCGAGGGCACGAAGAACAAGTCAGCTCCGCGATTGTTTACCTAATGGGGCGGCAGATACGCACGATCGATCCAACTGTCAAAAGAATTCCGTTCCTTTGGAGACGCGCTTGTTTTTGTTAATTCGCTACGTTTGGTTTGAAACAGTGTTTTGCTATATTTGCGACGAATAGTTTTACTCATAGCAAAAAATATGGGGTCATTGGCAGAAATTGACTCATGACATTCAATTGATGTTTTTATTTAAAATATAGCATTGATTTTTATACAGTTGGTAAAGTGGTGGCTATACAGTGTATACCAGCTTGACAACGATTGCCCGAGATGTATACCCCTCTTATTATTTAGGTTTTTTAACAAATTCCCTTAGTTAATGGTTTGGACGCCTCAGGCTTGATTTTCCCGTCCATTCATTGACTGTATGCTGTATTGTCTTCGTGATTAACATTATGGCCCTGCCGACCTATTCACTCAGTTCATTGAGCATGTTCGGAGAGCCCTGTAAGCACAATTTCGCCAAGTCATGAACAGCCCGTCAATGCCTTTTATGCTAGCTCCCCGTATTGTTATGGGTGTTTTTGTAGCCACGCCAATCTTCGTTAATTCTACATCAAAATTAATGCTTCGCACAACTAATGTATTTTTAAATTTGAAATTTATATTTTGATCACCAAATTCTAAGTATTCTGAAGGGTCAGTTACTGTATTATACATCTCAGATATTTGAGTGCAAACACACGTCATAACTCCTAAGGTTCTTCTTTCAAAATGATTGATTGTAGCCTTATTTTAAAGCACATTTTCATCAATACCTATTTTAATATTTTCGTCCAACGGCGTCCAAACCACCTCAGCAATTTCCCCATCTAAATATTTGAAGGCCTGACGTATACTTAAAATTCAAACAAAAATGTTTTTCAGAGGATCTACGTACTGTTTCATAGCAACAAAAACTCAAGCGTTCGTAAATCATTAATTAAAAGTGGTCCACTAAACACTGTCAATACAAACCGATTCGTGACGATGCAAAAATATATAAAATCGCCGTATATTTTACTACAGAACTTGGTAATGCATCCGTTCCCTTTATTTATTCAAAATCAATCCTTATTCGAAGTCCATTAAAGTATACCCTCCCTTGTGGTTACCCCGTAGCTAAATGATAGACCGCAACAGGGTTGCTCAGAGCCTGCTCTACGTCTCTGTAATGAAAATTGTAGAGGGTAGTTTTACTATTGTGATTCCAGATTGCTTGTCTAGGGGATATTTTTTATTTATATGTGTTCCTTTTAGAGGTTTGCTTTACACTTCCTCAACACAGTCAACCATTTCAAAATGATTTGCAATGAACACTCGTAACATTTTGAAATTTTGAACCGCACGTTGGAGTTTCTTCCGTATACTGTCTCTCTCATCAAATTCTTCACTGTGTCGTACTGTGTGTAAAATACAATAAAAACTGCTAATTGACACAAACCTTGGCAGAATTGAACGACAAATAGCCATATAAAGATACGAGTGTCCAAGTACGCGGCAGTCACGACATCCCACGTATCCAACCCAGGACCCATTTAATTAATTATCGTGTGACGTCATTTCAGTGAACTGGGTCAATAGTGTTAAAAAAATAATTAGTGACCAAGGATGAAAATAATTGTAGCTGTGATAATAACTACACAAATACCGCGGCCACATACCGTTCCGGATATTTGTTTCAGAACACAATATTGTAATTTGATAAAGCTTTGCAAAATGAGACGTATCACTCTTTCATCTTCTTCGTACTAGACCTATTAGAGTCGACGTTCTTTGTCCTTATTTTCCATTTAGAATGGACTTGTGCTTTGTATGTAGTGAGCTAAGCATCCTTCGGGTCTTTCAGTACCGTCGTCTGCCATATGGAAGGTGGTCTGCCACGCGTGCATTCGTCGTAGACAAACCCATGGTAATTCTTTATTAGAGAGGTAAACGAGAAGAAAACTGGATAGTGAAAAAATAGATTTCATCTATGAAATTACTAAGTGCAATGAAAAAATGTAACAGCGCGGTTTGGTTAGCGGATTTCGGTTCCTATGTTTCAATCAAATCTGTTCTAAAATGTGATGATTTAGACTAAGCGTGAAATATGGTGACTTACACACATATTCTAAGTTTGTGCAAAGTAAAGTACATATAAAAGAATGGAACCTTAGTGTACTTCAACTAATTGTTCCAGTGAAGTCCTCAATTTAACATTTTTCCTACTACCGAAGCTTAAGAACATATCACATATCAGGACTGCCTCGTATACATAAAAACTCGAAGAACTTCATTCTTCATTTCACTTCAACGACACAAATCGCATCTCAATGTAGACACATCCTCTCCATAATTACATTTCTATCATCGCAATTTTTTCCTATTTTAATTACCTGTTACTCAGTAAGATGACATCACCTTTAGAAGTGATTAAGCGAGGTGATCAGTTGTAACGATAAGTCAGCTTACCTGCAACAAAAATAATGAAGCTATTAGAACGGTAATTGCATGGTAAATATCACTTAAATAACAGATTGCCTTCACCGTTCACGCGATCCAATAGTAGGAGATTTTTAATCGTGTAGGTGTTAAATAGACTGGAAATTATGAATCAATGCAGCTGAGAAGCGAATGAACATTAATTAGCCTATCGCAGTCCACAGCTGGACATAAGCCTCTCCTAATATGCGCGGAAGCCTAGTGGTATGGGTAATGGACTGCTGAGACGAGATCTCGGGTTTGATCCCAGGTTATACCATAGGCAACCGCGGTGTCAATGATGCTGTCAATGGAACGACGAATTTGTCTCCTCGCAAAAAAGCGCACAATACAATAATGAACATAATATATTAAGTGCACATACGAAACTGATAAGTGCCTTATCGACAGACGCAAACGCCTGTGTAGTGCCTAGTGTCCCTATCACAGCGCAGACGTAACTGATATAATTCAGTAGTCATATTATAAATTTTACAAATAATATATGGACGAGAAATGGATGTCATTATCACAATAATTTATATAGAGTTGGCCGTTTCAACTAAAACGGGTAGGCAATTTCAGCAACTTATGGAAAGGTAAACTAAAGACCAGCTCCTTATTAAAAATTTAAATAATTTGTCATTATTTAAAATTGTTTGTTCAAATCGACATAATTCTTGCGTTAATCGGTCCCATTGAAGACCTACGCCTTGAAACCCAGGGCCCAGTTATCCAGTCTAACTGTGACTCAGCTGAATTTAGATATTTTCCGTGAAGCGACTGTCATTTGACTTCCACAACCCATTGGTGATAACGAAGTATAGCAGTTAAACCACTAGTTAAAGCCTTGCCTGGTAGTTGGAGCATTAAAAAACCCCAGTGTGTACCTAATGTTCGTAAGACATCCGGAACCGACTATACGACCATTATTTATTGAGTAATGTGAAAACCGTATTAAAAGCATTTATACGATTTAGAAGAAGCTACCGGGAGACAAACAAGCTCGTAAAAGTGGCTTTTTATTATGTACTTAATCGTAAATCGAATTTACTATCAACTACCACAATAAATGTTTCACACTGCCATGGCAGTAGGTACCACGCAGAACACAATAGTCATTTAGTGACCTTGACATATAAATGACAAATGCAACTGAAGTCATACCAGCATTACGGCACACGACTCTCAATTGGTTCTTTTGTGCAACTAGTTTGGATTCATTGCGGCCACAGTTCGACGGTCAGCTGTTAAAGATCACAAGTTTATCGGATTCATTGGTTTCATTCACAATATCTCTTATTGTATATTCTGATGCTATTGAACAACGGGTGGAGCCAAATTAAAATAACCTACAAGTCGGTACAAACGGGGTTAGAAGTTGTTATTTTTATAATTGACACGTCAATTTGAATTCACTTTGCCTGATACCATTAGCTGCTAAAGCTGAAGGCAAAACCTCAGGAAAGATGGTTACAATTACAAACACATACAATGTTAGAATTGTGACGCTCAGCTTAATGACCTCATTAATCATTAGATGCTTTTTCACGCATCACTTAAAAGACCCGGGACTGTAGAAAGAAGGAAATATGTGAGCTAGTAAGGAATTACATGACTTAATGAGGAAAGAGCTGCAAGCGGTTGCTTGCTTCCTGATGCAATATTCTGCACCATATATTTAAACGCTAGCCGTTCCCATAGCCTTGTAAGCCAAGCCAAAAGTAGAAAGAAGTATTAATTGGATCCTGAATTAAAATTTTGAAAGATTCTGATGGAACTGGGAATTAACACTATGATGGATAGAAACACTTCGCATATTTATTTGTAGGATACGATACCTTATAAATTCATGTAGTTTCCGATATTTTGTCTGGTCTATCCAAGAACTTAACAAGCAAGTCGTACCTTACTTACAAACACGTGAATAATGTCGGGATAATGTAGTATATTTAGTGCTGCGTTGTGTTGCCAAACTCGCGACAATGGCATCCATATTTATTACATTACGTCATACTTTAGTGAGGACCCGCTGATTTGTTATTCTGATAGGATCGGTGCCTATCGGAATCTGTAATGCCTGTCTGGGTTTAGAGATTGTGTTTTTCGTAAGATCTAGCTAACCATCTTCCTACAATTCAGGGTTCTTTATACAAGACCTGAGTCCTGTTTATGTGAAATTCCTAGAAACACAAATTACTCGTATTGTGCTGGAGTTATAACCCAGCACATAATATTCCAAAATATGAGTGTACCTGTGGTGTATGTATAGGATGTCTGATAAATGCATCAAGCTGTGTTCGAATGAGCTAGGTATCTTAAAGTTTTTGTTCAAATATTTCTTTCTTTTTGTTGGTCGATATATAGGTCTGCACTATCCTCTTAAGTAGATAGAAACTTTGTGTATCCTTACTCAGTGGTTACAGGCAACAGACGTTAAGGTCATCAATTCATTTAAAACCTTCCATAAATAAAATAAATGTGGTGTAATAGTACCACAGACGCGAACCCATTCTAACACAAGCAATATAGCTTACCTGTTTAATGTATATACTAGTAACGTGGCCTATATTACTAGTAGTATATATACAACTACATGAAACTATTATAAACACAACTCAATGACCTATGTGTACCTACTTACAGTTCGCAAAGTACTCCCAGTCACTCTGAGCGTAACTATCACCACAATTCTCTGTAAATGGCGGAACGAATCGTGCAAATAACCTCGTACGGACTCGTACCCTCACACATAGTACGAATTATACGCGAATATACACACTTGTGTGAGGATATAAGGCTAAATGTTTAGAGAAAGGGTGTTGAAATTAACTGACCTAGTATATTGTATGTGCTAAGAAAAAGTTTGTGCCTAAATGCCATTAGTATTTGCGATTTGAAGAGTTGTTAAAGTTAATAATGAAGCGAAAAGGCATACGTAGTTGGCTTTGTAATTCAAGGGATACGCGTGCCAAGTTTGGTAAAAATCTGTTAAGAAATTGCCCTCTAGACCGGAACGAACACACAGACGAAAGCTAAATCGGCCACCAACCTCCTATCTTGGATGATATGGACGAATGTTGTATTCGTAAAATCAAGTATATTTGGCCAATGTGTTAAAAATAATTAATCCAAATCGGTGCAGGCATTCTCATGTTTGTCGAGTAGCGATATTTTAAATGTTACCATGTGAGGACCGCGGTAGCCTAGTGGTATGGGTAATGGACTGCTGAGACGAGGTCTCGGGTGCGATCCCAGGTTTACCATGGCACACACCAATGACTTTTCGATGCTTTTCGAAGGTATGTGTGTATTTATCGCAGGTTTATAAGTGCCCGGCTAATGGCAATAGGCTCGCCACCTATTACATTGGGTCCTAAACATAAACTGGCGAAATGTGGGTGCTAGCACCTCTGCTTACCCCTTCGGGGATATAGGCGTGAGTTTGTTATGTTATATTATTATAAAGCTTATAAATGTGACCATTTGTATTTAACTGCGCCAACCGCACCAAGTGTTACGTTTTCATTATGTTTACATTTACAAGTTGAATAATTACAGACATCTTCACAAAATCGTTGTTTTCATAAAATAAACTTTTTATTTTAACAACTACTTACCCCATTTTTAACCAAATAACGTTTGGGCCTATGAGTTTTGAGCTATTGGCATAGATAAATTGCCTTGGGCCTAGTTGCCATGACTGAGGAAATGAATTTAAGAATTAGCTACCTACCTATAATGTGGAGTTCAGAATTTTTTTGCCTTCAATTCAACTTCAAATGAACGAATAATTATGATCGAATTTCAAGCATTTACTTTGTAGTAACTTCTCCTATAGTTTCCAGACAATTTACATCTTTTTCTATTGAGATAGAGAAATACCACATATTCCCTTGGCTACGATACTGCACATAGGCCCAGAAAACCCAGATTCACAATGAAATTTTGCTGTCCTCGGAATAATTTCTCATCTTTTTGATAATTCCCTCTATATAATTGACTTCTTTTTATACTCCAACCATTAGCTATAGCCCACGCTATCTGTTTCACAATGCACGGTGACGTAAAATCCCTATAGCGGTATATATTTATAACTGGCGCGCCCTGCGGCTGCGGCCGCGATATACTGGAATGTGCCATCTGGCGCTCTGTTTGTGGGGCAACATCATTTTATAGTATCACTACTGATCATCGTTTGCGAGAGTACTTTGTGAAGATTTGGTGTTAAACGTAGGCGAAAATTCCCACTTTTCTGTTAGGTACAAGCAGAAACAACGGTTTTAATCCCTGCTCAGTGCAAATATTCGTAAGCTTATATATTATAACATCTATGGCAGTCGGTATGGGTAGTTGGGAGTCTTAAACAGTTCACCAACTGATCTATCTGCAGTACTTCGATATCGCTAATAGGTTGCGGAGATAGGATATGAAAAATATCGACGCAAGGATAATGACGAAAATCGGCAGATGTGCCAACAAGTAGAAGGGTTTGATTTGGATCCCAAAATCTGGCACAGTCGTTCTCTAATCACTTTCATCGTGAGACAATAACAGGATAGTTTGCCCTTCACTGCACAATATAAAACCTTACACCTTTATAATAATGAATTTTGATACAAGTATAAAATCTTATCTCCGCTTATCAACGAATTCCACGCAACCAAAAACATACTACTACTCGCAAGTTTGATTAGATAAATAGACACTCCCAATTCAATTTTAATCTCGGTTACTGGTTCGATTCCGATAATACAATTTATCAGTAGTGAACATGACTTAGATTCTGAACTTTTGACCTCATTCGTATACATATCATATTAATCTTTTAAGATATTGGTAAGGGTAGATATGTACCCTTGAATATGCGTAACGTTTCGACCAGGACCCCAAGTCTATTCCGAAGAGGGTCATCTCGAAAGAGAGGACTCCGGGTCTGCCGGGGTGCGAGGGATAAGTTCGCTACTATCTCACCTCCAGCCACTAAAGACCCAAAAACGGCGTGTGTTTTAGACGGTTCGAGTCCGATATAACCTCTCACATCGGCTCCGGTGGGATTGCTATCCGTGGGGATTTAGCGCACAGAAAAGCAATTACTCCAAGTCTACTAATTCTCAACAATTGTCAAACTACTGAGACTACAAAACCGCCATGGAATTTTCGGTTTTATATCCATACATTAAAAGTTCAAAAATAAATGAAAAAGAGTTCATTACATGGTTTCCATCACTCTACACGATGCTATTTAAATTACGTAATAACCATCCAATATCCATATCCCTATTAAATATTAAAATAATATATACGTCATATTTTCCGCCTATGCATGTTTTCCGTATCAGCAGTATCAGGCATCCATATCACATACCAACTCGTTCAAAATCATACTTTATCATTTGACAGTAGCCGTGCGGACTGTCATTAGAATGTCATTATTCAGGAATGCCAACACCACCGTGTGGACAGGACGTGACGTCACTGTCACACTTCAGTTAGCGTGTATTCTATTTGTACTATTGTAATATTCTGTGGTTCCATGCGGAAGGCCATTTAATGATGGCAAGCAAGATTACTTTAGCTTTTTTTAAATGCTCGAGACCGAAATTATATGTGTTCCCGTTAACACCGAGTTGAGCTGAATTGTTTGAGTGGGTTAAAATTTGAAGTTGGGACCGCTCGATTGTGAGGTCAACTCTTAACTATTAGGGTACTAACCATGGAGAATTGAAGTAAGCGGAGTTGTTGCAAAGGCAATTGAGTCTTAAGATTTCAGTCGAGTCGAACGGGCGGGGTAATGTTAGAAAGGGACGAAGTTTAGGCTCTGACGTCACTCATCAGTTCTCGTGTCACGGCATTGGGTACGGATGTCATTTTTCTTAAAAAAATTGCAGAATAAAATAGTTTTCATCGTGTTCCGTCATGAAGTGTGTGGTGTCAGGGTGTAAAAATTGTACAGGAAAACTGTCTAAACATACTGATGGTGTAACATTTCATCTGTAAGTCCCCTGGATTTATATTTTAATTTTTATAAAAAAAATACCCTAATAGAACCATCTAGTGGAGAATAGATGTAAGTAATATTGTCTTTCATGTATCGTAGTTGTAATAATACTCAATGCATACTGTGAAATTTTCACCACAATCATTTTGTCTTAGTTCATTAATGATTTCAAAAATGTCGTTTTATTTATAAATAGTTAATTTAACTGAAATTTTCAATTTTAAATAAAGTTAACTAGGCCATCTACCGGGCTATGACTAAACCATGTAGAGAAACTAAATGATTTGCCCTCATACCAACAGATGTTCCAATTTTCAAAAACAATACCCCTATTTAAAATAAGTGTTGTTTATTATTATAGCGAGACCACTTCTATATTTACTTCTAAATGCAATATTTATTCTTCAAAAATGGGCTGAGCGAGTAATTTATAATTTGGGCCCAAGAATCTTCCTCCGAGATAAGTTTAAGGAAATAAACATTCATAACATAGATAGTTCTAGAATTCTTTGTAGCGCTTAGTGGCCAGTAGTCAAACTACAATGAAAATTGCATGTCACGTTTGTTTCCAGTTTCGCTATGTTCTGGTAGATGGATTTCTTGGAAGTAGGAGGGGTTTAAACAGAGGGGTACAAAGACGCGGGTGGAGGGGTGTGATTACATGTCCCCGCGCGTCTCCCTTCACACCCGCAACTGGCCACGCATTTTTGTATAGAGAAATCTAACTGTTACATCTCCGTCATCTATATAGTTCGGTCCTCCGTGGTACTAACACTTTACGTATATATCAAGATTAAAACCTGTATCGAACCACTAGTTAGTCGGTTAGTTAGCCTAGTTTATTTGTTTACTTTTATTTAAGTACCTAAACAAATGTAGTATGTAAGATAAGATAGTATGTAAGTATAGGAAATGTAATTTATTATTTAAATCAACTAATTTGTATTTAAATGTGAACTACGTATGTATTTGGTGCCTTTGTATCGTCATTGCAATTACATTGCCACAAATATTATTATTTAACTTTGCGGTCACCAATAATAAATGGTATCTTCGTTACAGAAATACACGCATCAATCATTTGTCCTTCGTTGGTTATTTACACGAAGAAAATCTATCCAAATATATTATAAAGCTTTTAATAAATGCATACAAACGTAAACACAACCTTCAGCTTAACATCAGGCGAGGTGAAGTCAAATTGACGTGCCATAAATAAAAAAAAAACAGTACTAAAAACTACCCACCACAACCATAGATGTTAGTATGACAACCGGGACCAACGGCTTAACGTGCTAGGACTAGATCAGTGAATACAAAATATTTGTACTGAACGGGGATCGAAACCGCGCCTCCTGCGTCGCGTTCACTACCACTACGCTACATAGGCTGTCAAATATTATATTTATAAATATGTCAAAGATAAAAAAGAACAATAACTTCCATACAATACAATAAAACACCATAATTCATTAACCCATAACAGCACCCACCTCAGTACGATAGTGCACGTACATTCATTACCCATTGTTGGGGACGCATGCGGTGAATTTGAATATTGTTATGCGGTTATAAGTCAACGCATAACATGTCGTTAATGTAGTGACTCACTGATAGCGTAACATTCACACGTGCTGTATTAGGCGAATTGCCGCAATGAGGTTTCTACTCCTTTCTATTGAACTTGCCCGGATCAATCTTCACATTTTTATATATATTTACGTGGGCGAGATGTCTAATAACACCACAAAGCGATGGTAAACTTAGTTTAAGTATAAATATTACAGATGTCAAAATTATTTGCACAAGTTCGTATAAATGAATTGAGTTTAATTGCATTTAGAAAAAGTAGTGTTCGGTTAATAAACAGTTAATGTTAAAATCAGACTTCCTATAGTTTTGTTGTATATTGAACTCATTTATTAGAGTCGCCCCGGATTCAAACCTGGCCATTACACTACCGACGTGAACTCCTAACACAAGCAAACTGTTATCAAGAAGTTGTGTTATCAAGATACAATACTAGACAATATCTTTGAGATGTGATTTGAAATGATAAATCTGTACATTATTTAGATTGTAATTTACTCACGGCAGAAATCCTATAGATCTGTGATTGCTTGCAAAATGACGTCTAATACTTAAGTACTGACCTGTAACAAATAAAACAATACATGTTATTCGATAAGTAAATAAAAGTACTCGGAAAGGTTAAAAGTGCATTTAGTTTAAATGGCAAGGTTTTAAACGATAGTAGTCTGCAAAAACAAGAACGGTATTAAATAAATTTATAACGAAGCAGTGATAACAGACCTTAAGTATACCGAGCACGGATAAATTGGCAAAAACCGGTTGAACATGTTCTGAGGACGACTTATGATAATAGTTTTAGTATAAAAATTCGAGTGAAGTTTGTGAAAATGATTTCTATATGTTGAATAACTAATGCTTGACTTGTGACTTAGTGCTTGTGCTTGGCTTGTGATCTATTATTAGATTAAATATATTCACAACTTGAATCAACATCCTTGCATTATGATCAAGCGCAAGGCCTTTTGTTCGTGTGAATGTTAATACTCGGTGTGAATATATCTAGAACACGTTTAGACATAGCTAAATAACCTTTGCTGGAGTCTATCCTATATTGGGTATATGGCTATCGGCATATCGGCGCGGATCTTACACCTCAATCGGCACGAGGCCTTTTTTTATCGTGCCCAAAATCCCCACGGGTAGCACCTCCCGCCAAAACCGGTGGAGTGATTATGCCGGACTCGAACCGATCAAAACGCACACCGTCTATGGGTCTGTGATTGCCGGAGGTGAGATTATACAAGACATATCTCTCGCACCCCGGCACACCTGGGGACATATCTTTTGAGATGATTTCCCTACCCCACGGATATAGATACGCACTTAGCGCTGCCGTCGCGGCCTGCTTCTGCTAGGGTGACAGGTAGCCCCACCGTCACCCCCAGGTCCGCGCTCATGGATCACGGAGGTCATTCTGCGACCTCCGACGTCTGAGTCGCCTCTGTTTATCGTGGGGATTGCGGGCCCGGAACGAAGCTCTGGCGCGCATGGATTATTTTAATATAATCAATGTTCATTATTTGTGGTTTTGCGGTAAAATTATCAAACATATTTCCTTTCCTCCTATTAGAACATACACTGGTCAGGGCTATAATACATCATTATATCACAAGCTATATTTATAGTCCCCATATCATAGGAAGTGAGCCAGAAGCGCAGAATGTATTCAATTTAATGACCTCATCATATTAACCACAGCAAGAGGTCATCAAATAAAAATGAACTATTGATTCACTGATGACAGAGTTATTTATCATTTTCATTGTCGACTAACAGTGAACTAATCATAAGTTTAATTTTGTAATTAAAAATATTATAATATTCAAGGAGATTTTTCTGACACAACTCTTCAAAAAAAGTAATTTGATTTTTGTGACTCATTGACTTATATGCCTTATTTATTTATCTTACAGAAGAAGTAGGACATGACAGTATCTGCATCCTAATTGAGCAGTCCGACTGGGGAAGCATCTTCGCCCTACAGAATACCACGGGTAATAATACCTTCTGTTTGACTTTGCCTTCAGCTTAGCATCAGGCGAGGTGAAGTCAAATTGACGTGCCATAGATAAAAAATAATAATAATAATAATAATAACCTTGAGTTGTGTTTCCGGCGGTGAGTAGTGTAGCCAGAGCTCACTGTAGAGGTTTTGTGTTATGAATGGGAAGACCGAGGGCTTAAGTTGAGACTGCTCTGTGGTGTGTGTGTGTGTGTGTGTGTGTGTGTGGTGGTATAAAACCCTGATTTGTCTTCTGCACTGACAGCAGTATCTTAATCTTCAATCATTCCTCCCTGTGGGGGACAGGGTTGGCAGCACGAGTGTGACGCCCTTGGTGTTGCAAACGTCCATAGGCCACGGTAACCACTTTCCATCAGGTGAGCCGTCTGCTTGTATGATAAAAAAATAAAATAGATTAAATTTTGAACACACCCGTACTTCTTTTTCTTTGTTTCTGTCTATTTGCTTTGTAGTAGTTTCACTTCATAGCTCATTAGTAAATCGATTCCAATTGAATTCAAATTATAATTACCATATTTGTTACATAAACTTTTTACATAATTTATTTGGTTTAACAAATTAGAACAACCGGAAAGACAACTACTCAAGGTCAAGATCAAATATATATATTGTTACTATCGTACTTGTTTATACAACTTAAGTAGCAGACAAGTACGCGGCAAACCTGATGGAAAGTGGTTACCGTGGCCTATGGATATTTGCAATGGATAGTTGTAGATAGGGTCGTCACATCCGTGCTGCATAGGTAGACTGCGGTGTGGTGTATTATGTCAATTTTGTGTAAAGTAGTCATCAATTGTAGCTAAAGGATCAGAAAGGGTATCACGAGCTATTTATCCTTCAGCTTTCTATCAGGCGGGGTGATGTCAAAGTGTCAAAGCCTTAAATAAAAAAAATACTTCTGCAGGGAAACGAACGGATTTGAAGGAGTGGGCGCCGTCAGATATGGATGAACTAGGCTCTCCCCAACTAGGCATGGGGAAATAGACTTAGTGGCATGCAGATATTTGGGTGGATCGTACGTCTGGCTTTCAGTGTCCCCGTTTTGAAATAGTAAAATAGTTCGCTATATTTTGCATAGTTTGCAAGAGTGTCAATTTTCTTCCATTCCCATTTTATTCTTTCATCATTATCCCCTTAACTTTGTAAATTGTAAGTAGCTTGGGAAAGTACTCCTTATCATCAGTACATCAGTAAAGTTTATTGATTCGCCGTTTATTTATCCTCACACAAGAAATACACAAAAAAAACGGTATCAAAGTACTGTACCAGTAGTATGACTTGGCATATTACCAACTCGATTCAAGAGTTAGAATCGTGAAGTTGAAAGAACTGTCTTTCAACTACACGAGTCCAACTCTCGAGCAGCATTGCAACCTCTGGTCAGCATTTTCTCCTGCGGTCGCGTTCATACCACATTTGTTATGAACGCGACCGCAGGAGAAAATGCTGACCAGCGGTAACGCGATGACGTTGGACTTGCAATCCTGAGGCTCGCAGCACACGATGAATGCGAAAATGGGCAGGTGAAGAATACATTTAGGTATATTACCTAAGAGAGTATGTTATAACGAGAATTAGCAAAGGATATAGGGACATAGGACAGATAGTTTAGGAACGAATAACACACCAAGTACTTATGTAAAATATGTGGAAATAGGTAGGTAAACTTGAGTGAAAGCTAGTACGAAACATTGTTTATTTAAGTACGCTAAGATAAACATTCGTGAGATGGCGGAGAAAGTATATCACCACCCCATCACATCTAAAGAGTGTCATAAGATACGACAAACAGAAAAATACACCGACGATATCACTGTGAGAGAAGGAAAACTCGAAATAGACTGTACCAACCCGTCTGGCCAGCGGGAAATAAAACAGAAGACCAAAGCCGCCCCACATTGGGAGACGCCTAAAGCCAACAGTGGACTACGATGATAGGCTAGCTATAGCATAAGGACATTCGTTCAACATTGCTTCGCAAACAACTAAACAGAAACTAGCTCCCTCTCTTTGTGACTCCAGGCTTTGAAATGACTACCAGGAACACCAATAAGATGTCAGTCCGTCAGTCAGTTCCAACAGTTTGTGTATCTAGTAACCACTATATTGGTATCCAACTGTATATACATTATGTAATATCAAAAATACCAACAATATAATAACGAAACACGCGCGTCCAATCGCTAACGGTCCCAGCTTTCAGCTCGACGCTAAATTGCTATTAGAAAGTTTGGAATCTGAATTGATTTACGATACACTAGAGATGGTGTTGGTACAGGCCGCAAACCTAACTAGCTATAGGTTTAGAACCAGATAACATCAATAAGAGCTTTGCGTTTTCAAGCACGAATGAGCTGGCTCGACATACCGATGGTCACGATATGCCGCATTTTTTATAGGTTTTTAAAGACTACTAGTATTTAATGAAGATTACCTGTTTGAGGTACGGTACTAAGCGGTTCAGCGACTCTTTTCTATGTCGCATCATTAAGTCGTGGAATTCTCTGACAGCACACGTGTTTCCTTCATCTTACAGTCTCGGATCTTTTAAGCGAGGAGTGAAAAAACAACTGTCGAGGCCATCGGGATGGGGACTGGCGGGAGGTGCAGTCAATTTGACGACCTAAGTATAAAAAGGAGTGGTAAAATGGTTTTTTCGAAAAAGAAATAACCAATACCTTCCTAAACGTTGTCATGATGGTTATGGGGGTCACCGTGGAGGTCTACCACGGTTGCGTAAGCACCGTTACTATTGCCAGGATGTAGCCGCAACAAACCATAAAAATTCAACTAGACCGAGTGTTTTGACCTCTGTGTACACGTGTAAGAAGTAATCTGTCACAATCTACAGCCATTCCCGTAAGGCGTTAACCGTGTATAATTTACTTATGTGATAGAACTAGTGGAATAGTGTCCCAACTATAGAGAGAGGGGTTCCACGGGCGGCGTGGGTGAACATAATGGAACTGAGTAAGTTACTCAGTATCGTGGAATTTAGGAGCTTTTCATTTCACATTAGAACTGTTACAATATCACCAAGTAAGTGATGACACTCTGGTCACAGATTACCCGATAATTGATACTTGGATAAAATGATACGTCATTATTATGCCAAAGACCAAAAGTATATCCACACCTTGCGGTTATAAGGCAAAAAAGACTATCTTGCGATCATTTTAGTGGAGTTTGCTGGTAAGTATAAGTTATATAGGTTGAACAGTCCCACATTCTACAAGATGACGTAAAATTATAGTGTAACGAAACCTCAATTTATACTATTGAAAAGTTATCACATTTCTATACAGGTCAAATAACCAGCCCGGCATGTTTACATTATCAGTTATCGCGCGCGTATCTGTGACAATGTCAAACGCTCGATTTAAAATTGTGTGAAGCGACTAGTTCAAAATCGAGTGTGTAATATTGGCACTATATTGGCTAATGACACGGACAGCGCCTATATTGAAATCCTTTATCGTAGAGAATACTGTTTAGCGAAATAAAAACCTATGGTTACCATGTGCTATTCCAGGCTTTAATCTATCTATGTGCCAAATTTTATCCATATTCATACAGCCTTAGGTGTGACTAAGTGACAAACAACAATCCCTTCATTCATCCAAACTTTCGCATTTCTAAACTGACTGATTCATTCTAAGTACCGGGTTAGAAAAGTAATTTATAACAATCTGCAGAATCTATTACAAAACCCGCAAGTATTGAACCATAACCCATAACATTCATATAATAGAACTTGTATCCCTACATAGCAAAACGATTACAACGTAATTACTAAGCACAGGTGATCACGGGTCATCGAACCCGTCGATAAGAGCCCGGATCCGGCCGCGACCGGTAGCGTACCTTATACGGCGATATAACCTATGATTTTGTAGGCTACTCCGCCTTCAGTGCGGTTGATGGGAATAAAGTGATATATCGATAATCTTTATTGCCTAGTTTTCTAGTCCAGGCAGTTTGTGATGGCGTTTTTGTTCGTACATTAAAGCGATAAAGTTTTTAACTACATATTGAACGGACCTGGACCATTCCATTTATACTAACCAATTTACCTACAGTTTAGAGAAAAGACTTTTTTAACAAACATAAACATCCTTTATCCCCGAAGGGGTAGGCAGAAGTGCGAGCACCCACATTTCGCCAGTTTATGTTTAGGTCCCAATGTAATAGGTGGCGAGCCTATTGCCATTAACCGGGCACTTATAAGCCTGCGATAAATACTAACATAACTTCGAAAAGCATCGAAAAGTCATTGGTGTGTGCCATGGTAAACCTGGGATTGAACTCGAAACCGCGTCTCAGCAGTCCATTACCTATACCACTAGGCTACCGCGGTTTTGAGACTTCTTTGTTTGTCGAAAATAAAATAAAAAACGACTGGACCGCTTTTGCCAATTCTCTTTTACCAGTGATACATTAACCCCGAGTTACAGGATACCCTTTATTTTGAGATTCCTAGTCAGGTCGAGGCGGGTCTCAATACAGGGTTAACTGCGAGGCAATGCTAGTAATTAGTAAAAACAATCAATAAAATCAATTAATTACGCTCTTGCAGATTGCAGCTGCAACTCGAAAGTCTTCAAGACTAAAGTGAATAGGTTACTTCTAGACAAACGTGCTCCACCAACGACCACATCATCACTTACCAACATGTGAGGTAGCGCTCTAACGCGAGCCTATCAAATATAAAAAAATCAAAAACAAAGATTCCGACATAAACATAAACTCACGCCTATATCCCCGAAGGGGTAGGCAGAGGTGCTAGCACTCACATTTCGCCAGTTTATGTTTAGGTCCCAATGTAATAGGTGGCGAGCCTATTGCCATTACCTGGGCACTTATAAACCTGCGATAAATACACACATAACTTCGAAAAGCATCGAAAAGTCATTGGTGTGTGCCATGGTAAAACCTGGGATCGAACCTGAGACCTCGTCTCAGCAGTCCACTACCACTAGGCTACCGCGGTCATTCCGACATAGTTTGCAGCATAAATTGCTGAAGTGGTAATGGTCACATGGTCACATGGTCTGATGGCAGTTAGAGCAATACATATTTAATTACTTTCATCACTTCCGCTATTTAGTTAGTTCTATATTTATCATTACCTAGAACAATTTTATATTAGTTTCACTGCTAACCTTGGGTATTTAGAGATCATAAAATTAATGGTAGCTTATATGTTCTGGACGTGTTTTACTTACTGGTGACGTCAAAAAGTACTTAACTGCCTGAACCCTTTCATGTTTAGTAACTTATTGACCATAAAAATGGACCCATGGAGTGTTAGCAACGTTAGTTTGTGCTAGAGCTGCGTATGATCTCGAGATATTCAGGTAACAAGGTGACCTCATTACTTTATATGGAAGAGCAACAGTGTGGAGAAAATATGAATATTATTTCATTTACCTAGTTTCTTTGAAAACAAAACATACATAACATATATATTATAATAGGTATATACTCATACTATTTTCCTTCGGGGGAGCTTAGACAACAATCAGGCATATTCTGCTCCTATCTTAAACTACTTCATAAGCTTCTGCAGCTGTTATTAAATATTTCATACATGACCGCAAAATAGGCGCTACTGTTTTCAATCCACGGTTTTATATCCCCGAATATTTTATTCCGACTTCCACCCAGAATGACAGGTACTTATACATTTAGCACCTTAGTATCTAACATAATACCGTGCTACCGCTTATAACAACCTTGAGCTGTGTTCTCCCCCCACCCCTTCCCCCCGGCCTTCCCTGAAGAAGTTGAAGTGGGCTTCTTCTGGTTGGATATTAGGAGATTTCGTCGTTCGAATACAAATGTGAAAAGCGTCCATAGGCCACGGTAACCACCGATGCCATTTAAGTGGATACAGTCGCAACAAGGCTGTGTTGATGATGATGACGATGTTTCAGCTGCTCCAAGTCTGTCTCGTGGAATATTCGGTATTTTACCGATGTAAATTATAAATCGTTAACGTAGTTTTAAAACAAACTACTCATAGCACCATGCATAAATCGATCTCAGAGCACAAGGTCTTAAATGCATTCGAAGAAGCAATGTTATATTGCAACAGTGACCTCACACTCCTCCGAGTATGAGGTAATCGTGAGGTCATTACCTCACTCGGTACCGTATAAGACGTCATCGATTATTTTAGTATACAATAGTAGTTATACGCGGCAATGGCAACTAGTGAACAGTTTTGTAGCTTGATCATAAAATATCAAATAGAAACTGTATAGAAATAATCACAACATCTGTCGTCGTCGGCCGTTGGAGCAAACGATTCCTGAATGGAGACCACGGGAAGGTGGGGGGGACGATCTCCAGCCAGATACAATGATGACCTACTGAGCAATGGCACACATTGGGAGCCCATGTCCAGCAGTGGGATGCGATAGGCGCATTGATTGCTTGGACTTGGATTACACATGCGCAAAGCTTACTAACAGAGGTATTATAAACATGTCCTTTCTGAATTTATAGCTAACCACGTCGTATCTTTCCGAGTACACAAATTTCACAGATCTCTAATCGACGAAGAGAGAACTTGAAACGAACTAAAAACCGTGTCAATCGTTCATATAAAGCATAAAGCTCATAAGGCAAGTATATAAATCTCACATTGTCAGGCATTCGCATTAATCATGTCATTAGCTTACAGGTGTCACTAGACATATAGAACAGAAGGTCAGTGTAATACAACGAGTAGTTCTGTGAAAAGCTTGCCTAGCAAGCACATTTTTTTACCAAGCCTACAATCATCAAGATTCATTCAAAAATTACGGGATAGCAAATTGTCGCGTCTTCGCGCCTATCAAATGAGCTCTCGACAAAATTCTGGTAAAAATCGATTAAGAAATGCGACCTGTAGACCGGAACTGACACACAGGCATACATTGGATGAAAGCAAAATCAGCTACTTCGTCGAAACGAAAACTTTTGCTCTATTCGCTCACTCAGACAAGTAGCGAAAATGCATACTTACAATCAGACTGCTGTCTGAACCAACCGCGAGTAGAAACCCTGCGACAGAGCTTATCAATCAGCAGCTGTACTTGCTACCATGGCAAACTTTATCCCCAAAAACTTTGTCTTCAAGACCGCAGCTCCATACACTCAATGTGTCAGTGTGTGATGATAAAATTGCCTTTATACTATTCCTTTTACCAAAAAGGGATCCATATGGAAGTGATAATTTTAGTGTTATATGATACGCTATTTAAGGGGAGATCGTATTGGAATAACAAAAGTGTTTTTCGATCCCCTGGGGGATTTCTATCTAAAATACAAATCCAAGGAATCCTAGTGGAACACTGAAATTTTTTCGTTAAAAGAATGAAATGGGTCTTCTGTGTGTGTTTATTGTGCGTGACAGGTGTGCACGATTGTATACCGTTCATGTATTTGAGGTCAACCTTCGATTACCTATTTAGGTAAGAAGTTGACCCTCATTCACTTGTGAAAAGATTACCTTAGGGTTATGGGTGTGAAAGGTGTATTCCTATTCTATAAATAGTAGAGGCTGTACATTGATTTATACTAGTCTATATAAGAGGTATAATAGGTGATCGGTAATATACAAGGAAATGCAATATAAAAAAATAGATAGAACATTTGGTTATATAGTGGCTAGACCAGCGCAGTGCCCACGCAGGTTAAGCTAACGAAGCATGCGTGGGCGCCTATCTAGGGATGACAAATTGACAAAGTTAATATCATTTTGCGAATTACAATAAAGATTGAAAGTAATCATTGAACCTCCTGGATGGACTGCGTTTAAAACTCATTGTCAAGTAGAATATTGCACCCGAGCGTCGGCTTCAGTCTTCACGAGAACACCTGTTTGCTCACTTTTGTCTGTTTTCGTGGATTTAACAACCCTCCAAGTTGGCGATCCTCCAACCAATACAGTCGGCTGCCAGATGTTCCCACGCTTCGAGCAGTCTTTGAACTGAGATGGGGACGTCCTATATTACGTTTTCGAGTGCAATTTGACTCAACGATGTCTAGTTGGGCAAATGAGTATTGTTTAGACATGTCCCAATTGTCAACAAAAACATTGTCAACTACTTCTAAAACATTGAAACAACTGAAATCAGTAACTCCTAGTTTTTTTACGTTTATCAAATTCAAGTCATTTTTTAAAACACGATATTACCGAATGCTCTTTGTGTTTTAGATGATGCTGAGATTGATGCAGAATGGTTTAAGATGTCGAACGCTTGAGAAATCGTTGGTATCGATATATTGACCTACTAAGGTCCCTCGCAGTATATATATTTCCTGAAGTTCAATATTGAAGTTAACCAGTTAAGTAAATAGCACACTAGCAACTTTCACCAGGGTTTACTCTTCCTTGTAATAAACGCAGTCTTACTAAACTTCATTTCAAACAGCAGCGAATACATTGGTGACTTCAAGATAAAATTTCCACATTCAACAGCCATTACGTGCCAGCCCTACACGTCACCGTCATGGTAAACAACAGTAGGCTTATTGTCCAACATTTTGAGCACGGAACTTCTCAGTTTGTTTCAATTTGTATGACATCCAGGATGCCCACGTCAAACCTGATGGGTTTGATACAACCACGCATCTTGCATAATGACGAGGTGTGATTTATTTACGCAGTAATGAACTTATTATATGAGTATCGAAATAAATATACTAATTTATCCTTAGCGAAGTGATCATATGGTGAATACAATGAGTTAATCTTTAGTTTTTATTTTACAGACGTTTCGGCCAGATTGCAAGCGTTAATACAAGGATTTCGATAACCATGCAACGCGAAAGTTCAAAAATGGATATAAGAAATTAGTACAAAATTCAAAAGAGAATTTTACTCGTCCTTCTATGAGAAAAGGACAACGTCTTCAAGTGTGTAGCTTTTTTTTTTTCGTGCGAATAATCCCCACGGATACCCCCCTTCTCCGCCAAGGGCGGTTGGAGAGGTTATGTCGGACTCGAACCGACCAAAACGCACGCCATCTTTGGGTCTTTAGTTGCCGGAGGTGAGATAGTATTCAACATATCTCTCGCACCCCGGCAGACCCGGGGCCGTCTCTTTCAAGATGACCCCCGTCGGGTGTAGGGACCACGGTGTCCCCGTCCAGTCCCCGGGTATGGGGAGGCGCGCTTAGCGCCGCCGCCGCGGCCTGCTTCTGCTAGGGTGACAGGCGGCTCCACCCGTCATTCTCAGGCCCGCGCTCATGGAGGACGGAGGTCATTCTGCGACCTCCGACGTCCGAGTCGCAAGTGTGCACGTAGCTGGGAAAACTAGTGTTGGTATCTAAAATACTCAAGTCGATTCCCATGACCATTATAAGAATATTAGTGTGCTAAAAACGGATGTTGCAATTTAATTTTACATTCAAAAACGACTCTCGAGATAGCCGATCGTCCACGCACACCTGGAAAATATTAGTGTTAAATAGCAAAAAACACAGAAAACTTATTCGTTGACCTCTCTCCGAGCATACGAATGTCATAAACAGATATTGAAAAATGTAAAAATATGATCAATCTCGCAATATTTTCTATCCCAATGGATACCCCTCCGCCAGAGCCTGGGAGAGGCTGGGAGAGGGAGAGGTTCAGAAGGTTATGCCGCAACACTGAACTTTGACATTTTGATTTCATCATAATCACCTTTTAAATGTAAATTTGCCTCTTCACATCAATAAATATCTGAACAGCATACTCTGAAAGGAACATGGAGAATAGATTAAATTCTCAGAAGCCCATTACGACAGAGATTTAAAAACGTTATATTGAATAACATAATTTACTTACTATTGTAAGCTCGTAAGTTTATCTATGTATGGACTTATATCAAGTTCAATGCTATTTTACATCTATTCGAAATTATGGAAATGTCGTTACTAAAATCGTCATTGAACTATAAAATTGATTAAGAATTAGGTGCTTAACACACTTATCACAAATGTAAATCTAAAATAGCTTAATTTTAATATAGATATGTTGATTCAAAATTTGATATTTGCGTGTGAAAAAGGATCTATCCAAGTCATCCAACTGAAGACATGTTTATCACTATTGGCAACTCCTATTTAAAAATTAGGTAGTCCAAATATTTCTGCGTAGGGAAAACTATAAAGAATAAATCTACAAAAAACTTCGTCTAGGACTAGCTTTGTATTCCAAGACCATAATATTTCTCCAAACCAGTCAATGAACAGTTACCGAGTTGCCCACCAGTCCACGCCTTGTAGATACTCGTATTCAATTAGTTTAACAGGTTGAGAAGGAAACGTCATTCGCCCATGACGGCCATATGGCCGATGTTACATCTAGAATTTTTTATGAGGGCTCAATTATAGAGATATAACTTGGGACACATATTTTCGACCTAAATCACAAGAGAATCGAAACCCTGACGTGCGCCGATTATTTTGATTCTAATTTATGATTTTGAGCTCATCTACTGCCGTTACACCACGTGCTATACTCAAGACTAAAAAACAGGTACTGCATGTATAGATAGAGCTCATTTTCGGTCCAAGATATATGCTCCGATGTATATGAGGGCTCCATTATAGGGATATAGAGGTCCTCAACGAGTCACTGACGATAATTGATGTCAGTAACTGATTGAGTTTCTTTGATGTTCATTAAATAAATTCAATGGGTTTAGTGAAGCTGTTTGTCTCGTTAGCTGCCTTTGTTTGGTCTTTTTTATAGTAAAGACGAAGAGAAGTACCTATCGACAGACAGAGTTATGTTATCATCTCTCTTTAAGAGTTTGTGTGTGTGTGTGTGTGTGTGTGTGTGTGTGTGTGTGTGTGTGTGTGTGTGTGTGTGTGTGTGCTTGTTTCGTTGTAATCCCCATGCTATTGTTTCACCACTATACGATTTGACGTCTACAATGTCGTAATTTCGTGTTCTTCAACTAAGTAATGCTGGAGAAAATATTATAAATAAAGACGGGACAGCGGTAGGCGAGAGTAACAACGGGATTTTCTTAGCAATTTTAGAAAACTAGCAATATGTTAGAACTTTGTCTTGATCTAGTATTAACGCACAAAAAATTACTTTACAATGTCTATAAGTTATAGTATTACTGTTATTATTTGTCTCACTCACGCATTGATGTGCGTTATGTCATTTTAGGCAAGAGGCATCAGATGCTAATGGCCGTACTATATTAAATATCTTCGCCAGAACACATTGACTTCACTAGTCGCCTCATGTAGATTGGGTAACGTGTTAAAAACGACTCCGGTTTTGTAAGTGTTGTGCATCGATGGCTGCAAATTTAGAATTGTTTCTCAACATAGTAACATAAAAATGGTACCTAATTCACTTTTATTGCGTTGCTCACTCACTGGAACATGTTATTTCGAGGCACAATGCTAACAGAGATGTCCCCGGGTCTGCCATCTCACCTCCGGCAATCAAGGACCCATGGACGGCGTGCGTTTTGGTCGGTTCGAGTCCGACATAATCACCTCCATTTTTCACCGTTTTGGTGGAGGTGTCATCCGTAGGGATTTTGCGCACGATAAAAAAAGGCACAATGCTATTGCCTAGCTACAGCCTTATGATATATTCTTGCGTTTTTGTTTTCTAAGGGAATATTTACGAGCTATATAATATTTAAGGCTTAAAACCAAATAATAGTCCTTAAAATACATATTCTGGTCAGTTAACGTATCGAGAATATATTAAAAAAAGTTTCAAGTGAGAACGAAAGAATGTTGCTTGATAACATTGCAATACGCGACACCAAACTCGCATTTCGGTCACAAAAACAGATCATGCCCTTTAAAGTTAAGCAAATATTCTCAACAGGTTTTCGAAGCAATATTGCTTTTAGTCTTTTTTACTGCCAAATGTTTTTGGAAACGTTTCTCCTACAAATATTACAGGGTGATTTGTACGTTAAGTTAGATGTTTTTGCACACAGTCAGAGTTGAACAGATTTTGATGAAATATTTGGCACACTGTTTATAACCTGGACTACCTACTTTCTTATCGTGCGGAAATCAACGGATATCCGGGTAGGACGCGACGGAATGTCCCGTCCTAATTGAGCAACAATAAAAACTTTCCCTTACCGGGCTCGAACCGACCAAAAATACACGCCGTTTCGGGATTTCAGATGAACCTGGATTACCTCTAATTAATATGAATACTTTTTATGACAGAAAATCACAGTAAATAACATCGATTCATACTTTATTTATTTCCCTCGGGACTCAAATTCGGAGTCCACGTAGCATCGATCCCGGCCTTGAGAGAACCTATCAGAGCTTCGTCCATCTATCAGGAGGTACGCCGGCCTGCCAGAGGGGAACGGCTTGATCCCTAAGGCTTAGGTAAGGCCCAACGCCCCGGGTTCCTTTAACGTACCTTAAGTATTCTTATCAACAGAATCATTTTTCACAGGCTCTATAGTCTTGTGAACGTAAATGTTGAAGCATTGATCTTGACATTCATAAGTGTTACCTAGTGATAATAATAATCTACTCGTATATAAATTATTCTTGATTTGATTCTATTAGTGAGCTCATAATGCTGCACTCGAGCACATTATGTAAATATGAGTATCAGTGAGTCACGGATGCATGACTCGTTAATTTCTATATTTGTAAAAATGCATTTGCAAAATGCACAACATAAATAATTTTAGAGCTTTTCGCTGAATTTTCGTTGTGACACTTCGGTACTGGAAGACATCCAAATGCATTCTGCGAATATAAATTAATTCAGAGTACCACTTTGAAAAATTCTCAATGTATTACAAGGATTTACTAGGTACAGTCGCCTTTTGTATTCAGGTACCGGCACCGCGCCTGTTAGTAAGCTGGGGTGCAGTCCAAGGAATAGTGGCGGCCATTGCAGATGCTATACCTAGAATGGTTTTGGAGGCCCGCTTGAATTTTTTTTGACGCACCTTCAAAATTCTACTTCTTTTTGCATGATTGAGTAATGGGGATAAACAAGCAAACTTTGATATTATAGTAAATATTATTAGTTAGGTTTTGATGGTATTCTGAACTTGAAAACTTGCACTCAAGACGTGATGACATCATGGTATAGTGTAATTATTGGTGCCACGTTGACCTCATATTAATAGGAGCGTGTCAGGGCTCAGGAGGGTATGATGATGTGTTAATAAAATGCTCGTAGACACTAAATTAGCATAGAATGACCCAATTACTTTATTTTTATGGCGGAAACTATGAAATCGTTATGGATACGCATGAAACGAAATCCTATGAATTCGATAAATATTATAAATGCAAAAGTGTGTGTGTGTGTGTGTGATTGTTTATTTTTACATACAACCAATGAAATACATACACTCACACAATTACACAAAACACGCGGTTTTGGAACTCTCGACAAAGTGACATTCTATTGGAGAAAACGTCAGTGGAATCGCTTTGTAAAGTATGGGTTAGACATAAAACTGTAATATGACTACGAAATTTTAATGAAATATGAATCTTTGTGAGACATTTATTACACACATTTTTATTATTAAAATCGCCTCAGTGTAAAGTAATCTATTGATAGCGAATCGAAAATTATTAGATTAGATGCGATTCCATCAACAGTAGCCTTAGCACGAAATACTATCGAATTCGTAATGTAAAGGTATCGACAGAACAGAGCATTGCGATTTGCGGGGCTATACACGCACACAGGTTCACAAGAAGCAGACTGCCAATCACAATGCTCCGTTTTCTCGAAACCTTTACATTACGAATTCGATAGGAGTTCATGCTAGTGCTACAGAATGTCACTTTGTCTAGAGGCCTTGAAGATACCTCGTGTAGAGTCGAAAGAGGTCGTGTTGAGAGTTGTTCTTTACATTAGCGGAATATTGCTCATACGAAATCTCCTCGGGTAAGAAATCTTTTTACTTGTTTGAGAGGTGCGGATTTGGCATTTCTCTCTATGACAATTTAGTAATATTTTACTATTGCTAGCTTTGAGATTGTTAAACCGTAGGTAATATTTATTGTTATGTCAGTGATTTGATCGCAAGATTAACATTTCAGCCTTAGTTTGTGAGGATCGGGGTGCGACACAATCATTTTTTTATCAATTGAAAGCAAGGTTCCCACCGACATGAAATATGAACTGTTGAAATTTAGATGTAAATAAACATATCTACCTACTCCATCCAAGACTGTAAGAGAACAATAACAAAAATAAGGCCAGCCGCATGCTTGTCTGCCAAGATAAAAATAAAACAAGACCTTGTATAAATTAATCTCAATCTGTTAACATTTTTGTTTCGTTGTCTTATCAGTTGGGGCAGACGAGAAAAACTGTGTCACTGATAACGCACAGCTGACGCAGAGGAAGCGAGCCAACTGGTAAGTACAGCTTTTTTAACAGATTACTAGTAAGGTATATCTTGACCCCAGGTCACGAAAGAAACAAGAAGAGGCCCTGGAGATTTAGTTATGATCTATACTTTGAGAATTTAAGCTCCTCCCCCACAGTGCAATTCTCAAAAGAATTTTATGACGTGACTGAGTCAAGATATATGCTGACAACTATACCTCTCCAGCTAAATTCATTGCTAGTGTTGGCAGGTTAGACCTGTAGTTCACCTAGGTGTTCCACAGTAACTTTCTTGGACCCGTAATTCACCTAGGTGTTCCATGGTACCTTTCTTCAATCCGTAGTTCACCTAGGTGTTTTACGGTATCTTCTTTGAATTCATAGTTCACGTATGTGTTCCACAGCAGCTCTTATACCACAAAATGTTACGAAATATATTGTACCTACCGAAACTTCTTTATCTACATTTACTATCCTTGCCAGTTATACTGGTACTGCTAAAGTGTACATTCCACGACACTTCACACACGCGCGGCACATTGTTTCGTACCGATAATATCAACAGGATCGAGTACTAAGATAGCCGACGCGACGCCATTACGAAATCATTTGTATGAACACCGGCTGTGATAGTACTTCGTGAGAAGAATCTTTCATTGAAACGATATGAGGATATTGGATGGTCCGATTTTAGTGCCCAAATGTGGGGTCACCATTTTTAATTGGAAAAAGTCATATGTACGAGTGGGTTTATTTAAAAGTAGCAGTTCTGTGGTGAAGGTCGTTCTGTGATGAGAACTGAGAAATTTTGAACATACCAATCCCAAATCTCTATGTACATAATCGTTAAGTACCTACCTGTAGGCTGTTTGTTATTTAAGCAGAAAAAAGCTTATATCATACGTACTTAGGCACAAAATGTAACCTACACTACAGTTTAACAAATAACTTTGAAATGAAATCAACAGGAGGCAATAAAACATGATAAGACTTCGTGTCATGGCTGACAGCACAGAGCAACTATTAGTTAGACACTTTTATGTAAAACTAACTTCAAAATAGCCTTTTTGAAGAGTTTTTCCGTTTTCTTCCCACGTGAAGTAAGGCTAAATTCAGGCTGGGGCGGCTAAGATTCCCTTTAAGAAAAATATGTTATCAAACAGTCCAGCTTCAGGAAACCTATCAAAATAAAAAGAGGAATGTTTCGCAGGATATAGAGTACGCTACCTACTCCTGTTGCAGTACTGTACTGTATCTCTTACTATCATTATGATGAAAAATAACACAAATACGTACAAAACTTTTTCTGCCTTCCACAATACAGTAGCCCATTCTTCACAAGCAAATTTGCACCTTACCTACACTACTATTATGTGTACAATGCCAAATTTAATGATACAAGTCAACTTCAATGTACCTAATTACATATTTGATAAAAGTGGTTTATGTAAACAAAGTCAAATGAGTCATATTTTAAATATACTTTTTGTAAGTGTGTGTGGGTAAGATAAAAGTACTCACACACGCAAATAGCTGCGTTGGCGTATTGAATGAAATGTGTAGTTGTGATTGTGAATCAGACATTAAATAATAGTCCCCTATGTAACGTGGGCCTCTCGGAAGGCTTGCAATTAACGTATGTAATAATCTCGTTCAGCAGATGGAATGTAATCTGTTTGATGTTATTATCCATACACAGAAAGATGCCACAGTTCCACTTATAAAATACCAGCTAGTTACCTATTTCAAGATTTTGGAAGATTATTTTGGATTCCATTCACCAGTACTATGCAAACTTCTATATTAATCTTGAATTATATCGTGGTCGTCAACAAAAGTCTTACATCAAAAGCAAGATTCCTAAATGACCTCTACATAGGAATAAACCATAAAGAAAGACGTTACCCGATAAAGATTCGAATATGAAAATTCCTGTCACATTGAAATACACTCGCAAAAAGTATCCAGCTAGGTTTAACGAGCCATTTACAGATGTTTGACCCGACAAAACTGTCATAATGCAGTCTTTCCACGTCGCTACCTCCCACACGAATCCCGTTGGTCGTAAACTTTTTATAAGCCGTAAGAGGACATCCAAATGATTAGGGAACATCATCACATACTTCTGGTTTCATGACAGTTTCCTGTTAGCATAACATATGTTGAGGTACTAGTGGTATTCCAAAAAATAAATTCCAATCTGTTAGGTGTCTTTTTTGAAGAAATCTAACAAGGTAGCTTTGAAGTAGTCTGGCCATAATCAGTAATAATACGAGTCAGTAATGCATCTCTGAAATCATCATATTTATTTTTTGTGCACTTAGACTTGCATATCTAAAAATTGTTCAATGACAACCACAAAGAAATTACACAAACGTCGTTGTATTGGCGTAGTATAAGACTAAGACATAAGTGAATCCTGCGCTTTGGCAGTGTCAGACACTCTATTCACTGTAAGATACTTGTCTAGTCCAGCGGTTGCAGTAGAACAGGTTTTGTAACTGAGTGTCGTGACCTAATTCTCCACATTTACGAGTTGACACAACAAAATTCATTATTAAGGATACAAAACCTTGTTTATGGCTTCCTCCTATATCTGTTTACATGGAGGCTTCCCACAGGTATCGCTATAGTGCCACAAAGCTACAACTATGGTAACATAATTCGTCCAACGATTGGAAAATGAAAAGGTTTGTACTTTGTCCAAGATTATAACCAATCACATTATTGTTTTGTGTAAGTACTCTACAATCCACGTGCGCCACGGTCTCATTTCTCTCGCAACTGGCAGTCCATTGTTGGAGGGAGGGCACACCATCACGCAGCTTACTGTTTAGCCACATATTTCTTTTATTTATACCACTTCAGTGGCAGATGAGTACACGGCCTATCCGATGGACTGCGGTTACCGTGGCCTATGGACGTTTGCAACACCGAGGGGGTGTCTTCCTTTTAACAACACAAAACTTCTCCAGTGAGCTCTGACTACTCACCGCCGGAATCGCAACATAAAGTTATTATTAATCAAATAATTCTGCAGGGTGGAGGTATTTCCCCAGTTGGACTTCTGTACTGAAACTCGGGAGATACCGGCACGTCCTACCTCCTCCTAAATAATATTTCATAATATATTATGTTGCCATATTACTGATGGGCATTTCATCCTCTTTATTTAATTGAACTACCTTCTTTATCACTGTGTCTAATTTGCGATGGTACATTCGAGTAGATTGTATAATATCGCTTACGTCACCTGCAATCAACAGCAGGATTTATTCACAGGCCACTAAGATTTTTATCAAAACAGAAATAGGTATGAGCAACGTTTTTAATTGGAGTTGACATTGTCGACTAATTGTCACAATGTTTTGAACAACTGTTTTTGTGTTGAGATGCGGTTTGTGATTTCTCCCTATAGTGGATGAAATAATAGTCCATAGGATGCAACACATAAATTCTTCAGACTTCCTATTTGAATGTTCAGTAATTTGTGAAGTTGCAGAGTAACAATTAAATGCAATTTACCACGTTTTAAATTTTAGCGTATCCAAATGGAACTCATATTGGAACTTTTTGGAGGTGTGAGGATATATGCTCCAGGGCTTTATGAAATAACTCACTTGTAGATTGTTTTCGATGAGACATCAAATAATGTCTTCAAGCCCAGTTGGTCGTAGTAGAACCAAAACTAAGTTTTGATCCTGACCTTGAAGTCCAATACTAGCGAGATTGACAGTTCACCTGGTTATTAATATACCGATTGAACTAATAAACAAACGTCTCAGATGGAAACAGATACCATGTTTGATAATGATTGGTCAATCGTAATCTTATCAGATATGCTATCCAATCAGTTCTATTCAGATATTTCGAAATCTATACAGAAATAAGCATTATGTTATGAAATGTGTAAAATATAAGAACATTACTGCATAGCTTAATACTTCGTCCCAGTTAATATTTGACTCCAGACGAATGCCGTCTGATAAATTTTACGGCAACAAAATCAATATAATAGTAATTCTAAAAGAAACACGAAGACGTGCTCAATCTCAAATGCGGATCTGGCAAAATCCCTCAACTGGAGCCAAAACAGTTTAGAACAAGGTTTCTCAAAGTAGAGGATTAACGCCTGTTTGATTATAGTGGGCGATAAAACAAAACTCACTGAATGGCGGGGGTCAGTCTATAATTGGTTTTTGGGAAGCAAAGCTAGAATTCCGACTCTTCTTGCTTCGCCTTTCGACATTCCGCCAATCGTGACAATTTATTTAGAAGTGTGTTTTAACGTCTGACCGTGATAAAGATGAAACACAGAAATCAAATTACCAGTTAACAATTCAGATTGAAGGTCTGCATAACATGTCATTCTCCTTCATTCCAGTTATGTGTGTTTCTTCCGTGTGACTTCGTTGGCGCCTCATTTTTGTCGCATTACATTCATTTTTTGGGTCTACCTGTTCCTTATATCCACAAATCTTATTCAAATTATTATAATCCGTAACCGTATTTACTACAAATATAGGCAGTCGTTCGCCGTTGTCTAAAGTCGTTCGCTGTTTTCTTAGGGGTATACTTTGAGAAACCCAGGCCATAATATAGATTAATTTTCTAAATCTGTGTTGTTACAGAGTACATTAACCGCCATTAACTAAGTAAATAAACAAGCCACGGACTAGCGTAACGCGCGTTTAATATAGTATTCTGTACTGCGACCGTAACGGAAGTTTACACAGGACTGTAAGGCGTTGATGGATTCTTAGCTAATAATGGTAGCTACACAGTGAGCTTATTTACAGTTTCAAAGTGGCTGATGACCGCAATCTATCATCAATCTAATAATTTTGGACTGATAGATAGAATGACTTGTAGGACGACGAGAAAAATATAGCAGGGATAGAATGAATGGTCAAGGTAAACGATCAGGTGCTATAGCACACATAAGAGAAGACAATAAAATCGAAGACCTCTGTGAATAAGCCGTACAATAGTGGACTGAAACAGGTTACCTGATTTTGAGGCATTAAGATCTGGTAGCTTAAGTAGTCAGAGCATTCACCTTGAGTGTCACTTTTCAAATTTTAAATTGACAATTGATTGATAGTATAGATATTTAATTCTAGAGATATGCTTAATCGTCGGGCCTGTGTTACACTCGATTTCAAACTAATTGTTTCACATAATGTACAAGAACGCGAGATGAAACAATAATGCAAACAAAACCAGTGCTGCCATTTTCCCGTCTAGACCGTGGCATGAAAGTAGTCATGTGTGGTATCGTGGGAAAGATAATAACGAAGAATTGTACGGATTTAAAAAGTTCGCTAATTGGCTCGCTCAGTCCATCTGTTATATCTGATGAGGCCGTCAAGCTGAGCGCCACCATTGTAGCACTGAACGTGTTTGCAATGGTGACCCTCTTTCATGGGACTTTGCCTTCAGCTTAACATCAGGCGAGGTGAAGTCAAATTGAGGTGCCATAGATAAAAAAAAAAAAAAAATATAATTATAATCACTTCAGCGATATAATTGTTAGGCGGAGGCGATGGAAATATCTTCTAAACTTGCTAATTTACTACACTGAATGTCTTGATCCTTATTTCCCATGTTGAGTTATAGCAAATACTTTGAGAAATTTCATCATCTGCTCAAATTCATCAGCTACTGGCATGTGGGGGCCATTTAATATATTAAAAAGTCATCATCATAATCAGATGAGACGTTCAATTTAAAAGATCAGATACTCATGACTCAATCAATAAATCCGTAACGGTGTGTACTTAAACTAAAATATAGCCTAGTGTCTAATATTAAATTTCACCCCTTCAGTCATCCTTCGGTAACGAATCCCACGGTTTAATAACAGGGAAATAAGGTCACTGGGATACTAGATACAACATTTTAATGCAGTAAAATATCCACATTTTACTGCACAGAAAATGTTCTGTCCGGAAATATGTGCTGCTTTATTCTTAAATGAAGAAACTCAACCACACTGACGACTTTACGACACAACCATTATTATACCATCTAATATGCAGCAGGAAACGACAAAATTATACGAACAACGGTTTTTGTTCAAAACGGTAGTTAACGGCATTCATCCATCTAGAATGTAGTATGAATCAGTCTGCACTAATTCTAGCAACGAATAATAATGGCGACCGAAAATAATATTATGTCATTCAATTGACCTAGTGTTATCAAGTTTATCATCACACTACCTATCACAATGTTGTTTCTGTGGGATAATAACAGATTACGTCATCCACTTGTTTTGTAAATTTTTTGTAGTCTCGCCGATTGGTAAACTATACTAGGTAGAACTCATAGTTTTTAAGGATTTCACTCAGAAAAGTCATTAATAATGATGATGATGAACTATTACTATGGTACTTACAGCAATTTTATTCATTACAGCTATTCGTATCGGGCCTCCACGTCGCATATAAATATAAACGGAAGCTTTTTCAAACATATTTCCTTAACTAAAACAATTAGTTCTACGATTACAATTGTCTTCATACTCTTTGAACAACTTTTTCTAGCGATCTTCATCAGCTAATGGTGATGCTAATTAAGATAGCAAGTAAAAACTTGAGGGTACAAATACATTTTGTGTAATGGATTCCAGCAGAAAGGTCAATTGCAGTCAAACGCTTACGTCCTAAATCTGCCATTATATGCCAAATATTCAGGTCCCTGATATTGTGTTAGAATGGATTGCTTTTCTGGCAATTATAAAACAGCAAATTAATAACGAAACGTGGGGTACGTGGAATAGATGGTAGGCAAAAGCAGAGAATATGGCGCAAGGACTATGACACACAGGTTATATCCCAGTCCATACTGCATTTGATCTTCCTCCTGTAATATCAAGGACATGTGTACTGCGTGTAGGGCAACGGAGAATGCCGTGTCAAATATCAGGCCCACGAAATTTAGTGGAATTTTGAGTTGCTGAAGAGTAAGGAGTGATACATATTTTGCAGGGGATCACAGTACGTTAATTAATTTACTGGACAGCTATTGCACAAACGCTTGCAAGCTACCGTGCATATCCAGCAGTCATTATCATAACACTCGTTATGGACGATAACATAACATGTCGCTATGTAGTAGAAATAGCACTAACTACTAAAGTATACCGTGCAATAGTACCATGCATGTTGGCATGTGGCATACTAAGTAGAGCTAGTAAATTCATGTTAGTACGTTACTGGTATACTTTGTATGTAGAAAATGTTACAGTTCATTTTCAATACCTTTCATTTACGTAACGTATATGGGCAGATTACTTAAGAGTTCAATATGCATGTTCTGTCACGTTTAAGATGTACTAAACAGGTACTTACTATCTTATGGTAGCCATACACGAATAACTGCGGATGCCTAGGCTTTATCAAATACCCGTTAATAAAATTTGCACAAGTCTCTTCCAACACACGTTACAATGATATTCTGTCAATATCTCTTTCGAGATAAACACCTGCAGTTGGAAGGGACCACGGTGTCCCAGTCTAACCCCCGAATGTGGAGAGGCGCATTTTTGCGCCGCCACCGCGGCCTGCTTCTGCTAGGGTGACAGTCGGCCACCCGTCTCCCCCAAGCCTATAGTAGTGTCTTGAAAAAATACTAGCATAACATTTTACAAATTCACAACAGCAAAAAATCTCTTCAGTATGCCTGAACCGTATACAGACGCATTAAATTCCTCGTGACCATAATGACAAAAAAGCTAAAAGGTACCTACCGACCATTAGAGTACCAGATTCGTCTCACACATGCAACAAATGCTATATTACCTATTAGGCAATCGTTTAAAGTGATGTCATCGGAGAGGCAGTCACGAACGCGACCAGTGGTCGTATCTGTCTGATGTCACCCAAATAAAGGTCGAGGCTGCATGAACTTGATTGTACAAGGTTCGAATATAAACATTGATTTAGGGTTATTGACTGTGTAAGAGATAAGAAAGGTGGTTATTGTGTCTTTTGAAGACATACCTTCATATATTTCTCGCCAAAGTAATAGAAAAGAATGAACCTATATTATATAGATCCATTCCTCTTTCTTGCTCAGATAACTATCATGTATAACACGTCATACTAGCACAGAGCGGTATTAACTTTCGGGAGAATACTAAACTTCGAAAATATCGAGGTTCAGCCTGAGTTGGCACGAAGCTCAAAGCATGATGACTTCAGTGTGCCTACCACGAAATGTACAGTCGGCGAGAGAGAAGTACTTAGCACTTTTTCATATAAAGGTGAATATAAAGTGATACCGTATCTCATTTGTTGATTGTACATTTGGGGTTTGACTCCCTCTTTTCCGTAAGGAAATACCCCCGCAAAAAGCCAGCGAGTGTGATTATTTTGGACTGAAACCGACCATCTGCCGTCTCGGGCCATCAGTTACAGAGAGGCAGCCTCAGGGATATCTCTCACGCGAACTATATACCCTGTAGAAAGGAATCCGAAATAACTTCATGATACCGAAATGCTGTCTTTCATTTCGTTTCCTGGAAGATTCGGATATATGTTCAATGGTAGCCCACGCTCCCTGGTGCCCGAAGCAGTAATGTGCGCTACAGAGGCGGCTTATTAGGAACGAGATAATTCTAGCACTCTACCCTACGGCAGAAGGCGTATAGGACGCGGAGGTCCCTCAAGACCAGCCATCACTAGCAGAAGCTGAACCAAGGAGGCGACTTTAGTTGAAGGAGCATGAAATCCTCAACAACGCATCGGTGCCGAAACCGGCGACCGGCTCCGTGTCAGGGTTTTCTGGAATTTCTTTTATAGGGTACACCAAGTTCTCTGCACTGTATGACCGACTTGAGAAGCACTTTTAGTAGGTTTAATTAAGTTTATCATAACCACTACACCATTGTCTTAGCCAGGTGAATTCTGAGGGGATTCCATTATGTAAAATGTGAATGAAGTCTCAAGGTGTTACATTGTTTGCGAATACAAATTATGCATTCAGACAAGCAATTACATTTAACATAGTGCTAATAATGTTACGGAACATACTAACCTATGGTAAGTCCATTATAACTTGCATTACAACAATATATTAAGCATTGTTTTATTGTTACTAATTGTCTGTATGTACGTAGCTATTGTATTAACAAGTAGTTAATTAGGTGTGATAATGGTATGTAAATCTGATATTATAAATGTGAAAACTAAAGAAAATAGGCAGTGAATTCAAGTCCTGATCTCTCTATCTGGAACCAGTTGATAGAGAAGTCCTATGTTCAGTAGTGGTTGACATCCTATGGCTAAAATAGTGATGATGATGATGATGATGGTGATGCAAGAAATATATAGAACTATTTACATTATCTAATTATACATTCAGATAATAAACTTTAATTACATAAGGCATACATTGTCCTCAAATAAGAGACCTTGAACTTTTAGTCACATAATAAATCGTATAATTAATTTATAAATAGCACTTTCCTGCATATTTGCATAAATAGGGATATTAAAGCGTTCCAATGAAATAATTTATAGGAAAAACAATACTTTGCCTCAATATTGAGTATATTGATTGCACAAAGCTCTATTTTGAGGCTGACACACACCAAGTTGTTCTATAGGGGTGAAAACCATAAAAAATCACTCCATAACATGGGGTTGTACAGATCAGCCCGTCATACCATGCTATAGGGGGTTGGAGTAGGAGGCACATTTCAATTATTTTCTTTTATTTATGGCACATCAATTTGACTTCACCTCGCCTGATGTTAAGCTGAAGGCAAAGTCTCATGAAAGAGGGTCTCCATTGCAATTTATAAGGGTGGGATTTAAACTATTGATAAATTAATAGGATTTATCTTTAAGACAGTAGATCTGTTAATTTTGTTAAAGTCTACTAATTGTCCAACAATAGAGTGGAAATTCCATAACACTGAGCACCTCCCTAGACAAATATCTGCATCACCCTAAGGTTGACTGGTAGAAAATGTCCATGGCATTAAGTCCGCCTTTGTACTATTATTTTGTATTTGTGCATTAAGTTTAAATAAATAAATCTGCTGCAAAATTTTATATCACAGGTCTACAAATTTTTGAGAAACTCTAGATAAGTAGTCTAAAATGACAATTATATTTATGCATTTACTCCACAAAGAACCGTTTCAACAACTATTGGACACAGTCATTCTTTGAAAATAATACCAATTTTGAACACAATAAATATATTTTCTGGTTTAAAATGTGGTTAGCAAACCATCTATGCCTACCCCATTAGATGTTTAAATAAATATTTACCTATTGCAGAATACATAATTCTCATTATTATGAGAATACATACATGCTCATTCTAATGTGTCGAAAAAATTTAATGGCACAAGAATTCATAGTCTAATCTAAAAACTGTGTAAAGATTACATAAAAAAGGGGAAATTAATACATAACATGGTCACACTAACATCAACTATGATAAAATTACTTATCAGTCAATCAAGGCTCTAATTAACTTCATTCACATTGGCCGGACTATTAGAATCCAATTAGCAAATTATTTGGTTTATGAACTTATAACGGAACTATTTATTCCACTTAATATATACACGATATTATGTGAAACGGTTAAAAATTGTGTCTAATGAAGAAACTAAGTATATATGGGACTTATTAAGATAAAGTTTGTTTGATAGTTTTAACTGTTTAAAACTTTGTATGTTTGAATAATAACTTTAGGGATGTGGTAACCCGAAACATTCTTATGCCTAAAACTGTCTTATATTGGCTATAAAGTGCAGCAACTCATTAAAACGTGCCAAAGTTGTAAACAGTTGCGACTCGCGAGCTACTGAGCAAAAGTGGGACGACCGGCGCCGCGCCCTAGCGGCCCCACCCGCACTCCGCACTACATTCCAATAAGAAAAAATAGTTTTTTACACAACAAACCACTCAAAAACATACACAAACTTCTTCAAGGTACTTGTTACAACCCTCTCGAAGTTCACAACAACTTCACACCCACGACATCGAGACAGAAAACGCAAAAACAGGACGTTACTATCCCTCGATGTTATTAGACAACGGTAAACTAGTTTCCAATGATAATTGCACAAAAATTACCTGTTGATCAACAAGATCCCATTAAACAGTGCACCGGCGACTCCGGAGACCTGTAGATTTCCACAAGATGATTTTTCAGCACGTAAACACAACGGTCTCACTAAAGGAAGAACTGGTAATACACAACCACGAATCCACCTTTCGACGCACTGTATCACAATACACCTTTTGTGTCCAGTGAAGAGTTTATTATGTGAATAATTCGTACTCGGACTGTCTACAACAATTTTCATTCATCGCAAGGTGAAATCATTCGAGACGAGTGGCAGTTCGTGAAGAAACTACGAGCGCGGGCGGCAGGGAGCGCGCGCGTCATTCGCCATATTGGAAGATTACGTCATTTTGTCAGTTACTTTTTTATAGACATGAGTAAGCTTGGAAACCAGTTTTTCTACCAACTAACGGCTTAAATTGACATTTCGTTCTACAAAAGTTACGTTTATAAATGTATCCGAACAAACCAATATAGTTAACCGTTCATTTGTTCTTTTTGTTCATTCAATTACATATGTCAAACAAAACGTCAAAGGTCAACAGCAAACGTCAAATTGATAAGATTACTGGAGAATTTGTCATCGTTTACCTTAACTTATTTTAGTTACTTATTCATTGAATTATAAACTAATTTTATAACTAGGTATACAATTGAAAAGCCATATTTGTATTGTAATATAAAATCCCGGCCTAAATATTGCTCCAAGTACTTCTTAGAAATATGTCAGGTAAAACACTGTGAAATAATTAGAACCAAGTCTTTGTTTTCATAATTGTGAATTTTACATTCTAATTCCACATATTTGCAGACTCAAGACCTGAATTATACGAAGAAATTAAGCTATACAGAAATGCTAGAGAACGAGAAAAGTAAGTAGCATAATTAACTCCCTTTGTCACATAAGAACATAATATACAAACGATGTTTCATAGACTTACGTATCTAATTTGCAGATATTTTGATCCGAAAACAGTTTAGAGGTGAATTTTTCGTAAAATCAGAACGTTTAATTGTTTAGAAATTTAAAAGTCTTTATACAAAAATAAAGAATATAACTATTTCAGTCCTCTCAGTCAATGCTGGACAAAGGCACTTCCAATGTACACCGTTACTTCCTATTATCATACAAATGTTTATGGCAGTCATATATATAAATTAAATGGTCTACATAGAAAGGCTGATCACCTGTCTGTTGAATAGCATCCCTTGTTGGGAGTGGCAGTATTCTTCCTCCATTCTCATATTTTCATCTCTGCTGCTAATTGTAAGAAGTTTTCAAACTCGTAATTTGTCAATTATAGGCACGACAACATGGCAGAGCTTTACGCAGTTGTCAGTACATTACAACATCTAGAGAAAGCGTACATGCGGGATTGTGTCCGAGCTCAAGAGTACACAGCTGCGTGCAGTAGACTACTAGTGCAATATAAGGTGGCATTCAAACAAGTACAGGGTGATGACTTCCCTAACATTGAAGCATTTGTTGCTAAGTATCGGGTAAGTAAATATGTTAATTTTTTTTTTTTAACTGTATATGTTTTTTTAATGCTTAAGTTGTCAAATTGACTGCACATGCATGATGATAAGCAGTGGTGCGGTCCAGAACATGGTGGCCGCAGTTACAGGTGCTGTTCCGGCCTTGACAGTTGTTTTTTCTCCGCTTGAAGAACCCGAGACTGTGGGATAAAAGAAACACATGTGTTTGCAGAGCATTCCAGGACTTAATGGTGCGACATAGAAAAGAGTCGCCGAACCGTTTGGTTTTTGATAGAATTGTTTGTACTGTATGTGGGTGACATCTAAGTCCTGCCCTCGCATTGTCCTGTGTAGGAAGGGAGAGGGTAGGACCAGTTGGAAGAGCTCATCAGAATACTCACCATGGTATAGTTTTAGTAGTACCAGTTCAGTTAGTCATTAATTTATTTATATTTCAGCTGGACTGTCCTGCTGCCCTTGAGAGGATAAGGGAGAATAAACCCAACTTGATCAAAGATGATAAGGGCAACTCTAACAAATACATCGCTGAAATTGTGTCTGTAAGTTATATCATATTTATCAGTGTTGTCGCATTAATTTCCGCCTCTTTCACATCAGAGCTGGGGTTTATTTGTTCAAAAGTGTAATAGTGTATGTATTGAATGTATGCAATAGTAATGGTCTTAAAACATCGGTGAGCAGTTTTGCAACCATTTTTACAATATCCTTCCTCAGTTCAGCTACCTAAATTAATTACCTGGAGGGCATTGGATGTATCCCAGTTACATCCAATGCCCTCCAGAGCAACATCACAATGGCTTCTCTACAAGTCACTAAAGCTAAATGATTTGGTAATTCACAGGTATTCATCACATTGATGGACAAATTACGATTGGAGTTTCATGCTATGGACATGATCCAACCAGAGTTGCGCGATCTTGCAGACACCATGGATCGCCTTACTATGCTGCCTGATGACTTCGAAGGGAAGATTAAGGTAAGTTATTCATCATCTCATCATCATCTCATAAACTCACGCCATTATCCCCGAAGCGGTAGGCAGAGGTGCTAGCACCCACATTTCGCCAGTTTTTGTTTAGGTCCCAATGTAATAGGTGTAGAGCCTATTGCCATTAACCGGGCACTTATAAACCTGCGACAAATACACACATAACTTCGAGAAGCATCAAAAAGTCATTGGTGTGTGCCATGGTAAAACCTGGGATCGAACCCTAGACCTCGTCTCAGCAGTCCATTACCCATACCACGAGGCTACCGCGGTTATTCTATCTATCTTCTTTTGAGTCAGGTATTAGATGTTTCTAACAAAAAATTCTGCAATACTTATGGCCTCTGCAGTCACCCTTATTCAAGTGTAGGTAAAGTGGACTTTTATATGTAGAGGTGCACCATAATCACAGACTCACAGTCATCACCCTCTGCATCAATTTTCTGCTTTTATATTTTTGACTCTTTGTGTGTGTGACTGCTACGAACTTTGACCATGTGACATCATCAATACTAGCCTTCCGATCCTTTTTTTGACCCCATCAGTAATTACGTTTCAGGTTAAGGAATGGGTAGATACACTGTCAGAAATGTCAGCATCAGATGAGCTGTCAGAGACCCAGGTGCGACAGTTGCTGTTCGATCTGGAGACTTCATACGGAGCCTTCAACAAGTTCCTGCATAAGGATTAAATGTTATTGACAGCGGTAAGACACTCTTGACTACTCCCTTTAGTCTTGACTTTTAGGGATTATCATGAAATATCACAAACACCAACGCATGCGCATTTAGCTATCTAATAGAGCCTTTTAGACCCAGGGTGAAGCAATTTACTGAGCACCCTCAAGAAGACAATACCCGAGAAATTCATTCGTTTGGTTCATTCTCATTCGTTCAGTGGGAATGGTAATTCAATTTTAATTGACGCTTTCAAAACATGATCACCAAAATATAAATGTAGGTTCCGACGTATAGTAAGATTGGAATAAAAGTAAAAAAATATTTTGAAGCCTTCGCTGTATGTATATAAGTGGATAATTCGGTAGTATACAAACAAAAATAGAAATATTCGACTCACGGCCAATATGTATCGTAAAAATGAATTTCCAAAATGTTATATTTCAGATGTAACCTACAGCTCAAGCATGTTGTGTCACCTAGCGCGAGTTTCTACGTAACTGTACTATTACTATTTGTAAATTATTCATTATATTATACTCTAGCGCGTTAATGTCATGTTTTGTCTCCCGCATATCAACTTGTGTATGTGATTGTATGTAGCATTTATAAGATAATGTATGTATACTAGTAGGTTTTCACAAAATCACGAAGAAGGTAAAAGAAAAGGTTATGTACAAAAAGGGCTGTAAATGAACCATTACCTGATTTGTTCACCGATAGTATAATGTAAACCGGTTGTGTGGTGAAATTCGAAGAAGAAATTCGAGCATTTAAAAAATCAGAATGTGTATGATTACAACATCATTCATTTCATTCATTCGTTGTTCGTAAAAATCCTGGTCGACGGCTTCTACGTATGCAAAATTGCAGAACGAGATTTCGATTATTCAGAACTGATCCAGGTAGCTTACTTATTATTTCTTGTATAGACTGTCCGAGGGTTCAATTTCATTGCTGAATAATATCGCCAGAAAATAAAAAAAATAATTAAAAAAAAAGGAAAGAAAGGTGTGTTGATTAGATTTTTATTACGACTTCTTATTTTGAAGCTTAAACCGTAATGTGAGATTTGCTTTACAAGTACGTAAGTATCTATATAATATAATGTTGCGTGTTTATTGTTTCGTGCAAATCGTATGTAATTTTTTTGCACGAAACTGGCGCTCGCGTGCCTTGTTACATAATGTTATAAAAATATAAAAGTAAATTCTTTTATTCTATACAAAGTTGCAGATTATCAAAATAATAAATCTCGATAAAAACTTTTGACAAAAAATAAGTAGGTAATGTTTGTATAAGCCCGAATATTTTTTTCAAATATACCACCACATACCCTGATCTTTTGTTGTTGAAAGTACTATTGCCTTTTTTATATTTTGAAACTCAGTATGTTATTAATAATAGACAATATGGTATCATAATATTAAGTGAATTTATTGCAAATATATTTTATATTTCACTGAAATTACTTGCTTTTTTTTCTTTAATCACTCACAAATTATTATCGCATGCATAGTTTGCTCGGTAGCAAATACAGGGGAGATCAACAAAAGTCAAGCTAATGCTAATGCGTAATGTTCTGGGTGGAGTTATATTAGCAAACCGTATACGATTTATCGATATTGTTTGACATAATACGAGGCCATTTTCTAGGGTTCGTTAGTATTGTGCACGAAAATGAGCCACGTAGTTTTTGCGGAAATGCAGCCTTACACAGCGTAAGACTTATATATACTCGACGAAAGTAGCGTTAGGTACGTATTTTAGACGTCGGAAGGCCTATACTAGTTATTGCATCACAGATCTGTCGCAGATCGCAGACCGATATTATAGGCATTAACATTTGTGATCGAATTTCAGTGTACCTAGTGTAGTGTATGCATAGTAAGTGTAGTATAGAACTGTTTCCTTTAATATATGCGTTATGCGTGTACACTAAACTTACACGTCATCTTATGTGTTATACGTATGAATTTTACGTAATGGTGCACGTCAATGTAACAACTTTGTACGCTATCCAAAAACCAATCAAGATAAGCAAATTAATTTTATTAATTTGATTTGTACGTTAAAATTTTATTGCAATTATTCATACATACATATTAACTTCAAACTGTACAATCATTTTACTATTCACAAAATATGAAATAAAAAAAGACATTTATTTTTATTTTAAAATATTTAAATCATCATTTTTATAGGTATTTAGGATAACATAAATCAATACAAATAAACCTAGTATTTTATGACGATTCAGAAGTATATGTTGCTATTTTTATTAAACGAACAATATTGACATTTATTTCTACTGGTCCTCAAGAATGGGGCTGCGGTCTGGACTACTCAATGTGGCATTATTATTGTGTGTGGTATTATCAGTGTTAGAGGTGAGTTGGTAACATTATATTTTGGGTACTAAAAAACCACTACGTAATATTATACAGCCACAGTTCGCCCATCCTCAAATTTGGTATGTGACCTGGCGGTCGGTGACGATGACACTTGTTAGGTGATTTTTGTTCAGCCATAATTTTCTGCATACCCTGTCCAACGAGTTGAAAAAGTTCCCACTTCAAAAAAGAAGCTAGCTTGCAACAAAAAAAAAACATATTGATCGCTGTTACGGATTTTTGTTTAAATCTCGCAGTTTGCCTATTTGTAGATAATCTTGAGAGAGAGCTAGGTCAACAAATTGACTGGTATCAGGTTACTCTTTCCCTAAAGGACACTTTTATAACTTTCAATAGTTGGTATACCCTTCAAACCATTTTTTTAGTAAATAATCTTCCCTATCAGTGCTCAGATGACGCCTTTAAAAAGCTGGACAAAAAGTATTACTTAGTCGCAGAAGCATACAACATAGCAAAAAGCTTATTCAACCAAGGCCGAGCGAACTATGTCACCCTGAAGAACAAATCGCTTAATACTATAGACACCTTCTTAGATCTGGTGTACATAATGAACGAGGAGATGGCTAAAGAACTGAGGAGTGCAGTGCTCAAGTTTTATAAAGTGAAATATCTCCACGATTTTACGAACTACATGATAAGTATGGAAGAGGTAAATACAAATTTCGATAATTAATCCAAGGAAGATCTTAAAAAAATCCCATTTTCCACTTTTGAATTACTTGGAAATATCAAATTTGATTAAAAACTTTAGATCATGGGTTGACTTAATTTAGATGAATGAACGGTTGAATGATTGTTACTCAATCACTCTCTACTCTAGAAGGCTGAACTCATCTGTATGATCTGCACTTCTTAGATAGTTGTGGAGGTTTTTGGGGGTCGTGGGATTGGGGATCGAGTCACAGGCAACAGCTAGTACAATCTATAGTTTGTTAATCATGACTACCTTCAGAATTTAGACAATTCTCAACCTGCTACCATCTTAACAGTAAACATATTCAGTGAACTGAATAATGTCGCCACTGTCGCCATATTTGTTTTAAATTTGAACTGTAGGTATTTTACATTTGTATTTTTGTATTCAGATGATAGACATAGTAGAACACTGCCTTATCGATCCTGTAGAGAAATTGCAACAAATTCGGACTCAGTTTCACGACGTGATTAAGAATTTCCAGGATGTTAGAAATTTTGATTCAGTCAACAAATGCCACAAAGAAATACCTGATGAAGTCGCTGCAGCACATTGTTTATTACACCAGGCCGTTCTGTAAGTGAAAATTTATAGCTCTTTACAGGGGAACTACTTATGTTAGTGTTTATTCATTATTTAGGAAAAAGGAACGGATTGTGTTGTCTCCAATGTGTGATAGGAAAGTGTCAAGTGTCTGAAATAGATTTGGCAACATTTAAGTATCGTGGTACCTACTGCATGTTTTCGTGGTTGTGTACCCAGTTTAGTAGTTAGGTAGTTTAGAATAGTTCCCTGCACAATATAGAGGCATGCACTAGGTAACTAAAAGATATTTAAATCACCTTATGCGTTCCCATATTTAAATCCCAGGCCTGTTGTATCGGAGCAGATGACTCTGTTAGGGAAAAAATGAAAGCAGGTACATGTGTAGACTTTATTGAAACACCTATCTACCATATCTGGCTAAGGATAATAACTTGATAAATTAAATTATTTCCAACAGTTTCAATGAAACAATGCAAGAAAGCTTAGTAACTATAGTTGAGATCAAAACACGACAGCACGCACAGGATATGAATGCTTCGCTGTATGATGTTCAAAAATGTTTGAACAACTTCGTGCCAAAATTCTTCGAGCAGTTAATGCTTGATGCTTATACGGAGAAATGTGGCTACCTCAGAGTGGTCAATGCCTCCATTGCTGACCTATTAAAAGACAAATGGAGAGGAAACGAAACTGTGTTTCCTGGAAAGTGGACGCCGCTAGTTCGGCTTTTGAAGGCAAAGTAAGTTTTACGTGAGTAATAAGTAGAATTACCTTTTTTCTGAACTACTTGTATTATACCTATGGATAGTTAGGTATTATTACTTTACTTTGTCAGTAGAGAAGGAAGAAGTCCTTTTTCACTATCAAAGTCTTTATACACCATTAAATGGCACTTACAAAACGTCAAAATTAAAAATACCTTTAAAATTTTGTTATTACCTAATTTGAACGTTTCCCCAGCCTGAGAACAGTTAAATTTAATTTCCATTTTTAGATATAATTATTATAAGAAAATTCCTAATTTCATGAAGGAGCTTGTAAAAAAAATAAACTCATAAATGGGGCCGCGAGGCCGCAGACTGGTTCATTTAGCCCCATTTTCCCTAAAATTTGGTATACCGTCCACCATCAACCACCAAAGATATTTATCCTTGTGGGTTGTATGTTACGTTGTATTAGACCACAGAGACCACAAAGATCTTTCTAGAGGTCCCGTGCATCCTTAATCATACTAACTAGGTATAACCTCCTTTACATAAATTCGTTACTGTGCTGTAAGTTATCTCTTCTTATTTTATATTGTTATTTCAGAACGAAGGAACCCGCGACACTTAAAGAAGAGCCATTATTTTTAACACTTTTATCAGCGAATCTATCTTCACAAGATGTAGTTAAGACGTTGTATTAAATTTTTAAGTAATTCTAGGTATTTTGTAGACATAGGTAAGATGTACATACAGCTAGTTCTAGGATGTTAGTTCAATTTTGAAATGTTTGCTAGAGACCTATGTTATTAGTAGGTAAGGCCTGATTAAAAACTGATTATAGTGATTATAGTGTTTGCATATTGTAGTAAAAAATAATATAAGACTACCTGCTTATAGTTTGAGTGTCTGAGAAGCTTAAATAAATAAAAAAATATACATATTTAGCGACTTTTGTACGTAATAAATAAATACCTATAGTAATGTTTCTGTTTGCAAAATAAATTATTTTTATAATTTGTTTTATTGATACATCCAAATGACGAAGTTCCCGGGGTTCCGAGCGCCAGTGAACTCTTTTAGCGTACACCAGCCTCCATGTGCAGAGTACCTCAATCGGTAAAAAAAGCCTCAGAGGTGAACACCTCGTGTGACCTAGTTTACCTACGGGCTGACCTAATTTAACGCTTATTAATCTATGGGTTACCGCTACGAAAACAGAAAGTTGAAGAAGTGTCCAGCTTCATTTTCATACCTGTCAGCATTCGCTGCAAGATGGAACACACACTAATCTTCTTTAAGAAGACCTTACTAATACTTAAGTTTAGATAGAGATAAAGGGAGATAAGGTACTCTGTGAATAGATGTTTATGATGTTTATAATGAAGAGTATTGAAGAGTGAACGAATTATATATAAATGCATAATATGGTGTGTATTAATAATCTTCATTTATTCTTGTCTGTGCTGTAACGTCAATTGACAGCTGACTGCTGCTTGTCAAAAATGTCGCAAACGCAATGTCAAAATGTCCGTAGAGGCGCGCAGACGCGTGTTGTTGTGGCCAATTGTTTGAAAACAAGCGAAAGAATAAATTGTTTCTCTTAGATTTGATGAGTAATTCTGTAATTGTGCTTCACTTTATTTCTAAATTCTGTTCAAAATGAATGAAACAGTCGTAAAACCGCTACAAAATGGTCGTTCATTTGATGAAACTGATAGAATGCCGGACAAAATAACGATAACTAACCTCGACCTTATAATGTATGTGGTGGCTATTGTGGGCCATTTTGCGGATTTAGGAGTGGATATCAATATAGCTGTGAGATATTTCTTAGCTAGAAACATGGTTGAGTTTGGATGGACGCTGGCGTTCATACTTGTACCTGCTTTTGTCAATACCGCTGTCTCGATAAGAATGTAAGATTTTGTTTATATTTTCGTTAACTTTTTCCCGCCATAAATAGTTGCGTTTTTTTTTAATTGAGGTCGCTCACGGATTATTTTTCTATCTCATGAGAGTTAACTTTTTCCCGCCATAAATGGTTGCGTTTTTTTTTAAATTGGGCACCCTAACGACTTATTGTTTCTATCCCATGAGAACAAGTAAGAAATGTTTTGTTGCCTAATATTAACAATTACATCTATTTGTAACCAATATCTAGGTCATGCTATATCTTCAGTGATAATAGTATTAAGATGATTAGGTATCATTTCAGGCTGTAATCAGACATTAACAGAGGCAGCCTGAGAGAGTTATAATATTTTTTTTTGGGGCATAACATCTCTCTATTGACCTAGACTAAGTGTAGATTGTATAGATAAGTATTAGATCATTTCTTTGCTAATAGTAGAATAACAGGAGCTGCATCTGCCAACAAACTCCGTTGCAGTTTGGCACATGTTTTATATAATGGTTGTATTATTTTTAAATACTATAACTAAATAAACTATTTTCATTCTATTCATTTCATTTTATTGCCAAATTTTAATTTTATTGTACAGGTATTCCCAAGACAAGCAGCAGGACTCCTTGTCAAATGAGTTTACAAAACGTAAGTGGCTCCGAATCTTCATACTGGTGCTGCAGATGGCGCCAATACTGCGGTTCACTGATGCGCTTATGTAAGATATTATTTGCTATATATATATTATAAGAAAAATTTTTCTTATAATTTCATTGACTTTTCCTATAAATTATTGGTAATGGTTTTTTATTGCTTTTTTATTGTAGTAGTTTGCAGACATGCATAGCACCAGGTACAATGGGCTCCAATGGTTCCTGGAGAGTTTGAAACTAAAATTGTATGAAGTGATGCCACTATAAAATACTAGTCTTAGTAGCTACTGGATAATAGATCTACTTCTTATTGTATGTAATTGAATTCAGGCTACTACTTGCATAAGTTTAGTAAGACATTGATCTAGTTATTTTATTAACACTATCTATATTACTTTTAGTAGAGTTAGGCTGTCAAAGGATTATAGATCTTAAGGTGTCCTTTGGAGCCCACTGTAAAGTATTACCCATTTTCAAAAGGTTTCTACCGGGTCTGTAGCACAAATATGACATCCATGGTGTTGATCACGTCCATAGACAACGGCAATCACTTTCCATTAAGTGGACCGTGTGCTTATCTGCCACCCACTGACTATGATAATTACTCTCTAGTTACGCAATCAAATCGCGTCGAGCTGAACGCAAGAAGGATCCAGCATCACAGCAGATGTATTACAAGCTGATGTTGAAAGAAGACTCGGATGCTGCTCTGCTCAGGATATTCGAGTGTTTCCTAGAAGCGGCACCGCAGCAGGTGCTCCAGACCAGTCTTCTGTTGAGGGTTAACGAGGAGTTTGCTGGTGAATCACTTTATTGTTTTTATTTCTATATGATTCTGGTAAGAAGCGTCAAATGACAGCTAAAGAATGAAGATTAATCAACTCATTTTTATTGGTACTGGCACTAACCCAACTGTATTATGTCTGATACTCTCCAAGACGTTAATTGGTAGTGCTTGTGCGGCTAAGCACCTAATGAATTTCCTTGCGATTTACACCGCATAGCAAGGAATCGGGACAAAATTTTCTTCCAAATTTATTTAACTGCAACATTTTCGGTTAGAAATTTTTTTTGACAAAGTGCCCGATTGGCAGTAATAAGCTCGCCTCCTATTACGTGGGACCGAAAATCATAGTTGGCGAAATGTGGGTGTTTATTACACCTCTGCCTACCCCTTCAGGGATTACGAGCGGGGATTACGACAAAATACATACCATAGCATATTTTGTCGCCAGATGTAAAACAAGAAATCTGAAGTTCTCACGCATAACAACATATTTTTACTAGTTTCGAGGCTGGCCAGTTTGAATAATAAAATTATTAGTTACATTTACCAGTAGTTATTAGTACCTACATATACTATGTTTCAATCACGGGGGTTGAATGGGGTGAGCTTTATATTTTCAACCCCCTGACCATTTATTTCCTCGTCCGCAGTCCACCAGACCCTGTCGATCGCGTCTTCCATCATCGGCATGGGGTGGTGCCTGGCCGCGTACCAACGCGCGGTCAGATTCGCTCAACAGGATAAGAACAACATGAGCTGGATTGGAACAGCTCTGCAGACGACCTGCCACTTCCTTATCACACGTAAGTAGAGAACTTTTTGTTTCAACCCCCAAGTTAAAAGCGACGGAATCTTACAAGTTTGATGTATCGATCATAATTAGCTCACGAACGGATGTACCGATTTTGATATTTAGGTTTTTTTGTTTAAACGGTGAATTAGACGAAGTGTTCTTAGCTATATTTGATGATAAGATCTAAGATGGCCGCAATCACAAAATGGTTTTTTTCATATGAATAATAATAAAAACAAGACCGGGTCGTAATAATTTCTAACTAGCTGCGGCCGGCGGCTTCGCCCGCGACACGTGACGGCATCTATTTTTGTTTTTATCGGAAACAGTACCTACTTTTACACATAGAGTCCTTTTAAACGCACATTGAGTACTTACATCCTGAAAAAGGAACGTATATCACATTCTATAAGGAGGATCATGGAAGATCATGATGTTGGTTAAAATAAAGAACTAACATTATTATGAACACCGGTCTTGTTTATATTTTGTTAAACTGAAAAAAAAAAATGAAATTTTGTATGCTAGGTGTACTATCTGTCAACGCAAGTACAAGCCGATATTTAACAATCCTTTCTTTTATGCATCGCATCAAGAGCACAGAGCGTGGAAGAAAATAAAGATCAATATTTTTTTTGTGTTGACGGTACGCGCGTGAGTTAGTATAGACAGTACTAGTGTGCGAGCGAGAGGAAGTTATAACGTCCGCCATTTATAAAACCTTTCTTTAATGAACCAAGTTATACGACTCTACTCGTTTTTCTACTTGCCTCTCGATACTACTTCTCCTTGCTGTCATGACAACGGAAATAGTTACCGCTATTAGCGCAATTGTATAGAAATCTACCGGATCTATTGAGATTTGTATTATTACTCCGCTCCCTTGGATGGTAGCGTGATGATATAAAGCCTATGTTACTCCTAGATATTGTAGCTTTTCATAGGTGAAAGAATTATAGAAATCGGCCCAGTAGTTTCGGAGCCTATTCGTTACCTTTCCGCTTTATAATATTAGTGTAGATTTGGCAATTCTATTAAAAAAAAAACCTTTTTTCTATTTCAGTAAGCCGCATAGTATCAATATCTATCATCGCGTTCCTGTTTCCATATTGGACGATCCTCGCCTGCAGTATCCATATCCTCATCACCGCTACCCTCGTACAGATCTTCGACCGTTCTCCTTTCTGCTCGCACAACCCCATCGGGAGTATCTCCTTCTCCCTCGCACTTGGGGCCGTATACCTATTCACTTACATCATTCCCGTTGAAGGCAAAACAAGATATAGGTATGCTGTCTACTATAGCGTTTGTTTCTTAGAAAATATCGCCTGTGGAGTGATCTGGTACCTTTATGGGCGGAATGAGGTGTATTTCCACTTACTGCTGTGTTTCACTGTGGTGCCATATGTTATAGGATTGTTTATAATGGTGATTTATTATAGATTCTTTCATCCTAAGATTAGTAAAAATGATATTTCGATTTCATTTAGGAGTGACGATAATGAAATGAGTTAGTAATTGTGAATTTTTTTAAAGGTATTATGCTTTGAAATTGTACTAAGATAGTAAGCAAATATACAATAGCCGTAGCACGAAATACTATCGAATTCGTACTGTAAAGGTATCGACAGAACGGAGCATTGCGCTTGGCGGGCTACACACGCACACAGGTTCACAAGAGGCAGACTGCCAATCACAATGCTCCGTTCTCTCGAAACCTTTACATTACGAATTCGATAGGAGTTCATGCTAGTGCTATTGCTCACCAAATGACGAGACCACCAGAGGTTTTGAGCAAGAAATGCTAGCTCTATTTTTCGTGTAATATAAAATCGGACTCGAACCGACTAAAACTTGCAAAACATTTCCTTCGCTCCCCAGCTGAAGCCTTCTCTGGTTTCGAAATATACCCACCTCGATAGTTATTACTAGGAGGCATTGCATCTGACCTCCGTCCTCTATGAGCGTGGACCTGGGGGTGACGGGTGGGGCTGCCTGTCACCCTAGCAGAAGCAGGCCGCGACGGCAGCGCAAAGTTATTCCCATATCCGAGGGCTAGATTGAGACACCATGGTTCACATCATTGGGGGAAGGGGGTCTCAAAAGAGATGTCCCCGGGTCTGCCGGGGCGCGAGAGATATGTCTTGTATAATCTCACCTCCGGCAATCAAAGACCCATAGACGGTGTGCGTTTTGGTCGGTTCTAGTCCGATATAATCACCTCCACCGTTTTCGGCGGGAGGTGGTATCTGTGGGGATTTAGCGCACGATAAAAAATGTAGGCAATTGCACCGGGCGGACCATTTCCCTAACATAGTGTATAAAAGACATACTTTTTATGATACCTTATGGTACAAAAAGTAGGTATTATTGACTTTAGAGTCTAGGAAATTACGTAATTATAATATTATTTATTTATATATTCACGCTTATATAGAATTCTGCAAAGGGTAGGCATAGATGTGTGATATATTTGCCAGCTATATTAGACTGAAACGATAGTTGGACAAATGGAGGTTTGATATATTTACATACACACATATGCTCACGCCCGTAATCGTCAAAGGGGTATTCAGAGTGTATTAAACACTCACAACGCCAACTGTAATTTTCGGTCCCACGAAATAGGGGGCGAGACGAGGTCTCGGGTTCGATCCCAGGTTTACTATGTCACACACCAATGACTTTTCGATGCTTTTCGAAGTTATGTGGCAATAGGCTCGCCACCTATTACATTGGGACCTAAACATAAACTGGCGAAATGTGGGTGCTAGCACCTCTGCCTACCCCTTCGGGGATACAGGCGTGAGTTTATGTTATGTTATGGTAAAGTGTGGAATGTGAATAATAATACAATACACATCTGTCTACCCCTTGTAGGTATACAGTGTGAGTATATAATTATGGAGTAATAGAAAAATTTATTTTAACTTTTAAACTTGTTGTAATTAACGTGAATTAGTTATAAAAACACACGACAAACGAAATAAGTATGTGTACTTAAGGTACTTACTCTAGGCCCTGATTCTGCTAATTGTAAGGACCCTCCTTTAAATTAATAATAATGCCGTTTTGATTCCATTTCATACTCCCAAATGTCGAAAACTGAATTCTCAAGAGGCAACATTGACATCTTATAAGAGCAATATATTATGCGGGGTCGTCGGTACCAACCACTCACCCACGGTTTGACAAACTTAAAAAGATAATAGAGTAAAATTACCTACTGATTGTCATAAACTGCACAAACGAAATTGTGCACAAACAATCTCTTTGGGTCAAGGACAATCTCAAGAAGACTTTACTTGATTTGCGGGGTGTTATTTGGCATTCTTTTGTATTACAATTACTAATATTTTACTATTACATTGAGCTTGTTAAACTATACATAGCCCCCCCCCCCCCCCTCCATGATGAATTTTTTTTTGTGAAGTATGACAGATTTTGATGTTCCAATCAAAATGGAATCTTTATTCAAATTAGCAGAATTAGGCTTCTGGGCTGTACCTCAATGTACCTGTTTTAAACCGTGTCGTTGGTTTAAAATTGACATGGTCATTTTATACACACTTTAGGTGACTTTTATAAAGCATGTCGAAGTGTTATTATTATGTAACTGTTGAGATAAGACTGTCTAGTATTATATGTAATAAATACCGTGCCATTACGTATAATGAGGTATTTACATACGAGATTATATAACCACCATTTAATTTTATATAAAAGTTTATATATAATGTCGGTCCCAAATTGTAGTTTTACATCTTTTAATAATACCCTCATTTTTATACAAAATATTCTGACATGTGTCAGTGAATCTCTAGAAAAAGCACAATACTCGCCAAACTTTTGTAATTTTTTACCTAATAAATAATTATATTTTTTATAAAAATGTTTTATTGAAAAGACCAGATAAAACTGAAACCCAGTGTATGTATTAACCAACTTCAAAAGTAGATACTTCTCAATTTGATGAGTAATGTTACTAATAATAGTAGCAAATAAATACTAATACTACTAAATAATGCCTAATTAATACCTTTGTTATAAATTGATAAAGTTTGTTATTGTAATTGTATATTGTAAGAGACATTGTAGTGAGTAATCTCTGGCATTTACTGGATCATCTTGAAAATTCTTTTACCTATAGAAAGCCACATTATTTATGAGGGTCAGAATATCGGGGAGCGCCAGCAGTGGGGACAGGATGAGAAGCACACGCCAGCTGAGCCACCGGTAACAGCTATTGTAAAAAAAGGCAAAACATCCATTTCATACATTTTAATTACCTTATCACCAAATAAACGGAGCACGTTCCCTCAATATCCTCAAACCGTATCTATTCCACTCACTCTGATTAATCCACAGCTCTATAGCAGATTCTAAACATGACATTACCGCAGCCCCCTTCCACACGGTACTAGCTGGATCAATATCCTTTGGAGACGTGACTATCTCTAACTGTTCAGTCTTATACGTGTAGGGAATCTGTAAGGCCAAGCGGTTTTGGAGCCATAGGTTTAGTCCATGAATCTTCACACCTCCTCCAACTATGAGAATATTGCTGTACATTTTTCGTTTTAATTCTTCATTCGGACAACGGTCTATGCTTTGAAGTATAGCAGCATCTAATGCTAAAACTTGACCAGGAGCTAAAGCAACAACGTCCCCAGGGCCACCTTCTAAGGTATCCACAACAATATCTTCATCAGGATTTGTGGCTGGCTGTGCTTCATTTGTTGCTTCAAACTGCTGACTTTCGTTTGCCGTTGGATCAGCTGTCTCACGTTTTCTACCTGTTTCCCTGAGAAACTCTGCATCAAAAGGATCTTCAGGGTCACTAGGTTGACGATTTTGGATTTTTGTAGATTTCGAACCTGTTATTTTTAGTAAATCTGTGTAAAACATTGATAGTGGTGATATAATACATTCATCACCTACTTGTAATGTATATTTATTGATAACATCACCAGGATGGTCCACAAGGAAGCTCTTCTCTTGAGGACCACAAACGTCGAGATTAACATGACAGAAGTTCTCATACAAATTCCTCATTAAAATCACATCTCTGGGAATATTTTCATTCCAATCCTTGTATGGGAATGCACTTTTATGAAACATCCATGACAATGCTTGACATACATCTCCGGCTCCGTAATCCATTCTCAATCTGGTTGTTTTATGTGAAATTCCATCTTCAACACACGATATTGCAGTCTTCTGATCACCTATGTCGACTACACATGCAGAACCAATACCAGCACCAAATGTAGCTCCAACACTCTCTTGGACCAGAAAACAATGTCCGAAACCCAAATCCCTTAGTAACAATGACATTAAGTACTTCAGATGTCCCCGAGAGTACAAATCTGGAATAAGCAACACGCATCTATACTTTATTAGCTCTATTAAAGGTATTCCTAACTTATATTCAATGATAGAACTCCAAATAGTATATAGATCATTTAAAACCGATGAAATTGAGCCTCCCACTTCAGTGTGTATGTTGAAATCTCCTCTGCGGTATGGGAAATGAATGTTGTATGGTAATTCTGGGTCTACATCTAGTACTAAATCGCCTATTATTATGTCACATTCGACCTGGGGCCATGGCTCTCCGTCATTCACGCATTCTGGTAGAGAGCGACGATTGAAAGCTGCAATTTGCTGGGGAGGCGTGGCGTATCTCCTTGCACCGTTTGACTGAACACAAGATTGTAACGTATGAGATATTTGCAATCGGCATTCTTCTAATTCTTCAATTAGTTCCTTGGTTTTTGGTACACTCGGTGGGATAAAGGAATCGCGATAGATTTTTCCTCCATGGCGACGTTTTCTTGCAATGCAGTGTAGTTGTTTCACTGGTAACAAGTCTGAAGCTCTTCCAATACGCACGTACAGCGATCCAGGGTGGATAACAATGATCCTATTGGAAGGAAATTGTTGGAAATGTTCCGGACCCGGTTCATATACTGGCATACTCATTTGTGTATCTTTATGGAGAAATATCACATAAAATCAATACATCATAGATACTGGTTTGTAAGTTCAAACTGCGTTTCTTTTTCGTTTGTTACTGAAGAAGAAAATCGAAGAAATATTTATTACGGGAATAATAATATAACCTGTTTGTTTTAACCACTTTGACAATAATGACAATGAAGGCAATGAACTGCTAAATGATTTTTTGAACGAAAGAAAATTAAGTCGTTCAGTAATTCTTTTTTTTATATTGCTGTGTGAGGTAGCAGGTAAACACACGGCCCATCTAATGGAAATAAAGGAGTTTGGTCAAATGAACGAACTGTTGTGTCGAACTTCGTTGAACATCTTTAAAAACACCATTGATGTTCATATAACAAGTAATATCCGAACAAACTGAATGAACTAAACTGTCGCAAAAAAAAAGGTAATGACATTTGACTTGACAGATTGTCATAAAATGTCAACCATTGTCGTGTCATTGGAGAGGAGAAAATAAACAGTTTTTTCTAATTTTTATCACAAAATTACTAGAAATCGATCGCGAAAATGGTGTCTAGAAGTCTAACGGAGGTGTTTGTGTTGATGCGAAACAATGCTATACACAGCCGACACATATTTGCTGAACAGGCAAGGACTTTTACTTGTTATTGATTTATAATTTTGTGCCTACATTTGACCAATAAATGATTTAATTTTAACTATTCATTGGGTCATAATAGGACAGAATTGTAGTATGTTTGTTGATCAACATTACAGCGGTTCCTAAATTATAGTCACTATGAATAGTATAATACTCGATCAATTTTCAATATCAAATAATTATTTTCTACTGTCCGAAACTCAACTTACTATTATAAAGTCAATAAATTATATATATATCGTGGTGGTAGTGAACGCGACTGTTACGCAGAAGGCGTGGGTTAGATTCCAGCTCAGGGCAAATATTTGTGTGCATGAATATGAATATTTTTATTGGTCTGGATGTTTCTAAATATAATGTGTAGGTATCGTATTGGGACTCCTTTTTCCGCACCTAGCCTCCCTTTCTGGGCCATTGTGCGTGATAATGTGTAGGTATTTACAAAAAAAAAGTATCTAAGTATGTTTATCCGCATTCTAGAACCCATAACACAAACTAGTTAAACTATACTTACCATGGGTCTAGGTGGTGTTGCATAGATTGCGATAGAATATTTATTATTATAATTATTTAAACAGACCAAAAAACTGATTACACTTTGACTGTAGGATCTGGCGAGTGTCAAATTATTTTATAGTTATAATACTATGTTACATTACATTGAACATCATTTCCCCTTTGTTTTAGCGTTCTCATATGGGGCAGGTATGACCTCTAAACTAATAAGAAATACCTTTTTTCTTCTGCAAAGCACCTTTGAATGCCTCTAATTTAAATGTGCTTGCTGTAAAATATTTGCAATATCATTCAAAGAGTCATGTTTCTGCTTACACAAATGCACTAGCTCGACCAAGGCAGCACTAAACTCTCGCTAAAAGTGCCACAAGCTATACTTCACCCTATTGCCTTTTTTTAACCATGGGTATCTCCATCCTCTGCATTTAACAATAAATCGGTAACATCGCTAGTGTTACAAATGTTCACAGCCTATGGTTACTATCCAGTGGGACACTTGCTTGTTACCTTCCTTAGTAGATAGAGTGGGTACAATTTCCCTTCAGTGCAAATGTTTATACACATGACTGTATTACTATTGCATTGGTCTATAATCCATTCAGTTGGGTACTTAAAAATCTCCATTTGTTTAGGTACTTAAAAAAAGGTAAACAAACTAGTGGCAACTTTTTACGAAAACATATGTTAAACAAATGAACTTGACTAACCAACTAACTAGTGGTTCGATACAGTTTTTTAGTCTTCAAAATATGTTACTAAGCAGCAAAGTATTTTTACAACCTTTATTTTGTTACATTTCTTTTTCGTCCCTCTCCAATGGGAGAGGTGAGGAAATGGATGGAGTGGCTCGCATGTGAAGCAGGTGTATCATCCGTTCGGTGTCCGGCGTTCCCACAAAGAAATATTAATAATAAAAGTATTTTTATACGGAGTTTTTACACAAAACATATTAAAAAGACACCCTAAGATTGTTAACGTTTTCTTAAGTAGGTACCTAGGTAGTAGTACCTAGGACTATATTATGTAGATACTGCATATATCAGGTAATTTTTTTATTATTTATACAATAGTCGAGCCGCGAAACGCTGGTATAACCTATTCATCCTCTTCCTTCTTCCATAAAATAAAACTAACAAACTGTTTCTCACTTTAGAGCAATGATTCAGAGAGAGTTCGGCTAATGAGAAGTAACTCTCGTGACATGGAGGCTGGTGTGGAACTGCGTTCAGATTCACACGCGCCTCCTCCCTGGACGGACGCTCTGGAAGAAGCCCATTACGTCATCACCAGGTCAGTAGCCTTTTGGAGCTATGACTAGTGTCCATTGCCTACAGCTTATAGTACTTAACAGTTTGTGAAGATGTCCACAATCACACTCCACCAGTGTTTATATGTTTGGGTGCGAGAGATGTGTCATGTATTATATCACTTCCAGCAATCAAAGATATATAGATGGCATGCGTTTTAGTCGGTTCGAATCCGATATAATCATCTCCACCGGTTTTTTTGGAGGTGGTATCCGTGGGGATTTTGCACACGAATAAAAAAAATGCGTGATTGTGAATTTGGGTTGTCTTATCCATGGACTGACTCACCCATGGGTTGTCGCATCCATAGATTGACTCATCCATGGGTTGATGCATCCATAGGTTGTCTCACCCATAGGTTGCCTCATCCATGGGTTGACTCAACCATGGGTTGATTTATCCAAGGGTTATCTCACCCATGGTTTGATATTTACACAGGCGACATCATGACAACACAGCCAGTATTTCCTAAGCCTATTTTAAATTAGAATACGGAAAAACACTTAACAATGGTATTTAACTGTTTGTTAGTGATATGATAAAATGAAAGTGGTTTCTTATCAGATTTGTTGAACATTACCTTACGCTCATAAACCAAGATTAGAAGAGTACCTACCTACATCAAATTTAGATCAGAACAAGTTGATGCTTCGCCGGAATTCGAACTGGCGATCTTTCCTTTGGAAGTGGAACTCTCGGAACGCTTAGAAATATGATGAGGATATTGTTAACTAAAAATGTAAAAATAGCAGATTGTTGATTGGTACTGCATAATATTTTAGAATATTCCTCAAAAACTTAACCACAGCTACACCCAGCATGAATATTATCTGTATTAAGATTATAAAGCTGAAGAGTATTTATTTGTTTTTGCGCACTAATCTCAGGAGTTACTGGGCAAATTCACATATTTGTTAACCTAAAAAAAATATAGATATGGCTTAAAGTGGAGATATAGAGTTTCGAAATGTCTGCAGGGTAGGTCAACTATTATTCCAATGTCAATTTAATATATCATATACCTAACATTATAGATTAAAAACCAAACTCTCGGAGCTGCAGTCCCGTCACGAGAAACAGATCCGTCGGCCCGCGCTCGACGACACCACAGAACAGCAACACATACAGCGGCTCACGACCGAGATCGGGCGGCACTTCACACATGCGCACACGCATCTCACCGCTATTAAGGCGCAGATACGACACGGTGAGGCTTTATGAACTGATGATCTACTTACATAACATAAACTCACGCCTATATCCCCGAAGGCAGAGGTGCTAGCACCCACATTCCGCCAGTTTATATTTAGGTCCCAATGTAATAGGTGGCGAGCCTACTGCCATTAACCGGGCACTTATAAACCTGCGATAAATATACACAACTTCGAAAAATATCGAAAAATCATTGGTGTGTGCTATGGTAAAACCTGGTATCGAACCCGAGACCTCGTGTGCCCGGTTAATGGCAATAGGCTCGCCACCTATTACACTGGGACCTAAATATAAAACTGGCGAAATGTGGGTACTAGCACCTCTGCCTACCCCTTTGGGGATATAGGCGTGATACGATAAAAAAATAAAAAATAGTGTTAAACGAATTTATTTCGATGTGAACTCACAGCTATAAAAAGGGCTATGCTTGGAATTTCTCTGCGAGATCGAATCAGAAATGAGGAGATCCATAGACGAACAAAAGTGGTCGATATAGCCTACAGAGTTAGCAAGCTGAAGTGGCAGTAGCACGTAGCAAGAACAGGGGGCCGTTGGAGCCGAAAAGTTCTCGAATGGAGACCGTGTACCGGTAGACGAAGCTTGGGACGGCCTCCTGCGAGATGGACGAACGACATAGTCAAAGTTGCGGTCAAATACCCATTGAATGCAGACCGCCTCCTACCGGTCGAATTGGAGGTCGATGGGGGAGGTCTATGTTCAGCAGTATACGTCCTATAGCTGAAACGATGATGATGATGTTGGAGTATTTATTTTATCCTGAGAATAGATTCCCGTAGGTTTCGTGAAAGAGATCAAATTTCCATCGGGACATAGACGCGGGCATTAGCTAACATAATTTACTACACTGTACATCAAAACCACCATACTCTGGAACCTCAACAATTTAATCATAAGTAAAATCTCTTTGCAGGAAATAAAACCGAACAAAAACTAGCCACGAATGTAGTACTAGCTCTGGTGACCATTCTCCAAGACCTCAGCGTAACCTTCCGCACCGCACAATCCACTTACCTGAAGTCCCTAACATCCAGAGAAGAACGGTCCAATGCCTACTTCGAGCTGCCAAACTTCGAAGAACTCAGCCTGGACGATAACGAACTGCTACCAGGTTTGACGAACAACCAAACAGATTTATTATTCTCCTTACCCAGCACATCTGGAACCCAGAAATTCGACCACAACGGTGATGACTTCCAAAGACCTGCGTTAAGTCAGAAGCAGCTTCTACTAATACAAGAAGAAAATACGAGGGACGTCGCGGAAAGAGAGGAGGAAGTGAACAAAATCGTTCGTTCTATCGTTGATTTGAATGATATTTTTAAAGATCTAGGTCAGATGGTGAATGAACAAGGAACGATTTTGGACCGAATAGATTATAATATTGAACAGACGCAAGTTCAAGTACATGAAGGTTATAAACAGTTGCAAAAAGCTGAAAGGTATCAAAGAAATAATAGGAAAATGCACTGTATACTTATGTTAGCGATAACTATTATAGTTTTAGTAATATTGTTGATTATTGTGAAGAGTTAGTCGGTTAGGAATACTGATTGCCTTATTTTTTGTAGAATGATACTACGCTAACAGCGCGAATATGTCTAGATTTGACAAAGATTGACACACTTCCTTTTATATTATTGATAAAGTTTCTTGCATATGTCTTGTCTTTGTATATCAAAATTTACGTTTTTTTCTGACTTCACCTCGCCTGATGGTAAGCTGAAGGCAAAGTCTCAGGAAAGAGGATCACCATTACAAACACGTACAGTATTCCAATAGCGCCCCGTTTACAGGACCCGGGACTGTAGTATAATATGTGTAATTATGTGCAGTACCTTTTTTGGGTGCCTTTTGAGGAAACCGGGTCCCGTGGGCGGAGGACCTTAAATTCAACAATCATAGATTTCTCTCTTGATCAGGACCAAGGTATATGCTGGAAACTATACTAAATGTTATATTAGATCTCATAATTCATTTTCAAATAAATCTATTAGATGTTCCTAATTAAAAAAAAATATTACTCGGCTATATCAGTTTAGTGTGGCAATATAATACATCAACTAACGCCACCTATCTAAAATAATCTCAAATAACTTCTAAATCACGCCAATGAAATTTCCATTTAAATATCAGAATAATAGGCTCTTTAAAACTAATTCTGAATCATGATTCGCATTGATTCTAATAGGAATATATTACAGTAATTTTAGAAGCTAGATCTTCACGATTCCGAATAAAATATGAGCCCCCAGCATAGATGTTATATAATTTATTCTAGAATAGTCTGTATATATCACAAGAGACCACATATTTAAATGATAAGGTATAGCTTAGATATAAGGTTGGTGTACTTTTGACCCCTAATTACAGACGACTATATACTGCATAAAAATGTTCAAATAAAAAGTAACTTTCCACCTTTCGCATAAGGTGCAATTTGAAACGCACAACGACGTCGACCATTTTAATACAATTTGCCACGCACATTGTATTGTGTGACTTATTGAAAGCTATTAGATCTTATTTTGGCTTGACAATCAATAGAAGAGTTTGCCCAAAAATTATAGAATAACATGGCTTAACATTGTTATTTAATTTTTAAGTATTTATTTTTATTATTTCTTGATTCTCATAAAAAATACAATATTATTCAGTAGAACTGCTAAAAAAGAATTAATGTATCAATAAATTAAATGGAAAAAAGGGAAAAACAAATACAAGAAGAACTACAAATTTTTGATACGAGGGATCAAGTCTAATATAAGGTCCCCTCGTCCGAATGTTCCCATTAGACTGGCAACATTTCCCCTCTGTATGACAAGGAGAATTAATGGTATTATTTCTTTTTCAGTAATTCTATTATTCTACTGAATAATATTGCCATATAAATAAATTACAGACTGTCTATTGAATAGTTATACTGGCAATATTTTGTTGTTTATATAGTACTTAGGGGTCGAAGCATAACGAAATTGATAATTGTTGTATAAATAATGTACATTTTCTAGTCGCTATTCGCTATATCTAGTAGCGTATCGTATTATAAGATGTATTTATTGCGAATTTTTGAATTTATTGAGTGTTTCCATGTGATTGCCTGAGCAGAAAAATATTTTTTTGTTATTTTTTTAATGTAGTGATTAATTTTGTATTTTTTTTTATTAACAACGGTGGGGTTTGCTATGTAATGAGTGAAACATAATATAATACGTACCATAAAATTGTATTCGGTCCCACTTAATAGGGTGTGAGCCTATTGCCGTATTCCGGGCAATATTGCTGCCCTCGAGGTATGCAGCTGAGGGTGAGTCTGGGCTGTATATATGATGTTAAACAGCCCTATTACCTAGTGGCCTTGTATGGGAAGAGACGGGGTGGCCCAAATTCTACTCCGCAGAGAGGCTATTCGTTATATTTAGTAAATGTTATGAATACCAAGTGTGTAATTTTCTCTTCATAACCAATCACATCACGCTATTTAATTGTTAACTCTATAATTCTGATTGTAACATGAATTTTCAATAAAAATGGTGGTTTTTATATTTTTCTGCTCTAGCAACACTATAGTTGTTGTTGTATGTGTGAGTGCCAATGTTGCCAATATTTTCCTTACGTAATCAACAAATAAAATGTCATATAAATTAAATTATTTATTCGGCTTGTGAGTTAATGTCTAATGTGCAATAACTTGAAATATTGATATGTGTGTTTGTCACCACATCATTTGAGTAGCCAGGAGGCTGAAGGCGTCGCTTTAATTTATTATTATGGCTTTTACGGGAGCAACTACCGTTTAACTTCTCAACCAGCGTTTAAAATCACTTACCAACTCCTGCATATACCTACCCCGTTCGTCCCTTTACCTAATTTTTTTATGAACGCTTCAATTGGAATTGGAATTGTTCAAATCAAATATCTTTAAAACTATCTGTCGTAGGCATATTTTACTTTGACAGTTCATTTAATATATATAATAAAGAGATCATTTTTGAGAATTAAAAAGTAGTCAACATCCCTATTGTGCAATAATCAAAACGATTTTTACCACAGGGGGTCACTCGAGGTACATGCCCAGGGCTCTCCACCCCCTGAGAGAGAATTTCTTGCACATCAGCTGAAAAATCTTAAATTTCGAACTTTTCTAAAAAGACCTCTTGGTTGCCTGTGTCTTGTTGCTTCGGGGCGCTCCTGTACCGACGGCTCAATAATACAGCTGCTGCAATCTCTTTATCCATTTAAGTATAGTTACCGGCAAATATCTTGACCCCAGTCACATAACTAAAATCCACGCGCGCCACATACATTAATTCGTGCATTGGGCTGAAATATATGCCGGGAACTATAGTTATGAATAGAAGGTATTTATTTAGTGTTATGTAGCAGTGAAGTGAGAATGTTCGACAATGTGTAGGTGGTATAAGATATAAACTTTTATATAATGTGTAATGTGTTATTTACAATGTAAATATTGTTAACTTATAAATGACATCAAAGTGATAATAAAACTAAACATTCAGATTATTTGGTATTTCATTTTTGACACAAACCACAATAGTGCATTGCGACAACGCATCGCAAAAATCGACGATGCCACACAACGCATCGTGGAAACCGTTGCACTGCCGCAACGCACAAATCTGCAATGCGACGACGCGTTACGGGTGCGCACGCACTTTTGAAGGACGTTTTACGCCATCTATTACCTAATATCCTTATTTCAGAAACGTCTCGTCCTTTGGGACAAAAGAATACCAGATTACAAAGATCCATGTCTCACTAGAAACAGCTCATCAGTAGCACTAGCATGAACTCCTATCGAATTCGTAATGTAAAGGTATCGACAGAACGGAGAATTGATTGGCGGGCTACACACGCACCAGGTTCACAGGAGGCAGACTGCCAATCACAATGCTCCTTTCTCTCGAAACCTTTACATTACGAATTCGATAGGAGTTCATGCTAGTGCTTGTAATGGTTAGCGTCTAGTCGTACGACGCCGCATGTGATGAAAATTATATATGGCGATATCGCATCGTCCTGTGGTGCGACGTAGTCACGATGCCGCACCACAGTGTTGTGGCTGAACCCTTAGAGCGGGGGCACAAGATGCGTTGCGGCACCGCACCGCAAAAATTTGACCGTATGGGCGGACGACCAGTGCAGCGCCGCTACGTTATGCCGCAGCGGCGCGGCTGGCGCCCCAGCAGCCTCGGACAGTCTGATAATAATAAACAACTGAGCGAGGCAACTCCGATGTCGCATTACCCTCCCCGGCTCATTTTTTTTTTTTTATACTACGTAGGTGGCAGACAAGCACACGGCCCACCTGATGGAAAGCGGCTACCGTGGCCTATGAACGTGTGCAACACTAAGGGTGTCACACACGCGCTGCCCACCCTGAAGGGAAAGGGGGAGAGCTAGGAAGGGGAGGGGAAGGAGGGGTATAGTGAGCTCTGGCTACCCTACTTACCGGCGGGAACACAACACGATGGTTATTATGACCGCGGTCTTCTGTAGGGCGGAGGTACTTCCCCAGTTGGACAGCGCATTTCGGACGGGAGATACCGTCGTGTCCTACCTCCCTCCTCGTCTCGGTGGTAGCAAATCCGGTGCGGCGCTGCAACGCATTGTGTGACATACCACAGATATTTCTATGTAAATCGACGCAGCGGCACCGCTCCGGCGCCGCAACGTTTCGTATACCCCCGCACTTAGTGGTTTAAGAAAAAGGACGTGCGTTCCTCAAAGAGGTAGGTAAAGAGTATGTAGTCTGTTTCTCTTATATACTCATGGAAACCGTTGAATGTTACCAATTCGATAAGGGAAATCGGCAGGAAGGTGCATGGCGATGCTAGAATATTACTACAATATTTGCCATCTAATCCATTTTAGGGTAAGAATGGGTCGTTGGTACTATACCACATACCAAACAATTTTTATACTTGTCTATGAAAAAATTTTTCTCCATTAGCAAAGCATTCCTAACATAGAACTTAGAAGTCGATTTAAACTCCTCTTACTGCATATCGTGAGAGTGAATCATTCACATTAATTTAATTAAACAGAAAAAAAAAATACTACAAGACGATAATCGATTCATTCTGCATAAATATGTACTAACAGCAAAACAATCAACTTCGTAAGTAAAGTTTTTACTTAGTATTTTACCTACATACTTTGCGATCATATTTAGGATTGGGCTACTTCAGGATAACTTTTTATACCACTTATGTGGGAGACAAGCTGCCCACCTGGTGGAAAGCGGTCACCATGGCCTATGACGTACTTTTGCAACACCAGGGGAGCTACAATCGTGCTGTCTACCCTGTAGAAACCTTCTAATGCCCTTCTTAAAGAACCCCATATTGTAGTCGCTTGAAAACACGAAAAAAACGAGCAAAATCAATCATGTCAAAATGGCTATCATAGGGTGTCACAACCAAAGATAGTTATCCTCTCCAAACATTGTGTTGAGCTTGACAAGGCCCACCATGTTACTTAAAATTTAAACTCTAAGATCTTTACTATATCACATTATGGAACGCATTAAATGTATTGGGTATCGAGTATTACTCGGAACTAAAGGCTCAGGAGTGTCAAAATAAACAAAATGTTCAATTGCACTAAAGAATTATAATTGTCAGTGATTTAAAATTCGACACAGACACTGCACCAGTCACAAGATTCAGTGAGACGAGTCACTCGAGTATGGGAATAAGACTTAAGCAATATATTAGTCTAGAAGGTGCTACCAGTCGCAAGAGTTATAAAGAATTGTAGTGAGCAAGTTCAGAACTTATACTTCAACAAGTGAATGCTGACAAGATTTGACCTTACAGGGGTATACTCTGACCACTGAGCTACGAAGCCACATCTCGACCATTCAAAATTCTTCTATCCAAACATTATCAGTAGATGATTCCCACCATCCACTACCATCACTGACGTTCTTTGACATGTTTGAATTATGTGCAAAAACAGCTCCGTGATGTGGTGTTGCAGAGATTAACCTGCCATACCATATCGTACCATGGTTCTCACCATCGCCCAAAGATGGTTGCATAGGATTGCCCCTGAAAGGAACTGGTGGTATGTTCAAATCCCAAGGGAGCATTCACTTTTGAGACCGATTAAATTTTAATTACAAAACATCATCATAAGATTTGTACCTTATTATTTATGTATATAATTTTGATATTATGCTTTCAGGTAATCTATCACAGTCAAATAGCCCCTAATTTTCTACCTATAAATAGCAAAAAAATACTGATAATTTAACTAGCGTCTAGGTGACTCGTCTCATGAACCTCACCAGAATCATACACTCAAACATACAACACAAGATACAACTCAAAAATCAAAAATATTCTCTTTAATTTGGACAAACAATAACACAATGCCACTATGAGTCTCTATGTTTGTTGTAAAATTCGTCTAGGTACTTCTTATAGGCGGGCTGGTTAGACCACAGGTACGACGCTTGCTGATTTAAAGGGCTGTGCGTATTCGGCTCCGCTAATAAACTCTGGATGGACAATAGTACTGTACGAACATCATACAACGCTGTCCATTTATCCTTAAGTATATCTAAACATATTAGTCCACAGGTGTCTACGTTAGGATGAAAGCATGGTGTTATGAATTTTACCATTGGTGGTGCATATGGGTATGAGTTGGGGAACTCTAACGACAGTTTGTACTTATGGCCTGCATACACTGTTTCTTGGGGCCCGTTTATGGTGCCAATCCATTTAAAGAGATTCTCACTCTCGGGGAACGCAGATATGCCTTTATCGGCGCATCTCATCAACTCCATCAGCTCCTTTTGAAGTCTGCCAACAAAAAAAAAAGAGTTATTGACAGTTGGAACCTGTTCCCATTTCGATTTGAATTGTACAACGGATTTTGATAGATCACATGAGTTAATTTATGCAGGAAATTTAACAAAGGCAAGTTATTTAGAGGTCAAAACACGCACAGAAGGTCTGCTTTTGTAAAGATACACGTCACTGAACACAAAATACAAACGTAGTAAAATAGTCGTTGATATGTAATTGAACGAAAGTTAGGATACTAGAACACTTAAACAGCCTCACTTCTAACTTTAGATATAAAATAATTCACAGTTTGTTATCGATTACTCCAAATATTGCAAACAATATAGACGTCAGTACAATTTCACTTACCGTTTGCTAACGGCATGATTATCTTTAAGTTTTATCGTATCTTCATTTTGTTTAGCTGGATTTGACGACGAAGCGTAATGTGGGTTAATATTTTGAGCCATAATAAATTAGACGAACAAACAAATTCAGATGCCTCCAAGGCTCCAATTCTAGTAATTTTCTGTTATACGGGACAACTTCCTGTTTAATTTGAAAAAGCTCAATTTTTATTGGATATTTCCACACACATTTGACAGCTGTACGTAATGGCGGCAATCTACGTAGGTAACAACGCCATCTACAAATCAAAAAAAGCTTTGAACTTGGCTTTGATGTTATTCTATAGTCTATTACAATAAAACTAAATTGTTTATGATTTTTCAGACTAGACTAGACTAGACTAGACTCCCTTGATCCAGAAAATAAAAGGTTTTAGACTTAATATACCTTTTTCACTATAGTACAATCGTATTTTTTTCTTATAAAAATGTATTTTGGTGATGTATATTACTAAAATGTATCCAGAAAAGCCCTTCATTTCGAACCCGATACCTCACATTTGCAAGGCCAACTCTTACAAGTATCGATACCAATACGAACATGTTTTAAGAAATCTATGTTCTAAGGTTCCAAATTTCTGAAGTCAAGCGCTTTATAACTATACTTTGTCAAATATAGGATGATAATTTTGACAGGTCTAAGTAGGGTACCCCATACAGTGCAATCGTAAATGAATCTATTCGATATTCGATTATCGTTCCCGTAGAATATGGTATCGATGTTACATAAATAGTAAAACATTTATTTCTTATTATGTTATGTACTTAGGGTATTATAATTTTATAAATATTTGTTTACTTAAGGTGACACTTCATTAGTGCGGCGCGGCATTACCTAATCGCACTGTACTGCAAATATAGAATGATAATTGCTACAGTTACTGCCATTTATAGTATAATATTTATGTTTTATATTATATCTAGTTAATTCTATTACCAAAATTGTAGTAGATAAGTACTTAAACATAAAATTATTTTCATAATTTAATAGATTATGTTCGATTCATTCGATTCGTTTGTCTACAGTCAATTATGCTGTATTCTTGCAAGGCACTACTCTACGATAAGTGGGCGGTACTTGTCTATGAATTACGATAATTTTAGAGGTATTAATTCGTTTAAAAAAATACGTTACTTCATAGACGTGAACTGTCAAAATTATCATCCTAAATTAGACAGAGTATAAAGTACCTACAGAAAATTATTAGAAGTCGGATCCACCAGCTAGATTGTTGGACTAAAGGTCATTAAGTGCCTTAGTTATATATGTAGGTATCGTCTTTTTGTAAGCTTAAGCAATAAAACAATCAATTTCCATTACCTGCACTTATGTTGATAAGCGGAATCTATTTAAAAGACTATTTTTCGCGATTTTTCTCCACAACATAGTTTGCATATTACGAATTCTAATAGTAAACAACCGTATGATTCGATTCAATTGTATAAGCCCACAACAATAACGTCAAATTAAAACGATTTACCTACTTTCTCAAACAGTAAGAGCAAAATAATAAAGTTGACCGCTTTGAAAAATAAACTTTCACTTTCTTTGTTCATTTAGGCGTGAAATTGAAAATCAGTGACGGGATTATTTGAAGAAAAGAAAAAGTCGACCTAAGTAGTCTATTTAAGAGGCTGATATCAGTAATTACGGTTAGTTTCGAAAAAGTATTTGTGTAGAAATTATACAGACCAAAAATAATAATAGTTAAAATGACCTCTACGGTGAGTAGTGAAAACGTGTTCTATCTAATTTCTTTGTAACTTATATTAAATATTAATTAGACAAATATAATTTTATATTTCTGGAGTTCAATGAGTGTTTTGTTACATAAATTTATATTTATTGGAGCTTCGCCGGAAGAGAAACCAGTAGTTTTGGATGATTTTCAACTAAATGGACACACTACTCTCAATTAAAAAAATCGACAAAAAAAAACAATTTCGCGAATAGTTATAATATAATACATGAAAAACATTTGTTAGAATGTGATGAATAAATTTTGTTCTTTGTCCTTTTTATATATATGGCAACAATTTTATTAGTTTTGTTGTTTGTTTTAGTTCTTTTCATTCGCTCTTTGATTTAATATTCTGTGGTTCACCGCAATGAGTTGAGTCGTGATGCATACGTGATGTATGTCTCTTCTCCTTGACTGAGTTGTCATTATCTTATCATCAGCGACATCAGTTGACGTTGAGTAGTTGAGTTGAGTGGATCGTGACGTCGAAAAGATAGTAACATACTGTGCTGTATATTCTTCGATCATCGACGTCTTACGAGTTTGTTTTACGTGCGTTATTGTTTATCAGTTGTCTGATTTAATTACCACAATTGAACATTATAAAAATCATCAAAATGCCGTGTTTGATTTACTTTGAAAACTCCATCGTGGGATCGGAATGCACAGATGTGTCATCTCTGAAACGTGAAATATCGCTGAAACATGGAGTTCAAGTAGAAGATTTGTTTGCTACGCTCAACGGCAAGTGTGTTTCTGATAATTTCAACATCACCACAAGTAACAATGTCGTGAGATTATCAGTGAGACTTATTGGGGGGAAAGGTGGTTTTGGTTCGATGTTACGAGCCATTGGCGCACAAATTGAGAAGACCACTAATCGTGAAGCATGTAGAGATCTTTCTGGTCGTCGTTTAAGGGATATAAACGAGGAACAGAGACTCAGAAAGTGGTTAGAAGGTAAGGAAGACCGTGAGAAGGAAGCATTGGTACGAAAAAAGAAGAAACTTGAGAGGTTGGTGGCTGAGCCGAAAATTCAGGTGGATTCAAACCCTGCTTACGAGAAAGAGCGTCAAGACCTGCCTGAACGTGTAAGTTCAGCTGTTGAAGCTGGTTGGCAGGCAGTAGGTGCATCAAATACTATTAAAAGGAAGGCTGAGGTTGATGGCAAAAAGCCTAAGAAAGCTAAGATGTGGATTGACGCAGATTTGTCCGACTGCTCATCATCGTTGAGTGAAGATGAAGAAGATGGGCCGTCAACTAGTCCGGGGCTTCCAGTTTCAATGGGCAGTGGTAACGAGTCTGATTTGGCAGTGGCTGGTGCATCGAAATAACATTGGACAGTGCCTATGTTGGTTAAGTTATATGTTTAATAACGACTTTTTCCTCAGTAAGTGTTTATTACTCTGTAGTATTGTCAAAGTATATAAATGATACATGATTGATAACACACTTGTACTTCTACTCTGTATTTATTTTTGCACCTGACTGGTTTTGCCTTGTGGCATGGCATGGTATATAATGTTATATAAATTACAATGACTGTATGTAATTAAATAATGAGACTTAGTTAGGTATAATTATGCAATGAGACTTAATTATGTATAATTATGTAAATAGGTATAATTACTATACTAGGTAATACATAATGTTAAATATAATGAATAATGAGTAAATTACATTATTGTTAATCAATATCTCTATCAATAATAAATAATCAAGCTATTACCCTTCCTTAAAAATAAGGTGCGTCATAACCCGTGCCCAGTGCAAAAGTGTAGATTAGGCTGGCGGTAATGCTTTATCCAATTGAATGTCATGTATGGGCAAACTAGTCTAATAGTTTTTATGGTGCATAGCGCCAAAAGAATTTGATTTATTATTGTGTATATAGCCAGTTTTTGTAAAATTATCAATAAAAAATATTAAACATCTTTGATTTCTTTTACTATAAACTGTAGTTATTAAGTCGTCAGGGTTGTGCTCGAGTAGATTTGAATTCGAATCCTTATCCACTACAGTCACAACCAACGTCAGTTCCTTGTAACACGAGCAATTTAATATAGCTGGTGGGTTAACCAGGTATCGTATCTAGTAATTTGGTTTTCTAGTATTTTCTTATAATAGCAAACAAACAAAAATGCAAAAATGTCAGATGACAGGGTAAAATCTCTGACCAAGGAAATATGACCTTATTGTACCTAAGAAAAAACGTGCGTACTTTAATAGCTTGCAGTAATGGCAGCAATACTAAGAGAGAAGTCCGGTTAACAGGTGATAACTACATACTTGTTAAGGCGCTGGGTACGTTGTATACGTTGCTCTGCAACATAAAATTTCACTTTATTTGTTCATTTAGAAGTGAAATTGAGAATCAGTGCAACTACGGTTAGCTTCAAAAAAGAATTTGTAGAGATATTGTTCAGACTAAATTATAATACAATCAAAATGACCTCTACGCGGGGTAGGTAAAACGTGATCTATCTAACTCTATGTATCACTTATTGGACGGCTCAACAATTACATAAATATAATTTTATATTTCCTTCTTGAGTTCATTAAGATTTTTGTTACTTATATTTATTCATTGGAGCTTCGCCGGATGAGAAACCAGTAGTTTTGAATGATTTTAACTAAATTGCCACACTTCTCTCATTCAAAAAATCTACAAAAAAAAACAATTTCACCGATAATGTTTTTAGAAGCACTTCCAATTATACTTTACTATATATTGGTCCTCTTTAATACATTTAATATATAAAAACACATTTGTTGTAATTTATTCATCATATTCTATGATGAATAAATTATTGAACTATTTTGTTCTTTGTACATCCATATCCTTTTTATGTATATGGCAACAATTTTATATATTTGTTGTTTGTTTTAGTTCTTTTCATTCGTTCTTTCATGTCTTACTCTGTGGTTCACAGCAATGATGAGTTAAGTCGTGTGATGTATATTATCTCTTCTTCTCACAGGGTGGCCCTAACGCACTATTATAAGGAAGAACAGCGTGTCAAGGTCACCAAAATCTATGAATGCTTTGCGCCCCATCATTCATAATTTTTTCTAGTCTTTTACTACAACTAGCATACTAGTGACGTACTTCAAGAAAAAGATTTATCGACGAACGATGAGCCGATGACTGCTCATTTAAAATTTAATATCCATAATGATTATGAAGAATTGTTAAAGTGAATTTTCTTAACACAAATATGTAGTTTTGAAGATATTTGATTTCGAAAATTGAAACGAGCAGCTAGAAAACGGTTTTTGTGTGAGTGACGGCATGATTTCTTAGTAAGTAGTGCAAATGCATGAAGTGCAAGAGAATATTGCATTTATCTCGGTCCCAGTTGTGTTTTGTTGTGTTTACGTGTATGATTCATTAAAAAATAAAAGTCATTTAGAATAGTAAGAAATCTATAAATTATAATAAAAATAAGAATTATAATATTATCTCATAAGTGTAGCATGTTACCGGTCCTGTTAAGTTAATACACGTTAAAAGATAAGTAAACACAATCGTATAAGTATACGTAAATCGACCACTTCTGCTATAGTAGAAGGCACAGCACTAGCGTAGTAAAACGTCCATTCATAAAAATGGAACGTAGGTAGGACACAGCGTTTTGTAGGTAGGGCCCATCCCCCCCCTTATACATCAATGCTTCTTCTCAACACTGCTTCTCCTTGACAGAGTTGTCAATGTTGTCATTGTCATTGTCTTGTCTTATCAGTTGACGTTGAGTAGTTGAGTTGAGTGGATTAGTGTTGCCGAACTATCGATTGTTTCACTATCGATAGTTTTCATCTGAAAAACGGCATCCTATCGATTGAACTATCGATAGTATCGATATAAACGATACTATCGATACTATTGATAGGTTAAAACAAGCCGATACTATCGATCGATGAACAATACTATCGAACGTGGAGGGAAACTATCGATACTATCGATAGTATTGTTCCTGGTAGACATAGCACTATCGACAGTATCGATACTATCGATAGTATCGATTATTTTAGAGTATCGACAGTCTGTGAATTTGCAATAGTATTGGGTATAACCTCACTTATTTTCAAAAAATACCCTCAACTACTTGATAAAGTTTGTATATTCTGTTGTCACTTTTCAAAAGTTAAAGTAATAATTGGTTATTTAATAAACAATGAATAATATGAGGTAAAATGTTAGTATGCTTATTGCATCTATTTAAAATTATATTAACATTACCGTTGTAATTATTGAGTATTATACCTTATTATTGTAAACGATACTATTGTAAATTAGTAAACTATCGATAGTCTAAAACAATCGATACTATCGATACTATCGATAGTATTATTGTTCGACTATCCTATAGTATTATACTATCGATTGTATCGATACTATCGATAGTCCTATCGATTATCGTGTGATTGTTAGACTATCGATAGACTATCGATTATTCATCGATAGTCGACTATCGATCGGCAACACTAGAGTGGATCGTGACGTCGAAAAGATAGTAACATACTGTGCTGTATATTCTTCGACCATCGACGTCTTACAAGTTTGTTTTACGTGCGTTATTGTTTATCAGTTGTCTGATTTAATTACCACAATTGAACATTATATAAATCATCAAAATGCCGTGTTTGATTTACTTTGAAAACTCCATCGTGGGATCGGAATGCACAGATGTGTCGTCTCTGAAACGTGAAATATCGCTGAAACATGGAGTTCAAGTAGAAGATTTGTTTGCTACGCTCAACGGGAAGTGTGTATCTGATAATTTCAACATCACCACAAGTAACAATGTCGTGAGATTATCAGTGAGACTTATTGGGGGAAAAGGTGGTTTTGGTTCGATGTTACGAGCCATTGGCGCACAAATTGAGAAGACCACTAATCGTGAAGCGTGTAGAGATCTTTCCGGTCGTCGTTTAAGGGATATAAATGAGGAAAAGAGACTCAGGAAGTGGTTAGAAGGTCAGGAAGACCGTGAGAAGGAGGCATCAGAAAGAAAAAAGAAGAAACTTGAAAGGTTGGTGGCTGGGCCAAAAATTGAGGTGGATTTGAACCCTGCTTACGAGAAAGAGCGTCAAGACCTGCCTGAACGTGTTAGTTCAGCTGTTGAAGCTGGTTGGCAGGCAGCAGGTGCATCAAATACTATTAAAAGGAAGGCTGAGGTCGATGGCAAAAAGCCTAAGAAAGCTAAGATGTGGATTGACGCAGATTTGTCCGACTGCTCATCATCGTTGAGCGAAGATGAAGAAGATCGCCCATCATCTAGTCCGGGGCTCCCAGTTTCAACGGACAGTGGTAACGAGTCTGATCTGGCAGTAGCTGGTGCGTCAAAATAACATGGACAGTGTTTTTGTTGGCTAAGAAAGACTTTTTTCTCATTAAAGTGCATATTCTACTACTCTGTAGTTTTGTCAAATTATGTAAATGACAATGACTGTATCTAATTATGTAATAATACTTAATTAGTTATAATTACTATACTTGCTCATACATAATATTCAATTGGTTTGATAATCAAGTTAACTGTATAATTGTTAATTATAATAACAAAATCAATACATAATCAAGAAGTCACACATCTTTTGCCATTCTATAAAATGAAGTAGGTACATCTAAACCGGTACTCGCTGCAAAAGTGCCTGTCAAGATGGCTGTCTTGGTTGTATATTAAATTGAATGTTATGTATGGGCATGTTGTAAAATACTACAGTAGGTATTACATTACATACATATTATGTAGGATGTATTAAGTTATGAAAATAAATATTGTTGAGCTAAATGATGTATTTAAAAAAATTGCAACAGTTTCACATCCCTTAGCATAAACACATGGGCGTGAATGTGTTGCAAATATTTTTAAAACACAAAACTTAGCAATGATATACTCTCATATCAAATATATGAAGAACTTGTATCTATATCATATTAGAATCTTCTTCTGACCTTTCCATTACAAATAATTTGTAATTTTATCTACTCTTATCTACACTAATATTGTAAAGAGAAAGGAAAGATTTGTTTTTTGTTTGTTTGTCACAAATAGGCTGAATTGAAATTTTGTACAATAGCTGCTAAGGTATAACATTAAATATTACATATTTACTGTTAAATGTTTCGGGATATTTACCATGTTTGTTGATTTTATGGAGCAACCTATATTTCAATGCTGTTGCAAGAGGTACACAGTGATGAAGGCACTTGCAACAGCGCGGAAATGTCCAATGCTCCATAAAATAAACAAACATGGTAAATATTAGATATATTTAACAGTGAACACTAAATGACCATGTCAATCTAAAAGAATGTTCGTTGAATGAATCTTTACACCTGGTTGAAGTATGGTCAATATTCAAAGATATCTATTTTAGTAAGTAGTTAAGTGATAGTTAACATGAAACATTATAATTTAACGTTAAAAGTTAAAATTCACAAATTAAATTGTAAATTACTATCTCTTCAAATTTTTTTATGTGATAACTTTTGCTCCACTTTGTATAGTTGGTGCTTAGCGCTAAAGGAATTTGATATTACATTGTGTATTATAGTTTTAGTTTATATATAATTATCAATAAAAAAAAGATATAATAAACAACTTTGAGTTTTTTTTTTATACAACTTACCTATAATCCTCTAGCCATAAATCCAGGATAAGACGTTAGGATTGTGATCGGAAAGATGTAGGCTCAAATCCCTATTATCAACGTCAGTCCCTTCTATCACAGGCAAAATATAGCTGATGGGTTAACTAGGACTTCAGTAATTTTGTTCTCTTGTAAAAGAAAAGTACCTAATAAAAAAAAATGTTAAATGGAAAGGTAAAATCTCTGACTAACATAGATTACCATACTTACCGTAAAAAGGTGCATACCTGATTAGTGTGCAGAAATAAGCAATACAAAGTACTAGTACCTAAGACCTAAAGTAGTTACCTAGATAGAGAACTATATTGAGGAACGAGGTGATATGTTTTGTTTATGTTTCTCTGACGTGAATGGAGGACACCATCTTTGCGAAGTATTGAAGTAGTTCGGCTTACTGCCGCTAGATGGCGTTGGATACATTTGGCATCGCAGAGCAAAGAGAATACAATATGTCGCAGAGTATCGCTACAGATTAATACTTCAAGTTGTTTTTTAATCTTTATTTTAATTTGAAATTTGTATACCTACATAAAGGATAAATTATGTTTCCTTGGTCAGAGTGTAAAATAACCTATTCAAACGAATGAAACCATGAGCCAAGTGTGAGCAAGTATTATAATTTCCAGAGTACCGTCTGGGCTGTGGTCTTCTTGTCATTGGTGGTGCTCTGCGCTGCCAGGCCTCAGGAGTTCGATGATGATGAGGATAGCCACAACCAGGCCGACGACAGGAAAGGTACCTATTTACAGCTTATATATTATAGTTATCGGCATATATCTTGAGCCTAGTCACGTCACAAAATGTACTTTATTATGTGAAGTATGTCATTATTGGGTGGATTTTCACGAGCCCAACACACGAATCATAGATTGTAACAAACCAATTTCAGCGAGGCTCGTTTCTATTGCGACTTGAGGTCAAGAATTATTCCGATAACTATTTCACATGTGTTTCTACGAGCTTCATAAATCATAATATGTATTTATCATAGTTTTGAACATTTTTATAGCTACCTAAAGCTAGTTGTAAGTTTTACCTAGGTAATTACTTACAATCAACCTATTTACAATCAAATCATCTAGATCAACAAAAACCTACGCTAAAGCAGATTGTCGTTTATTTATTTCTATTTTATTTAATACGATAATATTTCAAAATCTAAATACGATTTAAAAAAGCTACATGTTGTTTTTTCTTGACTAGCAATATTCTTGATCTTAGACCACACTGTGAGCATTTCTTCAGGCCTGAAACTGTGAATCGAAGCAAGAGTCCAGTAAGCACAATCTAGTCCGAGCAGTCCAAGCCATGGCTTGTACGGACTTAATCTTCGATCATGGCTGAGAGAAAACCGTAGACTTTTAACAGACACTAAATAAGTGAAATAGATATCTTCTAAATTGACTAGAGGTACTTTGTAGGCATTCTTCATGATTCTTGCTAGGTATGCACCTGAAATGAGAAAAAGAAAATTAAAAATTCAGTATTTCTAATTTTTTTCAATAATATCACGCCTATATCCCCGAAGGGGTAGGCAGAGGCGCTAGCACCTACATCTCGCCAGTTAATGTTTAGGTCCCAATGTAATAGGTATCGAGCCTATTGCCATTAACCGGGCACTTATAAACCTGCGATAAATACACACAAAACTTCGAAAAGTCATTGGTGTGTGCCATGGTAAAACCTGGGATCGCACCCGAGACCTCATCTCAGCAGTCCTTTACCCATACCACTAGGCTACCGCGGTCTATTTTTATTCTACAGTAAAAATATGGGTCCGAATGTTGTCCCTTGTGATACTCCTATTTTCAGTGATTTTAGAACTGACTGAAATTGCATAAAAGTTCTGTAGATGAAAAACATAAATTACCACTTATAAGATATCCAGTTCCGGAGAGGTACTGAGGCACCACCTCTGGGGAGTACAGCCAGCGCGGCATGTACCACTTGTCGTACTTGTTGCGGTGAATAACCACATTGTTAAACTGGTATCCTGAAATTATTTAGAAGATCTTTAGGCGGGTTTTCTTCGGGGCCTTCACTCGAAGGTCATCTCGAAAGCGAGGGCCTCGGGTCTTGTCTACTATCTCACCTCCGGTAAACAAAAGATCCAAAAACGGCGTGCGCCTTAGTTGGTTCGAGTCCGAAATAACCTCCACAATTGGCTCCGGCAGGAGAAGTTATCCGTGGGGACTTCTCACACGATAAAAAAAGTATGTTTTCTTCAAAAATTTGTAAAAAATATAGGGAAGTTTGTTATTCAATCATTTCAATTATTAGAATAGAGCCATCCCATCTCTTCTTGTGAGGGTCGTAAAAGACGACTCAGGGATGACGTTATTCTTCATCTGACAGTAAATATTCATGACAAAGTCGACATACGATCCCGAGAAATCGAATTCGAATCGGGGTATCTACTACTAACTAACACAAATCATTGACTTAGTTGGAGGTATATTAGTAATTCTGATTGCTAATATTCTTTAACAAATGTTCAATACAAAGTGCCTAATTGACGGGAATAGGCTCGCTTCTTATCACGCGGTTTTGACAGTTATAATTGGAGAAAAAAGTGTTACTATACATTTTGCCTACTCATTCAGGGATTTGAAATCCCAATCACAATTATTCTTCGTGTTTATAATGTTCGGCAGTCAGTCAAGTCGTGACCACGGGTGCTGCAACGCACCCGAATCGTCGGCAAAAGTAAGTGTTCAAAAATATATCGCGTGAGGTCCCGAACATTATAAACACTATGAGTAAACGCCGCGATAGTTTTAAAGTTACACAATTATTCTGTGAAATAACTTACCCAGAAGTGCAGCACCAGGATTATCTTCCAACACAGTTTTCAAGGTCCAAGGATTCACCAGAACGTCATCATCGGTCTTGAACATGTACTCTGCCTGCGGACAGTTGGTCAAAGTCCAGTGTATCATAAGAGCAGTCTTCAGAGTCAGGTTCTGGTAATGATCTTGCATATCGAAGACCACCATATCTCCGTTCTGTTTAGCTTCTTTATAGTTATCTACCCAGGAACATGAGGGGGTTAAAGCTTCATTACACATTGGTACTTAGAAGTCTCCGAAATCGCCTACAGACCAATTTTTATTACCCGACTGCGCGACGCAAAGGAGGGTATTGTGTTACAATACTCACAGTAAGGGCCCCTTGGGAATATTTGATCGGTAAAATTTGAATGGGCCCCGACTGTGAGTATTGTATAAATTTTAAACAACTGGGCTTGTTTCTTTCTTTTTAGTTAGTTTTTATTTGATTACTTTATTCACGTAATTTTTATAATTCGTTTTTACGCAGGCGGGTTTCTTGTTTTTCTTTAAATATTTTTTTTATTTCCAAATTTATTTAGTTGCAACATTTTCGGTTACGAATTTATTTTCGGCATACCTACTCCTTTTTTTTAAAGTGTCCGATTGGCGGCTATATGCTCGCCCACAATTACGTGTGGCCGAAAATCATAATTGGCGAAATGTGGATGTTTAATACAGATGTCACCTAAGTCCCTCTGCCAACGTTTATTACGGGCGCTCACATATGTATGTATGTATTTATAAAGAAGTTGAAATTGCTCTCACCAATAAATTGCTGATCTATTGTCTTGCTGTTCATACCCAACACGAAGTAGGTGGGCTGGTGCTTCCCCCAGGTCCTCCTCACTGCCTCCCGACTCTCGTAGTTGAGGGGGGCACTGGTAACCATGATGATGACTGGAACTTTCTCCGAACTCGAGCAGGGTGTGGTTGATGGCTCGATTAAAACCTTGCTGAAATGTATTATCTCACCGTTGGCAATGAGAGACTCATAGACGACGTGCGTTTTAGACTATGCGATTCCGAAATAAATATTCTAGGACAATCTATACAACGCGACCTAGACCCACGCTAAGTACCTATAGTTTTACTAGCTTGCGTTATGGGTTCTAGTAGAAAAATACTTTTTTTTTGTAAATACATACCATACATATTATGATATTATACATAGAAACACCCAGACCAATGTAAATATTCATATTCATGCACACAAATATTTGCACTGAGCGGGAATCGAACCCACGTCTCCTACGTAGCAGTCATAATCAGCTCCACTGACTTTGGTGGAGGCGGTATCTGTGGGAGTTTTGCGCACGATAAAAAAAAGGCAGATTGGACTTGGCATGAGTGGTCTGAGTGGATTCTTAAGACATTCTTAAGACATAGTAACTCCACTTCTCCGGGAACACGTACAGCCATCTCGTGTCGATTACATGGCAGTTGTTACGAGTAGTCGGAGCCCTAAAAATGGATTTTTTTTTTATTTATGGCACGCCAATTTGACTTCACCTCGCCTGATGTTAAGTTGAAGGCAAAGTCTCATAAAAGGGGGTTACCATTGCAAACAAGTTCGGTGATACAATGGTAAAAAAAAAAAAGCATGTTGGCGCTCAGCTTTACGGCCTCATCAGATGCGTTTTCACGCCGCGCTTAAAGGACCCGGGACTGTAGGAAGAAGGAAACACGTGCGGCAGGAATTCCCAGACTTAATGGTCTGGTTATGGCAGAGGAATTTCATTTGGGTTCAGCTTAAACTTGATGGAAATAATAAACCAAGCTGCTGTGCAATTCTCTAAGCATACATCGTCGAGCTCGTTGACGAACTCAACAACGAGCACAGCCTAGAACTGACGCTACCAACCTAGAACTGCAGTAATGCAATTCTCTAACCATTCTGCGTTGAGTTCTACGCTGAACTCGATGTAGGCACAGCCTAGAAACATTAGTACAGTTCTCTAATCGTCAGTTATAGGTTGTACTCTACGTCGAGTTCATCGTCGAGCCCAACGATGTATACTTAGAGAATTGCACTGCTGATGTTCAAACTCACATATCATCCATATAGTGAGCTAAGCTTCTGTTCCTCCTGAAGTGGTGGAGGTTCTGGTCGGGAGCCAGAGGCGGCAGTAGCGCTTCGCTGGTGATAGTGATGAGCTTGATACAGGAGTACCACACGAGTACACATACCGCCAGGAGAGGAAGCAGTAGCCAGATATGTTTACGACGACCTGGAACATTTCAGAAGACAATTTGTTTTTTTTTATACCACTTAGGTGGCAGACAAGCTCACGGCCCACCTGATGGGAAGCGGTCACCGTGGCCTATGGACGTTTGCAATACCAGGGGTGTCACATACGTGCTGCCTATCCTGTAGAAACCTTCTAATGCCCTTCTTGAAGAACCTCACGATTACGATATCTTCTAAAGATGATGGTAGGATATTAGCTCAGACGAACAGCTATATTTATTACAAACTAGCTGTTGCCCGCGGTTCCGCCCGCGTGGATGCTGATTATCGCGTTGTACGACTCTACTCGATTCTCTACTTACCTCTCTATAAGTACTACTTTTCCTTGCTGTCGACTTGCGCCAATGTATAGAAATTTACCGGATCGATTGAGATTTATGGTTATTACTCCGCTCCCTTGGATGGTAGCGTGATGATATATAGCCTATGTTACCCCTAGGTACTGTAGCTTTTTAAAGGTGAAGGAATTATTGAAATCGGTCCAGTAGTCTCGGAGCTTTTTCGTTACAAACAAACAAACAAACAAACAAATCTATTCGCTTTATAATATTAGTATAGATATATTACTAATATATCCATGTATAAATGCCCAAGCCTAGGGTGCTATGGCAGTGTAGGCAGAGGTGAATTAACACTAACATTTCACCAATTAATCGGTCCCACGTTACTCGAACCCTCAGACTTCTCGATCGTAAGGATCTTTACCATTAAGCTAATATGATACATACTTGTTACACCATTGATCATGTTTTTTTGCGCTCGTCTATTTTAAGGACTCATAACTTCAAAAATCCCTTCCTAGGCTCCCCAGACAGACAGATATTATTTACTTTTAAACTTTCGCGATGCATGATACGACAACGGCTAGTGCAACCTGGCCGAAAGGTCAAACAAATCAAAATTAAATTATTGTATTTACCATAACTTTCGGTTTCGCTTATAGACAATAGACATTTTCGTATGTATAATAGTGGTATGGGTTCATTGAAATCGTAAAGTATTACTTAGAGGGATATCACCAGGTAGTAAAACAGTATTCAAGAAGTTAATGGTCTTAGCCGGAAAGTCTATTAAGTTAATGTGCGTAATTAAAAATACAATTACCTATCACCTTGTCGTCAATGTACACGAATCGTTATAAAAACTTCGTGATCGGTTTTCAATAGATATTAATCCATGTAACCTTACAGTAAATGATAGACAATTGTATTCCCAAAACTACCCTACAAATACTTCAAAGAGAGTCTAAAAGTTTTATGAATTTGAACAATCATAAAAAAATACATTTCTATAAAAGTGAATTTGCCTAAAATAACTCCAAAAATGTAAATGCACCTTCGTGCTGCTAATTTATCTCAAATCAGTGGGTCTAGACAAGTGGCAATCGGTTTGTAGAATGGAATAGGATAGAATGACCAATCTTTGGGATTGACTTTCGTTCACGCCTGTCATAAATGCCATATGCGTGTCATCCCACATATTGAACATTATATTCTATTCCATTCTACAAAACGAGTACCTACTAACGAATTGCAACTTGACTAGGGCCCCAGGCCCCAGGCCTAGGTGTCTTACCGCCTCGCCTGTAGATCTAACATCAAATGTAATGTATTATAATCCACTTAATATACCACCGCGCGGCTGAGAATAATTGCCAGAGGTCTCCGCAAATTAAAAAAAAAACTTACCAAAGAGTATTCCTCTAAAAGCCTTCCGTACCAAGACTCTAAGTAAGACCTTCACCATTTTTAGAATAACACTGAACCAACATTGTTTTACAGACAATTTATATTACTCGTATATTGTTTATTGATGGCACTTGCTGGGAATAGGTACACATATTGAATAAACCAGTTATTGTATTGTACTATTTCAAATAATTTTGTTACTATTCAGACTTACCGGGTTTCACCTCACGGCCTGTAACATCAATAAAATCGTCGTCAACTTATCATTTAAAATTACTGTGAAGCGCCTGCAACTTTCTTTAGAGCAATACATAACGACTACGTCTATTATTGCTTTAAATAAAGTTGTAGGCGTTTTGCAGTATAATGTAAGACAGTTGACGACACTGTCAAAGAATAATAAACTCTTGATTTTCTCTCTCTGACTGCAGTGGACTGCGATGGACTGATCCATTGATTGATTGAATTATTAATTATCCTAAAAGCAGCTATGTTTTGTAACACAGCTATGTTGGGCCGTCTTTATCTGCCGGGGTGCGAGAGATATGTCTTGTATAATCTCACCTCCAGCAATCAAGGACCCGTGGACGGCGTGCGTTTTGATCGGTTCGTGTCCGACATAATCACCTCTATCGGTTTTGGTGAAGGTGGTATCGGCCGAACCATATATACGATCCGTGTTTTAAGATTCCATTCAAACCAAGATAGTACACGATCTTCAGATCGATCTTCGATCTGCGTCCATATATACATTTGCCACGTTCGGAATCCAGATTGCACGACGGATTCGAGTCAATCTTTTCCCTCCCTGCCGTTCCGTTATAGGCATACTTTTGTGCGCGGACTTATTGCACTTGTAATTGATAACACAATATAAGTCACAACTGTGAACTAGAATATGTTTATATACCTTACATGATGATTTTTAAGGTACAAAAAATCTCCGTTTTAACTTAATTTCATTATAGAAAAATAATTTTAAACATCGGCAGTGTAAAATTCTGCCGAGTACGAAACGTTTACCGCTTTTTCTAATCTGTCACATCTGTGTGGATGTCTTTGTTTGAAAACAGTTAACACAAACACTGTTAACAGTTTAGTTTCAAATTGTCTTTGTCTTGGAAGTTTGAACATTTTTTTCATTTGAACATTTTTATGAAACATAATATTAATTGTACATATTACGAAGCTGTGTGTTAAAGAAAAACCATGAACGCCGAAAAGGTAAGCGTTTAAACAACTTCATTCTGCTACATATTTTACTAATTTGCTAACACATTGTAACATAGCACATTTCGCGCCTAAACAAATCTTTTTACTTTTTTCAGGTTACAATTAGACCATTGTCTAGGGATGAGACGAAATTTCTATTATCGTTAATAGAATCTAGTAAAATTATTAATAATAAGACCACCAACGCCACTTCTAACAAAATGAAAAATGAAGAATGGGTTCGCATATCCGAAAGCTTCAACGCCACCGCGTTATGTCGCCGCACTCCACAACAACTCCGTTTAAAGTGGGAAAACCTAAAGAAGAATTCTCGCAAACGGAGTACTGCTATAAGGATGAACAGCTTAAAGGTGAGTATTCTAAAATGATGGAATAATAACTGGGCAAAACGCTGTGGCCACTCTTATAAAGTGTGAATAGATAATAATAGTATTGGTATAACCTATTGATGAATATAGAAGTTGGAGGAGGATTAAACGAAGTAATGGATACATACTTTTATAATTGTAACATAAGTATGAGTTACTGTGTTCTTAAAGTACCTTGCTGGTTATTATGTGCTTCATATCAAAGCATAGTAAGGTAAAATAAGTCAGTAGTGTAAAACACAATGTGTTTTGTTTCAGACCGGTGGTGGTCCTCCAGAGTACATACCTCCTGATGAAATCCTAGATCGGGTATCTACTTTGTTAGGTAGTACTGTGGATGGATTTGTTGTTGAAGTGGGAGGTGATGCAGAACCCAGTGACATCATAATTTTTGGTGGTGATGGTGGTGACGGTGGTGATGGTGGTGTAATAGGTGGTGCTGGTATTTTGGTGGATTGTCATACAGAAAAAATTGAGCTTCTGGGCCAGGAAATCATCCAGGAAGCCAGCGCTAGCAGTGTAACAACTCCAGTGGCTAGGCTGGCAGATGAAAAGAAACTTATGAACACTCCTAGAGCTAGCGGTAATCTCATTGAATTTTTATAATGATTGCATCATTACTCAGTATTCAGTATTGAGCTAAAATACCTACTGAAACATAACATTGGGTCCTAAGGATGTAGTTAATTCCGTGGACCACACTGTCACAAAGAAAACTAACATATTATATCTTAACTAAACCTGTACCATGAACTAAGTTTTAACTGCAGTTGGTAGTATAACAGCCATTTAATTAAGTTCATGGTAGGCTTGCTACTCTACAATACATCTATTAAATAGGAGATTACATTTCACAGGTTTCAAACGCAAATTGGTGAAGGTAGATGACGGACGAGCAGCCAGAAATTCTGCAATAGCTGAATACTACCAGAAGAAATGTAAACTTTTTGATGCCAAGTTGGAGAACATTCTATTAGTAAATGAAAACCTTAGAATAGAAAATGAAAAACTTAAAATAGAAATTGAAAAATTAAAAGTAAATACCTAGTAAACTATGAAAGTTATTTTATTTACTTTCCTCATATCAAAACTCTCATTATTTGTATCTTAATCCTCACATTAAATATTACACCAAGGCCACAAGGGTAGATAGAAACCAGACACTTTCATATAAAATATTGATTTATTAATTCTGCTCTCTGCCTAATGTCTTGTAATTCATTTGGAGCACCTGGGTCAACATTGTTTACTGTAGGTAACTCCACTTCTGGTGGAATGTCCTCTAAATTATAATTTCTACAGATGTTGTGTAGAACTGCAGTGGCTATTATAACTGTTTGAGAATTCTGTAGTGACAGGCGTAATGTGAGTGCTATAACAGGAAACCGACGTTTCCAAACTCCAAATGTCCTGAAAATAAGATATAATATTTTTGATGAGTTTTGAAAGTGTTATTAAATAGACAAAAATGGGCACAGGTTCACATGGTTTAGGTTTCTTGTTCCAGCATGTTAGTAATAGGTGAATAGTATGCAAACCATAAAAGATGTGCACAAAACAGAGGTAATGCGGTGCAATTACTTTTTTATCAATTTAGATATTACTTACCGTTCAATAGTATTTCTTGTTTTAATGTGTGCCTCATTATATCTATGTTGACTTGGTAATGTAGGATTTAACATTGGTGTCAACAAGTATGTTCTGTTTGGATATGCACTGTCACCAAGCAGCCATAAGTTACCAAAAGTTCCATTATCACACTGAGCTAAAATAAAAAAATGGATTCAAATATAATATACCAATACCATATATTAAGACAGTTTATTATGACAAGCTCTACCTACCTCTTAAAATGGAATTATTAAAAATGGTGGCATCATGTGCAGAGCCAGGCCATCGTGCTACAACATTCATAAGTTTCAAGTCGGCATCACAAACTGCTTGAACATTTAGAGAGAAATAGCCCTTCCTATTTCTAAGTTCTTCCCCAAATAAGTTACCTGAAAAGATTTAGGTCATGTATAAAGTAACTCATAACATCAAAATATCTATTACTTCAAAGGATGAACTATAATAAATAAATTCATACATACATGGAGACTGTATCCTTACATGTGTACAGTCAATACAACCGAGCACACGAGGAAATTGTGCTATTCTGTAGAACTTTTCTACACTATTTTGGTGCATAACAACATATTTATTATAAAGCCTAGCAATTGCTAAGGAAATATCTCTCACTATGTTGCTGGCTGAAGACTTTGATACCCCAATGAAATCAGCTACTGTAATTAGCATTGTTCCCAGGGCATAAAACCGCAGTGTCAATAATAACTGATGCAGAGGTGAAATACCATTATTTCTGTAAAAAAAATAAAACATTTTTGTAGTTGTTGTGTACCTATAGGTATAGAATAGAGCCTAACAATAACATTATTTACTATTGATCTCACCGTTTTGAGGTTACTTTTATAAAGGGCATTATTTCCGTCAACAATACCTCCACTGCTGCTTTATTAATCCTAAATCTAAAAGTAAACTCAGCGTCATTGAGGCACTCTGTGTGCATGTAATTAACTCTATTGTACTTTCGTGTTGCTCCTCTTCGATGATTTCGCTCTTCGTCACTTTCGGAATCATTTATTATCTCCATTAATACTTCCATATCACTGTCACTATCACTTGAAAATATTGCATTAGCCATATTAAACCACCAAATTCGCAAAAAACTTACTAAAAAAATGCAAACTCTTTCTGGTAATCCAACGAATTCGGGGGATTGTAAAAACAGTTTAACAACAAGCCAAATTCAAATGTCAAAATGAAAAGATCGATTATGTGGACCGAACAACTGTCACTTCTGAACAATTTCAATCTCAAAATCACGGATTGACCCTCCCACGGATAGATTGTGAAAAAGGATTGCCAGTGCAATCCATCGATTGAATATATGGACGCTATAAGCAACGAATCGATCGAAATTCGAGTTTCAGATTGTCATATTTGGATTGAGATCGCATATTAGGATCGGCCGATAATCTCACCTCCAGCAATCAAGGACCCGTGGACGGCGTGCGTTTTGATCGGTTCGTGTCCGACATAATCACCTCTATCGGTTTTGGTGAAGGTGGTATCCGTGGGGATTTTGCGCACGATAAAAAAAATAAGAACCGGGAAGGAGGGCTCTATACCGGGGGACCTGTGCATACAAGAATTTAGGGCCCCTTTTGTTTTTTATACCGTTTTTGAGTTGCCATGGTGGTGTAGTAATTTGTTTCACGGTAGCGCCGCTACTCACGGAAAGGGCCCGAGCATAGGGTTCGCTCTCGGGAAGGCTTACTACCTACGTCCCCTCCTTTTGACAGTTACTCTAAAGGTTTGCTCGCAACTTCAGAAGCTGCTGATAACGAATTCAGTTTTAAATTATCGGCGTATTGGTTAACACATTTTTGTAACGCGAATTGTTTCTCAAGCTGTTACAGTTCGATTCCCGCTCAGTGCAAATATTTGTGTGCATGAATATGGGTGTTTCTATTTACTATAATATGTATGTATTTACAAAAAAAAAATCTAAGTATGTTTATCCGCATTCTAGAACCCATAACACAAGCTAGTTAAATTATGCTTACCATGGGTCTAGGTGTCGTTGTGTAGATTGTCCTAGAATATTTATTTATTTATTATTTACAGGCGCCAAGGGCCCAGTCATTTGATGTATTGGTACAGAAAGTGTTGTGTTACAGATGCTGATCCTGCACGAGTTCAAATTAAAGTGTACAGAGGACCCACGAAGAATGATGGATCGGCTCCATGGGGCTTCTGGGTCAAACAGCCTTCAGACGAAGAGTAGTCTACTAAATATTACTAGTTTAGTTTAAATTATTACAATAAGTTACGGTGTGGTACTATAATTAGTGTAACTGTATTTCAATAGATGTCGCTAGTGAATATTTAGCTTGTAAAACCAAAGAGTATCGAGTAATTTTTTTTTGCAATTTTTACTGACATCTAAAAAAGTAGGTTATAATTTTCAATTTTATACGAATCTTTATATAGGTTAATAGTTATATTATTCCAATAAGGGAATAATAATTACACGCTTTGTTTTGTAACAATTAAGTAACAATTAATAAATATATAGTAAATAAATTTTGAGTATTTTTTATTTATGGCACGTCAATTTGACTTCACCTCGCCTGATAGTAAGCTGCAGGCAGAGTCTCAGGAAAAAGAGTCATCATTACAAACACGTACAGTATTACAATAGTGGCGCTCAGCTTGACGGCCTCATCAGATGCTTTTTCATGCCTCGCTTAAAATACCCAGGACTGTAGGAAGAAGGAAACACGTGCGCTGGTAAGGAATTCCAAGACTTAATGGTGCGGCAGAGGAAAGACTCACCGAACAGCTTGGTTTTTTACTGTATCACCCAATAGCTACCTCCAGAGCATCTTAAGATTGTTAGAGACATTTTTGTAAGAAATTATGAAGCATTTCATCAAATCAATCATCCAATATTAGTTTACATGCAACATATTACCGTTTATGAATTGTTTTCTCATCATAACATTCACTAGAGCCGATGTTTATTAAACATAGGCCTCCACTATGATATACTTAGTAAGACAAACAGTGGCAAACAATATCCAGTAGACTATGTAATCAAAATAAACAACAGCATGCGTTGTTCTTGCTATAATGTAGTTTAGTGAGAAGAGTTTCTAATGATTTTATGTATGACAAAGAAAGATTATTATCACTCTATATCATCCGAAGGGTGTCATAAGAGGCGTTATATGGATTAACGACCTCCGTGGCGTGGGTTTGATTCCCGCTCAGTGCAAATATTTGTGTGCATGAATATGAATATTTGCATTGGTCTGGGTGTTTCTATGTATAATATGTATGCATTTACAAAAAAAAAGTATCTATGTATGTTTATCCGCATTCTAGAACCCATAACACAAGCTAGTTAAGCTATGCTTACCATGGGTTCAAGGTGTCGTTGTGTAGATTGTTCTAGAATATTTATTTATTTATTTATAAATACGCAGACGATATAAATGCGAGAGAAGGAAAACTCGAAATGAATTCTGTACCAACCCGTCTGGCCAGCGGGAAAACTGTAGGATTGAACCCGTTCCCTTTTCTCGACTGTAGGTAATTAAGATTTAAGTTTGTTTGATGATAGTCAACCTACACTCTTATTCTAAGAAGAACATAACATAACATAAACTCACGCCTATATCCCCGAAGAGGTAGGCAGAGGTGCTAGCACCCACATTTCGCGAGTTTATGTTTAGGTCCCAATGTAATAGGTGGCGAGCCTATTGCCATTAACCGGGCACTTATAAACCTGCGATAAATACACACATAACTTCGAAAAGTCATTGGTGTGTGCCATGGTAAAACCTGGGATCGAACCCGAGACCTCGTCTCAGCAGTCCATTACCCATACCACTAGGCTACCGCGGTACT